>JAGIQG010000011.1:66743770-69143770 GCA_024679065.1 Sphyrna mokarran | reverse complement strand
TGACGTGACCAGAACTGCACACAATATTCCAAACATGGTATCACCATGGTCCGGTATGGTCGCAGCATAATCCCACAGCTCTTAAACTCAAATCCCCTGTTAATAAACACTAACACACCAGAAGCCTTCTTCATGGTTCTATCCACTTGAATGGCAACCTTCAGAGATCTGTGGATATGAACCTTAAGATCTTTCTGTTCCTCTACATTCCTGAGAACCCTGCTGTTGACCGTGCAATCTGCATTCAAGTTTGTCCTACCAAAATGAATCACCTCGCACTTATCAGGGTTAAACTCCATCTGCCACTTTTCAGCCCAGCTCTGCATCCTATCAGTGTATCTTTGCAGCTTCCAAGAACCCTCCACCTCATCCACTACTCCACCAATTTTGGTGTCATCAGCAAATGTCCTTCATGTAAATTGAATCCCCAGCACAAGCTCCTGAGTGTAATGATCCTAACTTCAAACCATGTTCCATTTGAGTACATTTACCAAACAGCAATGGTGAACTTACACTTTTTATTGCTACTGAGAATAGTTTAGTGATAAGTTCTCAATTTCTGAGAAAACGTTCTGACTTTGTAAAAAAGTTATCTCTTTATCCTTCAGACCATTCAATATACCAGAATGAACTTTGGTTTCTCCAATTTTCATGGGTCACTTCAGTGGTCAATCGTATCATTCTTTCAAAATGGAATCATAAGATTTTTTTTATTTGTATGGCTGGGTTTGATAGTTTGATGTTGAGGTTAACAATCCATTCAATGGCTTTAGCTGACGCAATGTGAATGGCTGTAAAGCTGTGAGGACAAGACCTTGAAGGACAGAAGTTCAGTATACCGCCGGGCTTCTGATTGGGTGATCATATTCACAACTGGAGCTGTTCTTCATGTTCCATGGGGCGGCATGGTAGCACAGTGGTTAGCGCTGCTGCCTCACAGTGCCAGGACTCCAGGTTTGATTCCCAAATTGTCTGTGCAGTGACTGCATGTTCTCCTGTATCTACATGGGTTTCCTTCAAGTGCTCCAGTTTTCTTCCACAGTCCAAAAACGTGTAGGGTTAGGTTGATTGGCCATGCTAAATTAATCCCAGTTTCAGGGGGATTAGCAAGGTAAATATGAGGAATTATAGGGATAGGGCAGGATTGTTGTCAGTGCAGACTCGATGGACCAAACGGTGGCCTCCTGCACTGTAAAGATTCTATCCATTCTATTCTATTTTTCTATTTGTGGACACATCTTCCTAGACCCATTCTCGAGTGGTTGAGGATTGCCCAGGTTTGCTGCGGAAAATTGAAAACTTGGGACTTTGCTACTTGGGTCAGGTACCAGATCTAGGTTGGTCATGTTTGCAGTCAAACATGGGGCTCAGTTTGTAGGCTGTGAGTGTGTCCCTATAGGCGCAATGAGATTGCAGGAGGAATTTTAAGAGTTGTATCTCTGAATCATCGATTGAAAAGTGGTAACATGAGTCTGTTTAATATATCCTTAATGCTGTCATCAATTTTAAACTTTACAAGGTTTACAAACTATACTTAAGTGAAGATTGGTGTTGCTTTATTTGAAGTATTCAGACAATAGAATAAAATACACATATTTACATTTGAGGTTTGAGAGATGGCATTGAAATCAATTGTATTAGAATGGTGGAACAATGTGGATGAATGATATATTTCAGCTTTGCAAATGCAATTGGTAAATTAATTCTTGCATCTGGTGATGATTATTTCTATAAAATATATGTCATTAATCTGGAAGTTGCCTGATTTATTGTCTTGGAAATTATGCAGTGACAATTTAGCAGATGGCAATATCAAGCTATTGTTCATTTACAGGTTAGACATCTTTACAGTTTGGCAGTGTTTGAAAACTTCATCTACGCCATCAACTTGGATAATTTCACTGCTAAATACAAATTAAGTATTACTAAAATAAACAGATTCAACGGCACGGACATTGAAACACTAGCAAAAATAGAGAATGGCAGAGTTCTACACGTCTACCATAAACTAAGGCAACCAACAGGTAAGCCACTGCATTTGAAAATACTTTCTCCTACATGTTCTGTATGCTGTGGACGTTCATTTCTGCAGCTCTCTGCTATTTTTGAGTAGTCCTTGTAATACGCCTTGAGCCCAAATTTAAGCTTGGCAGAATGAGTGATGGTCTCCTCTGAGTATTTTTAAGTACCTTCTGTGAAATAAGTGTTAGTCTCAGTGCACTTCCCAATGGATATGATTCTATAACGTAACACCAGTGTCTGCATTGCCATTAATTAGAGTTCTGCTTCGAACGTGCAAAAATGGAAAGCTGAATTGTCCTTCGATATTAGTCTGAACAAAATTGGATAGGCAAGGTGTTTGGGCCATTTTCTATTCTCTCTGGAATGTGTTAAAAAGTAAATGTGAAAATCTTCCATCCTACCTTCCCCTTATGAATTTTTGATAGCAAGAAGTTTTGAATGAGATATGGTGGAAGTGTGACAATTTCCGAAGAAAAATTAAAAAAAAACAATTTTCACTGGTCAAAAGGTTGATGGCTAGAATGCATTAATTTAAGATCATTTAAATAATTAAAAGAACATGAGAGACAGTTTGATTCTTTTCTAATTAATTTTTGGATGATTAAATCAGAAAATGAACTGGATTTTCTTTTAATTGCTATGATACAGAGAAAGGGATAATTCTTTTTGAGATCTCTGTTCTGGGTGATTTAGCATTCTGTAAAGTGGTTCAGCAAATGTCAGCTAGGTTCTACCTTTAGAAATATCTATGAAGTTTCGCAATGACCAGATCAGATGCCGTGTAGAGTCTAATATGCATTCACACAGGGATAAAAATGGTTCTCTGTGCACATTTGCTACAATTTTCTGTATTGCTATCTTATATCACTATCACTGAGTGGCTGACTCAGTTTGTATCTGTAGCTGAACCCATTAAGTTAAAGGTAGGTCATTTGTTGGTTTTGTTTCAACGCTCTATCCAATTCCCAGGAGTTAAGGAGGTAATTACTCCCCAGTAGTGTCATAGCGGTGTATTGATTTTTAGCTGTTCTCAGGTCCCTATTAAGATACGATTCATGCAGCACCCACTGCTCTCTGATTCATATGACCAAGTTAATTGTTGGCAGAGCTTTTTCTCGTGTCCTCTGTGAGTGTCTAAAGGAGGTTTTAGACCTCTCCATTCTGAATGACTTGATGTTCTGCTTATCATTCTTCAGGGTGGTTCACATCAAAGAAAGGAAATTGATAAAAAAATTTATAATATTAAGTAGTGAGGAGAAGGGGTGCTCCACCAACACAGTAGGAGTCACACTACCCCTCCAAGACTTGGACATCGAGGACTTGATGTTATGAGGTATTACTCCCCCTGCCATCTTCCACGCCCCCCCTCCCCCCTGCCTCATCTCCCTGCCCCCCAGGCTCTATCCTCAGCTCTTCCTACTACCCGTGTTGGTTGGCAGCCTGGCAGGAATAAAGGTCACCTGCTCAACAGCCATTTAATGCCAGTAGGTGTTAGTGAAGTGAGGGCATGACTTCCAAATGGCAGGCAGCTATGTAACCCAGGTGCGCTAGGTTTGAGTGCTGGCGAATGCTGAAACTACAAGCATTCTCCAAAGGTGAGGAGCAAATGGAGGCCGGATTGCAGATAAGTCTAAGCTATTGGCAAAGGGGAAACGTGGTGTGGTGGGCTAGTTTAAGAGTTTGGGTGGGGAAGGTTAAAATGGGGCTGTAACTTTGTGGGAAGCTCTCAAATGAGCACAAGAGGCATCTAGGGAAGGTCCTCCCCACAGTTTGTCCAAATTGAGCACCCAGATTATACCAATACAAAAGAAATCAAGTTTTCCACATGAAAAGAATATGATATGTAAAGTAGGCATAATTTATAAAATTCTTTATTTATTTGAATACTAATTATTTGAATACTAATTGGGGTGGCATAGTGGTACACCGGTTAGTACAGCTGTTTTACACCCTAGGTGTCTGGGTTCAATTCCAATCTTGGGTCACACTGTCTGTGTGGAATCTGCACAATCTCTCCACGTCCAGATGCTCCAGTTTCCTCCCACAGTCCAAAGGACATGTGGCTTTGGTGCATTGGCCATGCTAAATTCTCCCTCAGTATACCCGAACAGGTGTTGGAGTGTGGTGACTAGGGGAATTTCACAGTAACTTCATTGCAGTGTTAATGTAAGTGTGCTTGTGACTAATAAATAAATAAATTTCAATATAAACTTTAAATCAACAAGCAAAATAAAATGACAATTTGGGTGTGAAGGATTGAATCTCTGGGTTTGTGATAGACAGAATTAAGAGATCTCACAACCTACGGACCAGAGCTAACCTCTGCTGCTCTGTCACATCTGAATATTAAGCAACTAATGGGAAGAGGAAGCTCCACAAGTATCCCCATCTTCATTGATGAATGAGCCCAGTACCTGACTTCAGAAGTCAAAGCTGAACCATCCCAGCCTCCTCACAAGGTCCACAACATCACAGACGCCAGTTTTCAGCCAATGTGATATCGCTCCATGTGATATCAAGAAATGGCTGAAGGGACTGGATACTGCAAAAGCTATGGGTTCTGGCAATATTACAGCAATAGATTTGAAGACATGTGTTCCAAAACAAGTTGTGTCGCAAGCCAAGCTGTTTCAGTACAAAGACAACACTGGCTTTTATCCAAATTTATGCAAGTAAGTTCTATCCACAAAAAGCAGGAAAAATCCAAGCTGACGAATTACCACCCAATCAATATAATCTTAATCATCAGCAAAATGGTGGAAGAGGGCATTGACAGCATGATCAAGTGCCACTTGCTCAGCAATAACCTGCTCTGTGATGATCAGTTTGAGTTCTGCCAGGGCCATTCAGCTCCTGACCCCACTGGAGCCTTTGATCAAACATGGACAAAAGAGCTGAAGTGAAGAGGTGAGGCAAGGATCAGTTCATTATTTGTGGCATCAAGAAACCTGAAGTCAATCAGAATCAGGAGTAAAAATCTCCAACTGGTTGGAGCCAAACCTGGCAGAAAGGAAAATGGTTGTGGTTGTTGGTGATCAGTCACCTCAGTGCCAGGACATCACTGTTGGAGTTGCCCCAGGCCCAACCATCTTCAGCTGCTTTATCAATGACCTCCCCTCCATCAAAGGATCAGAACTGGGGCTGACAACAATGATAGTACAAGGTTCAGCATCATTCACAAATCCTCAGGTACTGGAGCAATCCAAGACCATGTGCAATAAGACCAAGACAATATTCATAGGCTGGCAAATGACAGGCAACATCCATACCACACAAGTATCAGGCAATGACCATCCCCAGCAATAAATAACCTAATCATCTCCCCTCAATATTCAATTACATTATCCCATTGCTAAATTTCTATTATCAGCAATGATGATTACTGTAGACCAGTACCTGTCTATATAGTGTATTACCACATTCTCAAGGGCAGTTAAAGAGGGTAATAAATGCTGGCTCAGTCAGCAACACCCACACATTTGATGAGAAAATAAATTGCAGAGAAACAACCTATACAGTTCTTTGTCTCACAAATTATACAGCTGGTCCATGTATAATTTCACATGTAATACTTCACACAAGTGTTTGGTTCACAGTCTACTTTAGAAGCCACACTGGGATGCATGAAATAGGTGAGTAAGGAGGGCTGCCTCAGTTCTTGAACACACTATCTCATGTATCATTGTTTAAAGGCCTCCTCAAGCTCATTCTTCATCTCATTCCCCACCCAGCCTCCACCCTTACTCCAGCCCATTCTCTTTCGTGTCACTCATGTCACTTCTATGGCTCTGATTTATCCTAATGCCCTTTCAGATCATCTATGCTACTCCATGCATCATCTGTACCCTCCATATATCCTCCATGTCCCTTCCAACCACCCATGCTACCCAGTGCCACCTCAATGCTTGTATCCTCATAGCAGCTCACTCTGTATGCACTAGGTGCAGTCCTCCAATTCCATACAATATTAATTTCCTCGGTATGAAAAAAAAATACCATCTAAGAAAAGCCTCTGTGACATTGAAGTGTGAGGACAATTGCATTCTGACTTGTGAATATAACTTGTAATACTTGTAATCCTATTATCTGATGTCAAAAAAAAAGAGGAACCACATCAAAAGCACAAACTTCTATTACCACTTCTTGAAACTGCCACTCATTCTCAGATGAAAGGAGAATGTACTGTGGCTCAATCAATTAGCAGTTGAAACCCAGCCAAGTACTCAGAATGGCTTCAACTGTCCAAACAATGGATTGATTTCCAAGAAGGAAAGAATAGATGGTGCTTATTTCAATTTTGAAGTAGAATGTTTATGAACCAACGTAAGGTGTTAGATTTTTTTTGAAGTTTTGAATTTTTTTCCAAGTGTCAAAACCAATTTTTTTTTTTAATCAGCCAGAGCCATTTAAATAAAGAAAAGGTAACAGCACAAGCCAACAGGACATTCTATAGTGTGTTTCACTGTATCATGGTGCTTTCTCCAATGGATAAACACTAAAAACATGTGAACAAATGCACAAGGCTGGTCAACATAAGTTTCAAGTTAACTTTAAAGAATGGATCTCTCTAATTAACCTCTGCATTATTGACACATCTGCATGATAATACAGCCCCCACTTAATATTTACATTTGCATGTGTGAAAACACTTTATACTTTTGGAATGTTCCTGAATCCTCTACAGACTTCTCATATCCTCTACAATGCTATTCATTCCCAACCCATCAAAGGGTCAGAGGAAAATAATGTGGTGTTGGGAATCGCCTCTGCTATATAGGTTCGTTAGGCATGTGTTGCCACTTTAAGAGTGTAGGTCAGGTGACCCGGGGAGGGCTAGCTCCACCCAGGATACAGCTTTGGAGTCAGTCCAGGATGAGTGTCAGGTTGCAAAGACCTTAAAAAAAACTGTTCCATTTTTAAGTTTTACAGACTTCCCTAATGACATTTTATACCTTGTAACAAGGCCCAGGCATAATAGCCTCCACACAGAATTAATTTGTGGACCAAAATGCACTTCTGAACCTGCATAAAAATTCAGCTCGAAATCTGAATACCAAAGGTGAACCCTGATGTTCAGAAACCTCCAAAGATGTAAGTGTTAGGTTGATTGGCCATGCTAAATTGGCCCTTAGTGTCAGGGGGATGAGCAGGGTTAATACATTGGGGCCTGGGTGGAATTGTTGTTGATAAAGACTCAATGGCTTGAATGGTCTCCTTCTGCACTGTAGGTGTTCTATGATTTTCTGAAACAAACTCAAAACTCCAAACTCAGGTTTTGCCGATGATTTTACACTAGAGGAAATGTGATCACTGTTCAGGACTGCTGAAAGCATCAAATATTATTGCCTAACTTCAAATGACAGCATTTGCTGACCACAGGGAGTCACACCGCAAGATTCAAACTAAAAGCTTGTACCTTCCTTTAATGTTTCTGTAATGGCTTTCTCTGTGGGATTCTGAGTTTTAGGAGGAGAAGGGGAAAAAAATGGAATAATATAATTGTTTTCCCAAACTGCGCAAAGCCTCTGCTTAGTGAAGCGTTGTGAAACGAATCAAGTTTGAGATCAAGTTGGAGTTCGAAGCACATTGATGTAGGCGCAGTGATATCAGCTTAAGATGGAGCTCCACTATGCTTACATTTCACTCCATAATCAAACAGTTAAATGACGGTGCTTACAAATTAAGTGAACTTCACATGCTGAAACAGCATCAGCAGATGCAACTGTTAACCTAGGATTGTTTTAAATCTCATAATTTGGATGTATGTCTTTAACTTTCTTCTGTTTCACCAAATCTTACCCACCATCTACAAAGCACAACTCAAAAATACAATGAAATATTTCCCAGTTGCCTGGATGGGTGCAGCTTCAACAAGTTTAAGTTTATTTATGAGTGTGACAAGTAGGGTTACATTGACAATGCAATAAAGTTACGGTGAAAATTCTCTCATCGCCACACTCTGGTGCCTGTTTAAGTACACTGATGGAGAATTTAGCATAGCCAATGTACCTAACCACCATATTTTTAGGACTGTGGGAGGAAACTGGACTCCTGGAGAAAAGCCACACGGACATGAGGAAAATGTACAGACTCTGCAAAGACAGTGACTCAAGTCAGGAATTGAACCCAAGTCCCTGGTGCTGTGAGACAGCAGTGGTAACCATTTCCAAGAAGCTTGACTCCATCCACAGTGAAGCAGTCTGCTTGATTGGCACCACATCCAAAAATATCAACTCCAGCCACCACCAATGCTCAGTAGCAGCAGTGCGTACTATCTACAAAATGCAGTGCAACAATTCACCAAAGATCTTGAGACTGCACCTTGAAAACCTATGACCACTTCCATCCAGAAGAACAAAAGCTACAGATACTGGAAAGACCACCATCTACAAGATCTCTTCCAAACCATTCAGAACCCTGACTTGGAAATATATTGCGCAGTCGCAGGAACGGCAACATCCTGGAATTCCCTCCCAGGTGACATTGTGGATCCATTCACAGCACATGGACTGCAGCATTTCAAGAAGGCAGCTCACCACCAACTTCTGAAGGGCAACAAGGGATGGGCAATAAATGCTGGCCAGACAGCCATGCTTAAGCCCGAGGAATGAATTTTAAAAAATGACTCAGTTGCTTCTCAAAGCCAATATTTCCATTAGCAACCAGTGGTGTTTACAATTTGGGAAAATATCCAGGAAAGCAAAATGCTTAATGAATATCATTTTCGCAACATCATTTATATAATACAGACTTCATCATTGCTTATTTCAACATTAAATTCCAATTTATTCTAATTTTATGCTTGTGTCTTCTCCTCAATGCATTCATCAAGATGTCCCAGGTCAACCAAAAGTCCTACTCCAAACATCAATGGAAAACTTGTTACTAAATTATTTTTCATAACCTATGAAATACTACTTTCAATGTGCACTAAAACTAAAATTAAAGTACCATGATACTTATTACTGTCAAAAAAATTATACTTAGAGTACTAAATTATGACTAATTTATTTGGATTTCCTTGCTCCATTATTTTAGTAGAGACATTAGCCCATTTAAAATAAATGGGTTAAGATTTCTGCTCAGTCTTTATACTGTCATACCCAATAGAGTATTTCAAGGAATCATGAATTGCAAATCCTACATTCATCATAAGCCTGACTTTGCAGTGAAGAAACAGCATTCACACAGGGTATCCTGAATTCCTTGGGACCTTTCCATCTTTGAAGCACTTGCCCCATGTCCCGGGGCATTTCCTGCTATTATGCTGTTTGTTGCGTACTTTTTAATCCACAATCTTTGTACATGTCCCTACAGTGCAGAAGTAGGCCATTCAGCCCATCAAGTCTGCGCCAACCATCATCCCACACAAGGCCTATACTCACATCCCCATACGTTTATCTCATTAATTCCTGACACTAGATTCAATTTATCATGACCAATCCACCTAACCAGCAAATTCTGGAGTATGGAAGGAAACCGGAACACCCAGAGAAAACCCACACAGATATGGGGAGAAAGTGCAAACTCCACACAGACAGTGACCGAGGCTGGAATTGAGCCAGGTTACATAGAACATAGAACATAGAACATAGAACAATACAGCACAGAACAGGCCCTTCGGCCTTCGATGTTGTGCCGACCAAATAAAAGCATGCCCCTCCAACTAAACCATTCCCTCTCATCCATATACTTATCAACTAACCTCTTAAACGCCACCAAACTTGGCGCATCTACAACGCTGCAGGCAGGGCATTCCACTCCCAACACCTTGGTAAGAACCTACCTCTGATATCCGTCCTATAACTATACCCCTTAATTTAAAGTGTGTCCCCTCGTGCTAGCTTTCTCCACCTAGGAAAAAGGTATCACTGTCCCCCTATCAAACCTCTAATATCTATATGTTCATAAGTCCCCTTAGCCGCCTCCTTTCACGAAAACAACCTCAAATCCTCACCTCTCTTCATAGACCTGCCCTCCATACCAGGCAACATCCTGTAAACCTCCTCTGTACCCTCCCAATGCCTCCACATCTTCTTATAATGTGGGACCAGAACTGACACAATACTCCAAGTGCGGCCGCACTAGAGTTTTGTACATGCAACATGAGCTGCGGCTCCAAATTCAATCCCTACCAATAAAAGCTAAGACCCATAGCCTTCTTAACAACTTTATCCACTTGACTGCCTACTTTCAGGGATCTATTGACACATACACAAGATCTTCTGTTCCCAACACTATTAAGAGCCCTACCATTAGCCCTATACTCTACACATTATTGTTCCTGCAAAGTGCATTACCTCCACTTTTCACATTAAACTCCATTTGCCCCTCTCGGCCCAGCTCTGCAACTTGTCCAAGTCACTCTGTAAACTAAAACACCCCTCTTCACTATCTACCACACCACCAACTTACCTGGCACTGTGAGGCAGCAGTGCTAACCACAATACTGTCCCTTTTTGACAACCTCTCCTACAGATTCCCGGAGCCATCCGCCACCCAATATCACCAATTTTCACAGGTTTGTCATTGTTCACCATGTGCCACCACCAAACTGCTCCCCTCCCTTGATCCTCTCACAGCCCATTCAGACAACTATGCTAAAGTATACCTTTTTACTTTATTCCCTCCAACCCCTGAGAATTTGTACTCTGCCCTCAACTGCCCAGAGACATTTCTTAGACTTTTGAGTGACAGGTTTCTGTTGTTCAAGGTCATCTTCAGCTGGTACTCTTCGGTGTGCACAACCTGGGCAATTTTAACATGGGCTGGATTTTCATTGCAACGCTGCAAACCTAATACCTGGATAAATTCCAGGTACCAATTCCATGCCTCAACTGCAGTGTTTACACAATGCTTTTTTTGAAATGCCTGAGTAGGCAGGAATTGAAGTCACCGGGTATGGTGGTGCAGTGTTTCTCTAAGAAGCAGCAGTTGCTTACAGTGCATGAGTAGCAGAAATTAACAGGGCTTGCCACTGCCTTGTGGAAGGGATATTGAAGCCATTAGGAGAACCAACACCATAAAGGCATAAGAGCAAATGTCCGAAGAGGTAAAATTGTGAATCCAACAGCACTACTTTTAAATGTGTTGGGATCCAAAGATGATTTTGAATTGCATGCACACTTGTTTTCAACACTGCCAGCAAGTGGAAATCCAATCCCATGCCTTTTCAGTCCAACCAACCAAGGCATTCTTACCAAGGCAGACAGAGCCTGAACACTAAAGTATTGGGAGAAATTAACTGGCTTGATGTGTTAGGAATAAGACAGGGGAACATGCAACATCAGGGGAAATCCGCGACATTTCAGCTTTCCATCTCTGTCTCACTGTCAGGGCATTGTACCGATGACTGGTAAAGGAATGGACAAGCATGTCACCACACGGAGAAAAGCTAATCTGACTGCAATAAAAGGCCCTATTCAGGGCCATGTCTCCTGGCCATTGGCATTTTGTCAACAGTGCGTTGCCCAGGTGGAGTCCCAGCTCAGGACAAAATGGGTACAAGGAAGGCAGCCCCAACGATCCCAAACCTTCACTAGAAAGGTTTCCTCTTCATCAAAAATATCTTTCTGTCAGCTGCAGGGCCCCTTCCTCATTCAGCAATGACAACCATTCCTGGTGCTGCTACCAAGATTTCCCTGGAGTTTGGAATTGAAGACCTATCTTCAATCAGTTAACACTACTCAGAGCATTAAATGGCTGCAATGCTGCCAACATTGGCAGCAATGTATATTAGAATCATAGAATCCCTACATTGCAGAAGGAGGCTGTTCGGCTCATTGAGCCTGTATCAACAACAACCCCTCCTCGGCCCTATTCCCACAACCCCATTTACCCTGCAAGTTACCCAGACACTAAGAGACCATTCAGCATGGCAAATCAATCTAACCCGCGTATCTTTGGAGTATGGGAGGAAACAGAGAACCTAAAGGAAACCATGCAGACACAGGGAGAATGTGCAAACTCTGCGTAAACAGTGACCCAAAGCCTGAAATGAACCCAAGTTTCTGGTGCCATGAGGCAGCAGTGCTAACTACTGGGCCACTGTGCTGCCAACCAGCCAACATTTTTGACTGCAGGGTGGGAAACACCATCATTCGAAAAATCCTGTCCCAGAAAATAGAAGATTGAATTCCCTGTAGATTATGCAATGGAAAACAAAATAGAAACAGGGAAAAAACAAAAGCATGAGAGAACTTTCAAAAACAGGAAGAAAATGTTTTGGCATTGTTGTATTAATGTGAAGATATTATGACTCTTTAGGAAACTAAATACATTTACAGCCAGAAATTTATAGCCATTTACGCTGGCAGGATCTTCTGATCCTGACGACAGTGCACCCCTCTGCTCCTCCCCTTTGCTGGTTTCCCAGCTGGCATGGGGTATATACAATGGGAAAACCCATTGACAAGAGCAGGACCAGAAGAATCCACTGGCAGCCAGTAGCACAGTGCCTCCTCCGTCACAAAACACACAATGGGCTGCACTGAAAATTCTGTCCTACAAGACTGAAATTCATGACTTTGGAAGACTCCCAAAAGTTTTTATGGATTACAAAATACTATTTCCAGAGAGAACAAAGAGGGTCTCCTTTATGACATGGGCTCAATAACCAAAGTTAAATGCCCCGAACCCAAATGCCGGTAGGTTTGAAGGTAGAGGTTTGGGGATGGCAGCAAGAGGGAGAGTTGTTAAATTTCATCAACTGTTTTCCCCTTGGCATTCTGCCTGACCTGGTCTGATAGCGATCTTATGCTGGAATGGACAAGGCCTTAGAAGCTCAATAGCCATTCAAGGGTCATTTCTCCCTCAACCTCAATTTTTAGGTGAGCAGACAAATGACAATTTGGTGACGGTGATGTGTATGTGAAATACATAAGTATAAAGATTGTTAGATTGTGGATGAGAAGGGAGGAGGTACCTCCATCAGATTCCACCTTAAGGCCTGTTGATCTCCAGACCTCTTTTCACCAATAGCCTTGTCCCCGAGACCACAATCGCATGATACCCCACCCGGCAAAATTTACCTTGCAGCCCCTACCACTTAACTTGCTTTCCAGTTCCTGGGACTTAGTGACAGGAAGCTGCCTGCAGTGTATCTTCTGGCCACTGCAGCATTGGGGCTGCTGGGGCCAGCGGAGGTGTGACTCTTCACGTGCCAAGACCTGAGGCCACTATTTGAAATTTCAGGCCATTGTTAGAGTCGGAAAGAAGCAAAACCTTATTTGTTGTAAAGAAAATGTGGATTTACCTTTTCAAATGCAAATGGCTACTGAACCCATAGGTAGGAGAAGGATTTGATTGCTTGATGTGATTAATGCAACACCTTAATTGGACTATGATTCATCACTGATGCCAGATCACATGGCACCTTTGCTCCTTGTTCACAGATATTAGTAGAAGTTAAACTGATTTTGAAGAGATATGTCTTCAGAAACTTCAAGACTGGCTTTCCTCAGAGAAGTAGCCTAAAGCCTCCAGCTCAGTCAAGCTACAGTCTATAGATATTAGCTAAGTAGCCTAAGATTGTGCCTACAATACCATTCAACAGCAACAAGGACTTTACCCTTGAACCTGTTCCTCCACATTCACCCGAGGTCTCAATCTTTGGTAGATCTACTGCAAGACCCTTCACAGCCAGAAAAAAAAAAATCCCTGCTTTTCAAGACATTCACTCTCAGCCACAACATTAACTCAACCATTGGGTCTGCAATGACCAAATTAAACTCCATTTTTATAATTATAAAATTTATAATTCCATATTATTGTTTAACCTTCAACTGTAACAGGTTTTGTGTGTGAGAGATAGTGTTGGTGAGTCATGTAAAACATCAAACTTCAATTTATTATTTAGAGTCATTGTGTGTGAGAAATAAAGTAACTTTCAAAGTAGAAAAGCTTTATGCAGTGTTATTTAAATTGATTTTGTAGTTCATAGAATCGTAACAATACAGAAGGATGCCATTTGGCCCATTGGGTCTACTCCAACTCAGCATCTTGGAGCATAGAGTCATAGAAGTTTACAGCATGGAAACAGGCCTTTTGGTCCAAATTGTCTGTGCTGCCCTTTTTTTAAAATCTGAAGCTAGTCCCGATTGCCTGAATTTGGTCCATATCCCTCTGTATCCATCTTACCCATATAACTGCTAAATGCTTTTTAAAAGCCAAAATTGTACCTGCCTCTACCACCTTGTTCCAGACACTCATTACCCACTCAATCCCCTAATCCATCTAACCTACACAACTTGGGGCATTAAGGGGAAACTTAGCATAGCCAATCCACCTAACTCGCACATTTTTGGACTGTGGGAGGAAACCAGACCACCTGGAGGAAACCCACACAGACACAGGGACAACATGCAAACTACCGACAAGTCACCTAAGGTCCCTGGTGCCATGAGGCAGCAGTGCTAACCACTATGCCACCAATTTGATTGCACTGAGGATGAGAAAATGTCCATATCCATGTACGACTATATTTGATCATGACCAATGAAAGTTAATACCTTAAGGTTGTCTGTGAGTGTTTGAGAAATTAATTTAAAAATTCCCTCAGAATAATTAGCTTCGACATGAATGCAATTCCGCACAAATAAAATTAAATTTTCAGGACCGGTAATAATATTTGATAGGAATTGGGCAGCTTTTCCAGCCTCGGCAGATGGCTCGAAGGAATCTCGTTGCCCTGCTGAATGTGGTTTTGGCCAAAAAAATCGGTATTTCTGACACGCATCAAGGCAATTGGGATTCACCCAACTCGTCCCGTCGCCCTGAATTGATATCAGCTCAAATCATACAGCAACTTGATGATAAGGCAAGCCCACTAACTGTAATACAATTAGTGGGTTTGATGGCCCATTTATTAACCATAAACCACTGCCACATACATGTCCTCGCAATGGTGGGAGCTGCATCAGGCAAGCTTTGGTCATCACCAGCATTAATATGTCTTCCTAAACCTAAAGGGATCAAGAGAACACTACCAGCTCCTCAGAAAAGAGAGTCCTCCTCCCCATCATTGAAGTCATGAGTCACATCAACGCTTCCCGACAACACGCAGGGGCAGCATGGTGGCACAATGGTTAGCATTGTTTCCTGGTTATAACGTTCACCATAAAAATGATTCAAGTCACATTATCCTTTAATTTCTTGGAACAAGGATTGAATTTAATCCAAATTTAGAGCATGCAATTATTTTGGTCTGCTCGCTCCGTGTATCCTGTAATTGGGTATTTTCACTACGATCTTGATCAGTACAAAATAGGCAGGTTCATTCAGACAGTCATAAGGACAGATAGCATGAAGGAACTGATCTTGTAAAGGTTAGTCTTTTGAAATTCAGGTAAAGAAACAAAATTGAAGTAGAATTTTTTTTAAGTTTATCCATTTTATTTTGTAACTGCTGTAAATAAAGGCACTGTACCACAACAGATCAATGTACAAGATCTTCTCAAGACTAGCATCCAAGGGGCCTCTAAATCAATGGTCTTAGGAAAAGATGTGTAAACAAAAATGTCAGAGTCAATTTGCCACATAAGTTTTAACAAAGCCTGGTCAGTACTGTATCTTCAGCAGTCGTTCACCTGGACCTCTACCTCATCTGCCGTCTTATACATTTCTTCTGCTGCTTTGCTCTCATGTCAACAAGGATCAAAAAACTTTAGAACTGAAAGCTACTTGAAATAGAGTCGAGGGAGCTTTAGTTTACACTGATACATACATATCAGCCATGATTGTAACCCATTCAAAATCTAGCAGAATTAAATTGTGTCCAGCAAAGACATGAACCCTTGACAAAGAATTATAATGAAAATGTGTTTGCGTCAACAATTAACATTTTCCAACATACAAAAAATGAAAACGTAGAGAAAAAGTGAATCTGCTTAGCTACTCTAGTGGTGTCTTGCATAATATCACTGAATGTTAGATTTACAAGTGGTTTCTGTGATTTTTCAGTATGTACTTGCTGTGTGTGAGGTTGTGGATACAGAATCACAGGGTCACAGCATCATTACAGAACAGAAGGAGGCCCTTCGACCACTCCTTTCATCAAATCGGCACTAGTTCTCTGAAAGAGCATTCTATCTGGTCCCACTCTCCTGCCTTATCGCCACAATCTTGCAAGTTCTTTCCTTTCAGATAGCAATGCTTTTAAATATTTTTGTTTGAACTAGTCTCCAACCACCTTAGGCTGAAAAAACTTTTCCTCATATCATTTTTACTCCTTTTGCCAGTTATTTTGAATCTGTGCCCTCTAGTTCTTGATGCATTCTTGAGTAAAAACAGTTTCTCACATGCTGTTACCCCTCAGGATCTTGGCTACCTCTATCGAGCTCTCCCCCCCTCACAACCTTCTTTTCTCCAAGGAAAACACATCTAACCTATCCCCATAGCTACATTTGTTTTTTTCTCTGGAATTATTCATATGAATCATTTCTGTACTCTTTCCAAAACCTTCACATCCTTCCTCAGGTATGGTACCCAGAACAGGATGCAGTATGCAAGATCAGGTTCAACATGACCTCCTAACTCTTGGATTCAGTGCTTCTCTTAATAAAGTCTAACATGTTGTATGCATTACTAAGTGCCCTCTCAACATGCCCTGACATTTTTAGTATGTATATATACATACTGAGATATACTTTGCTGGCCTTATCTGAGGAATGATGTCCTTGCGATAGAGGGATTATCAGGCTGATTCCTGAGATGACAGGACTGTTGGAAGAGGAGAGACTTAGTCCGATAGGATTATATTCACTGGAGTTTGGAAGAGTGAGAAGTGATCTCATAGAAACGTATAAAATTCTAACACTGTTACACAGGGTAGATTCAGAAAGAATGTTCCCAATAGTGGGGAGTCCAGAATTATGGGTCATAGTTTTGGATAAGGGATAAATCTTTTAGAACTGAGCTGAGGAGAAATTTCTTTACCTAGAAGGTGGTGAATGTATGGCATCTACTACCACAGAATGCAGTTGAGGCCAAAACATCTGATTTCAAGAATAAATTAGATATAATTTATGGAGCTATGGGGTTCAAGGAATATGGGAAGAAGAGACGTTCAGGATATTAAATTCAATGATCAGCCTTGATAATAATGAATGACGGAACAGGCTCGAAGGGCCAAATGGCTTACTCCTATTTCTAGTTTCAATGCTTCTATGTTCTTGCACCCCCTTTAGAGTTTCTCACTTTATGTTATACTGTCTCTCCATATTCTTCCTGCCAAAATGAATTACTTCACATTGAACTTAATCTGCAACTTGCCTGCCCAACGTGTCTTTCAACTTATAAAGTTCAAAACTATCCTCATCATAGTTGGTGACTTTTACAATCTTCTCACCCTCTGCAAATGTTGAAGTCATGCTCTGAATGCCACAGTCTAGGTCATTAATATATGGCAGGAAGATCAAATGTTCCATGAGTCTTCATAATGAACCACATCACTGGATTATTGAAATGTAACATCTTTTGACATTGTACCTTCATTATGGATTCAAGAACATGAAAATACAGGGGGAATTTTCTCAAGACACCCAGCATGGGAATCGTAGCAGGCGGGGGAACATGCAAGGATCGATTGCCCTCAGGTGGGATTCTCCGATTTTTGGGAGAGCGCAGCTGGAGAATCCTACTTACAATCTCTGACCTTTATATAGGAGATTGACGTGAGAGGATTTTTTTATGTATATTTAAAATGTTACTGCACATTTTCAGCTTTACAACCTCAGGAAAATTTGTCTTGACATGTTCTAAGATTGGCCTTTGGTTCTCAAATATTTGTGGGGTTTGCCTTTTCTAAATTTTTCTTCATTTCTGACATATTTCACCTGATTGGAGGAGAGGAAACAAGTATATTTTTAGTTTTGGCAAACTTTGTTTGATTTTTTTTCTCCCGAAGAACTTGCAGTAAAATGAACGAAAAAGGGCTGTACTCAGAGATAATGAAGTTTCTGTTAAGTTCTGAAACACGGACAGCATTAATAATCCAAGAATCCTGATGACTCTAGTTTTTGGGCAGAATTTTCGTTTTTTTCCATCTATGTGTTGGACCAGGTGAGAAAAGCCATGTTCAACATGCTGGCCGCACAACTGTCTTTGTTTGCCCATATTTTCTAGCACCAAGGGAAAGAAAATCCTGGAAGCACATCCCGCAGCATCACACTGGCAGGGCAGGGCCCAAGAAAGCCAACAAAGTTGGCTTTCAAGACATGTTTAAAAGGCACCCTGGCCTTTGGGTGAAATAAAACTAAGAACCGCATTCCTCTGCTCCCCACTGTCCTTACTCCATCGGTATAAATGAGGAATGGCCCCCTCCTACATGGAGACCTCCAATCCCACCATGCACATGGAGAACCACAATCTCACTGGACACGGGAACTCCCCCCCACCCCCCCACCACCCGTGGGAAACATCTCCCATCTTCCCTTTCCCCACCTCTTTCCCGCACTCAATTAGAGCTATCCTATGGATCTTCCCCTTTTTGACACTGTCCCTGACAGTTTTGTTGAGGAATTCACTGGGGAATCCTCATGTCCATGGCTGGTGAATGTGTCCTTGTGTCTGTGAGGTTGGGGGTCAGGTGGGGACAAAAGTATTTGTTTTGTTTTAATCAGAGACCAGGACGCCCTTTAAAAAGAGTGCCTCAATCTCTGAAAAACCAATGTTGCCGACTCTTTCAGTCCTCAACCTGCCAGCGTGACAACACAGGACATAAGTCCAGGATTTCTTTCTTCCGAATGCTGGATAATATGGATCTATGTGTCTGATGAGCTACAGACTGTTTTTCTTGCTTTAGCCAGCACTTTGGGTGGGATTTTCCATTTTCTTTCAATATGCATAAACCGTATGATTTTTAGATACATAATTAAACATTTCCTTTTGTCCTATAATATTTGGAACATATTAGTGTTGAGAGCTAAACGACCTGACTGAGTTAAACTTTACAAGGTACTAAAGCCTTCAATTTTAAAATAAAGCCTTGCAAGTGGTCAAACTTTTTACCTCTAATAAATCCCAAAAATTTAGGGAATGGAAATACTAAATTAAATGGTTCACTTGATAAGCTTGTCAAAAGGCAGAATCTCTACTTCAGTTTAATGCTATCTAATTTCACATACTACTATACTTGAGTAATTATGTTTTCAGATGATTGTGCCTGATCAGGTATTATATAAAATTGACTGCACATCGAGTTTATTTAGATTTATTGATGAAAGATTACACTGTTGAGTAAAGATCTTTAATTTGTGCATACCTTTAAAAAAAATGAACAACAAAATACGTTCACAGTGTTCTGCTTTCCTTTACCTCCAGCACAGAATGAATGGTGAATAATTCATCGGAATCACAGTAGTTCTAAAGTTGCCAATTATGAATGATTGCATTTGCTAAATTACAGGATTACTGCTTTTCAGGAATAAATATTTCTCCATCTCTTAGAGCCTGGTTTATATTTTCCTTCTACCTTGCTTATTTTTTGTTTTGCACTGTAATGTTGCTTTGGAGATTTAATTTGCTTGCTTCCATTTTGCATCTCTCAATTTATTTTTCAGTGGCATCTAACCAATAATGCAAATTATTCAAAAACAGGCCAACCGTGTAATTTATCTCCAATTTAAGTCTGCACTGCATTACAGTCGGTCTGCAGGGAGAGAACTGCAGGTGCCTGACAGTAAGGATCATGCTTCACTGCAAAGCGAAACACAATACAAATCAATTTTATGGCAAAAAGATATATAAACTGTTTCTGGATCAAGTTCAGTGGGTATTAATTGGATACACACAGCATTTTTCTGGCACAGGTTGTTTGTAAAAACTTAACCAAGTCCGTCATACTGGAGTTTAAACACAGATTTCAGCCCATGAAGTGCCTTCAACATGCAAGTTGTTACTTGTTTTTGTAGCATCCCTTGTTTTGATTTTATCTGCTACATAACACACAAAAACAGCCACACCAACGTGCGTAACACATTCTCAAGGCTCAATTGGCTCTCCTTCAACTCAAGATAATGTCCCCCAAGGGAGCAAAAGATTGGCTTCTTCTTCTATCCTTCTCTGCCGCTGCAGTGGCTCTTGTTACTCAATGTGTGATGGACACTTTGTCGCTGTTCCGTAATCTTCGGAACTGTACAAGAAGTTTCGGGGTTTAGTGTCATTTGTCTAAATTCATTGGGTAGGATATTCTGGCCACATTCACCCAAAACCTGGAAAATCCAGCCTGAAATCAATGGACTTTGCATGGCCTGCCCATGTCTGCTACGATTCCCGTAGTGGGTGGGACAGGAAAAACTCCCCCCATTGTCTCAACTTTTATAAACAGGGAAAAATTACTCATCGTTCAGATTTGTTTTTGTCTTGGATGGAAGATTATCATCTTTGATAATATTGATGTTGTCAGTTACTCATCTAAAAAGAATTTTCTCATTTATTTTCTCAGTTAGAAGTCATGCCTGTGAGGCGGATCTGTATAACAAGCCTGGAGGATGCTCTCACATCTGCCTACTCAGCAGCAGCCACAAGGCAAGGACCTGTCGTTGCAGGACTGGCTACACTTTGGGGAATGATGGGAAGTCTTGCAAAAGTAAGTCAACACCCCATGTTTCAACACAAATCCATTGTATTTGTTAAAAAGTCTTTTTTTGCTGAAGCTTGTAATTCAATAAAGCAATGCACTTATTTGCACTGTGCCACATAACAATTTTGGGGTGCAAAATTAATGCATTAATAATCTACATTGCATTTAGCCATTTTATAAATGTATCTGTTCTTTCATCTTTCTGGAACATTTTACAGGTTAACCATGTTCTGATTGTTTCTTCTTGATATTCTATCGACTTGCATTGAGTAGAGTTCGAGAGTCATAGAAGTCTATAACACAGAAAAGGCCCATCACCTCTACCCGAGTCAAAAATCAAAAGTAATCACCTAACTATTTAGTAGACAGAGTTCAGACGTGAGTTTTGAATTGATCCATAATGGACAAATATTAATAAATCTGAAAGTCATTGTTCCCAGTTTAAGATCAGATATTTTCCAGCTGTGCTTACCCCAAAGCCAGAAAATCCCACCCAAGGTCAATGAACCATTGTATTGCTTGTGTTCCACCCACTATAATTCCTGTGTAGACAGAACAGAAAAGTTGCATCCCTTATTTGTATCGTTAACCCCTAAAGTGAAGTAAATTTGCTTCTCCCTTCATTTTCGGTGTTTTTTTGCATACGTCATTATACATGAAGAGGTTGCATTTTTGAGCAATCAAAAAAAATTAACTTAATTAACAGTCCATTTGCTTTCCTAATAAATTGCTGTACCGACATGCAGATATTTTATATGAGCACGTATAAGGATATGAGAAAACCCAGATCCCTTTGAATAGTGGTCCCTCTCCATTTAAATAATATGCCACTTTTCATTTCTTCTTGCCAAAGTGCACAGCCTCATATATTTCCCTCATTACACAGCACCTGCTGAAATTGTGCCCATTTATTTGTGCTATCACTCTGCAGCCTCTTTGTGTTTTCCATACAATCTGCTTTCTAAGTTATCAGCAGCAAATCTGGCTGCAGTACAGGTAGTCCCTTAATTTTGTTTTAAATCATTAATGGGATGTGTGGTTCACTGGTTTGGCCAGCATTTATTCCCCACGACTATTTGTGCTTGAGAAAGTGGTGGTGAGCTGCCTTCTTGACCTGCTGCAGTCCATGTGCTATGGGTACACCCCCGGTGCTGGTAAGGAAGGAGTTCAAGGCATTTGACCCAGGAAGCCTTGGTGAGTTCTATTCCATCACTTCTGCATATGTGTCTTTTAGATTGAACAAGCTTTGAGGAGTCAAGATGTCAGATATTCACTGCAGGATTCCAAGACTCTGACTTGCTCTTGTAGCCATAGTATGGTTGGTCCAGTTAAGTTTCTAATCAATGGTAACCCTTAGGATGTTGACAGTGGAAAACTCAGCAATGGTATTGCCATTGGATATTGAAGGATGATAGAACATAGAATACTACAGCACAAACAGGCCCTTCTGCCCAGAAGTTGTACCAATCATATCAGTACTTACCAGGCCATAGAACTATCTACAATTCCCAATCCCATTAAATCCCATGTATTCATCCAGAAGTCTCTTAAAAGACCCCAACGAGTTTGCCTGTACCATCACTGACGACAGCCGATTCTATTCACTCTCCAACCCCTGAGTGAAAAACTTACCTCTAACATTTCCACTGTACTTGCCACACAGCACCTTAAACCTGTGTCCTGTCGTAGCGACCATTTCAGCCCTGGGAAATAGCCTCCGAAAATCCACTCTATCTATTCCTCTCAACATCTTATAGACCTCTATCAGGTCACCTCTCAACCTTCGTCTCTCCAGAGAGAAGAGACCTAGCTCTCTCAACCTATCTTCATAAAGCATGCCTCCCAATCCAGGCAACATCCTTGTAAATCTCCTCTGCACCCTCTCAATAGCTTCCACATCTTTCCTATAGTGAGGCGACCAGAACTGCACACAGTACTCCAAGTGGGGTCTGACAAGGGTCTTATAAAGTTGAGCATTACCTCCCAACTCCTAAACTCAATTCCTCTATTAATGAAGGCCAGTACACCATATGCCTTCTTGACCACATCCTCCACGCATGGCAGATTTAAGAGTCCTATGGATCCGGACCGCAAGATTCTTCTGCTCCTCAACACTACCAAGACTCCTACCTTTGATATTATACTCCTTCATTTCATTGGTCCTGCCAAAATGGACCACCACACATTTAACCACGTTGAAGTCCATCTGCCACTTCTCTGCCCAGTCTTGCATCCTATTTATGTCTCGCTGCAACTTCAGACATCCCTCCAGACTATCCATGACACCACCAACATTCGTATCGTTGGCAAACTTACTAACCCATCCCTCCACTTCCTCATCCAGGTCATTTATGAAAATGACAAACAGCAACGGTCCTAGAACAGATCCCTAGGGCACTCCACTGGTTACCGACCTCCATGCAGAAAAAGACCCATCCACAACCACTCTCTGCCTTCTGCAGGCAAGCCAGTTCTGGATCCACAAAGCCAAAGCCCCTTGGATCCCATGCCTTCTCACCTTCTCAAGAAGGCTTGCATGGGTGACCTTATCAAACACCTTGCTGAAATCCATGTAAACCACGTCCACTGCTCTTCCTTCGTCAATGTGTTCAGTCACGTTTTCGAAGAACTCAACTAGGCTCATAAGGCCCTTAACAAAGCCGTGTTGACTCTTTCTGATCATATTGAACTTCTCCAAATGCTCATAAATCCATCTCTCAGAATCCTCTCCATCAACGTACCGACCACTGAGGTCAGACTCACTGGTCGGTAATTGCCCGAGCTATCCCTGTTCCCCTTCTTGAAAATCGGCACCACATCCGCAATCCTCCAATCTTCTGGAACCTGTCCTGTCTCCATCAACGATGCAAAGATCATCGCCAGGGGCTCTGCAATCACTTCCCTCACCTCCCATAGTAATTTGGGGTACATCTCATCCGGACCCGGCGACTTATCTACCTTGATGGAATTTAACAGGTCCAAACATCCCCTTTCTTAATGTCCTCATACTCAATCTTTTCAGTTTGCCGCAATCCTGTAGTACAACCCCCCAGATCACTTTCCACTGTGAATACTGAGGCAAAATACTTATTAAGCACCTCTGCCATTTCTTCTGGTTCCACACAGACATTTCCCTCTTCACCTTTTATAGGTCCTATCCCTTCTGTTCTCATCTTTTTACTCTTCACATATTTGTAGAATGCTTTGGGATTCTCCTTAGTCCTACCCACCAAAGTCTTCTCGTGACCCCTTCTGGCTCTCCTAATTTCCTTTTTAAGCTCCCTTCTACAAGTGTTAGATGCCTCGAGATCCTTAACATCATCTAGCTCCCTGAATGTATTGTACAACTTTCTTTTCTTCCTAACTAGGTTCATCACAACCTTTGTGCACCACAGTTCTCTCGACTTACCAAAATCTTCTTGTCTCACCGGAACATTGTCATGCACAGCTCCAGACAAACATTCCTTGAAAATCCACCACCTTCCTTCAGTACTTTTCCCCAAGAACACCTTCTTCCAGTTTACTCTTCCAATTTCCTGCCTCATGATTTCATATTTCCCCCTACTCCAGATAAACACCTTCCTATCCTGCCTGATCCTATCTCTTTCCAATGCTATCGTGAAGGAGATAGAATTATGATCACCATTCCCAAGATGCACTCCTACAAGATGCACTCGTACACCTGTCCTGATTCATTAGTCAGCACCAGGTCAAGTACACCTCTTCTCTCATAGACTTATCCACGTGCTGTGTTAGGAAACACTCCTGAACACACCTAACAAACTCCTCACCATCTGAACCCCTTACCCTGGGGACATTCCAGTCGATGTTCAGGAAATTAAAGTCTCCCGTCACAACAATTCTGTTATTTCTACATCTCTCTAGGATCTGTTTCACTATCTGCACCTCAACATCCCTGTCACTATTGGGTGGCCTACAAAAAACACCCAGCAAAGTTTTCGACCCCTTGTTGTTCCCAACTTCCACCCACAGAGACTCCATAGACAGTCCCTCCATGGCATCCTTCTTCTCAACAGCTGAAACTTGCCCTTCATTTGTGTTTACCTAATTGTCAATAAAATTCTCTCTTGTTGGAGATGGTCAATGCCTCGTACTTGTGTAGCACATAAGTTACTTGCCACTTATTAGACCAAAGTTGGATATTGCCCATGTCTTGCTGCATTCAGATACAGACTCCTTTAGTATCTAAGGAGATAAATGGTACTGAACACTGTGCAATCATCAGCAAACATCTCCATGGAAGGAAAATCATTGATGAAACAGCTGAAGATGTTTGGACTGAGGATATTACTCTAAGGAACTCCTGCAATGATGTCCAAAAGCTGAGGTGACAGATCTTCAGCAATAACAACTGTCCTCCTTTGTACCAGGTATTTCTCCAACCAGCAGAGAGCTTACTCCTTGATTCCCATTGACTCCAGTTTTGAATGGGTCTCTTAATGCTGCCATGGTGTCAAGGGCACTCATTCTCACCTCACTGTTGGAGTTCAGCTCTTTTGTCCATGTTTGAACTGAGGCTGTAATGAGGTTGGGGTCTGAGTTGCCCCTGACAAAATACAAACTGAGCATCATCGAGTGGATTATTGCTGAGTAAGTGCTGCTTGATAGTGCTTTTACCACTTTACTGACGATCAAGAGCAGACAGATGGGTAGTAATTGACTGAGTTGGATTTATCCAGTTTAGATGTGGACGCCAAATTCACATTACACTTTTAACTTTAAGGCAAAGCATTAAAGCTTCACGTTACCACATCTATCAACTTAACTCACCTCTGATGTGACTAGAATAATCGTGCAGTGTGGATGGATGATATGCATTTAACATTATTCATTGAGATTAAGCAATGTTATAAATATTGAATAGTTAAGATACAAAAGATGAGAAATAATTAAATTAATGTTTCACAATAAGATGCTTGATAGAATGATCAATACTAAATTGTTTATTTTCGATTATAACATAGTTAGTTGGTACAAATAAGGTGTTGCCAACTTTATTGACAATTAGATAAACACAAATGAAGGGCAAGTTTCAGCTACCTCACACATTACAAAGCCATGTGTCATTTATCAAGCTGAACATTTTATTCTCTTGCCTCCATTAAAATTTACCCGTCATCAACAAATCCACCAAAAATCAGTCCGAGAAAGAAATAAAATAAACCTTTTGATACTACAAAGTAGTTCATGAGTGGGATAGGAACAGGCCACATGGGATCAGATGCAACAAAAAAGCAGATAAACAATGAATAGCTGGCGATGAATAGATTATGCACACAGATCTTTCTTGGAAACTAGGGAATTGCTTTGTTTTCTAGCTTAACAAAGCTGTAAATCTCAAGGCTACTTGGTGCCTGTCGTTTTCCAGCGCTGGTCACAGAAATCTTTTCAATTTTGCAGTAACCTCTTTGTACTGTCACTATAGAAACATCTATCACCCAAGTCTTTCTGCAGCCTTTATAATTTAGCCACTCTTCTCTGCCTATACTTTCCAGCACAAGTGTTTTGATTCTGTTAAGTTCCAGGTTTCCAGGCATAAACTACTAATTGCTTGATTTCCTTTAAGGTTAATACACTGATTAAGGTCAGAGATGTTAGTTCAGCAATTGCCAAGATACCATTCTTTTAAACTGCCCTTTCTGAAGGACAGTTGGAAGCTGTGGGTGCACTGTGTTTTCCAGTATTGTCAGTGTTGGTTGCAACACTAGACGACATGTGAAGATCTTTTGTCATTCCATGCTGATATCACACCTTGACTTCTGTGGATACCCCTTTCACTGCCCATTGACTTTGTGCAGAGGTTCTCCATCTCTTTCATGAACTGCAAAGTGAAAACTGGAAATCTTTGTTGTCAACTCTTTATCGAACATATTTCCTGAACAATGTGATAAGTGCTGCAATTAGCTGCCATAAGGCGCCAAACAATACCAACATATCTCAAATACTAGATTCTTTCTACATCACTTCAGTGGCCAGCTCTCCATAATCTGACAGGGAAAAGAAATCCATACTAATTCTTTAAAAAATGATTGGTTCACATTGTATATGTCTATCCTTCTAGATAATACTTAAATCTGTAAAAATAAATCTGCAGATGCAAAAAGATTTAAAGTTCAAAGTTAAAATTTATTTATTAGATACAAGTAGGCTTACATTCACACTGCAATTCAGTTACTGTGAAAATCCCCTTGATTTAATATATAAAAAAAATCCTTTCACTACTTGGCTTCATCAATCTAATTTCCCTTATTGTGAAATCTTAGTCTTGCTAAATGATGATGGGGAGATGGCAGAGGCTTGGGAATGGAGCCAGCAGTAATGAGGCGGGGTGGGGGGGGGGGGGGGGTGGTTGTGGAAGGGAGGGTGAGGAGAGCCAAGGGTTTTTTATGGGAGATGGAAGAGGGTGTGAGCATAGTCAAAGTTGTTTGAAGTGGGTAGAGGGTTGGAATTGGAACCAGATGGCCAGATGAGTGGGGGTGCCTGGACAGTGGAACAGTATTCAAAGTACATTTTAAAAAAGCATTTAAAATGATTAGAAATATTTAAACCGAATTGACAATACTTACCTCTAGTTGAGTGGAAGGCAAGCCTCAAGGAGCATATCTTCAACTCTGGATGTCAAAGGCATACAGCTTTAATCCACAAGACTGCAAGGCCTCACCACTCAGCTTATTGATGGAATCGAGCTGGAACAGGAAATTCCCAACCTATGAAAAAAGTGACAGTGTTATCAGTGGCAGACACACCGCTACTTCATGGCTGACTGCAAAAGAACAGGCCATTGTGTTCAATTTGCTTTCAGAAATATGTGAATGTTTTGGAGTGGGTACTGAAGAGGTTCGCAAGCATAATTCCAGAATTGAGGGATTAAAATTCTGTACATTTTCTGAAAGGGCTGGAATTATTTGCCTTAACAACAACTTATATTTATATTATGTCTTAACATGTTATTATTAACAATGAAAATGTTCCACAGGCATTTTATAAAACAGAATTAGACAGTGACCTAGATGAAGCAATATTAGATGGCAAGAAAAGGTCAAAAAGCATGCTGTAAGGGGTGTCTTAAAGGAAAAGACAGAGAGTTATATAGGGAGATTGTTACTTAGGGGGAAGATGGCTGAAGGCATGACCTTTGATGAAGAAATTAAAATTGGAAATGTTCAGGAGGACAGAATTATATAAGCACAATGTTAGGAACAAGGTTAGGAACCTTAAGATTAATTTATATTTATATTTTTGCATTATGAAAGATGGAA
This sequence comes from Sphyrna mokarran, assembly GCA_024679065.1. Classification (NCBI taxonomy): domain Eukaryota; kingdom Metazoa; phylum Chordata; class Chondrichthyes; order Carcharhiniformes; family Carcharhinidae; genus Sphyrna; species Sphyrna mokarran. The sequence continues at coordinate 69,115,888 of JAGIQG010000011.1, read as the reverse complement.
AATGGTTCTAATTTCATTCAGGTTCTTTCTGTGAGCTTGGTGCCAGGAAATCTGGAGGTCCTGATTGCATGCATTCACCTTTAATAAGGTTTTACAATCCTTGAAGTGAAGAGACGAGTTACAGAGCAACTAGTGATTTAATGAGGCATTTGCCATCAGGATCTGCACCATGGTGTTAGAGCTCACAACCAGTTCCATGCTGGAGAGGATGGGTTCCAAGCTCTACACAAAGCTCTTTGCCAAAATGGTTTTGCCTATCCCCATACTCCTCAACATTGGCTTCCTTATGCAACAAGTACCAATTTTATGCACTCTTCAATCTCCTTGTCTAATCTGGGCCAGTTTCCATTTTAGCCTAAATTAGAGAAATATTCTCAAAAAATGCAATGTTACAAACTTCATATTTGTAATAGGCTCATGGTGGAGCTTTCATCCAGGCCCTAACTGAGGCCTTTAAGTTAAGGGTACCATCTCACATGACTGGTATTTAATCCTGTCACGTCTAGTTGCGGCCTTCCAGAGTTCAAAGACACTCAATGAAGGATGAATTCAGTACGCGTTCACCATCAAAGAGACCGCTACTAAGGGCAGAAACATCATTTTAATGGCTTTGCATAAATGTTAATATAATTCTGAAGCCCCAACCCACCCCCCCATCATATTTCCCCTTTGTGGTGTTTTCAAACCTTGCCGACATTCGCGACATATTCACACAGGTGTGGTAAGAAGTTTCACAACACGAGGTTAAAGTCCGCAGGTTTATTTGGTAGCACAAGCCACTAGCTTTCAGAGCACTGCCCCTTCATCAGATGAATCACCCACTCACCTGATGAAGGGGCAGTACTCCAAAAGCTAGTGGTTTGTACTGCCAAATAAACCTATTGGGCTTTAACCTAGTGCTGTGAGATATCTTATTGTGTTTACCCCAGTCCAACGCCAGCATTTCCAAATCATGACTACCCAGATGTGAACAGTTTATGGGGATCCCTCCGGGAAAGCAAAATTAAATATAGCCCCTGGGGGAGAGGGACATTTCCAATCACTACCCCAGCACTGCCACCTAGCACATCCCCTAACAATGCCAACCTGTACCAGGCAGTAGTATCGGGGTGGTGCCTAGTCGGAACCCCATTAAGGGGCAGGGGGCAGTGAGAGGTGGAGCAGCATGTACTGAAGTGGGGACAAAATGTTGGCAATGGCCAGGGGAGTGGGGGGGAAAGAGGAAGATGCGAGTGAAGCTTGTGGGGGAGAGGGGGAGGGGGAGATGATTCCGGTGATGATCAGAGGTAGGGGTGTGAGAAGGGAACACCTGTGATAACAGTTTGTTCAGATGGGGAGCCCCTGATATCTTGTGGGTAAGGTGGGAGAGGCAACTTTTTCTGATCAGGGCAGTCTTTCAAAATGATGTCCCGACCCCATTGGAGCTGAACTTTGCTGGAATCTTTAGGATCAGACCCTCAGAATGATGGTGCCTTTTTTTTTGATGAAGTACTGCAAGATCTGCATTGAAATGCAGAGAAATGCATTGATTTTCTGCCAGATCCTGAGAATTTACCACTTTTTTGGTAAGATTCGCCCAAGTCTCTGATTAAAGTACCCAACATCAGCATAGGGTGGCCCCTTGCCCTTTCTTCTGAATCCCATTGCTCCACCACTCCAGTCGTCAGTCCTTGCCTGCAACCCCCGTCATGCCCTCATTCACTTGTGGACTGGGCCTGTTGGCAATCCAAGACATCTGGCATTACTGGCAGCAGCCATCACTCTTGGTGGTGCTGATGGGAGTTGCCTGTCTCTGATTGGCCTGCAGTTCATGTAGCGATGGTATTTCTATCTCTGGGTTCCTTAATCCCAAGAAAGGATCAGTGATGACTAGTTAAATCTCGGGTGGGCACCTATTACCAGCAAGCCTTCCTTAGTGGAGGTGACATTGGTTTCCCGTCATTTTCCCACTTGTGGAAAGAGCTGCCCTTTTGTCAATTTAGATTCCACACCATGTGTTTTATTTGTGTTCATGGTCTTCTTCTTCCATTGCCTGGAAGGTTGTACTTTTTGGATATCTGAAAGCAAAATGGGACAATGGTCAGGGTGTGATGAAGGGAAAGGGAAATGTCAGAAGTTAATGTGTGATTCAAAGTCAATAGAGATGATGGAGTGAGGCGGAAGTGGGAAACAAAGAAAAAATTGGGTATGCAGATAAAGTCATTTTCAGTGGATTCAGCCTTTCTGATGGCCACTGCCTCAGCAATGGCTCTTCCACTATGGCCATAACTTTTCTCCTTCATGCAGACACAAACATGTTTCTTTCCTTCTCTTTGTGCTGGTCATCTCCTTTTGTACACTGCTTTCTTTGACAAGAGAAAAGAAAGTGTGAGTGTAAGTGTCATGAAATATGGTTGAATTGCAGCAATGTTTGTATGCTGTGAAATGAGTGTGTGATATTTGCAGCAGTACTAGGGTGAGGTGAATGTTAATTATGTATCTTGATTAATAGAAAGCATTAGTGGTGAGTGATGAAGATGTGGATAGAATTGCAGATGGCGATGTATGACATTTGACTAGTCACGTAAGGTCAATTGAACATCTGTGGCACTTGGACCCCTTCAGGTGTGTGTGTGTGTGTGTGTGTGTGTGTGTGTGAGAGAGAGAGAGAGAGAGAGTGGGGAGGGCCTCCTGGACTGTGCCAAAGCAGCATGTCTCTTCTGCTATGCACAATCATGATGGAGGAGGTGGAGTGTTGCAAAATCTTGGCACACGTTCTTTCCCTTGTCAGCCATTGTTCTTTGCACTATTCCAACTTATGTCCATACCTCAAGCAGTGACAATAAAACTTCCCTTTAAGATTGGAAGGCTAGCTTAAGTAATTTCAACAAGGAACTAAATTGTGTCTCTGGATAATATATGCAGCTAGTAAAGGCTCTGATTAGCACTGGTTGCACACAATAATTATTATAATGCACAGTAACCAGCAAGTTGACCTGCTGCCTCTAGTACAGGGCATGAGATAAGTGTGGATCGTGATTCCTGCATTTGTTTTCTGTGGCTATTCAATTTCGCCCTTGAGGTATTTTCTGTATCAAAATTTAAGCATTTGTGATGTGATGTATGGTGATATTGATCAAAGATGTGCAGGCTAGGTGGATTGGCCATGCTAAATTGCCTTTAATGTCCTAAGGCTTGTAGGTTAGAGGATAAATGTGTGTGGTTCTGGAGCTAGGACAAGCAGTAGGCCTGAGGTTCTGTCGGAGAATTGGTGCAGAATCAATGGGCCAAATATCTTCCTTTTGTAATGCAGGGCTCCTATGATATTGACTTTTCCTTTTTTATCATGGTGGATGTCATCTTTGAGACCATGTTCACCCACAAGATAGATACAAACTATTTTGCGATAAAAGCCCCGAAATATCGATCTCTGATCAAAATCTGGAAGTGATTTTTACATCTTTCAATTGAAAACTGGAACATCTTATGGGTTTTCTCTGAATGCATGGTTTATTGGCAGTTCTATTTGAGTTGGAGAGATACACATTTAAATTTTCATGGTCAACAATGAAGTTTGAACAACCTATTTTGTTCCAATTAAGTAACAAAGCTGTGGCTGTCAGATAGGGTAGTCTGGAACAGATTCTGTACAGGAATCAACAATTGTCACATAAGGTGACCTTGAGCACCTCAAGCTCACTGCCAAGTTTCAAATCACAACAGATGCAACTACTATTATTTCCCTTTTGAAGAGGAATCATTAAGTTTGCAGCTTTTGAACTGTGCGCCCACTTACCCAATTTCTATTTAAGTTTAAAGTATATTCATTAGTGTCATAAGTAGGCTTATATTAATTCTGCAATGAAGTTACTGTGAAAATCCCCTAGTTGTCACACTCAGGCGCCTGTCAGGGTACACTGAGAGAGAATTTAGCGTGGCCAATGCACCTGACCAGCATCTTTTTCAGACTGTAGGAGGAAACCGGAGCACCCAGAGGAGAACCACACAGACACGGGGGGGAATGTGCAGACCCCACACGGATAGTGACCCAAGCCGGGAGTCAAATCGGGGTCCCTGGCACTGTGAGGCAGTAGTGCTAACCACTGTTTCACCCGTGCTGCCCTACAGTAAGATTACATTGTTGCCAACTCTATTTTTAGATGGTTTCAGTTAAAAGCCCATGCACAAATGGATCGAGGCACCACTGAGATTTGAAATCAGGATCTGCTGTATATTGGCATGCACATTTACTAGGCTGTACATTTACCAACTAGGCCACAGCATTAACAAATACATCTGTTGAGAGTCTATGGCCCAAGCTACTGTCTAGTAAAGTTGATATTCTTTGTCTTCTGAACTCAAGGAGCATGGAACATAACCTGTAACTAGAAATGTATCAATGATAGTTTTTGATTGACCTTGGATCTACCACAAATTACCCATATATTGATTAAGTGTAATTCTGAAGGACTGTAGCTTCAAACTAGAGGAGGTATGAAGGATGGTGAAGGAAAGAAAATATAAGAAAATAAGTAAATGCAGAGAAATCACACTGTTCGGGATGGATTAGAATTGAACTTTCCACAAGTGAGTGATGGGGAGTGTATACCAACTGTGCCAGCTCTTTGTCAGCTCTTTTAGGCATGTTAGAAGTAATTTAATAACATTGGCTGAGATTCTCCAGTCACGACTCGCAACTTTTCTGGCGAGTTGGGGTGGGAGCTGCGCGTCGCCGGCTTTGTTCCGGGATTTGCATATGTACCAGGAACGCATGCGCATCTCCCAGAGCTGGCGAACAGTCACTGGTCAGACCATGCAGTACACTGGCAGGAAGGCAAGTAAGTTATTTGAATCTGTTTTCAATACATTTTAAATGTATTTTCAATCAAATTATGGGGAACTTTCAGGCCCCGATTAAATCTCCCACCCTGCCAGGAATATTTCATTCCAGCAGGTTTAGACTAGCTCCGCACGTTTGGGGAACTTGTGGGAGACCCTGCTGGAATGAAGTGAGGGCAATCAGGACCCCCATGGTGTTGGATGGCGGGGGAAAATGGTGCCCCCTGGGCATGGGCACTCTGGCAGTGCCAGCCTGTGCCTCCTGGCAATGCCTAAGGGCAAAGTGCCCATGTCCAGGGGGCACTTTGACACTACCCATCGGGCATTGGGCAGTACTAGAGGGCAGAGCCTATTATGGGAAAGGCCTTGGGGTGATTGGTAGGGATAAGGGTGGGGTCCTCCTGCCACTCTGTAGATAGATCAGCCTGGGATAGACGGAAGGCTGCGATGCGGTCAGGCTGGGCAGGAATGGTGGTCTGCTGGAGTAGAGATGTTGCCTCCGGGTAGGGAGGTTCTGAACCAGGGAATGGGGAGTCAGCAGGGAGGGTGGGGGTATCACCACTGCTGGGGGAGTGGGCTGTGCATTGGTCCTCTCCGGAGCTGGGGAGGTGTTCAGAGCCTGCCTGGGAATTGTCGTGGGGGCTGCAATCAGGCCTTGGAGTGGGAGGAACACTGCAGGCCCTGGGCTGATCAATGATCAAGCTGGCCAGCAAACGGGGAGTTTGACAGATCGGGGCCATTGCGCATGCGCAGAGTTCCAGAACTGTCAAATTCCAGAGTGAACAGACCCTGCCCCGCTGTGCTTTTAATAATATTCACAACTGGGACCTCTGCAGTGCACAGTGTGTGGAGATTCGGGTGAGAAACTGACCTAATAAAACTATCGGAATTTGGAACAACCTTCCTGCCAATTCAGCACCTTTGGGAGAACCGCGGCCATTGTTCTGCATCTATATGATAAATGTGTCTATTGTTAAACTGTAGAATAGAAAAGTTTTCAATTCCCCAGATATTTTTAAAGAAGAACACAAAAATTGACTAATGTCCATTAATCATATTGGTTTGATTCAGCTTTAAGTGTATTTATTAGTCACAAGTAGGCTTATATTAACACTGCAATGAAGTTACTGTGAAAATCTCCCAGTCACCACACTCCACACCTGATCAGGTACACTGAGGGAGAACTTAGCATGAGGTCAATGCATCTAACCAGCATGCTTTTTGGACTGTGGGAGGAAACCGGAACACCCGGACAAAATCCACACAGACACGGGGAAAATGTGCAGACTCCACACGGACAGTGATGCGAGGCTGAAATTGAACCCAATAGTTCAATGTGAACTATTATGCTACTGTGCCACCCCACTGCACAAAGATATAAAGGTCAACTATAAAAATGCTTTTCAAATTTTCTAATCTTAGGATTGTCAACTGAATCGTCTGTCAGGACTCTGTGGATGTCCTAACTTGCAACACCATTGGAATTGCTTGGGAATACTCAAATTCTGATGGGCAATTTCCCCACAACACTTGGCCTACTGTAAAAGTCTCTGAATTGGGGATTTGGGAGAGATCTGACGTACTTATTTGGACATTCATCCAGACAATGATAGATCAAAGATTCATCTAACAGCTAAATAACCATACTACTCACCACGCACCCACACATCCTCCAACTGGCACCCCAAACAACTGATTTGATTTGATTTATCATTGTCACATGTATTAGTATGCAGTGAAAAGTATTTCTTCTTGTGTACTATACAGACAAAACATACCATTCAGAGAAGAAAGCAAGAGAGTGCAGAATGTAATGTTACAGTCAGTGCCAGGGTGTTGAGGTAGGTCCATTTACAATTCTAATCGCAGCAGAGAAGAAGCTATTCTTGAGTCAGTCGGCACATGACTTCAGACTTTTGTATCTTTTTCTTTCGATGAAAGAAGGTGGAAGAGTGAGTGTCCGGGGTGCGTGGCGTCTTAAATTATGCTGGCTGCTTTGCCGAGGCAGCGGAAAGTGTAGGCAAAGTCAATGGATAGGAGGCTGGTTTGCATGATGGATTGGACTACATTCACAACCTTTCGTAGTGTCTTGCTGACTACCCTAAAATTCTGTCCTCCTCCCCGATGGCTTCCAAGTATCCCCAACCTGACTACTCTCGGAATTAATACCACTTAATTGCACCCTACCCATCTCACCCATTTATCTGCCTGTCACCTCAGTTATCTGCCTGTTCACCCACTTACGCACCCTATCCATTTATCTCACTCCATCCATCCATTCTTCCCACTTAGCTCACTCACTTCACCCACCACCATCCTTAACACTCTAATCCTTGCCACTCATTCATCTACTCACTCATTCACTCACATTAACACTGGATATTTTAACTGACCATCGTGCTGTAAAAAGTGGGCTATTCATCTTTCCCCACTTCTTCACTTTGCTTCAACGTGGCTCTCTGAGGCACCCTGCACCCTGCATTTCTGGAAAAGCTAAGCCCAGAAGTTTCTGGAAGAAACACAGAGCAGCATCAATTCAGGGAAATTTTCGAGTGGTGCAACAATCTTCTAATTTTTGCTTTCTCTGGCTAAGTAAATACATCACATCACCATCCCCAAATATGATTTCTTTCTTTTAATTCCCCCGTGAAAGTATTTTAGATCTTTTCAATAATTTATCCAACACAAGGAAAACTCTAGTCTTACAAAACCATATGGGACACCGAATCCATCAGATCCATCTGCCAAAAGCCACACATCTTGAATTCTAAACTACAGAAGTCAAGGACAAATAAACTTAACAAAAATCTCTAAAGGTATTTTTATAGCTAGTCAGCACAAATATTGAAAATGGTTCAAAATGAATGTTGTGATTCTGTAATCAGTGGTTAGCATATGTAAATACATATAGATATCAAAAGGATTTGGGATAAATAAAAAAAAGCTGTACTTGAGAAAACTAAATTAAAAATAATGCTTGGATAGGAAATTCTATAAAGTAATTACTGTCTTCCATAAATGCATGAAGTAATAAATGAACCCTCACCAAACAGCCAAAAATATGTCCCAAAAGTACACAGAGGTCTAAAATGATGAATGAGATATTTAACTTGTTGGTGATAAGGATCCGTTGAAGTACCAGTTGCAAAGCTTACTTGCTATCTGCTCCCATCGTAATTTGGGCTGGTTTAATGTATGACTTTTTAGGTGTGCACAGGCATTAATTTCACACAAGGTTCTTGAGCACAGGACACTTGTTAACTCATTTCAGTGATTTCTGCGTATCCTTCAGATAGATATCATGAACAGATGTTGAATACCCAAACCAGTACGGTACTGAGCGTAATTCTGGTATAGAGTGCTGCACACTAAATTCTACTTCATGGCACTCTTTTTGCATTCAAAAAACATGAAAACACATAGTAATTTCTACCCTTTGCGTGTTGCTTCATTACTGTTTGTTTTCTTAAGCTATGTACAGCACCAGATAATGTGAGATTTTGTTTGAATGTCATAATATAAAAAATTCTTTAAAACATTGAGAAAATGTAAATGTTCCTGAGCTGCCCAGCATATGTACCTTCCTGATGGTGACTCATCATTATGCATGTGCCTTATTTAAGCTATAAGCTGTGTATAGAACTTCCTTATTCTGACTCATAGCACTTGAACATATTCTGCTTCCTATCACATTGGGCTGCTTCAGCAAAGGGAGTGGAAACATTGCGAGAACAGTCAAAATCACGTTTCACATTGTCCCCTATCCCCAGTGAAAGAGCACGATTCCTAATCTTTAATATTGGGAATATCATTTTCATTTATTAACAAATCATTATCAGACCCCTACACTTAAATCATCCCATTCCCTGTCAGAAAATCTATTCACGATAACATAATGGCAGAACACCATGAAATCCGACTGGGGCTCCCAAAGTGAGTAGCTGGTGAGCAGGACATCCAAGGAACATTAGGTGAACACATTGATCAGGGAGAGAGGGACATTCAAAGACCAAAGAACAAAACAGCACGGGAAACAGGCCCTTTGGCCCAACGAGCCAAGCCGCCACCTCAATGTTTCCACTTTTACCCATGATCCCTGTCTGTGTTTGTAGATCTATGGATTAAAAACCAAATTTGAGACAATTTAGGGAGAATTTGTTCTGCCAATCAGCCTAAGAGCACATCTTTGGGATGTGGGAGGAAACTGGAGCACCCAGAAAAAACCCACGCAAGCACAGGGAGAATGCGCAAACTCTCACAGATACAGGCCCAAATCCATGAATCTGCACATCACAGCAATAGTCACTGAGCTGTCGTGTTGCTCATCAAATGGTCCAGGTCAAATGTACACCAATGACATGAAGCACTAGGATACTCTCGAAAAAAAATCCAAGAGCAGCCCTCTCACGACCCATCGCGTGTAGACAACAAGGTGGACCAAAGTACCTGTAGGATAAAAACAAATACGTCAATATTCCTGGACACTACCCCTAGTTACTGCACCTTGGTACTGCCCCCGCATCTTGGCACTGACCCTTGGGACTGCCCAGCTACTGCCCTGTGGCATTGCCAGGCCACTACCTCATGGCACTGCCTGGGAGCTGCTTCCTGACATTGCTTCGGCACTGCCCCTTGTGCTGCCTAGGTACTTCCCCTGGCGCTGCCTGGAAACTGCCCCGTAGCACAGCCTGGCTCCAGCATCCTGGCACTTTCTGGGCACTGCTCCCTGGCACATTCCTAAAACTGAGCCAAGACACAGTGCCAAGGGGAAGGATGCCAAGGGGGTGGGTGTAGGGGCTACTGGGGGGGAAATCCAGAGTGAGTGGCTTTGCATTAGGATGGCCTTTTAAAATAGCGGCACTATCCGCATGTTTCTAAGTTGCTGGCGGGGCAGGTGAATCAGAGGCCACTCTGCCAGTGATACATCATAGGATCCATTCTTTTATGTTTTTATCCAAGTCTTGAGAAATCCACCATTGTTGTTGGTGGCTTCTTTTCTGGCTCACTATCAGCTTTTGCTAATTTCTGGGAAAATCTCGCCCATGCTTTGCTCATCAGAAATGCTAAATTTGCAGCTACCTTATTTGCTCCAGTTATATTTTTCTTTCCTGCATGTGCAGGCTTCCTTATTTTATAAGGCATGTCATTCCATTGCCCTAAGTACATTTCTCTGAGGTTGCCCTGCTTTTTATTCAGAATATTCAGATAGTCTCAATATCAACTCTCAAATGTCTTTCTGCACAGGGTTTTCTGGTCCTTTCCAGCAGATCTTCCATTGCCACTGAAGGTGTTTCCAGTGGCAGGTTCTCTGGCAGCGCGGCCAGTGAGCAATACAAATGATCCCATTAACTTTGTAGGACTGGAAGATCTCACCAATGACTAATGGCAAACCTCCTCTGCAGCTGGAAAATATACCATAGGTGGTGGCAGGAAATAGGATGCTCAAGCCACCCGTGGTATGTCTTCCACAGGCTTGGCGTTGGCCGTTGTCAGGTTCTACTGATTGAGCCAAACTCTATGACATTTTGTGTTGCTCATCTGTCCCTCCACCAGCAAACTGCCATGGGAGAGGGTCACTTTTGATGGGATAGAAAGATCCACCTGGTAGAAAGAGCAGGAAACTCCCATGCTTAGCATCTGTGCTCTTTTTGTTTTAGTTAGAATGATGGTTGTAATAGAATACTTGTTCACCTGCTCCTGCCCTTGCTGAATTATGCAAATTATTCCTCAGCATGCAGACAGTGGTGAGGTCATCACTGGAGGGGCAGCAATGTATGCAAATTGTTGGATTGCATCCTGAAGAATTCTGGTTATCTCCAACCACTTTAATGGATCCTGAAACATTGAGCTCAATTTTATGCTGTTAATGGCACTGTAATAGATCAGACTCTGCAGTTAGTTGTATTGCACAGTTGGAAGATGTTATAGAGATTAAATTTAACAAATTCACTTTGAGGGCATGAATCAATGTCATGGCATCATCGCAGTTTACAGCATATACCTTTTGGCTATATTGTTTGTGGTTCTCTTTGTCAGAACAACCTCATGCCCAACTCACTTTGTCAGCTTTGTGTTCTTTTCTATTCCATGTAATTGTAGTTCAGCTCTCTTTACATACAAAGATTCTTTTCATTTTTTTAAGACAGAACAAGTCTCACCATAGCCTACCTGTATTCTCATTGCAATAATCACTAGATTGCAATGACAGACATTGTTCCTAAACTGCAGAGAAAAGCATTCTCTTCCTACTTTCACAATAATTACAGAATACAAAAAACATCTTTAAAAAAAGTTTTATTTCATACAATGTCAAAATGCAGAGGGGTTCCTCCTGCTGACACACATAGGTACTTATACTAGGTAATACCTTAGAGTGAAGTTGTAAAATAAATCATTTTGACTGAGTTACCTATGAATATACCAACACTTCATTTTCTGTTTCTCGTCCAGTCATGATCTGATGCATAATAGGCTGGCAAATTAATATTGCCCATTTTAAATTATTTCTAAAACTTAAGATTGCTTCCATTTGCATGGTGCAGCATTGTAAGTTGAAACAAAGAGATTCCAGGTTCTTCGACCTCAGAAAATGGCAAAAGGACAGCATAATTGAATTCCAGGTTACAGGGATCATTTTCAACTAAAATAATGCTGGAACGTTAAACTCTAAACAATTCACTCTCATGAAAAATGGGAGATAACCTCATTCATAATTAATGACTCACTTACCAAACCACATTTCCAGAAATTGCACTGTACAAAGCCACACATTGCCATGATATCACAAGCAGCCACATACACACACAGATGTTTGCTTTTTTTTGATGCTGGAGGAAGAGGAATCTCAGGTCACAGGCCACTAATACCTGTTGACAGCACTGTTCTTTGTGCTGTTGAACCCCAATGTTAATCTCAATGCTTAGACTTGCCGATGAAAGAAAGCACTTTGAATTTGTACTACTTCTGATAGCCATGGGTTAGAAGCTAATTCCCCTGGGCAGACAATTGATATCATACATATTTTTCAAAATTCAGGTCAACATCCAAGCAGCTATTTTTCTATTCACTTTACTGAAGAAATGTTGGTTGCCTGTATGTGAGTATGCACTTTTAAGTACAACTCAAACAGAACACGGTCAGAAAGTGCAAAAGCAAAATACTATGAATGCTGGAAATTTGAAAGGAAAACAGTAACTGCAGGAAATACTGAAAAGGAAATGTGGAGAGCAAAACAGATTTAATGGCCCAGCCTTCCCGGTCTCTGCATGATCATACCCCAGAGGTACCCGAGAAGATGTACTGGGGGAATCCATCAGAAGCCCAAATACATGGTATCTCCATGAATTGCCCAGGAATTTTCAACTTCCAAAACCCCCACATCCAAAACACTCTGATAAAATCTGCAGTTCTGAATTAAAGTCGCAGACTTCGGATGATTCCAACTCACAAACCAGGATAGTTACCCAGGAAATGTTAGAAGGGAACAAAATTATATCTAACCCCTGGATAACTGTACAACTGACTCCATCCTGACTCTCTAATCTATTCCCCACGTTTCCATTTCCTCCCAGATCTTCTGATACCACCTCAACCAAACAGTTTTTTCACTGTTTTTTCTATGCTGCCATCAGACTTTTGAATGGATCTACTATCTATTAAGTTAATCTTTCTTTACACCCTAGCTATGACTGTAACATTGCAGCTGCACTCTCTCTTTTCCTTCCTCCCACTCTACTATCCCTTTTACTCTATGAATGATATGTTTTGTCTGTATAGCATGCAAGAAACAATACTTTACACCGTATCCCCCTACGTGTGGCAATAATAAATCAAATCAAATCAAAAATCACCCAATGCAGTTGGATAGTTGACGAACACAGTGAAAAAGCTTGAGCATTCAAAATATTTTCTCTGTGTTAAGAGATGAAGACTTAAGAAAATATAATAGAGAGTACAGTAAAAAAGGTGCAATTCTCCAATGACCTTGTGCTATGAGGAATGATTCTCGGAATATGTAAAGTCTTTATTTCTGAAGAGGCCCGTTTTGGAAATCCATGCAAGGATTAAGAATTCTGGCATTGGATAAAAATGGAAGAGCAGATTGGCAGTAGGAATATGATTACCTCTCTTTGGACGGTCCAGTCCAGTGCTTCAAGGTGATGTCCTTACATCATTGTAATTTGTTAACACAAGGTATATCCTTCGGTATAACAGGAGGTCCTGAGGTCAAACGCTGCTGAGATTATTATGTAATGTAAGCGGAAAGGTACGTGAAGAATACAGACAACAAGTCAAAGGTGTTCTCAAGAAAGAACTAATTACTTGTTTTGATGATTACGGTATAATTACACAGAGCATCACAATTTCTATCCCTTTTTAATTGCCTACATCTATTCTCAGATTTGATTCATGCCATTAGAGAAAATGTTAATTGATTTCAGTCATTAACTGTTATTGTTAAGAGTGCCATCAAAAGGGGAGAAAAGTAAAATTGCACCTTGTCATTTTTTTAACCTTTGCATTTCAGAGCCAAAGAATGAACTGTTCCTGTTTTATGGAAAGGGCCGCCCAGGCATCATTCGAGGAATGGATCTGAATACAAAAGCAGTCGATGAATATATGATACAAGTAGAAAACCTTGTCAATCCACGAGCTCTTGATTTTCATGCAGAAACAAATTACATCTATTTTGCTGACACAACCAGCTTCTTAATTGGACGACAGAAAATCGATGGCACAGGGCGAGAGACAATCCTAAAAGATGGTAAGTAAATTGAAATCCTCATGATGCTTGTCTGTAATGATAGACTGAGATCTTTGAAACTGCTGGCTGATGATGTCTATTTGTATATTATTTTCCATGCATATTCTTGTCAATACAGAGTGTATTAATGAACAGCATTTTCTAGTCTATCGGGATTCCAACTGACATAAGAAAATTTGGAAGCAACTTATTTCCTTTTGGTATGACAGGCTGTGCTGGGAATTATAGTGAAGGATAGAATTTTAACTGTTGTCTCGTCTTAAAAAAACAGTAAGAAGTCTCACAACGTCAGGTTAAAGTACCACAGGTTTATTTGGTATCATGAGCTTTCAGAGTGCTGCTCCTTCAAGTGAATGGAGAGTTAGGTTCACAAATACGGTATATATAGTCAGAGGCTCAATTGCAAGATAATGGTTGGAATGCGAGTCTTTACAGGTAATCAAGTCTTTATAGTTACAGATAATGTGAGTGGAGAGAGGGATAATCACAAGTTAAAGAGGTATGAATTGTCTCAAGCCAGAACAGTTAGTAGGATTTTGCAAGCCCAGGTGAAATGGTGAGGATTACAGGTAATGTGACATGAACCCAAGGTCCCAGATGAACCATCCTTATGCATGCGGGACTCTCAGTTTCTACTCGTTGATTCTGCATTGTCATGAGTCTCAAAGGCCGCCTTGGAGAATACTTACCCTGAAGAGGGTTAGACTGTTGGATTTTAACCTGGTGTTGTGAGATTTCTTATTATGCCTACCCTAATCTAAAACTGGCATCTCCATATATTCTTAAAAAACAATTGTCATCTTAGCCCACTAAGCAAATTTATATTCTGAACAACTTCTATAAGAAGACACTGGGGATATGGGGAGACAGTGGCGTAATGGTATCATTGTGGGCAAGTACTCCAGAGACCGAGGGTAATGTTTTGGGAACCCAGGTTCGAATCCCGCCACGGCACATGGTGAGATTTGAAATCAATAAAAATTTGGAATTAAAAGTCTAATGATGACCAGGAAACCATTGTTGATTATTGTAAAAACCTATCTGATCTACTAATGCCCTTTAGCAAAGGAAATCTGGCCTGCATGTCACTCCAGAGCTTCTGCAATGTGATTGACTTTTAAACGTCCTCAGGGATGGGCTATAAATGCTGTCCCAACCAACCACTCCCACGCTCCCTGAATGAATAAGAACTTAAGAAAGGAATATGGAGGAATTCCAAGAGTCTATTATTTAGTAGATTCATATCGGTTTAAAATTCTGAGCTTGCACTTGCGTGACCAGATATTAAAAATGGAAGCTTAAATTAATGTGAGTTAACAACCAAACAGCAAGACACGAAAACTGAGTGTCTCAGTTAATAATAATGGCTACAGCACATTCAGTGATTTTTTTGCAGTAGTCATCAAAGAAAGTAAATCTATCTCTTTTTATTCATTGCCAATAAAGAGCATGGTGATTTAGAAATTCATTGATACCACGGCTGACATATAAGAATAATTTGAGCACCTAAATGACAATGTGACAGGCAGTATGTAGCAAACATCTTGCACCAAATGTGCACTAGCCCTTATGTTAGTTAAGGCTCCATTTCAGGTCTTAATAGTGTATAATTGAAATACTTATGTGGACTTTTGCATATGCAAACAAGGAGCTCAATACCTGTTTGAATGAAATTAGATTACCTGATTACAGCCAGTGCCTGACTATCTACATTCAGGAAAAGCATGACCACAGCAGCCAGACCAATGTAGCTTAAATAGCTGCTGCAGATCTTCAAATATCAAGGTGAAAGTGTTTCTTTTGACTCCACAACAGTGCTGAAAACCACTGCTGGGGCCCTCCCAATTGCCCTCCCTTCTGATCATCTGCTCTCTTCCTTCTGTCCTGACTCTTCCTCCCTCCCAGATCATATTGAGGGTCATTGCAGAGGGGAAGCAAGCAGCCACATTTCTTTCTCTTGGATCTGTCAAACTGCCTCATAGTCTGATTCGAATAATTAGCTCGCTGGAAATATGCTAGTCAGGTCCAAGGCCCAGTTGGTCTCTGGCTTCTGGTGCATGTTCTCCATGGATCACCTATTTCAAGCTCATTGACAAGATGACAGGAATTTGCAGCTCAGTATGTCTTATTATTTATAAGTTAGCCTTAGTTTTTGCTGGAATTTGTACTTGGTGTTTGGGATAGTACATTGCAGTTTGAAAATATGAATATACTGCAGACATAATTAGAAATATAAATCAAACGCATGTCTCAAGTAATCACTACTCTAGCATTACCAACTGACATTGTGTTAATGAATGACAGCTAAAACAATACAAATGTGACAATAATAAAGCTATCTGAATATCAAGAGCAATTCATTAACTCCATTAACCAGATTCACTGAAACAGAATATCTGGTCATTTATCTCGTTGTAGTTTGTGTTTGCTGTACACAAAATTGACTGCTGTGTTTTCCAACATTGCAACAGTACTTAGCTTGTAAAGCAATTTGAACCATGCTGAGGCTATAAAATGTGCAATGTAAATGCAAGTTTGTTATTTATCTTTTCCTTCCATTGTAATTGGAACACTTAATTGCAAAAATGCATTCAGAGAACAAAAATGAGGAATAATTAAAGAAGTGTTAAAAAGAAGATAAATTATTAATTCTGTAATCCTCAGTGTTCATTTTCTCCTTCTTATTTTAATTTCATAGAATCCCTGCACTGCAGAAACAGGTCCTTCGGCCCAGCGAGTCTGCACTGACTTTCTGACAGAGCATCTTACTCAGGCCCATCTCTACCCTATCCCACAACCGTATATAATTACCCTGCTCATCCCCTTAACCTACACGCTAAGGGCAAATTTAGCAAGGCCAGTCTATCAAACCTTCACATCTGTGGACTTTTACATTTCTAATCCTGTCCTTTAATTAATTTTTTATTAACTATTTGTTACTGGAGTCAATATTCTTGCAGTTCCATTCTTGAGGAAATTTCATTTCAATCTTCTTATTGTCTCTTGCCTACTGTCTCCCATTTTCGTGATGAGATAATGAAAATATGCCCGAGAAAAATCGAACCGGAGCCTTTCAACCAATCAAAAGAGGGAAGGAAAGAATTGGATCAGAGATATAGCCAGCCAATCCCCACAATAATTTTACATGTACTAACAGGAATGAAGTGCCAGCAAATTATTAAATATATCAAATGACAATCTGGCTGTATTACAGCACTTGATGCAGAAATATGAAAGGGAGAAACAGTGAATGGCTAAAAGAATTCAATGCTTTCTTCATTGATTTAGTATGCGAAGACCCTTTTATGAACACTATCAACTGCAATTTGTTACAATTATTGTGCTAAATACCATCCAGATTGGTACTTAAATTGATTTAAATGTTTTTCTTTTAAACCCTTGAAAAGAACTGTCATGGAATATTCTTGGAGCATTATTAATTGGTGGGTGAACATCTGCCAGTGAGACTGGACCATTAACCTTTTTAATATTTATTCAAGGCCTAGTTAGGGAGAGTTTGCTGACAGAAAGAAGAATTATGATTTGCAAATAGAGATGTCCACCAGACAGGGAGAGAAGACAAGAATGATAAGGGTGGAACTTTGTGGACAGCAGCAAAATGAGAACAATATGTGCAATTATTTAGGCTGTAAATTAAAAAGAAAACGCTTGCATGTAAATGCATGAAAGGTTAGCAGATATGTATTTTACAGTGCATTGAATGTTTTAGTTTATTGAATGGTTGAGACAGTGATGACCTTTTTTTAGAGGGAAGAAGTGCAGACTGTTGAGATTAGTTTTGAATTGCTTTAGTGAAGAGCTGGCAGAAAGACAACAGGCTGGGCAATCTTCTACGCTGTAATCTTTAAAGGTTCTGAATAACATCTTATTAGCATCTGTCAAAAATGTCTCACTCATTCATAAGCAGTTATTTTCATGTGCAACAACTGTTCTAATGCAGGCAAATGTGGCAGTCGTTTGGCTGATAGCAGGATCACACAAATGTTAATGGGATGAACAAACTAATCTATTGCATTCTATGTTGGTGAGGAAACAATACTGACCAGAACACAGGGGAGAAATGCCTGCATTGAACCTCTTTAATGTTATAGAATCCCTGCAGTGCAGAAAGCGGTCAATTCGGCCCATGAAATCTGCACCGACTCTGACAGAGCATCTTGTCAGCCTCTATCCCTAACCCAATGTATTTATCTCACTAATTATCCTAACTCTCACATTCTGGGACACCAAGGGACAATTTAGCATGGCCAATCAACCTAACTTGCACATCTTTGGATTGTGCGAGGAAATCGGAGCGCCTGGAAGAAACCGACACCGGCAAATTCCTCACAGGCACCCAAGGCCAGAATTGAATCCAGGTCCCTAGAGCTGTGAGGCAGTATTGCTAACCATTATGCCACCATGCTACTCAAGAAGGCGAATGCATTGTTGGCCTTTATAGCTAGAGCGACAGAATGTAAAAGCTGGGAGGTACTTTTGCAGCTGTATAGGATACTGGTGAGGCCGCAGCTGGAGTACTGTGTGCAGTTTTGGTTGCCGCTTTTGAGGAAGGATATATTGGCCTTGGAGGGGGTGCAGAGAAGATTCACTAGGCTGATACCAGAGATGATGGCGATGGATTATGAGGAGAGACTAAATAGGCCAGGAATGTACTCTTTGGAGTTTAGAAGGTTGAGAGAAGATCTTATAGAGACGTGTAAGATAATGAAGGGGACGGATAGAGTAGAGGTTGAGAGACTCTTCCTGCTTAACAAAGATAGCAGGACTAGAGGGCACAGCCTCAAGATTGGGGGGGGTGGTATTCAGTTCAGAGTTGAGGAGGAATTTCTTCACGCAGAGGGTGGTGAATCTTTGGAATACTCTGCCTGTTGAAGTGGTGGAGGTTTCCTCGCTGAATATATTTAAGTCAGCGTGGATAGGTTTTTGATTGACAAGGGAATTGAGTGTTACGAGGAGAAAGCGGGAATGTGGTACAGAACCACTACGTGCCAGCCATGATCTTGTTGAATGGCGGGGTAGGCTCGAGGGGCTGGATGGCCTACTCCTGCTTCTATTTTAATTTTCTTATGTTCTTATGTATTAGTATGTCCATTTGAACTGACAGGCTAAGGGAAGAAGGACATCTGTATTATGACAAATTTAACTGCAGAAAGGAAATGCAGACTAGAGGCTAGATTTTGAGAGGCAGCTTGAGTTGGGAAATTTCCCAATTTGCTGCACCTTCCTCAGTAAAAGTTGTTCCAATATGCACAGTGTTTGATTGAAGGGTGGATGTGAGATGGTGTCAGACATGCCTACCCTGGAAGCAGAATGTCAGCTGCCTTGGAGGCAAGCAGCTGTTGAAAAAGGCTGGTTAAAAGGTCCTCCATAGTTCTCTGGGATTTTGTCTCAGTTACGTTAGAAACATTTACGCTCTTTGATCCTTAGTCCTCACTCCCCTAACCCTCACCCTCCACAGTTCCTTACATCTTCCATGTCAATTTCTGCCAGTCTATTGTAGAATCATGCCCATGTCACTCTCCGTGGCTCCTCATACCATCCGTGCCAATTCAATGCCAACTCATGCTCCTCTCCATGCATTTTCACCAGTATGCACTATGTACATGGCCAATAAGGCACCTTATCCCAATGATAAGTGTGGAATTGCTGAGAAAAGAAAATCATTCACAAATCATCTTTTGGAAAGTAAAGCTGTTTTTCCTTCAACCCTATACAACCACACAGACCATTAAAGCATCAATGATAGAGATTTCAAACATTTCACACCCCTCGTACCTTTACAAATAAACACTGAGACATTGCAATGAAGATCACAGAAAGTACAATGGGGGTGATTCTTCCAGCCCACTCTGCTACTTTAGCAGTGCATTGTGCCAGATGACTCAAGCGGAGGGAATTTAGTGGATTTCCCGCTGGGCATCATGGCCTCCATGCGCCTCTGGCAGCCGAATTTCTGGTGCCGTCATTTCCAACCAGGAATCGGCATGGAGTTGCAGAACTTATTTAAATTCTAATTTGAATATATTTTACATTGAATTAGCAGACCCGGGACTGAAGTCTCCAGACTCACTGAAATCTCTGCCCCTGCCAGCATTTACAGTAGCTCCCCACTTGCGGGGAACTGACTGAACCCTTTGGAGTGAAGGGGTACCACTAAAACCCCCCCCCAGAGGGTCAAATTAAAGGGAGGATGCCCTTTGGAGAATGTTAGCTTGGTAGTGTCAGCCTGCCCCCACCAGCACTGCCCAAGGGGGCAAAATGGCAATGGCTAGAGAATCGTTTGCTGGGGGTGGAAGTTGGATCTGCAAGGGCCAGTGGGTTTGATGGGGGTTGGTGCTGCTGGTGGGGGTTTCAAGAGATCAGGCTGCTTGAGTTAAGGCTGTCCTGAACATGTTTAGAGGCCTCACAAGACCAGATTAAAGTCCAACAGATTTATTTGGTAGCCAAAGCCAATAGCTTTCAGAGCGCTTGCTGTCCCTTCATCAGGTGAATCCTAATTTGAATCTATTTTACATACAATTCGCTGGTCCGGGGCTGAAGTCTCCAGGCCTGCCAGAGTCTTCACCCCCTGCAGGGGTTTACAATAGCTCCCCACTCACCTGACAAAGGGGCAGCAAGTGCTCCGAAAGATAGTAACTGTTGCTACCGAGCAAACGTGTTGGACCTTAACCTGGTGTTGTCAGACTTCTTATTGTGTTTACCCCAGCGCAAAACTCTCCATATCATGTTTGGAAGGCCAATGATCAGGTGTTGGGGGATGGTGTCACAGTGCCAGCAATAAAGGGTCACGGGACTGGCCAGCAATCGAGCTTGCCAGCAATCATGAATCCGGCAGTGTGGGGCTACTGCGCATGTGCTGATCTTGGCACTAATAGATCGGTGCATGTGCAGTGGCCCTCGCAGCATTGTGCCAATAGCTTCTCTAGTAGGAATAGGCCTGCACCCAGCTTTTTTTCATAATCATACCAGTGCACAGAGTGTGGGAGATTCATTTCGAAAATCCCGCTGAAAAAACAGCAGGATTTACTCCAGTTTTTATGCAAATTGGACACTTAGAATTATTTGGGGTGCAACACCTCCCAACTTATTAAAATAACTCAAAAATGCCAATCAAACAAAATGGGGAATTTTCTGTGCCTTCTTGCTGCTTGCAAGAATCACAGTGGCCCAGAGAATACGGCAAAAAAGAAGGTGCCAATCCCATTTCAAAGTTCCTAGCCTACCCCAGCAGCCCCATTTGGGTTCCTGCCCATAGCAGGGGGCAACCCAATCATGATGCCAACCCACTCTTTGTAATACAATTAGTGAATTGCTCTTGAAAGATGCTGCCAGCTCCAGCGGAAACCTTTCCCATTTTCCCATTGGCATGCGTGCTAAGTTCCAAATTTTGGAGAATTGTGTTCAAATCTTTCTTCCGTTGTGAAGACAGAATCCTCAGCTGAGCTAATGCTTTTATCATCTGGGCTTACAATCAAACCAAGGGACAGCAGCTGGGGTTAGGGAGGAATGGGAAGATATTCTGATATTGAGTTGGCATGGGCAGCATGAGGGACCATGGAGAGTGGCTGGGGCAAGTGTTGGCATTGAATTAGCATGGTGAGGGCATTGGGCTCAAACTTTATGAACTTATTACTTAGAAGCTACCCAATCCTGGACTATGTTTCATGACTCTTCTAAAGAGCCATGATGTACAAATCTTGGAGAAGATGGCTTCGCCCCATGTAAATTGCAAAAAGCTAGCACATGCTGAATCATTCAATGGAGATAGCAGGCTTGGAATACAGGATATGAGCTCACTATCTGGACTCTTACAACAGTGAAAATCGGGGGCATCGAGAATGGGGACAAGAATTGCAGGGTGGGGTCTTGCCTGCCATTTTTTAAACTGGCTTTAATGTCACTTTCCAGAAAATGCTTCTGTCTTTCACTTTTCTATATATAGTGCCATGAAATTTTAAAGAGTTTATTTCGTGAGGAATGGAGTAAATAGCATTTAGACAGCTGAGATTATTGTTTGTTTCACTTGGCATTGTTGTGTGGAAGAGGACAGAGACTATTGAAAGGGAAGGCAGAAGCATTAACTCAGCATGAGGTGATATTTAAGCCTGCCCAATTTCAGTAAACCCCAGCTCATACTGAGCCTTGACACTAGGAGCTTGCCAGGGGGCCTGCAGGAAATTGCACATCAGCAGCCCTTATAGGATGCTGTCAGATGGTGATGGGAACACTTAGAAGAACATAACCACTTAAAGATAAGTGGCAATGGCAGGAGCGGAAATTGTGTTGGCATTCAAGAAGCTCATAAGTATTTTTTTAAATATATGTGGACGTTTTCTCAGAAAGCAGACACTTGTTGCATCATACTGTTCCTGGTTCGAGAACAAAGCAAAACGAATTCCACTGTCCCACTTTAGTTAATAGTTTTATGCCTTCCTCCCTTGAAAATATTTTATATTTTTACGATCAAATGGTCTCTGCAAAGCACTCCCTCTAACAAATCGTAGCATGTTCTAATAGCTCAACATAAATTAAAAAGATCTTAACTTCTTTATGTACTCTTTCAGTGGCACTTTAATTTTTTATTTGTTCATGGGATGTGGGCATTGCTGGCTGTGGCAGCATTTATTGTCCATCCCTAATTGCCCTCGAACTGACTGGGAATGTCAGAGGGCAATTAAGAGTCAGCCACGTTGTTGTGGATCTGGAGTCACATGGAGACCAGACCAAGTGAGGATGGCAACTTCCCTTTCCTAAACAATATTAGTGAACCACTTGGGATTTTTTCTGTTACGATAATCAACAACAGTTTTGCAGTCATCATTAGACTTTAATTCCGAACTTTTATTGGATTCAAATTTCAACATCTGTCATGGTAGGATTCAAATCTTGGTCCCCAGTTCATTGCCCTAGATCTCTAATTTACTTTTCTAATGACAACTGCCTTCCCAAATTGATGGCCCACTTACACCCAATCCACAGTAAATCATATTTCTGTGCTGACCCTGCGAACGAAAATGTTTGCAATTTAAAAAGCACTTCTCCTTTTCTCTCCACTGCATCAGTGGATGAGTGCCTCACATAACATAAGCGTAATCTTCATGTATGTTCTGGAAAACTTAAAGTAACTAAAATATTCCTCTCAGAATCATATTGAAGCCATTTGTTCAAAACAAATAAAATTAACCATTGTTTGATCATAAAAATTAACCACTGAGAAAGAGGAATTGCCTTTTTAATTACCTTTATTTGCACTGTCAATAAAGTTCCAACTTAATGGAATGGGGTGAATTAAATGGTTGTGCAACTTCAACATAAATATCTGCAGAATGATGAAGCTTAGTTTCTCTATCCCCATTCTCCTGTGCGACAATATTGGTAGTGATATAAACTGGCTGAAAAGTTACCCAAGCATGTGACTGATGAAATAGGGTTATATGTTCTCTGTTGAGAAACAGTGAACTATAGGTGGGAATCAAGGAAAACCAATGATGAACATAGACATGCCCTGTGGTGTAATGGGTAGCATTCCTGCCTCTGAGCCAGAAGCTTCGGGTTCAAGTCCAACCCCAGGATTTGATACCTAAGGAAGGTGCTTTTGTTACATGGTCAGACAAATTGAACACCAACCTGCAAATTCTTCCAAATATGTCAATGGCTACTGGTAGTACTGGAGAGACTCCAGGTCAGCCACTCCTGTAGAGCCTCTCAAACTATAAGGCCCTGGTGATAGACCAGTGACCTTGTCTGGGAATTACTAGCTATGTAAATAGACAAATATTTGCCTTAATGCACCACTAGGTGTGGGGAGCAAATTGGAAGGAAGAACATAGAACGGGATTTTATAGCCTCGCTCAACTCGAGACCGGAATATCCCATCCGAGACTCATTGTCCACCCTACACCCATTCTGATTCCCGTGGTTGGTGGGACGGTAGAATTCTGGTGATGGAATGGGGCTCCCAACATGCATGTATGTTTTGTTGCGAATATACATTAAAGAAAATATGAAAATATATTACTTGAAATAAAGAAGACAGGGGAGTCAGTTATGGTTTATCAGCCAGTTTTCTGACTGGAAAGAGGTGAGACAATAAAATATTTTCAGCAGAACTTGAGATAGACAGCCAGTTCTCTCACTAGCAATAAATAGGTACCTCATTAGACCATGCAGATTGGGTTGCTAAGAAGTAGACAGATTCCCGGTGGTACTTAAATCCTCTAATGTTTGATGCCTCTGAAGTGAAGCTTTGGTCACCTGCCCCAGCTAAGAGAAGTCAAACCATAGTGCTTTAAAACAATTATTAGAAGTTGTGAGGAGAGAAGTAGATGTAATGGTTAAGGAAAGATATTTTGGCAGCAGCGTTGCCTTAATTTTTCTTCTTGCCCTCCATAAACCTCTTCTTAAATTTTCATTTCACACCGTCCACTTCCCTTAGTTAAATGCCCATCCAATGTATACTCCACTTCCAAATCAACTGGGGAAAAGAATAAAGAGCAAAGTACAGAAAGAGAACACGTTGAATATTAATTAGTACAGTTCATTGACATCGTAAATCCTAATTAATGAGATGGGGCATGTAACTCTTATTTGTTTTTTCTCAGTTAAGCTGCCAAATAGAATGACATTGCTCCTGATTTGTAAATGGAGAGTGATGAATTATTCAGTTTCCCTGATGTTTGCATGGTTGGAGGCCCCTGCTTATAACTGACAGGGGAGATTTTGTACAGTTAGAAATATCCTTTCTTCTTGGGTCATGACTCTGAGCAGTTTTGGAGAAAAAGAAGAACCTTTGCTTACATTTTCTCAGTGGAATTCTGCAAGTAATACCTGTCAAGAGCTTTAGGATTACACCCAGTACTGCAATCATGATGTTGATCATGAATGTCATTAATGCTTTCTCAGTGAAAATATAAACTATTTTGAACAAACTCTTCATCAAATTGTTTTTTTCTTGATTAAGTGCCATTATTCATAATGAGAGAATACTATTGATAAAGTGCCATTAATCATAATGAGAGAATACAATTTTCTGCTGTTTTACATTTTCTGCAAAAGTCTTAATCTACCTTGGGATGGGATTTTCTAGCTTTGCTTGCCCTGAAACTGGAAAATCCTACCTGCACACTCAATTCCTATGGTGGGCGGAATGGAAAATTTGCCTCACGTGTATCACATCATGCAAGGTTCTTACCATACTATTATATAGTTTAGTGTATGGATCTTGAAGGAAAAAGCCTACACAAGCTTGGCAGTCTGTGATGAGGCTCTTGCCTTTGAGGTTCCATTAAATTTAAAAGCTGTCACAAAAGCTTAAACATAAACACACAATGAAAAATGCCATTTTTGTTGCTTTGAGAATATTGTGTCTCCAAACAATTGTATAGAAAGAAGAATACAGGAGTTCCAGAATGATCATCCTTTGCAGTAATGTTACCATTCAATTTGATGCTGTGTTACTGGCTGGGAACCTGCTTCAGCTGTTTTCAATGACCACATTCTGCACCCACATAAGCTTATATCAACGAGTAAACACCAATTACACCAAGTAACAAGAAGGCATAGAGTTAACTAAAACCAGATTTCTGATTTCTCAAAACTTATTTGAACTTTCAGTCACATTTGAATTAGATGCTGATTTTGCTCTGTTATTAAAGTGCGATAAAAGTTTGAACACTGGAGTGTTTTTGTTGCTCTATTACCCGCACATAATCTTCCCACACACTGTCAACGTTTTTGGCAGGAGAGAGATGTGTGCCAGTGGGGAAAGGGGAGGTGGGCCAGAGTTTGTGCATGCAGGCTGCAGAGCACTACTGTGTCATTTTGTGCTGCCCCCAATCTCCCTATGCAATCTTCTGCCAGACCCCCTTCCCATCCTCTCTCCCGAACAGTCATAACAATCCATCCCCCATCATTATGGCAGTGTCAGCCCCACTCCCCCATGGCAACACAGGTTGCTGGCCCTTCAGATCTATCCCCCATCATGGCCCCCTCTGCAGCCCACCCTCTCTGCACCCCCTATGCACCACCCTGCGTTTTGCCAATCAAACCTCCTGACGAGCGCTCTTGTCTAGCCCCAGTGCAGAGTTCCCCAAATGCTGCTCTCCTGCAAATCTTCCCCCTTTATTTTCCTTTGTCATAGCCTCATCTGCACCGAGGCCCCACCCCCTTGGCTGTGCCCCAGTACTGTTATGATGCCTGGGTGCCCATTGGTCACTGCCAAGGTATCCAGTGGGCACAGCCTGGCCATGCCCCCAAGCATCCAGGGCTTCATTGACATCCGATTCCTGTGGCATGGCCATGGCTCCAGGTCCTCATTGCTGGGAACAATGAGTGATATTCCCACCTTTGACGGGAAAAGAATTCTGGGAGGCTGGGAACAGCCATGCAAGCTCTGTTAATGTAATGTAAATGATGACAATATTCAAACCAGCTTTGTGCCCTGTTTGGACATGAAGCTTATCCTGCTGCCAAAACATGGCCCAGAAGATGGCATTTGCACCAACCAGTGCAGCAATTTAGGAAGATTGTGCCCTAGAAGTTTATAGGGGCAAAGAGGGAATGAAAGGCAATTCCTTCAGAAAGTTGTGTATTGCCTGAGAAAAATAGAAAATAGGAGCAGGAGTGGGCCTTTTGGCCCTTTGAGGCTACTCCTGTGTTCTCCTCTTCCTCCTTAATGCCTTTAGAGTCTTAAATTTATTCAGTACCTTGGCCTCTACAGCCTTCTGTGGTGGAGAATTCCATAGGTTAATCACTGTCTGGTGAAGACATTTCTCCTCACCTCAGTCCTAAATGACCTACCCCCGCATCTTGAGACTGAGACACTGTGTTCTAAACTCCCTTGTCTGAGGAAGCGACATTCCTGCAAGCATTCTCTTCAACCTTGTCAGAATTTTATATGTTTCAATTAGATCCCCTCTATTTCTTTTCAATTTCTTCTCAGGCCTAGTTGGCCCAAGCCCTCCTGTTTGGTGAACCTTTGTTGTTCTCCGTCTATTAGTTAAGAAGACCAAAATCACACACAATATTCCAGATGTGGTCTTACTAAGGCAATTTGCAACTGCAGTCAGACATCCTTATTCCCGTACTTAAGTCATGCAATAAAGGCCAATAGATATTTTCCTTCCTAACTGCTTGCTGTATCTGCCTGCTTCATTTCAGTAACTCATTATAAGGACACCAACAGTTCCTAATTTTAGCACCGTTTAAATAATACTCTGCCATTCTGTTTCTCCATCTAAAGTGGGTAACTTCACATTTATCCATGTTACACTAAAATTGCCATGTATTTGCTCACTTACTCAACTTGTCTAAATTTGAAACCTCTTAATATTCTCCTCACCAATCACACTCCCACCAATGTTCCAGCAAAATTGAATTCATTACCTTTTTTCCCTCATTCAAATCATTGATAAATGTGATTAGCTGAAGCCTGAGGACAACTGTCAATGAGATCCCACTGCTATTTCGAAAAGCCCATTTATTCCTATTCTTTGTTTTCTGTTGGCTAACCAATTCTCAATCTTTGCCAATATATTACCCCCAATCCCATGTAGTTCAATTTTGCACACCAACCACTTATGTGGAACTTTATCAAAAGCTTTTTGGAAATCCACATACACTACATCCATTAGTTTAAGGGAAATTGTGGCATAGTGGTATTGTTCATTGGACAAGTAATCTGGAAACCCAGCATAAGGCCCTGGGGCCATGGGTTCTAATCCCATTATGGCAGAGGGTAAAACTTGAATTCAATAAAAATCTGGAATTGTAAGACTAGAGATGATGATGAAACCATTGCCAATTGTTATAAAAATGCATCTGGTTCCTTAATGCCCACTGTACGCCTTTAGTTGTATGTCCAGATTCTGACAAGATGTGGAGATACCGGTGTTGGATGGGGGTAAATGCAGTAAAAAGTCTCAGAACAACAGGTTAAAGTCCAGCAGACTTATTTGGTAGCACATCCTGGACCACAGTGCCTTCATCTTCAACAACCAGTTCTTTATCCAAAAGAAACAGCCATGTGGACCAAATTCACACCTCAGTATGCCAACATTTTCATGCACAGACCCCAAACAAGACCTTTTCACCGCACAGGACTTTCAACCAATGCTATTCACTAGATACATCAATGCCATTTTTTTCCTTTGGATTCACGGTGAACAATCATTGAAACAATTAGATGATGACATCAGCAAGTTCCATTCCATCATCAGATTCACCATGGACGACTATTCGGATTCTTGGACGCATGCATCTCCATTAAGACGGTCATTTCAGCACTTTATCATACCGCAAGCCCACAGATAACCTCACCATGCTCTACTTCTCCAGCTTCTACCCTAACACGTTAAAGAAGCTGTCCCCTGTGGACAAGCCCTCCATATACACAGGATCTGCTCAGTTGAGGAGAAACACAGCAGAAACCTCCAGACACTGAAAGATGTGCTCATTAGAACAGGACATTACACTTGACTCACTGATTGACAGCTCTGATGCTCCACAGCGTGGGACCGTGTCGACCTCCTCAAAGAACAAACAGGGGACATGGCAAACAGAGTACACTTCGTCGTCCAGTACTTCCCGGAACAGAGAAGCTACGACATCTTCTCTGAAGCCTTCAATATGTCATTGATGAAGACAAACATCTCGCCAAGGCCATCCCCATACCCGCACTTCTTGCCTTCAAACAACAGCACAATTGTCAGCAGTAAACTACCCAGCCTTTAGGAGAACAGTGACCATGACACCACACAACCCTGCCGCAGTAAGACATGCCGGATTATTGTCGCGGATGCCATCATCTCACATGAGAACACCATCCACCAGGTACACGGTATGTACACTAGCAACTTGGTCAATATTGTCTACCTGATACCCTGTAGGAAAGGATATCCTGAGGCATAGTACATTGGGGAGACCATGCAGATGCTATGACAACGGATGAATAAATGCCACTCAGTAACAAGACACGATTGTTCTCTTCCTATTGGGAAACACTTCAGTGGTCACGGCATTCAGCCTCAAATGTCAGGTAAGCATTCTCCAAGGTGGCCTTCATGACACATGACAACGCAGAGCCGCTGAGCAGAGATTCATAGCCAAGTTCCGCACATCTGAGGACAGTCTCATCCAGGATCTTGGGTTCATGTCACACTGTCTGCAATCCCCATGACTTGCCTGGGCTTGCAAAATTTCCCTAACTGTCCCAGCTGGAGACAATGCACATCACTTTAACCTGTGCTTAACCCTCTCTCCACTCACATTGTCTGTACCTTTAAGATTATATTACTGGTAAGGACTTGTATTCCAACCATTGTTTTGTATATTGGGTTTGTGTCTTTAAATGCCTTATTTGTGAACAAAACTCCCACTTACTTGATGAAGGAGTAGTACTTCAAAAGCTAGTGGATTTTGCTACCAAATAAACCTGTTGGACTTTAATCTGGTGTTATGAGACTTCTTCCAGACTCTGACCATCCAGAGACCAGAAAAATTGGCCCAAATACATAGGAAATGGAAACTGTGGCTCCCATGGGCATTGTAAACTTGGCTCTAATCATTCAAGCTCCAGAAATAAGGACCAGTGCCAGATCGATTATTTCAAATAGACTAATTGCAGGGAGGTGAGTGAACAAATGAAGCAATTTTTTTTTTGCAAGATAGGCTTGGTTGGGGAGTGTGCAACATCTTAGTAGATTTTAAATGAAACCGCTTTCAATAATATAGATTCCCTACAGTACAGAAGGAGACCATTCAGCCCATCGATTCTGCACTTTCAACAATCCTGCACAAGTCCTGTCCCTGTAACTCAACCTATTTACCCTGCTAATCTCCCTGACACTAACAGACAATTTACCACGGCCAGTCAAGCTAACCTGCACATCTTTGGACTGTGGGAGGGAATCAGAGCACCAGGAGGTAACCCACTAAGGTACAGGGAGAATGTACAAACTCTGTACGGTCATTCACAAAATCGAACCAGGTTCCAGTGCTGCTGTGAGACAGCAGTGCTAACCACTGTGCCATTTAATATGCAATGTGTAGGATGTAAAATAAAGCTAAAGCCAACAAATTTGACCCTTAATTAAAAGTGGAAGATGAAGTAAGGGAGTAGAAAACAATCTTTACAAATCTTGCAGGGGAGAAGTTGAAAAGAGCAGCTTGTAGCGTGCAGACATGTGTTAAAAGAAGGATCAAATGGCAAGTGAAGATCTAGAGAACAATTTAAAAATCTCTCAAAAGTTTACAAGCCAGAGAAGGGATGAAACCATGATATATGAGAACTGGGTGAAATGAGATTGAATATATACTCAATGATTATTTCCTCCATGTATTCACTTGGGAAAATTTGAAGAATATGATCTCCCTAAATGGGAATAATCCAGTACAATGAACCACTTTGGCATAAATCAATTGGAATTCCTAGACAGACCTAAAGTGCTCAAAACAAATCAATTCCTAGAAATAGATAGTAATTGTCTGAGTCCTATGAGATTTTTGAGGCACAAATGGTCAGTTTAAGCAAATCTATTACCTAAGATTCCTTGGTAGCTGTAAATAGACTTATGTCTGTCTTTATCAAAAGTAGTGACAGGAGAGACTTGGATTACAAACCTATCAATAATACTTGATAACATAATGGAATTAATTATTTGGAGTAAATTTTTTTTATTATCATAAATAATCTTGCAGTTAGCCTTGATCCAGAAGAGATGAGCACTTTTGACCAACATTGTAATTTAGCAGCCTAAATAGACTGTGAGAAGTCCTACTGCATGTAATAATCTGATATTTTAGAAACATTTTGTTACATGCTCTATGTTCCTTCAGTCTCATGAAAAGGTCATGAGTCTTGCAGTTGAAATGTTTATTGATAACATATAATTGTGTACACATATATAAACTATAGCCAAGCTATGAACTAACTCCATGCTTGCTTTTACACTGGTCTCTGTCCAGTCCACAACTGGCCCTAGTCTCAGGGCATGTATTCCTTTACATCACACTGTGGGCGATACTCTTTCCCAGTCACATGTTAACACTTGCTGTGCCTGATACTCTGAAACTATATCTCCCCCCCCGCCAAGTTTTTACCCCACGCGTTTACATTACAATGTGCTACACCTTCTACCTCACCCAAGTTTCTGACTTTATAAATTTAGATAATCAGGAGGTGTGGCCATTCTTCCAAATCTTTTCCTGGTCGTATCAGGAGGAAGGATAGGCTCTGTTGATTTGGACAACATTTGTTGATTCAGAGTTTCAGCTGTAGAGAACAATTCACTGTTGTGTCCCAATTGCCGATGGGCAGGAAGAGTTTATAAAATCACATGAGAGCCAAGAAATTGGGTTTATATCTGATTTCTCACCTCTCACAATCTTACTGGCACTAGATGTCAACCTATATCAGCCTCATGCCCATTTCCAGTGCAAGTCTGAATAATTAATTTAGTTTTAGTTAAAACAGAATTTGCATTGATTTAATGAGCCTGGGATGAAGTCAGTCAGGCTTGCTTACCTGCGTGACCTTGCCAGGAGAGGTTCTTTCTGATGAGAATCACAGCTAGTCTCCAGGGACTGGTCATGATTGCCTTGCTGATAAAACTGGCCATTGAACTCCCCCAAGGGGAGTTAGGATCCCCTTGAGCAGTACCAGCCTAGCACCCTGGCACTGCCCACTGGGCACCAGAATGTGCCAAAGAGATGGGGTCAAAAGAGTCAGGGCCAGACTGAGAATGATCGATCAGTGATGGTGGTGGTGGCGGGGGAATCCACTGCAATTCTGCACCCATGAGGGAGGGGGCCAAGATATTATGCAAGCTAGTGAAGGGGAAGGGTTGGACAGCCAATTGCAGTGAGGGAGAAGGGAGGAGGGATCGATCTGGGGATGGGAGAGGGAGTTGCGATAAGCTGCGGAGTTGGGCTCATCCTTCTGTTGCTGGCCATTGGTTGTACAGTGACCCAATGATTAACACTGGTGCCTCACAACACCAGGGGCCCAGGTTTGATTCCAGCCTTTGATGACTGTCTGTGTGGAGTTTACAAATTCTCATTGTGTCTGCGTGGGTTTTTTCTAGGTGCTCCAGTTTCCTCCCGCAGTCCAAAGAGACACAATCATGCTTCTTGGGTACAGTCAAGTATTCATTGTTCCTCTGTTAGAATGCAAACATCTCAGTAAACAAACTAAACTTGGATATGGGAGCTGGTGTTATGATCCTTTTGGATAAGGAACCATGGCTGAGAGATCTCTGGCTATGAAGCATGATCCTAGAATGACTAAAGTTAGGCAAATTGGCCATTTAAATTGCCCCTGAATATCCAAAGATATGTTTGTTAAGGACATTAGTGGCTTAAATATGTGAGGTTACAGGGATTGGGCCTTGGTGGGATGCTTTGTAGCAGAGTTGTGCAAACTTAGTGGACCAAATGGTCTCTTTCTGCACTTAGTGATTCTGTGATTTTTCTGTGTGCTTTCCACCTGAGGTACTGTGGTGATTATCTAAAGATTTGGCTGGTTTGACCACCTGCAAAGAAAGTGGACAATCCAAATCTATGAACACTGCAGACAATTCAGAGCTGAAGTTCCACTGAAGAGTCTCTTTGCTGGTTCACTCTCAGGATCTTGCAGTTCTGTACAGTTAACAACATAGGTGATCTTGACATTTTCTGCCATTTTAAGGAAGCTAAGGATGACAAGGGCATCTTTGCTCAAGAGAGAAAATATGGTTTCAGGTTATGTACATGACTTTGACTACTTGTCACCAATACCTTAGTGGTTCCAGGATCATGCCTATGATGATAAATCACATTCCCCAAGACTAGTAGAGTGGTGCACCTGTCATTCATAACCAGAGACATTTCAGCCATGGTTCCTTATCCAAAAGGACTGTAGTACTAGCTCTTTAGTTAGTTAACTTTAGTTAGTTTACTGAGATGTCTGCATTCTGAAAGAAGAATCAAGGATACTTGACTGTCCCCAAAAAGCGTGATTGTGTCTCTTTCTGGTGTGCTCAATGATTGTCTTGGGATGCTCCACTTTTCTGCTGTCATGGCTTTGCATGGCTTTCTAAAATCCTCCATGTAGTTGCAGTT
The DNA here is from genome assembly GCA_024679065.1 of Sphyrna mokarran. Lineage (NCBI taxonomy): Eukaryota > Metazoa > Chordata > Chondrichthyes > Carcharhiniformes > Carcharhinidae > Sphyrna > Sphyrna mokarran. Next base: position 69,083,190 of record JAGIQG010000011.1, on the reverse strand, counting down.
GAAACATTGCATTGAGATTGTTGGACACTGCTGAACCTGTGATGGTGTTTGGCTCCAAAGCAGTCACATAGACACATAGGCCTCGTGTGGCTAGTTTGGTCATTTCCTTCCTTCGCCTGGCATTTCTCTTCTCCTTTGTTGTTTTGCCAGCTGGACAGTTTGGATTGTTCTGTGCTAGGCCTTGCTTTCACCACATGAAATGAATTGGTGTTGTTGGCAGATTTCAGATATCTGACAATTTGGCTTTTCTGGAGTGCAACTCCTTGGCCTGCAGAATGTCTGAAAGGGCATTGTCTGCCACTACAACCACAATTTTTTTCCTTATTAGCTTTGATTTAATGCCAGTGTATTCACAGCCTTCAACCAATCTATGTAATATCTTGATAAAAGATTTTCTCAGTTCCCTAGGTTGTTGGACCTGTTTCTTGATTTTCTCTCTCTAAAATGTTGCTGCTTATTGTATTGAAATATTATTAATTTTATTAAATTTATCTGAGGATTTGTTTAATGCTTGCCTCACAATAATATCATCGACTATTGGACCTACTCAATAAAGTAATGTACTCACTTGTTCAACATCTGACATTTAAACTAATCCTGAAGGTACCTTAAGGGTATCTTAAGAATCCTCTCCAATTTTGTCGTTGGTCTGGCCATTGATTCATTCCAAATTGTTCTAGTAATGTTGATTTGTTGTCTATGATTGTTTTAACATTCAGGTGAATAAAACTTTAAATGCCGTGCAAGTTTTAACATTGGCGCCACAATGTTTGTTTTTCTCAGAGTCTTCCAGGGTTGGTTGGGTTTCCATGGGTACTCATGGCATTGGCCAAGTTTTGTTCTTTTGCAGTGATTTGTTAAATCAGTGATTTGCTGATTTCCCTGTAATATTGGATGTTATGGAGGATTTTAATATGGATTTTAATCATTGGCTGAATATTTAAAACCTTTCTTTTTTTTTCTTTCAATTGATTCAGCCAATGTGTGGTATGGCATTGATTTGGAATGCGAGATGGCTGTAATGCTTTCACAAATGGACTGTTCTCACTTTTGCATAGCACTGAATTTTTTTAAACTCTCCCCAAATCAGAACTGTTTTTTTTTGCTCAGCCTTCTTTGCAATCAGATCACCCCCATTTGTTTTGTAGTTTCTGAGATGCCTCCTCAGAGTAAATAGTCCTTTATGCTTGGAATAATCTATACATTTGACCATGACACGTGGAGCTTTGGAATCCACAGTGGTCGTTCAAACACAAATCCCAAAATCAATCAGTTTAGCTCTTATACTCTTCCAACATAATTCCTTGAAAAGTATCCACTGTAATATTAGTGGTTTAATTGTTATATGTTCCATTGGTTAGCCAGGTTCACTGATTGTTGTATACTTGCTTGGATGTCTACAAGAGCTTGTGGAGTCCTCAGTTGCACAGTGGAGTTTTTGTATCTGCCTTTCTGCTTCCAATTCTGCAATTGAACCTCTTTCTTGATCTTCCTTTGTGTCATCACTTCAGATGTTTTCAGTCAGGTCAAAATGCTGCTCCTTTAATGTTCCAGCTGTTGAATTTCTGCTCCATTTCCTCTGTAATTCTGGGTTTTTCCATCAGCCGCCACCATATTGTATGTTCAGCGGGTCTCATAAAGAAATTTGGAGTCTTGTACAGCTGGGCATTAAGTGTTTATTCATAACTCTGTAACTATCTATATTCCCAGAATAGCCCAAGCTGTGAGCTAACTCCTATGTTTGTTTCTACATTCTTGTTCAGTCTATGACTGACTCCAATTTTAGGTAATGTTTCTCCTTACATCACACTGATGGTGGTACAGCTTCCCAATATTAAACCTTGCTATGCCAGGTACCCTTATACAACATAGTCAACAAAGTTTTACTTTAATATCCAAAATAAATTGACAGAAATTTTGAAAACAATGGGGGTTCTGTTTGTGCCAGATTTTTGTACATCTGAAATGATTGAAATACATCTGATGATGGCTCTAGTTCAAAACCTTTATTTCAATCATCTCAGAACTTAAAAGATTTGCAAAACATTCATTTAATCATGAGCATGAAGGACTGTTTACGCTAAGGAGACATCACAGAAACTGCAAAATAAATGGAGATGATACTTTGGCCCCACATGCCCAGGCACAAGTCATGTTATGGCTGGAGAATATTGCAAGGGGCCCAAATGTGGTTTGCCCCAGGGAGGACCCTTTTTTTGGATTCTTCCTGTCCCCCTGCGCCAACATATCCTGATTTAAATATGCAGGATTGGTTTGAAGCCAGATTCATCTGGCTCTCAGGATTCCCCAGCACTTTGGCACAACAGGAATCTGGTGTGCCTCACTACTGGTCTCCAGAAATGGTCCTGTGCACCTTTCTTGAGGCAAAAATTGCCCCAAGTGCCAAAGAATTTCTATGTGTGGGAGAATTATATGGGAATCTTCTCAAGCTCCCAAAAAAAAATGACTAAGTGTGTGTGAGTTGTGATCTGGGTCATGACGACCCACCCAATGGAATTCTCATCGCTTTTCCCACCAGAAATGGTCAGTTTTTGTGAGAATTCCACCAATGATAACATAAATGGTGACAGACTAGCTGAGATTGAATTTGACATGGATCTAGAAGTATGTGAGGTTGGGTGTGGGGGTTGGTGTTAAGATACCAGTTGGATGGATAGCTGGATGGATTGGAAGTCTCTCCCAACTTCTCCTGAAATCAGACCTGATTGCCATGCTGCCAATCCAGGAAAGAAACAAAAAGGACCTTGTTTACTGCTTTGGCTCTTCTCACCAGATTAATTTTTGGAAGGAAATACAGCACCTTTTCTGCTCAGACATTCTATTACTATTCTAGTCCAGCCAATGGACCAGCCAACTTTTACCTTAATTGATCTTAGTTTTGCTTGGTCTCCATTGGCATATTCACTAAAATGCTGCCTTCATGTTTAGATTGGAAAATGTATATTGAAAAAATGTTAAATAGTAATTCATGAAAAGGGAGACCTGAAAGGGATGGGATTTTGTAGTCTCGCTTATCCCCAAACTGTAAAGTCCCACCTGAGATCAACATTCCTTCCTGATGTTCGCCCCTTGTCTGCTCTGATCCCATGGCTGTTGTAGCGGTAAAATTCTGGCTCTTGAAGCACAAAATAGTTATTCAGTGTATAAATGTTGAATATGCTTCTTGCATCAAAGTACTAAATAAACAAATGACCCTGTTAAACATGGGAATAAAATAGTCTGATGGAAACATTAGCTTTTCTCTCTAGAAAATACTACTAATGGAAAAGGTAAGGTATATATTCAGGCTCATGGCAATAAAACTGGAGTACTTAAATCTTTAGTGAGGATCAGATTTAATGCATCCAGGCACACTTACGAAAATTAAGGTGGAAATAGTAGATGCTGGAACAGAAATGTTTTATAGCTCATTAAGCACCGGGAATTTAGCAGAAGATTGGAAATACAACTTCTGACATTAAAAAAGTTTAAAAAAAATTGCAAGCTTAGTCCTGACAGTACATTAGCATACAAATGCTTAACATGTTCTTCTGAAATTCTTCTCTTTACTATTTTCGTGGAGGTGTTAAACCATTTATCTATTCAAAATAGCAGAGAGAGGAATTTTAGTGAAACGTGGTAAGGATCCATCTATTGCAATTCTCGAGTGTAATTTCAGACCAATGTTCTTTCTAGTTTGACATTAATAGTGGAGCAAAATTGTCAAGGAAAGGATTTAAATGCATTTAACAAGATTTATAAAGCTAAGTAATTCCTAACAAATATATTCACATTTTTAAAGTATGGAACAGAATTGACAATAAAATTAGTTATGATGTGGAGATGCTGGTGTTGGACTGAGTTAAACATAGTAAGACGTATCACAACACCAAGTTAAATTCCAACAGATTTATTTGGTAGAAAACACTCTAGCCTTTGGGGCTTTGCCCCTTCATCAGATGACTGGGGAATTCTGATCACAGACAGGGCATATAAAGGCACACACTAAGATTACAGAATACTGATTAGAATTCTGATTACAGAATACTGATTAGAATCAGTATTCTGTAAACTGACTGTGTACCTTTATATGCTCTGTTTGTGATCAGAACTCCCCGCTCATCTGACGAAGGATCAAAGCCCCGAAAGCTAGTGGTGCTTACTACCAAATAAACCTTTGGACTTTAACCTAGCGTTGTGAGACTTCTTACTGAATAAAATTACTGCCATTTGCCTGGAAATGTATATCTTATTTTTCAAAAAATATTTACAAAGTCTGTAACAAGAGATTCATTGCTTAACTGAAAGGTAACAAATAAGAAGAGTTGTTATAAACTGCGTAACAAACTGGCTAAACATTGGAAGGGTAACTATTTTCCATGACAACGATAAACACTTCCTACAGATTGTAGCAGGATCCCACCTGGTCACTTCCTTTACTTGTTCACAGGAGGAGGCACAGAAAGATTTAATGGGTATTCTCAAAATTCAGGTTCTGTGCAGGTAACAATGGAATATCAACTATATTTTATCAGTAATTCAGTGATAGTCTTTGTTGTTTTCTTGACAGAAGAAAAGAGAGTGTTAAAAGTTTTTGAAAAAGATCAGGCAAGTAAGTTAGCTATTCCAGTCGAGTAAACCATTGGCATTGAAAGGACAATGTGAAATATTTGCAGTACATCCTGTGCACAAAATGCAAATCATGCTCAACCCAACCATTTATCAGCCTACTTACCCCCAATCATTTGCAAAATAATAGCAGCAGCCATGAACAATGCTACCAACTGGCTTGGACAATCATTGGTGTTAAGTTTTGTTTTCATCAGGCCCATCCTGCCCCACATCTCATTGCAACATTTATCTAAATATGGATAAAAGAGGTGAGGAAGGAGTGATTACCTCATCAGAGTATGGCATTGAGGAGTTCCAGTAATGGCAAAATCAATGTGAATTAGTGAAAAAAGTCTCCAGTTGCTTGAGTCATATCAGCCACAAAAGAAAATTAATGTGGTGCCATCCCCATGAAATTATTGCAGATGTTGCTATAGTCAGTATCCAAAGAAAAAAACTATCTTCAACTACTTCGTCAATGAAATTTCGTCTATCATGAGAAATGGAACAATTTGCTGCTTAAGGAATTGTGTTCCATTCCATTTGCATTTACTCAGATAATGAAGCCACCCATGTCCACATTCGACAAGACCTGGACAAGGTTTGGGTTGATGTGACACTTAACTGCACGTGCAAATTACCAGACAGTGAACAACCTCAACAAGAGAAATTTCAACCACCTCCTTTGACATTCAATTACTGAATCTCCTACAATTAACATCCAAGTAATCATCAATGACTCAGAACTCAACTAGATCAGCCATATAAATGTTGTAGCTATTAGATCACGTCAAGTATTCTGCAAGGAGTGACTCTCCACTTCCAAATACTTCATCACCACTTACAATTTGATTTGATTTTGATTTGATTTACTATCGTCACATGTATTGGAATATAGTGAAAAGTATTGTTTCTTATGCACTGTACAGAGAAAGCATGATGCAGAGATGCCTGGAATAAACACAGTAAGAAGTCTGACAACACCAGGTTTAAATCCAACCGATTTATTTGATAACAAACTCACAAGCTTTTGACTCTCTGGTCTTCGTCAGGTGAATGAGGTGTTCTGGTCTCAAACAGCACACATGATAGTACAGATAGTTTACAGATTACTGATTAGAATCTTTACACCTAACCTGCTATTCAAGTCTTAAAGTGGCTAACAAGGTGAGTGGAAGGAGCACAGAGCACAGGTTAGAGAGATGTGTATTGTCTCCAGACAGCACAGTAAGTGAGGTTTTTTGCTAACCCAAGCAAGTCATGCGGTTACAGATAGTGTGACATGAAGCAAGAAAGCATATCATTCATAAAGAAGGAAATGAGTGCAAAATGTAGTGATACAGTAATAGCTAGGATGTAGAGAAAGATAAACTTAATTAGAACACTGTTACAGAGTTTAAAAGAATTAGAATGAAGTGTTAGAAGTATTGAACAAGATTAAAAGATAGAATTAGAAGCACAGCTTGCAAGAAGTCCCCTCGCTCTTGTGTCATCTTGCGACTTGTGAGGAGTGTGATGGAATACTCTCCATTTGTATGAATAGCTGTCACTGCAACAGTGCTTTTGAAGAATAATGCCATCTTGGATAAAGCAGTGCATTTGATCAGTAAGCCACCCACCACCTAAAAAACATCCACTTCTTCATCACTGCCATAATGCGGCTGCAACATGTACAGTCTATAGGATGCATTACCGAAATTTGCCAAATTCTCTTTGGCAGTGCTTCACAAACACACACTGCTGCCTGGAAGGACAAAGGTCGCAGCCATTCATTCAATCATCCTGATCCGGATATGCCAGAATATTATTGTTTTTTTTTGGAATTGTTTTTGAGCTAAACCTTGGAAATCCCTAATAGCACTGATGTACTAATTTTATCACATGGGCTACACAGCTTCAAGCAGACAGCTCACTATTACCATCTTAAACGTTTGTTTTGTCAGTAACACTCATGTTCCAAGAATGTGTTATTTTTTAAGACATTCATGAACCAATAAGATAAATTTCTGTAAGGAAGGAAAATAGAGAGTTAGAATGACCAGAATGAGGCAGGTTTTTTGGGACAAGTTTTCTTGCTTTTGTTTTAATCACTCGTAGAACATGGGCATCGCTGGCTGGCCAGCATTTCTTGCATTTGTTCAAAGGACAGTTGACAGTTAACCATGTTGCTGTTACATGTTATCTGGAGTCACATGTAGGCCAGACCATGTAAGGATGGCAGATTTCCTTCCCTAAAGGAAACAGATGGGTTTTTCTGACAATCAACAATAGTTTCATGGTCATCAGTAGATTCTTAATTCCAGATTGTTTTTATTAAATTCAAAGTCCACCACCTCCTGTGGTGGGATTCAAACCATGGTCTCCAGAATATTAATTGAGTTTAATAATCTGGAAATAATACCACTAGGCCATTGCCTCTCCTCATAAAATATATGTTGCTCCCAACCAGGAGTATTTTCAGTACTTACTATTTTCATTTCTACATATGTGGCAGTATTCTTGAACAGCATAAAAAAACTAAGAAAATAACAGAACAGTAACAGGCCTTTCAGCTCTCCAAACCTGCACCCATCATTTGGCCCAATTTAACTAAAATGTCCTACCCTTCTGGGACCATATCCCTCTATTCCCATCCTATTCATGTATTTGTCAAGATGCCCCTTAAGAGTCACTACCATATCTGCTTCCACTAATTCCCCTGGCAATGAGTTCCAGGCACCCACTACTCTGCATTTAAAAAAAATGCGTTGACAACTCTTTTAAAATTTGCCCCTTGCACATTAAACCTGTGCCCCCCAGTAATTACTCTTTCACCGTGGGAAAAAGCTTCTGACTATCCACTCTACCCATGCCTCTCATAATCTTGTAGACTTCTATCAAGTGACCCCTCAACCTCCATTGTTCTAGTGAGAACAAACCAATTTTCTCCAATCTCTCCTTATAGTAATGCCCTCCATACCAGGCAACATCCTGGTAAATATTCTCTGTACCCTCCCCAATGCCTCCTTCTGTTAGTGTGGCAACCAGAATTGAACACTATATCCCAAGTGTGGCCTAACTGAGGTTCTATAATTATGTAACATGACTTGCCAATTTTTAAACTCAATGCCCGGCAAACATGCCGTACACCTTCTTGACTATCTTCTCCACCTGTGTTGCCACTTTCAGTGACCTGTGTATCTGTACACCCAGATCTCTTTGTCTGTCGATATTCTATACTGTATTTACTGTATTTACATTACATTTCCTATCTGTATTAGACCTTCCAAACTCCATTACCTCACATTGTCCAGATTAAATTTCACCTGCCATCTCTCTGCCCAAGTCTCTAACTGATCTATATCCTGTAGTATTCTCTGATTGTTCTCATTGCTATTTACAAATTCACCAACCTTTGTTTCGTCCGCAAACTTTCTAATCAAACCAATTACATTTTCCTCTAAATCATTTATATATATTACAAACAATAAAGGTCCCAGCACTGATCCCTGAGGAACGCCACTTGTCACGGCTGTCCATTCAGAAATTCACTCTTCCACTGCTACCCTCTGTCTTTTTTGACCAAGCCAGTTTTGTATCTGCCTTGCCAGCTCACCTCTGATCTCATGCGACTTCATCTTTGCACCTGTTGGTGGAAAAACTAACCAAGTACTGTTTAGTTTTTCCAGCAACATGCAGCAATGTAAGCAGAAAGTTTGTCCTGGCAACGCCCAACAAAATCAGCACAGTGGTACAAAGGAGTTAAATCATATTTTCTAACCCAATAATGTTAAACATTAGATGGCTAACCTATGCTACGTACCATCTTTCTGAGCATTATCAGCTTTGAATTGATGAGAGATAACTGTTTGTATAGTGTTAATAAAAACATCAACATATTATACACAATTGACACATTCTGTCCATAGGATCTATAGAACTGATTTTATCGTGAGTCGAGCGATGATCATAGGGCTGCCAACTTTGTAACATTTTGCATGCCCAGATTGTCATCACCTTCTTATTTTACTTTTAACCTCCAGGTGTGGATAATGTTGAAGGTATTGCTGTGGACTGGATTGGAAATAACTTATATTGGACAGATGATAGTTACAGGAAGACTATCAGTGTTGCAAGACTGGAGAAGGCTTCCCAGACGAGGAAGACGTTAGTAGAAGGTGAAATGTCACATCCAAGAGCAATAGTTCTGGATCCTTTACATGGGTGAGTGTTTTCTTTTACAAATTTCAGGAGCTTAAATCTGATGGTGTAATTAGTAAGTTTGTACTCAGAATGGCTTTTTCTTTGCCGAATAAAAAGAGAAATACATTTGTTACCCTGAGGGGGTGCATTTAATACAGATTGTGCATTGTTATTGCTTAGTAAAACACTTTTGTTGGCATCATAGATGTACAAGAAATTCACTGTAAATCTACAAATGAGCAATTATTATTTTCTAGTTTTTTAAAGTCTAATAGAATGTTACCCATAAAAGCTTTCATTTCCATTAACACTTCTTTTTATAGGCACAAGATAAAATGCAAACAGGAGGTTTAAACAGCAATTTCAGTCCAGCTTCACAGGTTGAAGCACAAATTACATACTGGAGGCAGTGAGATGTCAGCCAATCTAACTTATTACCCCAGAAATTGGATCATCCAAGAAATGGGGCACCATTTGGGTGCACTGCACGTCCCACATGTCAAATGAGGCAATGTGTTGTGCCAGACTCTTTTTTAATAATTGCCAACAAGTTGCAGCCATCAGTCAAAGCAAGTGGAGTTGGGTGGGGTTGCCAGCAAGATTGGCCAGCTAAAATTCTAACTGACTATGTCTGGCAGAGGAGGAGAGGGCCTAGTGGTATTACCACTAGACTATTAATTCAGAAACTCAGCAGGCGGTGGAATTTGAATTCAGTAAAAAATAATCTGGAATTAAAAATGTATTGATGACTATGAAACCATTGACAGTTGTCAGAAAAACTCATCCAGCTCACTGTTGCCCTTGAGGGAACATAATATGCCATCCTTACTTGACCTAGCCTACATGTAACTCAGAGCCATAGCAATGTCATTGACTCTCAACTGCTCTTGGGCAACTAAGGATGGGCAATGAATGCTGGCCAGCCAGTGAAGCCCATGCCCCACAAATTAATAAAATTAATCACAGCGAAGCAAGCTGCAGTTTGTGGTGGCCCAGGATTTTAATGGAACTGGGAGGAGCAGCTCACATTCATATAAGTATCTTAAAAAAAGAACAGAGTGGAATTTTCCAGCCCCGAGACCAGAAATTCCTGCCTGAAGTCAACAAACTTTTCAACTGTGCCTTGGTTTGTCTGTCCTGCCTGTGACAATTCTTGCAAAGGCAGAATTTTTGGTGGCAGGTTCTTTTAAGATTGCCTGTTGGACCTAATAATCCTGAATGCTGCAGACTTCCAACAATCAATGTAAATACATGTCTGATTTGGGTGTTAGAAGACATTAAGCATCTTGGCATTATCAAGGGTCTTGGCCGGAATTCTCTGGCTATTTGTACCGGTGGGATTCTCTGGTCCCGCCAGCAGTGTGTTCCCACCCGTAGGTTTCCCACTGGCATGGAGTGACGTCAGCAGCAAGATCATAGAATCCCACCGCTAACAAACAATGTGCTCCTTCCCCTGGCAGGAAACATGTGGCTGGGAGACCAGAGAATCTTGCCGCATATGTGTCTGACTTAGGCAGCTGTCAGCCAGGTGATTTTTTCCAATCTTTTGCTTGACTTTTTAAAATAATTTCTTCACCTCTTGTTTCCTCAATCCTCACTACGCATTCATGGCTGCTTATGGTTGCATGGGTGAATTGGTATATGTACATCTGAGGTTAGTTCTAAGAAATATTTGTTGAATAGAGTGGATAGAAAAGATGGAAATGATACTTCAAACAAGAAAATATTGATGATGTTATTGCTAAAGTGAAGTAAAGTGTCTTCATGCTTTACTCTGATAAAATTCATAGGCTCCTGCTTCTATTTAATTCTTTGTGAAGTCAAAACTATCAGCAAGCTGCTCAATGTAAACTTGATCTCATCTGACGTCCACACATGTTGGCTCAAATTTCCATTGTGTAGCATTCTCATTTTCATTATAACAAGTATAATTGCAAATTCAAAATGGCATTTGTGTCATGCACAAATGTTTGGTGCAGCTGTGTTGAATGGCTGAATGGCATTTTAAATAGGTTATCCGTGTAAGTATTTGGCTTTCCCATCAGAACTGTGAAGAGTAGGCAGAGTATCAGTCAGCGTGTTGATTTGATAATAGCTGTGCCATTTTTGACCTTAGCGTTCTGGCTCTGCTGAACACAAGGATACCCTGGAGTGCTGTTTAAAATTTTCATCTTCATTGTTGATTGAATTGTGCTGACTCTTGCTGAGATATTAGCTGTGTTTGGAGGTTTGTACTGCTACTTCAAACTGCTGAAGACTGAAGTGGGTGGCGAGGCATGCAGTGAAGGCCTCGGTTCACACATCAAGAGTTCCGATCAAATCACTTACTTTGAGCCATGCATGCTGTAATTTCTGTTTCCCTTGGCCATCATGATGAGAGAGAAAATAATCAGAGATGGCAAAGGGGGAACTAGCTGTTCAAAGAGGGAAGAAGGAAAGAGGGAGAATGGCTCTCAGCAAGAAGCAGGTCCTTCAGAGAGCAATTTCCTTCAATCTCAGTGAGGAACATTGTGTATGTTTTGCTAAGGATATGCTCACTGATATTTCTATTTTTAATTCATTCATGGAACATGAGCGTCACTGGATGCCCAGCATTTATTGCCATTCCTAGTTGCCTAAGGGCAGTTGAGAGTCAACCATATTGCTGTAGCTCTGGAGTCACATGTAGACCAGACCGGCAGCTTTCCCTCCATAAAGTACATGAGTGAACTAGATGGGATTTTCCAATGATCAACAGTGGTTTCAATGGTACATTCTTAATTCCATATTTTACTTTAATTAAATTTAAATTCCACCGTCCGCTGTGGTGGGATTTGATCTTGGGACCTCAGAACATTAGTTGAGTTCCTGAATTAATATCTTAGCGATAGTATCACTAGACCATCACCTCTCCCATTGTTGATACAATTATAACCTCAGAGCAGGGCAAAGATGGCATTGCCAATGGCTTTGATGGTGACCATGCCATGTTTTCACATCAGTCTCCTTTAGTAGGTGACATTTTTCAACATTTCACAGAGCACTATGCAAAGACTGGGTGACGAGGAATGAGCTAGCTCCCCTTTTTGCTTAGTTCCCTTCCTAGTTGGTCGCAGCAAAGTTTAAAAAAAAATTCCCTTGTGGATAACTTTCCTAGTCCGAGTGTATTTATTTTTTAATAAAGAGCTAATCAAAGTAGGTTTTCCTAAGTCAAAGGAAGGGTAAGATAGATAAGGAAAAATAATAAAGATATAAGACTCATTCATATAGACCAGGAAAAAGTCTAAGTAAAAGTTTAAAAAAATACAAATAAGTCCTTGTCTTGTCCATGAGATGTAGATGGTGATATGTTATGACCATTCCTGAGGAGTTTTTAGGAGAACTCTTCAGTTGACTTGGCGGTTTTGCTGTCTGTTGGAGACACTTGTTGGCTTTTCCCAGAGGGAGAGATGACCTGCTTGTCTCTGCAGAAGTGACTGTTGTTTCCTTCTCCTTGTTACGACACTTGTCTCCAACAAGAGAGAGAGAGCACCGGAGGTCCCAGTTTTTATTCCAGTAGTGTTCTTTGAAGGCTGTCATGTTTCTTATTGCTTCTGTCTCCACTCAAAGCCAGTTTTTTAAACTCATTTATATGTATTCCCAGAAGGTCTTACATTCAAAGTCCATTTTGCTTTCAATTCAAAACCTTTTCAACACATACTGAGATATAAATCAACAGGAGATGGTTTTGGTGGGCCCAGTGGGATGTGCAATGGGAGGGTGCAGTTTCCATTGTTTTCATGAACACAAAGACTCAAGTCCAGCCTTTTGCATTTTTCATGCCATCTTTTCATAAGTCTCTGTTTGAAGTGGGCCTCGACAACTCTTCACCAGCAAAGTTCCATGTCCTCCCACGAAGGGCGGTCAGTAAAACCCATATAAGGAATTTTTCACAAAGAGTCCCTCAACACGATCAGCATCTTTTGATCAGTGTATTTTGTTATATTTCTATAAAGAACACAAACCTTCTTTAAGAAGATCAGTTTGTTTGTTGCGAAGTTGTGGATCACTTTCACTCCGACATAGTGTCAGCTTGCCTGGCAGAGGGAAAGCTGAACATATTTCATTCTTTTTTGCCAGCAAGTAGCAGGAGGGTGAAGCAAAAATACAGTGACAACCAGAATGACAAGTTTCCATGTGGTGCTGAGTGTCACTGACTGCACGCATGTCATTCTGCAGATACTGCATGTACATTCATAGAGTTAATGAAACTGGAAAATGTTCCACATTCTTAGTATCAAGCTGGTGTACACCAACCTCAGTGAATCAATGTCCAACTTTTTGTGACAGTCATGATGCCTTTACTCCGCAGCATTCTCTGTACCATCAGAATTCGTACCACCGTGAGAAACCAAGCGGACTTCAAGAGCCATTTTCTGGCCTCCTGATCTTGACTCAGACTTGCAGTTTACACATAATAAGAACTATGCTCATACACAATTTGTTATTAAGCAGGCAGTTTAGGTGCTGAAACATCATCTCTATCGTCTGAACTGTTCTGAAGGATTTTCCAGCGTGCACCCCGTGTTTCATTCTATTCTGTTGTGTCCTCCACATGCATCTCGTGTCATGATGAAAGCACAGTCTTTTTCACCAGATCTATGGTGGACAACTGAGGAAAAGGGATAGAACAAGTTATCAACAAAACCCCTTTACGGTCAGACTGACTATGATCGACTCATCTAACCATAGAACCAGTGAATTCAGCTCTAATTCCACACTTAAGAACAATCACATACGTGACCTTTTGTTTGGGGAGGAGAGGGAATCAGGATATTGAATTCAATGATCAGTCCTGATCAAGATGAATGGAAGAGCAGGCTCAAAAGGTGAATGGTCTACTCCTTGTTTCTACGCTTCTATCTGTCGCCGACCATCCCAGCATGTTATAAGCCACAATGTGATACAAGCCACCACAAAACAAGTAATCCAAATCATCTTTAGAACCATATTCCAATCAACTAGTCAATCTTGTGCATTACTTTAGAATCTGTCTTACCTTGTGCATGTGCTAGTTCCAGTAATTTTATATAACCCTGCCCCAGAGATTGCAGCTTGTCTAGTGAAAGGCTGCTGACTCACATTGCGGGAGACCTTAGAAAGCCTTGCAGCCCAGCACAGCTCTGAAGGCCTGGCTTCAAACTGCACAGTAAGAATTTAGCAACACCAATTTTAAATCCAACCGATTTATTTGATAGTAAAATTGCGAGCTTTCAACACTGCATTTGCCTGACGAAGACACGACAGAGTGTTGAAAGCTCGCAATTTTACTATCAAATAAATCGGTTGGATTTAAAATTGGTGTTGTGAGTTCTTACTACCCCAGTCCAATGCCGGCATCTTTACATCATTCAAACTGCACCACATTGGTATGGGCAGCAATGGCCTGTGATGTCTGGCTGAGAGGCAAAGGAGAGCACTGGTGCAATGCCCAGTGATGAGAAGATAGATGTAATCATCTTGAGAGAGGATAGCAGGTTTATTCTCCACAGAGCCACTCACAGCTGTGCAGTCTGAAAAATCCTAGTCATGGATTGAAGGACAAATTGCTGGATTTCAACAGTGAAATCCTGTGTGGCCAGAAACAGAGCGGGCATGATTCCATTTGGACCTTTCACTGCAGCTCTTTGATATTGAGTGACCACAACTTGTGCTGCAATGCAAGTTGAGCCAACAATGGTCAGATGTTTCATTAAGGTTAAATCTGCAAGTAGGATAATGGAGTTGGTACCAAGTATACTCTTGAAGGGGGCTATCCAAGCTCAGTCTAAAGGTATGAAGAAGATTGATGCTGGACTCCTCCATTCTCTTTGACGCTAGGTGCAGCTTTCTGGAAACCCTGTCAGGTTGTATCAAATGTTTCTATGTGCAAACCTATCTGCCATTTTTGGATTTCCCACCATCAAAGTTCTCATCTGAGTCCTTTGCAACTGCAATCCTGTGTGACCTCCAGTGAACTGATACCTGCACTACCTTTGTCCCTTGCCCTGGATACTGCTTACTTGTGCTCAATGTCTCACCAAGTGCCTTTGATTTGATTTGATTTATTATTGTCACATGTATTAGTAAACAGTGAAAAATATTGTTTCTTGTTCGCTATATAAACAAAGCATACCATTCATGGAAAAGGAAAGGAGAGAGTGCAGAATGTAATGTTACAATCATAGCAAGGGTGTAGAAAAAAGATCAACTTAATACGAGTTAGGACCATTCAAATGTCTGATGGCAGCAGGGAAGAAGCTGTTCTTAAGTTGGCTGGTACATGACCTCAGACTTTTGCATCTTTTTCTGAATGGAAGAAGTAGCAGAGAGTATATCCGGAGTGTATGGAATCCTTCATTATGTTGGCTGCTTTGCCGAAGCAGTGGGAAGTGAAGGGAGAGTCAATGGATGGAAGCATGGTTTGCTTGATGGATTGGGCTACATTCATGACCTTCTGCAGTTTCTTGCGGCCTTGGACAGAGCAGGAACCACACCAAGCTGTAATACAACCAGAAAAAATGTTTCCTATACCTCTTTCATCTCTAAATTATTGACAAAAGTATGCACAGAAAGAAACCTGCAAGCCACCTCCAGGATGAAAATCCAGGCCATTACACTGTTCCCCTCGCCACAGATGACAAGAGCTGCTGAGTATCCCCAGTGTCTTCTATTTTTAATTGATAGGCCAATTGAAGTCTTTCTTTATTTTACCAAGATGAAATCTCAATTTACTGTGTAGCAGCCAAACTGGAGCCTAACTGTTCAAGGATTCATGTTCAGTTTTGTCTATCCTTTATCGAACTTGCCCAAGTTTTGTTCATTGATTTTAATGATTGGATTTGAGTTATTATTGTCACACGTATTAGTATACAGTGAAAAGTATTGTTTTTTTTTGTGTGATATATAGACAAAGCATACTATTCGTAGAGTATGTGGGAGAAGGAAGGAGATGGTGCAGAATATAGTGTTACAAGAACAAAATGAGCCAAAATGCCCAGATACCACTCAAATGGCAAAGCTAAAAATTACCCCTATATCCTTCATTACCATATTACGTATCGTAGTTACCTACTGAACCATTGGGATAAATCTTCTGCACATTGATTCAATTTAATTCATTTCTGTCTTTGATATTTGATCAATTAAGTTGCTGTCTTTTACAGATTTTGTTCAAATTAACTGTCGTCCTCAAAGACACTGGCCTGGATTTTACAGCCCATTGATGTGTGTCTAACCCTGGAGGAGGAGATGAGCTATTTAAGTCTCCATCCCGTTTGCAAGGACAGTAATATCCCGTGGGCGGGAAGGGCCATGAAATCCTGGCCATGTTTTCCAAATGACTTGGCTCAGTATAGCAGTGAGCGCAACCCCAGCAAGTAGCTGTTTTCAAGTGTTACTTGCGGCCTTCCATTACACATGCTGCAAGTTACTTTACCCAGTTATTCCTCTTGATGCACTTAATGCTACTGGAACAGGCGGTAAGGGTAATTCTATCGAGTGTTAGCGCCAAGAGAAGCACTTGTACCGGTCTTGTAATTTTACAGCACTTCCTGAGCTGTCAGGAAATGCTGGATTTGGCAGAGTGCCCTGAAGGGCTGGAATCCTTGAACATCTTCCCCAAATGTTCTTCTTATTAGTGCAAATGCCACATCAGACATAAATCTAGCCTCAGGCAAGGTTTATCGCTATTTTTTATCTATTTACTTATATGCCAAGAAATAAATACCGACGGCAATATGTCAAGAGTTATTTGTCCATGAAACGTTGCGGGAGAGTAAAGCTTCAGCACCCAAAATGAAACCACTTATCTCTTGAGTGGAATGGGAAAACCAGTGCAGCGCATTAGCCAAATGGCAGCCACAGCTTGTCCCTAATTCCCTGAGGAGTGGCTTCCATTAGGGTTGTCAGATAAAGTTTTCTCCCTGGTTTCACGGTCATTCCCTGCAAGCAGCCCAAACCTCCGTTTTGTTTTGCCTACTGCCTTTGGACATTATTAAACGATGAATCTAGATCACGGTTGCTAACACTGTTAGGAACAAAGGATATCAAGGGACAGTCAACCCATATTTTTGCATGGTGTGATGTGTTGCCTTTCGCTGGTTGCATGAGTTGTAGAAAATCAACTCAGGTTATCCACTTTGGAAAAAAAATGATGAAACCTAAAATGAATTTCTGTTGTGAATAAAGGTTCTTAGGGGAGAATTTATTTTGAGTCTGTTCAAGCTCAGTTCCTCTATCATCCTTGTCTGAGGCAGTTTTCTAACCTCTATTTTCCAGTGCCAATTGAGTCAATGAGCTAAATATAAGCTGTTTTTGCTGTACATTGTGTGATAGATTTGAGTTGGAATTTATATTTCTAAGAGCACTCTGTGCAATTGGAAATTAGCCAAAGCTGAAGGAACATTTGAAATAGGAGCAGAAGTGGGCCATTCAGCTCATCAAGATCATTCAATAAGATCATGGCTAATCTGTTTGAGTTTCAGTTTCCATCCACCCCCCTGTAACTTTCATTTCCTTACCTAATAAGAATGTATTCATCTCTGCCTTAAAAAATTATTCAATGAGCCTATCTCTACCACCTTCTGAGGCAGAGTGTTCCAAAGTTATCCAGTCCTCAAAGAAAAGAATACTCCTCATCTCCATCAACTAAAAAAAAAGTAGACCATTTAACCCTCGAGCCTGATTGAACTATTAGATCATGGCTATCCTGTTGGGGTGATTTTGAGCCTGTATTCTCCATCTTTGGGAATGGTGGCATCTGCTCCAACTCCAGAGAGTGCAATTCCAGCTAGTGAGTTCCCAAATTCCTAATTACCAGTCCCTTGTCGAACATCTCCTGGGCACCCGGACTTTGAAGGTCCAGGTCTGCTTTGATGTTTCTCTACTTCCCTCTTCAGTGTCAGGTGCTGAAGGTACGTCACTCACAGGGACAGGGGTGTCAGATGAGCTGGCAACACCCAAGATCCCTGAACTGGAGGGTCTCTGGCTTTACTTCTGCTGACCATCTTCTCTCATGGAGGCCTCTGTGCTCCTCCAGATGTAAGTTATTCCCAGTGATCTTATAACTATTGGCCAGGTCTTTGATGTATGTGTAAAATAAATCCTTCAATAACAGAATCCAGAAGATGTGGAACAATTGGATATTGAAACGCAAACATCATTCACGAAGGTGGGAATAAGTAAACATTTCACTTATCATTGTGTGGATGTGTGGAATGAACCTGATTCCACTATGGTCCAAAAAAAATTTCTAAGAAAGGAAATATTGAATTTACTTGAGGCACTGAGGCTTATAAGATGACAATGGCAAAGTTACCAAGGCTACCAATGTTGTTGATGATGAAAATGAAGAAGAATCAGATGACAATATTCTTTAACCAGGCTATTAGGATGAGTTGTTCAGTGATTTAAATGGTAATTAGAGTGATTTGGAAAGATTTCACAGCCAAATACTATAGCTATGGTTCATATCTGTCAGTTGAAATGTGCATAGTTTTTAATGTTATAAAGTAAGTAAATGTTTGAGAATGAATATGAATTATTCAGTGTTGTTGATTTTTAACTTTGTCTCATTATGATAGTCTTTTTTTGGCCCAACTTGAGCAGTTATGACTATCCATCAAAAACATTACCCGTGTAAAATGTTGATCCCATGACTTTTGGCTGAAAAAGTTGGTCTCAAATATTTAATTTTGACGTGTGTACATGGGATCTATCGTAATCCTATATTTTTCATCAGCACAGTTTCTTTCCTAATATTAAGTTCACTCTTAACTAATTTTAAGTCAGAATCATAGAATCCCTACAGTACAGAAAGAGGTCATTCAGCTCATCAAGTCCACACCGATAACAATCCCAGCCAGGGCTTACCCCATAATCCCATGCATTTACCCTGTTAATCCCCCTGACACTAAGGGTTGATTTATCATGGCCAATCAATGTAACCCACACATCTTTGGACTGTAGGAGGAAACCAGAGCACCTGGAGAGAACCCATGTAGACACAGGGAGAATGGACAAACCCCATAGAGATAGTCACCCAAAGCTGGAATTGAAACTGGGTCCCTAATGTTGTGAGGCAGCAGTGCTAACCATTGTGCCACTGTGTCACCCCTTTATAAAACCATTTGTTTCTTCTAGCAACAGAGAAACTTTAACTAATGTAATTTCCTGAGTACCATAACATTGCCATGTAGCTCTCCATGAGATATAGCCAGTGGCTTTTTATAACATTACAAATTGTGTATATTGCATCTGAGTGATATGAACCGTAACAAATTAACTACTGCACTTGGCAGTAAAATCTTTCAAAGTCAATGTAATTACTATCTAAATCATTGAACAATTCACCCAAACAGCTGATTGGAATGCATTGTCATATGATTTTTCCTCATCTTCATCATCAATAGCTTTGGTAATATTGTTAACTTTGCCATTGTCAATGATAAGCTTTGGCCCTTGTTACTACCAAATAAAGTGTATCTTCCCATTTGAGAGCAATACATTCAACATGGCTTCATTTGACGGCCAGCTCTTACTCATCAAACGGAAAGCCAATGTGTCATAGCTTTTTAATAGCAATATTTTCTCTTATTGCCAAAATTCAGATTTTTAAAAAAATATTTTTATTCAAAAAAAAATCAGTTGGTGTACAGTTTCGAGAACGTTGTTTGCTAACCATGCATTTTTCAAAGATTTTTTTATGGCACTTTCTTGACTTCATTCATCACTTTTCATTAGGACTTCCTGAAAAAGCTATTGGCTGTGAAAGTTGTGAGTATTGTTTGCCCCCTGAGGCTTTTCTGTCAACAGAATGGGTATTTTAACCAGCTGTTTATATTTTTAATTTACACCCCTTCAATTAGCAGTCTGTTTTAGAATGATTCATTTTGGTGCCTGTGTGTTTTAGTCAAAATAAATCACCAAATGAAACCAAGCAACATAATCGATGAGCACTGAAGGGAATAACTAAATTGTAATTTTTCTACTCATAAATAATTAATTTTTAAAATAAGTCACATTTGTTTAGCAAAACAGTGTGATTTAATTTAACATCTACTTTAATGTTGTGGTAACTTGGCCACAAAAAAGGAGTCAAACGCATTTGATATTCAATCTTCTTCACTTACAAAAATGTCAAAATACAGTACAGCATGGACTCAGAGCTAGAGGCAATTAGTTACACAGGTAAGATCCATGAATTCCCACGCTACCTATGTGTCATCACTCGTGCATGCATGCTCATACCTGCTAAAGTTATCATTATATGCATTCAAATAAGAAGATGCATACTATAAAAATCTGTAACACTTATCCTTCCTTAATTCCATTCCCCTTAAGGAAAAAAAATAATGAAACTCATGTCACAAATTTTCATCAGTCTTTCAGGAGATTTGCAACTACGGAAGCAGGAGTAGGTAGTATCTGTGTATGAGTGTCCCTCATTCTCTCTTGGAGTCTATTGGAAATCCTTGTGCATCAGGAATCACTTCCTGTTGAATGCCCACAGAAGTGTTTTCATCTACCATGTTATCCAAAACTTTTGTTATCTCTGAGTCAAGACATAGGTGAACGTGATGCTGGTATCTGAGAATGACTCTTTCACAACCAAAGATATTGAACTACTTTGAGAATAACTCTAGGCTATCAATCTTGGTTACTACCAAAATTCTTTAAATAGACACCATTATTTAGGTTGAAATGTCTTTCCTTAGCATCATAGTAATTTCTCTACTGCTTTTCCTGTCTTTTTTCCACTCTTGCTTTGACATCTGGATGTAGCAGATCCAGCTAAGACTTTAGCTTCCTATCCATCAGTAATTCAGCTGGTGAATGTCGTGTTATCGACTTTGGCATGATATGATACTGGAAGATGAACCATGAAACCTTGGTTCCCAAAGTATCACTGCCATTCTCCTCAATCCTTCTTTCAGTATCTGAACAGTTAATTCCGGAGCTGGATGAAAAGGCACAAGTGCATACCTCCCTTTGAATAAACTGTTGGAACAAATCACTTGTAAACAGTGTATCATTATCAGAAACAAGAAAATCCTATAAACAGCCAGGCAAAAACTTGGCACAGCTTCTGTACCGTAATGGGAGCTGTGATGTTGTTCGTGATGTGTACTTCTAACCACTTATGACAGGAAACATGTTATTCTAAAAGGCACTGCAAAATCCACATGAAGTCGAGACCACAGATGATCAGGCAACTCCCAGGGATATAGTAGTGCTGGTGGTGCCATCTTCTGGTTGATCTGACAAGCAGAATAGGATTTTGCTTTGATCTACATATCCTGATTAATGCCAGGCGACCAAACATGAAACCTGACCAAACTTTTTTCAACTTTTCATTCAGGAGATACTGAGGTGATCTACATGAACTTCAGCCAGATCTTGAGAATGACCAGGATGGAGTGGGGGGGCATGTGGGAGGTTGGCACATGGGGTGACCACTCTGGACTCCCAGAGGATACAACCTTCCTGCACATAAACTCATTGTTCCACTTTGCATATCGTCTCAATTCATTATCCCATATAACTGTAGTTCATTCCTACATAAGAAATCTCTTCATCTGGGATAGAACAAAGCCCCAGACCATCCACTGTTTATCCTGTTCAGTATCCACTGGAGGATGTGAAGGCCTCACAAAAGCAAGAAAATTGCCTCTGGAATTAATGATGTCTCGGTGGTCATGTTTGGTAGATGGAGATGACTCAACATGTCTATGTTTGCTATCCTTCCCTGTCTTGTGCACAATGTTATATTGATAGGCTGACAATGTGAGAGCCCATTGCTGTCTACTTACTGAGGTAATGGGAGGAATGCACTTGGATTCAGTGAAAAGTCTCATCAATAGCTTGCAGTCACTGTGTACTGAATGAACGATTGAAAAGGTACTGATAAAACTGTTTCATAGCAAAGACAATGACTAGACCTTCCTTGTTTAGCTGCAACTGTTTCTTCTCAGTTGTTGTTCGTGTACGTGATGGGTTTTCTGACCCATCCTCTATCAGATGAGAGAGTACTGCCCCAATAGTGTAGGAATTGCACAACAGAATGAGTTTATTGTCTTGATCAAAGTGATCTAGCAGATTAGCAAATTGTAGCAATGCTTTCACATCCTTGAAAGCTTTCGTTTATGCTGACACCCCATTTCCATTTTGTTTCTTTGTGAAGCAGTAGATATAGTGGCATCAACAATATTGAAAGCTCTGGCGGAAGCTTCCCATTGTAATTTACCATGCCCTGAAATGATATGGACTCGGACACACTTACGGCATTTGAAGTTTCCTTGAGAGCTCTAATTTTATCTTCCATTAGGGATAGACCCTGCACACTGATCTTGTGATCCTAATATTCCACACACTGAGCCTAGAACATACACTTGCTATACTTCAGGTACAATCCTGCCTCTGCAAATCTCTTGACTCATGTTGCTGAGTGCTCCTCCTCAGTTTTCCTTATGATCAGAATGTAGTCCAAGTAAACTGCTATCTGAGGAGTCCTTAGCATCAAATTGTCCATTGTCCTTTGAAAAATCACAGACTGGAGGAAACCCCAAAAACAAGTCAGTTGTATTTGAAGAAACCCTTGTAAGAGTTAATTGGGACATACCGTATTGAGTCCTCCCCGAACAAGGCTGCTAGTAGGTGTGGTCACATTAAGTTTTGAGATCATCTTGCCTCCTGCAAGAGTTTAAAACAAATCGTCTCCTATGGCATTAGGGAAGCATCCAACTTAAGAGGCCTGCCTGAGTAAGGACCAGCATCTGCTTAGAATCCCAAGTCTTCCTGCAGGTTTCCTTACTAATTACAGATGCAGAGGCTCCTATGTTCAATTCTACTTTAATTTGTTTTCCATCGACCTCTACTGCAACACAGATAAGCTTTGCGCTCCCCTCACTCACATTAAACATATTACAAGAATGCACCTCTTACTGCCCTTGGTTTTCAAGGTAATGCATAACTGACTGAGGCTTTTACACGACTGAATTTCCCTGCTCAGCTTTTGACTTGCTTTTAGCAGCCCTGCATTTCTTTGCTAAATGTGCCTTTTTGTTGCAATGGTGACAAACAGCATCCATAAATGTGCAATGATCTGCATAGTGGCTGGATTTCTACCGCCTAGCCCACCATGGGAATCAGAGTGGGTGAGAGGTGGACCATGGAAAGGTCTGCTGATCTCAGGCATGGTTTTACTTTCTTGTGATCAGGGAGGCCATAAAATCTCACCCAGTGTGTCCCTCCACACCTGAAACATTCCACTGTTTATACCTGGCTTGCAGCTCCTCTCTTTACTTGATGCATTGTATTCACCTGTGAAACACCATTGAGCTTTTGAGTATCTTTTGCATGCTGGCAGCCATTTCCATGCCCTGAGAAATTTCTGGAGCCTTGTAAGTGGGTTGTCTCCCAACAAACAATGCTAAATACTGTCTTCATTAATGCCACTGACTAATCTGTCTCGGAGCGTGTCCTTCAATACTGCTTCAAACTCAATGTCCAAAGAGTTGTCTTAACTCAGCAATAAAGTTAGCTACAGAATGTCCTGCTTTAAGAAAATGACTATGGAGCTCAAATTGCAGGACAATCACTGAGGGTTTAGGATTGTGATGATTCTGAATGAGTACAGCTAAATCCGCAAAGGAAGTGTCCCTTGGCTTACATGATGCTCCTAAGTTCCTCACAATCTCGCAA
The DNA here is from genome assembly GCA_024679065.1 of Sphyrna mokarran. Taxonomy (NCBI): domain Eukaryota; kingdom Metazoa; phylum Chordata; class Chondrichthyes; order Carcharhiniformes; family Carcharhinidae; genus Sphyrna; species Sphyrna mokarran. The sequence continues at coordinate 69,059,697 of JAGIQG010000011.1, read as the reverse complement.
GTCTTCACCCCACATTCAGGAGAATTGAGCATCTTTTAGCCTCATTTGTAATTCCGTTTGCCAAGAAAAAGTTTTCCACATATGCAGTCTAGCCCCAGTTCTCTTCTACAAATTTATCAAACATAATTATTGTGCTTGCCCTGTTTGTCATTGGTAAACTCACAAACCCACCGTTCAGTGTCCTCACCCACTACTCACATTACAAACTAGCTCCTTCCTGTGCAAATCTTTGTAGGGCCATGTTGAAACACGTATTTCCCTTTTCCTTTTACTTTGCTGTTTTCTCCTCAGTGCCAAAAAGATGCGATAAGTTGGGTAATTGAACATGTTGCGATATTTAATCTTTTTTACTTCTAAAAGTATCAAAATGTAGTACAGCATGGACTTAGGCAGCTCACTACACAGGTCCCTCATGGTAAGACCAGACACATGAAAGCCTGTGCTATGACGACTTCACTTGCGCATGCTCATATCCGCTAAAGATATCGGCACATACATTCAAGTTTAAGTTTTTTTATGAGTATCACAAGTAGACTCACATTAACACTGCAATGAAGTTAATGTGAAAAATCCCTAATTACTATAGTCTGGCACCTGTTTGGGTACACTGAGGGAGAATTTAGTACAGCCAACGCACCTAATCAGTACGTCTTTCAGAATGTGGGAGGAAACCATAGCAGACATGGGGAGAATGTATAGACTTAGCACAGACAGTTTTCCAAGCCTGGGATCAAACCTGGATCCTTGGTGCTGTGAAGCAACAGTGCTAACCACTGTGCCACCCATAGAAAAATGCTTTTCTATTACACTCTGTAACAAAAATATATTTTTTAAAATCTTTTTGAATCCATTTGACAAATGCAAAAACAAATTTGTTTATCATGTTATGTCCTTCATACTGAAGAAGATTTTTGTTGTACCCAGCTGACTGACTCTGTGATGTGTGGAGAGCAAGAATTATTTTTCAGTCAGAAGACTCATTAGAAAATTACCTTACACATCAACAAATAAATATGCATTGTTTCCTTTAAAAAATGGCAGGAGAACAGAAAAGAGAGTTGTGTTTGGAACTGATGAAAGTGATCCTAAGTTAAAGTTTGTTTCCTCATTCATTTTAATTAGACATCATAATTCTTTTTGGCATTGCTGTTTTTTGGTCTCCATTAGGCAATAAGTTTTCTCTCAGCATTTCATCAGAAGAGAAAATTGAAGATGGATGAGTTACTAAATAAAATCAATTTCTTCTCCTGTTGTCCCATGGGTCTGTCAGCTAAGTAATCAAATTCCACTTGTCAGTATACATTAGATGCAGCAACACCAGCTTTTTTGCTGATTTTTAAGCAAAAAAATGATCACTGTAGAATGAAGAACTGTTCCAGTGGTAAATGTTTGCAGTTACTTGTTCTCAAGAAAAATATAGATGCACCATTTCCATCACCGTTTGTGAACGCTCCTGGAAAACTCAATGCGAGTGCGAAGCAATATTCCCCACTTCATATTTGTGTCGAGTGCTGAGATTAACGAATAGAGAAGCATACAGCCCCAGCAACTGCAGACCTCTCAGGAATATCTTATCATAGATTCTGTTCAAAATATATTTAAGTGGAGTTTTTGCAATGCAAGAAGTGAGTTGTTAGAAATCGTAAAATGGAATTCTTTTTTTTTCCTCTCTCTTACTAATGAGTAATTCACTTCCAGAATATCCTTGAATTTCAATTCATAATATTTCTTTGCCTTGATAGATAACACAGTGATGTAAATGATCATGTTGCAAAGTCTTTGTCTCATGGCACATCTATTAATATAGTGTGAGTGACAGGAAAGTCATCCCCAAGTGGGAGCGCCTGCTGTTTCCGCACCAATTGTTTATTTGAATCTTTCTGAAACAATTGCCTGATTTATGTATATTAGATATGAAAAAATAAACATATGCCATATCATACAAATTATATATCTATCTTGGTGCCCTACCTTGATGAGGTAGCTAATTGCCAACAACGACAAAACACCTCAACCAATCTGTCCATATGAATCCCTGTGTTTCTTTCTTGTCCTCTACACTGAATAGGTTCAAGTTCAATGGCAAGTCAGATTCTGTTTGTGTTGCTGTTAGAGGTTGGCATTTCTTCCAGAAGGGCTTTCTGAAAAAAAAGATTAATATGTGAATTCACAGCAGGCAGATCTTATTTGAAATGACTTGATTACACCTCTCCGACTGACAGGGCAGCAGAGAATGTAATCTAACAAAATGATCTGATCTTGCAATGTACTGTTATGACACGGAAATCGTTTTTCCCTCTGTGCGATTTTGGAGCCTCCCAAAGGGATAATCCTTGCCTTGTAATCTTATACAAACGTATGTGAGATAGTCGGAAGCCAATAGTTTTGGTAAATTAAAGCAGGATCTGACACTTTTTATCATGAACAATTAACAAGTCTTTATTTAAACTGGTGACAACCTTATTACAACAATTAACAAACTGAGTAAACTCGCTAATAGAATGCCGTTTTGACAATTACAATATTTTTCAGGCATAATGAAATAAATCCTTATCAAACATAGTCACTCTCAAATAATATAACACCAGGCATCTGTTTGAAGTCTGAACTTTCTTCTGATGCTTCCATCTAGAACACTTTCTGAATTGGTATCTCTTTCTCTTTAGATGATGATTTTCTGAGGATATATTTATTAAACTACAGAATTCTATATGAGATCCTCACCTCTCCCTCCTTCCAACTAAAGAAGTGGCAAGCTTACTTTACTAATTATTTGCCCTTGTCAGGTTTATATGCCTGGAATTACCTCATAGCATTCCTGTGATCTGAGTGGCTTGAAGCTGTCAACAACCTTCACATTTGAATTCCATTCATTCTGTCTCTCTGTGTACTTGGTCTAATTAATACTTGGTTAAACTCATTGGTCTAATTCAAAAGCCTGTTTTGGTTTGGTTGGAACACTTGACTACTCGGCTTTGATATGAGACCTGCTTTTGCAGCTACACTCTGCAATTTAAATATTTCAGCATTGAACACCAAACAGCTTTTTTCAGGCACTGACACAACCATCTTTTAAAAAGACAATGCTATATGATTTGTTTTTTTTCCGAAGCATTTCTTTACACTATTGTCATTTTAACTTACATATATAACTTCATAACAATACTATATTCTAAAATTCTAGCATGGACCAAGACATAAGTGGGGCTGAAAAGAAGGGCAAAACCAGATAATGTCTGTGTTTTTCTTTTTAGCCCCAGACAGTTTACAGTAAGAGGAGTCATGAGGAAACCATTCAACCCCTGCCCACACCAACAGAATGCTTCCTGGGTTATCCTGCTAGTTCAATTTGGGAACAACTCTTGCATGGTTGATGAAGACTGGAATCCTTGTAGCCACGATATCCTCAACTAAACCCAAAGTCATGCCAGTGAGAATGTGATCGTTATTACATAGCAGCAACATGATAAGTACTAAATATTATAGAGTTGCTTCAGCCATTTAATTTGATTCATTATTGTCACATATATTGGTATAGAGTGAAATATATTGTATCTTGTGCACTATCCTGTCAAAACATATCATATCATTTTATAGAATACATGGGGGAGAAGGAAAGGAGAGGGTGCAGAATATAGTATTATAGTCGTAGCTAGAGTGTAGAGAAAGATCAACTTCATATAAGGTAGGTCCATTCAAAGGACTGATGGCAGCAGGAAAGAAGTTGTTTTTGAGTTGGTTGGTACATGATCTCAGATTTTTATCTTTTTCCCAATGTCCAGGGTGCTTGGGATCCTTAATTATGCTGGCTGCTTTTCCAAAGCAACGAGAAATGTAGACAGAGTCAATGGATGGGAGGTTGGTTTGTGTGATGGACTGAACTATGGTCACAATCCTTTGTAGTTTCTTGCGAGCTTGTTCAGAGCAGGAGCCATACTAACCTATAAGATATCCAGAAAGGATGCTTTCTATGGTGCACCTATCAAAAATGGTGAGATTTGTAGAGGACATGACAAGTTTCCTTCACCTGCTGAGAAAGTAGAGGCATCAGTGGGCTTTCTTAGCTATAGCATTGGTGTGGAGGGATCAGGGCAGGCTGCTGGTGGTCTGGACACATAGAAATTTGAAGTTGACTTGAGAAACAATTCTACTGTCTTGCCTTGGATGGATCTTGATAAAACTGATGCAATTGGAACACTATGAACTTGTCAGGTTTATATTAAAAATCTACCACAGGTTTTATTTTACATAATTAGGAGCATAATTGAAATACAAAAAACACTTATAAAGTAAATAATAAATATTGAATAAAATCATCAAAAAGATCTTTGATTGAACTTCACACTCACCTTTCCTAACGCAACGAATTTATGCAAGGTATAACTGAGTCAATCAATGCAGGAAGGCTACGATTCTCATCCCTGATCTGTGCTGAGGTTGGCAAATTCAGTCTGCCTAGAACACCACAATTGACCTCATGGCTTGGAGTCAGCCAGATTTAATGGGGACTGCTGAAAATGTGAACATTGAGTCAATATAGAACCGGGGTTCGCCACAATAACCCAATGCTTTAAAATTTTACGAACAATATTTTTCAATCATCATGAATGAATAATAGCCACTTGTGCAACCAACATTAGGGAATCCACTGCCATACATACATATATATATATATTTTTTTTTTTTTTATTTGAATTGTAGTTAACTATGCCACACAAAGTAGCCTTAAGCTTCGGCTAAATACTCCTGAAACACTGTTCTGAGGCAGACATATTGAGCAGTGGTACATGGTGGTACATTTATTGTGTGGTACCAATAGTAGGGCAGTGGCTCTCAAAGGAATGCAAAGATAGTGCTGTTATTACTACCAACCCCTTTTAAATCATAGAATCTAATGTGTAGAAGTGACCATTTGACTCAGCGAGTCTGCACTGACTTTCTGACAGTATATCATACCCAGGCCCACTGCCCTGCCTATTCCAGCAACCCCACGCGTTTTTCATGGTTAATTCATCTAATCTACACATCCTGAGACATTAAGAGGCTAAATCCGCTAACTGGCATATTTTTGGACTGAGGGAGGAAGCATCTAGAGGAAACCATGCAGACGTAGGGAAAATGTACAGGCTCCACACAGACAGCCACCCAAAGCTGGAATGAAACCCAGGTCAATGGAGCTGTGAGCAACAGTGCTCACCACTGTGCCACTATTCTGTCCCAATGAATTAATTTTACAGTCTCTCAGGAGCTAATACCTGATTCACATATATGATGCATATTAGGAAAGAATGATGGTGCATTGCCAGAGGGTGGCACGGTGGCACTACTGTGTGGAATTTGCACACTCTCCCTGTGTCTGCGTGAGTTTCCTCCCAGGTGCTGCAGCTTCCTCCCACAATCCAAATGTGTTAGGTTGATTGGCTAATGTGAAATTAGCCCTAATGTCGAGGGATTAGAGGGTAATGTGAGGGGTTATGGTAATAAGGTGTGGGTGGGATTGTGTTCAGTGCAGACTCAATGGGCTGAATAGCCTCGTTCTGCACTGTAAGGATTCTATGATTCAGAGGCAGAATGGAGGAGATACTGGTCCCAACTCGTGAATTTATTTAGCATGCATCAGTAAGTCTGATTATCAATTCAGCTTGCTCATGATGTCTGGGGCAATTAATCCTCTAATCCAGTCAACACTATAGAAAGAATTTTTCATACAGCCAGTAAAGAAATCAGAGGGAATTATTACGAAAAGTTAAATTAGATTATTTTAACTGTTAAATTTCGAAAGTGAAGATGGATAGTCAAAGACATAGTATTTTCAGATTGGTTCTTTTCTAAATGTCCAACAGTTTCATTACTTGCTTGGAAAGTTCAATAAATAGAAGTGAAAGTATGTATTTGTTCATTATACTACATTGGGCGGGATTTTACAGCTTCGCTCGTCCTAAAGCAGCAAGATCCACACCTGAGGTCAACGCACCTTTCCATGGTCCGCCCCTCATCTGCTCCAATTCCCGTGGCAGGGAGGACGGTAAAATTCCTGCCACTACCTTTACTTCTCTTTAACGAGTTGGCTATGGTAGCCAATGACGGAAGAACAAATTTGAAAGTGCGTAACCAAGTAATTCATTATTATTTAGGAATGTGCTTTGGAGGATCTTGTGACTGTATCTGTTCCGTACATTATATTTGACATGCTGCATCATCTGTTGTTTCTTGTGTAGTTTAGAATTGCAGATAAAGTGAAAGTTAGAGCTTTTGTATCTACTATATATACTCAGTAAATTAAAACTCTATCCCTGTTAGGTAATGTGGCAAAAGAACAGCTTGTTGCAAATTTCAAATATCACTGGATAGAAATATTATCTAATATAATTGATTGTATTTATCACTGACATAAATGTATAATGTGTTTACTACATTGCATGCAGCTGGATGTATTGGACAGATTGGGAAGAGGAAGAGATAGACAACATGACAGGAAGAATTGAGAAAGCATGGATGGATGGTTCCAATCGACAGCTCTTTGTGACAACAATGATGCTGTGGCCTAATGGTTTAACCTTGGACTACAACACTGGAATACTGTATTGGTGCGACGCATACTACGATCACATTGAAAGAATCTTTCTAAATGGCACAGGGAGAATGGTGAGTGCATTCTGATTAATTTTCTGTGTCATTGCAAATAATTATGTAATTTGTGACACTAAAGCTCAAGTTTAAAAGGATTTTACAACAAAGTGAAACTGAATTTGAAAAGAAATTTCATTTTTGGTCCCCAAAGTGAAATGATCAATAATGGTAATAGGAACTTAGTGATCTATTTGTTCAAATTATTTTTCATGGATTTCTGCATTTGCTAAACTAAATGAATAGGAGAGAGGTAATTTAAGTATCAATATTGTGGCTTAGAAATTCAATCATTCCCCTATCCTGAGATCTGCTACCCCCAGACAGTGATGTATGGTATTGTCACTAGACTAGAAATCCAGAGACCCAGGGCAATGGTTTGGGGAGCTGGTTTCAAATTTCATCATGGCAATCCATGAAATTTGAATTCAATCAAAATCTGGAACTAGAAGTCTAATGATCACCATGAAACCATTGTCAACTGTTGGCCATCCTTACTGGGTCTGGCCGACATGTGACTCCAGGCCCATAACAATGTGGTTGATTCTTAAGTGCCTCTGAAATAGCTGTTCAAGCCGCTGAAGTCAAGGGAAATTGGGAATATGTGACAAATGCTGGCCCAGTCAATGACACCCACATCCCATGAATGAATAAAGGGGGAATCATTGATTGATACTTGTTCCTGACCACAGGTATCCTCAGTCACCTCAGCCATCAATCACCTCTCAGCTGAGTTGCCCATCCACCATTCTTCACATAGCTGGAGTACATAGCCGAGGCCCAGTCAGCTTTTCCCTATTCCCCTCAGCTCACATTCTGCTGAAAATTACACCAAAGTCCAATATCAGAGATGCTTCAGGTCTCATTAATCAAGCATAGAAGCTGTATGCCTAATTTCTGGTTTTAGGCTATTGCAGTTCTCAAAAAAAGATATTATAATCGTTGTTCTTTCAATGTCTCATTGAGGACATCTTGAGAGTTTTAGATGTCAATATGAACCCTTCATTGGTAGACTTTAATTATTTACAGTTTCAAGGTTTGGACATGCATGGAGTTGTCTTATGCCAGGTTGGCTGCTTTCATTGTTAAAAAGCAAGTTCTGAATCAAACTCGGGTCTCTGGCACTGGGAGGCAGCAGCGCTAACTACTATGCTGCCATGGCATCCACAATCTCTAACTTTATAAGTTCAGAAAGTCTTGAGGCTCGACAGTTCTTCCACATCCGGTTCTGTCACATTTAGAAAAATGGGAGCTTGTTTCTGGTATTTGGCTATCTCCATTTGATTCAGTTTTTGCACTGCAACCACCAACACCCCCCTCCCCACCACCCCTCCACCCCCCCCACCCAGTTGCATTTCTCTTTATTAACAACCTGTCTGCTTTTTCAGACTCTCTGGGGTGCAAGGAGAACATGTGTTCTTGTTCATTCCGAGAGTGGACTCTTCTTTTCCTGGGTTGTCTGCCAAGTTCTTATTGGATATTCTTATTTCACAAACGAAATCATTTCTACAGTTTTGTAATTTCAACTAGACATGTATTTGGTGTTGTATTTTGAATTTATTTTGCAAATTTATGAATCTTCTCATGCTGGTACATGCTGTCTTCAGCATATCTGAGACATCCAATGCTTTTTCTTATACTAATGGCTTGCATATCTATCACATCTAACTTTGTGGAATTTTTTGTTGTTAATACTCACAGGATAACCTATGAGAGACCATAATGTCAGACTTACATTTTCCTTTCTCATTTCTGCCTCTTCTTTCCTTCTTCTTTGTCTCTCTGCAAGAAAACTTTGTTCTCCATTTTGGATTCCCTGTTGACCTTGTTTGTCTCTGGCAAAGTCTTACCTTTCTTTTCAGTTTTGTAATTGTGCTATTCATGGATTCATCATCCCCTCGCTACTTAAAAAGTTCTATTATTTCTTCCTTTCAGTGCCTCCTCTTCATTCAGCTGCCTCTTCATCCCTTCTGTCTGATTCTTGTATCTTTTGGCTTCCTCCTAGAATACTGAACATGCCTGAGTCTTCTCTGTCTGTTTATTCAGAGTGATATTAAAGTAATGTTGCTTCTCTGCATAATCCTCTGGAGATATAAAGTTTGACGTCTGCTACAATAATTCCATATGGGTTTCAATGGGTTTCCATATGGTCTTTCAATGGGTTTTGCTTTCCTTTGCGAAGATCCCTTGCTTTATCTTGAGCTTTCTTGTAATTCAGTAGAATTACCTAGAGAGTCTTTTGTTGTGCTTCTATTCTGCTGTTCAAAGTAGTCTTCATGTTGCTAAATGGTCACTCACTTCTTTTGCATTTGATCTTGAAAGACAAGCAATAGTTCTTTCAACTATCTAGTTGCCAATCCTTTGAAGTTTCTTGTTGCTCTCAGTCTGGTGTCTCCTGTTGCTCCTTCTCTGGGGTGTTTTGCTACCTTCTCTCTGAGCTCTTCTGTGGCCCTAGGTGGAGTTGCCCTCTCTATAGGGTCTCTGATGCCTCCTGCAGAGAGTGCCTTTTTTCTTAAATTGTGCAGACTTCTATATCCAACTCTGACAGCCTTTTCTTTTTCCTGTAGGTTTTCCTCTGCTCCACCTGTCCTTTCTTTTTGTGCTTTTTTAAACTTCATCTGTCTTCCAGCTCCTGAAATTTACTGACCATGTGGGACTGTTGCCTATTTTACAATGTAATTAATTTCTTCCAATTTTTTTGTGAACTTTGTCACTCAGGTTCTTGCAAGAATCTGCTATGAAGCTTCTTCAACTTTTTCTTTGAGTTTTCTTCTTAAGTGCACAATCCTCTACCTAGGCTTGAGTTTTTCATAACTTGGGTTCATGAATTTAGCTGCCACCTATGTTATTACCATTAATCAAGACTACTAATCACCTTGATGCTATTACCATTGATCATCACTGCTGATCCTACACCATGCTAACTATTGTGTGTCACTTCTGCAGAGGTATTTCAGGGGTGAGATCCTGCATATTTAAACATGAAACCTTTAACTATTTACATGAAGCTGGTCCATGCAGATTAGCCACTTAGAGTTCTGTTTCTAGAGTCTTTTGCAGGTTTTGATGTCAGCCTTTTAATTGATCACATCTTTAGCCTTCAAGAAATCAGACTAAGTCACAGATTACTCTGAACCGGATGTTTTAATCAAGCTATTTAGCTCAGGCCCTGGAAAGTCACAGCTCACATTTTGTAACTAGCCAGAATGGCTAGGTTCAGAAATACACAAGTAATTATGCTTTAAATTCAATTACAATTAGCTAGCATATACAAATTAAAATTATTTTTATCCACTCATATTCATTGATTAAAGTGACATCATCTATAAGGTACAGTTTTTGAAATCAATCATCAAAAAAACAATGAATAAAGAAAATTAAAGCACAGGAATAGGCCCTTTGGCCTCCAAGCCTCCACCAACCATGCTGCCTGACTTAACTAAAAATCCCTACTCTTCCGAGGACTATATCCCTCCATCCCCATCCTATTCAAGTATTTGTCAAGATGCCCTTAAAAGTCACTATCATATCTGCTTCCAGTACTTCCCCCAACGAGTTCTAGGCACCCACACCCTCTGTGTAAAGAACTTGCCCCAGACATCTCCTTTAAATCTTGCCCCTCGCACCTTAAATCTATGCCTCCTAGTAATTGACTCTTCCGCCCTGGGAAAAAGCTTCTGACTATTCACTCTGTCTGTGCCCCTCATAATTTTGTAGATTTCTATCAGGTCGCTCCTTAACCCTCATCGTTCCAGGGAGAATGAACCAAGTTTCTCCAATCTCTCCTCATAGCTAATGCCCTCCTTACCAGGCAACAATGAGGTTTTTAATTGAATCGATTGGATATTGTCTTCAACTATTTTTAAATATCCCAGCTGTGTTAGAACACAAATCAACCTTCTCTTTCCAACCACCTGGTTTAATGGTTTAACCACCTGAACAATCCCAACCTGTCATAACTTTTTACCTTTCTTATTTGAAGATCAGGTGTCTGGAGTTTGCTGCTTACTATGCTGAAACATCACACAGGCTTTTGAGGATCTTTTAACTTTTCACTGGATACTGTTATTAATATTGTCCATAATTATTCCCCCTCAGAACTATTACCCTGTAACTTGATACATCCCTCAAGTATCAATTGGGTGTGGGTGCCTAGAGGTAGGTTCTTTACCCAGAGGGTGGTAAGGGTATGGAGTGCCCTGCCTGCTGCAGTTGTAGATGCACCAAGTTTGGTGGCGTTTAAGAGGTTAGTAGATAAGTTTATGGATGAAAAGGGAATGGTTTAGGTTAGAGGGTCATTGCTTTTTCCTAATTGGTCAGCGCAACATCGAAGGCCGAAGGGCCTGTTCTGCGCTGTAATGTTCTATAATGTTCTATGTTCTATCATATCATGCATGCTGCTATTTTCCAGTCCTATGTTAATCCTTGCTCTGCCAAGTGCCTTTACATTACAATGGCATGTGGGGATATACCACAGCAATCACTACTGGATTATGTCTGAATGTGAAACAGATTTTCAGTCAAATTGTTACACATGGTAATTTTAGATTTTGCCAAATGTATTTGAAATAGCTTTAACCAGTGATTGATTCTTAGAGTTATAATAATGTGTTCATCGCTGATTATTTATTTTCTTTGGTTATCAAATTTGATTCAGTTTGAATGTTAGCTATATTTATTGTAATGCATTTACACATATTACAGATAGTATATGGTGGCAAAGAAGTGAATCATCCCTTTGGGTTGTCGCATTATGGAAAATTTATTTTCTGGACTGAATATACAAATGGAACCATTTTTCAATTGGATTTGGTAACAAAGAATGTTTCACTACTCCGAAAAGAAAGACCACCATTATTTGGACTGAGAATCTATGACGATCAACAGCAACAACAGCTACAAGGTATTGTACATGGATAATGTTGAAACAAGCAATTTTTCTTTTCAATTAATTAGACAAGTCTCTAAAAAGAAATGATCTAAGGATAAGATAAATGTTATTTTGTAAATATAGCTTTTAATTATTTCTTGTTCTTCGAAGCTTAAACAGGACAGCTAAACCAAAGAATAAAAATAACATTAATCCATCATGATTTATGAATCATATTAAAATGCAAAATAACACAGTCAGCATAGAGTAAGAAATCTCTTGTGGGATTGCTGTGATATATGTGACACTTCCAGGCGTGTCTGAACTGTCATTTATGAATGATCAGTATTGTGTCTGATATGTACAGCAGAGCTATTTTCTCGACAAGTGGAAATATAGAAACTAGAAACAAGAGTAGACCGTTTGGCCTTTCAAGCCTGCTTCACCAATTATTTTGATCATGGCTGATTGTCAAATTCAATATCCTAATTCCCCTTTCCCCATATTCCTTGAATCCTTTAGGCCCAAGAGCTATATCTAATTTCTTTTTGAAATCAGGTAACATTTTGGCCTCAATTACATTCTTTGATGGTGAATTCCACAGATTCACCACCTTCTGGATGAAGAAATTTCTCCTTGTCTCAGTTCTAAAAGATTTACCCCTTTTACTCAAACTATGACCCCTAGTTCTGGATTCCCTCACCATTGGGGAACATTCTTTTTGAGTCTATCCTGCCAAACCGTATTTGACAGGGCAGATTCACACCACAAGTGTTCTCCTTTCTGTTTGTGCTTTGTGCTTATGCAGATGAACTCTTAAACATTGGCCAGAACTCAACCATATCGTCCACCGTGGAATCGAAGCAGGCAAGGGCCCGACAACAGAAATCTCTGTTCACCTTGGGTAGGAAATTCCGGTCTTGCTCAAACAAGCCTGTAAAATCCTACCCATTGTGTCAAATCAAAATTGGCCCCATAGTGAGGACATAATATATAAAGAGAACCTCCTCAGAAAAGAAAACTTTATCATGTTCATGTCGGATCTTGCTTCCTTAAGTATGAAGAGATCAACCGCTGGGCAGAATATTTTGGGTTTTTTTTCCTCTTTATTCGGCATAGTGGCACAGTGGTTAGTACTGCAGCCTCAACACCAGGGAGCCACGGTTCGATTCTGGCTTTGGTTGACTCTCTGTGTGGAGTTTTCGTGTTCTCCCTGTGTCTGTGTGTATTTCCTCTGGTGCTCTAGTTAGAACACAAAGCAACCTTCTGTTTCCAACTGCCTGGTTTAATAGCCTCTCTCAGAACAACCCCACACTACAGTATCTTGCTCCCTGGCTTATTTGAAGGTCAGATGTCTGGAATTAGCTGCTTTACTATCTTGGAACATTTTGCAACCATTTGTGGTTTATACTTTTTAACCCTTTCACTGAATACTATTATTAATATGGCTACCAGGTTAGGTTGATTGGTCATACTAAATTGCCCTTAGTGTCCAAAGATATATTGGTTAGGGGAAATGGTAGGGTAAATATGTGGATTATGGGAATAAGGCTTGGGTCAGATGCTTTACTGCAGAGTGGATGCAGATCTGATGGGCCGAATGGCTTCCTTCTGCGCTGTAGGGATTCCGTGATTCTTTCAACAAGATGTGGGCATTGCTGGAAAACTAGCATTTTTGGGCCATCCCTAATTGCTCTTGAACTGAGTGCTGAATGCCATTTCAGAGAGCACTTCAGAATCAATCACATTATTGCATTATTGAAGTTACATATAGGTAGGGCCAAGTAAGGACTGCAAATTTCCTTCGGACATTAGTAAACCAGATAATATTTTAAGGACAATTTCATGGTCAGAATTACTGAAACTAGCTTTTAATGTTAAAATTCATTGAATTTAAATTCCAGCAAGTCCATGGTGGGATTTGAACCTGTTTCCTCAGTTCATAGAACATAGAACATAGAACATAGAACATTACAGCACAGAACAGGCCCTTCGGCCTTCGATGTTGTGCCGACCAAAATAAAAAGCAATGCCCCTCCAAACTAAACCATTCCCTTCTCTTCCATATACTTATCAATTAACCTCTTAAACGCCACCAAACTTGGCGCATCTACAACAGCTGCAGGCAGGGCATTCCACTCCCTAATCACTCTTTGAGTAAAGAACCTACCTCTGATATCCGTCCTATAACTCATACCCCTTAATTTAAAGCCGTGTCCCCTCGTGCTAGCTTTCTCCATCCTAGGAAAAAGGCTATCACTGTCCACCCTATCTAAACCTCTAATCATCTTATATGTTTCAATAAGATCCCCTCTTAGCCGCCTCCTTTCTAACGAAAACAACCTCAAATCCTTCAGCCTCTCTTCATAGGACCTGCCCTCCATACCAGGCAACATCCTGGTAAACCTCCTCTGTACCCTCTCCAATGCCTCCACATCTTTCTTATAATGTGGCGACCAGAACTGCACACAATACTCCAAGTGCGGCCGCACTAGAGTTTTGTACAGTTGCAACATGATGCTGCGGCTCCTAAATTCAATCCCCCTACCAATAAAAGCTAAGACTCCATATGCCTTCTTAACAACTTTATCCACTTGACTGCCTACTTTCAGGGATCTATTGACACATACACCAAGATCCTTCTGTTCCTCAACACTATTAAGAGCCCTACCATTAGCCCTATACTCTACACATTTATTGTTCCTGCCAAAGTGCATTACCTCACACTTTTCCACATTAAACTCCATTTGCCACCTCTCGGCCCAGCTCTGCAACTTGTCCAAGTCACTCTGTAAACTAAAACACCCCTCTTCACTATCTACCACACCACCAACTTTAGTATCATCTGCAAATTTACTGATCCATCCCTCAATACCCTCATCCAGATCATTTATAAAAATTACAAACAGCAGGGGCCCCAAAACAGACCCCTGAGGCACACCACTCGTCACCGAACTCCACGATGAATATCTCCCATCAACCACCACCCTCTGTCTTCTATCTGCCAGCCAATTTCTAATCCAATTAGCTAAATCACCCTCTATTCCACACATCTGCATTTTCTGTAGAAGTCTTCCATGGGCCACCTTATCAAACGCCTTACTAAAGTCCATATATACTACATCAACCGCCTTACCCCCATCCACCTCTTTGGTCACTTTCTCAAAAAACTCAATGAGGTTAGTAAGGCATGACCTACCCTTCACGAAACCATGCTGACTATCCCCAATCAATTCATTTCTCTCTAAATAACTATAAATCCTATCCCTAATAATTCTCTCCAATACCTTGCCCACAACAGAAGTAAGACTCACTGGCCTATAATTCCCTGGAAGGTCTCTCTTCCCCTTCTTAAACAATGGGACCACATTCGCTATCCTCCAGTCCTCCGGAACCACACCCGTAACCAACGAGGACCTGAAGATCAGAGCCAGAGGCTCTGCAATCTCCTCTCTTGCCTCCCAGAGAATCCTAGGGTAAATCCCGTCCGGCCCAGGGGACTTATCCAACTTCAAACCCTCGAGAATTTCTAACACATCCTCCCTATCTACTACAATACTTCCCAATTTGCAACCCTGTACCTCAGTGTTCTCCATAGCTACATTTCCAGCACTCTGCGTGAATACCGAAGAGAAATATTTATTCAGTGCCTCACCAATCTCTTCAGGCTCCACGCACAACTTCCCACTGCTGTCTATGACTGGCCCTAATCTTGCCCTAACCAATCTTCTATTCTTAACATATCGAAAGAAAGCTTTAGGATTCTCCTTAATCCTATCAGCCAACATCTTCTCGTGTCCCCTCTTAGCTCTCCTCAATTCACTTTTTAGCTCCTTCCTGGCTAATCTATAGCTATCCATTGCACTAACTGAGCCTTCAAGCCTCATCCTGACATAAGCCTCCTTTTTCTTCTTAACCAGCAAATCAACTTTTTTCGTACACCAAGGCTCTCTTACTCGACCATTTCCTCCCTGCCTGACAGGGACATACTTATCAAGGACTCGCAGCAGCTGCTCCTTGAATAAGCACCACATTCCAGATGTTCCCAGTCCCTGTAGTTTCCTAGTCCAATCTATGCACCCTAATTCTCTCCTGATGGCCTCATAATTACCCTTCCCCCAGCTATAACTACTGCCCCCAGCTTCATGCCTATCCCTGTCCATCACTAAGGTGAACGTAACCGAATTGTGGTCACTATCACCAAAATGTTCACTAACTTCCAAGCCTAACACCTGGCATTAGCCTTCATTAGTTCATTAGCCTTGGTCCCAGGATTACACGTCCAGTGGTACTACCTTTGCCCAACTATCTTACGATGAAAGCCCATGTAAAAGTATAGCTAAAAGGTGCTTGGCCCATCTGGTTTATTGTGAACAGGCTAAGACCTGTATAATTTTATAAAATGTATAAAGCTATCCTCCTGGCTTATTTCTAAACATTTTTTTAAATGGACAGTAATGTCTCTAAATGATTGAAGCAATGTCAGTCTGTGAATCCCAAACCGAAAAAGCTTCATGGCATTATAAGGGAAACACCCTGCTCTGAGCTAAATTCAAATCAAATTATGCAAAGGCTATCTGCATTTCATAACCTAAACTGATCATGAGGATTTTGCTTGCCTGCTGAGACAAAGGACCTCACATTTTTCCTTTCAATTCTTAATGATGGAGATATTTAATAATCTCAGGGATCCAGACAAGGGACACATATCTCTTGTCAAAGATAGTGTAGAGAGGAGGGAGTCATGTGATATGCACCTATGGCTTCTGGAATCAGTAATATTGTCTTGCTGCACGGAAAAGCTCAGTCTGCTGTTTCCATCTGATCGATAGCCTCAGTGAAAAGTAGGCTTTGCCCAGGCCCCATCTAGACAGCTACATCTGGGAACTCTACCTTCATCTTCAAGATTGATTCATCTCTGCTTGCTTTTCCCATTGTATGAAGTTAACTCAACTGGAAAAGTGAATTGTGTAGCGATGGTTTTAGCCTGACCAACCTCCTTGAAGGAATAGCTGATTAGAATTGATTCTGGACTTTGGAACTCAGGTGAAACAATGGCCAAATCTTTCCTGCTGTTTGTGCAGGTAGGATCTTTTGGTCCAAATGATGGTACATCCCCATTGTAGGTTTCCTGGCAATATCTGGTGGATTCAATGGAAATCCAGTTCACGATGTAGAGATGCCAGCTTTGGACTGGGGTGAACTCAGTCAGAAGTCTGGCAACACCAAGTTTAAGTCTAACTGATTTACTTGATAGTAAACTCACAAGCTTTCGAGGTTACCCTCTTCGTCAGGTGATTCACAGTAACTCGTGATTTTCGCAATGCATTTTCTAATTTAGGAAAAAATGTCTCTTGATTTAAGGGACTGTAGGGTGAGCATACTTGGATAGTTGCAATTGAGTCTGAGGGAGGAGTGTAGTATGAAGATGACTTTAGAATCAGTTGGATATTTGGGACTTTTCATTGGTAACCACAAAAACTCTATATTTAGAGTCTTATGATTAATACATGTGAATATATTTGTATGCAAAGGGTGCAAATACACCCTGGCACAGCAGTTAGCACTATTGCCTCACAGCCAGGGATTTAAGTTCAATTCTGGTCTCGAGTGACTGTATGTAGCTTGCACATTCTCCCCATGTCTGAATGGGTTTCCTCCGGAAGTGCCAGTTTCCTCCCACAATCCAAAAATGTGCAGGTTAGTGTTTGGCCAAGCTAAATTGACCCTTGTGTCAGGGGGAATAACACAGTAAATAGGGCGGAATTGTGGTCAAAGCAGATTTGTTGAGCTTTATGGTTCCCTTGTGCATTGTAGGGATTCTGTGATATCAGGAAAGATCTGTGAGATCTGATCTAGAAATAAATATTTTTACATTAATGTTATATACTGTTATACAGGAATGATATGTTTAAAGCGTGTTCAAACAGCATGTTTGTTTTCAGCATTGTTTGCAAATAACAAACAATAACTAGTTTTTTTTTAAACTTTTTAAACTTTTAAACCCGGAAGGTGTTGCAAAGCACCTTGGATAGTGTAGTTTTTTTTTTCAACCTTTAAAAGTTACTCACCTCGGGAATTCGACCTAATTGTTCCTTGGGAGCACTGTGGAGAGGCAGCGATTTGCGAGTGGAGAGCTTGTGAGTGAGTAGAGCGATTTTTAAGTCTAAATTTTACTAGTTTTTTAAACTTTTTAAACTTGTAAACCTGGAAGGTGTTGAAAAGCACCTTGGGTAGTGTAGTTTTTTTTTCAACCTCACTATAAATTGGAGTGATGTGGAATCCCAGTACTCTACACAAGTAGAGTATCCCAACCCCCGCCTCCTCCTCTAACCTACAAGAGAGAGAGAGAGGAGAGCTCTGAGAAGGAGCTCAAAAAAAAGTTTGTTTTTGTGTGAGCTGTAAGGTCCTTGGCTCACAGGGCCTAAGCAAAAAGGGGAGGCAAGGTAAGTTTTAATCTTTCTTCCTTTTTTTTTTCTCTGGGTTACTAAAAAGGGGCAAGCATGGGTGTGAGGCCAGCATGTTGTTGCCAGTGTAACATGTGGGAGGTCTTGGAGGCTCCTGGTCTCCCGGATGTCCATACCTGTGATCGCTGTGTGGAGCTGCAATCCCTACGGGACCAGGTAAAAGAACTGAAAATGCAGCTTGAGGACCTTCGACTCATTAGGGAGAAGGAGGAGATTATTAATAGGAGCTACAGACAAGTAGTCACACCAGGGCAAAGGGGAGAAGGCACATGGGTAACTATTAGGAAGGGGAAACGTCAGGTGATGGAAAGTACACCAGTGGATGTCCCCCTTCAAAATAAGTACTCTTGCCTGAGTACTACTGTGGGGGACAGCTCATCCAAGGGAGGCAGCGGTGGCCAGCTCTCTGGAGCTGAACAAAAACAAAAACCTAAAAAACAGAGCAAAAAGGCAGTGCTTATAGGGGACTCCCTAGTGAGGGGGGCGGACAGGCGTTTTTGTGGACAAAGACGGGAGTCGCGGATGGTGGTATGTCTCCCTGGAGCTGGGATTTGGGATGTCTGTGGACGCATCCCGGACATCCTGAAAGGGGAGGGTGAGGAACTGGAAGTTGTAGTACATATAGGTACTACTGACATAGGCAGGAAGAGGGAAGTGGACATGAAAAAGGATTATAGGGAACTGGGTAGGCAGCTGAGAGAGAGGAAAGCGAAGGTAGTAATCTCAGGATTGCTGCCTGTGCCTCGGGAGAGTGAGAGCAGGAATAGTATGAGGTGGAGGTTGAATACGTGGCTGAGGGACTGGAGCAGGGGGCAGGGATTCCGGTTCCTGGATCATGGGGACCTCTTTAGGGGCAGGTGTGACCTGTACAGCAAAGACGGGTGGCACCTGAATCCCAGGGGGACTAATATCTTGGCGGGAAGACTGGCTAGGGCTACTGGGGGAACTTTAAACTAGAAAGGTTAGGGGGAGGGCATAGTGATGTGGAGACTGGGAGCAAGGAAGTTAGCTCCCAGGTAGGGAAGGACTCTAGGCAGGATGAGAGGCAGGTTAGACGAGAGGGGGAGAAGGGAAATGTCCAGTCTGAGGGACTGAGCTGTGTCTATTTTAATGCCAGGAGTGTAGTAAATAAGGTGGATGAACTTAGGGTGTGGATTGCTGCTTGGGATTGTGATGTGGTGGCCATTACAGAGACTTGGATGTCTCGGGGACAGGACTGGGTACTACAGGTCCCGGGATTCAGATCCTTCAGGAAGGACAGGGAGGGAGGAAAAAGAGGTGGTGGAGTGGCACTGTTGATCAGGGACAGTGTCATGGCTGCAGAGAAGGTGGATACCGAGGAGGGAATGTCTACGGAGTCTCTGTGGTTGAAAGTTAGGAATAGCAAAGGGTCGGTGACGTTGCTGGGTGTATTCTATAGGCCGCCCAATAGTGACAGGGAAGTTGAGGTGCAGATAGGGAAACAGATACTGGAGAGATGTAGAAATAACAGAGTTGTTGTGATGGGAGACTTCAATTTCCCAAACATCGACTGGAATATCCCAAGGGTAAGGGGTTTGGATAGGGAGGAGTTTGTTAGGTGTGTTCAGGAGGGTTTCCTGACACAGCACGTGGACAAGCCTACGAGAGGAGAGGCTGTACTGGACCTGGTACTAGCTAATGAACCAGGACAGGTGATGGATCTCTCGGTAGGCGAGCATCTTGGGGATGGAGATCATAATTCTATCTCCTTCACCCTTGCATTGGAAAAGGATAGGATCAGGCAGGCTAGGAAGGTGTTTGTCTGGAATAGGGGAAATATGGAGACATCAGGCAGATGTTGGGGCGAATAAACTGGAAGGAGGTGTTCTTGGGGAAAAGCACAGAAGGAAGGTGGCAGATATTCAAGGAATGCTTGTCTGGAGCTTTGCACGACAACGTTCCGGTGAGACAAGGAGGTTTTGGTAGGACGCGGGAACCGTGGTGCACGAAGGCTGTGTGAACATAGTCAGGAAGAAAAGAAAGGTGTATAAAAGGTTCAAAGAGCTAGGAGATGTTGGGGATCGAGAGAAGTATAAGGCTTATAGAAGAGAGCTTAAAAAGGAAATTAGGAGAGCCAGAAGGGGTCATGAGAAGGCCTTGGCTGGTAGGATTAAGGAGAATCCCAAGGCCTTCTACAAATATGTGAAAAGTAAAAGGATGAGAAGAGAAGGGATAGGACCTATAAAAGGTGAAGGGGGAAAAGTCTGTATGGAACCGAAAGAAATGGCAGAGGTGCTTAATGAGTACTTTGCCTCAGTATTCACGGTGGAAAGTGATCTGGGAGGATGCACTACAAGTTTGCGGCAGACTGAAAAGATTGAGTATGTAGATATTAAGGAAGCGGATGTGTTAGAACTTTTAAATGCTATCAAGATAGACAAGTCTCCGGGACCAGATGGGATGTACCCCAGGTTATTGTGGGAGGTGAGGGATGTCATTGCAGAGCCCCTGGCGATGATCTTTGCGTCGTCGATGGAGACGGGAGAGGTTCCGGAGGATTGGAGGGTTGTGGATGTGGTCCCTATTTTCAAGAAAGGGAACAGGGATAGTCCTGGAAATTACCGACCGGTGAGTCTGACCTCAGTGGTTGGTAAGCTGATGGAGAGGCTTCTGAGGGACAAGATTTACGAGCATTTGGAGAAGTTTAGGTTGATTAGAAATAGTCAGCATGGTTTTGTAAAAGGCAGGTCGTGCCTTACGAGCTTAATTGAGTTCTTCGAAAATGTGACTGAACACATTGACGAAGGAAGAGCAGTGGACGTGGTGTACATGGACTTCAGCAAGGCATTTGACAAGGTCCCACATGCAAGACTTCTTGAGAAGGTGAGAGGCCATGGGATCCAAGGGGCTTTGGCCTTGTGGATCCAGAACTGGCTTGCCTGCAGAAGGCAGAGGGTGGTTGTGGATGGCTCTTTTTCTGCATGGAGGTCGGTCACCAGTGGAGTGCCCCAGGGATCTGTTCTAGGACCCTTGCTGTTTGTCATTTTCATAAATGACCTGGATGAGGAAGTGGAGGGATGGGTGAGTAAGTTCGCCGATGACACGAAGGTCGGTGGTGTTGTGGATGGTCTGGAGGGATGTCAGAAGTTGCAGCATGACATCGACAGGATGCAAGACTGGGCGGAGAAGTGGCAGATGGACTTCAACGTGGATAAATGTGTTGTGGTCCATTTTGGCAGATCCAACGGGATGAATGAGTACACTATCAAAGGTAGGAGTCTTAGCTGTGTGGAAGAGCAGAGGGATCTTGGGGTCCGGGTCCATAAAACTCTCAAATTGGCCTCCCAGGTGGAGGATGTGGTTAAGAAAGCTTACGGTGTACTGGCCTTCATTCATCGAGGGATTGATTTCAGGAGTCAGGAGTCAGGAGGTAATGCTGCAGCTTTATAGGACCCTTGTCAGACCACACTTGGAGTACTGTGCGCAATTCTGGTCGCCTCACTATAGGAAGGACGTGGAAGCTATTGAAAGGGTGCAGAGGAGATTTACAAGGATGTTGCCTGGATTGGGAGGCATGCCTTATGAAGACAGGTTGAGGGAGCTGGGACTGTTCTCCCTGGAGAGACGAAGGTTGAGAGGCGACCTGATAGAGGTTTACAAGATGTTGAGAGGAATAGATAGGGTGGACTCTCAGAGACTATTTCCCAGGGCTGAAATGGTCGCGACGAGAGGGCACAGATTTAAGGTGCAGGGAAGCAAGTACAGAGGGGATGCTAGGGGAAAGTTTTTCACTCAGAGGGTGGTGAGTGAATGGAATCGGCTGCCGTCGGTGGTGGTCGAGGCGAACTCGCTGGGGTCTTTTAAAAGACTTCTGGATGAGTATATGGGATCCAATGGGATTGGGGGTTATAGATAGGTCTATGGCTGGGTAGGTTTTGATGTGTTCGGCACAACTTGTGGGCCGAAGGGCCTGTTTGTGCTGTAGTGTTCTATGATCGATGTAACAGAATTTACCGAAATAGCGCAATCTCCAATTTTGGTTCTTTATTGCATGTGCATTAAAATTGCACCCTAGCTGAATATGCACAGTATGATTTTTACACACGCTGCCTCCATGAGCAAAAGCTTGGGACAGGAGTGGCAAATGGGAAGCAACAAAGGGGTTAGAATATGGGCAGAGGGAGACAAGAGAGAGGCAGTTAGAAGCAAGTGACAAGTGAGAGAGAGTGGGATGCAACAAGATGAAAGGAGTGAGTACATGGGAGAGGTAAGTGAGAAGCAGCAAGCAGGAAGGAGAGTGAAGTGGCATGTGGAAGTTAATTAGAAAGAGTAATACGTTATTAAGTGTAATAACTTATTAAGACCAGAAAGTTGAAAGAGGTTCAAGGCAGATGACGTGATTTTAGTATAAAAATTACAGGTCAGGAACATAACCCACCCTTAATGATGTAATTTCTTATTAGAGATCAATGTTTGTTCAATACATTTTAGTACTTTATTATTCAGGGACACTCCAGGAATGTTAAGTGAGGGATAGCTGCATTTATGTCGAGTAATTCCAATGTTCTACATGAAACACATGCAGTAGAGTAATAATGACCAAGTGCCAGAAATGCTTCGAGACCAGAGCAAAAAACAGATTCAGGCAAAGAGCAAGAGGGGCCTGGTGCTGGGAGCAGAACAAATTTGGATTTGTGTAAAGCCAAAGTGAACCAATGTTCAGGATATAGAGGAACGTTGGGTGCCCAGAAAATCAAGAAGTCCTGGAACTGAGGCATGGGTATAACTGGAAAGCAGAGTGAAGAAGATACAGTGCTTTTGTTCAATTCTGCAGTTGTGTAGGAAAACCAAAATCCTGAAAGGGAGGCCAATAGCTCTGGCCATGAGCTAAATAGCAGATAGAGGATTTGGGTCAAAGCTCGGAGTATGGGCGATCAAGGTCAGGAGTGGTCGGGGTTAACAGTATGGGCAATCAGGGATGGGAGTGTGGGTATTCAAGATAGCGGGAGTTGGCAGTGTGGGTGATCAGAAGTGGGGGAGGTTCACAGTGTGGGCGAATAGGGGCAGTGAAAGCTGACGATTAGGAATGGTGGAGGTTGACACTGTGGGTGATTAGGAATGGTGGAGGTTGGGATTGTGGGTATTCAAGGTGGTGGGAGTTGGCGCTGTGGGTGATCAGAGGTATTGGGTGTTGGCAATATGGGCGATTGGGGTGGTGGGGTTGGCAATATGGGCAATTAGGGGCAGTGAAGGTTGGGAGTGTGGGTATTCAAGGTGGTGGGGTTTGGCAGTGTGGGTGATCAGGACATGGGGATCACATATCAGCTATTAGAAGTGTAGAAATTTGGGTGTCAGAGTTCAGAGATTGGCTTTCGCAGGATCAGTACTTCAGCCTCCACTATTTACTATTAATTTTGATGATTCAGGGCAGGGGGAGTGGCAGAGTTGTGGGAGAATTGAGTATAACACATCCAGGTTTACTAATGATACAAAACTAGCTTTCTAAATGATGCAAACAAGTCCAAAGAGATGTAGTCAGGTAAGTAAGTGGATGACCAAAAAGCCATTAGAAAGATCATTGTGTAGAGAAATGTGGAAGTATCCACTTTGATGAGAAGGGTGGAGTGACAGAATTTTTTTAATGATAAGATAAAGTGAATGCAGGCATTCAAATCAATTGGACAGTCTTTGTGCACAAATCACAGGAAGTTATTATGGAGGTACAACACACAATTAGGAATGTAAGTATTGCAAGAAAAGTTTGTTTCCCCCATATGGCTTTGACAAAGGATTATCTGGATTCGAAACATCAACTCTTTTCTTCCTTTATAGATGCTGCCAGAGCTGCTGAGATTTTCCAGTGTTATCTGTTTTGGTTATAAAAAAAAGATTTATTGCAAGGCAATTAGAGTATAAGATTAAGGAGGTTTTGTTGCAAACATGTGGAGCTTTAGTGAGATCACACTTGGAATACTGGTGCAATTTTGATCTTTTTGCCAAAGGAAGAATATACTTTGGAGAAAATACATTGGATTACAGTTGGATTCCTAGGAAAATAACTCTGTCCTATGTGAAGAGATTGAGTGCAATGACCTTATATACTCTGGAGTTTAGAGGGTAAGAGTAATCTCAATGAAACGTATAAACCTCTAGCTGGACTTGAGAGGCTGATGGATGAGTGGCTGGTATATTTTATCTGGAGAGTCTAGAATTAGTGTCGTTATCTTAGGACTCAGGACTGAGAGAAGGGGAAATATCTTTACTCAATGGGTTGTGAAATTTTGGAAATCCCCCCCCCAAACCCCCACATGGTTGTATCAATAAGATTCAAAAGATTGATGTATTTTTCATGACTCAGGGAATTGAGGAATATGTAATGGACACAGTGAAGTTGATCTACAAGTTCAGCCTTGATAGAATCACGAAATACCTACAGTGCTGAAGGAGGCCACTCAGCCCTTCAAATCTGCAATGACTTCTGCTAGAACATCCCACCCAAGCCCTATATCTGAGATTCCACATATTTACCCCATAAATCCCGCTAACCTACACATCTTGGAATACTAAGGGACAATTTAGCATGGCCAATGTTCCTAAACTGCACATCTTTAGAGTGTGGAAGGAAACTGAATCACCTGGAGGAAACCCACACAGACATGAGGAGAACGTGCAAACTCCACACAGACACTCAAGGCCAGGATGGAACCTGGGTGCTTGGTGCTGAGAGGCAACAGTGCTAATCACTATGCCGCCATGCCACCCATTATTAAATCGTATTGATCTTATTGAATAGCAGAGCAGGCACAAAAGGCCATCTTTTTTTTATTCTTTCATGAGATGCAGGCATAATCTCCAAGGTCAGACCTTTTTGCCCATCCATAATTGCTTTTAAACTTAATGGCTTGCTACACCATTTCAAAGAAAAGTTAAAAGTCAACGATTGCTATGGGTTTGCAGTCACATATATGCCAGACCAATCAAGAACAACAGGTTTTTCCTTCTCTGAATAACATTACTGAATGATTTTCTTCACTCAAGAGCATTAATGAGCCAAATGGGTTTTTACAACAATCAGTGGCTGCTTCATGGGGTCAAATCCTGTTGAGCCATAGTGGGGTCTTGCCGACTGCAGAATGAGCAGGAGACCAACACTACTTTATTTTGCCCCTAATTTCAATGCCTACAGAACACAATGTTGGCAAACCCACTTCACCTTCTGGGATCAGCAGCAACTAAGAAGTGAATACTATAACTCTCCAGCTGGAACTTGAACACCTAAGTGAAAGAATTCCTCATTCGTCTCTGACCTTGGACTCTGGAACTTGTGTAAATTCATATAATTTTTTTTTGCAGGCTCTGTACTACAAAACTCCTCTCAATTCCTTCTCACCTCACCCCTCAACTCTTGCAGGCAATATGCAAGCACAGTTAGAGTGGAACTTTGAGCAGCCATCTTAGTTGTTCAGCAGAGAAGTTCATTAAAAAGATGCAGCCATAAAGATAAAGTTTTGAACATACAGTATTGGGTTTCTTTTCACAGAATCATATGATTCATTTAGCAGGAACCCAACATAGCCCACCAATAAGTAATGTGAGGGTGAGTGGGCAGTGTTATGGATTGGGGAGAGATATGACTGGACGATGGTTTTCAGAAGCTGCCTCCCCCACCTGCTCACTTCACCCCTGCCTACCAAACATTTAGCCTCAACAATCAAACACTGAGTGCCTATGATTGAAGGAACCAACCCAAGGAGATGATGAAATGGTTCCCTGATTTGTAGCTGCCATGCATGCTGAATGACAGAAGGCCAGGCCTACCTAATAGCAGTGGTAGCCACTTAAAACGAGCTGAGGGCCTCAATGTGCAGCCAGGATTTAGACAGAGAAGGATGGGCCTTCCCATCCATAACTTAATTCTAGCAGAAATGGCAGCATTCAGATATGTCACTGTCCCACCTAACCAAATACCCTCCCCACTCCAGAAACAGCAGAAAGTTCTGCTCTTTCTCACCATTAGTTTAATTTAATTTGTTAGTGTCACAAGTGCTGTGATGAAGTTACTGTGAAAATTCCTTGGTCGCCACACTCTGGTGTCTGTTCGGGTGCACTGAGGATGAATTCAGCGTGGCCAGTGCACCTAACCTGCACACCTTTTGGCTGAGGGAAGAAACCGGAGTACCGAGAGGAAAATCGTGCAAACACAAGGAGCATATGCAAATTCTGCACAGATAGTGACCCAAGACAGGAATCAAAGCCTGGTCCCTGGCACGGTAAGGCAGCAGTGCCAACCACTGTGCCCTCATGCCACCCATTACTGAGAGTAACTTCAGATTTATTACTTGTTAAAGCTACACGAGCTGCTGTGGTGGTATTTGAATCCATGCCCCCACAGCATTAGCTTGGACCTTGGGATTACTCACCCAGTGACATTATCACAATAGCAATGCCTCCCTATCTGGCTTACTCCTGTTCCTGTTTCTTGTTCTTGTCTTTTGATGGAAAGCCCTACTGCTGTAAGTTTACCAAGGCTTTGTGGCCCCTATATGAGTGATTACAGCGGTGGTACTTGCCAGAATATGAGGTAGAATTTTCACAGCAGCCACAGCAGCATGATTCATCAGATGGATTCTCACACTGTCGTCCTCAATAGCAACTGAGCAAAACCATAAATTTTATGCAGTGACATTTGGTAATAATGATACGACAAGGTGAGTTAGCAGGAGGTATAAAAACGACAGGTACAGTCCTTTGAACTCATACAAGTTAATTGCCGTCAAATAACCAGTTTTAGTTTTGTACCCCAAGTAAAAATCTACAGATGCTTTTCTGACTCATTATTATTCAGTAATCTTAAAGTTGTGAAGCAATTTGCCTCTCAAAATTGGAGCCAACATGGTGTTCAATTGCTGGAAGCAACCTGTACAACACCTGACACCTGTACTGGTTAGGCCTGCATGTGTTATTTGGCAGGTTCAGTGATATTTTAGTTAAAATTGATTGGCCCACTGATCTTGTGACTTTTTAAAAATATGATTTGATTTATTATTGGCATATGTATTGGTGTACAGTGAAAAGAATTGTTTCTTGCCAACTATATGGACAAAGCACACTGTCCACAGAGGGGAGAGGGAAAGGACAAGGTGCAGAATGTAGTGTACAGTCATAGCTAGGGTGTAAAGAAAGATCAACTTAATATAAGGTAGATTTATTCAAACGTTTGCTGACATCAAGCCACAGATTCTGGTTCTAAAATGCATTCTGCCCACCATTAGCAGTTTATCCCAATGCTAAAACATGTTTCCTGGTAAATAAAATTGGCATCGGACAGAGAAATGTCAAGATCACATCGTGAACCATCTCCCAGTCTGACTGCCATTTTAGTTACCATCTGCCCCATTCTCATTTGGGACAAACAAATCTAATTAAATGCCTCAAAAGCCACGGAGAGTTGTTTCAACGTTTGTGGATAATCTAAAAAATGGCAACCAATCTCGAGCAAGGAGTGTGGAAAAGATTAAAAATATAACACTGTGCTCTTTGTGTTGTTTGAAGAGATGGTGGCTGTTCAAATTGAAACGAGCTGAAGTAGAACTCCAGACTATCACAACTCCCACAGTGGTAAGAATTACTCATCAAGCTCTTTTGGCATATTTGAGTGCCAGATTACATGGGGAATTGAAAATCATGAAGCTGTGTCGGAATTATATGGGCAACCTGCTTTGAGGTTAGAAAAGGCAAGTTGACAAAGACAATTTATTCTCAAATCTCAATCAATTAAAATGTGATGGATTTTAAAACTTAAGTGAATATTGTTCCCATGTCCCCAAATAGTTTGTTTCTTTTTGATACCTGAAAACATTAAAAACCAAAATATCTGGACAGTTAAATTGGCTTAAGGATTATCCTTTGTTGTTGATGGTGTTTCCAAGGAAGTACTTGCATGCCTTTTGTTCCTTCATTTTTGTTTTTTTAGAATTGTATGGTTACAAGAAAACTGCTAGCGGCATAGAACATATATCAGAGATATCATTGGAATTGGAAAAGTGACTACTGAGGTTTTGGTTCATAGTGACACTAAGTGGCCAGTCTATGAAAGTACACTGTGACAGTTGACATGTTAAAATCAAATGGAAAATGTTAGCATAGCAGTTTACAATAGTGCATCCTGACAGAAAAGAACATCCAAAACATCCTGCAAAATAGCAGGACTCAAAGCTTGAAAACAGGAGCATGCACTCTATGCAAAACAAAAAAAAAGTATATAGATTTTAGGCTCATATGGAGATGGAAGTCTGCTTTTCCCATAATTAGGGCAAAGTGCTGATGAGATTTTAACAATTGGACAGACAATGACACAAATAATAAGAGATGTTCCTCCAACTAAATGCCAGTGAAATGACAGAAGGCAGACTAGGAAAGAATAGATCAGAGGGATTGGAAAAGGTCACACTGACATAGTCAAAATGGCAGATGAGCTTCTGACCTTTTTTCTAAATTCAAATCAACACAGAGCAAAACAATGTCATTCAGCTATTTGGTGGTTTCATCCAATTCAGTATGAGACTTAAGATAAGTAAATACAATTCAAGTCAAAGCCAGATACTGAGATGTTGCAGTAAGAAAACATCTTTCTAACTGTAATCATGTTATTAAGATTATACCTTTAAACAAAACCATGCAATCAATAAACGGGCTAAATTCATATTACCATTAGAAAATGTGATTGGCAGTAAAGTGAAAGTATCTCATACTATTAACAAAATAATGAGATTGAAAAATATCAAGAGAACTCCTTTATTATGATAACACATGTTAAACTTGCTTCAGAAGTCAGTAAGAAAAATCAGAACAAGGAAATTCCACTGAATGCAACATATTAGTCGACTCAGTGTACACTACACTCCCATTTTCTGCATGAAAATGCATGTTTTGGGCTATACTTGCATCAGGAGTCAGCCTCAAGTATTTTCAGCTCTGAAATACATCTTTAGGCTTCTTCTTGCCTTCCAAGTCAATGTGTTGGATTAAGCAAGAAATACCAGCCAAGAAAATGTGCATGAGTTTAAGTGTAAGTTTAAGTGGACCACGCATGGTGATTGGTGAACAGAAATATGTCCAGCTGTAAAATGAATCAAGTACAAAGCTATTTTCAGTTGTAACATTTGCTGACTAATCAAGTAACTCGGCTGCAGTGAAGGGGATCAATGCTAGTGAAAGACTGGTGCAAGAATGGAAGGAAGAAGAATGAATCCACTCTGAAGAAGGTACCCAAGACCAAATTTGCCATGATGACAAGAACGACCAGCCACTGACCAGATCAAGGAAGGCTTTTATCTGGATGGATCCTTAAAAATTGGCAGACAGTTCACATCATCACTATTGAAATTCAATGTTTGTTAAGAACACTTCAGTGGGCAAATCAAACACTTAAGTCCAGCAATGATTTCAGGGCAAGATAGTTGGTTTAGCAGCTTTATGGTATGTAAAGGTCTAGTACTGTAACAGAAGAGCAAGATCACTCAGAGACTAAAATGTGGAGGACAAAATTCATAGTGGTATTAACATGCATGGTCCACAGAACAAAATTAAAGCTTAAGCTAACTTTCTAACATAAAATCAACATCCAAAATTAGGTTTCTAATCAGATAATTTCCCCACATAGCCTTGTTGGAATGTCTTCAGAATGCCACAGGATGTATCTGTTTGCCAAGAGACTGTCATTCCTCCTATATTCTGCTTGATACATCAAAGAGGAGATTTGGGTGGAATTTTGCTAAAAAAAGACTAGTGTCATAATGACGAGAAAGCTGGAGCTATCAGCACCAGTCTATCTGGTGCAAACCGGAACTTGAATGTCTCGACACTTAGTTAATTTTTGAGAGAGTGGTGAGTTCTGTGCCGGTTCTGCGAGCGGCAGAGCCAAAACATGCTGGTAAGTCTGGCTGTAAAGTGATCGCTACTGTTTTGCAAGGGCACACAAATTCACCTGACACGGATTGCAAGCATTGGGGTATTAGAGTCTTCCCACTTGGTCCCCTTCATGACCCCATAGATGACCCACTCCTTCAGAACCTCCAGTTAATAGGCCCCCTTCATAGCCTTGCCTTCATAGCTACCCTTCGTAGCTCTGTCCCTTCATGACTCCCATTGAGGTCTCATCCTGATAGGCCTCACCCTCATCCCCTAGGCACTGTCCTTGGCACACTGACAGTGTCCAATTTGCCTGACACTGAACACATGAACACTGCATTTGCCTGACAAAGACACAGAGTGTCAAAAGCTTGCAAATTTACTATCAAAGAAATCGGTTAGATTTAAAATTGGTGTTGCTAAATTCTTACTGAGTTCTTAGTGCCCAATTGCCAGTGTGTCAGCCAGGCACTATCCAACCGACAATGCCCCTGACACCTGAGGGAATTCAATGGTACCTGAACCCCTCCCACTCCGTCCCTATTCTTATACCTCCACAAGTGTGGTCATAAGACTGAATCTCGGCAAATGGAGATTATTATTGCCACACCTGAGGATTAGAAGATCCTAGGAGCTGGGAGAATACAGTGTCGAAGGTGTTAAGCATATTTAAATGTTACTTTTAATATGCTAATTGTTCTCATGCCCTACCTGGGTAAGTTCTGGTTTGTGCCAGTAACAAGAGGCCAGATGATAGCAAATCATTTGGGCCATGTGCAAAAATCTTTTTTCCAAAGATTATCATGATCTGCACCCTCGAAGCCTTCTTCCCTCTAGTGACCACACTGGCTACAGTCCTCTGTCTTAGTGAGACCTTTCTGTCTCCCTCTGAATATCAAGAAACTCAGGGATCAAAAGTCTGTCCACAGTTGCTTTTCCTGCTTTTGTTTTATTTGTGAACACTTTGCATTATACTCCTCAACCTTGACCTCCCTGTTCCCATGGTAACTAAGCCCAAAAAACCAGGTATAAATCACAGTGGATCATAGGACCTTCTTTACAACACCATTTTAAATTAAAGAGACATTCGGAAATGTAAAACTTTACATTCACAAACAATTCTGATTCCAACACTGCTTGAGGAGTTATTTCTTTAAATAAGAAATCAGGCATTGATTTATTTTGAATTACTGGTCTTCTTTATTCTGATTTCAAAATGGCGACCACAGGCTACACCGACAGTTTAAGATCAGTATGTTATGGCCATTCATACCAGTGGGGTTTTCCCATTCTGCCGCAGTGAATGCAGAGTTGGCTGGGCGCCAAATTCTCCAGCTTCGTTGTGGCATGAAAGGCTGGTCAGATCACATCCTACACTTTTTACTCAGTGTATAAGTTGACCTCCATTTCTGGAAATATTTTTTTTTAAGATTCAAAGGTTGATTCACAATACATCCCATCAAATCGTATCCTTCTTAAATTTGCATCCAGCTGCATTTCGAATTATCCCTAACCATTTTGCTGTTACCATCCTGACTGCTGGATTAATGGAAATAGTTGTTACTCTTGGAAATCTTTCTGAAGTATCCATTTTTAATCTGCCTTTTTGCAAATTTCCAGCCATGTCCTGTGGGATATTTGAGAAATGGATTGCATGTGAAAAATTCTGTGTTTTCAGATTTTCAGTTTCTGCTGTTCAGGCAACTTATATAAACAAATGTAAGATTTATCTGACCTGGTGAGGTTGAACTTGCATGCTTTCTCTTCACCATTTTCTGCAAATGATTCTTTTACCAGGCTCATCTTTGATGTAGCAATGTAGTTTGAACCAATCAGTTTCGTTGATAATAAAATAGAATTTCATCAAAGAAATCAGTGACATGTTTCAATGACGTTCATAATAGAAAGATATTATGACAGAATTGTTCCCTTAATTCTGTTCATAGAATCACCCACACTGATGAGTCACAAAATACAAACACCGTTTCCACTAATATATAACATGGAAATATAAATTTCTGCAATGAAACTGTTGTATTCTCCAAACAGTAAATGGTAAAAAAAAACAAACTGATACTTTGCACGGGTGAGAAAGATTCAGTGCTGTAAATCTGTTCTATAGTTCTGTTGGAGATGGCACTACAGAGACTGAACCATGACTAAATTGGCATTATTTCACTTCTAACCATTTCTGGCCTGGCCTATGTGACCTCAGGAGAGTAATCAATTACACAATCAATGTGAAGTGGTATTAACATAATGGGAGTGTTTTTGAACCAACTCCCGCTATCCATGGGAAAGCCAATGGGAGGTCAAGATCCAGAAGTTGCAGACGTTGTTGGCAATTTTGAATCTTCTCTGCCCCTCACTGGCATAATCATCAGCTCATAATGGGCATGAACCTGATTTACACGTGCATCCTTGGCAAATATTGAGCCCATTCCAACCTGATATTCAAGTCTCACCGACTTGACATCAAGTCAGCGTGGTTTACAGCAGGTCCACCCAGATGTGAGCTGGTTGAAAAGATTCCCCTGGGACATAAAGGTGAGTAGAGCTCCTGGGGCAGAGGGACATGGCCAGGCAATGACCTGACCTGTCAATGCCCCATGACACTGTCCCTGGCACAAGTTAGAACATAGAACATTACAGCGCAGTACAGGCCCTTCGGCCCTCGATGTTGCGCCGGCCAGTGGACCCTCTAACCTAAACTATTCCAATATCATCCATATGCCTATCCACCGAACATTTGAATGCCCCCAAAGTAGGCGAGTCCACAACTGCTGCAGGCAGGGCATTCCACGCTCTCACCACCCTCTGTGTAAAGAACCTGCCTCTGACATCCGTCCTATAACTACCACCTCTTAATTTAAAGTTATGTCCCCTCGTGTTGGTCATCACCATCCGAGGAAAAAGGCTCTCACTATCCACCCTATCCAATCCCTTGATCATCTTATACGCCTCAATTAGGTCACCGCGTAACCTTCTTCTCTCTAATGAAAATAACCTCAGGTCCCTCAGCCTTTCCTCATAAGGCCTTCCCACCATACCAGGCAACATCCTGGTAAACCTCCTCTGCACCCTTTCCAATGCTTCCACGTCTTTCTTACAATGCGGCGACCAGAACTGTACGCAATTGCTAGCCTAGCACCAAGTCAACCCCTGCCAGCGGGCAGTTCCAGGGCAGACCACAGTGGGAGCGTCACTGGAGAGGGATGGATTCATTTGTAGAGCAGACAGGGCAACAAGGGATGCAGGTGAAGGCCATTTGGTAGAGGAGAGGAGGGGTGGTGGGTGCTGGCATTGACTGCATAGTTGGGGGGGTGGTGTCAATGATTGGTAGAAAGGAGAGGGGTGTCACTTCTGACTGTGTTGGTGGAGAATGAAGCCAATGATCTAGGGGAGGGGATTTGGGATGTCAGTTTCAACTATGTGGGGAAAGGGGCACAGAGGAATGGGGCCAATGTTCAAGAGGAGGGTGCAATGAATACCAGCTCCGTTTGGGAGGAAGGATATGAACCCTTGAGACCATTGTAGTGGGCTGGGAGTAAGGTTTATTGCAGATCTGTTTGGAACACCCTTTAAACATGGCGCTGTGATCTCAGTGCAGCCTGGCTTTGCTGGTGTGTTGAGTCTCCATGGCCCAAAATGATGATGTGAAACATAGCCAAGACTTTTTTTGGCGGAATGTTGTAAGATCTGGAGAGAAACAGGCTGGTTTGCATGCTAAAAACAATACACTGCTATTTTCGGTAACATTTTCCCCAATGTCACTCAGCCCTACTGGCTAATGTGACAGCCGAAATTCCAAATCTCAGCCATTTAGACCCAATGGATGAATTTGCTTCTCACTCACGAAGTAACAAGTCTTCATCAGCAAGGGATGTCCAACATTCTTGTACTTAAAAGGCCAAGCACCCAGCTTGCAGGCAAAGAGTCGTTTTGAGCCATTGCAGTCTCTGGAAGTACTCTTGAGTATCTTTGCCAGATTACTCGGTGAGTGTATGTATTTAGCAAGAGTTATTGCTAAATCTACAGAGAGGGCAGAGGATCTGGTGAACTGTCCACAGAAAAGCTGCAGTAAATATGGGGCTACAATTACTCTGGGTCTGCAATGCAACAGAGAAATCAAGCAGAGACATTAGAGTGGACATTTCTGAATGATGCAATATGCCAAATCCTCCCTCCTTCTTGATGATGGCAAGAACCTGCCTAGTAGAGCAAGCACTGCACACAGCATCTTGATGTGACTTCCCATCAATGCTTCCCTGTGCTCTTCCCCTTTCGCATTCTTACTTAAACCCGCGGCAGACTAACTTCATTGTGACTTCACTCTCTGCAAGGCTGGTAAATCTTTTCCCTCCAGCTTGGCTGCAACTCACTTATTCTCTCAACAACTCACTCAGTAACCGAACCGGTGCCTGCAAGATTCAGATCAACAGACTCTTGTTCTGTACTCTGTTGTTGGATATTCTGTCTCTTCCTCCTGCATATTCTACAACTGAGCATGTGGCAGTCCTTAAGCATCGGAAAGCAACAAACCAAAAACAGCAGATTGATGTGAATTAGGGTTGAGTGGGGAGCAAGAAATCTCTGATCACACCATGGGCAGCTGGATGCTTGTTCCAAATAGCGGAATAAGGGTGAGTTGGGAGTTCAGGAGGATCATAAGGCAGGAATGTACCACCATCTTCAATATTTTAATGACATTGGGTGCCACAGGCTCTGCTGCAGCTGGGCCCAGAATGCAGAGAGCCTATTCCTCCATTGGGCTTTGATGATACAGGCACTCTTGTTCTATTGTTTGCCAACTGGAATTTAAAGAAGTAGCAGAATATCATTAATTGTGTTGCACTGTGTTTTGGTGCCTGCCAGAGCTGAATATCTGGAAGGCATTGAAAGCAGTGAGAATTGCGTGTAAGGATGGGAATGAGAGAAAAAAAATCAGCCATGATTGAATGGCGGAGCAGGCTGAATGGCCTAATTCTGCTGTCTTATAGTCTTATGGTAAAGCTGGCATCATTGTTAGGTGCATGAGGGTGTGGTGGAGTATCTGGATGTTAGGCTTAGGTACTAAATGCCAGGGGACTGCTGCTGCATAAATGATAGAAAAATAGTGCATAAAGCAGCATGAACAGTTAATCGTTTGCTTGATGTGAGTTATCATGTGAAGATACATTAACTTTGAATATCCATAGAAGATCATTAGACTTTTAGCATTGCTGTCAAGTTCATGGATCTAAGCACAGTGACTAGACCTCCCTGGGTACATGATTTCATTCTTCTGAGGATGGTCTTTAAGATGCCCTCCCCCTATCTACCTCCAGTAATAAGACTTCCTGAGTTCTAACTTGCACTCTGGGACTCATCCTTTCACTGCTGTTGTGTTTTATTTCCTACATTTTAAATTGTAGCAATATTATTTGCAGCAGCTTTCCCTTAACAGGGACAGGCTTCCTTTGAGAACCACAGGCTACTGCTCTATGTGCTATTAGCAGAATGCTCCTCTGCACCCTTATAGAGCAGACTGCATTTTGCAGATATCGGCCACACATCATGATCATATTAATGAGGCAGCTCCAGAAAATATATGTGTTACCCCCCCGCTCCTCCCACAGAGAACCACACAGGCATGTCAAAGTCATAACCCTCCTGTCCAAAAGCTGTATTAGACCAAATTCTATCCTATTGTGTCCCAGTTAAAATAGATTCATAAGCACTTATTTTGGCTTTTGCCTTGAACCTCCTTTCATGGTATTGCATACTGTGCTTTTGACAGATGAATGTCACAAATTTAAGTCCACTTAAAAAAAAAGGCTCATGATAAATGAGGTGAAAGTTATCAGGTACTAACAGCTTGGGACTTTAATTTTTTGTGCTGAAGATTTTATTTTCTCCAAGTATTGGGCTTTTTTCAGTCTTTTATGCACATGCACGCTGTAATGAGCAAATTATGACACATTGCAGCACTTGTGCTATGATGAAAATAAATCAAATGACTTTTAATTTCCTTCCTCCCCAGCAAAATAATTTTCAAAACAATATTAGTGTTTTCATTAAGGGTATCATCTTGTTTGAATGCTGCTTGCACTAAAATTCATAATAATTGTGCTTTAACGGTATATGCATTACAATTATATCATCCCGTTCTTTGTTTAATCGCTATCATTAATTCGAGCAATTCTATTATTAGTTACTCATAACCAATTATACGGGATTGTAATTTTGTAATGAGATGCTGCTCAGATTAGCCATGGTTGGAAGGTTGATGAGTTTTGTCCATTCGATAAACTGCTTGGTGTTAATTTTATCAGCTTCAGTCATGTCAACATCATTAAACTCTTGCCTTTAGGTCACAAAATTATAGTTTGTCTTTCACCCCAAGACTTAAGTAGACATAAAAGCTGGAGTTTCAGTGAAGCACTGAGACAGCTCTGAAATGTTGGAGGTTTTTTTCCTATGAATAAAACATTAAGCCAGGCCCAGATTTGATTCCTAGTGTTATTTGAAGGTGCTATTAAAGGACAATCAAACATCTCCCCCATTTCACTGGTCATTATGCCTTCCTCAACCAAAATCATCACACAAAAAAAAATATTATATATTGATTTATTATTGTCACATGTATTGAGATATAGTGAAAAGTATTGTTTCTTGCATGCCATACAGACAAAACATATCATTCATAGAGCACATAGGTGAGAAGGAGAGGGTGCAGAATGTAATGTTACAGTCATAGCTAGGGTGCAGAGAAAGATCACCTTAATATAAGGTAGGTCCATTCCAAAGTCTGATGGCAGCAGGGAAGAAGTTGTTCTTAAGTCAGTTGGTAAGTGACTTCAGACTATTGTATCTTTTCCCAATGGAAGAGAGTATGTCTGGGTGCCTGGAGTCTATATCGAGCCAAAAAGTAAAAGTAAACCACTGTGAATGCTGTGAATCTGAAATAAAATAGCAAATGCTAGAAATACAGCAGATTAAACAGAATCTGTGGAGAAAAAAGCAAGAGTTAATGTTTTGGGTCGATAACCTTTCATCAGAATTATTAGTCACTCATTTAGTTGTTGCTTATGGGGTCTGACTTTGCACAAATTGGTTGCTGTGTTCATCAACAACCCATCAATCACTCTTCTTCAAAGAATTGTGCTCGTGCTAAGTACTGTGTTTCTAGGATTAATGATGAGGTCCTCTGGAAATACAAATCTTTCTAATACCCTTTTTATTCAGACTTGTACTCTATTTAAGATAATAGCAAAGGCCATCAGCAGCGAAGACTTAGTTAAAAAAAAATAAATGTTAGAAAGCTGCCCTTGTTGCTCTGGGCATTCTATTGATGAAGTAATCATGTAGCTATTTGCTTTAAATTCAGTAGAATTCATCAGTGCTGAAATGCAATCAACCATAGTAAAAATCAACATCAGCCTTAATATTTATATCTGATATTCTCAGTAACACTGTGTGAATTCTAGTGCTATAGGCTTATATTATCAAAGAATACAAAATAACTTATAACTGATTATAAATGTTAAACAATTATTTTTTTTTAATTTCCAGTATTAGATAAGAGAGAGGACTGCAGGGAATTTAAAGAGAAAAGCTAACCATGATATTATTTTAAGCAGGTTGCCTTTTAGGATTGATTTATTCTGGTGGGATAAAAACAAATTGTTACACGAATCAATAAAATGCCCATAGCAGCAATGAAAGATTTTTAATGCAGTACACATTGTATTTTCTCTTCATTGCCTCTATTTCTACCCTTAGTCAGGCTCTTATAGAGAAGCAATGAAGTCTTAAGGATTATTTTGAAAAAAAAATTGGCCTTGAATAATTTTGCTATCTTGTGCACTTAACGTGATGATTGCACTATGGAAAATTGAGGAAATTCACACTTCGGGGCAATCAACCAGTTATGGGTTATGTAAGCACTAGCTGACTGGAAGTTCCCTCAAATAAAAGCAAAATACTGTGTATGCTGGAAATGTGAAATAAAAACAGAAAGCGCTGGATAAACTCAACATCTCTGACAATATCTGTTGAGAGAGAAACCACATAAATGTTTTGAGCATGTATGACTTTGTCTTCAGATGCTGTCAGATTTGCTGAGTTTATTCAGCATTTTCTGGGGGGTTTTTTGACGAAAGTTTCCTCATTCTTTTCAGCCAGTCCCACCACACAAATCCTGCAGTGCTAATTACAAATGTATGCCAGTCATTGATGCTAGGGACAAGGATTACGTCTTTCAGCATCATTGCTGTATTCTCAGTAATGTGCATTCATACAATCACTGGGACAGATGATACCCTAATTGCCCAGGTAGAAAGGGAACGTTTGAAAAACGTGAGAACAAAACTTCAAATGCAGATTTCTGACTTCTCAAAACCTTGCCGCAACCTATTTATCTGTCCCATTTTGTTCATTCTTGCCATTTTAATTCTTAAATTAAATGCGCTATGCAATTACAAGTAGTTGCTGTCAATATTGCAGCCTCATCATGGAGAAAGAGGAGAATCATTAACATTTTTTTATAATTTGCCAACATCTAATGTCCATCACTTGGACAGTTAAATTGCAATGACTGCTGTTGTTCTGGAGTCTCATGTAGGTCAAAGCAAGTAAGGACATGTTCGGTGCAGTCTTGGAGTGCCGAAGGGCCTGTTCTGTGCTGCAATTTTCTTTGTTCTTTGACAGCAGATTTCATCTCTGGAAGGGCCCTTGTGAACCAGATGGGCTTTTCTTTTAATAATCAGTGATAGTTTCATGCTTATCATTAATAATGATGTGGAAATGCTGGCGTTGGACTAGGGTGGATGTAGTAAGAATTTTCACAACACCAGGTGCTACCAAATAAACCTGTTGGTCTTTAACTTAGTGTTGTGAGACTTCTGACTGTAGCCAATTACTGAGGTTAGTTTTCAATTCTGATTTTTTAATCCCATAGTGGAATTTGAATCTATGTCCTCAGAGCACTAGGCCACTGGATTATTATGCTATTGATATTACCACTATCTCACTGCCTCTTCTTATTATTTTTATTCATTCATGAGACATGGGGCTTGCTGGCTGATTAGCATTTATTGCCCATCCCTGGTTGCCCTTCTGAAGGTGATGATGAACTACCTCCTCAAAATGCTGTAGTCCCCGTGATGTGGATTGACTATCAATGCCGTTAGGGAGGGAATTCCAGGGTTTGAACTCAGCGATTGCAAAGGAATGGCCAATATATTTCCAAGTCAGGATGACGGGTGGCTTGGAGGGGAACTTGCAAGGGTGGTGTTCCCATGTAACTGGTGCCTTCGTCCTTCTGGATGGAAGTGGTTTTGGGTTGTAAGGCGCTGTCTAAGGATCTTTGGTGATTTTTTTGTGTGGAAAGTGAAGATAAGGATGTAGTTTGACAGAAGCCAACGGCCCACTAGCCGCTACCCTCTTGCCATGTGTTTGTCAGCTGCACGGGCCTTTGATCATTCCTCATACAGATAATTCTCTAAGGCCGTGCTGCCTTCCTTCTGACAATCTGCAACCTAGCTTCACTGGCAGAACTCCTCCAATATTGGCTGGGAAACAAGCACAGCTCTGTCTTTACTTTGTTGCATCCTTCCAACTTGCCTCAAAGAATCTAGGTAACCTTGGCCAAGTCTCATTTAACTGATCACAGATGTGTTCCTGAATTTATAATCCAGACAGCAGAGCAGTAAGCCTCGAGAGTTCTACCAATCTCAGGATGTCACAGATAGCAGACACATGGAACTGTGTCACTATCAGAACAAGCTTTTCTATTCGGTGAGTGAGAAGAGATGTCATTTGTTCAATGTACAGATTTTCTCTGATGCGTGACAGAAAGCCGATACACATCATGCAGTCAGATGTCAAGATGCATTTAATCTTGGCTTGTGGACAACCATGTAAATGGAGGAATCCTGAAAGACAAGACCTAGCCTTCATTGCAATGGTTGATAATGCCAATGTGACAACTCAGAACATAGACAGAAAGATCTATATGGTCCATCTCT
The DNA here is from genome assembly GCA_024679065.1 of Sphyrna mokarran. Taxonomy (NCBI): domain Eukaryota; kingdom Metazoa; phylum Chordata; class Chondrichthyes; order Carcharhiniformes; family Carcharhinidae; genus Sphyrna; species Sphyrna mokarran. The sequence goes on along the minus strand of JAGIQG010000011.1, from coordinate 69,019,852 downwards.
TTCAGTAACAAGGTATACACTGAGGAGGACTTAAAGAACAGATTTTGCTCCCCAGAAATATCTTTTGGAATCCTGCAAAATATGCATTCAAAGACTAGCAGGAATCCTGAATCTTACACAGATTTACGGAACAGGGAAACTCCAGTGTATCAGATGCATGTCTATTTTCTCCAAACTATCTCCAATAGCTTCAAAATCTACCAAAAATCAGATATACCAGGGAATGTTTATCTAGCAATTCACTACAGCATCATCCTTAATTTGACGTCTCTGCCCATGAGCTTGTGCCATACAATTCCGATGCTTGTCCTCAGCATCCACTCAGGAAAGATACTAACTAGTCTACATCATGGATTGATTGGTCTGTCAGTCTGGATGAATCAGAGAATGGCTCTTCTTCTCCATCCCATTCATTCCTGAACTGTTGTTGGGAGAGGGGAAGCAGGTGCCACCTGTAAAGAAAAACTTTGAAGAAGTATTGCATTGGATCAGCAGTGAACAAGTTAGAGTAATACACTGGCTTCACCTCCTTCCTCCTTCCCTCCCCCTCCCCAAGAAATTCCACATCTTTCACCATTGGCAAGAATTTTGCTTGTGGTTATCACCTTTTCTTCCTCAAACTCCTCATTTCCCAATGGAAGAACCATGAGATGGCAGGATCTGTAAGTTGGAATGAAAAAAAGTGTTAAGGAATGAACCTGATCCCCTAGAAATGAATGAACAGTGGGAAAGAAACTGAAGCTCATGTGCACGGCAGCATAATGGCACAGTGATTAGCACAACTGTCTCACAGCACCAGCAACCCGGGTTCGATTGCCAGCTTGGGTCATGGTCTGTATGGAGTTTGCATCTTCTCTCCGTGTCTGCGTGGGTTTGCTCCGGGTGCTCTGATTTCCTCACTTAGTCAGAAAGGTGTGTGGGTTAGGTGGATTGGCCATACTAAAACTGTCCCTTAACGTCAGGGAAACCAACTAGGATAAATGCACAGGTGGGAATCCGGTTGGTGCTGACTCGATGGGCTACTTCTGCACTGTATGATTCTACAGCTGCTCATTTGCCTTTACTCGTAATATAAGCCAGGATTTGTGCCAGATGATTTGCAACCGTCTTTGCATGCAACTTTGTCTAAAGTTGAATGACAGGCACTTTTGGAAAAAGCTGGCCAAGTAGCAATGTCTCTAACAATGAGAAAATAGAGAGCCATTATCATTAAAATTAGGTAGTTAGGTAATAGTAAGTAGGCTGAATGCTGAACCAGTTAAATAGAGTTGAACTGAATAGCAAATCAATCACATGTCTTAACTTATTGCTTTCATTTGATATTTTCACTTGATATTTTCTGAGTTGTGATCTAACACTTTATTGAGTTGAAATTTCTTTGCCATTTTGTAATGTTGAGGAAACGAGGAAGGAATTCAGACTTCCCCACAAATTTGGTTAATTGCCCTGGATACATAACAAAAGTTTTAACAAATGTGCACATCGTGGCTGAATGTATTTGGATAAATGATACCAATTACCTGCAGTTCACACGTCTTGTTTGCAGTAATGATGTGTTTATGGTCCAGAACACCATATTTACCCTTGAATTAACCGTACAATTATTCACCCACAAAATGTCAGCACTCAGCAGTTGATGCATATTTATTAGTGCAAATAACACATGAAAGGTTATGAGAAAACTGTTTTTGTTTGGTTGATTGCTTGGGAAATGATAATGTTGCATTCTAACCTTTAAGAATTACAAATAAGAACAAGAAAGTATGCTATTTATGTTTCTTAGTTATAATGCTCGGCAAGTAAAAGAAAAATCGCTGTCTGATAGATTAGAAATTTATATTCTACTGAAATAAAAGGCAGTCATTTTGCAATCCTTCACAAATCTGTTGCATTCCTTTCAATATCCAGTGGCCATCCAGTGGCTTCTCCTCATCCTACTTTTTTTTTTAGCTTAAAACTGTTTTTTTAATCCTCCTATCAATATTCCATGTAATACCCCATTCCTTGAGAGTAAATTCCAGGAATTTTTTTTTGATGTTGTATGTTTGATGGTGGGTTTGTCATTTTTATGCCGTAGATATTCTCTTTCCTTCTGAACAGAGACCTACAAAGAAGAACAAGTCTTGTCACTTGAACAAGGCTTTGCTGTTAAAATAGTTTACTTGAGCATACATTGACTTAAAACATTGCTAATAATCTTTGATTTTTTTTTAAAAAATGATTTGATTTATTATTTTTACATGTATTAACATACAGTGAAAAGTATTGTTTCTTGCGTGCTGTACAGACAAGGCATACCGTTCATAGAGAAGCAAATGAGAGAATGCAGAATGTAGTGTTACAGTCATAACTAGGCTGTGGAGAAAGATCAACTTAATGCAAGGTAGACCCATTCAAAAATCTAACAGCAGCAAAGAAGAAGCTGTTCTTGAGTCAGTTGTACTTGCCCTCCGACTTCTGTATCTTCTTTCTGATGGAAAAAGGTGGAAGAGAGAATGTCCAGGGTGCGTATTATGTTGTCCAGGGTGTCTTAATTATGTTGGCTGCTTTGCCGAGGCAGCGAGAAGAGTGGACAGAGTCAATGGGTGGACGGTTGGTTCGTGTGATGGATTGGGCTACATTTACAATCACTTTTTGCTTCTTGCGGTCTTGGACAGAGCAGGAGTCAAGCCAAGCTGTGATAAAGCCAGAAAGAATGCTTTCTATTGTGCATCTGTAAATGTTGGTGAGAGTCGCAGCTGACGTGCTAAATTTCCTTAGTCTTCTGAGAAAGTAGAGGCGTTGGTGGGCTTTCTTAACTATAGTGTCGACATGGGGGACCAGGACAAGTTGTTGGTGATCTGGACATCTAGAAACTTGAAACTCGCGACCCTTTCTGCATCATCCCCACTGATGTAGACAGGGGCACGTTCTCCTTTACGCTTCCTAAAGTCGATGACAATTTTCTTCATTTTGTTGACATTGAGAGAGAGATTATTGTTGCCACACCAGTTCACCAGAATCTCTATCTCACTCCTGTACTTTGTCTCATCATTGTTTGAAATCCGGTGGTGTCGTCAGCAAACTTGAAAATCGAGTTGGAGGGGAATTTGGCATATTGGTGTATAAGGAGTATAGTTGGGAGCTGAGAACACAGCTCTGTTGTGCACCAGTGTTGAGGATTATTGTGGAGGAGGTTTTGCTGCCTGTCCTTACTGATTGTGGTCTGTAAGTTAGGACGTTCAGGATCCAGTCACAAGGGAAGGGCTGAAGCCTAAACCACGGACTTTAGAAATATGTTTCATAGGAATAATGGTTGAAGGCTGAGCTTAGTCAATAAATAAGAGTCTGACATAAGTGTGCTTGTTGTCTAGGTATTCCAGGGTTGAGTGCAGGGCCAAGGAGATGGCATTTGCTGTGGACCTGTTGTAGTGATAGGCAAACTGTAGTGGATCCAGGTAGTCTGAGAAGGTGGAATATTTTTGTGCCATGAATAGCCTTTCGCTAGCACTTCATAATAATGAATGTCAGAGCTATGAGCCAATAATCATTAAGGCACACTGCTTGGTTTTTCTGCAGTACTGGAATGGTGGTCATCTTCTTGAAGCAGATAGAGACCTCAGACTGTTGTAAAAGAGATTGAAGATGTCTGCTTTTACTCTCACCAGCTGATCCACACAGGATCTGAATGCTCATCCGAGTACCCCATCCGGGTCAGTCACTTTCCATGGGTTGACCTTCAAGAAAGCTGCTTTGACATCTGCAACCAGATACACGTTGATCCAGGGCTTCCAGAGTGGAGGTCATGCTCTCGCTGACCTCTTGCTCAAAATGGGTGTAGAATTGGAGTGCATTGGAGCTGGGAATTTTACATGCCTTCATCTTGTAGTCTGTTATGTCTTTCAGAAATTACTATTGTCAATGGGCATTGGTGTGGCTAGCCTGGGACTCTAGCTTGGTCCAGTACGGTCTTTTAGCATTTTTTATGGGTGCTCTTAGATCATATCTGGCTTTCTCGTATAGGTCAGTGTTGCATGACTTGAACACCTCAGATCTGGAGTTCAGCAAGCAGTGGATATCCCTGTCCATCCATGGTTTCCAGTTGGGCAATGACCAGGATTTGCTTCTTTGTCAGGCTGTGTTATTTGTTTAAGCATAGGTTTATTTATTAGTGTCACAAGTAGTCTTACATTAACATTGCAATGAAGTTATTATGAAAATCTCCAAGTTGCCACATTCCAGCACCTGCTTGGGTATACTGAGGGAGAATTTATCATGGCCAATGCACCTAACCAGGATATCTTTTGGATAATGAAAGGAAACCAGAGCATCTGGAGGAAACCCATGCAGACAGGGAGAATGTGCGAACTCCACACAGACAGCAGGAAATCAACCAGGGTCCCTCATGCTGTGAGGCAGTAGTGATAACCATTGTGCCACCAAAGTGTAATTTATAATCTGAGTTTAGAGTTGCAGAGCAATTTTAATATTTTCTGTTGAAATGATTGAATGTTTAACGCAGTGAATATAAAATGGATTGTAAGCAGTAAGTCCATCAGCCAGAAACTTTACTCCTTCATGAATGTGTTAAGTACTTTGAGACAGCCTAACATAGTTAGCATTTTGACTAAGTAGGGCACAGAGAATTATTTGAACTCAAAAGGTTCAGAGTTTAGAATCCTGCAATGAACAGGGTGTCATTATCTTTGGAACATGATAGGAAAGGCAGCTATATCATATATGAGCACACACGTGTTATAAGTGTCTTGGTAATTAACACTATGTGACATATTCAAATCTTTATTGTAAAACTTTGAATAAATTAAAATATTTAAAGCTGGCCAACAAACGTAGATCATAAGATTCAAAAGAAAACCCTATTTGGAATTTGACCTTTTTGTGATGGAGCCCTCTCGAGTCCTTGTACTGAGCAGACACGGTGTGGTAGTAATCTGATAATTGGATAGGGAATAGGTGAGTGTGGGGTGGGGTAATGCTCATGCTGTTGGTGTGACCACCCTTCATAGTCCAGGACCTATCACTGAGTAGTCTTTTAATACTGTTCTCAGGTTCTTACCAAACTGCTGTGTTAGGACATTATTGAGTGTTCTGCGCACGAAACATGCCTCTGCTGACAATTTGGCTGCAGAAGAGCCCAGCTAGAGATAAGTTTTAAATTATTTCTGTGAGCTTGAAGGGGGAGAATTGCCCCTATATTCACTATTAAAGCAACTGGTCCACATTCATACCAGCCAGCCCCCAACATCATCCTGATAGAGTAGTCTTTATTCTTCTTCCTACACCAAGGCCCAGAGTTAATACGGATTCAGAAAAGGTTATGAAACCACTGATTTGGAGCGGAATCTTCCCAAAAATGCACAGATTGTTGGCGCAGACGATCAAACCACTGTGAAGCTCACAGGCTGTTCAGTCGGCTTCAGTCGCCAACATGCTGCATTTTAAAAGGGGAAGCGGGAATCAGTCAACTAAAGGACTGGGTCCAAAGGAGTTGGCAAGGCTGGAAACCCCAATCCCACCCCAGACATCGGGACCCCCTACCAATTGACTGCTAATTCCTGGCCACAGTGTCTGCAGTTTGACTGCTCCAGGAGAAATGCGAACAACACAGCTTTGTCCTCTATGCTACATTTGGTGAACTGATCAAGTCTCCAGCACAGTCAGTTGTGAGGGCTTTGGAAGGTACTCCTGATTCATGTCAATAGTTTAATAGTTCCATGACAACGTGCTCAAGCATTTGATGGATTATGATGAATCTTCTGACGCAGTTCCAGTCCTAATGGAATTGAGAAGGGCTGCTGACTGAAACATGCAGCACATATTTTGTTGTTTCTCTGTCGCGCTTTCTGAGATCTTCCATGATTGACATCCTGGAATCAGAATCAGATATTGCCTGAACATGAAGCTGTTTAGTCTGAGAAGATTCCCGGCAATGACCATGGTTGCCAAGGACATTCTACACGATTTCCTGTTTGCTGATGACTGTTGACCAGCTGCTAGATCACAGAAATGCACTGACTCAAGCCCATTGTTTCAGTTCATGATCAGAAACCATTGGCAGCAAGTGAGTTTGTTTACCTCAGGAGCACACTCTCTCGCATTGTTTACACTGATCACGAGACATGTGCAGGATTTGCCAAAGCAAGTGTGGCTTTGTCTGGCATCAAACAGCAATGTGGGAATGAAGAGAAGAAAGTCTACCTAGCAAACTAAAAGCCTATAGAGAAAATAATTTTACCCACAGGCTTGGAACTGTGTATGAGGGCCATGCCACAAAACTCAACCACTTCCATTTGAATTGCCATTGGAAACGTTTGAAAATCAGATCACAGGGCAAAATATCAGATGCTGAGATACTCATCTGAGTTGGCATACCAAATATCCCACCAAATTGAGAGTCACCTGAGTTGGGTTGTCCATGCAGCCAGAGTACATGATATTGGCTTACAAGATGAACCTTCTGATATACGCTCACATGGTGGTCAAAGAAAGTGCGTCAAGGACATTCTGAGGGCTTCCCTTTGGAGTTTGGATATTGAGCTTGATTCTATGAGAAGCTGACACTGGATTGTTACCCCTGATGCAACCAAATAAAAAAAAAAGTGTGGCCTCCTTTGAAAGCAAAGTGCATGTTAGAGGCAGAGAAAAAGCATGAGAAGGGCTAATCATGAGCTAATAGCTCATCGAAAACTCAATCATGTAGCATCCTACCCTAGTTGCAGAAGAACCTTCAGGGCTCAGATCACAGTAACCACATGGATGCCGAGCAAACTTCCTTTAATAATTGACATGATTATTCTTGCCTTGAAGGAATGTTCAGCTAACTAGTCATCCCAATATCATTGAGAACGGAGAGGAGGGATTGGAAATTTAATCCATTATATTTAACATGCATTATCGATATTAAATAAAATAGAAGTGAGAATGAAGTATAAAAATCTCTTTTCAATTGTTTATTTAAAATAAGAAAGGATAAAAAGGTAAAATTATGATTTGCTATTCTAAATGTATATAAAAAACAGTATTTATTAATGACCAAAGCATATTCATTTAAGAAGCAAAATAAAACAGTTGTTGAAAATCTGAAATAAAAGTAGGAAATGCTGAGAAAACTCAGCAGGTCTGGCAGCATCAGTGAAGAGAGTTAATTTTCAAGTCCGTGTGACTATTCTTAAGAGCTAAAGAGGGGGTAAAATGTGATGGATATGGGAAAGTGGAACAAAATAAGAGATCAGGGATAGGTAGGGGCTAGGAAAAATTTAACAAAGATGTTATAAACACAAGACAAAGGGAGTGTTAATGGTTATATTAAAGATTAAAGAAGGTGTTGATACTGGCATAAAGGTAAGATGGCAGAATGTGTGAATAAAATATTGATAAAATAAAAACATGTTACATATAATAGCTTTAATGTGATAAATAATCCCAAAGCATTTCAGGTGAATTATAGAACAAAATATGATACTAAGCAATACAAAGAGAGATGCCAGAAAGATAAAAGTTCAGTCAAAGAAGCCAGTTTTAAGCATGAAAGAGACACAGAGAGATGCAAGGATTGGATTTCACAGCTTAGGGCCAAGACAACAAAGACAGAAATACTATCAATGGAACGGTTCAAACCAGGGATGCACAAGTGACCAGAATTAAATGAGCGCAGATATCCCTGAAGGGTGGGGCTGCAGGAAATTACAGAGACGGTGCCATGGAAAGATTGGAGAACAAGGGTAATCATTTTATAATCGAAGTGTTGATGGACAAGAAGCTGATATAGGTCAGCAAGCGCAGGAGTAACGGGGGATAGTACTTGCTGTGAATTTTATTAAAGGCAACAAAGCTTTGGTTATCTCAAGTTTACAGAATTTGGGAGATCAGCCCCCAGGTGTGCACTGCAGTAGTTGACTCCATAGGTGACAAAAACATGAATGATGTTTTCCTCTGGGTACTCTGGTTTCCTTCCAATGTCCAATAATGAGCAGGTTAGGTGAATTGTCCATGCTGAATTGCCCCTTAGTGCCCAAAGATTTGTGGGTTTGGTTGATCATGAGAAATGTGCAAGGTTACGGGGATAGGGCAGAGGGATGGAAAAGGTAAGATGTGCTTTCAGAGTGTTGGTGCAGACTCAATGGGCCGAATGAACTCCTTCTGCAGTGTAGTGATTCTATGAATTTCATGAGCTGAGATGAGGTGAAATGTGTGATGTTGTGGATATGGAAATAGGCCTTAGTGATGACATGAATATATAATTATGAGCTCATTTTGGTTGGAACATAACATAGAACATAGAACATAGAACAATACAGCACAGAACAGGCCCTTCGGCCTTCGATGTTGTGCCGACCAAAATAAAAAGCAATGCCCCTCCAACCTAAACCATTCCCTTCTCTTCCATATACTTATCAATTAACCTCTTAAACGCCACCAAACTTGGCACATCTACAACAGCTGCAGGCAGGTGCCTGCATAAAGCAAACTGGTTTAATTTCAGACTGTTGTCAAAGGGATGGAGTGGAATTGATAGCTAGGAAATGAAGCTTATAGCAAGGACTAAAACAAAGACTTTCGTCTTCTTAATTTTTAATAAGAGAAAGCTTCTGCTCATCTTGTACTGGATATTGGACTCCAAACGTGAACAAAAGCGTTGAATTTGGGATGAGGTGAGAGTGACTGCTCTTGACATCAGGGCAGCATTTGACCCAGTGTGGCATCAAGGAAACCAAGAAAAACTGGAGTCAATGGGAATCAGAGGGAGAATTCTTCACTGGTTCGAGTCATACCAAGAACAAAGGAAGGTGGTTGAGGATCATTCATCTCAGTTCCAGGACATCACTACACTGATTAAGTGCAGTCCCCTCAGATAAACATCTCCAGCTGTTTTTAATCACTTTTCTTCCAGCATATGATCAGAAGTGGAGATGTTCCCTAATGCTTGCACAATGTTCAGCGCCATTCCTAACTCTTCAGATGCTAGGGTTTTATATATCTATACACAATAAGACATGGACAACATTCAGGCTTGGGCTGATAAATATCAAACAACATTTGCATCACACAGCTGCTAGGTGGTGACTATCTGAAACAATCTGAGAGAATCCAATCATTTCCCCATGATTTTCCAATGCATTATCTTCACTGAATCCCCTACTATTAACATCCTGGGAGTTAACATTAAGTAGAAACTGAACTGGACCAACCATGTAAATACAAGAGTAGGTCAGAGGCTGGGAAATCTGTAGTGAGTAATTCACCACAGGCACAAGTCAGTGTGAAGAAATACTTTCCACCTGCCTGGATAAGTGCAGCTATAACCACACTCAAGAAGCTTGACAACGTCCAGGACTAAGAAGCCCACTTGACTGGCACACCATCTACCACCTTAAACATTAATTCCCCCCACCACGAGTGCACAGTAGCAGCAGTGTGCACTGCAACAACTCACCAAGGCTCCTTCAAGAATGTTTTCCAAGTCTGTCACCTGAACAATGTAGAAAGACAAGTGGCAGATGTATGAGAATACCTCCATCCTCTGAAAGTTCCACTCCAAGCAACACAAAATCATACCTTGGAAGTATATCACTTTTCCTTCACTGTTGCCTGGAACTCCCTTCTTAACAGCACTGTGAATGTTCCTACACCACATGACCTGCATTGGTTCAAGAAGGTGGCCCAGCATTAACTTGTCAAGGGCACTTAAGGCTATGCAATAAATGTTGATCGAGCCAGCAATACCTGCATCCAGTGAAAGAATAAGAAAAGAGGTTAAGAGTGAAGTGATGATAGTTCATTTCAGGGGAGAAACAGAAGGAAACAGGAATGGGGTATGAAATGAGGTAATAGGTGGAGAGTAATTAAGTGTGGAGAAAAGGTACTAAACATAGCCTCTGTTAGCATGCATCACAATTTTGTAACTCTCATTTCTGACTTTGGACTCTCTTTCAGGTGAGAATTCAACTCGTGGGAATAATGGCGGATGCAGTAGCCTCTGTTTGATCATTCCCAATGGCAGAGTTTGTGCTTGTGCTGATGGTCAATATTTGGATGAGGACAATGTCACTTGCAAACGTAAGTCCATTATTTTGTATCTGTTCCCTTTCCATTTGATATAGTAGTTCATTTCTAATGTTATCCTTATCTTACTACAATGATTTTTGAACTGGAAGTTTGGAAAATATGAAATTTCTTTAAAACGTCTATGGAACCTGTAATTGATTATAAGAATATTTGAAAAGTACTTAAGAATTTACATTAATATAAAGGATCAGTTGTAAATTCATGGATAATAATACTCATCCATGTGAGCAGGCAACACTCAACTTTCTTCCTATGGAAGCATTTCTAAGTCAAAATGCAGAATCCATGTCCAAAAAGTAGAGCTGCAGAAGGCATCTCAAGGAGCAAATCCTTTGAGTGAGAAAAGTGAGAAATCCTACTTTCTGGAAACAGAATAGGAAAGGGTGAAAGATTGTCATGTCATGCTACACTTTGGCAGGAAGTGATACAAATGCTTAAATATCTTGTGAGGTTGTTTTTGTCCCATCTGCTCTTCCATGATAACTTATAGATCATACCAACTGCAATTTTCCTGTTAATTCATTATGTGTGGATTCTGATTTGTGCCAAACCAATAGCTGCAAAATAGTGTATCCTGTTGGTAATTTCTTTATTTGGGAATGATTCAGTAAGTTCAGCTATTTTGGTTTACGGTCTGCCAAGGGAAATCATAACATTGTTTTAGTACCTTATTTCCTCCCTTTTGAATGCAAAGCTGTCTTTCATAAAGAGGTATTTTGTTCTAGGATATCAACCCATAATCTGAATACAAAAGCAAAATGTTGTGAATGCTGGAAACTGAAATGAGTTCCAGTAGAAGGTCATTCAAATAAAACCAGGATTGCATTTCTCTCTCCACAAATATTAGCTGGTCTGCTGAGTATTTTCAACATTCACTGTTTTCATTCTATAACCCTGCCGAATAAACAAAAAGGATTGTTGTACACTTACAACTGAATCTCAGTTTGTTCCTTTTTGTTATACGACACAGTTATTGGTTCAAGGTAGATTAAACACAGGTATTTTGTGTAGTTGTGATTTCAGGATGTTCAGTTACGGGGTAAGGAATAAGTAACAAATTGTCCACTGTCCTCCTTGAACTGGACTTTCTTATCATCACGGCAAGGGATATCCCACAGAAATTATCTGTTCTTAGACTGGTGCTAGCCAGGTATTGTATAGCATTCAGAGAATAGCAATGGACTTGGAGTAATGAGAAGATGATTAACCTTTCCACCATGTTTAGGATCAGCTGCACTGACAGATTTGCAATTGCAGAGGGCACACTTCCTGCACATGCGGTGTCTATAATGTCACTACCAGTGATGACCCAGCTAACTGCCTACATTAAAGATGGCACAGCTGAAACTCGGCCCTAAAAGAATAATATTTTCAGTGTCACCCCGTTCTTGGCTTCTTGCTGTCACTTGTTGTCATCACCCCATCTATCATCCCCTGCTCCCAATCCATCACCACCTCTTGCCGCCTCCCACTCACTGTTCCTCTCCAAAGTGCCCGCTGCCTCCCTCATGGCAGTAAGACAGCAGGAAGGGTTGGGAGCATGGCATGGAGAGGAAGTAGCAACAGGAGGTACAAGAGGATGAAAGTGGGCCAGGAGTGGGTGGATGTGGGAAAGCAGGAGAAAGTTCCAATGAACAATGTGTCACAACAATGATGCCAGTAGTAAGGGGTACAGATCATTCGCTGGTGAGCAGAACAAATGACAAGTTTTTGTTTCTATTCTGTATGAGGATTTTACAGCACTTAAGATGGATTATTCTGTTAACCATAGTTATCTCATAAACCAGGGAGGAATGAGTTCACAGATATCTACCAGCATTGTTTGTTCAAATATGTAAGAGATGAAATACAAAATTGTTCAAAAGAAAACACTTCTTTTGAAATTATAAACTTGACTGCATGTCCATATGGATTTAACGAGCAATTAGTGCTGAAATGTGAATTCACAATTAACAATAAAACAGTAAATATATACCAGTTCACATATTAAAGTGGAAATGGTAGACAATCTTATTTACTTTTACAAGATGGCACATCTTGTGCATTATTGTGCATTTTGGTTTCTATTCTGCAGGATTGAGACTGGCATGGGGAAGCTGTAGTTGGATATGATTCACTAAACTGTGCCATTTCTTCTCAGAGTCTAATTGCTTTGGCTAACTGTTCACATGTAGTGGAGAACTGCCATCCAGCTGACCCATTTCCTGCAGGAATATGCTGTGGGTTTACGAGTAAGAACTTTTAAGAACTTCCAGGAATCGGCACTCCTTAGATGCTGTATTATCTTTTACAGTTAATGCAAATGATAAGGAATTTCACAGGCCTGTGCCCTGTGACCTGACCAATGACATTGCAGCAGATCAAATATTTCGACCTCAAACTAGGAATGAGTTTTATTAAGAAATAAAATTGGCAAAAGCAACAGTCAAATAATAGTCAAGCAACAGACTCAGAAACATAGAAACTAGAAGCAGGAGTAGGCTATTTAGCCCTTTGAGCCTCTTCACCATTCATGGCTGATCATCAAATTCAATATCCTAATCCCTTTTTCCCTTCATATGACCTGATTCCTTTTGCCTCGAGAGCTATAGGAAGTAGAAGTAGAAATAGACTGTTTCAAAAGATTGGCAGAGTGGGTACTCTTGTCCCTAAATGTACTTTAAAGTGACCAATTACTATTTGACATCGGAAGCTTTGCTCCTTCTGGTCCTGGCTGCAGATTGAAGCCAGTGACGGACGTAGTCTGGAGGCCAAGTGGTGAGTGAAGCAATGCCCACTTCCTTCATCCTGTTGTGAAGACACACCTCTTAACATCCATCATCAGTTCACTAAATTGAAGAGCTTTTAAGTGAAGCTGTCAATCTTCGGAACTACAGAGCATTGCCTTCGGACAATGTTCCCCGCTGACAGTGCTCACGCCTCTCTCACCTCCATGACTTCATTCACCATTCCCCACCCACCACCTCCCAGCTCTGTACACCTTACTCTGACAACCCACTGACAATGTTCACTACCTTACCAGCTCACCCATTTACTCTCACCCCAAACAATACCCATTCCCTCTCCCTGAAGACATCCATACCCAAAAATGCTGGCACTTTCAATATTGCCAGGGGTGGGGAGAGGGAGAGGATAATTTCTGAGGCAGGGGATAGTATATATGAGCATTGTTGGGAGTGGAAGGGCATATACTGAGGGGAGTGAATAAAACATTTTTTAAAAATTTATTTTTTAGTCACAAGTAGGCTTACATTAACACTGCAGTGAAGCTACTGAGCAGTGTGAAGGGGTGGGTCAATATTATTGGGTGCAGGTAAACATTGTCATAAGTGGGTTGGGGGAGGTTCAAAAGTTGTTATAGAATCCCTACAGTGCAGAAGGAGACCATTTAGCCCATCGAGCCTGCACCAACAATAATCCCACCAGGTCTTAATTTTGTAATCCCACATATTTATGTTGCTAATATCTGACACAAAGATCAATTCAGCATGGCCAATCAATCTAACTCACATAGGTTTGAGATGTGGGAGGAAGCCAGAGCACCCAGTGAAAACCTACATAGACATGGGGAGAATGTGCAAACTCCACACAATCACCCGAGGCCGGAATTGAACCTGGATCCCTGACACTGTGAGGAAGAAGCGATAACCACTGTGTCACCATGTTAGGGGGGTGAAAATGGTCTTGGGCTGCTGGCAAACATTTTCAGGAGAGCTGTGAGTATTGCTGAGGTGACGCGGTGCTGGAGGTTTTGACATTCCAGCTGTTCTGCTTTTGAGTGTGCCCATGCCAGGCCTTACAGCTGTTAGGAAAAGCTCTGAATAAATCCATGGTGAAACCAGGGTAAATATAGCACAAATAGCCCGATTCTCTCCGGTTCTGACCATCAAATCTCATTGTCATAGGGATACATGCAGCAATCCAGGCAAGGTAACATTTGCAATTGAAAGCTAAGACTTCCTGAATAACCTTCCTGACTTCCTCAGTGTCCCGAGGTGCATCAGCGATTTAATTGAGCTGTTTGCCTCTCCTCATATCGGAAGATTCAGGCCATTAAAACATCCAAAAGCTGCACTGATTCCTGCAACGTTGAGCTGACATCTCTGAGGGCAAGCTTGTACATGAAATTGGACATTTCCACTCACTCTAGTTCATTGAGTGCCTAGTGGAGCAGATATTTGCTAAGAAACTGTGGAACCTTAATGGCTTTGAAAGTCAAACTGGAACTAAGGTGGATCAAACTGGATACTTACACAGTAGACAAATCAATGAATCAAAATGGACCGTAACAGTTGGCCGGAGAGAATTCTCTTTACACCTTTGAGCTCAAAGCTATTGCAGAAACCCATATGGTTACATTAACTTTCTGGTGGATGTGCAATCTTATATAATTAGCTCTACCTCCTGCTTGCAGTCAGAACATTAATATTGAGTGTTTCAGTCACCTGAGTGGACTTGGTAATTAACACTCATTAGGCAGTGCACCTCATCCCACTTCCTGCAAAGAGGCATCAACGCATCAGGCATTTTAGAGGATTTTATGATTTTTACTGATTTCCAGCAAGCAGTGATCAATTTGAACATCATCAGCTAACCAAATACTAAAATTTGATGTCGGAATATTGAAGAATTGAATGTCAGATTTACTTCTACAGACATACACACAGCACCAGTAAGTCTGCAGTCGAACAGCATGGCAACTCACATGAGGACATTCCTACTATTGTTGACAAACACTTGAAAGTTTCGGCAGGGAAGAAAGGATAAAAAGATTAGTTCATTGGATTTGTTTTAAACACTAACAGATACAAGAATTAGACCCTCTGGTGTGTTTCCCAATTTACAATAGATATATCGAAGAAAAATCAAAAAGGATGAGATCATGTTCACAAAAGGACAATTAAAAAATCATGAAATGTCACCTTTTTGAGTTGATAAGATGACCTAAAAATTCATAGAATTCCTACAGTGCTGAAGGAGGCCATTCAGCCCATTGAATTTGGACTGACAACAATCCCACCTCAACCCTATCCCCATAACCCTACGTATTTTTCACGCTAATCCCTCTAATCTACACATCCCAGGACACTAATGGACAATTGCGCGTAGCCAATGCACTTAACCCAGCACATCTTTGGAACGTGGGAAGAAACTGGAGCACCCGGAGGAAACTCACATAGACACGGGAAGAACATGCAAACTCCACACAAACAACAACCCAATCTGGGAATCGAACCTGGGTTTCTGAAGCTGTGACGCAAAAATGTTAACCATTGTGCCACCATGCCATCTAATGTGGTCTTTAAAACTATTAAATGTTTTTACAGCGTCAGTGCAAAGAGAATGTTTCCTCCATTGGGGAAGAGCATAACCACAGGCCATCAGTATAAGATAGACACCGAGGAGTCTAATCAGGAATTTAAAGAAAAAATATTTTCCAAGAGAGTAATGAGAATGTGGAACTCATTCTCACGGGAAGTGGTTGCATTTAACAAGCATCTGAAGGAGAATTGAATGGATGGTTAAGATGGTAAATTGAGATGAAGCATACGAACAGGAATATCAAGTAAACCTGAAACACTAGCATGGGATGTTGGGCTGAATGGTCTATTTCTGTGCTGTATGTGCTGTGTAATCAATTCTATGTTATCCTCTGTGGTTTAAGAAGGCATTTACAGGAACTTTCAAAGTTAATGGGAAAGATATTTATTTAGTACAGCATTATGAGCAAACTTATGTTGATTCCTAATGTTCTGCTGATTATCCTGCAGGGCTCAAGAGGCGTTTTTAACACTCCACACAAACAAATTTCTCCTCCAATATATGCACTGTGTGTCTCAGTGAAGTGAAATAAAACATCTAGATAAACAGATCTATTTTCCATTTTCCTTCAACTCCATTTAAATTCTCCCTTGCTTTTCCTGATACATATTAATCACGGAGAGCTTGATGCAGAGAGCACAATTTCAAAATTGCAAATGATATGTAACTTGTAAGCCTTGCAGACTAAGGAGGATAAGGTAGAAGACCAATGGGTATTGTTGGATTGGTAAAATGGGTTTGATTTGATTTATCACGTGTATTTGCACAGAGTGAAAAGTATTGTTTTTTGCGTACTATACTGACAAAACTATAGAAGGAAAGGGGAGAGTGCAGAATGTAGTGGTAAAGTCATAGAGAAAGATCAACTAAATGTGAGGTAGGTCCATTCAAAAGTGTGGAGACTGCAGGGAAGAAGTTGTTGGTGCATGTCCTCAGACTTTTGTATCTTTTTCTCAACGGAAGAGATAGAAGGATTTGGTTCATGAAGTCCTTTATTATCCTGATGCTTTGCAAGGCGGTGGGAAGTGCAGACAGAGTCAATGGATGAGAGGCTGGTTTGAATGATGCACTGGGCTTCGTTCAAACCCTTTGTAGTTCCTTGTAGTTTTGGGCAGAACTATACCAAGCTGCAGTACAACCAGAAAGAATGCTTTCTGTGGTGCATCTGTAAAAGTTGATGCGAGTCGTAGTTGACATGCCAAATTTCCTTTGTCTTCTGAGAAATTAGAGGCATTGGTGGGCTTCCTTAACTATAATGTCAGCATGGGGGGACCAGGACAGGTTGTAGCTGATCTGAACTTGAAGCTTTCAACTATTTCTACTTCCCATTGATATACACAGATGCGTGACCTCCACTACGCTTCCTGAAGTTAATGACAATCTTCTTCATTATGTTGATATTGAGGGAAAGATTATTGTCATTGCATCAGTTCCCCAGATTCTCTATCTCTTTCCAGTACTCTATCTCATCATTGTTTGAGATTCAACCCACTATCGTGGTGTCATCAGCAAATTTGAAAATTGAGTTGGAGGGGAATTTGGCCATATAGTCATTGGTGTATAAGGAGTATAGTAAAGGACTGACCCAGCCTTGAGGGGCATCAGTGTTGAGGATGATCATGGAGGATTGTTGTTGCCTAGCCTCACTGATTGTGGTCTGTAGGTCAAGAAGCTCAGGAGCCAACCGCAGAGAAAGGAGCAGAGTCCCAGACCATGGAATTTGGAGATGGGTTTCGTAGGAATAATGGTATTGAAGGCTGAGCTGTAGTTAATAAATAGCATCTGTCTAGGCATTTCAGGGTTGAGTTCAGGGCCAGGGAGATGGCGTCTGCTGTGGACCTCTTGTGGCAGTGGGCAAACTGTAGTGGATTCAGGCAATCTGGGAGGCTGAAATTGATTAGTGCCACGACGAACCGTTTGAAACACTTTATAATGATGGATGATAGAGCTACTGATGATGGGCATTAAGGCATGCTATCTGGCTTTTCTTTGGTGTTGGGATGATGGTCATCTTCTTGAAGTAGATAGGGAGCTCAGATTGTTGTCAAGAGAAATTGAAGATGCCTGTGGATATTCCCGCAGCTTGTCCATGCAAGATTTGAGTGTTTGTCTGGATACCCATCTGGGCCTGTTGCTTTCCATGAGTTGATCTTCAAAAAGGCTGCTCTGACATCTGCAATGGTGACCTCCGATACAGGTTCATCCGAGGCTTCCAGGGTGGAGGATATGCTCCAGCTGACTTCTTGCTGAAAATGGGCATAGAATGCATTGTGTTCATCGGGTGCATTGGTACCTATGATTTTACGTGCCTTCACCTTGTAGCCTGTTATATCTTACAGACCTTGCTATAGTCAGTAGCGGTCTGTGTTGCCAGCCTAGCAGTAGCTTGGTCCGGTATTGTCTTTTGGCATCTTTGACGGATCTCTTTAGATCATATCTGGCTTTCTTGTATATGTCAGCTTTGCCTGACTTGAATGCCTCAGACTTGGATTTCAGCAAGCAGTGGATATCCTTGCATCCTATTCACTGTCTACCAATTTGAAAAGCCCATTTGTACCCTCTCTGTGCTTCCTATCTGTTAAATAATCCTCTGCCTATATAAAATACTGCCCTCAACTCTGGAATAGGGTGGGAATACTCTGGTCTCTTGGTGGGAAGAAGTGGAATGCTATTCACAGTCAGTGGGTAGAATTCTCTGATCCCCATTGATGTCACCCCACATTGCAGTGGAGCCTGTGGTAATGCTGTGCACTGCTGGCTGAACAATCCCGCCTGTGTGAATGGCCAGAGAATCTCCCCTCTATAAGACTCTACCTTGTCTATTAACTTTTTGTGTGATATCTTATGTAAATGCCTTTTAGAAATCCAGGTATACTACATCTACAGGTTCCTCTTATCTAACTACCTATTCAAAAAAAACCTGATAAAATTACCAAACAGGATTTTCTTTTAGTAAAACAACATTGACTTTGTTCTAACCATACTATGGTTTCTAAGACTACTTTTAAGACTTACTAGTAATTCCTCCATTTTCCTGATCACTAATGTTAGGCTAACTGGCCTGTACTTCACTATTTGCTTTCTTCCTCCTTTCTTGAAAAGTGGTGTAACATTGCTCATTTCCAATCTACTGGGACTGTTCCCAAATGTAAGGAATTTTAGAAATCTATAGTTAGCACATTCACTATTTCTGCAATTATCTCTTTTAGAGCTTCAGGATGTAGGCTATCATGTCCGGGGAATCTGTTAGAGTCCCTTACACTGCTGATGTTAATTTCCTCATAATTTTCAACCCCTAGGTTACTGTCTATTTTGAGTATGAGAGTATGATGAGGACAGATACAAAGCTTGGACTTCCTGCAATCAAAAATTCCTAATCAACAGATCTTTTGCTGGTCTGTCAAATTTTTCGTCCACTCCGCAATGTCATGGGTGGGCTGGGAAAATCTTGCCCAAAATATTTGTTCAATACCACAATCATTTCCACATTCCGCATGGTAATTTCTCCTGTACCTGCTTCCATGGGGCCCACCTTTACTTCAGTTACCCATTCTGAATCCTCAGTTCATTTTGTTTCATAATGTGCAAACTGCCCTCCGCATAGTCATTTAACATCAAATGCAAAGAACTTGCTTAAAAAATAAAATTGGATGAATTGCCAAGTCTGATATCAGGTGAAGTTTTCCTACTCCGCTCACTACACCAACTGTCATCCCCTGCTAATTATAGGAAAGTGGAATGCAGGGAGCACTCAGTTGAAACTCAGATAGGTTTGGGGGCTATAAATCCACAAGACATACACCAAATTAACCTGTAAGTTGAATTGCATGTTTAAGTCAACTCTGAGATGGGGTTGGTAAACAGTGAAGTAGTGTTAAGCAACAGAATGCTGATTGGAACATCACTTCTGATCTATGGCTGGAAGCTCCCTTTGTTACAGCAAGCCATTGTTATCAAGATCGGGTTTGTTCCGTTGTTATCTTGCGAGTTGCATGTAGCAATTTGTGATGTCAGTGGAACAGACTTAATCTTAAAGCTGACTTTTAAGTCTACTTGTAGATAGCCAACTGCCAGGCTTAACCAATTTAATCCCCTTCAAAGCTTTTGATTTTGAAATATTCTGCTTATTGATGAATTTTCATGCTTATCAAGCTGAGAGATTTCAGTAGTTTTTCAACTTTTGGTGCCATGCGTCCCTTTCTAAATAAAACAATAATCTGTTGAGGCAACATTGAAACAGTGTCAGCCATCCTAATTACCATTCTGAATGAGACAGCTAGTCCCATTCAGAATGGCGCTGAAGCCAAATTGTTCTTCTTGCAAATCTCTTGATCTTTTTCTTTGTGTCTTCTCCTCTCTATTCCAAAAGTGAACATCAGCAGATGGGAATCTCTGCTCTCCGCATGGCTCATTTCTCATGGCAGGAGGTGGCGCATCATAGCCAGCAGTGTGATCTTCTGGTCCCGCCACTGTGAATGGGATTTCCCATTGACTTCACCCCACACCACCAGGAAACTGCAGCGGAGGGGTGCGCTGTCGGCAGGACCAGAAGATCCACCCCCACAGTGAACAGTTTAATTTTTTTTTAATGTTACTTATCAATGTCACAGGTTGGCTTACATTAACACTGCAAATGAAGTTACTGACCAATTCGATCGGCTCTGTGATTATGCACATACTAAATAAATAAGTGAAAATCCCCTAGCCACCAGACTCCAGTGCCTGTTCAGATATAGTGAGGGAGAATTTAGCAAGCCAATGCACCAAATCAGCATATCTTTTAGATTTTGGGAGGAAATCAGAGCGCCTGGGGGAAACCCATGCAGACAAAGGGAAATGTGCAGACTCTATGTTTCTATGAGTGTCCAAGGAGTGTCCGCTGGCTAAACTTGACAATGGGCTTAAAGACCTCCACCTAGTCACTGCCCAAGCTGCCAATTGACTCTGTGATGATGCACACATTAAATAAATGACTCCTCTTATATCTGTTGAGGGCTCTTCAATGCCTCAGGATTCTCTGACATTTGGAAACACATCGACCTCTGAGGCCTCCAGAACTTAACAGAGGTACCTTAGAAATTGGTGGAGGGGGAGGTCTACTTGTAAATAGCCAACTGCCAGGCTTAACCAATTTAATCCCCTTCAAAGAAGTAGAAGAAGTTTTCTCTGTGTCTTTCACCTGTAGAAAGATGATGAAATGACTTCGCTCTTCACAAATCCCAGTGCCACCCTTGCCAATGGCCTGCCACAAAGTTCAGTGCTGTTTTCTCCAACAGTGTGAGATTGATTAGGTCCATCACATCACCATCCATTTGAGACATCATCTGACTGTTGTCAGCCCTCTTTTCCTGCATGTTGGGGAGACAATGATTTATGAGCAACCTGGTCTCCCGTACCTAAGCCAGCATGACACTGAAATAACCTGTTGAGTTCTCAAGGATGCTCCCTTCTCAAATGCACATGTGATGCTGGCTAATATCTCAGTGTTTCATCTGACTACTTGCTCTGACAATGTAAGGAATAATTTTGATCACTCAGGCTGCTCAGTCCTTTTACATGTTGCTGCATGCAGAGGTCTGTCAGACAAGTACTAAAAACAGAAAATACTCAGCAGGTTTGGGAGCATCTGTGGGAAGGGAAACAGACTCAACATTTTGAGTTCGATATGACTCTTCTTTGGAGCCCACAAGTTGCTCCCCAAATAGGGAAGCTTTGCAGTGTTATTCCTGGACAGTTAAGTCAGAAACTCAGCGAACGTTTTGGGGACCCGAGTTCGAATCCTACCACATCAGATGGTGGAATTTCAATCTAATAAAAATAAGTCTGGAATTAAGAATCTACTGTTGACCACGAAACCCATCTGGTTCACTAATGTCTTTCAGAGAAGAAAATCTGCAGCCCTTACTTGGCCTGGCCTACATGTGACTCCAAAACCACAGCAATGTGGCTTACGAAGGACAGGAGCAGATTCAAGAGAGAAGAATACAAATTGGCAAGAGAAAGTAATAGGCCTGAGGATTGGGACCAGTTAAAAAACAGCAAAGGTGGACTAAGGGATTGATTAAGAAGTATGAAAGTAAGCTAGCAGGGAACATAAAAACTGACTGCAAAAAGTTTCTTTAGGTATGTACAGAGAAAAAGATTGACAAAAATTAATAGAAGTGTCTTACAGTCAGAAACGGGAAAATTCATAACAGGAATAAAGGAAAGGTCGAGGAATTAAATTCGCACTTTATTCAGTCTTCATAAAGGAAGACATGAATAATGTACCAGAAATTCTGAGATAAACAAATTTTAGTGAGGAGCTAAAGAAAATCAACATTAGTTGAGAAATGGTTTGGGGGAAATTGATGAAGTTGAAGGTGAATAAACCTCCAGATCCTGATAATATTCATCCCGGAATACTTAAGGAAGTGGCACTGGAAATAATATATCCATTGGTAGTTATTTTCCAAAATTCTTTGGACTCAGGACTGGTACCTAGAGATTGGAAATTAGCTAATGTAAACCCACTATTCAAAAAGGGAGGTAGAGAGAAAACAGGGAGAGAACCAAACATTGGTAGTAGGGAATGTGCTACAGTCCATTATCAAAATTTCATAACTCAGCATTTGGAAGACAGTGATATGATCAGGCAAAGTTAGCATGGATTTACTAAAGGAAAGTCATGTTTGATGAATCTATTGGAATTCTTTGAGAATATAACTAGTAGAGTTGATTGGAGAGGACCAGTGGATAGTCAGACTTCCAGAAGGCTCTCAACAAATCTCACATGAGAGACTACTATGTAAAGTTAAAGCAGTGGGATTGTTTCAGCATGATTTGGGCAGGCTGAGTACTTGGGAGTATGGGAGATGGAGATGCAGTATAATGTGGATAAATGTGAGATTATCCACTTTGATAGCAGTATTAGGAAGACAGATTATTACTTGAATGGGTGTAACTTGAGAGAGGTGGATACTCAGTGAGATTTTGGTGTCCTTGTGTATCAGTCCCTGAAAGTAAGAGTATAGAGACAGCAAGTAGTCAAGAAGCAAATGATATATTGTCCTTCATAGCGAGAGGATTTAAGAATAGAGATAGGTACATTTTTTTGCAATTGTACAGGGAGTTGGTAAGGCCACACCTGGAGTATTGTGTGCAGTTTTGGTGAATCTGAGGAAGGATGTCCATTATATAGAGGGAGTACAGCGAAGATTTACCAAGCTGATTCCTGGGATGGCAGGTCTGTTAACATGAGGATAGACTAAATTGGTTAGGTTTATATACACTGGAGTTTAGAAGAGAGTGGAGATCTCATGGAAATTTATAAATTTCCAACAGTGTTAGACAGATTCAGGAAGAATGTTCCCAAAAGTGGGGGAATCTAGAACTAGGGATCATAGTTTGAAGATAAGGGGTAAACCTTTTAGAACTGTGGTGAGAAGAAATGTCTTCACCCAGAGGGTAGTGAATGTGTGGAATTCACCACCACAGAATGTAGTTGAGGCCAAAACATTCAAGAAGAAGTTGTCTGATTTTAAGAAGAAATTAGATATAGTTCTTGGGGGTAAAGGGATCAAGGGATATGGGGGAAGGGATTCAGGATATTGAATTTGATGATCAGCCATGATCAAAATGAATGGCAGAGCAGGGTCAAAGAGCCGAATGGTCTACTCCTGTTTTTAGTTTCGATGTTCCTATGACTCTCAACTACCCTTCGAGGGCATCTAGGGACGGGCAATAAATGCTGGCCAACCAGTGACACTCACGTCCCGTGAATGAATAAAAGAAAAAAATGCCTTAATTAAATTTTATCATGTCATTGAATCTATTATGTCATTAAACTCATGTTCTCCATCTACTGCTGATCTCTGTAGCCATCCCAGTCTAGGTACCTCTGGGCACATGTCTTTTACCTGATGCCCTGTCCGATATCTGTTGCCCTTAAGCATCTATGTCAAGTAGTGCATCAAAAAAACTTGAAGCCACACTTGGATGCCTGCAGTTCTCACATTCTCCCTCTGCAAACCCTCCTGTGCTATCTCCTCTGTGAATGGTATGTCCAATCATGGCTGCCACTCAACTTTTCAATGGGTATTTCATTTCTCTATCCCACCTCCAGGCCATTCCCGGTATCACTAATTGGATGTCTATGCCACTCCTGGGCCAATTAGGCAGTTTTCATTTAAAATTCATGTATCGACATGGGGAGAGGATTGCAAACTGTTCCAGATGTCGGGTTCGTGACCCAGATTGAAAAATCCAGCCTGAGGTGTTTTGCTGAGGCCACCCACATGTCCAAAAACTAATTAACTTTTGCATTCCAGCAAGCATCTTAATTAGGCAAGGTTATCTGAAAATCTTAACACAGTATTGTGATTATAGCTGCTTGTTTTAACTTTCTAGCTGGTTGCTCTCTCGCTATTGCAGAAGCTATGGGCTTGATTTTACCATTGCATGGTGCCTGTTTTTGGACGTGAAAACTTGGTAAAGTTGGGCATGAGGTGAATAGCGCAATCTGTGTTCGCATCTGCGCAGATTCCCACTTTACCAAGGCCCAAAAATGGCCATGATCAGCACCACGCCTGAAACGGGTGCAACACTGATTTAAGTGCATTTCAATGCATTTAAATTGGTTTGGTGAGATGGATGCACAATCTTACTGGCACTTCCCCCTTTACCATTGTGATCACCCATACAGATTTGGTGTGAAACATGCTCGGCAAAGATCTGTTTCGGGTGCTCCAGTTTCTGAAGAGGTAATTTCAGAGCTTCCAATGGCTCTCTGACTCAGATCCCTGGTGGGGTGAGGGGTTGGCAGGCGGGCTAGATCATTCTCTGGTGGTGAGGGGGAGGAGGAAGGAGGCCAGATCATTCTCCAGCTGGGGAGAGGAGAGAGGCTCCATCATTTTCTGGTGGTGGGGAGGAGGATGGAGGGAGGGAGGGGCACAGCAGGGGTGTTGAGGCCAGATCACGTTTTTCCCATCGGGTCTGTATTGACTCCCTGATGGAGCATTCCAGCCCGACCCTATCCCCATAGCCCCACATATTTATCCTATTAATCCCCCTAACCTACACATCTTGGGACACTGAGGGGCAATTTAACATTGCCAATCAACCTGACCTGCACAACTGTGGGAGGAAACCGGAGCACCTAAAGGAAAGCCATACAGACATGGGGAGAATGTGCAAACTCCACACAGACCCAAGGCCAGAATTGAAGGTGGATCCCTGGCACTGTGATGCAACAGTGTATGCAACAGCCGTGAATGATTCTTCAAAAGTTCTCTCTAGGGGTCCAGCTCAGCATTGGATACCTCTATCTCTTGTCATAATTTCCCTTGCAGATGCAAAGCAGCATCCCTTTCAGGGCAATATCAAACATTCTCATAGATGGAGCTGATCCAGCACAGTCCATTAGGAGTTTCAAGCTATCTGATTGATCTACGTATAGGAAATAAAATCGCCTTCCGATTGCCTTACCACTGAGCCAACCTGTCACAACCTGACAGATAAAATCTAACATGAACTAACACTGCTGGCATGAAGTTTACTATTTGTAAAGAGGATGCACAAAATAATCAATTTAGAATAAAACCAAACTCGGAAGGAATAAAATGAACAGTAAATGCTGGAAACACTCAACTGAAAAAAATAACATCCAGAGAGAAACAGAGTTAACCTTTCAGGTCAGTGAGAACCTGGAAGGAAAGTAGTTTCAGTACCTGGACTTTGGCTCCACTTTGTTTTTTACACTTACTGTACAATGTGAAGAATGAGGACACAATTGTTCTTTATATTTTTGTGAACCAGTTCTCAGGAATTACATCCATGAAATGTTTTCATGAGAAAACTCGTTAACACAGTTCTTGCTCCCATCTTTAAGCATTTCAAAATAATGGCTTGATCTTTATGGTCTATTGAACATTGTGAAGCTCAGACAATGTGGCTATTGTTGTAACATTTTTAATGTTTAATTAACATTTAAGGGAAAAATGGAAATTTTCATTCAAAATCTAAATGTGCAATAACCTTTTGTCCTTCAATTAATTGAAATGTCAATTTTGATATTTGTGCTGATGTTTTTTTTTAACTTTTAATTATGGCATTGTAGTATGATTTACAAGAAAATGCACTTTTTCGGCTCTTGAAAACAACTGCCAAATTTCATGTTTATACAAATTAAGATGGAATTGCGTTGTGAAATATTACATTCAGATAGCTCAATCATTCTTTCATGGATTGAGAAAAATAAAAAATAATCTGACAGAAGATCACAAATGAAATCATGCAGCAACTGTGCAAATAATTACAAAGAATTTACAATACATTATGCATAATTTGCCCCAACTGTCTATGCTTCTTTTCACCTTCTACCCAACCAACATGAGAAGTGAAAGGACAGAGAGAACAGGACAAGAACCCTAAGGACTCCCTATTCTCTCTATGGACTGCCATTAGCAGCCTTTCCTCTTGTTTTTGTGGCTATGACTCATCTTTTATTCCCTCACCTGACAGTATAAATATCTCCTATTTTCTACGCCTTTTAGCTTTGACAAAGGATCATCTGGACTCCAAACATTGGCTCTTTTCTCACCTTACAAATATTGCTGGACCTGCTGAGATTTTCCAGCATTTTCTCTTTTAGTTGGAGCACAAACAGAGGAACGGAACAATTCGAGAGCCTTGGGTGGAATGGGGGATGTGCAGGGTGGCAGAACAGTGCAAGTATCAAAACAGTGGGGGCAACAGAATGAGAACCAAAGGAGCAGGCAGAACAGAGAGAGAAAGAGTGACAGAAGAGTGGGTTGGGGGGGAGGGTGGAACAGAACAAGAAGTGAGGGGCAGATCCAAACAGAACAGGAAACAAGATTTCGTAGCTTAAAAGTAATAATAACGTTTACTAATTATAAATCCAGAAAAAAAACTAATTAATATGTGAAATGGCAGGGCTTATGATGTGTTGTGACAGCAGAACATGGGAATGCATGGATGCTATCATGACCTAGGGAAGACATGTCTACAGTGAGTGTCTGTGGCTAGAGAAGTTTTGGCTCAGTGTCATTGAGCTCGAATCTGAGTTGCAGATACTGAGATGATTCAGAGAGGCAGGATGTTACCTGGACAGTTGATTTCAGAAAATAGTCGCATCACTGAGGATAAGAATTTGATTTGGTCAATAATTAGTGACTGTTTGACTGCAGAACAGGCAGATATGGGGACCCAAAAGGTTGAAGTGGAGGAGCCTTAGCCTTTGAAATTTTGCCAGAAGTTTGAGCTTCTTGCAGCCTGTATGGATGAAAGCGGTGGCTCCAGGATGGATGTGCAAACTTCCCAGGTTACTATGGTGTTGGCAGCTGACCATTAAAGTGGGAGAAATGTTGTGACAATTTGGAACAGTATATTCAGGAGGCTAGACACAGCTCTCTGCAGCTGACAATGAATATCCAGATTACTGTTTTCCCAGCATGGCGTCAGGATTTGGGATACCTGCTCTGAGCTGGAGAGGAACTTGGAGGGAGAAGGTAAGGTCCAGTAGTCATGGTCCATATTGGTACCAATAACATAAGTAGAACTGAAAAAAGGGTCCTCATGAGTATTAGCAGCATTCTCTATCTTCTGTTTACATGTGTACACAGAACGCTGAGAAATAGGTGCATGTGTAATGGCACCCTCTAGCTCCAAGCAGCCAGCTTCTCGGTGAGAATATATTCTGGCGGCTCCCCCTACTGGCATAAGACCATAATGATCTTACTGTGTTTACCCCAGTCCAATGCCAGCATATCCACATCATAAGACCATAAGACAATTAGGCCACTTAGCTTATAGAGTCTTTACCATTCAATCATGGCTGATATTTTTCTCATCCCCTTTCTCCTGCTTTTTCCCAATAATCCCTGATCCCCTTATTAATTAAGAATTTATCTATCTCTATCTTAAAGATTCTCAATGACCTGGCCTCCACAGCCTTCTGCGACAAACAGTTCCATAGGTTCACCATTCTCTGGCTGAAGAAATTCCTCTTTGTCTCTGTTTTAAAGGATTATCCCCTTAGCTGACAGTTGTGCCCTCTGGTTCGAGTTTTTCCTGTTCATGGAAATATCCTCTCCATGTTCACTCTAGCCAGAACTCACAGTATCCTGTAACTTTCAATAAGAACCCTCCTTATCCTTCTAAACTCCAACAAGTACAAACCAGAGCCTTCAAACATTCCTCATACGACAAGTTCTTCATTGAAGGGATCATTCTTGTAAATCTCCTCTGGACCCTTTCCAAGGTCAGCACATTCTTTCTTAGATATGGGGCCCAAAACAGCTCATGATACAGCAAATCAGGTATTATACAGCCTCAGAAGTACATCCCTGCTCTTGTATTCTAGCCCTCTCAACATGAACGCTAACAATGCATTTGTCTTCCTAGCTGACAAATGAATCTGCACATTAATCTTAAAAGAATCTCGAACAAGGAATAAATGAATGAATGAACCACACTTTGCCTTATTTTTTGCACGTAGTGGCATCAGATACCGACTGAAAGCTTGTCGAAAAAATGAGCATGATTCTTTCCCATTTCTACGCCCATTTGACACTGTGAATTTTTTTGGGAAGATTGCCCTAAGGATCTTTTTGAGATGAGGTGGCCATTCATCAGAATTTTTCCATCCCTCCCACCAAGGGAATCGTAGCCGGGTGGGACACAGACCCTGCAAAGATCCATTGATCTTCAGCAGGATTTTCTGATTTTGGAGTGAATGAAGCCAGAAAATCTGACCCTTTGACTTTATTGAAGATGGCAATTAGTCTTTGGATGTTTTTAAAAGTATCTGGTCTGGAGGTGAACTAGAGTTTTAATGTCCCTTAAAATCACTCTGCAACCATTCTTGTAAATGGCTGACGGTACGTTATCTGCCAATTTGGGATTTATGTCCATTTTAAAATATAAAATTGAGGTCTTATTTAAAGATCAGTGTTTTCATACAGAATTCCATGTTTTTTTTCTCCATTATCATAACAATATTTTGCACCTGTCTTCACTGTAGAGGGTGTAAGTAATGTCCCTGAAATAATTGAAAGACAGAAAGGAACTTTAAATGATTACAATCATTAGGGGCAAGATACTGAGAAATTTATTTGAACTAAAAGCTAACAAATCCCCTGATCCTGACAGATTAAGTCTGGAGTCTTAAAAGATATAACTGCTGAAATAGTAGGTGTGCATTGGTTTTAATTTTCCAAAATTTCTACCTTTTGGGAAGGTGCCATCAGATTAGAAAATAATGAATGTGGCCCCTTTATTCCAAAAAAAAGGAACACAGAAAGCAGGAAACTACAGGCCCATGAGCTTAACATTGGTCATGGGGAAAATACAGGAATCTATTTTTTAGGTGGTTATAACAGGGTGCTTGGAAAATTCTCAATTGCAATCAGGCAGAGTCAACATGTTTTTATAAAAGGGAATTCATGTTTGACTAAATGATCAGAGTTCTGTGAGGAAGTAACAAGTGAACTATGACTGTGCTATTGCAATGTGTCAAAGCAAAGATTACAATTCAAAATAAGATATAATGGCAGAGGTGTTAATGCATTAACATAGTTCGAGGATTGGTTAGCTAACAAGAAACATGGAGTAGACGTAAATGGGTCATTTTTTGGCTTGAGAAGGTGTGACGAATGAAATGCCAGAGAGATCAATACTGGCGCTGGAACAATTTAAAATTTATATCAATGATTTAGATGAAAGATCCGAAAGCATGGTTGCTAAATGTGTTGGTGATACAAGGACAGGTGGGAAAGTAAGTTGTTAAAAGTACATAAGGGGAGGGCACAATTTAATTAAAAGAATTCAAAGTCCGGAAAACAGTAGGGTTTCAGATCTGTTTATTTATTAAATCCATAAGTCAAATATTATCTACTCTGTGCAAAAAAAAACTCTCAATCTGAATTTTGCCCGGAGGGGGAGTGGACATGCTTAAATTGACAGAAAAACTTCTGATAGCAGCAGAGGTCTTTGTTTTCAGAGCAGTAGAGACTTGTTATTGCTTCTGCTGCTGTGAATGGCAGGACTCAATGGGCTAAACCCACTCCATTCTCTCCTCCCTCACCCCACAATGACAGGGCCCCGCAGTCATTTGCAACACTGCTGCCTGGAATGCTCACTTCCTTCACCACTTCTTACCTGGAATGATCACCCTTGGCTGCTCCGTTCCCCACCAGACTGATTGCCTCTGCATCCCCCTAAGCAGACCGATCATCACTGCAACCTCTCCCCTGACCAAACGCTTGCCCCCTCCCTCCCACCATCCTTTTTCCTGGCTGGACAGATTCCCTTCCCCCTCCCTCCTACTAACCACTATGCACTGTGGTATGGTCCTCCCTTGTCTCCCTCCCCCCAATCGATTGGCCTGCCCCTGGTCTGGCCCTTCTCCCCTTCGTGCTGCCTCATGCCCAGCAAGACCATCATATCTGGTTCTCATTGACAATACATGATCCTCGCTGGAGAGATCTTCCCCCAGTGAGGCCCTATAGGTAAATGAGTCCAGATGATACCTTCCTGGACTTGCGAATACCATTTAAATGAGATTTGAATAAAATTTAAACATTTCATTCAGATTTGCGCCAGAAATTGTCACGAGGCTGATCGTGCCATGTATCTGGTACTTGTCAGAATGCAAGAGGCAAAAAAATCGGGCATGAATCTGATTCCTGAGGTCTCTTGTGATGTAACTGGCTCATCCCATTTGCCAAGCAGCAGAGCAAGAAGGTAAGATTGTCTCCAAGGAGTCAGCAAATGGATATGGATAGATTAAATGAACAGGAAACCATTTGGCAGAAGGAATATAATGTAGAAAAATGTGAAATTGTCCGCTTTGGCAATATGATATTAGATGCCTTTAGTTAGAAAAAATGTTTTTCAACTTTCAACCAACTAGAAATGGTTACAACATGAATTGTAACAAAACAAACTACTTAAAAATGGAAAGCCGCTTTCCAAGGTGAAGGTAAAAAACAATTAAGACACTCCCCTTCAGGTTAGACAGAAAAGAGGAACATTTCCAATAATTCAAAGACTTATCAAAATTTGTTACTCTCTGAGGCAGAGACATTAACATGCAAAGCGCTGGATATCAAAAGAATAGCTTTCACAGGGAGATCCACGAAAACTCCTTGGAAATATATAATGGAATGGCCAAGATCACCTTATGGCCAAAAGCCCCAGTCTTCCTTGCCTAGATAAATGGAAATTGTCTGTCCCACTCGTGACAATCGTTGCAGAAGGCAAAACTGGAAGATTTACCACAATAACAGGCCAGACTACAGCCATTTCAGGCATGTTGATACCAAGTACCAAAAACATCTGTGGCAAAAGAAACAGGCTGAAAAGCTCCATTCTGTCTCTCTCTTTTAGAATAAAATCTTCATCACCATGTTCAAAAAATCAGCTATCTGAGAACTGGAACCTGATAATAATTCCAATATCTTCTGCATCTAACCAGTTAAACCAAATCAACTACAACATTTAAAATCAATGCTTCAAAGAAAATCATACATTAACCACATATTTTTCAACTTCTTTCTATTTACCAAATATTCCTTATTTCTGATCCTGTATGTGGTGTAATATTCCTATTTTTTTTTTCCCTTGAGGGCAGCACACTGGTTTTAGCATTGCTGCCTCACAATGCCAGGGACCCAGGTCCGATTCCCGGCTTTGGTCGCTGTCTGTGCAGAGTCTGTACATCCTTGCCGTGCCTGCATGAGTTTCCTCTGGATGCTTTAGTTACCTTCCATATTCCAAAAGATGTGTGGATTAGGTGTATCAGCCATGTTAAATTCTCCCTCTGTGTACCCAAACAAGCACTGAGTATAACAACGAGAGGATTTTCGCAGTAACTTCATTGCATTGTTAATGTCGGCCTATTTGTGACAGAAATAAATAAATAGTTTAGGGGTCAATAAATTTGCCCTTTAACTCAAAAACGCCTTTTCTTATTGCTCCTTATTGCTCAGGCATAAATTGTTGAATACATTTGGATTTGCAAAAAATCATACCATGTTGAAAAATAAACTTAAACCTTTTTGTAACAAATTGAGAAGGATGAAGAGAGTGGACCCAGTTGATTCCATTTCAACTAATCATAACTGGCAGGAATGATAAGAAAACAGCATATTATTTAAATTGTAGAAGATTGAAGAACTCTGAGGCAAAGAGGGATCTGAATGCTTGGTACGTGAATCATAAAAAGTTAATATGCAGGTACAGCAAGTAATTAGGAAGGCAAATGGAATGTTACTATCTATTGCAATGGGAATGGACTGTAAAGTAGGAATGAGGTACATAGAACATAGAACATAGAACAATACAGCACAGAACAGGCCCTTCGGCCTTCGATGTTGTGCCGACCAAAATAAAAAGCAATGCCCCTCCTAACTAAACCATTCCCTTCTCATCCATATACTTATCAACTAACCTCTTAAACGCCACCAAACTTGGCGCATCTACAACAGCTGCAGGCAGGGCATTCCACTCCCTAATCACTCTTTGAGTAAAGAACCTACCTCTGATATCCGTCCTATAACTCATACCCCTTAATTTAAAGCTGTGTCCCCTCGTGCTAGCTTTCTCCATCCTAGGAAAAAGGCTATCACTGTCCACCCTATCCAAACCTCTAATTATCTTATATGCTTCAATAAGATCCCCCCTTAGCCGCCTCCTTTCTAACGAAAACAACCTCAAATCCTTCAACCTCTCTTCATAGGACCTGCCCTCCATACCAGGCAACATCCTGGTAAACCTCCTCTGTACCCTCTCCAATGCCTCCACATCTTTCTTATAATGTGGCGACCAGAACTGCACACAATACTCCAAGTGCGGCCGCACTAGAGTTTTGTACAGCTGCAACATGATGCTGCGGCTCCTAAATTCAATCCCCCTACCAATAAAAGCTAAGACTCCATAAGCCTTCTTAACAACTTTATCCACTTGACTGCCTACTTTCAGGGATCTATTGACACATACACCAAGATCCTTCTGTTCCTCAACACTATTAAGAGCCCTACCATTAGCCCTATACTCTACACATTTATTGTTCCTGCCAAAGTGCATTACCTCACACTTTTCCACATTAAACTCCATTTGCCACCTCTCGGCCCAGCTCTGCAACTTGTCCAAGTCACTCTGTAAACTAAAACACCCCTCTTCACTATCTACCACACCACCAACTTTAGTATCATCTGCAAATTTACTGATCCATCCCTCAATACCCTCATCCAGATCATTTATAAAAATTACAAACAGCAGGGGCCCCAAAACAGACCCCTGAGGCACACCACTCGTCACCGAACTCCACGATGAAAATCTCCCATCAACCACCACCCTCTGTCTTCTATCTGCCACCCAATTTCTAATCCAATTTGCTAAATCACCCTCTATTCCACACATCTGCATTTTCTGTAGAAGTCTTCCATGGGCCACCTTATCAAAAGCCTTACTAAAGTCCATAGTAAAGTACTATGGACTTTACTAAAGTACACAGAGGTACTGTGTACAATTTTCTTCTTATTTAATAAAAATGTGTTAGAAGCTGTTTACAGATAATTGACTTAGCAGATACCTGTGCTGGGGAAGATGATCAAAGTTTGAACAGGCTGTGCTTATCATTGGAAATTAGAAAAATGAAAGGTGTTCTTATTAAAACTGATAAGATCTTGAGAGGACTTGATAAGGTAGATGCTGAACAAATGTTTCACCTTGTGGGAAAGACCAGAATGAGGGGACACAATTTGAAAATAAGAACTATCCCATTTAACATGGGGAATGAAGGAAATTTCTTTCTCTCAGAGGGTTGTGAATCTCTAGAAAACTCTCCTAGAGAGCAGTGGAGGCAAGGTCATTGAATATTTTTAAGGCAGAGGTAGTCAGATTCTTGACCCAATAAGGCAGTCAAAGGTTACCCAGTGTAGGTGGGAATGTAGAGTTGGAGCCAAGATCATGTCAATCATGATCTTGTGGAATGGCAGAGAAGTTCTGCGGAGCAGATTGGCCTACTCCAGATCCTAAATTGTATGTTCATATTTTTGCACATTCGTCACTTGCTATATTTATGAACTATTACCATCTTTTACTACATCAGTCTCTCTCATGTACTTATTTGGCTTTGTAGTAAATTAATTTGTGCTGCTTATCTCAAACATCCCCTTTGGCTGTGAATTCACATTCTTTGAGTAAAGAAGTTCTCTCTTGAATATTGAACTTGTTGTGACTAAACTATATTTAAGGCTCATAATTTTGGACTTTTCTACAAGTGGAAATATTGTGTGTGATTCTACGGGTCCATTAGCCACAGGTGCAAATTCTGTCACAAAGTCTTGTGAGGAACCAAAGACCTTGAACCTAATTTGAAATTATTTCAAGGTTCACCAAATTGATGAATAAAAATATGCAGCTTTCAAGATTGAAAACTTTTTTCTTAGTTGTTGATTGCTCTGAAAATGGAACCAGAGTCTTGCATTTGCCTGAGGAGAATTGCCTCATTATAATGAAAGCTGTAGGCTGGAAGAAGTGATGAAATGAAACAATATTTTTTGTTAGGCAGAATAAACTCTTTCACAAGGATGATAAACTCAATTGAACATTTATTCTAGTACAGTAAATTTGTCAGGGGTATTGGGAATTTAATGTGAGATTTTGTTTAAGATCAAATCAGAAACAATAAGACATATTATGAAGTCAGCCTGGACTTTTTAAAATTTTTGACATTAGTTTCACTCCAGGTCTGATTCTATTGAACTTGAGGAAGTTTTTATTAAAACAACCTTTATTTAACACAATAATTTAACTATAATAAAAGTAATTCATCTAACTTTTACCCATGGAAAAGTTAAACATCACAAGATACAATTTTTAACTCTTATCTCTATTAGTTCTAATTTAAGAAATATTCCTCATAGAAACAAATACCTCTTCAAAATCAATTATAAACAATAGGTTGGTAGGTGCTGGTAGGGGAGAAAAACGAAAACAATAATAACAAAAGGTAGATAACAGTCAAAAATTAAGTAAAATATAAAGGAAACAAAGGATAAAGGTGGGGTAGAACAAATCATTGGAAGTTGTTGAATTTGATATCAAGACCAGAAGACTGCAAAATGCCTAGCCGGAAGATGAGATGCTGTTCCTCCAGTTTGCGTTGAGCTTCACTGGAATATTGCTGCAAGCCAAGGACAGACATTTGAGCATGGGAACAGGATTGTGTTAAAATGACAAACAACTGGAAGGTCAGGGTCCTGATTGCACACAAACCGAAGGTGCTGAGCAAAGCGATCACCGAGTTTACGCTTGATTTCTCTGATATAGAGGAGACACATTGGCAGCAGTGAATGTAACACACCAAATGAATTGAATTGAGGTGAATTGAACCATGAACCTGCAGGATTACGGAAAACACAAACATAAGTGTTTTGGGCATTGCTCATGTTCCAAATTTCCAGATCTTCCCTGCTGTCTTGGCCACTTTTGCCCAGATTATGCCAATACTATTAATTTAAGCAAGAATAAACTCATGCCTGTGATATTTAATTCGTAGTTGGCCACAACACTAATTTTTAGTAATTCTAACCTTTATTACATCTTTCCCTAGTGAAACCTGGCCCACCCACTCTCCAGCAGTGTCATTTTGGAGAGTTTGCCTGCGGAAATGGAAGATGCATTCAGGAACGCTGGAAATGTGATGGTGATAATGACTGCTTTGATGGTAGTGATGAAGACCAAGACATCTGCTGTATGTTTTGAATTGCACAGTTTGTTTTTTTTTAGTTGCATAACATTAAAAAAATGAGGTAAATTAGATTTGAACACGCCTTGTTATTTTATTAATTTGTAACCTCATGTTCTATGTTCTATGTTCTGGTGAGATTTAATTAAAATGTAGAATGTCCTCTCAGCTTTATCATTTTGAGACAAATGGCCAAACAAACTGTAAAGCATTTTTATAAAGATTGTTGAATGCCTAAAGTTGACAGCCTAATCCTCCATACAGCTGTGGAGTTTTATTATTCAGCTATTCCAATTTATCGAAAATAGTATTGGTTGACACATCTGATTTGCTTTCTATATTTTATGTTTTGGAGATTTGCATTTTATGGATGAAATGACAACAGTTGGATATCCAACTGGGAATAATCTATATGTAATAAACTTTATTTAATAGTCAGAAAAAAATTACAAATAAATCAGAGTGGAATGTATCTTCAAATTGGCGCATTTTAGCACTATAACTATCCAATCTATTGCTAGTGACAGGTTAAAATTACGACTTAATGTTCAGTGGAGAAGTAACAATTCTTTAGAATTCAAACTGAAGATGAGGCATAATTCATCTATCTGTTTTATTCTAGATTCATATCACAGTTTTAAGTTGTATTAATTAGCATGTTATTTACCGCTTTTTAAGTTAATTAATCAGCCATAATTATTTTGCTAGACAACAGTACATGTCCTGCGAATCACTTCAGATGCCAGAATAACCGTTGCATCCCTAAAAGATGGTTGTGCGATGGAGCTAATGACTGTGTCAACAGTGAGGATGAATCAAATGAAACTTGCTCAGGTAATTTTTCTGCTGGATTACAGCATTGTGAAATGTAATCAAAATGCTTTAAATCACAGTCTAACAGTATAATAGCATTCGTGCTTTGAACAGAATTTTTTCACCCACATTATGGGCGGAATTCTCTGGCCTCCTCACTGTGTGTTTGCCATGGCAGGAGGTGGCCCAACACTGTTTGTTGGTGGCAGAATCTTCCAGTCCTGCTGCTATCAATGGGATTTCCAATTGACTCCACTGCAAGCCCATGAGAAACACATGCCAGGGGTGTGTCATAGGCAGGATCAAAAGATCCCGCCAGTATAAAAAGCTGAAGGTTCAATGTCATAGAAAATTATAGAATTACTACTGTCCAAATAGGCCATTCAGTCCATCAAGTCTGCACTGGCTCTCCAACAGAGCATTTCACCCAGGCCCTCTCTCCTGTCCGATACCTGTAACCCCACAATTTACCTTGGCTAAGCCACTTAACCTACACACCTTGGGACACTAAGGGGCAATTTGGTAAGGATGTTGCACCTAATCTGCACATCTTTGGACTGTGGGAGGGGACTGGAGCACCCAGAGGACCCCTGCACAGTCATAGGAAGAATGTACCTCCATGTAATCACCCAAAGCCAGAATTGAACCGGGGTCTCTGAAGCTGTGAGGCAACAGTGCTTACCACTGTGCTACCGTGATGCCAGTTAAACTTTATAACTATCATTTATTCACGTGAATAAATTAATTAAAAAAGTAGAAAAACATTCGGGTTGAATTTTTCCTCCTAGACAGGAAATTAAAGTTGTAACTGTTTCGGGGATGAGAACCTGCCCTGGTTGGGATTTGGGATTT
The DNA here is from genome assembly GCA_024679065.1 of Sphyrna mokarran. Taxonomy (NCBI): domain Eukaryota; kingdom Metazoa; phylum Chordata; class Chondrichthyes; order Carcharhiniformes; family Carcharhinidae; genus Sphyrna; species Sphyrna mokarran. Next base: position 68,983,047 of record JAGIQG010000011.1, on the reverse strand, counting down.
GCTAGGTTGTGCTCCTTGAATTGCCATGCAGACAGGTTTCCATCCAATTAAGGGCAATGAGCATGCTCTCAAAGCGTGAGAGTGGATGGGTGGGAAAGCATTGATGGAGGAGGAGGATACAATGGAGGAGGACATGGTGGTGATATCTCTGCACAGAGTGACCTAATCCTTTCAGGTAGGAAGGGCCTATTACTCTGTGTGGAATACAGCCTCTCATTACAGTGCCAGTTGCTAGCTTCCTGCCAGTTAATTGGCCAGTTTAAGAAATTGGAGGCTGGATTCAATAATTATGGCTCAGAAAATTCTAATCAGTCTTCTTCAATGGCAGTTAACAATACTCTCAACAAGCCTAATCGATCAACTACTCCATAAGGACAATGAAACCTTGCTGGCTCCAATCCTGCCTGGGCTATAATGACCAGTGCAAGGAATGGGATGAGGAAACTGGTGCATTGGCTAGTCATGATGTAGAGATGCCAACATTGGACTGGGGTAAACACAGTAAGAAGTCTGACAACACCAGGTTTAAATCCAACTGATTTATTTGATAGTAAAGTTACAAGCTTTTGACCCTATGGTCTTCATTCACCTTTTGAAGACCATAGGGTCAAAAGCTTGTAAGTTTACTATCAAATAAATCGGTTGGATTTAAACCTGATGTTATCAGACATCTTACTGCACTGGCTATTGCCAGGCACCCTCCATCTTCATTCCTTTCACCCAATTGGGCCAAAAATTATGGTCCAAAAGTCTGCCAAAAATGAAGCTGTTGCTTTATGCTGCAAGATTCTTTACGCTTATTCACGAATCAATACTGTTGCAAACAAATGAGGCGCAGGAAGAGGGTGCAGTTGGAATGTGTATTCATATTCTGCTCTTGATTTTATTTTGCCTTGAACAATAAAATGTGGTTTGAAATAGAGGTTTGTACTTAAGTGTAGAAAATACGAAACAATATTAATTTCAATTTTTGTCTTCTAATAGCAGTTTAATGTGAATGCAGCTATGACTGTAATTCTTTATAGGTCATAATAATTCACATTAATGAGTTGTACATTACATGGGTGAAATCAAATTCTCCAAAATTACAATAACTTATTAGCCCAGCATAGTTATAAGATGGTGAATTCCAGAAGGGGTTAGTGTCTGTACCAAGCAGCACAGGGTATATGGTATAACATATTCACTTGTCTGTTTGCTGCATTTTTCTTTCACTTCTGCCAAATCAATGTGTGAACTTTAGTGCCTGTATTTGTTACTCTGAGAAATCAATGTTTTGTGTAATTAAAGGTAACAGTAGAAAGGTATGAGGTTTTATGTGGATGATAATGCTTCATTTTCACTTGATAATTGTAACAATTAATTCAGTAAAAATGGCCTTGGATAATTAACATAATTGGGCACTGCAAGCGTAGCAATTTTAGTCTTAAAGGTTCAACAGTGATTCATTACAATGGGATTTATTATTGTCCACAATTCAAACACTTTCTTACATTGTCACTGCGCTTCACATGGTGGATGGTTCAAAATTAGGCAAGGAATTATTGGCATTTATTCCCTATTTTCAGGGACTCTGCTCAATGCACTTTTTGAATTGTATGTTTTATCTGTATAGCTCACAAGAAACAATACTGCATCCCAATAAATGTAACAATAATAAATCAATTTGATTCAATTCAATTCAAGTGCAAAAGAAATTCCAATAGATGGATTCTGGCCCTGGTAAAGTAACCGAATCATTTTCATAACACCATTAGACAACAAGATTAGGAAAAGCAGAAGGCCATTCAGCCCTTCTAGCTTGGTTTCCAGATTGGATACATAAGCCACTGAGTAGCAGACCTTTTGAATGACTTTCATGGCAATCAGTCAACTAAGAGGCTGCCTCTGGAATTGGTATCCAATGTAAATGGTGCAGATGAGTGAAGTGTCAGAAGCCCAGGTAAAGGCTGTGTATTAAAAGGGATGTCAGTTGCACTCACAAAAGCATCACTGTGTTCTATGAGCTGCCTCTTTACAAACACAAAAGAACAAGGTGAATGGTTTGCAGAAGGGGAGGAGGACACCTTTAATGCCTCAAACTTGAGGTGATATTGAAGACAGCGAAGGCACAAAGGAGCTCTTTTCCAGGGATGGCTGGAGAAGGCATGATGGCCTCACCAGTCAGACCAGTTTGGAATCTGCAGCAGAAGTGAGCAGCCAAAGTGTAGCGTAGAATGTATGGTTCCAATGCAAGAAGGACTTCAAGATTAGGAGGCCAGGCAAACTGAGCCCCACACTACTCTCAATTGGCACACACATCAGGGAGACAATGACATTAGTGGTAATGCTAATGGACTAGTGATCCAGAGGCCCAGGCTACTGCCTCAGAGACAGAGGCATGATTGCCATCCAAGCAGATTGTGGAATCTGAGCTCAATTAATAAATCTCGAATTAAAAGCTAGCCTTCGTATTAGTAACTATGAAACTATCGCCAATTGTCGTAAAGCACAGCTGGATCACTAATGTCCCTATATTGGAAGGAAATCTGCCATCCTTAATTCGTCTTGTTTACATGTGACCAGACATATCTAAAAGTGAGATGACAAGCTTTTGAAACAATAACACTACTGGCATGCCAAACAGCGAAAACAACATGAAACACTGTCTGCCCCAACACATGCATTCAAGTCATCTACTCTCAATCTCATAGGCTGGTATCCAGAGGAAAATCAAGAGCCTGTATACATCTGGAGCTGTGTTAGTTGCAGGAGTTACTGCAAGATGCAAACATGAGAGGAACAGATAGAAACTTATAAAACCTGAACAGGATTAAACAGGGTAGAATCAGCAAGAATGTTTCTGAATGTGGTGGAGTCCAGAACTAGAGCTCATAGTTTGAGGATAACAAGTAAATCTTTTAGGACTGAGGTGAGGCAATTTTTTTTTCACCCAATGAGTGATGAATATGTGGAATTCACAACCACAGAAAGGAGTTGAGGCCAAGACCCTGATTTCAAGAATAAATTAGATATAGCTCTTGGGGGCTGAAGGGATGAAGGAATATGGGGAGAAGACAGGATCAGGATATTGATTTTGATGATCAGCCATGATCAAAATGAATGGGGAAGCAGACTCAAAGGGCTGGATATTTTCGATATTTGTAACACAAACGGCCTCAACAGGTTCTACTCCAGACTTTGTTAGATTTACTCCCTTAGCCATGTGGTTAACAAATTATAAAATGTTTCTTTCCTGTTTCATCAATTATTCAAATGATGGCATTGAATGGCTGTGAACCACAATGAGACTATGATACCACTAGAGCAATTTTCGACAGTCAGTCATACATTTCTTCTTCGAAAACAGGATGGTTAGCAATTGAGAATCGGATGGCATCTCAACCACTTCACTGTTGTTGAATTAGAGCCAGCCCAATGCAGTTGTCAGATGGGCCTGTAAATGAAATCCAGTTTTGATATGCAAATTGGAACCCTCCACAAGTTGTGGAAACCCATTGCAATTTGCAGATACAAATAGGCAGGCAGAGCATACATGACAAAATCTTCAGTCATTTACCTGGGTATTGAATGGTTTAGCCAGAAACTTATTAAAGGCCTAGGCACTTAATTTTTCTTTCTGATAGGTACAGGAAGAGGAAGATTACTCCTCCTGCATTATCAAAAACTCCAGCCCAGTCTAATAGCTATACGAATAATATCCTGAGTTCCTTTATTCCCACTTAGATATTAGTCACATTTATATTTGCTCCAATTGACACATTTTCAGTTTGACTTAATCTGAAATCTTGATGGGCCCAATCTATCAAGTACTATAATCGCCATTTCAATCTTAAACATAAATGGCTTTGCAGTTGGATTTCTCGTCTTCGCTGTTACTCTGAAAAAGTTATCAAGATGGATGTTTACAGTCATATGTAGAATGTTTTTCAACACAGAACATATTGCAATCTCAGAAATATTGGATGAGTTATGGTATATGTTGCAATCCTCCTGTTTATCAAGAGCAGCTTCTGTTCTCAATATTCATTAACTGACTTTGCAAATGGTACTTTTAAATGGAAAGAGTGAATAAGGCAGTTTTTTATCATTTATTCTTTCATGGGGTAAGTGTCCTCACTAACATGGTTAATATTTGTCCATCTCTGAATTCTCCTGAAATGTTGCTGGTTCCTGAAATGCTGCAATCCATTTCATGTAGCTACACCCATTATGCTGTCTGAAAGGGAGTTCCAAGATTTTGACCCATCAACAGTGAAGGAATGGAGATATATTTCCAAATCAGTATTGTCTGTGACTTGAAGAGAAAGTTCCAAGTGGTGTTTTTCCTAGGCATCTGCTATGCTTGTCCATCTAGATCGTAGAGGTGAGTGGGTTAGGAAGATGTTGCTAAAGGATGCTTGATAAACTGTTGCAATGCATCTTTGTTCTGGATATTGTCAAGCTTTTTGAGCAGGTTGGAACTACAATTATGCATGGAGAGTGCATCATATTCCTGACTTTTGCCTTGTCGATGATGGATAGATTTTGAGGAATTGGGAGGTGAGTTACTAGGAATACTGAGGAATTCCCAGCATCTGACTGATGCTTGCCTAGATATTTACATAGCTGGTCTTGTGCAGTTTTTGTCAATGATAAACTGCAGGATGGTGATAACGGAGGATTCAATGACGATAATTCCACTGAATGTCAAGAAACAATGGACATCATCTGGTCTGTTCATTCAGCAGAAGGAACTCTTCAGACCCTATTTTACCATTGCGTCATGCCCATTTTCGGAAAAGTCAGGCGTGAGGCCAATAACACAATACATGCCACATCCATGCAAATGTCCAATTTACCAAGGCCCGGAAAAAGGCCACTATCCAAACTGTGTCCAAAGCGACAATTTAAAAAAGCATGCATTTAAATTGAATTAATGGACTGCCCAACAAACTTTACCTGCATTCCTCCCTTTGGGTTTGCCTATTCAGATTCGGGCCAAAACAAATATACTCGGCAAAGGACTGTTTTAGGCACTCCAGCTTCTGAACAGCTATGTTTAGAGCTTCCAGTGGCTTTCTAACTCAGATCAGTGGAGGAGTGGTGGGAGAGGGAGGGAGGTCAGATGATTCTCTGGTGGGGTGGGAGGGGAGCTGGCAAGTGGCAGAGGGAGGAAGGAAACCTGATTGCTCTCTGATGGGGTGGGTGGAGGGAGGCCTGATAATTTTCTAGTGTGGGAGGGGAGGCCTGATCATTCTCTGGTGGGTGGGGAGGGATGTGGGGGTGGTGGGATTGCAGGGGCATAGGGAGGATCACTCCCACTCTACAGGCGATCAGTGGGTGGGGGGGGGGTGCAGAAGGTTGCTATTGGTCTGGATAGTGGAGGGGGCTAGATCAGGGAGACAGTTGTGGGGAGTGGGATGATATCTGTGGGGGCCATCACTACCAGGCTGCTTTATCCACTTTTTGCAGCCTGGCAAATTTCTTTTTTTCTCACTGCGTATGCACAATTCAAAACCACGATTGGAGCTGCAGCATTTTGAGTGCGATATGCTCCACCCCCAGCACGTTTCAGATCCGCAACTTTTTTTTCAGGCTAACTGCGTATGGGAACACCTGAGAACAGATTTCCAAGTCGGATCAAAATTGCATCCAAACTCAGCACTTCGAATGAAAATGTTGAAATCAGGCCCTTCAGCCACAAGCAACAAAATAAAACAAAACTTACTTCAACAAGTAACTCAAAGAAAAAGATTTAATGAAGAAACTTCATTACTTCAACACTTGATGGTACACTCTGGGCCATTTAAGTTTCCTACAATTCCCAACTGCTTCTTATTTATACTGAGTGACACATTCTTTTGCATTGGTTACATAATCCACTGGGTGAGCTGGTCAGCCAATTCTCATAGTATGTTACCGTTGCTCACATTATAACAGATCCAATATTATCATTGGTTACATTCTAACATAGAATCTTGATGTCAAAGACAGTCACTCTCACTTCACCTCTTTGCTTTAGTCCTTTTGACAATGTTTTTAACAAAGTCAAGAACCAATAGTATTAGTGGAATGCAAGCTAAAAATCAGTGAACAGGTTATTGCTGTGTAACTATTCCTTGATGGTACTGTCGATGATCCTCCCATCACTTTACTGATGATCGAGGATAGGCTGATAGGGTGGTAATTGGTCAGGTTATATTCGCCATGTTTTTTTCTGGACAAGTCTCACCTGGGCAATTTTCCATATTGTGGGCTGCATGCCAATGTTGTAACTGTACTAGAACAGCCTGACTCGAGTTGCAGCTGGTTTTGGAGTGCTAGTCTTCAGTACTACTGCCAGGATGTTGTCAGTTGCCAATGCCCATAGCCTTTGCAGTATCAAAACAGCATTCAGCTGTTTTTTCATATCTTGTGGAGCTAGTGAATTGAGTTGGCCAAAGACTGGCATCTGTGATCATCCTTTCTGGCTGAAGATAGTCACCCTGCCTTTCTCACTGATGTAAGAACTCAGTAAGAATTTAGCAACACCAATTTTAAATCCAACCGATTTATTTGATAGTAAATCCGCGAGCTTTCGACACTCTTGTGCCTTCGTCAGGCAAATGTAGTGTTCTGGTCTGCAATCGCACACATATCAACACAGACAGTCACAGATTGCTGATTAGAATGCGAATCCTTACATCTAACCTGCTATTCAAGAGTTAAAGTGGCTAACAATGTGTGTGAAGGGAATCCTGAGCATTGGTTAGAGAATTGTGTATTTTCTCCAGACAGCACAGTAAGTGAGGTTTTTTGCTAACCCAGGCAAGTTACGGGGGTTACAGATAGTGTGTCATGAAGCCAAGATCCCTGTTAAGACCGTCCTCATGTGTGCGGAGCTTGGCTATCAGTCTCTGCTCAGCGACTCTGCGCTGTCGTGTATCACGAAAGCCCCCTTGAAGAACATTTACCCGCAGGTCGGAGGCCGAATGCCCATGACTGCTGAAGTGTTCGCCCACAGGAAGGGAACTGTTTTGCCTGGTGATTGTTGAGCGATGCTCATTCATCCGCTGTCGTAGTGTCTGCATGGTCTCCCCAATGTACCATGCTTCAGGACATCCTTTCTTGCAACGTATTAGGTAGACAACGTTGGCCGAGTTGCAAGAGTATGTACCGTGTACCTGGTGAATGGTATCCTCACGTTTGATGATGTCGTCCATGTCTATGATCCGGCATGTCTTGCAGAGGTTGCTGTGGCAGGGTTGTGTGGTATTGTGGTCACTGTTCTCCTGAAGGTTGGGTAGTTTGCTGCGAACAATGATCTGTTTGAGGTTGTGCGGTTGTCTGAAAGCAAGTGGGGGGGTGGGGATGGCCCTAGCGAGATGTTCATCGTCATCAATGATATGTTGAAGACTCCGGAGAAGATGTCGTAGCTTCTCCGCTCCGGGGAAGTACTGGACAACAAAGGGTACTCTGTCCACCGTGTCCCGTGTTCGTCTTCTGAGGAGGTCAGTGCGGTTTATCGCTGTGGCACGTCGGAACTGTCGATCAATGAGTCGAGTGCCATATCCTGTTCTCACGAGGGCATCCTTCAGTGTTTGGAGGTGTCTGTCACGATCCTCCTCATCTGAGCAAATTCTGTGTATACAGAGGGCTTGTCCATAGGGAATGGCTTCTTTAACGTGTCTAGGGTGGAAGCTGGTGAAGTGGAGCATTGTGAGGTTGTCTATCAGTTTGTGGTACAGTGAGGTGCTGAGGTGACCATCCTTGATGGAGATGCATGTGTCCAAGAATGCAACTGATTCTGGAGAATAGTCCATGGTGAGTCTGATGGTGGGATGGAACTGGTTGATATCATCATACGGTTGTTTCAATGATTGTTCACCATGAGTCCAAAAGAAAAAGATGTCATCAATATATCTAGTATATAACCTTGGTTGAAGATCTCGTGTGGTGAAGAAGTCTTGTTCGAACCTGTGCATGAAATGATGGCATACTGAGGTGCGAATTTGGTCCCCATGGCTGTTCCATGTGTCTGGATGAAAAGCTGATTGTTGAAGGTGAAGACATTGTGGTCCAAGATAAAGCGGAAGCCACATACTTTCTCACTGATGTGCCAGGCTCCACCATCACTGAAGATGGGAATATATGCAGAGACACCCTCTGTTTAATTCTCCACCACAATCTTGCTTTTAATCATTTGTGCTCCAGTGTTGTCTGGCAGCAGGCATGCTGATCTGATTGAGAAAGATCAGGGAGCTACTTTGAGTGATGAGGCTCACTAAGTACCTGGATTTCAGCTTGCAATATATTTTGTCCCTGAAATTAAACACCAGCTTTACAATTAAGCCAGAACAATAGAAAATGGTTCTTCACCTAATCCATGATAACTCAAGAATTTATTGCAGAATTTCTATATATTCAAAACTGAAGAGAGGTAAATTTAATTTTAAAATGAACTAGGCTATTTTACAAATTATGAGCTCTATCACTTGAATTCTTTATTCATGATAATTTTTGAATATTGTATAAGGATATATCACCTGTAAATGTCACTGATCTTCATTATTTCTACTACAGAATTATAGTCAAGTATGATGTGACTTGATTGAAGTAGTTCAAATCCTGAGGTCTTGACAAAGTGGATGTGGAGAAGATGCACCACTTGTGGGGAAACCTGAAATGAGGCATCACAGTTTAAGAAAGAGAGCTTACAGAGATGGGAAATACTCTTTTCTCTGGGAATTGTGAGTCTTTGGCATCCTCTTCCTCAAAAGGCAGTGGAAATAAGTAGCAAGATTTTCTGGCCCTCCCTGCTACCCGGAACTTCCAATTTCATGCGGGGTTCCTCACTGATGGTGGGAGGGGTCAACCACACAAAATGACACACACATCAGTGGGACAAGAATTTCCACCCAGCACCAATGGCATGTCGTACTCATCAACGGAAAACATGCTACAGGGGTACAGGGAGTTATGGAGGGGGAGGGTCAAAATCCTGCCCAGGGTCTTTGCATATTGTTAAGGCAGAGCTGATTAGGTTCTTGACTAAACAGGAAATAAAAGGATAGCAGGCTTACATATGAATGTAGAATGGAAATTGCAGTCAGATTAGCCATGCTCCTATTGAATGGCAGAGCAGGCTTGATGGGCCAAGCAGCCTATTTCTTCTTATTTGTATCATTGTATCTATTAAGGGTCAAACTGAAAATTATCCTGAAAATTTACCTTTTGTTCACCTGAAACTTGGTGGCTACAGAGCAACAACTATTGGATTCCCAGAGATTGAGCCATCTGAGAAAAGGTAAGGGAGTGGAAGGGAGGGTGGTTATTGCAGCTAGAAGATCAAGGTTGTCAGCAGCCCAGGTTATCTTTGCAGATCCTAGAGCAGGACTCTTGTTGACCTGACAAAGATTAATTTGATACTTACCTTTCTTTGGTTGTATCCCCAGATTTCACTGAACAGAGCAACCTGACAAGCCAATAACTCCAATTTGAGTATTTAATTTGACACTGGATTCAGGCAGGTACTTTGGGTACCTAGTCAAAGAACCCAGGAGAATGGAGGCAGGTCTGGCATAGATGGACAAGTTCAACAGCCTCATTATAAACCCCAAATTGCCCCATTTCCACCAAGTAGTCAAAGTTAAAATCTCCCAAACTTGATTTCTAATTTTTTACAGGCCAGAGTCTTGGTAATTAGCAATAGCTTCTGAGCATAACTGATTATTATAACATTTTGAAACCATATTCCAGTTATAGGAAGATAAACACTTTCTTACGAATTGAAATTAAGTTTTGCATATGTTCAATTTAAATGGATGATATATTGCCATAAGATTACCTGAAGTAATCGAACCCGAAACTGTCAGCAAGCAAAACAAAGAAATGTTAAATTTTGCACAAAATGTGTGATAATTAATTGTGATTTTCATGTTCTGCTTGCTTCTGTCTTCAAATTAGAGTGACAAATTTCCAGTTTCAATTTTCAGTTTATTCAGTAAAATATTAAAGTTAACATTCAAATTTTATAGATATTATGTTACAAGTAATGTCATAAATAATCTATCTAAGGTAGAGGAAAGAATGTTGAGAGTTCATTCTGTGGATAGGATTAGCAGGACAGTTCCACTGATTGTGGCTGACATCAGGAAATATACTGTTAAATCAAGAATGTTACTTTCTCTGACATCATGAAACTGTATGAGTCATATAATCTTCTCATCAAAAAGAAGTGATATGTCCATTTTCAGTGTAGAGTCATAGAATTCCATAGTGCAGAAGGAGGCCAGTCACCTACTCAATCTTCACAGACCACAATCTCACCCTAGTCTTAATCCCATAACTCCATGCATTTACTCTGGCAAGCTTGGTGGCAAGGTTCAACAATACTAAAAACCCAGAAAGTATCATCTTGACAACAGTTGCACTGAGCTTAGAGATAGAGTTTATTATCTAATGGCTGTAAAGACTCCAACCAACTGAGAAGACTTAGTGATATTAACATCTCAAATATTTTTACTTTCCTGTCACCAATCATGAAAGTTTTATTCTACATTAAAATTTAAATTGTTAGAATTTGTTTTTACCCAAAACTCTATCCAGAGTGAAGTGCATTTATGTACAATTATGACACTAAGGGGCAAGTGAGCATGGCCAATTCACCTAGTGTACCAAACAGTAGCAAAATTGTGGAATATTGCCTAATTTTGTAAAGTTTCAGGTATTGTGAAAAACATTCAAAAGTGTAATCTCATCTACAGCAATTTAAACTTGACAATTAAGCAGAGTGTTCAGAGAACAAAGACCAGGACAGCCCAGGAACAGGACCTTTGGCCCATCACCCCAGACTGCCACTGTTTAAAAAGGGAGATAGACAAATGGCAGGTAACTACAGACCAGTTAGCTTCACGTCCGTATTTGGGAAAGTGCTGGAATCTATCATTAGGGAAGAAATAGCAGGACACCTGGAAAAGAAGGATTCAATCAGGCAAATGCAGCATGGATTCATAAAGGGAAAATCATGTCTGACAAATTTACTGGGATTTTGTGAGTCACACTTCTGAGTGCGGTTGACAGAGGGGAACGAGTGGATGTGATGTTGAGACTTCCAGAAGGCATTTGATAAGGTGACTCACAACAGGTTGCTGCATAAGATAAAGATACATGGAGGTGGGGGTAAAATGTTAGCATGGATTGAAGATTGGCTATCCAACAGGAAGCAGAGAGTCAGAATAAATGGGTGTTTTTCTGGTTTGCAATCAGTGACTAGTGGCTTGCCGCAGGGATCGGTGCTGGGGCTTCATCTATTTACCATATACATAGACAATCTGGAGGAGGGGACTGAGTGTAAGGTAACAAAGTTTGTGGATGACACAAAGATGAATGGGAAAGCAAATTGCATGGAGGATACAGAAAGTCTGCAAAGAGATTTGGATAGGCTGAGTGAATGGGCAAGGATCTGGCAGATGGAGTATAATGTTGGTAAGTGTGAAGTTATCCACTTTGGAAGGAATGATAGTAAAATGGACTTTTACTTAAACAGTGAAAAATTACAACATGCTACCATGCAGAGGGATCTGGGGTCCTTCTGCAAGAATCACAAAAGTTTGCAGGTGCAGCAGGTAATCAAGAAGGCAATGGAATGTTGGCTTTTATCGCAAGAAGGATGGAGTATAAAAGCAAGGTGGTTGTGCTGTAACTATACAAGTACTGATGAGGCTGCACCAAGAGTACTTTGTATAATTTTTGTCCCCTTATTTAAGAAAGGATATATTAACTTTGGAGGGGGTACAGAGAGAAGGTACGCCAGGTTGATTTTGGAGATGAGGGGGTTAGCTTATGAGGAGAGATTGAGTTGATTGGGCCTGCTAGCTGGAGTTTAGAAGGTTGAGGGGGGATCTTGTAGAGACATATAAGATAATGAAGGGGCTAGACAGGGTAGAAGCAGCGAGGTTATTTCCACTTACAGTGGAAACAAGAACTAGGGGCCATAGCCTCAAAATACGAGGGAGTCAATTTAGAACACAGTTGAGGGGGAATTTCTTCTCCCAGACGGTAGTGAATGCTTGGAATTCTCTGCCCAACGAGGCAGTAGAGGCTACCTTGTTAAATATGTTTAAGTCACAGATAGATTTTTAACCAATATGGGAACTAAGAGCTATGGGAAGCGAATAGGTAAGTGGAACTGGACCCACTATCAGATTAGCCATGATCTTAATGAATGGCAGAGCAGGCTCAAGGGACTAGATGGCCTACTCCTGCTCTTATTTCTTAAGTTCTTGTATTAAGCTGATCTTTCTCTGCACCCCAGCTATGACTGTAACACTACATTCTGCAGCCTTTTTCTTCCTTGTCCTCTGTGTACTCCATAAACAGTATGTTTTACCTGTGTAGTATATGAGAAACAATATTCTTCGTTGTACCCCAATACATATGACAGTAATAACTTAGATCAAATTTTTTGGGAATTCAATTATACAAAAATATTATGAATTACTGGCATCTGCTGTCTTCTGATCCGTGGTATTGTTGTTTCATTGCAGGGAAAACTTGCCAACCCACTCAGTTTCCCTGTACCAGCGGACGGTGCATCCCATTGTCATGGGTGTGCGACTTAGAAGATGACTGTGGAGATCGGTCTGATGAAGCCATGTCCTGTGGTTAGTAGCACTTTGCAAAATCTACTGATTTGCTCTGAGCCGTGCTGTAGTTTGTCAATTAGAATGTATAGCATATCAAGGATATTGCTTTATAAATTATGAGTTTTCCATTGCTGAATATAGCAGGAATGTTAAGTTTATTTAATATTGCGGATAGATCTAATCTCGGTAACCACATTGAATGGAATTATGTTATGAGTCTTCTGCTGTTATGACCAGATGGGCAGTGTGAAGCAATAGAGTATTGATAGGTAGCTAGAACATTATACTGCGGGCCTGCTAATTCCTGATGCTGATGGCTATCACATCCATCTTGCCTGAAGTAATAACTGTGCGGTTTCTAAAAGATTAAAACTAACCTGAGTTCAATTGATGTAAGTGCTTCACTGAAGTGTGAAGAACATGACAAAAAAGATGGTTAAAATTAGCACTGAAATCATTATAATTGCTACAATGGTTCAATTTATTTCATCAAGGCTTGTAGGCATTATCATGGCTGATAAAGAAAAGTAGTAAAGTCTGCTTCAGAGTGTGGCACCTGAAGCATGAAACAGCGAGAAGTCATGGCAAATCCACAGAGTAAAAATTCAGAAATTGCACATTAAAAAAAAATGAGATGTGTGAAAAAAACTGAGGGCACTTGGCCATAACAGATTCTCAAACTATAATTGTTTTGATAACACACATATTGATAATTAAAGCTGTGGGCAGAACTCCTATGGTTGAGGTCCTGAAAGTAAATGCAAAGTCCTGGGCAAGGCTTGGGCTCTTGCCACATTTGACGCCTACTCTGAGGAAGTCACGATATGGAGATGCCGGCATTGGAATGGTAAGAAGTTTCATAAGGTTAAAGACCAACTGCTTTATTTGGAATCACAAGCTTTTGGAGCACTGCTCCTTCATCTGATGAGTAGGCCTGGACTTCATCACTCACCTGATGAAGGAGAAGTGCTGGGAACGTTCATGATTTCAAATAAACTTGCTGGACCTTAACTTGATGCTGTGGGAATTCTTATCTAGATTGTTTCTGGTGACAAGCAGTTCCTTCTGTGAAATTTTGCACAATATAACACCCTGTGTTCGAGTTGGAGTTAAAGTTTCTCAAACTCTCAAAAATGCTCAGGTCTGGTTTCTCACTAGTCCATTCGTTGTTTTATGTATGTTCATGAGATGTTAGTATTGCTGGCAAGGTCAGCATTGATCGCCCATCCCTGGTGCAGCTGGTGGTGAGACACCTTCTGAAATGGCTACAGCCAATCTGTCTTAGATACACCCACAGCACTGCAGTGAGGGAGTTCCAGGATTTCAGCCCAGTGGTATTGAAGAGATGGCAGTATAGTTCTAAGTCACGAAGGTAGATTGGAAGCGATGGGATACAGAGAGGAACTTGATGGTGTTTCCAGCTGCCTGCTGCCCATGTTCTTTCTAGACAGTAGAGGCTCCAGGTTTGGAAAGTGCTGTCAAAGGAAGCTTGCCAAGTTTCTGCAGTGCATCTTGTAGATACATAGAATTTGTTTTCACTGTGCGTGTATGTGGAGGGAATGATGGATGAGGTGCCAGTCAAACAAACTGCTTTATTTTGGATGGTTATGAGCTTCTTGAGAGTTGTTGGAGCTGCACTCATCCAAGTCAGGGTGGAGTATTCTATCATACTCCTGAGTTGTGCCTTGTTGGTCAGGCTTTGGGGAGTCACAAAATGAGTTAGTTGCTGCAAAATCACAAACCTCTGAACTGATCTTGGAGCCACAGTATTTATATGGCTGTTCCAGTTCAGTTCCTGGTCAATGCCAACCTTTGGACTGTTTAATACTGGGGCTTTCGTGAGGTAATCTGATTGAATGTCAATGACAGGTGGTTCAATTCTATCTTATTGGAGATGGTCATTTCCTGGCACTTGTGTGAAATTGCCCAAGCTGTTAAACCTCTTAAGAATCTACTCTATTTATCACAGTGGGAGCATGGCACCACATTCTAGAGGGTGACTTCTTTGTGAAGCTCCTACAAGGACTGTGACTGTAACTGATAGATTGGAGAGGACAAGCTCGAGTATGTTTTTCCTTCTTATTGCTTCCCTCTCCACCTGGCAAAGATTCAGTCAGCAGTAATGTCCTTTAGGACTTAGCCAACTCAGTCAGTGACGGTGTTGCTGAGAGACTCCTGATGATGGACATTGGTACATTCTGTGTCCTTGATAACCTCAGTGCTTGCTTCAATCCTCTTCAACATGGAGGAGCACTAATTCATCAGCAGAGGGATATCAGTAAATGCTAACCAGTTGGAAACTTCCTTGTCCATGTTTCACTGGAGCACTGCTCCACCACCCTCTATTGAAAGCAGATTTATCCAACTCGTGCCACCTGCTGAATTCATCCGACATTCAAGTGACTTATAGTAAATGCTGTAAAGCTGCTCATCCAATCACAAGCCAGTTCTTTCCTGTTTTGTTGCTGATTGGCCGCCAGACAGCCATTTGGCAGCAAATGCAGAGGGAAACCATTCTGATATTGGACAAGCAACAAAGAATGGGAAAGGTAAATTTTGAAGGTAAACTCCAGGGCCCAGTCGGAACAGATGGGGCCCAGGCAAGGCAGTCAAAAAAGAAGGGGCCCAGCCAAGGCAGTTAGAGAAGAGGGGGTCCAGGGAAGGCAGTCAGAGAATTTGGGGAGAGAATGTGATGGTGTGGGGAGCAGAGAGAGTGTGGGGGGTTGGGGGAGAGAGAGAGAGTGAGGTGGTAGGGAATGCTTCACAATAATTCTTATGCTGGAGTTTATGTTGTACACAAGTTTCTTCCCATCGTCTTGATCAGGATAACCTTCAGTTTCTTTTTCCCTCATCTGTTTAGCAGAGTTCTGCCAGAGGTCAATGGTCAGGCATGTCCTTGTCCCCTTGGGGGATGTATTCACCTCTGTACCTCCGCTACATTCTGTTTGCGAGGTGCATGTTGTGGGGGACCCATTGTGATTCACATTTGGCGTGTACCCAACAATCACATGAATGGCCAATCCAATGGGAACGGCAATCAGGTGTAAAGGACTGATAAATCTATAAAAGTTGGGATCTTGATATTCAAAGCAGGGGTGGTTACAATCAGCTGGGGTAACCCTGCTGGTGTAAACACTGTGAGACTTTCTGATCTTGTTGGAAGTCCTAAACACCCCACCCCAAAAAACAGGAACAGAAAACTGCTCCCCCTTACTGTTTTGTAATCATGAGGAACTTAAATCCACAATTTAATGAAAAGTATTAAATATATTTGTATTTTACTGCTTCATCGAATATCTCCGTAAAAGTGCTCACCATTGACAAAGAGCTCTTGGTTGTAAAGCAAGCCTCAATAAAAGAATTCTAGAATCAAGAATCTCTTCTCAAATAATGTTGTAGATTTGGATTATCCCTTGTTTTACTATTCTTGTTGTGATATTCTTTCTAACCCAACCACTCAGAAAGTACTACAAACAGTGAACAATTTCAAATGCTAATTAGTTACGTCAGCAGAAAAGAAAACAAATTCTGCCTCAGGTGGTTCTTAATACTCTTATGTTTGATAAGAGTGACCACAGATACCATCGAGAAACAGAGCAGGACTAAATTTGTTTCACCAGAGTGGATTTATGCCTTACCTCCTTCAAACCTTGGTTGTGACCTTTGAAAGTAGATTCCACGCTGTTTTTTTTAGCGATAGTAAGCACGGGTGAGATTTATGATTCTCCTGTGAGTTAACTTGTCACACCAATGGCATAAATCAGACAGCAAAATAAAAAATCATTTTCAGAGAAAGGAACAAGACAAATACATGATGTAGCCTGGCTATGCAAGACAGGGCCTAGGAGGATCCATCTTAATATAGATAGAGATAAACCCTACAGTCCTCTTTGGGTCCTGGAGCAATTCCGTTGATGGACTTGCTGTTGAGGATTAGAATGTCTTTCACAGTCAACGATAACTTGACACTTGGCATTCTTATCAGTCAATCAAAGACTGAATGTTGATTGCATCTTTGCTATCTAATAGGATATTATTTTTTCCATTATTTACAGGCACTCTTCCATGAATTACAGGAATAGAGTTAGACAAAGGAAATTACTCTCACACCTTTTATATGAGATGCTCTGGTCCTTAATATTAAAGATAAAAGAGACCTTATTAGAGTTGCAAAAATTATGTATGATATGAAAGATGAAAGGTGAAAGTGGAACTAGGTAAACTACATCATTCTCCTGTAGATAAATCTAAATTTGAAATGGAGAGACACCTGTCAACCTGATTATTCCAATATTAATTCTGATAAACTTAATCCAGTATCTTTAATGCAGAATCCCATTGACATAGACCATGTATGGATTGTGTTCCAGTAAGTACAGATGATGTGGTGTCAATTAGTCATTTTAAAAATTAATAAATATCTGCCTTAGAACAAGATTACAGGTTGTAAGGGCAAATATAGTCAGAGATAATCAGTTGAATTTAATGAACATAGAAAGCTGTTGGCAACTCCATTATAGCTATGTTTATTTATTTTTTTATTATTGTCACAAGTTGGCTTACATAAAAACGGCAAAGAGCTTACTGTGAAAATCCCCCAGTCGCCACATTCCAGCAGCTGTTTGGGTACACTGAGGGGGAACTTCATATGGCCAATGCAACTAGCATGTCTTTCGGATTGTGGGAGGAAATTGGAGTACCCAAAGGAAACCCACACAGAGATGGTGAGAACATGCAGACTCTGTACAGATAGTGACCCAAGCTGGGAATGGAACCTGGGTCCCTGGTGCTGTGACTCAGCAGTGTTAACCACTGTGCCGCCCTCTAGAAGCCCCGATGGGATGAAATGTCCATCAGGTGGTTAAATGCATGCCTGAGGGGCTTTAGTTCTTTAAAGACAAAGCTCCCGTCTGCAAGTGCTGCCAGTGCATCAAAAGATCTAGAGTTCTATAGTTTCTGCAGCAACATTGGGACCAGCAGCCATTACTGGGACTCCAGGAAGCCCAGAACAAAGTCATAGAACCATAAGCCATTGCAATTTTAGGAAGAGGTATTCAGCCCATTATGTTTGCACTGGCTAAAAAAGAGGGGAAAAAAGAAACCAGCCTTTCCAGCATCTGATCTATAGCCTTGCAGGTTACAGCATTTCAGGTGTAGATTCAAGTACCATTTTAAATGATCCGAGCATTTCAACTACTAATTCATGCGATTAATTCCAGATGCTCCGTATTTCTAATTAAAAGAAATCCTTGTATCCCCTCTAATCCTTTCACCAATCACCATAGTAATTGGCCTTCATGCTCAGTGGAACAGGATTTTCCTGTGTACCCTTTCTAGTGTCCTCATTATTTTGTAAACCTCTATTAGGTACTCCCTCGGCTTCTTCTGTTCGAAGAAAAATACCCCTAACTTATCCAATGTTTCCTTGTGGCTGCAATTTTCAACCCTTGGAAATATTCTCGTAAATCTCCTCTATGCTATCTCCAGAGCAATTATGTCCTTCCTGTAGTGTGGTGACCAAAACTGTACCCAAATTTCCAGCTGTGGTCTAACTGATTCTTTATGCAATTTCAGCATTGCTTTTGTATCTTTTACTTTCTCCAATAAAGGAAAGCATTCCAGATGTTTTCTTTAACATCTTATCCACCTGAAGTCCGACCTTCAGGGACCTGCAAACATGCACGCTAAGGTCTCTCACTTCCTTTATGCCTGGTGATATCTTCCCATTTCTTAAACATTTTATTACTATGTTTGTCCTCCTCAGATGCATTATATCACACTTTCCCAATTCAATTCCATTTGTCACTTTTCAGTCATTTAGCAAGGTCCAGGAATTAGGAAAGTAAAGGTCAAGGTTAACAAGGCCACTCAGTCTAGCAGACTTTCCTTGGGCTGCACGTTATTGGGCTCTGCCCCACCATCACTATCATGCCGCAGGCTGTGAGAAGGTCATCCTTGCCCCTAGCTCTATTGGATAGTGTCTGCTCCTGCCCTTCCCAACGATTCTTTACATCCCCACACATTTATGGTTCATCCTCCTGATTCTACACCCTATATTCCAGTCTACCCCAGCTGCAAGAAAGTTTGTATGATCTGTGCAGCTAAAATCATGAGGGACTGAATTTTTTATTGTCGGTCACTGGAAAGGCTGCAGACAGGGGTGGAGAGGCAGTTCAAGTGTGGGCTGCAAGGGGGTGAGCAGTAGAGCATTTCCTGAACCCATCTGCCTGCCATTGACTTCAGTGTTACTTGGGACGGACTAAGCCACCCACCACCACTATAATTGAGGCTGGTAAGTGGCCAATTGGCAGAGGGGAAAGCCAGTAAGTCACCCTGCTCAAACATTGGGTGGAAAAGGAGGGAGATGTAATCATCTAAGGTCCCCTGTGAAAATTGCTACTTGAAAGGTCTGTCATGTGGACACTCCATCTGCCACTGGCCTCATCATCAAGAGCTCCACTTCCGTCTCCCCATTTCTCAGGTGTATTACTCCCTTCCCAAGAGAAACCATTGAATGACCTCACTCTGGGCTCCAGAAATTTAAATCAACCGCTGTCTCCACTGGCGCGGTGCCATTGAATCAGATTGGCTGGCAGATCTTTGGCAGGATTTCCACCCCAAAAGGGACAGACAGGCTATATCCAGCCAATTGTGGTTTCTCGAAGCATTAAATGGTAGTGGGAATGTTGTGAATGGTCAGTGTTTATTTCTGACCGAACCTTTGGGGAGCGGGGTGAAAAATATCAGTGTTCAAAAACTCTTGTCAATTACGCCATTTGGAGGAAGTATCAATCAGATCGAATATTGCAACGTTTAATTGGGATCTTGAGTTTGTGTCACACTATATGTAATCTCCAACATTTGGCCTGGGCTTGCAAAATCCTATCAACAGCCCTGGCATGAGACAATTCACAGTTGTTTAGTCTGTGATTATCCCTCTCGCTGTACCTGTAAAGACTTGATGATCTGAAAAGAGTCACATTCCAATCATTATGTTGCAATTGTCTTTGTCTATGTTTGTTGTGCTTGTGAAACTTACTTCTCCATTCTGCTGTTGAAGAAGCAGCACTCTGAAAGCTTGTGATTCCAGATAAACTTGTTGGGCTTTACCTTGGACAACAAGGTAAAGTCCAATACCAACAGGAACAGGCATTCTTACTATCCTACCCCAGTTCAATACCAGCATCTCCACATCATTTGATTATGACTGAAGTTCAAGGAGAAATTTTCAGCAACTTTTCCTCAAGAATTAAATCAAGCTCGGGAGAGCAATTTATACATGCTCTTTCAAAAGGGCACATTTAATGACTGAAAGTACCTTCTCAATCCATAATTTGCTATGTTCTTGGACAATTTGTCAATCTATTTTACTCTTTGATTCACTCCAGCTCGCGCCTGAAACTAAAATAGATGATTATTTAAATGCAAAGGGTATTCCACATAAACATTCAAAACCAATGAATTTCACATGAAAACTAAATTCATTATTGATTTCTTCAACAAACTCTAATCCAAGTAATCCTAACATAATTGTGTCAAGGCCTTTGTGTAAATCGGATTTGTGTATGGAACATCTGCATCTGTATTCACAAATGTTTATGCATTTCTTCCTTTTTCTTCCTGTAAAAAGCATTTTTTTCCTCAGTCTAGTGCAGAAAGTTGTGGAGCTAAATCACAAATGTTTGCCCCAAAGCTATGACTAACGCCAATATTCATTTGTGGAAATATAAAACAGAATATTTTGTTTAGGCTCATTTTCTACCCGGGATTTCTCCACATGCTCATCAGCATAGGTGCCTGCAAGGTTGTCTTCTGCTGAACAAGTTTAGAATGACTGTCAGATCACCAGTGAACGACAAGTAGATCCCTGCCAGCTTTTGACCTGTTTCAGAGAGACATCCTTCTACAGACTCCTCATGTAAAAGGCGTAATGCCTGTTTAAGGCGCCTGCATACTATCTGAGGAAAATGGACTTACGTCCAAGAAGTAGATTTTTTGCTGCCATTTTGTGCCTGGGCATTGCAAAGTCTAGTGAGTCTTGCCCCTAATTTAAGTTAGCTGTTTAGTAAATCAGAAACTCAATATTTTGTTAGATTTTCTGTCAAACTGCCTGTAAAATTAAGACAGAAGGTAAGAGGATCTTCAAAGACATTCTATCTCTGCATGTCTGCAGTCCAGCACATACACTCCTGTTTCAATCAATTCGTTTCTTCCTAAATTGCCCAAAGATTTTCTGTTTAGCAAGAAATATAAAATGAACATATATAAAAATAAGTTCATACTACATAACTTCCAAATGTATATTTATTTATATCTATATGCCCTGGTCTAATAATTATTCACCACCTTCTAAACACGCTTCCCATGAAGGTAGCACTTCAGACCATCATACAGTGCATGCGCCAACAAAATCGTACAGAGGAAATATCTACCCTCATTTTTTTCAAAGTTTTCTTGATGAGCATTATTACTGAAGGGAGACAGCAAATGACTCAAGAGGGCACAGATTGAAGGTAATTGGCAAAAGAAGCAAATGAGAGATGAGGACAAATCTCTTCACGCAGTAAGTAGTCAGGATCTGGAATGTGCTGCCTGAGAGTGCAGTGAAAGAAGGCTCAATCAAGGCACTCAAGAGGGAATTTGGTTGTTATCTGAAGAGGAGGAATGTGCAGGATTACAAGGATAGGACAGAGAAATGGCCATTTGGTGACCTGTGCATACACGCTGGGCCGAATAGCTTCTTGTAGTGCAATAAGATGTAGTGACATAATAATATCAAAGAG
This sequence comes from Sphyrna mokarran, assembly GCA_024679065.1. Taxonomy (NCBI): domain Eukaryota; kingdom Metazoa; phylum Chordata; class Chondrichthyes; order Carcharhiniformes; family Carcharhinidae; genus Sphyrna; species Sphyrna mokarran. The sequence continues at coordinate 68,961,656 of JAGIQG010000011.1, read as the reverse complement.
AAGTAAAAAGGCAGCAGAATAAACTTATAATGGTAAAGCAAAAATTTCACAACATGTTTGATGATAAATATGGCAAAAACCAACACGGTCAAACTGATCTCTTGTCTAAATACTGCTGGTCGGACTTATAATATAGAAGTAACCTTGCTAATTGGGCAGTTACATAGTTGAGGAGAACTGACAACTAATATTGAAATAGAAACGTGGAACATTACTGCTCAGTACAGGCCCTTCAGCCCTCAATGTTGTGCTGAGCTATGTCCAATCCCAAGATCAAGCTATCCTCTCGCTATAATTCTGGTGTGCTCCATGTGCCTATCCAATAACCACTTGAAAGTTCCTAAAATGTCCGACTCCACTATCACAACAGGCAGTCTATTCCACACCCCAAAAATTCTCTGAGTAAAGTGTCCAATTGCACTCCATAGTGCAGTAGAAGCTATAACAAGCCATTGAAATATTTTGAACAATAGCTTTGAGTTTAATTTCAAATAGAATCATAGAATTCTTGCAGTGCAGAGGGAGTCATGATGTAGAGATGCTGGCGTTGGACTGGGGTAAACTCAGTAAGAGGTCTGACAACACGAATTTTAAATCCAACCGATTTATTTGATAGTAAACTCACAAGCTTTTGGCCTTTGTAGCCTTCCTCAGGCAAATGAGGTGTTCTGGTCTGCAATAGCACACATATCAGCACAGACAGTTTACAGATTGCTGATTAGAATGCGAATCCTTACACCTAACTTGCTATTCAAGTCTTAAAGTGGCTAACGACGTGAGTGGAAGGAACACTGAGCACAAGTTAGAGAGATGTGTTTTGTCTCCAGACAGCACAGTAAGTGAGGTTTTTTGCTAACCCAGGCAAGTCATGGGGGTTACAGATAGTGTGACATGAAGCCAAGATCCCTGTTAAGACCGTCCTCGTGTGCGGAACTTGGCTATCAGTCTCTGCTCAGCAGCTCTGCGCTGTCGTGTGTCGTGAAGGCCCCCTTGAAGAACATTTAACCAAAGGTCGGAGGCCGAATGCCCGTGACCTCTGAAGTGTTCGCCCACAGGAAGGGAACCGTTTTGCCTGGTGATTGTCAAGCGATGTTCATTCATCCGCTGTTGTAGTGTCTGCATGGTCTCCCCAATGTACCATGCTTCGGGACATCCTTTCTTGCAACGTATTAGGTAGACAACGTTGGCCGAGTTGCAAGAATATGTACCGTGTACCTGGAGAATGGTACTCTCAAGTTTGATGATGTCAACCTCAAAAAGACCATTGTTCGCAGCAAACTACCCAACCTTCAGGAGAACAGTGACCACAATACCACACAACCCTGCCACAGCAACCTCTGCAAGACATACCAGATCATCGACATGGATGACATCATCAAACGTGAGAATACCATTCACCAGGTACACGGTACATACTCTTGCAACTCGGCCAACAACGTTGTCTACCTGATACGTTGCAAAAAAGGATGTCCCGAAGCATGGTACATTGGGGAGACCACGCAGACACTACGACAGCGGATGAATGAACATCGCTCGACAATCACCAGGCAAAACAGTTCCCTTCCTGTGGGCGAACACTTCAGCGGTCACAGGCATTCGGCCTCCGACCTTCGGGTAAACGTTCTTCAAGGGGGCCTTCATGACACACGACAGCGCAGAGCTGCTGAGCAGAGACTGATAGCCAAGTTCCGCACACATGAGGACGGTCTTAACAGGGATCTTGGCTTCATGTCACACTATCTGTAACCCCCATGACTTGCCTGGGTTAGCAAAAAACCTCACTTACTGTGCTGTCTGGAGACAATACACATCTCTCTAACCAATGCTCAGGGTTCCCTTCACCCACATTTTTAGCCACTTTAAGACTTGAATAGCAGGTTAGGTGTAAGGATTCGCATTCTAATCAGCAATCTGTAAACTGTCTGTGCTGATATGTGTGCTATTGCAGACCAGAACACCTCATTCGCCTGAAGAAGGCTACAAAGGCCAAAAGCTTGCAAGTTTATTATCAAATAAATTGGTTGGATTTAAAATTCGTGTTGTCAGACCTCTTCCTGAGTGCAGAGGAAGGCCATGCAACCCATCCAGTCTGCACCAAATCTCCAACAGAGCATCTTGCCCAGTAACATGCCCCCTCCCCTCAATCCCTGTAACCTCACAATTTACCATGACTAATCCAAGTAAAAAGCATACCTTGGGGCACTATGGGACAATTTAGCACGGCAATTCATGTGTAACCTTCACATGTTTGGAATGTGGGAAGAAACCAGAGCTCATGGAGGAAATCTGCGCAGACATTGGGAAAACTTGCAAACTTCACACAGTCACCCAAGGCCAGAATTGAACCCAGATCCCTGGTGCTGTGAGTCAGTAGTACTAACCACTCTCCTACTCATTATAGCCTTTTCATTTCTTAATATCAATAGAAATGATTATTAGGTGTGTTGTGTAGTAGGCGACCAATATAAAACTGACAAACTTCCATCAGTATACAACTCAGTGCTTCTTTTCTGATTTATTCCCATTAATTGTTGTCACGATCAGTTGAATATGTTTCTGACAAAATATTACTTATACCTCTTTTGATAAGTTTGCAAAGTTGTATGTTGGTAAACTTGGAAGCTGATAAATAGAACATTCTCCATATTGGACTATAATTTGCAATCAAAATAACTGACAGGCTAATAGCATCCAAAATAATATGTTTGTTTTATCTTTGTAAGTTTATTCTGCTGTCTTTTTTCTTCCAACTTGTAATTTGTGTATCTATCCTTGTATGCAAGAACAGATGCATAATTATACATGAATGTCCAAAAGTTGCAGCATGACATCTTATTTCCTGCCTCACCTTTGCAATGCATTGAGTGCATCAAATTGGTGCAGTTGTGCAGTAGATATGACTTAAAGTCATCAGAGTTAAAGCTGGTCTGAACTGACACAAGAAGACTGTTTTGGAGGAGTTTAATGTCTGTACGTCTTTAATTAAGTCTGGATTAACTGTCAGAGATTCTTTCAATGATTGACTAATTATTAATTACTGCCAATGAACTTCTCTGATACCGCAGATTAATTATTGCAAGTGTGGAATCTTGTGGTATAGTATTTTAAAAATGTGAAACTTCCAATTAAAACCTTTTTTAACTTTTCCTTTCGCTCTTTTTTCTGCTCTCTCTTCATCTCGACTTCTTTATCTCATTATTCCTTTTAATTTAATGCTGGTTTGGCATAAATTTAACCTACTTTCTTCTAATTTAAACTACTTCCTTCTCAGTTCTTGTGCTTTTATTTCACAAAGTTTATAGTTAAGACAATTCACAGTTGCTGGTCCTGTTTGTTCAGCTCTCAGATGCCTGGTTTTTCTCACCGCGAGCTTTTCACCTCACACTTCCATCAACTTGCAGTGCAAAATATCATCAAGCTTAAAAGGACAAGGGCAAGTTTAACTAACGGCAGATGCCACGAGATTTACTTCGATAGCAAATTATGGCCCATTAATCTTTTCAACTGACTGTCAATTCGGGGCCACCAATCCAATTTTGATTTAATACGTACTCATTTTTTTCCCCCACATTTCTGTCACAATCAATCATTCAAGAAAATGAAGAATTCACCGAACAATTCAAGCTGCTGTTCTCTAATTGTTTTATTATAACATATGGCCAGCAGTCTATTAACCTACAATGCTTCCATGACAGAAAAATGGATTTAGTCAATGAATTTATTTTACAGACAGAAGCGCCTTATTTGTCTGATGCAGCATTATTCCATAATTCCAAGGAGACTTTTTTGACAAGTATTTGTACTGCATAAATTTTACTTCTGGCTGAACTTTTGTAAGCTGCCTTGGCTCTCTGTCATCCAAAGCACAGACAGTTATGATTACTAATTGGTCCATCTTGCCAACTTTTAATTGATACGCACGAACTAGTTTTCTGTCCCGTATCCAAATGGAACAATTGGCTGCAAATGCTTCTCAAACTGTGAATGTTTGGAAAGCTAGTGTGAATTTCTCACAGCATATCATTAGCATCAGTGTTAATAATGACCTGATTTTCATATTGAGCCAAGTGCCTGTGTTTTTATAGGCCTTAAGTTTAATCACTTGACCATCTGTCTTGACAAAACCAAAGCTTTCCTTTTATTAACATAATTTTATCTTCCATTCTTTATAATTCTTGTTTCCTGGTGGATTTTGGTTGATTATGCGTGTGCTGATTAGATGGAACACAAAATTGAATATTAATTGTTTCTTATGACAAAAACCATTTAGAGACTGACAGTGACTACTTTCATGGGGTAAAATTTCCTGTGAGCACGATGTGAAGCACAATTGTAAATATCATTTTCACTGATGGGTTTAGGCTTTGTTGAATCCTCCTCAGGAAGTTCACATCCGGAGGCTTTTAAGATTCTGCATCTTTTAAGGATATTCAGATATCATCGAAAAATCCATACATGAGCAAAACTATTAGGAAAGAATATCTAATTGATGTTTATTTAATCCTACATGAGGAAGATGCTCCAAATGGGCAGCACAGTAGCACAGTGGTTGGCACTGCTACTTCATAGCGCCAAGGATCCAGGTTTGATTCCCACATTGGGTCACCATTTGTGTTGAGTGTGCACATTCTCCATGTGTCTGCATGGGTTTCCTCTGGGTGTTCCTCCTATGTGCTGGTTAGGTGCATTAGCCATGCTAAATTCTCCCTCACTGTACGTGGCATATGACAATGAGGGGGTTTTCACAGTAACTTCATTGCAGTGTCAATGTAAGCTTAATTATGTCTAATAAATGAACTTTAACTTATTAGGTCACTATCCCTCTTGCACTAGTTGTGATGGTGGAACAGTGCAAGCATTGTTTGTACTGTGGTACATGTGAGTACCCCTCGTTATTCTGACTGCTCATATTGTTATGGTGGGAAGTAATGGTCTGTGTGCACCTTGATGTTAGATTACAATTGGTAGGTCTTATCCCTGTTTAGTTTAGGGGTTTAAAAAATGTCAGCATGGATAAGTTTGTCCGAAGGGCCTGTTTCCATGTCTAAACGTCTATGATTCTGTGATTAAAAAATATAGTTCAAACAGAAGTCAGTCAATCTGTCTGAATGAGAAGAAGCTAACTAAAGAATACACATTTCCACTTATGAAAGTATCAAAAGCAAGAGATGTAGATTTAAAGAAATTTGCAAAAGAAGCAAAATCCATACAAAAAAACATGTTTTCATGCAGTGAGGGTAAGTGAATCGAATGCAGTACCTGAGACCATGGTGGAGGAAGGTTCAATCAAGGTATTCAATAGATAATTAGACCTATTATTGTACAAGGAACAATGTTCAGGGTTACTGAGATGATTGACCCTTTAAGGGAAACACAGCAGAGTCATGTCATAATGGCCTGTACAACCAAGAATGGGTAATCACCCCAGGGGATAGAATCCTCTTAGACAGGAAGTATGTAGGGAGCAAGCTGCAGCCATATATTAATAAGTATATTTTGTGTTCATTAATGAAAGAACATCTTTACAATTACAGAGGAAGGTAGGGATTGGTGTTAAGTAAATTGCTCATTTGGAAAGCCAGTGCAGACATGACAATATGGGCAGCCTTCTTCTGTGCTGCAAAAATTTAGTGACTCTATGATTCTGTGACAGTGGATGCCCAACTGCAATTGAACTGTGGCTTTTTCAGAACAAAATTAATGTTAAGAGTATTAATGGAAGGTGATGTGTAAGATTAAGCCAGCAATTGCAAAATTATACCTGCCATTGGGAGATGGAAGCAAGAAAATCATGGTCTGCAACCTTTGTAGAAGGTCATTTTAACATTGCCAGCAACTATAACATTGTTTTCAGTTCGGCTATAATCCTAATAATAATATTAACAAGTCAGCAGCTCGGTGGCACTGTGGTTAGTGTTGCTGCCTCACAGTGCAAAGGGCTTGGATTAGATTCCACCTTTGATTGACTGTCTGCGTGGGCTTCCTCTGGATGCTTTGGTTTCCTCCCACAATCCAAGGGCGCACAGGTTAGGTGGATTGGCCATAGTTGATGTGCGGGGATAGGGCACAGGGAAGAGCCTGGGGGGATGCTCTTTTGGAGAGTTAGTGCAGACTCAATGGGCCAGATGACCTCATTCTGCACAATGAGGATGCTGTAGATCTAAGTGAAATTTTCTGGCCGCACTCACCCCAGAACCGGAACATCCCACCCGAGATTAATGGAGCTTTGCGTTGCCCGCCCGGCGCCCGCTCCGATTCCCATAGTGGGTGGGACAGGAAAATTCTCCCCCATGTCTATAGCATATTGTGGGTGACATGATGGCATAGTGATTAGCACTGCTGCCTTACAGTGCCAGGGATATAGGTTCAATTCCCAGCTTGGGTCATTGTCAGCGTGGAGTCTGCATGTCCTCCCTGTATCTGCGTGCATTTCCTCCGGCAGTTTTGGTTTCCTCTACAGTTCAAAAGATGTGCTGATTAAGTGTGTTGGCCATGCTAAATTTTCCCTCTGTATGCTTGAACAGGCGCTGAACAGTGATGACTACGGGATTTTCACAGTGATCTCATTGTAGTGTTAGTGTGAACATACTTGTAACCCTAATAAATTAATTAATTAATAAGCTACAGTGTTACAGTGGTCAACTTATTTTTCTAAGGCTCTATCTGCCTATTCCAGTAGACTTTCCATGATCCTATTTGAAGAAGGGAATTATCACTTCATTCTGCTCAAAGTTTCCCCGACTGCCAACATCATATTAAACAGATTAACTGATTACTCATCACATCGCTGTTTGTGGAACATTATTGATGCAGAGTAGCTGTAATGTTTGCCTACAAATCAGTCCTTGCAGATGAAAGTAATTCATTGTACATGAAATGCATTGAAACATTTTGGAGGCATGACAAGAATATGCATCGGGTAACATTTATTATTCAAAATTATATTTAAATTAATTTACATGCAGGGGAAAGAATATTTGTGTCACAGAGCTGTCATTCTTCATTCTATGCAAAGATTTTACAAACATCAGCCACGATTTTCCCAAAAACGCTGAATTGGCAGGAAAACTGTTCTAGATCCTGACTGTTTTGTCAGTTTAGCTTCTCACCTGAATCTCCCCACTCTGTGCACTGCAAAGGTCCCAATCATGAATCTTATTAAAAATCCAGGAGGATCTATTCGCTCTGGAGTCTGACAGTTCTGGAAATCTGCACATGCACACTGGTCCCGATCTGTCAGTCTACCCTCATCAATTGCTGGCTAGCCTGGGAGCCCCGCAATGCTGCCTCTCCAGCTGCCCCCTATGGCCCAATCACAGACCCCACAACAATTCCTGGGCAAGCCCTGACTACCCCCATCCCTGAGCAACCCAATGTCCAGCCCACCTTCCCCCCCCCCGGCCACCAGTGGCAATTTTCCCCAAACCCCTCACTGTAGCAAACCCCCACCCTGCATAGACCCCCACCCTGGGAGGCAGGCGCCCCTGTAGCCTCCCAGCCTGCTCCAATCGCTGTCCTTCCTCTATCCCAGACCGATCGCCATACAGAGTGACAGGGGGACTGCTGCTAGATCACTCTTAGGTCCCCCAACAACATGCCCTGCCCCCTTACCATTGCCCAGCACCTGATTGACAATGCCAAGATACCCCTGAGTATGGGCACTTTGCCCCTTGGACAGTGCCAAGAGGCCACACCCCATTGCTCGACCCCTGGGAGGCCCCAATTGCTTCCACTGCATTCTAGCAGGGTCTCCTGCAAATTTCCTGAATGTGGGGTGATACTCAAAACCTTGCCAGAATGAAGCATTTCTGACAGAGTGGCAGATTCACTGGGGACTGGTAAGTTCCAGATAATGAAATGTAAAACATTTTGAAAACAGATTCAAATTACTTACCTGCCTTCCTACTGGTTTCCAGTAAGGACTGGTCTCTGACTGTTCTCCAGCTCTAAGAGATGCAAATGCATTGCTGGCAGCGTACACCTCCCACTCCGACTCACAGGTTGGAATGGGAGAATCACGGACATCTTTTCCAAGGCTTAAGGAAGATCCAAACTTTGTGTCAAATGAGCTGGCCCGAGTCAGCAATTTATTTTCATTTTCATTCACGAACACTCCCATTGGGCAATCTTACACAATCAAGAAAAGCCAAAATCAACCCTTTTGTGCAGCAAGATAAATTAATTCTTCATTTCAAATTAATATTTTTAGATAGTGAGGATAGATCTATTTTTAAACCTCCAAGTACTGACTTCCCGAGAGGAAGATCAATAGTTGAGATCTGTCCATGAAAAATAGTGATCTTTCATGGAGTGATTTTTAGTTCTGTTCATTTCTTTGTTCAAAACTACATCAACTCAACTTTGTAGCTAGCATCTAAAATAGCAAGTTTTTTTTATTAATTATTTATTCATAGGGCATTGCTGGCTTGCCAGCATAAGTTGCCCATCCCTAGCCCCTCGAGGGCAGTAGAGAGTCAATCATATTGCTGTGGCTCTTCAGTCACAAGCAGGCCAGACCATGTAAGGATTCCAGATTTCCTTCTCTGAAGGACATTAGTAAATCAGACGAGTTTTTCTGACAATCGACAATCATTTCATGGTCATCATTCGGATGGCACAATGGCACAGTGGTTTGCATTGCTGCCTCACAGTGCCAGGATCCTGGGTTCAATTTTTGGCCTCTGGCCACTGTCTGTATGGAATTTGCATTACCTTGTTGAATTTCTGGATTAGCAGTCCAGTGAAAACACCACTTGGCCATCATGTAAATGAATATATTATTCCATTAGAGAAGCAGAAAGTATTAAAATCTCAGCAGTCTCAACAGACCTGGACAGAGAAACGAGAGGCCAGGGCCCCAAACACTCCTTCAAGGCAAAGCAGTGTTCCACTTGTACTTTATTCAGATTAGTCAAGCGTTTTCATGGCTCACAGTTCATTCTCATTACTTTAACTCTGAAAGAGCCATATTGGGCTTGATGGGGCCTGAGTGGGGAATTGGGCTGATTAGGGGTCTGTGTAGAAAAGATGTCTGAATGGTCGTCTGAGTGAGGAAGGAGCCTGAGTGGTGAGGGAGACTGAATGGGAGTCTGAGTGGAGAAGAAAGGGTTGAGTGAGGGGTTGCATGGATTGGGAAGATTTAGCAGAGTTTTTTCTTCCTCTCAGTCAGAGGCTGCAGATGTGAGCAAACCTTTTGAAGTCTTCTGTCAGAAAGGAGATGTCAATTTCACTTGGGGGTACAGAATAGAACATCTCAGTAGGGAGAGGGATGAATGGGGACTAAGTTAGGGGGTTGCGTCACTTTCATGCTGCATGGTATTAGCTGGGGAAGAGGAATCTGATCCATTTTTTGTGGGTTGGGGAATTATGCCCAGGCAAGCAGGTAGTGACTGAGTATATCCCTCTCCCTTCAAAATTATGCACTTACCTGATGTCCTCTGGCATCAGGTTCGCCAAGTTCACATCAGTTGGGTTCCACATCGGTGTGGCCAATGTGACTCGACTTTCTCATGAGGGAGCTGATTCAGATGCAGAGGCCTGATAATGATGTGTTACAATATGGAAACGATATTCCGGATGTTGACCATCAAGAAACCCATTATGCTCTGGCAGTGGCGGGGGAGGGAAGGAGAATGAGGAGAGAATCATGTTTTAGATGTCTCACAGAACTTTCCACTCCTGACACCAATACCACGTGGAAAATAGAAGCAGAATATCCCAGCCAATTAAGTTATTTTAGGAGGTTATACATGGATTTTTAGTTTTAGATCTGAAATACGAGAGTTATTGTTAGGACACACAAAGTTGTCATTATAATTCATATATCTTTTTCTCTTTAACAGCATTCCCTACCTGTACTCCACTTACTCAGTTCACCTGTAATAATGGAAGATGCATCACCGTTAAATGGCGTTGTGATTCAGGTAATACAATAAAGTGTAACAGATGATTCTTCAGTGGTATTTTATGCACCATTTTTTTTTGTCCACAGTGAAGTGGAGATTAAAGTGCTACATTCATTTTTTTAGATGCCTATTTTTAATTTTAAGGGTAGTATTTTCTTGCTTTATTGGGTAATGAGAGATAGAATAGATATAACAACTTATTCATAATTTTATCATAGATTTTTAAATGGTTGCCCTCAACTTCCAATCTCTAAAAAGTCATACCCTGGAGGTACCACAGAGGATAAGGAAGAATTCCCCATGTAACAGCAGCATGGACATTGCTCGGGATATTTATATTTCCAATGGCAATTACCTACACTGGGTACAATCCGATATAGAAAAAAATCCCACAACACCAGCTCGAAGTCCAACAAGTTTATTTGGCTGGGAAGTCACCTGATGAAGGGGCAGCCTGTTCTGAAAGCTTGCAGCATTTGCTACAAATAAACTTGTTGGATTTTAAGCTTGTGTTGTAGGATTTCTTTCTGTTATACCCAATCCAATGCCAGATCTCAATATCATGACTACATTCGGATACTCCAGTTCAAATTGGAAACTTCAAATGGCTTCAACTATGTTATCAGAATAGTTACCCAGGAAAGATTAGAAGAGTTAGAATCATAGAATCCATAAAATCTCTACAGTGCAGACAGGTAGATTTGGCCCATTGAGTCTTTGAAAAAGCATCCCACCCAGGTCCTCCCGTCCTGCCCTATCCCTATAACCCTGGACATTTATCATGGCTCTTCTACCTAACCTACGTACACAAAGGGGCAGTTTAACATAGCCAATCTATCTAACCTGCATTACTCTGACTATAGTACTAACCCACTACCACAGATGTCCTTACAGATCCCTGGAGCTAAGCTCCCCCTCCCCCTCCCCACCTCCCCCACTGCATCCCTGCCCTCTGATTCCTAACTACTCCCCACCACTCTGGCTAACTCACCCAACTACACAATTGATCACCCCCCATCCCCTTCCAACTATCCCTCTCTTACCTATTTATTTTATACATTTACCTTATCTATGGCTTCTCAAAGTAGCCAAACTTTTAAACTTAACCGCTTGATGGCAGCTAGCGCTGTCAAAAATAGGTCATTGCATCACTCCCCCTGACACTGTTGAACTTGACAGAAGGCCACAGGAATCCACTGCATTGAACTGGGTCGGAAGGTTGGGTGACAAGTGTCCGGCTAAATTGTCACGTAAATGTAAAGGAGAAGAGTGGTTTTCCCACTGTGGTTGCCGCTCCTCACCCGGTCTGGCCGAGTGACAGTTCATTTGAAAATGTATTTTCCAACGTAGAGTCATTGAGACTTACAGCATGGAAACAGGCTCTTTTGCTCAACATGTCCATGCTGTCCCTTTTAACCCCCAATTGCCCCACGTTTGGCTCATATCCCTCTACACCTATCTTACCCATGTAATGGACATTTGATATCAGGGTTCAAAGGATTAAGTTATAAATACAGATTCCATGCATTTGACTTGTATTCCCTTGAATTTAAAAGATAGTGGGCTGATTTAATTGAGGTGTTTAAAATGGTAAAAGGATTTGATGAGATAGACACTAAAGAAAAAATTTCTTGAATGGGGGAATCAATAGTGATAAGACATAATTTTAGAATTTGAGTTGAGCCATTGAGAAGAGAAATAAAAAAAGGACATTTTTCACACAAAGGGTGGTAGACATCTGTAGCTTGCTGTTCCCAAATTTTGTGACTGCTGGTTCAATTTAAATTTTCAAGGCTGAGATCGACGTTTTTACTAGGTGAAAATATCAAGGGATGTGGATCAAAGATGGGTAAGTGGATTTGCGATATAGATCAGCTCTGAACTAATTGAATGGCAGAGCAAGGAGGATGCTAAATCGCCTACTTCTGTTCCTATGTTCCGAGATGCGGAAGCAGCTTGAGCTTCATGTTGTGAGCAGAATACAAAAGCAGGAAGGCAATGCCGCCTTCATATCAAACCTTGATTAAGCTACACTGTGTGAGCAGTACAGCTCTCCATGCTATAAAAAGAATAACGAAGGACTATGGGAAGCGCAAACAAGAATTAGAAGGGTGTAACTAAAACTGAAAGGATGCTACTATTAGGAAAGGTTCAATAGACTTTTTTTCTTTGAAAAATAGTGGATGCTTGTTTGTTTTTTATTAATGGATCAATTGGATTATTACTGTGTTGTTGACTGTATGCAATTGTGTGATTTAAATCATTTTAGAAATGGCATTTGAAATTTCTGAAAGAAATTCTTACAAGTTGGAAACATTTTAAGTGTTATGATCGCACATGCAGGATCAAATAACATAGGAGGAGGCCGTACTGTTGAAGGCAGGAAGGTGGTGGCTTTCCAGTATGCCCTGCTGATGTCCTTCCCATCTCCAAGCTTGCCCTCAGTGAGGGCAGAAGATTCTGCCCCAAGACTCGAATGGAATTGCAAGGGATTTTATGGTGCAGCTTCATCCTAATAGCTACTACCCATGATACAAAAACTACAACACGCATTGGCCATGCTAAACTCTCCCTCAGTGTACCTGAACAGGTGCTGGAGTGTGGTGGCTAAGGGATTTTCAGTGTCTTCATTGTTGTGTGAATGTAAGTCCACTTGTGACACTAATAAATAAACTACAAGATTTCCTTAGAATTTATAAAATTCCTGCAGTGCAGGAGGAATTTGGGTAGGACTGTTGTCATCGAGCCTGTATTGACAACAATCCTACCCAGATCCTATCCCTGTAACCCCATGTATTTGCCCTGCTAATTCACCTGACACTGAGGGACAATTTAGCATGGCTAATCAACACAACTCGCACATTTTTTGAGTGTGGGAGGAAACCCGCGCCCCAGAAGAAACCTATGCAGACATGGGGAGAATGTGCAAACTCCACACAGGCAGTGACCCCAGGCTGGAATTGAATCCAGGCCCCTGGCACTGTGAGGCAGCAGTGCTTACCATTGTACTGCCGTACCACTGTTCTGCTTAGAATGAGCAACGGTTCCGATAGTTTACATTACTATGGATGATGCTAAAACATAGCCCAGAAGATCATAGGTTTGAAATCTTGTTTGTGCTGACTTAGCTCTTCTTGGCCAGGATATATTTAATTTTATTGAATTGTGCTCAAGCCTCTCCAGCTGAAAGGGAATTACTGCAAATTAGTTTGCATTCATCCAAGAATTGAGTGAGGACAGGTTTGGAGTAGATTGTGATGTCTTAACATGAAGCAGCCTGCATTCTAGAGTTACAAATGAAAAATAAACAGATGGACAAGATGCAGGATTGTTGTCACTTATGTAACCTTGTTTCAACAAAGCCAAGAAGACAACTTTTTCTAAACTTGCTGCCAAATTGCATAAGTCATGCAACTGCTATTCTTCATGGGATTCAATGTTGATAGCCATCCAGCATTTTTATTAACCATCTGTGGCCTATGATTGGAAACTTGGTGAGGGTGCTTTTCATACTATTGCATTTGTTACAGATGATGATTGTGGGGATGGCAGCGATGAGGTGGGCTGTTCTCCCTCCTGTACCAACACGCAGTTCAAATGTAACAACGGCCGGTGTGTTCCTGAGCACTGGATCTGTGATGGCGACAATGACTGTGGTGATTTTAGCGATGAAACTCACGCTAATTGCACAGAACCAGGTATGTGTGCTAAATGGCTGGAGTTGTATATGGTGACGTTATCGAGGGACAAATAGAATTATATAAAAACACTCTCTGTGATAGAAATGATATCATGTACTTACTTCTCACAAAGACTCAGATTACATTTCCTTTGTTTTGCACCAGAAATAGGACAGAAGGAGTGTTACTACAAAGATCGTTTTAGCAAAACCCAAGTCATAAGCCTGTATATAAAAATTATCGAAGTTAAAAGCATTCCCAAAGGCATTTGACAAGATGCCATACAAAATAAGAGTTCATGGTATACATATTAGCAAGCATTGAAGATTGGTTAGATAACAGGATCAGAGAGTCAGGATAAGTGATATTATGGTTGACAATAAGTAATGAGTGATGTGCTGCAGGAATCAATGTTGAGGCCTAACTATTTAAAACCTATATTAATGGCTTGGAGAAGGAACAAAATGCATGGTTGCTAAATTTTCTAAAGACACAAAAATAGTTAAGAGAATAAAATGTAAAGAGGCCATGAGGAGACTCCAAAAGGATAATGGTGGGATAAGTGTTAGTCAATTTAGACAGAAATGAGGGGATTTTCTTTCTCTCAGAAGATCATTGCCAGTGGAATATTCTTTCTCAGAGAGCAGTGAGGGGAGGGTCATTGGATATGTTTAAGGTCGAGCTGGATAATTTTTCACTGGCAAGGGGTTCAAAGTATGTGTTTGGGATATTCAAGAGAGTAGAGGCCACAATCAGATCAGCCAAATGGCAAAGCAGTCTCAAGGGGTCTAATTTGTGTGTTTGTATGTTAAAGATAGAATCAGCACACACTTTCAGCTAGTTGCAAAGATTGAGAGAGGGCAAGATCCTGAGATCTATAAAATGCCCAAGAGCATATATAATGTAAGCTGCATATTAAACTTCAAATGTGTTTATGAAAGTGGCATGTGCATAAACTTTGAGTAGTAGGAGTGACCAAAACTCTTTATGGACAATGCAAATTATTGAATATACATGTTAGATTCTCAGTAAGAGCAATTATTGACATTTTCTCCCATAGTGGATTAAATTTCAGATCATACAGACTGAACATGTTCTGTTATAACAAGCTTGATTTGTGTTTCATATGTTGAATGCAATTATATTTAAAGATTGTTAAAAATCAGTGAATCAATCAAACAACCACAACACACAGGAACTGATAAGGAAAAAAATCAATTATATGTACTTTTTGATTATAAAAAAGACTGCTAATTCATATAATGAAACAAATCTCTTCAAAAATTATAATGATACCTTCAGGCATATGATGAAATAGTTTTTAAATTCATTGCATCAATGCAATAAAACCATCCAATGAAATTTGTAAAATATTAATTTTATCATGTAAATAAAGATAAAAAATAATTAGAAATGCTGAACTTAACAGTGACCTATTAAAGTGATTCTCACAAATTCATTGAAAGTTGTTGTATGGAACTCTTCACTGAGTGTCTTGATCATCATTTAATGTTAAAATTGAAGCAAGAATATATCCTTCCAGAAAGTTAAAAATAACTCTACTTCAGATAGGTTAGATAACTCAGAATGTGTTCTCTCCCAGATGTATTTAAATTATTGACTACATTTTATACAGTGGAGCATGTCCCAGTGTCACCACCTCTCCTGCCGCGCCCAAGCCCCCAAACATGATTGGTTGGCTAGCCCTGCACATGTTTCACAGTTTGTTGGTTTCTCATTGGCTTGAAACAAGCCTTCTGCCCCCCTAGGGAAGGCAGACCAGCCTCTGAGTGCTGCCGGCCAATCAAATAGCCCACAGTTCTCTTGTGCCAGCAGTGTCACCAGAATTGATGGCCAGCACTGCGGCTGCACCAAGTCCTCAAGGAATCAATTTTGTGATGGAACCAGACCACAAAGTGTGTCCAGAGACTCGTCAGGCTAGCAGACCCCAGCAAGGTGGGTAGACTGTTGGAGTAGGGGAAAAGGAAATGTGCTAAGTAACAAAATGCCTCCTTGGGGTAAATGTGGAAGTAGGGAGGGGTGAGGAGGAGGCATGGGGATGTCGCTACTTATGTGCAGGAAGGCCCAAAACATGGCACTCATGGAATCGTAGAATCCATACAGTGCAGAAGAAGGCCATTCGGCCTATTGAGCCTGCATCAACAGCAATCCCACTTATGCAGTATCCTCATAACCGCATGTATTTATCCTGTGAGTCCCCCTGACACTGAGGGGCAATTCAGCATGGCCAATCAACTAAACCTACCCATCTTTGGAGTGTGGGAGGAAACAGGAGCATGAGGAGAACATGCAAACTCCGCGCAGCCAATCACCAAGGCCAGATTTTTAACCTAGGTCCTTGGTCCTCTGAGGCAGCATTGCTAACCATTGTGCCATCAGTCAGCCACCAGTCCGTTAGGTTTTTAGCTTTTATCTGTTGGGCTGGAGACTTGGCAATTTCTACTACCATGGGTCAAATCTTAAAGGCTTCAAGAAGAGGCTTTCAAGTAGCCTCTAATAAACCACAAATATATTGCTATACAGCATTCCATCCTATCACTCAAGCTATTAATCTACATTCACTTCACAGAATAATTCATTTTCATTTTTATATTACTATCATAAGCATGGAAAGCCCATAAATATTTCGTTAGTTTGTCCTGTTCATCAGTTTAGCAGCATTTGAGCATTGAATGGAAATGCTGATGTGGGTTTTCCATTTAATTCCAATTATAGAATTGGCATTATGTCTTGGTCAATCTTCTGGAAACACCCTCGATTTTCATTTCGATCAAAAGCATTGGAAGTGAAAATCAGCTGGTTTCTGTCAGAGGTTGATGATTCACAACATTTTAATGTTGGGGCAACAAGTTAAAAATACATCTGATAGTTGGCCTAGAACTGTTGAAATTTTCCACTCTGAAAATTGCTTGAAAAAATAAAAAATAGTCATTGATAATATTTTAATTGCCTATTAATTTCTTATTAATTGCCTATCCTGTGAATGCTGATTCTGAAAGACATAATTTAATAGACTCCACATCAAATATCTAAGCTGCATGCATTTCAATTAAAAATGAAGCTGATTTACAACAATATCTTTAAATTATTAAAATGTTTCATTTTTCAAGCTCAGAATTTTCACTTGTTCATTATTAGCTAAATAGCAGAGCAGCATGTTATGCTCCAACAAGTTGAGCTAATCACTCAGCATTTTCATTTAGACGATTTCAATATTGGGAAAGCTGTTGGACCCAAAGGTAAAGTCATTGTTGAAATATTATAGAATAATGCTTCATTTCTTTGTTCCATGAAGAAGGAGGCTCAATTCATGGGAGAAAGGTTACATCTAAGTGGTATACAAATGAATGAACTCCATGCATGGATGATTTGTTACACCTTTAGAAGGCTTTCTTATTTGTCATGTTTGTACAGAATGGGGCATTTTTGTTTGACACAACTTTTAGCTCTGTTTAATTTGTTTCTTGTTCCTCTCAATCATTGACATTGGGTGTTATTTAAGGCATCATAATGATGCCTTATTCTCAGAGTAATCACTGGGCCACCTTATGCAGGTCTCATTATAGTAGTTCGGCAAAACAACCCATTGATCATCACCGGTAGAGAACGAGAAAAGATGTGCCACATTGCTCCAAATAAAACAACTTAATAGTTGTTAACTTTTTCATAATTATGCCTCAGAGTTCTGAAATCCTCATTAAATCTGTTTTACTGTGCCTTGTAAAAAAATCAGCTTTTTCCTTGTTTTGCAAAAATGTTTTTTTCCAATAATGGGCACAATTTTACTATTGCACTATGCCTGTTTTCAGGTACGAAAACTTGGTAAAGTTGGGCATGAGGCAAGTAGCACAATCCCAGCCCGCCTCCACACCAGTTTCCCCTTTATGAGCACGGAATGAGCACTACAGCCATTTAAGTGCATTTGCATGCATTTGAATGCATTTGCATACATTTAAATTGACTTAATAGATCTGCTGACATTCTGACTGTGATCAGTAGTGGGGGTGAAGTGGGGGTCTGCTGCCACTCTGCTTGAGATTGGTTGGGGGGAGGGGTCCACGATCAATCTGGGTGATAGATGGGATGGGGAATAAGGGTTAGTAATGTTGTGGGGGTGGGGCAATGTCCTAGTACCGAGCCCTGCGGCACACCACGAGTGATCGACCTCCAGCTAGAGAAACATCCTTCCACTATTACTCTCTGTCTCCTATTACAAAGCCAGTTACTTATCCATCTAGCTACCTGTTCTTGTATCCCATGAACCTTGAGGGACTTTTCAAATGCCTCACTGAAATCCATATAGACTACATCAAACCGTTTTCGTCACCTCCTCAAAAAATTCTGCCAGATTCATAAGGTACGACCTCTCCTTAACAAAGCCATGCTGCGTATCCCTAATCAGATCACAACGCTCAAAGTGCCTATACATTCTATCTTTAAGAATCCCCTCCAACAGCTTCCCTACCACTGACGTCAAACTCACCAGCCTATAATTTCCAGGGTTATTCCTACTACCCTTTTTAAACAACGGTACAACATTAGCTATTCTCCAGTCCTCTGGGATCTCACCTGTGTCCAAGGAAGAGACAAAGATTTGCGTCAGAGGCCCAGCAATTTCACCTCGCACCTCCCTAAGCATCCTGGGATAAATGCCATCAGGCCCTGGAGATTTATCAGTTTTAATGCTACCTAGAAGCTCTAACACTTCCTCCCTCGGTATGGATATTTCCCTCAATTGGTCCACAGCTCTCTCCAGGACAGTACCGGTCAACAAGCCCCTCTTCTTCGTGAATACCGACGCAAAGTATTCATTCAGGATCTATGCCATTCCCTCAGGCTCTAAGCACAGTTCCCCTCCTCCGTCCCTAAGAGGTCCAATTTTTCCTCTAACCACCCTTTTATTCCTAACATAGGAGTAAAAAGCCTTTGGATTTTCCTTAATACTATCCACCAAAATCATTTCATGCCCCCTTTTTGCCCTTCCAACTCCCCGTTTGAGCTCCCTCCTACTCTCTCTATATTCCTCCAACGCTGTCTCGGTTCCCAGCTGCTTTGATCTATCATACGCCTCTCTTTTCTTCCTAATCAAGTCCTCAATATCCCTAGTAATCCACGGCTCTCTAATCCTACCAAGTTGGATCTGAAACGCTCCCAGTTTCAAATCAGCACTTAGAATCAAAATGGTAAAGTCGGGCCCGATGTATTTCTCTGTTTGTCAAATTAGTCATATCTGTAAATAGTGAACATTTTTGTTTCAATTAACATTTGTATTTTCGAATGTTGCATCTAAATTAATATTTCAACTCCTATATTAATGAACCTCCATTGAAGCATTGCATTTTGAAATGTTACTCCAGTATTAACCAGACCAAAGGCACAGTTGAACATTATGCCTTGAACGCAGACTGAAAACACAAGGCAAGAAGTGCTGGGAAAATGCAGTAAAATATGTGCTATTAAAATGCTGAACAAAGTACAATTAATATAATTGCCATAGCCTTATCATGATTTTTTTCTCAAATAATTGCAGTAAATGCATTAATTAGTAAATGTATCATTTGTTTTGCCCCTACAGCTACAAGGCTACCAGGTGGGTGTCACAGAAAACAGTTTCAGTGTTACCTGGATGGCAACTGTGTTCCACTGCGATGGCACTGCGATGGGGACTGGGACTGTGAAGATGGCAGTGATGAAAACAGCTGTGAAGGAAATACGAGAACGTGTGACTCCCACTCAGAGTTTAAATGCAAAGACACAGGTATGGCACAATGGCGCACGAGACTGTTGTAGAAGTGTTGTCTCAACAACAGCAGCCTACGTAACATCTTTAAAATGACAAGCATTCCAAAGTGAATCAGACGAGAAAGCAATACCAGACTGTAGTAGAAGACTAATTAAGGATGGTTGAATAAAGCTTATTTAAAAATGGTTTCAGAAAGAGAATTAGCATGCAGAAGGTTCATGGATAGAGTTCCAGGAACAGCAGGGAAGGAGAAAGCCCCTTGAGCCTGTTATTCAGTGAGGTCGTAGCTGATCTGATTATGGTCTCAATTCCACTTTTGTGTCTATCCTGATATTCTTTGGCTTCCTTGTCTTTCAGAAATTTTATTGAACTCAGCCTTAGACACATTCAATGATCTATCCTCTATTATTTTTTGGGGATGCGTAAGCCACATACATTCTGAGAGAAAAACGCTTCACCTTATCTTTGTTTTAAAAGAGACTCTCTTATTTTTAAGCCATACCCGCTGCTTCCAGTTTCCCCCACATCCTCCTGGTATCTCCTCAGTTAAGTCTTCTCAGGATCTTTTACATTTCAATAAGATCACCTCTTATTCTTCAAAACTCCAATGGATATAAACCTTTCTTCACAAGATAAGTCCCAAAAATAAGTCATGTGAGTCTTCTCTAAACTGCTTCCAAAGAAATGATATCTTTTTTCAAATAAAGAGAGTAAAATGGTCCTCAGTATTCCAGATGTGGTCTCACCAATACGCTGTACAGTTGCAGTCAAACTTGCCTACTTTTAAATTCCATTCCACTCATAAAAATACAAAGATTCCATTTGCTTTCCTAATCATTTGCTGTACCTGAATATTAACCATTTGTGGTTCATGTATAAGGAAATCCAGATTCCTCTGTACCACCAAATTGTGCAATCTCTCTCCTTTTAAATAATACACTGCTTTTCTATTATTCTTACCAAAAGTGAATGCATTCACAGTTGCCTCCTCTTGACAACTTATTTGCCTATCTGCTTTTGTCATCTTAAAAATCTGCCATGGTAGTAAGGCAAAAGTGATAATATACTAAAGGCTACAATTGGAAGAATGGATGGTATCATCTGAAACAATGGTGCTGGAGGAGGTTGCAAAGATGCAGGAGCACTTAGTCATGAATTGACTTATAACTTGAGGAAAAGGGGCAACACAATGACAAAGTGGTTAACACAGCCACCGCACAGTATCAGGAACCCGAGTTCTATTTGTGGCTTTGGTCGCTGTCTGTATTGAGTTTGCAAATTCTCCCAGTGTCTGCATGGGTTTCAGATTTCCTCTCAGTCTAAAGATGTATGGGTTAGGTGGATTAGTCATGTAAATTACCTCTTAGTGTCAGAGGGACTAGCTAGGATAAATGCACAGACTTATGGGGATAGGGCTAGGTGGGATTGTGGTCGCTGCAGATTAGATTGGGCCAAATGGCCTCCTTCTGCACTGTAGGATTTATGTTCCTGTGAAGGATTTAAAATTTATTGAATTCAGAGAATGGTAACCAATTAAGTTGAAACAGGAGTGATGCTTGGTGGAATGGAATCCATGTGGATGATGGAGCATTAGACCATTTGAAATTTAGAGTTGAATTCTGCAGTCTTGAATATAGCCCATATTCAAGCAGTCTAGTCTATTAATAGCATGGATGAAAATTGCATTGAGGCTATAAGGGCAAAGAAATTGCAGAGGTGGAAATCAATGGTTTTCGTAATGGTAGGGTACAAGGCTTAAAGTTCAAAGCAGGGCTGCAAGGACAGCAAGTACTACCAAATTCAAGGTGGAAATGGAATCAAGCCATGACATAATACTTTAGCAGGATCTGAATAAAATGAAATGTTTCATTGTAGAAATTTCTGGATGATTGTGAACTTTGTATCAGACAAGCTGAGAGGAGAGTGATGGGTGTATAAATGGGCAATTTCATTTTGTATGTGTTTACATGAAATAGAAACATGAACCAATGCTTCTACATAATGCCGTTGATGGGCAATATGTAGACAAGGAACAGGAGAATTAAATATAGAGCCTTATGTCATTGCAAGATGACTGTGATTGGGGTGAGGAGAGAAGTCTCTGCCAAAATGTATTGCTGTGCTGGAACTCTAGATGTGAAATCAAACAAGGACGGTGCTATGGAGATAACTTATGAAAGAGAAACGCTGGAGTGAAATGACATTTTGGAGAAGTGAGCATAGAGTTGCGTGAGATTATTCCCTGCAGAGACTGATAACTTTTTAAAAATAAGTTTGAACTTCCACTTACTGACTGTAAGGATCACTACATGGCTTCAAATTTTAAAACTTTTACCGTAACCAGAAATTTAAAAACAACTCCAGATTCCACTTCATGTTGAAAGTTCCTCGATTCCTTCAGTGGATGCTTCATTATCCAGGAACTAGTCCAAAGTTATTCTTGGTTCCTGAGGGCTGCTTCTTTTATTTTTTCTTTCCCAGCTGGGTAACCGTTAGCCTCAGTTTCATAGTGAGGATGAATTGGAAATTCTTCTTACTAGTGCCAAGCTAAGTAAATTTTCCAGCCTCACACACTCCATCTCTTATTCTCAGCACGAATTTCGACCCATATTTTGCATGGTGACCAACAGGGTCAGCGTTGTTTTTTCTGTTAAAAGTACTGGACAAGCCACTTCTGTATTTCTTTTTTGTTTTTTTTACTTATTTGTTCACAGGATGTGGGCTTCACTGGCTAGGTCAGCATTTATTGCCCATCCCTAATTTCCCTTCAGAAGGTAATGATGAAATACCTTCTTAAAATAGAACATAGAACATTACAGCGCAGTACAGGCCCTTCGGCCCTCGATGTTGTGCTGACCAGTGGAACCAATCTAATGACCCTTTAACCTAAACTATTCCAATATTATCCATGTGCCTATCCACTGACCATTTGACTGCCCTCAAAATTGGCGAGTCCACAACTGCTGCAGGTAGAGCATTTCATGTCCTTACTACCCTCTGAGTAAAAACCCAACCTTTGACATCCGTCTTAAAACTACCACCCTTTAATTTAAAGCTCGTGTTAGCCATCACCATCCGAGGAAAAAGGCTCTCACTGTCCACCCTATCTAACTACCTGATCATTTTATATGCCTCAATTAGGTCACCTCTTAATCTTCTTCTCTCTAATGAAAATAACCTCAAGTCCCTCAGCCTTTCCTCATAAGACTTTCCCACTGTACCAGGTAACATCCTGGTAAACCTCCTCTGCACCCTTTCCAATGCCTTTACATCTTTCTTATAATGTGGCAAGCAAAACTGTACGCAATACTCCAAGTGCGGCCGCACCAGAGTTTTGCACAGTTGCAACATGACTTCACAGCTCCAAAATTCAATCCCTTTACTAATAAAAGCTAACACACCGTGTGCCTTCTGAACAACCTTATCAACCTGGGTGCCAACTTTCAGGGAGCTATGCACATGTACACTGAGATCTCTCTGCTCGTCGACACTATTAAGAGACTTTCCATTAGCCCTATATTCTGTACTCCTGTTACTCTTACCAAAGTGAATCACCTCACACTTTTAAACTCCACATGATCTCTTTAATTCCTCCATCTCACCCTAAAGTAAGTACGCTTTCCCAAAACACAACAATTTTATAAACTGCATAGCTATAACAATGATCGCAATGTTTTTTTAATGGAAAGGGAGTCAGAGAGATGGCGATAATGGCAAGAGGAAATATCCACGAATCGGTGTTCTGAGAAGTTTCACAGTTGTCACAGTGTTTAATAATTGCTGCATATGTGCAGTTAGAGATTAGCTGTGGGCCACAAAGCATTCGACAATACTTAATGTCATTGTTTTGTATAGTAATCCTGTTGACTTTGGTTCACGAGCAAAATGTAGACTTCCGTGACAGCACAACAGGCGATGAATCAATAGGAAAGCATTATCAATCCTGCAAATCAGCTGTAAATTGCAAGTGGAAACCAGTTAAGCACATGAAATGACATTCAGAAAGCAACAATAGGTGTTGAAAACTACTTTAGAGTTAGACATTATTAGGTAAGGAAACCAGGTCTTTAGGCCAAGAACTGTATGGCCTTCAGGAAGGACTCATTAGGTGAGACTTTATGGCCACACCCACTTCAAAACTAGAAAATCCTGCCTGAGGTTAACAGGCCGTTCCATGGTCTGCCCCTTGCCATTTACGATTCCCATGGTGGGCAGAAAATTTGCCTAATAGAGTCAGTGCATACAATTTAATGAACTGGCTATTGAACCTCCTTTTTGCAACATATGATGGGTCACATAGAGTCATAAAGGTTTACAGCATGGAAATAGGCGCTTCAGCCTGACTTGTCCGTGCTGCCCTTTATTTTAAAATCCCTAAACTAATCCCAATTGCCTGCATTTGGCCCATATCCCTCTATATTTATTGTACTCATGTGTAATTATCTGAATACTTATTAAAAGATAAAACTGTACCCGTCTCTACTACTACCTCTGGCAGGTTGTTCCAAACATTCACTACCCTGCACATAAAACACAACCTGGTAGGATACTCGGGTCCAGATACATCAGGGAATGCTTCTTCCTTGGACTATTTGGCCACTTCCATTGTTCCTTGCAGCTGACTAGGTCCAAGTCTTTCATGCCATTACCTCTATGAAACAGGGCATCCTCCAAGAGAGGAATGCAAATCTCACCTCATAATATTTAAGTACATGTCATTAAAATCCCTACAGTGCAGAAGGAAGCCATTCAGCCCATCAAATCTGCATTGACTCTCCTACAGAGCATCTTACTCAAGCTCTACCCTATCCAGTAATCCCACTAATCCCCCAAACCTACACAAGGGGCAATTCAGCCAATCTACTTAACTTGCATATTTTTGAATTGTGGGAGAAACCGGAGGAAACCCACACAAATGTAGGGAGAATGTGCAAACTTCACACAGACACCCAAGGCTGAAATCGAACCTGGGTCCCTGCTGCTGTGAGGTAGCAGTGCTAACCACTGTGCTACCCGTGCTGCATGTTGTTGTTAAAAGAACTAAAGTGGGATGAGCTGGTGAGCCAGAGGCAGGCTCACCCCCAACATTTGGAAGCCTGCCCTCGCCATCTAATCTGGCTCATTAAACAAGAGCTCATATGCCCTCCCAGTTGAATGTAAAAGGTCCCATTACACTATTTTAAAGGAGAGCAGGAATTAATCCTGTGTCCTGATCAATTTTTATCTTTCAGCTGACATTCCAGAAACTGATTATCTGGTCTTTATTATGTTGCTGTTTGCAGTAGTTCATTGTGTGTAAATTAGCTGTCGTGTTTGCTATGTTACAACAGAGACTGTACTTCGACTAAATATTTAATTGCCCATAAAGCACTTTGGTTGTTTAATGGTGATGGAAGGCACTATATAAATGAAAACTTTCCTTTGTTGTAGTGTTATGTTTCCACCTACGCTGCTTACAATGCCACTTATTTTTGATGGGCAAGTTTGAATATGTGACTTTCCAGCCCATCACTTAAACTATTAATGTCCATGGTAAATAGCCCCATTTACAGGCCAGTACTTGTCACATCATTCCATTTAGAGTACCTGTCATTCTCCACATCCTCTGCCTTCTGTTGTTTTGCTAAATTTCCTTTCAAAGCCAATAATTTCTTTCAATTCCATGGGCTTCAATGTTAGCTAACACTCTTCTGAGGGGTTTTATCAGATGCTTTCTGGAATTCTACACAGCTAGTATCCATAGACATTACCCCCTCTGTCACTTTTGTCACCTCCTCAACAAATTTGATCAAGTCCATCAGGCATGGTCTACCTTTTACTGGCTCTCACAAAATAGCTGAAAAATTTCAAGGCGCTCAATTATGTTTTCCTTAACTTTCTGACAACAGATGTTCAGCTCACTGGTTTATAATTTGTTAGTTTTCCTTTGAGACTTTTGTTAAATAATTTAGTGACATATACAATTTTACTACTCAAAGGAATGCTTCTGAAGTCAACAGAACTTTGAAAGATAATAGTTAGGACATCTGCCAATTCTCACCTGCCTCTTTTACAAGCATGGTGGCACAACGGTTAGCATTGTTGCCTCAAAGCGTCAGGGACCTGGGTTTGATTCCTGGTTTAAGTTACTGCCTAACTTAAGTGGAGTGGAGTCTACACGTTCTCCCCATGTTGTATGCATTCCCTTCAGGTGCTCTGGTTTCCTCCGACAAGTCCGGAAGAGGTGCTGGTCAGGTACTTTGGGCTATGCTAAATTCTCCACAGTGTACCTGAACGGGTATTGGAGTGGGGCAACTAGGAGATTTTCATAGTATCTTCTTTGCACTGTTAATTTAAACCTACTTGTGACACTAATGAATAAACTTTAAAACATAATCTTTAAAAAAAACTTTAAACCATGGAACTGAAGATATCTGCTTCCTGAATACTGTCACTTTTTACTGTAATCCATTGGGAACAAATTTTGTACAGATGCCTTTCAATGAACATTTTGCCTGATTCTCTTTTCTCATCTAAAGATGCATGAAGCAAATAAAGCACAAGCTTTATTTGGGCAAGAGACCACACTCCTTGAGGGGTACCATGCCACATTAAGTATGGTTGGAAAGGAGACTCTCCCAATTGTGCTGCTTGCCATTGGTACAATGGAAGCATTTACTGATCTGGTCACATTGTGAACATCTCCCACAGACTCAAATTCAGAGCTTCTGGCTCAAAAGCTATCCACTATGCCACAAGATGTTTTAGAAATGTGGGCTGGTTGAGCCACCATTTATTGCCTATCCCTAATTGCCCTTCAGTTGAGTGGCTTGCCCAGTGATTTGAGAGGGCAGTTAAGAATCAACCGTATTGCTGTGGATCTGGAGTCACATGTAGGCCAGACCAAGTAAGGATGGCAGATTTATTTTTTTGTGAAGGACATTCATGAACTAAGTGGGTTTTTGTGACAATCAGCAATGCCTTCATGGTCATCATTAATCTTTTAATGCCAGATTTTTATTGGATGCAAATTTCAGAATTTATGTGATAGGATTAAGAGCTGCCACAAATATTCGTCAAACCAATTTCTACCCTATATGCCTTTATACCACCTTGCATCACTGGCAGTCTTTTTTCTTTGGTTGTTCACATTCAATGTGAGGGAATTACTGAATGTAACCCCTGTTGCATTACATATACAGAATAAACCTTGGACAAAATCAATTATTTCCTGAGGACTTCCTTTGGCAACAGATGCTGGCTCCGATTAAAGAGTTCAACTACACGGACATTAAAAAAAATGCATCACACATGATGCGTGCAGGATTAGAAGTATTGCCTATTATACATCTCACCTTTAACTGGTCATTGTCAACGGAATTGAGTGTCTTCACATACAGAATTCTTTATTGGCTAACAGAAATGTCAATTAAAGAGGGAAACCTTAATGTTGACAGTAATTTCTGTGACTCACGTTCCAATGAGTTTGAAGATTGCAACGTTTTTATGTTGTTGCTTATCCCAATTGTCACTTACCAACTGTAACAAAGCTTTCCAGCCCTTTCTGCCAGTGGGAATCTTCTGGTCCCACTGAAGACAACTCGCTATGGTAGGTTCCCCACCTGCAAGGGCAAATGAATTATGCAAAATATTGCAGTCTTTGGTGGGACCAGAAGAACTCACTGTCAGCCAATTGCATGCCATCACTGCATGGGATAATGTGCTGTGAAGAGTGGGGATCGGGAAATCCTGGCCTTGGTCTTTTTTTAATTATTGCTTCATGGCGTATAGGCATCATTGATAAATAACAGCATTTGTTCCCATTACTAAATGACCTTAAACTAAGAGGCAGCCAATTCAGAATGCGAATAAGAGTCATTCACATGACTCTGGGTGAGGGAGTCACATACAGACTAGGCCTGACCAGGCAGTTTTCCTTCCATACAGGACATTAGCGAACCAAATAGGTTTTTATGACAATTGCTCATAGTTGCATTGTTGCCAAATGAACAAGGGACAGGATTAGGCCATTCAGCCCTTCAAGCTTGCCTTGCCATTTAATACGATCATGGCTGGTCTGACAGTAACCTCAGACTTTCATCCTCCCTACTCCCGATAACCAATCACACCTTTAAAAATATTCAAAGACTCTCCTTCCCCCATGTTTTCAGGAAGAGATTTGCAAAGGTTCATGACCCTGTGAGAGGTTCACTATTACTAACACTAGCTTTCAATTCCTGATTTATTAATTAAATTGAAATTCCAGCAGCTCATTGCTGCTGGAATTGAAACCATTTACTGCCAAGCATTAGCGTTGGCCTCCAGATCACTCGTCCAATGACATTACCATTGCACTACTAGCTTGGAACGAGAGCCCATGTAAAAGTATAGTGAAAGAGCATTCATTCATAAAATGCATAATAGATTTAATGAGCATTCAAGAGTCAAGTGTTTGTCTAAATGTGATGTATCGTGCACCAATCCTTATTCTGTATATACAAGTGCCAAAAAGAAACTCTTTTATTTCTACCGAATCTTCCTTAGCCAAAATAAGTGACCTTTATCTTTTTGAGCGATTTTTTTTTTTGGATAGCAATCATTTTTAATTTCTTGTTAATAGAGGGGAAGCCAGCTTCTCCAACCTGTCTCTCAGGAAAACAGCCTGATGGCACCTAATTCTTGACTGTGTTGCATCCAAAATATTTCCTCATTATTGCTCTGCTGATTTGTTTTTTTTTGGACTATTGCTTTAGCCAAAGCAGTCTCCATCAGACTGTGCAGCCCTCCCTGCAGATTTTCATCCCTTCCTGTTAAAATGAACTGTTTTTGACACTACCTTACATCTTTCTAATTTTTGGTCTTTTCATGCTGCAAAACTAAAGTGTCTTCCAAACAAAGACTGTTGCCAGCTCTCTCCATTGGGTCATAAGACCAAGAGATAAACTGCACAGGATTCAGGGATCCATGGCAACTTGGCCACGTGCCCTCAACACACACAGTACTTGTTACCAAGGTGAATGCAATATAATTTAGCTGAAGTTAACACATTCCTAACTGTTATCAAATCGAAATGATTAAAAAAACACATGAAATATGCAAGAAGGTATTAATAACACAAGAATAAAAGCAAATTACTATGGATGCTGGAATCTGAAACAAAAAGGTTCCATGTTTTTTAGCTTTGACAAAGGGTCATCTAGATTCAGCTGTTATTTCCTCTTTACAGATGCTGCCAGACCTGTTGAGATTTACCAGCATTTTCTCTTCTGGTTAATAATACAAGAACACTGTTCCCAAGCAAATTACGTTTTTTTGTGATATTATTTATTAAATGTTAAATTTTACAGTCAAGCGAGCAGGGCTGATTGACTTTCCTCTTTTTTTTCTCTCCTTGTCTGACGGCAACTGTTTTCTCTTGTTAAAATGGAGAAACTTGCCAATTCACTGTATGTTTGACTATTTACACGTCATGGTCACAAAAGATGCAATCAGATAGGTTTTAACAAAGAAAAGAGGTAAGGTTTGTTTGTATTGAACCCGGTTTCACATACACTCATGCATACACACACACACATTACATATTCAGAAAGGATGGATTGAATTAGAGTCCAGAATTAAAATGGATGCACAGTTTGTGGAGGCTGGTGGCCTGGCTTAATTCAAGTTGAATTTGGAGTTGCTGTTGCTTTCATTCAGTAGTCCAAATGCTTCTGGTGTCCAGGCAGTTTAAAGAGTATATGGGTGATTTATCTTTTTTCTGGATGAGTATTGTAGTGTTAACTTCTTTTGAAAGCTCTGTCTACAGCACTTGGAGCAGTCACAATCAGTAGGCAGGGTTCAAAAACTTACAAGTTGGGTGGAGAAAAAGAGAGAGAGAGGAAGGAACCCATTCAGGTTCTTGTTCCTTCAGCATCCAGCTGCCTGTTCTTTTGCAGAGGAAGCAGATGCTTAAAACACAAAGATTTGGGTTGTCGTATCTGCCTCCAGTTACCCAGTATTCCAAATAAGGTCATGGCCAGTGTATTTCATTGTAGCTTAATAAGATCACGACTGATTAGATCAGCCAGGATCCCATTGTCTAAGTGATTATGTATAATTATTTGTTTCCATCTAGATGCATAATCAGATGAGAAGTAAGGTATTGTGCTAATGGAATAGCGGATGGAAGTTCATGTTAATGTCTGGAAACTTTACTTCTGACTAGTCATTGATGACCCCAAGTATAAGGTATTTGATATAAGCAGCAGTAAGTTTATAAAACTGAAGCACATTTCATATAACAAAATAATATTTAAGGAGGTATCGGTCTTGAAGGCAGAGTTAATGGTGATGTTCAGTTCAGTTAAACTGGCTAATCATTGAGTTAGACCAGGATTGTGGGCAGGGCGAGGGGTTGTTTGATGGGGTCAGGGTCATAGTCGGGTGGAGAAACTGTCAAATCAGGTTGGGGGTTGGTTTGAATATCAGTTAGTCAGTTCAGATCAGTGGAGCAGTCAGTTGGGGGGATAGTCAAGTATGGTTGGGGGAATAATTAGGTGAAGGATTGTTGAACTGAATGAGGATGGTAGTTGGGTTGAATAGAGCGCAGATATTGGATGGAGTCTGTCGGATTGAGTCAAGAGGGTAGGCACATTAGATCAAGGAAGTGATTGTGGGGTTCAATTCTTATCTTCAGTTTAGCTATGCTGGCTAATCACCAAGTTAGGCCACATATTAACCAGTATAAATTTCTAGTAAGTATTCAGTAAATCCCTCATATCTGGCTCAAGTATCTGTCAATCGGTTCACTATTAGAGATTCATGTGGAGCATTCCAGGGCTTTGGAAATCATCTATTGGAAGTCTAAACTTCCCATCAATTTCAGCACATCTGCATGTCAGGGCTTCCACTGGATCCTGACATACACCTCTCCAATTAAGTCCAGATTTCAACTACACACATATAGAATGTTTCAAGCCAATATAATTGTTATGAACCATTAAATGTAATGCTTGATATCAGTTTTCACACAAATATATTGTATATTTTGTTGTCCTGTTTTATGTGTCCAATTCAGAGAAGCAAGTTTGTAATTGTTTAACTAAGGTGAGTAAAAATAAATCCAGTTTCTAGATAGATTTAAGTTTATTTATTAAGCCAGATCTGCACCACATAAACAGGCCAGTTAGCCCAATAAATCCATTTTGGCATTTATATTGCATTTTTTTTGTTCATCTTCATCGAACCCAATCCATTCCTTTCTCCTTCAGACCCAACTTGTCCTTAAATATATCTGTGTTACTTGCTTGAACTATTCCGTGTGTGTGTGTGTGTGTGTGTGTGTGTTCCACATTCCAGCCACTCTGTGGGTAAAGATTTCTCCTCTGAGTTTCCTATTGGATTTATTTGTGACTATCTTAGATTTATGGAGCTGGACTTTTGTAGAAGAGGCTGGAAGATCAGGCTAGGAAGATTCCAACTTGGCAGACTTACTTCCTTTAAAAAGACCGCTGCCTTTGTATTGTTGCTTCAGGAAGATGGGAATCAGATGGAGTCAGACCCACCATCTCCAGTAGCAGATCAAAGGTGACAAGGGAGGCAGGTGGATGGCAGGGCCAGCAGGCTAAAATGTCCAACTTCATTTATTGAGATTTTGCTTCCATTGTAGTGATGAATGACAGACCCTCAAACCCTTACCCTTCAACACATCATTCCCAACCACCCCTCCATACCCCATTAATGCATACTCCAAGACCCCATTCCTTCTTTATATGCTCTTACCCAATTATACTCTCTCAATCTCCTGTACCCCTTCAGACCCCCACATCCCCTATATGCACCCTCATATCCACTCTATATTCTCCATAACTACTCCCACAGTTTCCACAATGGAGAGACCTCAGGGGGCTTTGAAATGGATGTTAAAAAAATTAACTTAAAAACAAACAAATTGAGACCTTATTCAAACACACACATACAGAAAAAAATCTTAAAAACACTTTCAAAAATTTAAATCAAGTGATCAAGTGGTTTGTTATAAAAAATAAACACTGATTAATAACAAATGATTTAGCCTCAAACTACCTGCACAGCAATCTGCTGAACAAATTGTTCTATAGCTTCTGAAACTCAGCCAAACATTCATAATATGTTTAGTAATTATAACAAATTATCATAGATCACAAGCACGAAGCCTAGTGAAATTGCAAAAAAAAATCAGATGTCTATGTATTTTCCTAAGCCACATTAGATAACCCATCAATCAATGCACTCTAGGAGCAGATATCTGCTTTTCTCTCCTGAGGAACTGCTGTAGAGCAGTTTTTGTTTTTCACTTTTAATGGTCTGTGAACATTTAAATCATTTCAGATTATGACACTTATGAGTTCACGATAATTGCTTTCTTTAGTTTTTAATGCATCGTAATACTTGATTTGATTTATTATTGTCACATACATGAGAACACAGTGAAAAGTATTGTCACTTGTGTGCTACATAGACAAAACATAACATTCGTAGAGAAGGAAAAGGGAGTATGCAGAATGTAGTGTCATTGTCATAGCTAGAGTGTAGAGACAAATCAACTTAGTGTGAGGTAGGTCTATTCAAAAGTCTGATGGCAGCAGGGAAAAAGATGTTCTTGAGTTAGTTGGTATGTGACCTCAGACTTTTATATATTTTTCCTGATGGAAAAAGGTGGAAGAGAGTTTATCCAGGGTATGTGTGGTCTTTAATTTTATGTCAGCTGCTTTTCTAAGGCAGCGGGAAGTGTAGGCAGAGTCAATATTCCTAATGTTCCTACTGTTTCTAATGGGTGAAATATTATAATGCATCACAATATTTCCACAATGCTGAACAACTTAACTTAGTAGGACTGAGTGCTATAATCAATGATTGCAGTAAAAACACATCTAATTTATGATACAGGGACACAGTAGAAAGGATCGAGAGCTTCAAGTTTTTAGGTGTCCAGATCACCTACAACCTGAGCTGGTCCGCCCATGCTGACACTATTATTAAAAAAGCCCACCAATACCTCTATCTTCTCAGAAGACTAACTCTGTGTGGAGTTTGCATATTCTCCCCATGTTTGCATGGGTTTCCCCAGGTGCTCCAGTTTCCTCCCACAGTCCAAAGATGTGTGGGTTAGGTTGATTGGCCAAGCTAAATTATCTCTTCACGTCCTGGGATGGGTAGGTTAGAGGGATTAGCGAGTAAAATATGTAGGTATATGGAGATTGGGCCTGGTTGAATTGTTGTCAGTACAGACTTGATGGGCCAAATGGCCTCTTTCTGTACTGTAGGGTTTCTATGATTTCTATGGAAATTTGGCATGTCAGCTACGACTCTCATCAACTTTTACAGATGCATCATAGAAAGAATTCTTCCTGGTTGTATCACAGCTGGGTGTCATTCCTGCTCAGCCCAAAACCACAGGAACTACAAAATGTCATGAATGTAGCCCAATCAATCACGCAAACCAGCCTCGCATCCATTGACTCTGTCTACCCTTCCCACTGTCTTGGCAAAGCAGCCAGCATAGTTAAAGACCCCATATACTCGCTGGCATTCACTCTCCCAGCTTCTTTCTTTGGAAAAAAGATACAAAAGTCTGAGTTCACATATCAACTGACTCAAGAGCAGTTTCTTCCCTGCTGCTGTCAGACTTTTGAATGGACTTACCTTGCATTAAGTTGATCTTTCTCTGCATCCTAGCTATGACTGTAACACTAGCTACATGGTAGCACAGTGGTTAGCACTGCTGCTTCACAGCTCCAGGGACCTGGGTTCAATTCCCAGCTCAGATCACCGTCAGTATGGAGTTTGCACATTCTCCTCGTGTCTGCATGGGTTCCCCCTGATACTCCAGTTTCCTCCCACAGTCCAAAGATCTGCAGGGTTAGGTTGATTGGCCATACTAAGAAATTGCCCCTTACTTTCCAGGGATGCATAGGTTCGAGGGATTAGTAGGTATAGTCTGTAGGGATATGGAGATAGAGCCTGGGTGAGATTATGTTCGGTGCAGACTCGATGGACTGAAAGGCCTCTTTCAGCACTGTTGGGCTCTATGATACTAAATTCTGCACTTTCTCGTTTCCTTCTTTATGAATAGTATGTTTTGTTTGTAAAGCACGCAAGAAACAATACTTTTCACTGTATGTTAATAAATGTGACAATAATAAATCAAATCAAATACAGTAGAATTTCTAATGATTAAAGCTGATTTTTTTTTAATTGTATTTCAAATCTTGCTAATGGAATAATTCCAAGAACAGGTAACTTTTGTATTTGGTTCCCTAACTGGGACTAATTCTTGAATCCTCTGAAGTATTGTGAACCATATAATCTTACTGGAGGAGACCTGCACCATATTACTTTCAGGGTGTTTGGGGTTAGACTACCCATTCCCACAATGGAATCAGCAAGGATGTGGGTGCTGAGTACAAATGGGCTACGTTGTGCTGGTTTTGGGGCAGACAATAGCAGCCCAGCTATTCTTAACCCATCGAGCCTGATTTTACCATTTTCATTCCAAGTGCTGAATCTGGGTATAATGTACATCCGACTTAGAAATCTGCTTTCGGGCATTCCCATCTGCACTCAGCCTGAAACAAAAACATCTCCAGTCCCATTCATGCTGTGGGTGGGGTTTAGTGTGGCCGAAATGATCGGAGCTGTGAACTGCGCATGCGCAGTTGGAAAAGAATTTGAAAAAGCTTGCCCGTGTTAGATTGGTCCTGAGCAGCAGAAAGTGGAAAAAGCGGCCCAAGAGAGAAAAGTGGGAGTGATGGTGCACACAGACATCATTGTCCCCCTAATGCTCCCTGCCCACTCCCCACACACATGACTGTCCCCTTTATCTACCCTGCCCACTCCCCACACACACATCACTGTCTTCTTTATCAACCCTCCCACAAACTACACACATCAGAATCCCCCTTATCCATCCTCCCACTACCCAGACCAATCGCCATCCCTGCTCTCCCTACCACCCCCCTAACCGATTGCCCACAAAACGGCAGCAGACTTCCTGCCACCGCACTCCCCACCTGAGATCCATCAGGACCCTCCCACAATCAGAGATCCATCTGCCCCTTCCTACAGTGAGCGATCAGGCCTCCTTCCTCCCCCCTCTCAGACCAATGATTTGGTCTCACTCTCTCTCTCCTCAAGAGAATGGTCTGGCCTCATTCACTACCCCCCCCACCACCCCATCAGAAGTGGCCTCACTCATCCCTCCTCCCCCCTCTCCCCCTCACTCTCCCCCAGAGAATGGTCTGGCCTCACTCACCCTTCTTCACCCCACTACCAACAGACAATGATCAATCCTCGCCCACCCAATGCAACTAGACAACGATCAGCCCCTCTCCCCCGACCAGAGATACATCTGACCTGCCTCCTCCTCCTCCTCCACACCCCCCTCCCAAACAGATGATGATCTGGCCCCTCCCCCACTGATCTGAATCAGAGAGCCATTGGAAGCACTTAAACGCGCTCTTCAGCAGCTGAATGGCCCATTTCAGAGTTTTATTCAGCAGTTCCATTACGGCGCAGTTCCGGATTGGCAAACACAGCGGTGAAGGGGGAAATCATGATAAAGTTGGGTGGACAGTTCATTAATTCAATTTAAATGCATGCAATGCGCCCATTTTGAGCACAAATTGAATCACTGCCATTCCCGGCTTTCAGTAAAGTGGCAGTCTGCGCAGACGTGGGCACCAATCACATTAATGGCCTCACACCCGACTTTACCACATTTTTGTGCCTGAAAGCGGGCAGTGATAAAATTGGACCTATCGAGTGACCAGATGGAAATTTTTGGAGTTTTAAAAATGGTCTTTATTTCAAGCAATAGCAAGAGAACCAGCTTTCCATCATGTGGCTTGCCAGCCCCCAGAAAAAAGCAATACACTAGCAATTATACATAATGTTCACTTACAAATGATTTACATACACTAATCACGCACTAACATTTAAATTTATTATTATCCATAACCTATTACAACCAATATTCCTATTTATAACAGTCGACATACATGATTTCAGTTAAACAGTTACAGCATCCGTACATTTGCCAATAGCAATATCCAAGTAAAAATGTTTACTT
This sequence comes from Sphyrna mokarran, assembly GCA_024679065.1. Lineage (NCBI taxonomy): Eukaryota > Metazoa > Chordata > Chondrichthyes > Carcharhiniformes > Carcharhinidae > Sphyrna > Sphyrna mokarran. Next base: position 68,926,241 of record JAGIQG010000011.1, on the reverse strand, counting down.
AATGTACCATCTGATTGTTAATGAAACATGTGGTTCAAAACTCTTGACTCTCTGTAATTGTTATCTGGAGCAGCAGCTTGAGACTCACTTGTGGTTATCAAAGTTACTGTCTTTGTCCATTATTCTACTTTATGTGCAGTCATAGCTGCTTCACAGGAGTTCTTCCAGCTTATCTGATTTTTAACTCTGTCAGGCTACACACGTCCTTATCCCGTGCTAGCAAAATTAGCTCACAACAGGAATAGGAACAGAAATCCTGGAATCAGTTTGCTTCTGCCATTTTTAAAAGCCTCCCAGTCAATCCACCTTGGACCTTGTCTCTGCTTTCTGTAAAATTATAAACCCCTATGCTTGACCTATGGAATGTTTTCATCAGAGTCAAGACCTCTATCAGATCACCTCTCATTCTTTTCATTTTTATTGAGAAGAATCCCTGCCTGTTTGAGTTTTCCTGACAGCTATAAGTTCAATTCTAGAATGATTTTGATTAATCTTTGTTGCAGTTTCCCCCTTGCCTTTATTCTTTTTTTAAATGGAGACCAGAAATGTGTGCCGTACCCCTTAAAGAATTATCAAAGTTCTGTGAAACATATAACATAACTTCATTGCTTTCCAATTCTATCTTAGAAATTAATCTTAGTGCTTGTTTTTCTTACTCTTTTTCATGACTTTACTCAATACATTTCGTGAATTGGATCTCTTTGCCCCTCTTTCAATAATAGGTGGCATGGTTAGCCTTCCTGAAAATGCGCAACCTCAAACTTATTGCCACAAAAATTCATTAGCCAAAAATAAATATTCTTTAAGTTTATTAATGACTTCTTGTATTTTGTTGCATTCTTCTTCCATTTTAAGCAATTGTGCACTAATCCATCTTCCCACCACAAGTTTGCTGTCACCTGCAAATTTAGAAATTACACTCTTATTTCCTGATTCTAGTTTGCGAGTAAAGTTTGTTAATAATAATGTCCCGATATCCATTCCCGTGAAACGCAAAGTTCTACCTTTCACTAGTCTGAGCACCTATCCTTAATTCCTCCTTTCCATATTCTCTTTTGCAACCAGCTTGGTATTCATTCTGTCATGTGTCCCATGTAGTATCTTAGCTCAAATATATTACATCTACTACATTATTCTTACCTGTGTTATCTGTTATTTTTTCAAAGAATTCAATGAGCTTGGTCAAAGAAAACTTTTGCTTTTTTTACCCATTTGTAGGTCATGGGTGCCATGGGCAGGATCAGCATTTATTGCCCATCCCTAGTTGCCCAAGGATAGTTAAGGGTCAGCCACATTGGTGTGGCTTTGGAGTCACATATAGGCCAGACCAAGCAAGGATGGCAGATTCCCTTCCGCATAGCACATTAGTGAACTAAATGTCTTTTATTTTCCGTCAATCAGCTATGGTTCCACGGTCATCAGTAGATTCTTAATTCCAGATATTTGTTCATTGAATTCAAATTCTACTATCTGCCATGGCAGGATTCGAACCCCAGTCCCCAGAACATTAGCTGAGTTGCTGAATTAATAGTTCAGTGATAATACCACAAGGCCATTGTCTCCCTTTTAAAATCCATGCTTATTATTTATTGTATAATTCTCTTTATACACCTGTTATTCTTAGTTTTCAAATATTTTATATCACTTCTTTGAGTAAAAGTTTGATTATTTTTCTTCGTACCAAGGTCAAGCTAACAGCTCCATAATTTCCTGGATATGTTCTATTTCCCTTTTAAAATTCTGGAATACCATTAGCTGTTCACCACTCTGCTGGCACTATTATCTTTTCTAATGAATCGCTTATGTGTAATAGTGATTCTGCTATCTTTTTCCTAAGTTCCTTTAATATGCATGGATGCAGTATATTGGACAATTGAAGCTTTAAAGTAAGATAAATTACTTTCATTTAGTTTGTCCTTTTTTTATTCATTCATGAGATATGATCAAGGTCAGCATTTATTGCCCATCTTTAGTTGCTTTTGAGAAAGTGGTGATTTGCTGCCTTGATTGCTACAGTCTGTGTGGTATAGGTACACCCAATGTAGAATTTCACTCCTCCTACCCCCCGGGGTTCTAAATAAGATTGACGAGGGTGGGGGGGGGGAGTACAGGTAAAATTGCATGGACGGGATTCCTCTGGAAAGACTACAGATATGGTGTGCTCTCCCCTCTCAGGCCTGAGAACTCTGGGCCTCCCTCTCCCTCTGGCCTACCCCAAATGATTCCCCCTCCTCTCAAACCTTTAGGGCATACCCTACATTTCCATTTCTGGGACACAGAGAATTACCTTAAGAACAATCCACAAATTAATTCCAGGCAGAACATTGCAGAACTACTTCTGGCCAGTAAAGCGCAGTGCCTGTTGACCAATCTGATTAATTGATAGCTCCTAAGGCAGAACTTACTTCTAAGATTTGGTGGAAGTCCTGCCCACTGCTAATCAGAACTCAACTGTGCATAATATGGTACTGGGCTTTGGAGAGTTGTGGTGGCACATGCCATACCAAGTCGTCATCGTCCTGAGAATTCTGTCGCTATACTATTGCTGCGAAGGAGTTCCAGGATTTTGACCTAGTAATAGTGAATGAGTGATAAGACAGTACCAAGGAAGCACATTGTGGAACTTGGAGGGGAGCTAGCAGATAGTGGTGTTGCTGCAATTGTCCTTTTGGATGGTGAGGTCACAATTTTGGGAGGTGTTATCTCAGGACCCTTGGCTGCATTGCAGTAGCGCACCTTGTCGACGGTACACATTACTGCCACTATGGAGGTAATGTGGCCTCCATTGGTGGATTGGATCTGATCCAGCAACTTGCTTTGTCCTAGATATTGTCGAACTTCTTGAGTGTTATTAGAACTGGAACCAGTCAGGTAAGGCTGAGTATTTCACCGCACGTCCAATCTGTGCCTTGTAAATGGAGGACAGGCTTCAGATAATCAAAAGTGAGTTATTTCCCAGCCTCTGACCAGGTCTTATGGTCATCCTATTTCGATGATTGGTCCAATTAAATTTATGATCAACAGTAACCCCTGGATGTTGAAGATGAGATTCAGCAATGATAACACCACTTAATGACAAGGGGAGATGGTTACGTTTTCTGTTGTTGGGAGTGGTAATTTCTTCACATGTGTGGTACAAATGTTAGTTGCTATTTCTCAGCCCAAACCTGCAGGATGTCCAAAAGTCTGTTACATTCCTACCATCATATTCAATAAAGTCATTAGGGCACAAAAGATGTTCATTCAGCCAGTTGAATTGCTGCTGATTTTCTGTCAAGCAATCCAGTCAGTCCCTTTCTCCTGCTCCATCTCAGTCACCTTGTAAATGTATTTATCTCGAGTGAGCATCCAGTTTCCTTTTGCTGTCCTTCATTGCCATTGCTTCCTCAACAGACAGAGAGTTCCAGGTCATTACCACTTGCTAAAAGAGTTTTCCCCCTTTGTTTCTTTCCCAAAGCTTCAAATCTGTGACCTCTAGCTCTTGTCCCACCAGCTAATGGGAACAGAATTTCTTTGTCCACCTTATGTAAGCCTGTTGTCAAGGCATCAGTATTGATGGCAGTTAGTTTAAAAATTGAAACACCTCTGTGTAATTTTGATGTATTTATATCATTGCATTGATGAATCGTGATACCTTTTTCAAAAGTGGGCATTTAAGGTTAACATTAGTGTGCACTTCTGCATTTCGGCGGTTTACTGATTGACCAGCTATTGTATCTGTTTTGTGGCCTTTCACAGCTTTCAATAAATAGTATTTTGAAAGATCTTTCACCATTTTATATTACATGTATCAAGGGCATAAATTTAGCTGAACAGAATTGTTAAATGATAGATATCCTACAAATTTACACTACAAGCAACTCAAAACTCAGTTTGAAAAATCACTCCCATGGACAAAGCACAAATTTATAACTATAAGAGAAGCCCTAGCCCTAAAATTTGATGGCCAATTCTTTAGATAAATCCCTTTACACATGGAGCAGAGTTCCAAGCAGTGACACTCTCTGAATGATAGTGCCAGACAAGAGAAATAACACAACAAAAATCACCACTGGTGTTCTATGTCAGTTTGTTGGATTGATACAGAATAATAACATGGAACTGTGATAGTGCTGTTGGATCTGGAACACACTCCTGCGGTGCTGTTTTAGTCATCATCTTGTACAATATTGGCAGCTCAACTATTTCCCTTTAATAATATATGGAGTATATGCTGAAAGAAAGGTTTTGAAAGACTTGTACTTATAACAGACTTCACGCTCTGGATGTCCCAGGGCAGTTTAGAACATGTGCGTTACTCTTTTAAGTGAAGTCACAGTTGTACTTTTGACAAAGTGGCAGCAATCTGATAATGACTAGACAATCTGTTTTAGTGATCCTGAAACTTGAACCTACAATCCTGGCTGAGAAACGATGACACATTGCCAGCATAGAGCCTCAGCACGGGAAGGAGTGGACCTTAATTTGTAAATTTACTTATTGTAGGTGGTAAGAATTCAAAGCAAAGGGACGGTGTTTCTTTGCACTCCTCTAATAGGGCTATAATATTCTGTTACTGGAATCTTTTATTGCGCTTTCATGTCTGACCACTTTCTCAGTGACTCAAGCCTTCCTGATAGACAAGCCCTATCAAGAGTGAGTTCTTGACTTCCCATTCTGGGTTACATGTAGCAATCTCAAGTATCTAATCAGAGTACCTTTAATTGATTATATTTTGTGACCTAAGGTTATCTCTCTTGATTTGAAATGCTAGAGAACAAACAATTCATTAAAACATAGCTTACTCTATGAATTGGTACAATAATTAATTGCAGATGAACTAAAGCAATGATAAATTTTCAAGAATTACAGACTTAATTAAGTCTCCCAGAAAATAATAATAGTTGTTCCTTACTGTGTTAAACTGCAATGTGACAGGGATTGAGCACAAGAGGCCTGATATTACCGGTCTAACTGATTATCAATTACCAAAGAGGAATCTATGGCCTGCCTAACTTTTTCTTACTGATGGCGTCAGACAAACTAATCGTTTTGAATAAAACATTATGAAAAAAACAATATTTTGATTTTAAACCAATGGCTGAATGGCTCTCTTCTGAGCTGTAACCATTCAATGATACAGAGACAATTGAAATATGTTTTCCTTTTTAAACTCAAGTTGCTAATCAAACATAAAAGCTGGAATTCTCTGGCCGATCATGCCAGCAGAATTCTCTGGCCTTGCCGGTGGGGCACCCCACCCCTCTCTGTGTTACCGCTGGCATGGGGTGACATCAGTGGGACTTCTCATTGACAGTGGTGGGACCAGACAATCCCACCGCGAACAAACAATGCGCCATCTCCCACCATCAGGAAACACATGGCTGAGACGCAGGAAAATATGCATTATGCGTATATATGCATTATGCGTATACTTTAATGCAAGGAGTATTCGCAATAAGGGGGAGGAACTTGCAGCTTGGACCAGTACCTGGAACTTCGATGTTGTGGCCATTTAAGAGACTTGGGTAGAGCAGGGACAAGAATGGATGTTGCAGGTTCCAGGGTTCAAATGCTTTAGTCGGAGTAGAGAAGGAGGTAGAAGAGGGGGAGGAGTGGCATTATTAGTCAAAGACTGTATCACAGTGAAGAGAAGAAGTTTGATGAGGACTTGTCTGTTGAGGTAGTATGGGCTGAGATTAGAAACAGGAAAGGAGAGGTCACCCTGTTGGGAGTCTTTTATAGACCTCCTAAAAGGTCTAGAGAGGTAGAGGAAAGGATTGCAAAGTCAATTCTGGTCAGGAGTGAAAGTAATAGGGTAATTGTAATGGGGGACTTTAACTTTACTAATATTGATTGGAATAGCTATAGCTCTAGCTCGTTAGAGGGGTCAGTTTTCGTACAAAGTGTGCAGGAGGGGTTTTTGACTCAGTATGTAGATAGGCCAACTAGAGGTGAGGCTACATTGGATTTGGTGCTGGGCAATGAGCCAGACCAGGGGTTAGGCTTGGAGGTTGGTGAACATTTTGGTGATAGTGACCACAATTCGGTTATGTTCACCTTAGTGATGGATAGGGATAGGCATGAAGCTGGGGGCAGTAGTTATAGCTGGGGGAAGGGTAATTATGAGGCATCAGGAGAGAATTAGGGTGCATAGATTGGACTAGGAAACTACAGGGACTGGGAACATCTGGAATGTGGAGCTTATTCAAGGAGCGGCTGCTGCGAGTCCTTGATAAGTCTGTCCCTGTCAGGCAAGGAGGAAATGGTCGAGTAAGAGAACCTTGGTGTACGAAAAAAGTTGATTTGCTGGTTAGAAGGAAAAAGGAGGCTTATGTCAGGATGAGGATTGAAGGCTCGGTTAGTGCAATGGATAGATATAGATTAGCCAGGAGGGAGCTAAAGAGGGAATTGAGGAGAGCAAAGAGAGGACAGGAGAAGACTTTGGCTGATAGGATTAGGGAGAATCCTAAAGCTTTCTTTAGATATGTTAAGAATAGAAGATTGGTTAGGGCAAGATTAGGGCCAGTCATAGACAGCAGTGGGAAGGTGTGCGTGGAGCCTGAAGAGATTGGAGAGGCACTGAATAAATATTTCTCTTCAGTATTCATGCAGGGTGATGTAAATGTAGTTATGGAGAACACTGAGGTACAGGGTAGCAAACTGGAAAGTATCGAAGTAGATAGGAAGGATGTGCTAGATATTCTCGAGGGTTTGAAGTTGGATAAGTCCCTGGGCCGGACGGGATTTACCCTAGGATTCTCTGGGAGGCAAGAGAGGAGATTGCAGAGCCTCTGGCTCTGATCTTCAGGTCGGCGTTGGTTACGGGTGTGGTTCTGGAGGACTGGAGGATAGCGAATGTGGTCCCGTTGTTCAAGAAGGGGAAGAGAGACCTTCCAGGGAATTATAGGCCAGTGAGTCTTACTTCTGTGGTGGCAAAGTGTTGGAGAGAATAATTAGGGATAGGATTTATAGTTATTTAGAGAGTACTGAATTGATTGGAGATAGTCAGCATGGTTTTGTGAAGGGTAGGTCGTGCCTTACTAACCTCATTGAGTTTTTTGAAAAAGTGACTAAGGAGGTGGATGGGGTTAAGGCGGTTGATGTGGTATATATGGACTTTAGTAAGGCGTTTGATAAGGTGGCCCATGGAAGACTTCTGCAGAAAATGCAGATGTATGGGATAGAGGGTGATTAGCTAATTGGGTTAGGAATTGGCTAGCAGATAGAAGACAGAGGGTGGTGGTTGATGGGAGATATTCATCGTGGAGTTCGGTGACAAGTGATGTGCCTCAGGGGTCTGTTTGGGGCCCCTGCTGTTTGTAATTTTTATAAATGATCTGGATGAGGGTATTGAAGGATGGATTAGTAAATTTGCGGATGACACTAAAGTCGGTGAGTGGTAGATAGTGAAGAGGGGTGTTATAGTTTGCAGAGGGACTTGGACAAGTTGCAGAGCTGGGCTGAGAGGTGGCAAATGGAGTTTAATGTGGAAAAGTGTGAGGTAATGCACTATGGCAGAAATAATAAATGTGTAGAGTATAAGGCAAATGGTAGGATTCTTAGTAGTCTAGATGAACAGAGGGATCTTGGTGTGTATGTGCATAGATCCCTGAAAGTAGGCAGTCAGGTCGAGAAGGTTGTTAGGAAGGCATATGGCGTCTTGGCTTTTATTGGTAGAGGGATTGAATTTCGGAGCCGCAACGTCATGTTGCAACTGTACAAAACTCTAGTGCGGCCGCACTTGAGTATTGTGTGCAGTTCTGGTCCCCACATTATAAGAAAGATGTGGAGGCATTGGAGAGGGTACAGAGGAGGTTTACCCGGATGTTGCCTGGTATGGAGGGCAGGTCTTATGAGGAGAGGCTGAGGGATTGGAGGTTGTTTTCGTTAGAAAGGAGGAGGCTAAGAGGGGACCTGATCGAAACATATAAGATGATTAGAGGTTTAGATAGGGTGGACCGTGATAGCCTTTTTCCTAGGATGGAAAAAGCTAGCACGAGGGGACACAGCTTTAAATTAAGGGGTGATAGTTATAGGACGGATATCAGAGGAAGGTTCTTTACCCAAAGGGTGGTTCGGGAGTGGAATGCCCTGCCTGCAGCAGTTGTAGATGCGCCAAGTTTGGTGGCATTTAAAAGGTTAGTTGATAAGTATATGGAAGAGAAGGGAATGGTTTAGTTTGGAGGGGCATTGCTTTTTATATTGGTCGGCGCAACATCGAAGGCCGAAGGGCCTGTTCTGTGCTGTAATGTTCTATGTTCTATGTTCTAAATATCAACAAAATACTTTATATAAAAATTATTCCTTTCCTCAAAGTTACAAAGCCAAAGTGTGAAGTGGACAGGACAAGCCCTTAATCCATCTCCTTGCTTCAAGAAACTAATTCAAATTTAAATTGAATCCAATTCATGGTCTCCACAAGATGGACATACTAAATCCAAACTGACAAGAACAGGCAATACACCTCATCTCGAGCTTGATCTTGCTCAAAAGACCATCAGTCTAACATACATTCTTTTGTTATTGCAAAAAATATACTTTATTTGTAAAATATCTGAAAGAATTTTACAAACATTTTGAGGTTGCCATCACACGAAGTGTAACAATATCCAAGTTCTTCACATATATCACATTATACCCAATGCAGTCAAAAAAGATAGAGACTTTTCATAATGGTCATTACAAATAGTATATAGGTATTTAAGTTGTTTGGATAGGTCAAGTTGCACATAGACCAAGATATTTCAATACAATTGTGACCCTCGTAATATTCAATGTATTCATTCAATGTGAGTCATATAGTCCAAGGAGTCTCTACAATTCCCCGCAGTTGAAATGTCTTAGACAGACACTTTTCCCCATTGCGCCTCTGCGGCTGCCTCAGGCTTTGAGAATCAATGACACTGGATTGGATTTTATGGCCCCATTCGTCCTGAAACTATGAAGTCCCACCCAAGGTCATTGTCCCCTCCTCATGCACTCAATTTCTGTGGCAGGCAGGATGGTAAAGTTCTGGCCACTGATTTATTTTTGCAAAAATATACTTTATTCATAGAACCTCTGTGATAGAGGACAGGAAGGACTGACAGGCCTGCGGGCTTCACATCTCACAGTCTGGCACAATAGGATTTGTTGATCCTCAGCATGTCATTCTCTGACGACTTTACCACAAATTTTTCTTCCTTTAGCCTGCAGGGTTCTCTCCACAGTCCTTTTGAAGGAAGACTGTGGAATGGAAGGTGATCTTGCAAGTCTCCGAGGCAAAGGGAGAGGCTTGACAGTCCTTCATCTTCTGGAGATCCTCCTTGACATTAACCCCGAGTTGGTGTAGGCAGAGCACATTCTGCTTGTTTTTCTGGAGTCAGTACATTTCTCCCCTCCATCTCTCTTTTGCCACCTAAACATCTCAAAAAATATTTTTACTCCATTCTTGAAGTTACAAATGGATCGGGCAAATCAAATCCATCTCCCTACTTGCTCCAAAAATCAAAATCAAACTGAATCCAAAAACTAAGCTGACAAGGTAATTGTGTCTGAGTTGAATGATTTGGCTGTTTGCTCAATTGATCAGATATTTAATGGACTCAGTGTTAGCTGGCAGCAATCAGGCTCATGGTCAGTGATAATGGAGTGAGGATTTTGCCCATGTCTGGTTGTCTTTTTAATTTATCAACAGCAGGGACAACCACCATTGCTGGAATTCTTCAGCCATTCTCTCTGGCAGGATTCTCCCATCCTGCTGGCAGCACCCACCCACCAGCAGGTTTCCAGCCAATGAGGAGTGACATCAATGTGAATTCCATTGACAGAGGTAGGACCAGAGAATCCCGCTGCTAGTAAGTAACATGCCACCTCCCAACAGCAGGAAGCATGTGGCTGGGAGGCCAGAGAATCTCTCTCCACGTGTCTCAGGTGGTCAGTGGGAGGTCACCTTTGCATAGGCAAATTAGGTTCTGACACAATAAGTACAAAGAACAAAACAGCATGGGAAACAGGCCCAATGAGACCGCACCGCCACCCAGTGTTCCCACCTCTACCCGTGATCCCTGTCTATGTTTATAGATCTATGGATTGAAACCAAATTTGAGACAATTTAGGGAGAAATTGTTCTACCAATTAGCCTAAGAGCATATTTTTGGGATGTGGGAGGAAACCGGGGCATCTGAGAAAACCCACGCAAGCATGGGGAGAATGCGCAAACTCCTACAGACAGGCCCAAATCCATGTATCTGCACAGCACAGCGATAGCCACTGAGCTGTCATGTTGCCCACCAAATGGTCCAAGTCAAGCATACACTAACAGCGTGAAGCACTAGGATACTCTCAAAATCCAAGAGCAGCCCTCTCACGACCCATTGCGTGTATGCCCCTAGACAACAAGGCAGACCAAAGCACCTGTAGAATAAAAACAAGTACATCAATATCATCGTCTATTTACACACTTCCCAGGAACTCCCAAGGCTCATGATCCCTGTTTTAAATCAGTTTTCTATATCCTTCCATTCCCATTCTGTTAGTCTCACAACACCAGGTTAAAATCCAACAGGCTTATTTGGTAGGACGAGCTTTCAGAGCACCGCTCCTTCATCAGGTGACTGCAGGATTTGTTTCACAAACAGGACATTGCTGTAGACACAAACTCAGTTACAAGACAATGGTGGAATGAGAGTCTTAATAGATAATCAAGTCTTTGCAGATGCAGACAATGTGAGTGGGAAGAGGGTTAAGCACAAGTTAAAGAGGTGTGAATTGTCTCCAGCTAGGACAGTTAGTGAGATTTTGCAAGCCCAGGCAAGTCAGGAGGTTATAAATAGTGTGACATGAACCCAAGATCCTGGTTGAGGCTGTCCTTATGTGTATGGAACTTGGCTATCAGTTTTTGCTCAGCAATTCCATGTTGTCTTGTGTAATGAAAGCAACCTTGGAGAAAGCTTATCTGAAGATCAGAGGCTGATCTTCCAATAGGAAGGGAACATTCCTGCCAGGTGATTATCGAGCTGTGTTCATTCATTTGTTCTCTCGGCGTCTGCATGGTCTTCCTAATATACCATGCATCGGGACATCCTTACCCGCAATGTAACAGGCAGACAATGTTGGCCAAGTTACAAGACTATGTACCGTCTACCTAGTGGACGGAACTATCGATCGATGAGTTGAGCACCGTATCTTGTTCTTACAAGGGCATCTTGCGAGTGTGTTGTGAGACTACTTACTGTGCCTACTACAATCCAATGTTGGCAACTTCACATCAAGGCTCTGATAGTGTAATCAGAGCATGAGACCTGAACAAAGGGGAGGTGGTAGTAACAGCCATGGCAGAAAAGCCCCAGCAAATTCTTATATTATTTTTAAAGTTTGCTTCAGAGTTAAGGAGAGCAGGCCGTTCCTTTCAGGCCCCAGACGGAGCATTCTTCTGCTCAGGCCTTTCCTCTGCCATGACCATACTATCCCCACTGGGATTTCACACTTCGCGCACTTAATGTCTGTTGTGGATCAGCTGTTGTATCCTGTTGCCTGAATTTAATGTACAAGCAGCCATTTTGCCTGGGATGTCAGCAGACAATATTCTAAACAAGCCTCGCTATTAAATTCAGCCAAGTTTGTCTGCCGCCATTACCATTCGATTTGTCTCAAACCCAATTAACACTTAAAATCATGCCAAGTTTTTAAGTTCTGTGCTTACTGTCCATGGATACCAGCTAATCTATTTTCTTTTTCTTATTATACAATTAGCATTTTTCACACAATAGCCTGATTTTTCCCATGAGATGGCCTCTGAGAGAAGTCGACTGACAGTTCCGAAACAAAACTAGTCATACAATCCACAGAATCAAATCTGAAACTTGTGCAAACAAAATAGTGCATCAAAACTCTGAGAGGCACAGACCAGTAATGCATTGACCATATTTCCATCAGCACGTCCATCTGCTGAGAATTTATATCGCCGGTCTGATTTAATGGTGTAGTTACTCACAATCAAAATGATGTTAAGTGGCTTGCAAGGAAATAATATGGGCTGGAATTCTCTTGCTGTTCACACCCCACCACTATTGTCAGCAAGGATGGAGAATTTGGTACTTAGCTAAATGTCCATTCACTGAAGCAGTAGCTGTGGGTGAGGTTGGAGAATCCATCCCATGATACAATGTATAGGATCCAAACGGTTTTTCGCTGTGGATCCGTTAGTGGGAAAGATGGTGTGGAATCTTGGATTGTCCTTCATGAATCATCAGCCACTTTCTTGTTACCAAGGAAAGCGATAGCCTAGTAGTATCATTGCTAGACTATTAATCCAGAAACTCAGCGAATATTCTGGGAGACTTGGATTCAAATCCTATCACAGCAAATGCTGGAATTTGAATTCAATTAAAAAAATCTGGGATTAGGAACCTGATGACAATGAAACCATTGTTGATTGTTGGAAAATCCACTTTGTTCACTAATGCCTGTTAGGGAAGGAACTCAGTCTAGCTTACATGTGACTCCAGAGCCACTGCAACATGGTTGACTCTCGACTACTCTCCAAGTTAAGTAGGGATGGGCAATAAATACTGGCCAGCTAGCGATGCCCATGTCCCATAAATGAATTAAAAAACATTGTAACATGGCACCACTTTTGCAAACATGTCCTTATTTTGGACTGATTCTTCAGGCTGGGAGGTACACAACTGACTAGACTACAAACATTTGAAAGCAGTTTCTGATAGAAATTATATTTAACATTTATTTACTGTTATTGCTCGCCTGAATGGAGGAAATAGACATCTGGAAATGTTACACTTGACATCTCATCACTCGAGACAGAAAGTATGAGATGGATTTAGTTGCCTGTTGACAACTGATATGAAGTTGAAGTAAAGTAGCTTAATGTAATTCTGTGCAGTGAAAGCACATTTTCTTTTTAGATAGCACCAGACTCTGATTGTTGTAATGAATTTTGGAACCTATAAACTTCCAATGATTTCAGTATCTGACTGTCCATACAAAACTATGTTGAGATACAAGGGCGATTAGGGATGGAAAACAGATACCTTGTCAGCGATGCTCACATGGAAGAATAATAAAAAAAAAAAGATTCCTCTTCTTCAGGCAAAGAAAGATGAGTGACTTTCCCACCCTTCGATCTTGTTTAAATTTAAGGAAAAACCAGCATTAACAAAAAAAGTTTAGCTGGCTGCTCCATCAGTCACAACAGTGCCAAGAGCACATTAGTGGACACTGCCAGGACTGCAATGAGGAAGGACAATGGATCCCTGGAAATAGATGAGTCTCGGGTCTTGGACCGAAGTTTTAGTGTGGTTAGGAGACATGGGGATAGTCGGTTTAAGACAATATGTCCGTGTGAAGTAAGAGGGTTTCTATCCTCTGGAGGGCTGCACCCTCATCTCAATGGGTAACTCCCAAGAATGGACTCCAACCGTCCTTTCCAGCCTTTGAATTTTTTAAAAATATGGGGCTTTTCCGCCCCATCCTATTTTATGGTGTGAGCTGTTGATTATTGCTGTTTGGTAACAAGCCTAATTAATCCTTGATTGTCTATTTGAATATGACAGGTGATTGCCAATTTCAACGCTTGCCCATTGTCCTGTGTTATGTCAGTGAGCTCAGGAGTGGGTAGGATTGTGGCATTTCATGTGCCGCCCAATACGTGCAGGCAGGGACATGTAAAATGCAACTCAAAAGGTACAATGGAAAGCCATACTTGTATTTTAACTTTACTGCATGTGACAAAGTGGAACAAAATAAAACTTTGCAGACATTTTGTTGGAATGGTGCCACTTTATAGGTAGATAACTGATTTTTGAATTCCAAATTTTCAATCTTGAAAATAGTCAGCTGGATAGTTCACAGTCCATTTGAAGCAATAAGTACACAATCAGAGCTGGATTTTTCTATTGGAGGTGAGAATCAAGAAGAGGACTGATCCCACATTATGTTCCTACTTGCTCCTCCACCCTTGCTGCAAAATAGGATTTTCATGGGACAGGTACCTTAATGAACTTAGAGTTGGGGCTGTCATGCTATAAGTGACTGGCATGACGGAAATGAAGGCATTCTACCTACCTCTGGTGGATGGATACATAAAATGCCAAAGGTGCAGTATCTGCTACTAATCTCATCCATTGCAAATTTACTAGTGGTGAAGTAGATGTTAGGTGGTCTACCCACCTATGGACCAATTAAGTCTCTTAAGTGACCAATTAATGGCATGTAAGAGTCTCATCCTACTTCTCCATTTAATCGGTGGCAGGTGATACCCATGCGATGTAACAAGTCCAATGGTTTTCACTGTGTCATGATGGCCAAAGGAGCATGACTTCTTAAGAAGCTCCTGATCCCTGTAGTTATTTCTCCCTCGTCCATCTCCAGTTCCCCTCCCCTCATTGTCCAACTACCCAAGTCCCCAACACACCTCCTCTCCTACATTCGGGCCTTTTAAACCAGTCTCAGTGATTCCCCAAATCTTACCTTTAATAAAATGGCCATTCAGCCCATCAAGCTTGATCCACAATTCATTATGATTGTGGCTGTTCATTCAACTCAGTAACCTTTTTCCTCATATCTATTAATTCCTTTAGCCACAAGAATTATATCTAACTCCTTGTTGAAAACAGACAATATTTTGGCCTCAACTGCTTTCTGTGGTGGAGATTCCACAGGCCACCACTCTCTGGGTGAAGAAATTTCTCCTCATCTCAGTTCTAATTGGTTTATCATGTATCTTTCCACTATGACCCCTGGCCCTGGACACCCCCACCAGTGGGAACATCCTTCCTGCATTTACCCTGTCTAGTCTTGTTTGAAATTTATGGGTTTCCATGGTATCCATTGCACCTCCTCCCCCAAACCCCCAGCTCCTTCCAAACTCAGTTGAGTATAATGTTAACCAACTCACTCCTGCTCTGGCTCCAGTTCCTTTGTGTTCAGGACCATTGTAGGTTCAGTAGTAGCCACTACTCCAGTGGCATTACTGGGAGCAGACAGCTAACAGCCATTTGACATTTGACTGACCGACAATTGTTAGTAGTGGAATTTCTTGCGACACTCGGGTGGAGAGCCTGTTAGGATTCACTGGAGTTTAGAAAAGTGAGGAGGAATCTATTAGGGTTAAACAGGGCAGATTCAGAAAGAATGTTCCTAGTGGTAGGGAAGTTTAGAACCTGGGGTCATAGTCTAAAAGGGTAAATCTTTTAGGACTGAGGTGAGGAGAAATTTTATCACCCAGAGGATGGTGAATGTGTGGAATTCATTAACACAGAAAATAGTTGAGGCCAAAATATTACCTGATTTCATGAAGCAATTAAATATAGCTCTTGAGGCTAAAGGGATCAAGAGATGTGGGGAGGAGGGGGATCAGGATATTGAATTCAATGATCAGCCCTGATCAAAATAAATGGTGGACTAGACTTGAAGGGCTGAATGGCCTACTCTTTTTGGTTTTTATATTTCTGTGTTCTTTCCTGATAAAAGTGGGTCAGCTTTATAGCAGCTCACACCATCAAAACTCCCAGGCTGGTTAAGGCGAGCTGTTAGCCAGCTCTTTAAGGGCCTCAACAAACCTAAGTAATGAAGTGAGGAAATTCACTTTCCTGCTGAGCCCCTACCCTGGAGAAAGTCAGTAGAATTGGGAATGGACATGGTAATCAGGCGTGCAACTGTTAGAGCCATTTTGATTTGGCGCTGCAACTCCAACCTTCAGAGTTTTGACTCATAGAACATAGAACACTACAGCACAAACAGGCCCTTCGGCCCACAAGTTGTGCCAATCATAGGAGTACCTACCAGGCCATAGAACTATCTGTAACTCCCAATCCCATTAAATCCCATGTACTCATCCAGAAGTTTCTTAAAAGACCCCAGCGAGTTCACCTCTACCACCACTGACGGCAGCCGATTCCATTCACTCACCACTCTCTGAGTGAAAAACTTACCTCTACATCTCCTCTGTACTTGCCCCTCGTCCTCTCGTAGCGACCATTTCAGCCCTGGGAAATAGCCTCTGAGAATCCACTCTATCTATCCCTCTCAACATCTTAAACCTCTATCAGGTTCACCTCTCAATCTTCGTCTCTCCAGAGAGAAGAGACTTAGCTCTCAACCTATCTTCATAAGGCATGCCCCCCAAACCAGGCAACATCCTTGTAAATCTACCAACTCTTACCAGCACTATAGACAGATGAAGACTCTTACTATAGACTATAGTATAGTTGGTAAGAGTCTATAGACTCTTACCAACACTATAGACAGATAAAGGACTGGCACGTATGGCTGATGACTGGAGAACTAAGCAATCTCATTTTGAACGTATTAACAAGAGCAGGAGTTGTCCATTCAGCCCCTCAAGCCTGCTCAGATAATGGGCTGATCTGATTGTAATCTCAACCCTCCCCCCCGATAACCTATCACCCCTCTTTGTAAATCTACCCACCTCTGCCTTAAAAAATATTCAAAGATTCTGTTTCCACTGCCTTTTATGGGAGAGTTCCAAAGACTTGTGACCCTCTGAGAAAAAAAAATCTAATTTCCAGTTTAAATTTGACCCCTTATTTTTAAATTGTCATCTGTAGATCCTGATTTCCCCACAAGAGGAAACAATCCACCAACATCTACCTTCTCAAAATACTCCAGGACCTTGTATATTTCAATCAAGTTGCTTCTTGTTCTTCTAAACTCTAATGGATACAAGCCTAGCCTGTCCAACCTTCCCACATAAGTCAACCCTCCCGTCCCAGGCATTGCTGTGGTAAACCCTCTCAGAATTGTTTTCAAAGCATTTACAACATTCCTTAAAAACATGACCAATACCGCGCACAGTTGTCTCACTGGTGCCCTATCCAGCTGAAGCATAACCTCTTTACTTTTGTATTCAAATCCCCTCACAATGAAAGCTAACATCCTTGAATTCAGTAGCATTGGAATCAGAAAAGTAGGTGATAAATAATCAGCCCATCCAATTAAGTTTCAATCATTTTAGAAGTCAGATCTACCTGAGCGGTTGGCTAAGACAGTTGGTACTGATTATAATAAAATCATTGGTAAATACAATACGGTTTGCAAGCTTATGCAAACAAAATTTAAGGTTGATAAGTTTTGAGCAACACAAAATCGTGTTTGATATGACAATGCAATGTCATAAGAACATCTTTTCGTCAATAAGACACCATCTGTGTTGCTCAGCCTAAAGGGGATATATGTCAAATTACACAGTAATAGCTACTTTACAGAGTTATATTGCTGTCACGGAAAGCCACACCTTTAAAAGAAAGAAAATCTGGTGCATCAGTGTTATGCAGTTGAGGTTAAAACATATTGGGAGTGATTCTCCAATCTCGCTACACTGCTCTATTAGCACAGCAGACCTGGAGACTCAAGTGGTGGCCGATTTGTGCGATTTGCACTCAGCATCTGGGCTTCCGCGAGTCTCAAAGATTTTCGGCGTGACAGAACCACGCTGAAAATCAGCATAACACATATTACCATGCATTTACATATCTTAGCATGTTATTAGCACGACGAGAATCTTTGCCTCCCGTTAGCATCTCCCCCCTCTGTGGCATGCTGGCAAGGTTTACAACCGTTGTATAAAAGTCGGGAGTTGGTGTGGCAGCATTGAACAGGAGTAAGGAGGTAAGTCTTATGGCGCTGCAGCTGGAGGAGAGGAAGGGTTTGGTTGGAGGCACAGCTTAGAAACTTTCAATTTGTTTGGAGCACTTCCTGGAGAGTCGGAAATGCTGTCCCCAGCCTCAGAGATGTTCCATGTAGGGTGGGGTGAAATGTTATCCTTTATTGAGTGCTGGTCAGACTGCTGTCTGCAGCTACTGGGCTGTTCCATTTTTCTGGGTGAGGTAATGGACTGGACTGAGTGTTGGGGTTTTAGTGAAGGATGGGGTGTGGAAGTGTACCATGTGCTACTTGAGCACTCATCAGTTCAGATAGCTGGTGCTTCAAGCAGGGGCGTTCTGATTAACATAGACACTCAACTGCATATACTCTGCACTGAATGGAAACCCATTTGATGATAATTAGGAGACTGTCCCTGCCCCGTGACCCTGACCTGCAGCATATGCCTGGAAGGGAATGCTGTGGTTGCATTCTTAATAATGGCTCAAGGGAGTGCAAAGACTGTACCTGCACACCAGCCTGCATGCTGTCCCTGTCTGTCATGCTCATAATGTCAATGGCAGGCAACCTAATCAGGTGACGCATGGCACCTCAGTTGGTGTTATGTTGCCAGCATTCACAAGTTGGAGAACTTTTATAATTTGAAATTCCACAAATATAAATTAGCTGTTTGTGGCTCATAAGGATGTTTAGCAAAAGTTATGGAGTTAGCAATTAGTTAAAAATGTAATAGCTCCTCATTTGACAAGGTGTAATATTTCCCACGGTTTTAGTGAAAGTAATGAATTTCTATTAGTTTCTAATAGCACTATTAGTTCTATTAGTGAAACTAACAGTACAGAAGTCCTTGTCAATTCAAAGGATTCCCATTGATTCAACTTGGGTAGGGGTGGGGGGGCTGGGGCAGCATACACTCTGAAGAAATATTGAATCACATTAAGTGGCTTTTCTGTGTGATTCTGAACATGTGTAGACTCCCAGATTTGCTGACAGTTTCAATGAAGTAATGACAGCAAACATTGACAATTTCATCTCCACAAGTTCAGGGCATTGGGATAAAAATGAACTATGTACTTTGGCATATGCTGGTCTCTGTAATAAAGGGATTGGATTTTTCAGAACATGGCCCATGCAGTGTTAATCCTGCACTCCATCCTGGAACAATAATAGCAATTTGCATTTATACAGGACCTTTGGCTCAAAATGCATCTCAAAGCAATTTACTGTAAAGGGGAGGGGGGGGTGCAAAAGCTTGAAGTACAAAAAGAATGAACAGTAGTCCTGGTGAGAGAGATAGGGAAGATTTGGATGGAAAAATAAATAATATTTGAGGTGGTGTTCTTTTAATTTGAAACTTTTATTTAAGATATGACAATTTTTAGGATGGAAGATGCCTCAAGCAGCAGGAGAGAAGAGACTGATAATATATTCTGTGCAATGGTAAATATATCTAGTTCTAACTTGAAAACATCAATTTTGCAAAGAAATGTTTTGTTGGAAAGTGCATTTTATTTTCTTTACAATTCAGCAACATCAAGTAAACTAAGCACACCTTGGATCTTGTAATCAATATAAAAATTAAAAAATCAGCCTCAGAAGCCACATCATCTTGAAACAATGCTATATTTTACGTCTAGGTCCATTAGGGTGGTGAGAGCGTGGAATGCCCTGCCTGCAGCAATCGTGGATTCGCCTACTTTGGGGGCATTCAAATGTTCGGTGGATAGGCATATGGATGATAGTGGAATAGTTTAGGTTAGAGGGTCCACTGGCCGGCGCAACATCGAGGGCCGAAGGGCCTGTACTGTGCTGTAATGTTCTATGTTCTATGTTCTATTATTTTTGTTTGACTTAGGTTTCAGAATGTCCCTGTACAAACCTGAATTGAACTTGTACTTTAATTTTTTTGAGGGTCTGTTAAAGATTGATGGATTTTAACTTTGCACAACCATTGCCTGTTAGATTAAAAAATTAATTAATTTAGTTTATATTGTGCATTATTAAAGCCTCGGTGTGTTAGTATTGGCGTGACATAGAACCATTAAGAAACTTCATCGATACACCTAATCTGGAAGACTGACAGCTGCATGGATCTGACATCAGGGTTGCAATCTGGCGTTTCTGTTTAACCCTGTTTTCTCACATGACTTCAAGAAGCTCCTATGCACAATAGATTGGAAATATTAACTAGATTAGCAATTTTTTGACAATGCTCACAAATTGGTATTCGGTAATCAGATGCAGTTAGTGTGGTGGAAGTACCTGGTGATGTGAGTGTGAAGTTTCATGATTAGGGTAACAGATGGTGCTTTGGCACGTACCCTTGCATGACTTCAACAGAAAGTAGTTATGGCAGTGCCATCTACAGGAACATCAGGCAGTGCATGGTAATTTGGTGAGGTGACCCATTAGATGGTAACTTTGAGATACAATATTGCCGCTGAGCCTACGCACATGGAAAATACATTTTGTCTATCTCCTCCTATGGTTTGGGATTTAAAAATACAGTTTATCAGACTTTTGTATGACACTGACAAATGGATTTTTGAGACATCTAGTCAAAAGTTAGAATTATTACCATGATGTGTTTTCTTCATCTAAGGCACTGTAATAGAGTTGTGATATTTTTGGCAAATATTGAAGATCTAAAAGCCCTATATTAGATCACAACTTTGAAATTGCAGTACATACATTTGGAGAATAAGAATGAGGTCTGTACTGAAGCAATGGTTCTAAAAAATCCCTTAAATCTTTTGGGACAGATGATTTTGGGGCAGCACAGTGGTATTGTGGTTAGCACTGATGCCTCAGAGCTCTAGGGATCTGTGTTTAATTCTGGCTTTCGGTGACTTGGAAGTTTGTACATTCTCCCTGTATCTGCATGGAATTTTCTCCCAGAATCGAAAGATATGCAGGGTAGGCAGATTGGCCATGTAAATTGCCCCTTATTTTCCAAAAGGGAAGATTAGGTGAATTGACCACGGTAAATGTGTGGGATTATGGGCAGGGAGAGGTCCTAGGTAAGATATTCTGCCAGAGAGTTGGTGTAGACTCGATGGGCCAAATGGCCTCTTTTACAAATTAGGGATTCTTTAAATCTATGATCTAACTCCTTCATCTTTTTTGTTCTTCAAAGGAAGGTGCATCAATGTGACATGGGTGTGTGATGGAGAAAGTGACTGTGAAGACCACTCCGATGAAGAAAGCTGTGGAGCATTTGGTTGCAAACCCCTAACCTATCCTTGTGCTGGCAATAAATCGATTTGCCTCCTGCCGGAAAAATTCTGCAATGGGAAAGAGGAATGTCCGGATGGAGCCGATGAAAGTCCACTTTGCGGTAGGCTCTTTGTGTTTGAAATGCAGATGCTGTGAAAGAGTGTGGCACTGCGGAGGATGTGAAAAAAAATTACAATATTTTCTTAGGCTTTTGGGAAAGCAAAATATTTTGATGTCGGCTTTGAACAATGATGTTGGACGTGGCTTGCAAATTGCTTCTCAAGTCAAGCAGCACTTGCGGTGCCTGTGTTGATTAGTAACAGTTGGTAGATCAAAATTAATTGGTAATTGTATATTGCATATGTGCATGTATACCTGACACTGAGAGGCATATCAACTTAGAGCTTAAAAACCTTCACACTTATAATAGCTCAGAAGTGAAATGTTACCCAAATATGATGTGCTGACTGGAACTGTGTTCGATTCTAAGGCCTGAATCAAGTCTAGATGAAGGAAATCATAGAATACTACAGTACAGCAAGAAACCATTTGGCCCATCAAGTCTGCACCAACTACAATCCGACCTAGGCCCTATCCCCATATCTCCACGTATTTACCCACTAATCCCTCTGACCTATGCATCAATAAGGGAATTAAGGATTATGGGGAGCAGGCAGGTAGGTGGAACTGATCCACTTCAGATCAGCCATGATCTTATTGAATTGCGGGGCAAGCTCGAAGGGCTAAGATGGCCTACTTCTGCTCCTATTTCTTATGTTCTTATCCCGGGATACTAAGAAGCAATTTAGAATGGCCAATTAAGCCAGCCTGCACATCTTTGGATAGAAGTTTCTCTGCGGGCTTTAACTTCTGAGTTCTAGTGCAGTGTAACTGGGAGGAGTGGTACCCCAAATACATGCTGGCGAACTCCTGCCATTCTCAGGTAAGGATTGCACAGCAATTGCTTGGAAAGTACAAACTTCCTGTGAGAAATTGCCCTCCAGAATTAATAAAAACAGTTTGGACAAATATTCTTATTTCCCTGTTTTACTGACGTTCATTTTAAGGTTTACACGATCAGTTCAGACCGGTATTCTTATTTCCACTTTCACTGTTTTTTTCCCCTTCTGTTCTGGCCCGAGTTGAAAGATTGGGCAAGACATGATTGAAAAAAATTAAAGATAAGGAAATAGGAGTGGAGAGGCAATTTGATTTCCAGTACATGGAACTTCAGGCCCTCTGTCTTTGAGACCATTTAGTGATTTTACAGGAAATGAGAATGGATAATTTCATTTCTATCCCCCATTGACATGGTTCAGCAATGTAAAGTTTAACTAATTAGGCAACCTCATTCAGACAGTACACAAGCCTAAAAATCAAAAAGTTTAATTTAAAGTTTTAAGTTTTATTATTCGTGTCACAAGTGTGCTTACATTAACGAAGCAATGAAGTTACTGTGAAAATCCACCAATCACCACACTCCAGTGCCTGTTCGGGTACAGTGAGGGAGAATTTAACATGGCCAATGCACCTAACCGGCACGTCTTTCAGACCTACCGGTGGTAGGTGGAAGGCTTTTGTGGCTGGAATAGATGAAGCTTTACACAACATTGTCCTTACCATCGCATAAGTGGAGGGAGCAACTAATTTCATGATTCAAATGTGAACACTTTGTCAAAAGTGGATAATGTCACACAAGAATAGCATTTAAAAAGAAACCCCGCATCCTTTACCAACAGACACGCAAACAGTCTATGTGTAAAAATAAATTTGGAAGTCTATGATGAGAAGGCTAAACAAAGTAAACATCGGGCAAGGTCAGATTCTCTGATGTTGTTAACAACACAGAAAATGTAAAAGATAGGAATAAAAAGGGTTATCAATTCTGAAAACTAATTTCAAAGCAAAACTTAAAAATATATGAATACAACACATGAGCTAGCTTTGTTTATGTACTTCCATGGGCTGGAAACCAGATTTGGAAGGTCGTTCCACTCCTATTGCCTTATCTTAAAATTCTTTTGACTCTCTCTCACCCAAACTATCAACTTGCACTAGGCCAGAAGGAAAGAAATGAGCTGGATTTAGTGTTCTTATTGTGGTCCCACTTAAAAGCTGAGGAACCAGTGGAAATCCCATGTAGCTTCCATGAGGGGAAGCAGGCAACAAAATTCAATGCTTTGTGGCCAATGTCTAACATTCCTCAGGATTTAGGCCCCAGCAGCAGAAATGAAGCTTGCAATGAGCTGCTGGCCAACCAGAGGCCAGCACATTTCCATTGCCATTCCATTGGGAATGGCGGTTGCTGCCTAGAACACTCTGCAAGCTTCACCAGTGATCATCATTTTTAGATCCTGGACATGTTTGAGTGGGGGCAGGATGGGGAATCACAAGGTATCACTGGAGGGTCCAGGACGGGTGAGGGATGTTGGAGGCAAGGGCAAGGGGGTGGTTTTTCAGTCATATACGTCCTTTCTGATGCCAGACTTCTGGGTCAGACATTGAGGCCAGCATTTTACCTCCTCGCCCTTCTCCATTTCTTTGGCATGCAAGGCTCGCAGAATAGAAATCTCTGTTGGCTTCTGGCAGGATTTTACAATCTTGCCCGAGCGAGATCATAAAATCCCACCCTGAGTTCCTGTCAACAATGTCCCTTGCTCAATGTGCCACAGCTAAATGCAACAGGGTTTGCAGGACAGATCTCAGTAGGCATAGGAAAGACATGTGAATGCTATTTAATTCCTGAGCCATCACTGAATTCCAGAGGGCTCAAAGCTAGATGCTGTTAGTTAACTGATTAATCAGCCTAATTGACATCTTGTCGTGAATGGTCAGGCTTCTTGCCTCGGCCACTTCCCACTTCTGTCTTAATCATGTGAGGTTTTCCTGTCATTGGAGACAGATATGTGGTCCATGCTTCCGACTGTGACAGGCTGGATTAAATTCCGACCATAATTTCTTCTTCTCAAGCACTGATTTTAAAGAAAAAGCATTTAACACATCAAGTCGTTATAGTTTGATATGTATTGCCTGAGAATAAATTGGAAATGGATTCAAAAAGCAACCTTCAAATTACTATTTGTATAATTGCTTGAGAGAGGAACATTTTCACAACGCCAGTGGAAGTGAAGAGCTGTGGGATGGGTTTGATAGCTCTTCCGAAGATCCAGTACAAGCACAGTGGACCGAATGTCCTCCTTGTGTGCCATACCATTCAGTGATTTTATGAACGTCTTTTGCATTCCAATAATCAGATTTAAATGCCACAGGACATTTTTTAAAAGCTGTAGATGGCCTTAAAGGACAAAAGTCATGTCAATGTATATGAATGTTTCTGCTAACAATCATGCTGGAAGATTGCACTGTTGGATATTGCATCTGAAGACAGAGGGTGGGATTCTCTGATCCCATTAGCCCCACCGTCCACTGCCAGCGAGAGTGGAGAATTTAGCATTCAGCAAAAACTCCATTCGCTGCCGTGGCACTGGAGAATTCCAGTCATGGGTGAGCTTGGACGTTTCTGACGTTAGGGTTGGAATTTGGACTTTGGAGGTCACTGATTTTGACCACTAGTTTGAACATTTTGCAGCATAACAATCACTGTATCGCAGTTTAATTCCTGGTATTACCATTGACATTTCAAAATCTCTCTGCCTTTGTAATACTTGTCTCCTGAGCCTCCTATTCCCTTGTGGATATATTACATCTCTCATTCTTTCCAGCCCATGCTTGAGGCCACCAGTGCGGCATTGCAAAATCTTGGAGCTTACTCTCTACCACACTGTACCATTATTGAAATCACTTTTAAAACGATTTAGTACTTGGTTTAGCCATCGTGAAGATCCATTTTCAGAAATGCAGAATGTCTTTATAATGTACACTAACTTGAACTCATACTAGTCTTTCATGATTCTGTGCTCATTGCTCAAATGTGAAACCAGTTAACAGCAGAATTAATACCGCCTGCATGCCGCAGTAATTTAAATTAGCAGATAACATGAACTCTGCACGCCGCTAACAACAGGCATGGGGTAATATCACATTAAGATGCCCTTGCCCATTTTTGGGCCCTGTCCAATTTTTCCTCTGAATTGTTTTACTACATCAACAATCTCAAAAACAAAATGCCAATTTCTCTGGCTTCCTCTTTGATGAAAAGATGGATGATGTTCACTACGAAGTCCAAAACTAGAAATCTATCCTGTTTTTGTCTCATTGCAAAATAGAGACGTACCTGGATTTTTCCAATCTGTCAGCTTCAGCAAGCACAGGCAGAAGTAATAAATCTAATTATGTGCCCAGCCAGTAGACCTTATCTGAGCATAAAAGTACTTTGACATGTAACTCTTTGGTTCCGGTTGTCTTTAATTAAGCACCTTCTCTGTGTGATTGTAGAAAATTATGTCATCTTTAATAGGTATTTGATAAAATTCCAAATGGTGTTACTCGTAAATCAATTGGCTGCTTTTGTTCACAGATGAGTGCTTTCTGAATAATGGAGGATGCAGTCACCACTGCACTTTTGTAACCGGGGAAGGCATCGTTTGCTCTTGTCCTACAGGAATGCACCTAGGTTCAGACAAGAAAACCTGTGTTGTTCTCGATTACTGTAGGAAACACCTCAGGTGCAGCCAAGTGTGTGAGCAACACAAGAAGACAATAAAGTGCTCATGTTATGAGGGCTGGCTGCTCGCACCCGATGGCGATAGTTGCATTAGTTTAGGTAGGTCATTGTCATTCTTAATTGTATTATCTTTCTCTTTCAGTCTTTATTTGAATTGACGTCGTCATCTCAGACATATATTTTTCTGACAGATCCTTTTGAACCATACATAATTTTTTCCATTCGGCATGAGATTCGAAGACTGGATCTTCACAAGCAAGACTACAATTTATTAGTCCCTGGTTTGAGAAACACAATAGCAATTGATTTCCATTTCAATCAGAGTTCCCTCTATTGGACTGATGTTGTGGAAGATAAAATTTACAAAGGAAAGCTCTCGGAAATTGGAGGTATGTTTTTGGAACGAACATTTTTTCCAAATGTTACAGTTTTAAAGTTGTACATTTGACATCTTCAGGCACTGCGTTCAATCCAATCTAAATATGTTGCAAGGTTTTCCTGCAAATGCTCATCTTAATGAAATAAAACATTCATTCTTCAGGAAACTTTAGTGATGTACAAGAAATAATGACCTGAGGGAATTGTGCTCTACTCATTTTAAAATAGAAATGTGGCCCCTATCACCATGTTTGCCTTTGCAAAAACTGCCCACATCCTGGACTCATAAAATTTACAAAGAGGAGTTAGCCCATCTCAGTTTACTTTGTTTCATTTGACTTCAGATGGGAGCAGATTTTGGATCCATGTAGTTTATCAATGCATCAATAGAAATACTTGTTCATTATAATGTAGAACTGACATATCAGGACACTAAGGATGGGATTATCCAGTCCTTCCTCCTCACGGGATCTTCTGGTCCTGTCAGAGTCGACCCCAACAGCGGATTCCCTGGCAGCATAGGTGGCGAACCATGCAAAATGTAGTAGATGCAGGTGGGACCAGAAGATTCCATTGACAGCCAATGGTGAGTTTCCTCTGATGATGTAGAGATGCCGGGGTAGAGAGTGGGAGGAGTGGAATCCCAAAGATTATGATCAAATACAAGGGAAAAATATTGCTGATGGTACAGGCCTGTAAATAAAACAGAAAATGTTGCAAATACTCAATGGACCAGGTGGAATCAGTGGAGAAAGTTAATTAGCAATCTCATATTTCCATTGGGAAATAGTGATCGTAATAAAATTAAATCCCATATTAAAGTTTAGTAACATACATGTGAATGGAAATCTGGTTCAGGTTGATTTGGACAAAGGATGAAAACAGTAAATAAAACAGAAGTATTTTTGAAAATTCAAAATGTCCAAACAAAAATAAAACTCAGCCAAAAAATTGCAATCATGGCTTGCCAACCATTTAAGAAGATTGAAAGAAGGAGTGTACAATGGTACAAAGGAAAAAGTAAAGCTGAGATCGGGAATGTTTTAAAAACATGCAAAGGGTCAACAAAAGTTAAAACAAAAAGAGGAAAAAGAATTTGAAAGTGAACTGGATAGGAATAAAAAGGTTGCAAGAACTTTTTACAATCATATAAGAAGGGAAGTAGCTAAACTTAAATGTTAGACAGGTCAAAAATAATCATGGAGAACAAGGAAATAGCAAAATTTTGACCAAATATTTTGTATCTGTTTTCACAGAAGACATAAGTTACATACCAGAAATAGAGGGCTAATTAAAGTTTAATAAGTGAGAAAATTAAAATAATTCATAGCAGGAGGGATAAACTTTAAAACCTAAAATCTGATCTGTCACTAGGGACTGATGACCTAGCTCCTGGGATTCTAAAAGGGATTGCTGCAGAGGCACTAGGTGGCCTGTCAATGATTTTCCATAATCTCCGAGAGTCTAGAAAACATCCAGTGGATTCAAAAGTAGAAAATGTTATTCCAATGGTGAAGGAAGAAGGGAGAGAGAAATCACTAGACCTCATGCCCATTAGGCTGCTATCAGTCATTGGGAAAATGCTGGAATCCATTATTAATGAAGGCTTAACAGTGCATGGACCTGAAATGTTAACTGTTTATTTCTCCACAGACGCTACCTGAGCTGTTGAGTATTTCCAGCACTTTCTGCTTTTTTTATTTAAAGGACCAAAGCATTGGGGAGGGTAAGGAGGGCAATTATTTGATTTTTAATCTGAAGGCAAGAGATTTCCAATCCAAGTTATTAGATTGGCTGTTGAGGGGAAAGTATAAATGCGTTTGAGAAATATTAGCAAATTTAAATGGAGTAAAAAGAAATATAATGATGCTGACTGGAATTGAAATGCAACAAAATAGTTTTGAAGAACTTAGTGGCTTATCGTTAGATTGCACCAATTCTTCTTTCTAACTAAGTTGTTGGTTCAAGATGAAAATGGAAACGCCAACCAATACTGCCTAAAAAACACAAATATTGATTACAAACTTTCTCCTCGATGATACCGACTGCTGAATTATTGTGTGGTGACATTTCTTGAAATTATGGTTGAAATTTCACTCAACCTAAGCATTCCAGTCCCACCTGCCTCAGGAATCATTGAGGGCAGACAGATAATTTTGATGGGCAAGCAACAGGTACCTTAACTTCAAGCAGGGATTTCTGGTCCCGTGGTGGGTGAAATCAGAAAATTCCAAAGTTCTAAGTCTTTAATGCAAAAATAAGAGCTAATACTCACCAACCCAACAGGATAATGGATTGATAAAGATTAAAATGATGCAAATCTTTTTGAAAGATTTTGAAATATGTTCAGATTTCCGATGGCTGCATTTTGGCACAAGCAAAACATTGCAAATCAAAAATATTTACTGGGCAACTCTGGTGTTGTATAACATGGTAAAGCCCTTTTAGCTTCACAGATGTAACCAATAAATTTAGATCCAGATACGATGTTGGACGGGATTTTATGGCCTTACTCAGGCCAGACTAGAAATTCCTGTTCAAAATCAATGGAGATTCCTGTTGCTGAACCCCTGCCCGCTCCAATTCCATGGCAAACGAGGTGGTGGAGTTCCGGCCATTAGGTTTTCTTGCTGCGATCATCATTTTATGCAGTATTTTAATTTTACAGAATATGTTATGTATCATCAACAAATCAAAATCTGATTGGGATTATGCCTTTCAGATTTCTCCATTAAAATGTACCTTTTCCCCTTATTTTGCTCTCTTTTTCTTGCATAATTTCCAACGGATGCACAGGTATGAACAAACCAAGCTGGTTTAGTAATTTATTAAAACTGTGAAGTAGTGTACTATTTTACCTCTTTGGCAAAGGAGAGGCTTGTGGGTGGTTTGCCTTTTAATCTTGGCTCTGTGTTAATGCACAAACTTGATTAAATTTCCCTGCAGGCATATATGTTGTGATTTGGAGTCATCTATGCAATGAATATATGGACCAATGGGAGACGGCATCAGGTGTCAAAAAATACAATGTTATGTGCGTTATCAGCAAAAAGGATTGGTCAACAGATTGCTTTATGTTCTGTAATCAAATTCCCCAACAGGTAGATCCTGAGGGTGTATCTTATAAAAAAAAATCTTGAATGAGATTCCATTTCCTGCAGGTAATGGCCAAAGCAAACAGGAGTTCTTGGGTTTCTGAGAAGGAAATTTTGGGATTTCAACAAAAATATTAGTTACAGTTTACCAAATCTTTCTTCATCCAATCTTGTAGTGTACAAGTAGCATAGGGAATTCTCCTATGGTCAGAGTTAGAAATATGATTGAACTGATCCAGAGACATGCTACATAATCAGTATGGGAAATAAACCAATATTTCATCTTTCATTAAGATTTGAAATGACAATCACTTACAGAGTGTGAAAAATAGAGTATCAATATTCTACAAAATATGGAACAGACTAGAGAGAATGTTCAGAAAAAAGTACCTGGTGCCTTCTGGCAATGACAAAACATGAGATAGCCATCTACCACAAACTTCAAAGATTGTTTGTTACCAGCATAGTGTATCAGCAATTTTTCTTGCAATCCTACAAGTTGCCAAAGGAATTGGTCACATCCTCATCATTTCAACACACAGCTTTCGATTATTTGAAAGTTTTCATTCTCAAGCCTATGATCTTGTGGCCGGTTAAGCTAGCTTTACCCGGGTAAATGTTGGTGGAGTATGGTTACTGGTATGTAATGCCTACTCAACTCAGGCAGAAGCAGAATGAAATGGGTTAGAAACATCAATCTGGTGCCCTTAAGTGCATCAAAACACTGAGCTACCTTTCTAAAGGTGTTCAAGTGAGATTTATTTTCCCTTCTTTGAAGTCTTAATGTTTTTCCAAGCGGAGCAAAACAGCTGCACTAAGTATTGCTTCACATCTTCGAAGTGCCAAAATGAAAACAGAAGGGTCAGTCATTTATCAAGCCCCAGTTTATTTTCCCATTCATTGTGGGTTGGTTGAATAGCGTTTGGCTGCATGGGTAACTGAACACTTTGGAATCCAACATGTATTTGCAACATCAAACAGTTTACCCCGCGCAAAGTTATGTAATGTACATAAGATCCAGCTTATTGGGTTATTTTTCCAAATGAGTCAATAGATTTTGTACAAAGTGAACATGATTATGCCAATTATTACCAGAGAAGACATTAAATAAAGCAAACCTTGATGTTTATAGGAATGACATGGTTGTTTTTTCAGCTGTAAGCAGTGTGGAAGTTATTGTACAGCATGGTCTAGACACTCCCGAAGGGCTAGCTGTGGACTGGATTGCGGGAAACATCTACTGGATAGACAGCAAAATGGAACAGATTGAAGTAGCAAAACTGGATGGCGACATGAGGACAACCTTAATCGCAGGTTCTATGGTGTATCCACGGGCCATAGCTTTGGATCCTCGATATGGGTTAGTTTGCAAAATTTTATTTTCTGGAAGACTGAAAATAAAATATTTTACTGTGTCATTTTTACTTTGCATGTTGAAACATAGGGAATCAAGGGATGTTACTATAATAAAAGTTTTAACCTTTCAGTTAATAAGACAGAAAACATAGCTGACATTTTGATGAGTTCTGGAGTATAAATTAATAGATATAAATTGTTTACAAGATATAATGTGATTGGAATGAAAATGGGAGAGAAAGGCAAACCAATGTGGAAATACAGTCACTAAACATGATGAGACAAATTAGTAAAATCCTTGTTATAAAGGTGAACTGGTGCCTCTCTTTATCAGACTTCTGGGTTGGTTATAATAGAACTTGAATTTAAAAGTAAGGTGATTATGCTAATTCAACGTATCCACTAAACTGTAGGTAGCTCAGACTAAGAAATAAGCCAGCCACATTTCTTAGGTTCACAAGTATAGAGTTAGTCATATTGCTAAAACTCACTCAGGTGAAGATGCAGAAATTGTTAGAACATAGGACAGTATAGCACAGGAACAGGCTCTTCAGCCCATGATGCTGTGCCAAACATGATGCCAAATAAAACTAATCTCTTTTACATGCCCTTGGTCCATGTCCCTCTTCACATGTTCACGTGTCTATCTAAAAGCCCCTTACAGACGCCTATTGTATCTGTCCTCACTACCACTTCTGGCAGCATGTTCCAGAGACCTACCACTCTCTGTGTAAAACTTTTGTCCGTTACATTTCCTTTGAATTTTCGCTCTGTTCCTTAAATGCATGTCCTCTAGCATTAGGCATTATAACTCTGGGGAAAAAGATTTTGTCAACCTTATCTTATGCTTCTCATAATTTTATAAACATCTATCAGGTCGCCTCCTCAGCCTCTCCTGCTTCAGAGAAAATAACCCTACTATGTCCAGCCTCTCCTTATAGTTCATACCCTCTAATCCAGGCAGCATCTTAGCAAAAGGTTTAACATATATAAATGCAGAAAAGAAGCACACAACCAACTCAAGCATGAAAATAGCAGATCCAAAGCTCTAGATAGTTTCAGATCTTAAAGCTTGGCCAAATAATGAATAAAATCAGGAAGACAATCATTCATGGATTGTCCAGATACTTGTTTATACATAAAGGATCATGTTCAACAGTTGTTGCTGGTACTTGAATTTCTTAGTCAAGCAGTTGGCCTGCAGTTGTAGTTGATTGATTTTTTTTCTCTCTTGGAGACAAATGAGATGGGATTTTCTGGCTGGGCTCACCTTAAAATCAGAGAATCTTGCCAGAGATCAGTGTCGCTTTGCATGGCCTGTATCCCATGCATTACAATTCCCATGGCGGGCGGGTTGAGAAAATTCAACCCAGTGGTGTTGATTTGGAATTCTCCCTTCAGAACTCTTGGTTGTAGCAATAAGGTCTTCAGATGGATTTTCAAATCATCTACAGCTCATCTTTGATGAGAGAAAGATTGCAGTGAGGAAAGAAGGATGGTAAAGTTGTTGCCCTGTGGCTATCTCTCGGACTCTTAGTTCAAATCCAACATCTATCACAGCAAATGCTGGGTTGCATGACCTCTCTCCAGTTTCAATCTGAGTTTACCTTAGCCACTGTTTCGGAGATTGTATATAACATGGTCAGGGTTAGGTCTGTTATTATTGCATTTGTTGGCTCACAATTATAAGGGGAATGGGCCATCACAATTGGGTGATAACCTTGTTTTGAAATGAGCAGGCAGTCTGTTCTGTCAGGTTGCTGCCTGCGTGACAAAGTTTTAAATTATTCCCTGTGCTAACCATGAAATTTGTCTGGATGACCTGCATTTCTATATTTCCAGCTGTAAGCAGTATGGAAGTTGCATGATTAGGTAGCTCATTAATTGGATCATGAGATATTTTCCGTAAGAATGCATTGCTGCACTTTCTAAAATTAATGCCTTTGGTTGAATTTCTACACTGATCAAGGTGAAGGGTGTCAATACTGAGGAATAGAACACTTCTGCTGAAATCCACTCTCCTGAATTGATTTCATTTGTATGTTGGGTCGGCACAAGTTGAACTTAGCAATAGGGCTTCAAACGGCTTAACAACCAGTTTGTTTGTCAAAGAAAAAGATTACTTGTGAATTAATGAAGAGTCATACAGCCAAGCGAACCTGTTAATTCATTCATCAATGATCTGTACAGGATGGCAGAAGGATGTAAGTATAGTGATTTAAAATGAGAACTCACCAGAGACAGAATAATTGTCCGAGTAGTGGATGATGCATACTCTGTCTTCCTACAAATAAAGGAAGGTCTAACCTGGAAAAGACAATCCAGATTGTGCACAGAATTATGAGGGAACATAGATAGGGCACTGATGGCACAGTGAACTGTTGTCTTACAGTGCTAGGGACTCGGGGTCCGATTCTTGGTTTGGGTCTCTGTCCGTGCAGAGTCTACACATTCTCCCCAGTCTGCATGGGTTTCCTCTGGGTGCTCCGCTTCCTCCCACAGTCTAAAAGAGGTGCTGGTTAGATGCATTGGCCATGCTATAAGTATACCCAAACAGCATTGGAGTGTGGCGACTGGGGGATTTACACAGTAACCTCATTGCAGCGCTAACGTAAGCAGACTATGACACTAATAAATGAACTGGGGTAGGTAGATAAGAGGAAACTTTCCTCTTGAGTAGAGGGGTCAATAATCAGGGGGCATAGATTTAAGGTTTAGAGGGGATTTGAGGAAAAACCTTTTCACTGGTGGGAACTTGGAGCTCATTGCCTGAAAGGGTGTAGAAGTGAGAACCCCCACAACATTTGAGATGCATTTAGATGAGCATTTGAATGTCACAGCATGCAATATTATGGCCCAAATGCTGGAAAAAGGGATTAGAATATGTAGGTATTTGATGGCTGGTGCAGACACAATGGGCCTCTTTCTGTGCTGTAAAACACTATGATCAGAATGTTACCTTTGTTCATGCCAGAGGGCTTTCCCATCCTGCCACAGTGAACAGAAATTTGGTTAGGCACTAAGCTTGACTTTGCTGCAGCGGGAGCGTGGCATGAGCAGCCGGTAAGATCACATCCTCTAACAGTTAGGAACTGGAACTCTGTGAGAAGCACAGGGCCATTTTTATAGGGGTAGAATAAATCATGGTGCAGAAGCTAACTCCCAGTACAGACTAATTAAACAATAGAACATTTCAGGCCAGGGAAATCAACATTCAAACTGGCCAGCAGATTAATGATATTAACGCGGTGGAGCAAAGCATCCACACAAGTGAGATCAATGTGCTGTAATTTCAACTCAATGCAACAAGAGTAGATTCTTTTGCAAGCTGTGCAGTGCAATATCTTTGGAATGCACAGAAGGCCTCAAGATTATCCACAAGGTCAAGACAGTATGTCCAAAGACACATAGCCTTA
Source organism: Sphyrna mokarran (assembly GCA_024679065.1). Taxonomy (NCBI): domain Eukaryota; kingdom Metazoa; phylum Chordata; class Chondrichthyes; order Carcharhiniformes; family Carcharhinidae; genus Sphyrna; species Sphyrna mokarran. Next base: position 68,892,552 of record JAGIQG010000011.1, on the reverse strand, counting down.
TTTCTTAGTTCACATCGAAGATCTTGGTTTCTCAATTTGGAATTTGGATATTTCAGTCATTGGCCATTCAACAAATATTTAGAATTCACGTTACAGTGCTGTCAAACAAAGAATCATGGCTAAGAGTTACCAGGCTCTGAACAACAGGCACATCACTCAATGGGCCTGGATTCCGGGTTCCAGTGATTGATATGATACTGAAGCCTCTAAACTGTGGCAACAAACATACCTTTGAGCTGATATATACCTGAGCAGGGAGGCTCTGCACAGCCTTGGATCTGTGGAAAATGGCAGATGGTGTCCAAGATAGGCACCAGATTAACCAAGCAGAACTGCAAGTTTTTCGTTCTTAAAAGAAAAAAAGACTGGGGCTTTAATTCTGAACTGTATTCTTCATTTGCAGAGCAGTTTTGCCCATTTTTATTACGGGCACTAGGAAACCTGCACTAGTCAGGTCAAGTCAGCCAAATGCCCAGGTGGAAACTGTGATGCCTCTATGATGGAGGATGTGAAAGAAAGCAATCAGCAGTCCGTTGAGCCTCAACCTCTGGCTCTGTTGCTGATAAAGAGGGTTAACACTGTAATCATTGAGGATGCACTACAAATCCAAGCCAGTGCGCCAAAATCTAAAGACTTGCTAGAACCAGATAACAGTGGGTCATTTCTGCAAGACGCAGAGGTGGGCATATTACTGAACCTCAATCCAATCTACACACAGGAATGCTCCTTCTCAGCCAGAGGTGACACCAAGGTGACCCATGCAACAACAAAAATGAGAAACAAGTTAGAGTAACAACAGCAGTGGTGTGAACAAGATATGGAGGGTTATAAAGCTTCCAGACAACCTGAACCTTTGAATTCAACGGATAATGTGGTTTTCAAGGTTTGGTGCAGATTCTTGTATATATCCAGCAACTGCACTTCCTTAATGACTAGCTGCCTCTCCCCTTCTCACATCCCTCTGACAATTAAATGCTCAATGAGATTACCATTAACATGATCCCAGTGCCTTGTGTTATGTTACGTAAAAATGCACAATGAGTTTCTGATTCCAACTTTTCAATAAGGTCTTCATGAGTTCTCTCAGCTGAGTCTTCAATTACATGTTGGCGTTACAATAAGTTTGAAGTGAAAGGGTCCGTTTCATTTTTAAATAGCATCATTGATTCCAGTTTCAATGTGATAGTACTGCACTTCAACTTCCAGATCAGATTCCACCCTCCCCCATTACTGGTTATGTCCCTCCAGTCTCTCTGGAATTCCGCAATGTGCAGGTTGACCTTTCTGGTTACTCACCAGCTTCCTCCAGTAATCCTGAAATCCATAGTTAATGTTGCGAACATTTTTACCCTCCCCCTGCACTCATCACTGGATGTTCCCATGTCAATCTCACTCCTGCCCACCTTGCAGCTGGTGCCCAGTCACAGACAGAGACAACACTCTTCCCCCCTCCGTCTCCCCAACTTCCTTACACCCACCCTGCTCATTGCCCCCATGAAAGCTTTGAGTGTCCACCTCTCCTTCATTTTGTCATTCCATTCACAAGCTGCAGCTGCTATCCCTGACTAACTATTCTACCTAAAGCTTTATAATGAACTAGCCACCTCAGGAAAACCATCTGGGAAGTACTGACCACACCTGGCACACGATAGTGTGCATGGCCGCATTGAGCTGACAGGCTTAGCCATTCCCATGATTAGGAATAGAATGCCCAAGCCATGCATAGCTCTATAAATTGTCCTGCAAAAACCTTGAGACTGTTTTTAATATCTCAAACCAACAATGTGATCCACACAGTCTAGGGTTTGGCTTTAATCACTTACATTGACCCTCAAGACTCACCACCCAACCCACCCCACTCATGAGTCTCTGTCCACCCCTCCCCTCTTATTGCATTCCTGACCCACTACCCTCCCACCCACCCTCCATCCCACTTCACCACTCCCCCACAACACCCTTCCCAGAAAGTCTTTGTGCCCCTATTCCGAGGTACCTTTGACAGAGCAGGCTCGAAAGTCTGAATTTGCTTACTTCTGCTCCTAATTCCTACATTCCTATGTTTTCCCTGTTATGCCAAGTGAACTCCATCCAATCTTGGGTGCTCCCTTTTCATGTTGGGCTCCATCATCCCCAATCAGCCTGCCAGTCCTCTACTCCCTTTCCGGTTCCCTCCACTCTCATGTCTCTACTTATCTCACAGCCGGAATTCTCACAACACCATGAGAAAGTCCAACCTATCTAACACCAGCATTTCTTCATCATATCTCACAGCTCTCACAGCAAAATATCTTCCCTGACTAATTAAAGTCAGCAGCTGGACCCTGCAAAACGTGAAGCATTTTCCATTTCTTGGAAGCGTTCTCATGACAAAAGCAGACCTGGATGAAGAAAATTATCATTGCTTTCCATGTGCCAGCTCAGCTTGGCAACCTGGCAGTGCCAACCTATGCCAAGCAGCGAGCCCTAGTGGGGGCTTAATGGGAGTGGGAGGGAGTCGGATGGGGCTGATGATCAGTGGTGGGAAGAGTAGCCCCTGAGACCTTCATAGCAGACTGTGGGGAACATTACTCAGGATAGGATCCAATGTCCTTTAAACATTGTGCCCTGATCTCTGTGCTGCCAGGTTTTGCCAGCGTGTTGAGGCCCCGCCCCTCAAGATAATGGTATGAAACATGCCCCCTTTTTGTTTTTTGGCAGTGTCATATTATCTGGAGAAAAATCTGGTGGTGTTAGAGAAACACGCTGGTTTTCTTGCCAGTAACAACACTCTGCCATTTTTTGATAAGATTTAAAGATTCCAAAATATTTCATACGATGCCTGTTTATGAAATACTCACTTCTCCAAGCTCGACACCTATGTTAAATATGTGTGTTCATGTCATGTCTTTCTTGTTCCCAAATGCTTCATACTAATGAAGTACTCTTGATGTGTACTTACTGTTGTAATGTATGTAAACACAACTGCCAATTTGCACACATTGAGTTCCAACAAATAACAACAAACCAAATGATTGCTGAAACAGATCATGCAATATATGCTTCCCAAGACACCTTGCTGTCTCTGAATATAGAATCATTGAATCTCTGCAGTGCGGAAGAGACTGATCTATTGAGCTTGCACTGACACCCCATCAAAGCACCTTAACCAGGCTGTCCCCTTCCCCTTAACCTCACGTTTTTACCCCGTGAATTCACCTAACCTACAAAGTTGGAAGACCTGAAGGGAAATTTATCATGGCCAATCCAACTAACCTGCACATCTTGGAGTTTGGGATAAAACTGGAGCTCCTGGAGGAAACCCATACAGACATGGGATGGACATGCAAACAGTCTCCCAAGGCTGGAATTGAACCCGGGTCCCTGGCACTGTGAGGTAGCAATACCATCCATAATGCCATTGTGCTGCCCATTGTGCCACTGCGCTATCCAGGAATGGTAAATCTTTCAACTTAGACACCTGGACAGTAAACTGGCAGAGGGGAGTACCTGATCAATGTAGAAGCTGATTCATTTTCAATCTATTGATATCAATGAAACAAATTAGTGTGCATTTTATACTGTACCAGAATCCGTTCCACCAGTTGACCAGCAGGATTTTAAAATTAATTGCCGTTTACTTGAAGCCACTTGAAAGGGCATTGCAGTCAGTTTCAACATCACACCCAAAGTCATCCATCATGTATTTTAAAAAGCTACGCAAAAGTGTATGATAAGTATATTGACTTAGAGTTAAAAAAACGTAAAGCAAAGTCAGGATTGCCAATAAAAGCATTGGAGAAAACTGCAGTGGCTGGAAAAAAGTATAACAGAGACACATTGTGAACAGGAAAAAGGGGGCTAAACCATGAAATTCTGTTTGGTACAAATTCCTTTCCACATTGTAATCTAACATGTTCTATGCTTGTGCTCCAAAAATAACTTGCAAATAATGATTTGACCAAATGCGAGTGGATATCTTGGCTCTCGTGGTCTAATAAATTAGGCCTCCAAGAAATAAACAAACTCTGAGAATAACTTTGAAAATGATTTCAAATAGCACGTGAACAGGAAGGATATCTACAATTTCCAATACAATCGAAGCTCATCCTTTCCAACAGAACATCATGATAATAATCCTTAAACACAAGTATGAGTGCCTGCAAATGAAGGCGACATCTATGTGGAGTCCTTTTGTTCACACTGTGCCACTCAATGGAATAAATGAGATCACTTCCAGTACTTGTATTATTGCCAGTCTTAATAATGTAATGGAAATTTTTAATTGGGTGCAAGCACAATATTACAATGTTCTTCTTTTTATTTAACAACTCATTCAGTTAGGTACGCTCCAGTCTGATACTTGTACACTCGTGATAGAAGAGTATTTAACAACTCTTACAGTGCACATACATAACATTTGCAGGCCAAAATAACTACATGAAGGTATGTCTTAAATAGTATTTAAAATAATTTGTCTGACATCATGTAGGTTTTTTGATTGCACCAACAAACATGATTGGAGACTTCCTGCATGACCACTTTTGTGAATAGGTTCTCAGTGAAAATAATTATGAAGAATTATTACGAAACGTCTCCCTTCTACTCTTTGTTATTCCTGGCTATTCATCCCATGAATATTCCTTCCATGTATGCACTTCCAAAGTGATAGTTTTTAAGTTTTATAGACCACTTAGCTTCACATCATTGAGCTTTGCAGGAATATATAAAGATTAAACCCACATTCCCATTATTTTGCATAATGGGTTCTATCTTTTAGAAAAGATGTGAAACAAAAGGTAGGATTTTCCAACATCTCCTGCCCTGTGGTATGTTTTTCAGTAACAGCCCTGCCTGCCATTGGACGGAGTTGAGATTTTTTTGTCAACAGCTTTACCGTGGCTAGTAACTTTCACTGCCAAGGAATCCACTGTGAGGGGGTCACCATTGGCAGAAACCTTTCCACAAACATTTACTTCCTCCTTCGCTAATGCATTGTAATAGTAGTATTTCCTATCTACAAAATCCACTGTAGATACTCACCAAGTATCCTCAGGCAGCACATTCCAAACCCACACCCATTTAAAATGACAAGGTAGTAGATACCAGGGAACTTTGTCACCTGGAAGTTCCTCTCTAAGCTGCTCACCATCCTGACTTGGAAACATATTATGGATCTTTCACTATCACCACGTCAAAAAAAATCTTTCATGGGAAGTAGGTGGGCCAGCATTTATTGTCCGTCCCTAATTGCTTATGGGTGGATACCTTGCTATGCCATTTATGAGTCGACCACATTGCTTTGGATTTGGAGTCACACGTAGGCTAGGCTAGTAAGATTGGCAGACTTCCTTCCCTCAATGATATTAATGCATCAGATTTTTTAAAATGATAATCAACAATGGTTTTATTGTCATCATTAAACTGATATATATTGAATTCAAATTTTACTATCTGTAGTGGTAGGACCCAAACCCAAGTCCCCAGGTCCCCTGCGTCTCTGGACAAAGACAAATAGTCCAAAGACAATACCAATGGCCACCACCTCCTGTAACAGTCTCCCTAACAGCTCTGTGATGTACCTGCACACAGCTCATTATCAAGGACAGTTACAAATGCAAAATAAATGCTGGCTGAAGCAGCAATGACCACACCCTACAAATGAACATTTAGAAATTGAATGATGCACCATGGTGCATTTCCTTGTCTTTTGTCTCATGGATGCCTTTCCCTGACTTAATGCTCTTTATACAGTGCTACCACTGTGGCTGCAGCATGACTGCAAGGAGGTTGTTGACTTCCATTGTAGGAGACTGTGTTCAGCCCTGCAGAGTGACCTTGAGCAACTGTGGTCCTTATAGCCCTTGTTTCGGACTATATCATCTCAGCGTGGATGGCAGCAGGCTAATCCAGCTGGCTAGAAGATAGCAGCAATGTTCGGTGGGCAGTTGTGTGCATGATGAATTATCTTCTTGAGAGAGGATATCAGGTTCATGTTCCATAGTGCTGCTGTCACCACCTCGTACTCCCCGTCCCAAGAACCAGCTTTGAGAGCATCTCAGCAATCCTAGTTATTCATTGGAGAACAGATAGTTGGATTGTTGTGAGAACGTTTATGCCCTGCTGGGCATTGGTTATTTATAGGCTTGCTGGCAGCAATATTTTCTTTGCAGTAAACACGGATTTCATAACTTCAGCTTGAGATTTCACTGCAGCAATTCTGCTGGTCTATCTAGCCATACCCACATCCCATCAATTAACTTTTTAAAAACTCAGGCATTGGGTGCCTGTGCTGCGGTGGGAAGTGAGACAATGGCCATCAGAAGACAGCTGTTTTCGTAAGTGCTATCTTGCTTTACCGCTTTCGAGGATTAAATGGATGAGCTCCAAATCCTTGTGCGATGCCCACTGCCAAGTTGGAGATGGACTTGTCTGTGCTCCTTGATTGGCAAGTCTGCCACAGCACCAAGCATCTCAGTGTGCCAGCCCAACAGCCATCTCCTGTTACCAGGCCAATGAATTCCTCAACTGAGACCCTGTAGCAAAACCCTCTGCAACCTCACAGTAAATTGCCATATGTACTATCTGTCTCCCCTGGCCTGACTGCAGACAACTCTTGCCTGATAATGCTGATCCCAACTCTATAATACTCTTTAAGGTTCACACAGTGCTAATATCTGTGGCTGTGAGTCTAAGAGAAAATGATGAAACTTTTGCATCGGAGGTTGTATGTACTTAATGCTCTTTTAGGCTACAGTGGCTGGCCAAACAACAGTTTCAAGTATCTGAGAGTGAAAATTTGTAAAAGAAATGTTGAGGCAAAAGAAAAAACGGAGTGGAAGAAGACCATTTTCACACTATCTACAGCTTGCAATTCTTTCAAAATAGTAGTGTGAGGATGAAGTGAAGTTTGAGAAGAGGTTTATTATCTGTTCATATGATGCGGCCAAGGCTGACTGGGCCAACAGTTATTGCTCATCTCTCAGGGCATTTTAAGAGTCAACCGCATTGTTGTGGATCTGGAGTCACACGTAGGCCAGACCAGTTAAGGGCGGCAGATTTCCTTCTGTCAAGGACATTATTGAAACAGGAAGACAGGATCACACAGTCATTCTGAAAGTTCTCCATAATGCTGAATACAAATGGCCCAGGGCCACTAACAGTTGCTTAATACGACTACCATCCATTCAATGCAATATGTAGCATCTGCTGGTTCTACTCTGCTCCCTTCAGTTATAGGCTAACTTGTCCTGTAAGAGAGAGGGTAGAATGTCAATGAGTGTACTGCAATACGTTTGGCTAATTTGTCAGCTATAGGTGAATAACTGGGAGAATGGGGAAGCAGTAAGAGATGTGTGTGAGTTAAGAAGAGTTGTCAGGTACGTCAGGATAAGCATCTGAATGTTTGGCATGAGCCTTGACTACCTGAGATTGCTGATAGGTGAGTGATGGGCCTCTGGTACGTTGAGTAGCATAAGAGATTGGTGGCTGTGGTGAGCAGAAGATAGCATTTGAAAATACATTCAGTGACCTTGTTGACCTGTGTAAGGTTATTGAATTTCTTGTGGCACTACCATCAGGTTCTTGGGGCCTGACCACCTGCTCCCATTCCTTTCTCTGGGTATGCTTTGAGAGTGTCCTGTTCTTCTGCAGCAACATTGCACCTCACCTTCCCATTGTCTGAACCAATGCCTCCAGTGCCACTTCAGAAAATCAGGGAGCCCTCTCTCTTCCATCTTTCCTGAAAATGAACCATTTTCAGCAGTTTTCTTTTTCTCCAAGTCTTCCATAACCAGCCTGAAATGATCTCTATGCAATAAATGCACCTCCCCTTTGAGAGAGAAATGTTGGGCTGGAGACAGTGATTCAGCAGTGTTGTCATCGGACAAGTATTCCAGGAAATCAGGATAATGCTCTGGGGACCTAGGTTTGAATCTCATCATGACAGATGATGGAATTTGAAATAAGTAAACATCTGGATTGAGAAGTCTATGGATGACAATGAAATCAATGTCAACTGTTATAAAAAGGCATCGGGTTCATTAAACGTACTTTCGGGAGGGTGATCTGCTGTCCTTACCTAGTCTGGCCTACATATGACTCCATATCCCCAGCAATGTGGTTGATCCTTAAATGTCCCCTGAAGAGGAATTAGGGCTGTGCAACAAATGCTGGCCCAGCCAGCAACATTCACATCCCAAGAAAGAATAAAATAATTTTCCAGCTGTTCATACCAGTGGGATTCTCCAGCACTGCTGCAGTGAACGGAGATTTGGCTGAGGGCCAAATACTCTGTCTTTGCTGGCAGCAACAAGATATGCTGTCATACCCTGCATATGTATGACAGCAGAGAATTCCCATGTCTTTAAGAGATGCAGTATAGTGGAAATTCACATTAGCCTTGCAAGGGTTGGCACAGTGGTTAGCACTGCTACCTCCCAACACCAGAGGTCTGGGTCCAATTCCAGCCTTGCGTTATAGTCTGTGTGGAGTTTGCACATTCTTTCTGTGTCTGCGTAGGTTTCTTACCAGTGCTCTAGTTTCCTCCCACAGTCCAAAGATGTGCGGGTTAGATTGATTGGCCATGCTAAATTGCCAACTAGTTGTCAGGGTAAATGTGTGGGGTTGCGGGAATAGGCCTTGGTGGGATTGTGGTTGATGCGGACTCAATGGAATGAATGGTCTCTTATGCACTATAGGGATTCTATGATTCTATGACATCTAGATCCCCTGGTGAGTGTGTAGCCTTTCAGCAGTATATTCCATGCTGGATTTTGTGCTGAAATCATCAAATTGGGGAAGCAACATAACGTTTGTGCACTATCTGCTTCAATCAGACAGACCTTGGGATGATCATGGACCACAACACCTGTACATACACAAAAGCCAGGCTTTGATGAATTCTCTCCCTCGGTGTCGTGATTTAAGACGTTTTTTCATTCATTTATTCACAATCTTTTCTCAAACCTTTCAGTTCACAATACTCAAACCAAAAAAAGGACATCAAAAATACAAGTGACAGAAGAAAATTAGTTGTCCGGACTTCAAGGACCAAGTAGTTATGGTTTGAGAATGGCCTCAGGGTAGTTTGGACACACATATTTGTCAGAAAGTTGCATTTAAACAGAGTAGATTCATGGGGTTTACCATCTGCGTGCAAATTACTTCATGATTCTATCACTAAAACTTGACAAGGCAACTCTATTTAAATCAGGTCTCATCCATCATTCACAGAAGCCAGATGTTTATGCCCAAAACCAAGTGATGCCTCTGTAGCTTTTTCAAAACTCTCTTCCTATTTGATCAGAATTCCTGTCGGAACATGCAATAAGCTGAACATTTTTTAAGGTACCAAAATCTTCTCGGTACCCTCCATGATAATGATAATGAAGTGCATTTTAATAATATATTATTTTAAAAGTCCAACATCTTCTTTAGCCAACAGCCATAATATCCATGGAATTGTCATGCTAAAAGATAACAAGTAAAATTACTTCTTAATAGCTAGTTGAAAAATACTAAATGACTTTTTTCAAAGAGACATTTTTGTATATGAAATTAAGTTTCTATGCATTTCGGCTTAACACTGAGGCAAATTATTTGTATTTATGTAGCACCACTCACATTCTCGGGGGAGATCTTAAACCAATTCCCAAACTGATTATTTTTCTACTGGATTAACCCAAATTTGAAGAGGTATATTTGAATTAATTTGAATATATTTTCAAACTGTATTATGGCCAAATCGCTCATAAATAAATCCACCCAAGTACACAGCTACATGTTGGTATTAAAAAATGTCTTTTAATTAACTGTGAGCTGCAACATAATTACAAACTCAACCAACTGAAATATAATGCACAGCTAATTAGTCAGAACTAAACAAATGTCTTTATTAATTGATCAATTCTGCATTATCACTATCTATGTCATCTGCAAATGATATTTGTCCACAAAGGTTTGAATTCTGTAAATGACTGATTGCTAGATTAAATATAGAAATTTTCTATCAGATGTTGAGACAGTGTCAAAGTTTATTATCATCTATTGAGTGCAATAAGCAATCTTTCAGAAGAAAGTCAGCTTTTGGAGATCTGTCAAAATCAATCTAATATTGTTGCATTGCCATTTTAAAGAAATCTCAAAATGTTATTCTCAGCTCCACCACGTTCCAGACCCCCTATCCTGGCTAAGAAATTGATAAATTAAGTGGTTCTCCGGGAACTGCCAGTGTTGCTTGGAGCTTGGCCACCAATTATGCAGGACCTTCCAGTGGTAACCCAGTGATATGCCCCCTTTCTCTGAGAGAAAACTCTTGCACATAACTACTTTAAAATACATCCTTAGTTAATACCTAAAAATCAGAAGATAATTGTGTGAAAGTGTTAGGCATTTGTTCAGTAGTCATTTCAAAACAGCCATTGGAACTCAAATGAAAAGACAAATCCTGTTGAGATATCCTGGAACACAATCGTACACAAATGCTGTCCAATTGAACTGACTTCCAACAGATATTTCAAATAAGAGCAGTTTTAAGAACTAACCAGGCATTTTTATTTCATCAGATATGTAATTAGAAAATGTGAAGTTTGTAAATGTCAACACTACTTCTGTTATTGCTTTTTGTTTATTGGGAACACTGCAATTGTTTGCTGAAACCGCTCATTAAAATCACAGCAGAAGCAAGGAGAGAGAGGTTTTGTGCTGCATCCTTGCTTCTGAGCCAGAAGCTCTGGTTTCATGCGCCACCCTGGGACCTGATGGTTAAGGCATTTATGACGTGGTCAACAGATTGAGGATCAAGCTTTGAAATCCTTTCTGTGTGCTAATGGTGGGAGAGCCGTGCTTGATGCAGAGTGGCGCCCCTCAAGCTGTAAGCTTCCGACGATAGGGTAGCGACTTGTTCCAGGGGAAAAGAAACACGCTAGGGGAACAGATGTAAATCTGCCTTATGTGTCATTAGGTTAGGGAAGGCCAACAACAACCAAAGCGAGAAGAAATTATAACACAAAGCTATACTAAAACGCAGCTATAAACCGTTAATTGAGGAATACCATATCCTATTTCATAATTTGTGTTTACTGAATCTGAAAAGAAGTCGAACACAAGTTAAAAGCATTCTTCACCTTGGCAAATGGTTTACCTTAACATAGATTCACTTCTCACACCTACTGGAGGGCAGCAGTTTAAAAATTATGATGGAATTCCATTGAATGGATGAAGAAACAATAGTGATCCAAGTTTGAGTTCTAATCTGTTTTGATTTCAGCTGGGGGAACAGTAGCAGTGCTGTAATCTGCCTCAATGTCTTTGGATGAGGTTGGTGAACATTCTTGGCACCGACTTCTGAAATATTGCCTGGTGAAAACATACTTGCATTTACATTTACTGAGGTCATAGGATCAGATTTTACAAAAAAATGTTTCCCATGTCTGCCAATCCATAGTCAGAACGATTGCTCTTGAATGAGGTGATAAAAGGCTGCCTGCATCCATGACATTTTATCCTCGGAAAGAATGGACAACATCGGCAAATGAGAAAAATAAAACTGGCAACGTAAAGAGACAATAACTTGAAATTTATATGACAATGATTGTAAAATTACTCTCCCATTATAGAATCATAGAATCCTCGAGGACAGAAAGAGGCCATTTGGCCTATCAAGTCTGCACTGTCCAGAATCCCACCCCAGCTCTATCCCCATAATCCCAAGCATTTATCACAGCTAGTCCCTTGACATTAAGTGACAATTCAGCATGGCCAACCATCTAACCCGTACATCTTTAGTACTGGATTTAAGAATCTGGGAATTAAATGGTGTGATTGGAGTTATAGGCCGGAATTTTAATTGGCCATCTACAGAGGAATTACAGCAGGTGAGGAGCGGGCCATGGAATGGTCCATTGACCTTGGGTGGGATTTTCTGGTTTCTTGACAAATAAGGCCATAAAATCCCACTCATTGATGTTAAATCTGTTGTGGCATCAAGAAAGGATCAGAATCAACTGTACACTGTGAAAGAGAGGTAAGTTAAAATTATTAGTCATTCATAAATGGCTGAAATGGTATAAAAATAATATTTATTTATTATGGCAATTATGATGGCAAGGGTAAATTGGGCATGAATTCTGCAGATCTTTTTACCTTTAATTGTCATCATAACCCTAGCCATGCCACAGCTTTGAGGTACCAAAGTATAAATAGACAGCATAAAGGGTGTAGGTATTAGTGTCTGTTCCTGTCCCAACATGCAGTCATGCACAATCTGAGTGGATTTCAGGAGAACATGTTATTTATTGCACCTGTAGCATTGCAGTGCAGAAAGCCAGCCGAGGAAATAAAGCAGCTCCACTAAATCCAAATGTATTACTGCACTATGGGACTCACCTCAAGTACTGGCATCAGTACATAGTTGCATTTTGGTGAAATAATCATACAAAATTAATGCATATCAAAATGCTTTTTAAACTGATCATTTGAGAGGGCTGGTTTTGGGTTAAAATCTAGATGTGCTCAAATGTTACATTCAACGGTGGAAGGGCAGGAGCATTTTTAGCGATGGTTAGATGAAAAGTAAATAGCGTACAACGGCACCATTGTCTGAGTATTTTCCTTCAGTCACATTGTAACATTCATCACTAGAAACTATAGCTTTCTTCTCAATCACTCTTAGCAACTTGCCTTAATTTGGCCTTAATAACGAAAGGAAAACTATGCATGAGATTTTTAGTTTGGAGTGATTACAAAACAGTATTAAAATCGAACGAGGGAAAGAACTTACAGTACCAGAGTCACAGCATAAATTGCAATAGTGAGAGTGATGTTGAAAAATATGACTTTATAAAGTTACAAGCCATAGTACCTCTTTTTTTAGTTACCCCTGTATGATTTTACCAATGCACTTGGAGCAGAATCCATGGGCAGAATGGTGACACAGTGGTTAGCGCTGCTACATCACAGTGCCAGGCACTTGAGTTTGAGTTCACTGTTGTTATGGAATCTGCACTTCCTCCTCGTGTCTGCGTAGGTTTCCTCCAGGTGTTCCGGTTTCCTCCTGCAGTCTGAGAGCCATGTCAGTTTGCTGCGTTTGCCATGCTAAATTCTCCCTCAGTAGACTTGAGCAAGTACTGGAGTTTAGCAATGAGGAGGTTTTCACAGTAACTTCAAGACAGTGTTAATGTAAGCCTACTTGTGACAGTAATAAATAAACTTAAAAAAAATATAAACAGTGAAGGCACTCAACCATTAAACAGATTGTCTCTTTGCCCAAATGCATTGGTTTCTGTTTTTCCAGTCCTTTCATAATATTCATTGGAGTTGCTTCCAGTACCTATAAACTTGTATAAGAATAGCCTTACCTTGCCAAAGTTCTGTAACTTACCTCTTACCTTCACACATCACAGCAATTCCCACCCAATGTGTTCTTGTTCAATCAGTGCACTCAACTTCAGACCCAGTGTTCATCATGCATTGTAAAAACAGATATTGAACACTTAAGGGAAAAAATGTGTCTGGGAACCATACAGAAAGATTGAAGAGCATATAGAAGATGGAGGAGAAAACATGAAGAAAGGATTTACAGCAAGAATAATTGAGATGGGGAAGAGAAAGACAAGTCAGCTACAAAGAAAGAGATTCTGATAGCATGAGAAAACTATATAAACCTTACGATGAAAAAGGAAGAATTTAAAGTGAAGAATAAACTGAAATATGGATAGAATTACCCAGTGACAGCAAAATATTCAATTCCTAGAAAAGCAGATGCCATGAGAAACTGCAATATATCAGTTAATGTGTGTATATATCTACATTTACAAGTGATATGAGGTTCGAACTTCAGAATTTTAAAAATGAAACATGTAGAGATGATATGCTTATCAAAAATATCTAAATACATGAGTTCTGTTGTGAAAAATGTTAATATTCATAAGGCTTTTTTTGGTTAGAATTCTCTTTTGGACAGATTGGGATTCTAGTTTCCCACGTATTGAGGCTGCTTCAATGAGTGGAGCAGGAAGGAAAGCCATCTACAAAGCTTTGGGGACTGGCGGATGGCTTAATGGATTGACAGTGGATTACCTTGAGAACCGAATTATTTGGATTGATGCAATGTAAGGTTAATACCTTTTCCATCTGAAAAGTTTGACTGCAATATGCATATAATAATTTTTTTATGCATTATAATTGCTAATCCGGTTTAACAATTGTCCTAGCTTTATTCAGAGAAACATGTTTTTTTTGTTCCCCATTGTCAAAAAAATCTGCAATTTCACTTCTGGCTTCTCTTTAGAATTTACTGTTGTAAAATAATATGAACATGTTTAGTTACAGTAGTAATGAAAATCAACCATGATGATCTTGGAGTCAGTCTTTCTTTCAACTGAAAACAGCAACAATCTCAACCTAAAAAAGTGTGTGAATATTTTCAACAGCCTTTAGGCAATCCAATCTTCTTTTCCTGTCAGATAGATGTTTCTTTCTGACTAGATGAATTTGCCAGCCTGCAAAAAGCATGGACCACAATCAATGCCAAAACCTTCAGTCTTAAAAAAAAGATTCTACTTCAAAATTCACTCCAGCCCTGGGTCTGTCAGAGGAAAGCTGAAGGAGGGCAAAACTAAGGAATTTCACGGACAGGGTTGTGGTTGGATATTCTGCTTCCCCTCAGCAATCCCTGCACCCCAACTCCAATGTCCCCCTCAATAATTGTGACTGGGAGGATTTCCCAAGCCTCTCAGGAAGACTTTGCCCATTTTAAATGGGTCAACTGTGGGATTCAGAAGCTCCTAATAAAATAAGGAGCAAGTATTTAATGTTGAATGATTCCTGAGAGGGCCTGACACCTTTCCATAAGCAGCAACAGAGGTATAATATTCAATGCCATGGAAATCTTTTACGTGGGATAAGGTGGTGCTTAAACCTGACCTCAGCTTTCTTATCATAACTGTTTTCATATGCCTCTGTGATATTGCCTACTTCAAATGTCCTTTGTCTTTCTGGTGTTGCAACCATGTATCCATGTGTTTACCATGCAGTCTTTGATTTTTTTGTTGGGTTTGTTACTATCCCTGCAAAAATCCTTCATAAGTGTTAACTCATTCATAATTGCTCAACATGCATGTTAACCACAATTAGTCTCACACTCTTGTTACCCTCTTTCTTTCTAAGGTTCATTATCTCATCATCTTAGAATGTGACAGCATTGTGATTTCAAAATTTATATCTTTGGTTTCAAATATCTCTTTGCTCCACTCTATCTCAGCAATCTCCTCCTATCAGAACACAATGTAATATTTAAATAAGTTTGATTCAAGTGACACCATTGTCTAGCCAATGGCCTGGACATTATTCTCAAATTTTCATTTGTCTCCCAGCTCATTTTAACATTTAAACTAGTTGGTAACATGTGATAATTGATCCTTAGACTTTTATTTCAAGTCTTGCTCATGTTATTTTTTAACTGACCAGAATATGCACTGGAATACCACAGGTTGACACACGTTGACTGTTAATTCTAGCCTGGAGAGAGGCATCTTGCTTCTCCATGTCACTTGGCCTTTTGGCTAAGATCAAGTGTGGTATTGACATGCTGTGCTTGGTTGAAGTCATTGGGTTACATTTCAACTTCATTTGAAGCAATTTTTAAAAGCGGCATCTGGACTTTTGGCTAAGATACAAACAAGATCAAGCTTTGGAGAAGGGGCAATACCTACTCCAATCAGCTTGGATCATGCAGATCAAGCCTAAGACAGGCAGTGAGAGCCCTGACTTGTCAGCTGAGATCAGGAATGTCTTAACTTGTTGAGACTCTGAATTGGACTTGATTGGATTGAATTGGAATAAAAACTTTTTTCCATTTATTGTTTCAAATTTAGAACTTGGCAGATGGTTAGTTACGTAGTAATTTTGAAAAATACTCAAGTCTGAATTGAGAACGCTGAAATTGAGAATTCTAATATAGTGTTTAAACACTGTAGTGTTTAATTTGTGCAAAATTCATTTGCTTGTTTTTCCCTGCTTACTGCAATATAATTTCTTTGTGGTTTGGAATTATTCCTTTATCTTTGCACACTATATCCTGAAATAACTCCTCAAAGGCTAGTGTTCCTTTACCAGATTCCCTTTATTTACAAACTTATCTCCTCTCTGAAGTATGCTTCAGGTACAAAGTGAGCAAACATATGCTGATGTGATTCCCTGATTGGCAGGCGATCGTTACGTCAGGCAGGAAGCTCATTCTCCAACAGCCCAACCTCTTGGGCCTCGTTGAGACCATTATCTCTTATCAAATATTGTCTGCACTGATTGCAGCATGTATTCATTGTTACAATGTCATCTATTTAAAAATGAATTATTTCATTTGTACGTTAAAAATAATAACAGGTATTATCTTAATCAGAAGGTATGAGGCAAACTCAGTTCTTGCTTGAGGAACTAATTGTGTGTTTCTAAGTTTCCTTTGCCTTTGTTCTTTTATGTCCTATTTTCCTTGATGCAGGTCTGATGGTATTTATTCAGCCTTATATGATGGCAGTGAATTGATAGAAGTCTTGCGTAATCATGAATATCTTTCGCATCCTTTTGCCGTAACATTGTATGGAGGTGATGTTTATTGGACTGATTGGAAGACTAACACCCTATTGAAAGCCAACAAATGGTCTGGCCATAATGTCACAGTGGTACAGAGAACCAGCGCACGTCCATATGATCTGCAGATATACCACCAAACCAGGCAGCCACAAGGTAGGTTATCTATTTACCCGTGTTATTATCATTGTGTGACTAAAAGCACTGAAATAGAACAGTCTGAAAGATAAAGCAAATGTAAGGAAATAAATCAGTCACAATGATAAAATACTCCGATAGCCATCTGATGAATTGTGCGACAACATGATATTGTTATGTATGTGGGATGCATAGTACTTTAAGGAAGCAAGTCACGTGACCCTTCTGAGGTTCTTAAAGTTTGCCTAGGGACTGCTTGGAATAGTGGAGTGTGAACCCAGCAAGACCTAATAAATAAAATTTCTGTATTTTCCCAACATCTGGTTAGAAATTGAGTTCTTTAAAGTCCAACAGAGCTGAATGCATTAAACTGGCAATGAGGATGGGATTCAAACCCACAAGTGCAAAGTACAATGGATTATGCTTGAGTTATATCTGTGGGTTGCATTGCCCTTTAAGGGCTATGCACCCCACAGAATTTAAGACCCCCTAAAAGATCACATGACTTACTACCTTAAAGGACTATGTACCCCACATAGATAACATATAGTCATTTTTAATATGTCTATAACGCAGAAAAGTAGTCATAAGAAAATGTTAAATAGCTACAGCTCCATTGTGATTCCCTGAGCAGCATACTTATATTAGGACATGAGTCGGTATTTTACAACCTCACTTGGGCGTGGCTCGTAAACTCCCACCCAAGACCAACGGAGGATTCTGTTCTGCAGGTTTTGCCCACCCCGATTCCTGGGTGGGCGTGCTGGTGAAATTCTGGCAATTGTCTCAGTTGTTACCTATGACAGTTACTATTGTAAATGCCCTGACATAATTGTGCCACAAAAGCATATCTGGAGTTCCCACTGTGATTGAAAGATAGCACAGAATGCACAGGCAAAAGAAAAGGGAGACTGAATGGCTGGAATACTTCTGAATAAAGCATCTAAGTATTTTCTCTTGCCTTACACTTTGTCCCCATTGTGGAGGATGGCACTAAAGGAAATGATCACTTGCTGTGATTTGCCGACATGAACATATGTTTGTTCAGTTTAAAATTAATGAAATTGTTGAAATAAACACCATATATAAATTGTTCCATTTTCATGGATGTAATATAGATGATCGCATTGGAAACATTGAACTTGCAGTCCAGAAAAATCTGTTAAAATATCATCATCAAAATGCAGTATCATTAATAACATTGCACAGGGCTCAGCTGGTCATAATTGTAGCCAAATAGATGGGAACCAGTCATGATTTTTAACTCAGATATACTTTTCCCAACTGTGCAACATGCCTGCAACAGCATTTAGAAAAAGATCAGCCTGAAAACTGTCAGCAAAGATTTATTGTAAAAATCACTAATTGCTGTTTCATTTTTGCATTCTCTGGAGTTAAACACTGTGAATGTGTCATCTGGGTAACAGATGATCTGGAAAGATCTCACAGAAAAAAAAAATCTACCCCTTCTCCACCAATAGAAATAGTAAACTTACTCTACAGAGAAACATAGAAAATAGGAGCAGCAATCTGCCATTCAGCCCTTCGAGCCTGCTCCACCATTCATAATGATCACGACTGATCAACTCAATAGCCCAGTTCCATCTTCCCTCCATATGCTTTGATCCCCTTGGTCCCAAGAGCTATATCTAACTTCTTCTTGAAAAAAATACAATGTTTGTCCTCCATTGTTTTCTGTGATAATGAATTCAACAGGCATACCATTCTCTAGGTGAAGAATGTTCTCCTTATCTCAGTCCTAAAGATTTACCCCACATTCTTAGACTATGACTCCTGTTTAGGTCACCCGCACCATCGGAAACATCATTCCTGTATCTACTCTCCCGAGACCTATTAGAATTTTACAGATTTCTATGAGACCCCCTCTCATTCTGCACAGCATTAAAATCCTAATGGACTTAATCTCCTTTCATAGGTAAAATTTTATGGTCTTCCTCGACCCAAAACTAGAAAATCCTGCCTGAGGTCAATGAACATTTCCATTGTCTGCTCCTCACCTGCTCCAATTCCATGACAGAAGAATTGGTACAATTCTGGTGCTTTTGTCAGATGTGCCACCCCAAAAATCAGTCTGCTAAACTTCTGCAGCACTCTCTCCATAGCAAGAACATCCTTCTTCAAATAACAGGACCAAAACTGCACACAATATTCCAGGTCTAGCCAAGGTTCTGCATAATTGCAGTAAGACATCTTGTTCCTATACTTGAATCCTTTCACTGAGAAGGATAATTTATCATTTGCCTTCTTTACTGCCTACTGTACCTGCGTGCTTACCTTTCATAACCAGTATACAAGGACACCCAAGTCTCATTTCACCTTTCCCTCGCTTAATTTATGGCCATTTAGAAAAAAAACCTGTCTTCCTGTTTTTGCTATTAAAGTGGATAACCTCACATTTACCCACATTATATTGCATTTGCCATACATTTACCCATTGTCCGAATCACACTGAAGCACCTCTGCATAGTCTCATAGCTCACCCTCCCACCAGGCTGTATGCCATCTGCAAATAGAGGAGCATTCTTCTTGTGATGCTACTGGAACTTAGTGACTCTGTCACTGCATCCCAGGCCTCTGACACTGCATTGGTAAGTAGTCTTCTGCCTTGGAAATAGAGTGACCTTCCACACCTCCAGAATCCAGCCCATATTTGCATCCAGTAAATTTGGGACACCTTTTCTGGCAGTCATGTGATTGCCTAAAATGAGAATGGGTGCTGATGTGAGCACTTATATGGTGGTTCCCACTTGTAGAAGGCTAGCAGTTGACTCCCAACACTAGCGAATCTGTTTCAGGTGGAGTCGGAAAATCAGTGTGACTCATGGGGGAGAGATGGTTCACTGGGCCATTTACGTTGGCTGAAAGGAGCCTGTTCATTGCTAGCAGAGAACACTCCAGTTTTCCTGTTGGTGGCAATACTTAGAGCCAATGAATCTTACCCTCTGTGTTCCAAAGAGGGTGAATACACTTCATTCTCTCTTCTGAAGAAGAAGCAATGGAGTGGACACATATGCTCTTGAGGATAACAGGAATCCCCAGAGTTCAGAGTGCCATTGATTGCATGCACATTGCTTAATGAGCTTTGCATGTCAGTTCTGAGGTTTAATTCAACCAAAATTAAATTTAATCCCTTTGCATGGACATTATGGGCCTTATTTTACCATTTTGATCCTAAATGCTGGACGGACTTGAAACTGGGAGTATTTCGAGTCTGACTTTTAGACCTAGCTGCAAAAGTATCAGTGATTCCAAATCATGCTGCAGAAGCCCTTGGGTGGGTGGGGCTTAATGCGTCCGAAACCCTGCAGCTCTGATTGGCACCTCTAACTGCGTACGCGGAGGTGAGAAAGTAATAGAATGCTGTTCTCATGCCACATCTCTCCCAGGCCTGATAATGCCTCCCCCTGGTCCCCACAGACATTGCCCCATCCCCACTTCATTACTGACCACCTTATCCCCCCGTCTGCACTTCACCCTCTCCGATCTCAGACAGAGTGGCAGCAGACAACCCTTGCCTCCCACTGATCTTAAGCAGAGTGGCAACGGACCCCCCCCCCCCCACCTTCCTCCCCCCATTGATCACAGGCAGAGTGGCAGTGGACTCCCATTTACCCCACCCACCGATCTCAGGCAGAGTGGCCATAGGTGACCCTTCCCCCCAGCCCCCATTGATCTCAGACAGATTAGCAGCGGACCACCCCCCCTTCCCCATCCTTCACCAATCTCAGGCAGAGTGGCAGCAGAACCACTTCCTACCATTCCCACCCCTCTCCAATCTCAAGCAGAGAACCATCAGATACTCAGCACATAGCTGCTCAGTAACTAGAGCACCCGAAATGGATTTTTTATGGGGCATGTCTATTTTGTGCTAATTCTGGATGGGCAAACACAATGGTAAACGGGCAAATGCCTGTAGAGTTGGACATATAACCCATTAAGTCAATTTAAACGAATGCATTTTGGGTGTGGTCCCAATCGTGGTTATTTTCAGGCCTTGGTGGAGGCGGACATGGATCACGCTACTTGCCCCACACCTGACTTTATCAAGTTTTTGCATCTGAAAATGAGTGCAACTTGAAGGTAAAATTGAGCCCTATGTATGAATCAAAAGCCACATTACACCATGAAATGTGAGGGTTGGCCAATAGCAATGTGATGGCTTTCACGCTGTTGAATGGATGATGGGGGAGGGAAGAGATAGAAAAGAAAGGTCTGGGAAGGTAGAGGATGAGAGAAATTAGATGACCAAGATACTATAGAACAGAAAGCTGTTAGCGCGAGTGGGCGAACACGACTACTACGGATTCAGGGTCAGCTTCAATAACAGTACAGCTTTTTTTACATCAACGGAGGAGCAGTCAGGACATATGAACCGAACTGTCCCAAAAGCACTCTAAAGACCTGCCGCAATGGGCTACCATTGTACCTGAACTTCAATACATTGTACAATTTAAATGCGAATGTTTTATTTACAGTATTCATAGAACATAGAACATAGAACAATACAGCACAGAACAGGCCCTTCGGCCTTCGATGTTGTGCCGACTAAAATAAAAAGCAATGCCCCTCCAAACTAAACCATTCCCTTCTCTTCCATATACTTATCAATTAACCTCTTAAAACGCCACCAAACTTAGTGCATCTACAACAGCTGCAGGCAGGGCATTCCACTCCCTAATCACTCTTTGAGTAAAGAACCTACCTCTGATATCCGTCCTATAACTCATACCCCTTAATTAAAGCTGTGTCCCCTAGTGCTAGCTTTCTCCATCCTAGGAAAAAGGCTATCACTGTCCACCCTATCTAAACCTCTAATCATCTTATATGCTTCAATAAGATCCCTCTTAGCCGCCTCCTTTCTAACGAAAACAACCTCAAATCCTTCAACCTCTCCTCATAGGACCTGCCCTCCATACCAGGCAACATCCTGGTAAACCTCCTCTGTACCCTCTCCAATGCCTCCACATCTTTCTTATAATGTCGGGACCAGAACTGCACACAATACTCCAAGTGCGGCCGCACTAGAGTTTTGTACAGTTGCAACATGATGCTGCGGCTCCTAAATTCAATCCCCCTACAATAAAAGCTAAGACTCCATATGCCTTCTTAACAACTTTATCCACTTGACTGCCTACTTTCAGGGATCTATTGACACATACACCAAGATCCTTCTGTTCCTCAACACTATTAAGAGCCCTACCATTAGCCCTATACTCTACACACCCCTCTTCACTATCTACCACTCCACCAACTTTAGTATCATCTGCAAATTTACTGATCCATCCCTCAATACCCTCATCCAGATCATTTATAAAAATTACAAACAGCAGGGGCCCCAAAACAGACCCTGAGGCACACCACTCGTCACCGAACTCCACGATGAATATCTCCCATCAACCACCACCCTCTGTCTTCTATCTGCCAGCCAATTCCTAATCCAATTAGCTAAATCACCCTCTATTCCACACATCTGCATTTTCTGTAGAAGTCTTCCATGGGCCACCTTATCAAACGCCTTACTAAAGTCCATATATACTACAGCAACCGCCTTACCCCCATCCACCTCTCTGGTCACTTTCTCAAAAAACTCAATGAGGTTAGTAAGGCATGACCTACCCTTCACGAAACCATGCTGACTATCCCCAATCAATTCATTTCTCTCTAAATAACTATAAATAACTATAACTATTCGACTCTGACCATTCTGTTTCGATGTCTTCAAGTATTGTAATGATGGGATTAAGTGTGTGTTAATGGTTTCTGTCTGGTGGGTTACTAATAGTCTAGAATCTCCAGGGTTTGAACAATGGGTGTTTGACTATTCTCAGGAAGTTTCAGGGGTCAGGAATGCTTCCTTAGTTGTGCTAATCTTTAAGTGTCTCCATAGAGGGTTGCTTGATTAGATCAGAGGTGCTGATTTGGTGGGGTGGGGATGCGCTTTTTAATTTAGTTCCTGTAGGTGCCATCCTGTCCGGTTCCTCTGTGTGCTAGCCCTCATTTGCATTTTAAAAGCATGTGCTTGCCTGCTAGTCTATGTCTGTTCCTTTGTGACCTTTAATGGGGAGGTTTTGAGTGCAATTTTAGTCTGCTTCCATATTGTGTACCCAATTTCATAAAATTTGTTGTCCGATAACAAAGCAAACTACAAAAAATTGTGAATGTAGCCCACACAAATTAGTCCCCTCCCCCCTCACCATTCACTCTGTCTAAAATTCCTATTGCCTTGAAAAAGCAGCAGCCAACATCATCAAGAACCCCATGCACCCCAGACATAATCGCTTCCACCTTCTTCCGTCAGGAAAACGATACAAAAGTATGACACCACATTCCAACCGACTCAAAAGCAGCTTCTTACCTGCTGACATCAGACTTTTGAATGGATCTATCACATGCAGATAAGCAGATTTACTTCCTCACCATATTGGTAACTGCAATATTACATTCCATATCCTCTCCTTCTCCCCTCTGTACTCCAAGAGTGGAATATTTTGTCTATATACCACACAAGAAAGCATATTTTTCACTTTATCCCAATACATGTAAGAACAAAAAATCAGATCAAATCACTGGTTGTAGTAAAGAAATAATATATTTATTCAGAGTGAGTGTGAACGGCAGAAGAATGAACAGCTCTGGGTGAAAACAGAAACATGAAAAATAAGATTTACACAGACACATTGCAATTAAACTAAATCAAAACAGGAGGAATGAATTTATGGTTTAAAGTTGTTGAACGCATTGTTAAGTCCAAAAGGCTGTAAAGTTGCTAACTGGTAGATGAGATGTGTTCCTCGAGTGTACATTGAACTTTAATAGGACTCTGCAGCGGCCAAAAACAGCAATGTGAAAGTAAGAGCAAGGTAATGAATTAAAATGGCAAACAAGTGGAAGCTCAATGTCATGCTTACAGTCTGAGTGGATGTGCTCCACAAAGATTGCATCTTTGTGTTTGGTCTCCCCACTGTAGAGGAGACCACATTGTGAGCAGTGGACTAAGTTGAAACAACTACAAATCACTGCTTCACTGGGAAAGAGTGTTGGGGGCTTTGAATGCTGAGCAGAGAGGAAACAACAACCGTTACATATCCCGCAAACGCATGGGAAAGTGCCATAAGGAGTGAGTGTGATTGATGCAAGGACTAGGGTGTTGCAGAGGGAAAGGTCCCTCCAAAATGTTAATGAGGGAATGGAGGAAACGTTGGGCAGGATTCTCTGCAATCCTTCTATGGTGTGTTCCCGCGTGATGGGAGATGGCTGTTGGCAGAATATTCTTGTCCTTCCGCTGTTAATGGGATTTCCCATTGAATCCACTCATGCTGCCAGGAAACTCACTGCAGTGGTGCACTGTCAGGGGGAACCATACAATCTCGCTGGAGAGAAAATCCTACTGATATGTTTGGCACCACTTTTTCTACATATTTCTGAATATTGGTTACAAGCACAGAAACTAGAGAAACAAAATAATTAATTTTTATTTTAGAAATGATTATTTTAACGAATGTCATATAATGAGCTTCACATGTGAAAGCATAATTTAAGTAGTCTGTATAGGTTAATCACTGATTGAATCAAACTAATACAAATTAAAACTTTAATTTGCATTCTCTGCATGAATTAAAATTAGAAATAATGTCAAGAGGAGAACATTGATGCAAGCTATTATTTTCCAAATTAGTATTTGATAGCTCTGAAATGACATGTTTCAACCTTGTCATGGAATAGTTATAATTTCTTTATTAATAGTCACTTGCACAGAACTTGAGTGTTGTGGAATAAAGAGCTACATTGGTGAACCTATTTTTCTTGCACTCATCAGGTCAAATTTGTAAGAATACCAAATTTCAAAGGGAACAGCAGTTTATGCTGCGCGAGAAGAGAGCGCTGATTGGTTGGCAGCTCAATTCTGATTGGTCAAGGCATCGCCAGGTGGAATGAATGAGGAAATAATTGTCCCCAAAAGGCTTTGTTCAGTGGAAAAGGTGCAATATGTCGACATTTTCTGCTTCATTCCCCATGGCAACACCTTGTCAATCAAATTCAACCAACCTGGTTTGAAGTTCAAAACAAAAGCTTGGCATTTAATGGTTACCTGGCCCATTCTACATGGCAACAATTTTATCAATCAGAGTCCACTTGCTAACCAATCAACAGGCCATCTTCTTATGATTTATAAAATGTGTTCCTCTTCAAAAATTTCTGTTCTTGTGAATCCGCCCCAATGATTACTAGATGAAAAGCATGTCTCTTTTTTCAGAAATACTTGATTTCTTTATTCCAAAAGATTCCAAGAGATATTGTTCACTTCTGCTATCTATGGACAGTTGTGGCCAGAGAATGAATATAAGCCAAATCTTTATTTGAGGGATTCCAAAAGCCAAACCAGGAATGTGACATTTGAATGATTTATCACCAACATGCATATTTCAGGCTCAAATAACTGCCATTTAATTCCTTTATGACACACACAGCTCTTAAATTTTTATGAGGTGATTTTATATAAACAGCTGTTGTCAATTACCAAAGCAATCCCAGCATTGGAAAACAAAGATCCGACCATTAGATAATTAACAGTTGTGATAACAATTACTTCAAGTTTATTAAGAAGACATTTTCAGATGCTTGCTGGCTTATATAAATTTTAACAAAAGTTAGCTGCAAGATTGCAAAATTATTGAGTGAGAGCTAAGTTGGTTTTTGGAAAGATAGATATTTGGCAATGAAAATGATATTCTGCTGCCGCTCAGCGTTATTGCAAAGCATTCTGTAGAGTGTGTTGGCCTGAACATAAAAGTGCAGCTTTTGCATTCAGCAGACAATTTGGCTTTTCATGCACTGAAGTCAGAAGCTGCAAGGCTGAACCCAACAGTTGGTTTCATATTTTTTTAAATTCATTTATGGGATGTTGGCATCACAGTTGGGCCAGCATTTATTACCCATCCCTGACACCCTTAAAGAGCCAACCACATTGCTGTCACACGTAGGCCAGACCAGATAAAGATGACAGATTTCTTTCCCTAAAGGACATGAGTGAACCACATGGGGTTTTGACAACCATTGACAATGATTTCATGGTCATCATTAGATTTTTAATTCCAGATAGTTATTGAATTTAAACTTCACCATCTGCTGTGGTAGGATTCAAACTTGGGTTCCTAGACCATTACTGTGGGTCTCATCCAGCTGTGATATAATACCAATCCAATTTGAAATAGCATTTTTAAAATTATCTAGGTAATTCATTGGACTACTAGAATTTTTGAGCTCAATATTAATTGTTTTTCATACTCAAAGAAATTTGATGCTATCACCTTTTATCTCATAAGATTAAAATTTAGCCATGGGACAATCATGAGATAGGGGTTGCCTTATCAATGCCAATCCAATGATGGCAGTGGGCATCATTGCATCTTCTGGGTACATATTGCATTGCAGACATTTTGGTTCTCCAATGTTTGCAGTAGCCAGATGGAATGAATAAGTTAAAGAAACACATTCAGCAGACATGTTTTTTTTTAGGAACTGAAGAAGGATTCTTATTATTAATTTTACAAAATAATTTGATGCAAATAAAATAAAATAAAGCTTCATGTTGCTGATTTCCTCATAACCACATAATTTATATTGAAAAAAATTCCAAGGTATGAGTTATAACCTCAAATATTGTGTACACTTTAATATGAAACTAGCATAGATTAGTGCTGGCTTCAGAATAATGCAACATTGAAATTAATTTTCAGGCCATTACAAGTATATTAAGTACAAAAGGAAGCTGGTCTGGGAGGTCTATGGAAGTATGAAGTGTGAAATATATCACATTGCACAGAATTAGGATACAAATAATTTAGCACAGGAAACTGAACAGACTCTCGTTTTATATCCAGAATTACTTTGATGATGAATAAATAAGGTTGAGGATTCTAAAGGTCAGTTATGGATTTATTATGGGTGGTTCTGCTTGGAACCTCAGTTATACTAGAAAGACAAAGTATAATTTGAATAACATGAATACTTTAAACCATTTAAGGAAAATATTATTCATACAATCCAGAAGGCCGGTTTTGTTAAAATGGAATGAGAAAAAGCTTCTCTAAATTTGTTTGAATAATAGCGAGATGGATGAAGCTCTGATGTGCATTTATAGAATCCTTGAATATTTAATTATTCTATTTGAAGTATTATGATGGGCCAAATTAAATTTTGTAAAAATCCTGTGAAAAATCAAAATTTCTAACTCACTTAACTCAAACTTAACATTTTACTTTTGCTGTAGATTCATGTGAATTAATATAGAAATGCTAGGAAAATTTATGGTCCAAGATAATATAACAGAGATATGCATGAATACTTTATTTATCCCAATTAAGCAGAAAGAGATATCAAATCTCAAGTGACCTTTCCAATTCACTTGTCACTGTCACTCACAGGTTTTTATGTTGTATTAGTGATTAAATCGCATCAACATTTTCTGTTAACTCTTGGCATTGCATGAAATTTAAATGAATTCTGTGCCATCTTACTTAATATATTTTACCATTGTCAGGACAATCATATATATAGGTCATGATTACAATATATATAAAGGCCTAACTCTTATAATTATTTTCACTTAAAGACAGATAAAATGCTTGTTTCTTACTACAATACAATAAAATCAAAGTATAACATGACAGAAGGAGGCCATTCAGCCCATTGAGTCTGTATCAACTCTCCAAAAGCAAGTCTACCCAGGTTCATCCCCAGTCTTACCCTATAACTTCATGCATTTATTCCACTAATCCCCTTAACCTACATATTTTGGTCCACTAAAGTACAATTTAGCATGGCCAGTTAACCAAACTTGCACATTTTTGGGCTGTGGGAGGAAACTGGAGCACCCTGCGGAAACCCTCGCAGACATGGGGAGAATGTGCAAACTCCACACATACAGTGCCCCACAGGTAGAATTAAACCCAGGTCTCAAACACTGTGCCACCATGCCACCTAAATAAGCATAAAACGAGATACTATCGGGCATCAGAGGTAAAGGCTTTGTGTTCTTTATATTTATAATATTGCAGCAAATAAAGTTGCAGTAAAA
This sequence comes from Sphyrna mokarran, assembly GCA_024679065.1. Taxonomy (NCBI): domain Eukaryota; kingdom Metazoa; phylum Chordata; class Chondrichthyes; order Carcharhiniformes; family Carcharhinidae; genus Sphyrna; species Sphyrna mokarran. Next base: position 68,864,753 of record JAGIQG010000011.1, on the reverse strand, counting down.
TATATAAGTGGAAGTGTTTATCATTTAAGTAAACAGTTAATAGCATTTTCAGAGAATGCAAGCAAAATAGGAATGCTGCCATCACTGTGATATAATTTTCTGCTCCCTTCTGTGATTGCCTTTAGATATTTGCAATTTGTGTTTGACAGATTGACTATATCGTGCATTTTCTGCTGCTGATTGGTGCATCATGCAATTATGTTTTGACAAGTTATTATGAAGTGAAAAATCAATTTTTTTGCTGAGTTGCAATAAAACACAATTTTAGTCAATTAAAATTGCAGAGCTAGAATGATAAGACTTTTTAATATGATAATCCGCCTCCTTTGGGATTTCCGTAATGTGTTGGTGGGAAGCAGTTGGTGATTTGCATTAATATAAAATGAGAAGTATAAACTTATGAGACAAATGGATGCATTTTTTGGCACAAGACATGACATTGCCTCCAGATTTGTGCAATGTGTCGTACAGCATTGGACTTGCGCATACAAAGTGCATTTAACGTAATGCATTGCAAATGTGCCTCATAGACAGGTGAAGGAACCAAATTATTCACAAACTTCTTGTCATAGTTTTAATGTTGAGGTGAGCTACCAACCACATATGAGTGTCATCACTACATCCACCTATTACTATCTCTTTAACATTGTGTGACACTACTCTTGTCTGACTCCAACCTTGCCTCAGCTGATCTGCTGCTAAAACCGTCATTCATGCATTTGTTATTGTTGTACTTGATTATTCCAATGCACTCCTAGCTAACCTCCCACATTCCACCATCCATTAACATAAGATCATTGAAAAACTCAACTGTCTATGTTCTAATTCACACTAACTCCCATTCACCCTTATATTCATTGACCCAAATAGGCTCCCAGTAGAGGATGAACAGAATTTCCTCCAACAGAATACTGTGAAGGATATAAAGTCATTGCCTTCAGGTCCTTATTATAAAATTTATTGCCTAGTTACCAACTCCATCCCCCTCTCTAATTGTTGAGACTAAATTAGATTGTTTAAAAAACTTGGTGCTTTCCTGAATCTGAGTTGAGCTTCTGAACATGTAGCTATGGCAGACTAAAACTACCTACTTCCACATCCATGACTTCACTGACTCCACCTTGTCTCTGTCCATCTGGCGCTAAAACGCTTATATTTACATTTGTTTCATACAAACTCTCCAGTTCCAATGCATTTTTGGTTGGCTTCACGTATTCCATTCTCTATAAACTTTATAATCAGCATCCGTGATTTTAAAAACTGCGCCATTGGCAGATGCACCTTCAGCTGCCAAAGTCCTCATTTCATGAATTCCCTCCCCCAACTTCTCTATCCCCTACCTCTATCGTCCTCAACAAATTTCTTAAAATTGACTTCTTAAAATAGACCACAATTTTGGCCCCCTACCCTCACATCAATTTGCATGGCGCAATGTGAAATTCTACTGTTGGGCACTCTGTTAAGCAGCTTGAAATGATTTAATGGCATTAAGCATAAATTGTTGCTGTTGTTGTAGAATCGTAATAGAATCATGTAATCCCTATAGTATGGAAGGCAGTCAGTTGGCCCATTGAGGCTGTTCTGACAACAATTTCACCCATCCCTATAAACCCATGAATTCACCCCGCTAATTCCCTTGAATCTAGTCCACTTAACCTGCACATATTTGGAATGTGGGAGAAAAATGGAGCATTCAGAAGGAATCCACATGTTCACATGGAGACTCCACATTCCATACAAATAGCCACCCAAAGTCAGAAATGGATCCTTGCACTGTGAGGCAGCAGTGCTAACCACTGTGCCACAGTGCTGCCCACAAGGAAAAAGAAAGGAACAGATCAGAGGAAGTTAGCTGAGCCTTATTTAAGGTTTTTTTGGATGTTTGAAGAGTTTTAAATGAGGAAAATGAAGAAGCTCATGCAGCTAGTCATTCTGGAACAGGTAAGCTGATCAATACGGAATAACGGGGTCATTCATCATGAGAGGGTGGGAGATGGTGGGAACTTTGTTAAGGGGTGGTAGGAGCTGCATTGGTAGGGTGACTAGATGGTCTGCATCAAGAAAACTGCAGAGTTTGGGTTGATGGATTGCAGCATTGCAGGGAAAGATGAATGGATTTCAGAACAATTATGAAGGTCTTAAACACTATGCACTGGGGCTTGGAGAGACAATGAAACTACAAGATTACAACACATCAGAATATTTTTCAGCATATTATTTCAGCACTGGTTCCTTACTAGAGCAATTCAAAACTGTCCCCACTGTCCTCTCTTGAAGCACCTGGATAAGAACGACATTGGAAAGTTAGGTGGATCCAGTTTATACCTGTAAAGAGACCATTAATTTAAATAAAAGGAAAATTCATTGCAGGCACAACCCAGCTAGTTTTCCCATCTTTCCTGCATCAGAGTGATTCAATGTATCTGGGGCATAAAGCTCATACACTTGTAGTCATGTTGTCCTGGAAAGAAGTGAGGAATTTTGCGTCATCTTTTTGCATTTCAAGACATTCCTCGCTTCTGAATTTCTTTGCATTCAAATGTTTTGCCTCAGCTCTCTTCTTGTGCTCTTAGTGACAATTATAAATAAATGATTCATTGTTCCACTTGCATTCTAAGCACAGAACATAACCTTTCCTTATCAAAATACTTATTAATTTTAAAGACTTGAATTAAATGTTCAGTTAGTCGTCTCTCAGTGGAAATAGTCCCAGTAATTCAAGTCTTCATCCATAATTGGAGTTTCTCATGCCCGACATCATCAAAGGACAATAGTGAAAGAGGAATGGAATTCAGTGTAAAATACGATATATTTGCCATTGCTGTTGATGTTTATGAAGAACAGAAGATGCATAAGAAGGCAGCAATGAGAGAATCGATAGTCTGCTAGTCTAGACATGATATCAATGACAACTACAACAACTTGCATTTATGTAGAACTATAATCTAGAGAAATCCAGAGATATGAAGAAAATTAACTCAAAGCTAAATTAGGAAAGATGATCAAAAATAAAGAAAGTAGTTTTGCTTTAGAAAAATCTGAAAGGAACAGAAGGAAGTGGAAAGACATAGGCCTGGAGTTTCATCCTGGAGGTGTGTCGTGGCAATTAGGAACATTCCCCATTTCAGCCTCAAGAGAGGGTGATGGCAAAGGCAGGGTCATCAGTGGTGTGGGATGGATGTGTACTGTAGTTGGGGCAGCTGACCCAGGGAGTGATTAGAGGTAGCCACAGGACTGTTGAGTGTAGAGGTAAGTTGCTTAAATGTCTCACTGTAGCCAGTTAAAATAAAAAGACAAAGCCCCCCTCACCACTCATTTCTCAACCCCTGCAAACACTCCCAATGCCTCTTCTGTGCCACCTCCAGCTTCCTACCTACCTCTATAACCAATTCATACCCCCATGCCATGCTTTGCCTTGTGATCTATCCATGGCCCATCAACCTGCAATGCCAAACCATGGTTCTTCCATGCCCATTGACCCAATTTACGCTGTGTAGAAGTAGTGTAACCTGTAATAATAGTGGGATGTGTAAAAACAAATCTCTGATGAAGTTAATTTACTCATAAATTTATCCTATGATAAAAAAGTAATTTCATTACAAACTTACAAAAGTGTCAGTCATCCAGACCTTTTAACGTATTGATACCTTAAACCATGAAATATTGTATAAATAAACATTGTAAAATTGATAGCAGAGATCAGATAGCCTGTGCTATCAAGAAGTAATGTTTTCTTTGGGGCACAGGTGTTTCAACAAGATTAATGGATGTCTGGCTCTCAGTTAAACCTCATTAAGTATGCTTGTCTTAAAGGAGGAGAGAAATGCCATCAACAATGGGTGGAAGGCATAGGGGCCATGTGGAGAACCTTTTGAACATGCTTATCAAAAGACCCACCCCATGCAGACACACATTCATGACTTCTGTGAGGGAGATTACCATTACAACCCTAGCCACCCTCAATGAAAATTACAAATGAGTGGGACATGTTTATCTTCATTATTGAACTGGCTAAGTTGGGAGAATTGGGTACAAGCTTTTGATAGGAATCAGCCCACACCCTTGGAAGATATTTCCAAAAATAAGTCAGCACACACATGGAGACCAGAATCATGGAACCAAGCTCATCCACAATTTTTAAAGCAGTTCCAAGACATCCTAACTCAACAAAAATCCAGGCCACAGAGAGGGAACTCCAGCTAGTTGCCTTTGGTTGCCAGTGGTTGACAAACAAGAAAGTGAAGAATGCACAAGAGGCCATGAGTTAGAGGAAATGATCATTTTGAGGAGATTGTAAAGACAAGAAATAGGAGCAGAAATAAAGCTCACTGTCTCCTGAGCCTTCTTAGGGAAGCTGGAAAAGTAGAAAGGGATGATGCCAATGAAAAAGAAGGGCACATGGAAGGATTTTTATAGCAGAGATGGTTAACAGCAATCGAAGTAAGCAATCTCTGTGATAGAAAGGACAGATGTTCTAAAACACATCTCTAATTCAACTGGACATGAGGGTTGTAAATGATTTGGCTCAGCCAAAGACAGTGTGAAGGAAAACAGTGTGAAGTTTGTGCTGGAGGACAAGTTTTTATGGAGAAGGCCAAAAATAATGGCTCAAAACTTTCTGATTTCTCATGGAGTACTCCAAAGTGTGTACTCCATTTGTGGAGTACTCCAAAAATGTACTGGGGATTTCTTCTAGTTAAAGCTTATGTGGAAATTGTCCAGAAGAGTTGGTTCTGCCAATGATACACTCCTCATTACTCTGAAAGAATTAGAAGAAATAAAAGCATTTCTAGCCTCAGTGCGACTGTTTTAAAGATGCAGGCTGAGACTACATGGGACACTATCCTCATGCTTCCCTCCTTCACCATGCTCCCCACATGCCCCTTCAACTATGCAACATATCCCCCATGGTTTTCCTCACCACCGGCCCCTCCACCCAGAAGTTATTCCACAGCCCCCCACCCCTTGACCTGACACCCCCCTCCCCCCAACGTTGACCCCCAGTACTAAAAGAAGGTTGACCTGACTTGGCATGATCCCTGTCCCCCTACTCCCAAATACTCCCCCACCCCAACCAACCAACTACTTGTCCAAAGCTTTTATGGCAGCTGGTGATAGGGTTAAATAGGTTATTGATTAAAGTTTATGTACTAGTCACAAGTAAGGCTTACATTACAACATTGCAATGAAGTTACTGTGAAATTCCCCTCATTGCACCAATCCAGCACCTGTTTGGGCCAATGCACCTAACTAGCATTATCTAACAAAACTTTCAGATTGGGGGGGAAACTGGAGCACTCGAAGGAAACTCACACAGACACGGGAGAACGTACAAACTCCATACATACAGTAACCCAAGCTAGAAATCAAACCCAAGTCTTTGGCATTGTGAAGCAGCAGTGCTAACCACTGTGCTACCAACATTGATTAATAAGGGAATCTGGGGTTATGGGAAAAAGGTAAGAAAATGGGGATGAGAAAAAAAACAGCCACGGTTGAATGGTAGAGCAGACTCGATGGGTCGGGTGGCCTAATTCTGCTCTGGTGTCTTATGGTTTATAGTACCCTTACTTCATGGTAAACCTACAAATGTCAGGCTAGAAGGCATGGTGTTACAGCAGTGGCTGAAGTTCAGATGGGATGGAGTATCTTTGTTTTCCATAAATTAGGCAATCACTGTAGGATTAATGAACAGAAATCAATACAGCCTAAGGTGGCACTGTATCATTGAACAGATTGATTTAATGATTATATTCCTGCCCATGGTCTGCTGAGCAATGTGTTATAGAAATTCTGCATGCCAAAACATGGATTTTGTTTCCAGTTTTTCTCATTCTATTCTCCAGGATCAAATATCAAATTTTTACATCTGTTAACCAGCTCACTTCAAAACTTGTTGACAGGTTATAATGTTTCCATAGGTTTAATATTTAAACAGCAATATGCTCTTCTCTTTTTGGGCCTTTGAGTTGTGCAGCACTGAGTCTTTCAATGCTGGCATAGCAAAATGTGTTAAGTGGTCTTTTAACCAACTAATACAGATATTTTCCACTAGAAGAAAAGAATTGATGACATTGTGATTTTTCTTCAATATTATACTTTGATTGGTGTTGAATGTGATTGTCTGCATTATTATAAATTATACTCTGTTGTATTGCATAGGCTGGCCAAAAAACTGTCTGTTCTGGATACCTCACCACTTCTGTCACTTTGCCAGTTAGCAGCCTTGTATTGCAGTGGTAACATTGCTCTGGTATAAAATGGTGCATAGACATCAGAAGAAATGATAGCCAATCAATCATTTGATACCAGATAGTCACTTATCAGCAAATGCAGGTCACAATGAGTTAGAAATAAAACATCATCCAATTCCCCCCAGTACTAAAAGAAGGTTATGTTATATAATCATGGAATCCCTACTGACAGTGCAATTGGATTCCACTTGGCCTATTCCATCAAGTCTGTGCCAATTCTTTGACAGAGCATCTGCCTCAGGCCCTATTCTTGTAACCCCATATATTTATGCAATCCACACAAACTGGGACATTAAGGGACAATTTAGCATGGCCAATTCATGTGACATGCACATCTTAGGACTGTGGGAGGAAACTGGAGCACCTGGAGGAAAGACACACAGACACGGGGAGAACTTGCAAAGTCCGCAAGGCGAGAATTGAGCCCTGGTGCCTGCTGTTAACCATTGTGCAACCGTGCTGCCTGTATGGTCACAATATATAACCAATGGTTTATGTTTGAAATATGAGTGATAGTTTTTATTGCAACCAGTCACTTTTTAATTCAATTTGAATGAAAATATCAACCATGAGAAAAGAATCAAAATGTAATTAAAGGGGCACTCTCATCGTAAAGAAGCATTTAATGTTTATAAGTATATGATATAATAACCACGTCATTGTGCCAATTCTGTTGGAAATCATTGTACAGCAAATGATTGTTGATTTTTCCCCTTGCACCCCAAAATTTGTCGCAAATATATTTTCATAAGAATCATAAGAACGAGGAGAAAGAGTAAACAATTAACCCCCCGAGCCTGCTTTGCTAGTTAATACAATCATGGCTGATCACATCTCTGCCTCAACTCCTACTTTTCTGTCCATTCACCACGGTCCTTCAAACACTTACTACTCAAAAATCTGTCCCCTTCATCTTTAAATTTCCTTCAAGTCTCAGTATCCATCAACTTTGAGGTAGTGAGTTTCACAGACTCACAACCCTTTGAGGGAAGTAACTTCTATTCCTTTCTGTTTTAAACCTACAGCCCCTTATTCTAAACCTATGGTTTCTTGTTCTAGATTGTCATACAGGAGAAAACATCCTCTCTATGTCTACTTTATCCATAGCTTCTATTATTGTGTACATCTCAATTAGTTCTCCTTTCATTTGTTTAAAACGCAGACAGTATCGGTCGAAAATGCCAAAACTCTCTTTGTGAGTCTAACATTTGGCCAGAATTTTACCAGCTTGTGCATCCTATCGACAGGTAGAGCGAGCTGGTAAAATCGTGCAAGAGCTGAGAAATCAGGATCACACCCAATTTCTCGCGATCTTACACTAGCCCGATTTCCGGTGAGGTCAACTCCTCACTGGAAATGGGTTAGGGGCTGAATAAATTTATTGCAATGTTAATTTAAACAGCATTAGGGAGTCTGGTGCTAAATCATCTGGGCTCACTTGTCTTTATAGCCTTGAGGAAGAGGTTCCCATGAACGGGGAACAATCATGTTGGCCTCTCCCATAGGGAGAGGCCCTTTGGAGAGGCTGGAGGCAAAGAATCCTGCCCCTTGGGCAGTGCCAAATGGCACCTTGGTAATGCCCACCAGGTACCTTAGCATTGCCCAGGAGGCAGTAAATTTACGGGGAGGCAACGGCCTAATGGTATTATCACCACACTATTCACCCAGAAATTCAGCTGATGTTCTGGGGACATGGGTTTGAATCTTGCTGTGGCAAATGATTGAATTTGGAATCAATAAAATATATCTGGAATTAACAATTTACTGATGTCCTTGAGACCATTGTTGATTGCTGGAAAAACTCATCTGTTTCACTAATCTCCTTAGGGAATGAAATCTGCCATCTTTTCCCCGTCTGGCCTAAACGTGACTCCACAGCCACAGCAATGTGGTTGACTCTCAGTTGCCTTCAGGTAACAGAGGGTGGGCAGTAAATTCTGGCTAGCTAGTGATGCCCAAGATCCTTAAATGAATTTTTAAAAATTGCCTCTCGTTAAGTTGCCTCGGAATATTTTGCCATGTTAAAGGTGCGATATACAAGCAAGTTGAGGTATTGATCAGGTGGATTCTCAGAGGCTTTTCCCAGGGCTGAAATGGTTGCTACAAGAGGACACAGGTTTAAGGTGATAGCGAGTAGACACAGAGATGTCAGGGGTAAGTTTTTCACTCAGAGGCTGGTGGATGAGTGGAATTGGCTGCTGTCAGTGGTGCTGCAGGCAAATTTGATAGGGTCTTTTAAGAGACTTCTGGATGAGTACGTAGGACTTTATAGGATTGAAAGTTAAAGACAAGCCTAGTAGGTAGTGATATGATCGGCACAACTCGTGGACTAAAGGGTCTGTTTGTGCTGTAGTTTTTCTATATTCTATGTTCTAAGTTGTTGTTCTAATGTGGCATTTATCGTATAAGCCAAATTTTCATTGCCACGAAATAACTGCCGAAACCTTAGATAATTTAATTCTCTTTGCTAGCATAGGTTTTAGAGGCTCAGCTGTTATGTTTGATAATTAACGAATCAAAGAATGGACAAATTGTATGAATTTGAGATCCAATAGAGAGTCAAAATGAGAGAACCATCTAAAACAGTCAAGGGGAGTTGTAAAATGCAGAATAGTTGTTGACACCCATTATTGCATTGAACCTGTCAGCATATTAACTGATCAGTTAAGGCATATAGACTGCTATTTCACTTTGAAAATGATGTCTGCGTATCACCAATAAAGGTGTCAGTATTGGCAAAGAGATTAAACTTTGACCGAGTCTTGCATTAGTAAGGAAAGGTGTGCTTTTCCAAAAGTGTCTGATTGAGTTACTTTCTGATGAGCGAATTATTATGAGCAAACCATTAATGCGTGGAAATCTGTACAGAACAGCATACATTTCATCAAATGAGGAAAGACATTTGCATGAACATGCTTTCTGAAACTTGGCATGTATATATTAAAATCCTTAGGCCACTATTTGAAAAGAGGTTTTAACAGCTTTAAAATAACCAAATTGGTGCTTGGAAATTGCTATGGAAATCCATCATTCTCCATCTAAATTGCTTTGATTGTTACTCCCCTGTTAGACTCATGGCAGAAATTCTCACAACTGATTAATGTAGCAAGAGTTATATTCATGCATAATTGGGGAATATAAAACACTCACGACAAGTTTGTTGTTTAATGAAGATTAGTGTGTTCATTAGTTACTGGCCATTCTTATGGTTATGTGAGGGTGATTTTGAGCTCACGTTCTCTGTCCGCAGGAATGGCATGTGCACTCAATCGAGAAAGGCCATTTGTGCCCACAAGTTTACGAGTTTTGGTTTTCCAGGTCCCTCACAGGCAGAGTGGCATGAAACATACCACGGGACCCCAGAAAGCTCATTTTAATATATTAGCATGTATTAGTGAGCAGTCTCTCGCCCACACCCTCCCCTCTACCCCTCCTCCCCCCACACAGAGGATATTCACCTAGACATGAACCAATCATAGGATCTCCAAAGGTGCATAAAGATAAGTGTAGCCCACGGATAAGAAATACACAGCCAGGTAGTGGCCTGGCCATGCCTCCTGGCACTGACCCTTGGCACAGATTGGCACTTTGCACATGCCCATCTGGAAATGCCAACTTGACATTGCCAATCTGTGCCATGAAGTAGGCCCCAATGTGGGGAGGATGAAATTCATTCAGACTTGGAATTGGGCCGGAGGAGCAGGAGAGATGACACTTGTTGTTGGGGGAGAGGGGTTAAAGGCAAGGGGCCGATGTGATTGAGGGGAAGGAAGGAGAGGGCAGATGACCAGGAGGAGGGCTGGGGAGATGGAGAGAAGAACTTCCAACTCCCATTGAGACTGAAGAGGGAAGCCTCTGAAACGTTGATGGTGGAATAGAGAGTTGGGGGGAAGTTTATTTCTGTTATGATTGGGGCACTATTTAATGATGGTGCCCCAATCTTTGTGCAGCAGGGTTCTGCCAACATGATGAAGCCCCTGCATAATGGCATGAACCACATCCCCTCGAATTTTTTTGGCAGAGTGTCATAAGATCATAGAGTCATGGAATCCCTACAGTACGGAAGAAGGCTATTTGGCCCTTTGAATCTGCACCAACAGCAATCTCACCCAGGTCCTATTCCTGTAATCTCATGTATGCACCTGCTTATCTCTGACATGAAGGAGCAACTTAACATGGCTAATTCACCTAACCTGCACATCTTTGTACTGTGGTAGGAAACCTGAGCACCTGAAAGAAAGCCATGCAGACACAGGGAGAATGAACAAACTCCATACAGTCACCTGGGGCTGGAATTGAACCTGGACCCCTGACATTGTGAGGTAGCAGTGTGACCTGGAGAGAAAACCGGTGTGTCTCTCAGCTTCAACCCAAACTGGATCTTTGACTTTGCATGCAATCTTACTGACTTGCTGTGCCAAGCGAGTGGCCTGCAAGCTGATAAGATTGTACCCATTGATGGAAATAGTAAAAACAAGGCATGTAGCAGTTGAGAAGATAACAGGTTCATAAAATTATAGTAAGCCCCTGTATCCTCCAAAATTCCATTTTAAGAGTAAAAACAATCAAATATTGCAGATTAACTACTTATGTTGGAATAAAGCCAACTCCTCCAGATCGGCATGGACAAGCTGCCAAATTATGTCAAGGGAAAGTGTCAGGGGGCAGTGCTAGGCCACTCCTAGCCATGTCCCTCTCCTCTGTGAATTATACTTATCTTTATTGCTTCCCACCTCCTCCTCCACCGCCCCCCCCTCCCTCTCTTGCAGATCCCTACAATTGGTTCACGTCTAGGTGAATATCCCACTGAGGGGAGGGAAATAAGGGGGGAAGTCCAAAAAGAATGCTCACTAATTTGCATATATTCTCTTGACTCTTGCAACATGTGAAACTGAATAATGAAAGCTGTGGGTGAATGCAATGTTTTGAGCTCTTGGTGTTAAGAGAAATAGTGCGATTTGTCAGAAGAAATCCTGTTTTAAGAGAAATGGTGCGATTTGTCAGATGAAATCCTGTTTTAAGAGAAATAGTGCGATTTGTCAGAAAAAATCCTGTTTTATTAATTACAAAATTGCAGCTTTGTGAAAATGTTCACTTGAGAGAGAATCACTCGATTATTCTCCGACGCATCATGGTTGACAAGTTTGATCGCCATGAGTGAAAACTTAGCTCGCTGATTTTTTTTTCTATTTGATATTACAACGATTCTTGAAGTAAATCATTTTGCAATCTATGTTAGTATCTATTGCTAATGAAAGCAATCTTTGATCATTCAATGTCAGACTCGCTGAGCAAAAAAGCATGTGTCTGTTTTTAACTTCTGCTGCTTTGAGGAGTTTCAGATTTGTAAGAAAATTATTATTTTTTAAATCATTTTGATCAGATTCCATCTGTTTTGTGGATTATTCTAATATCACAACTCTGACTATTATCTCAAGTAACAAAATCAGCTCAATATCTTGTGTGAGAAGGCAATACTCTTAAAGGTTGTGTGGGTGGACATTCAATTTAAATGCAATAAATGCTCTGTTCTTTGCCAAACTGGAGGTAGCCAGAAATGGACCTACTAGCAAAACTTGCCAATAAATGATTCTATCAGTCTTGCTCACAAATTTAGAACAACAAATCAATAGTCTTCGAATGTCCAATTTCATTCTTAGAAAGACAAATTTCTTTTGACATCCGCTTCGTTTCTATTCCTATAGGAAATGTTTTAAGATACTCAGAGACTTTAAACATGTTAGAAATTGAGTTAATGACCCTCATAATACACTCAGCATACATTTTAATGTAGATGAAGTATCAAGTTTAACATATCCCTTCAGTAAGTTGGATTGGGAAAAAATGTGGGATTAAGAATTGCTTTCCTTCATGGTAAATAATACAGTTAATGCAAAATAAGTCAGATTAAGAAGCTACATAATGTTCAATAGAAAACAATTTTAGTTTTTAGATTTAAAAACCTGAATCGCTTCTCTTATAGCCAGCAGTTTAATTCAGTTTCTGGTTATCTTTTACTTTCTGACTAGGCCTCATGATTTTCTAAGATCACAGAAGTAGCTGTTGTAGGAAATTCTTTTAGTGGCCTGATTAATTTAAAAACTAAATTTTTTTATTGAATATTTCACTTCACAAAGGGAAAGAAACGTTTATTCAGTTCAATTACATTCTTAAACTAGTTCTTTTAAAACATTGACATGTTAAAATCAAAAACATTTCAAATTAACAATTTTCAGACAAATATGCAATTAAGACAAGACAAATCTTGTTTTAAATGAGAAATCAGTAGTCGAAGGTGAAGAAGGTCCATCTAAATTAATTCAACCATAAATATTTGTGATACCCCCCAGCATTCAATTGTACATATTCAAATTAGGAGCAGAAGGCCATGTGGCCCCTAAAGTCTACTTTGGCAACTGATAAGGTCATGACTGATTTGACTGTGGCCTCAACTCTACTTTTCTGTTTCCTATTTATCAATCTCTATAACTTTGACTTTCTTGTTAGTAAAGAATTTATCTAATTCAATCTTTAAGTACGTTCAATGACCCTCCACTGCTCTCCAAAGAAGATAATGCCACTGACCCTCTGAAAGAAAAGAAGGCCACTCATCTCTGCGTTAAGAAGGGAAGCACTCATTCTTACAATGATGTTCATGAGTTCTGGTCCATCCCATAAGAGAAACACCCTCTCATTATCTACCCTGTCAAGTCCTCTTAGTATCCCATAAGTTTCAATAAGATCAATTCGTATTCTTCTAAACTCCAATTGCTACTGGCTCAAGCTTTCCTCCTCACAAGATAATCCTTTCATCCCAGGAATCTTCTCTGAACTGCTTTGAATGCAAATCCTCCAAAAATCATATATTCCATTGCCTGCAATAAATGACATTATTTCACTGGCTTTCTTCATCACTTACTGTACCTACTTATTGACTTTTGTGATTCATGCACGGCAGAGTTCATCAATCTCTCTCTCTCTTTAAAGAATACACTGCTTTTCTGTTCATTCTGTCAAAGCGGACAAGTTAACATTTTCCAACACTTTACTCCACTGCCAATTTTTTTAATTTGCAGGACATATAGAAAATCTTCATGCGATCAGGCAGAGTCCACATGGTTTTGTGAAAGGGAAATTGTATTTGACTAATGCATTACCATTGAGGCAGTAACAAGTAATGTAAATCAAGTGGAACCTGTAAATGGGGTATACTTGGATTGACAAAAAGCATTTAGATGCCACTTCAAATGTTACCACACAAAATAAGAATGCATGACATGGAGTGGGAGGTAGTGAGCATGATCAATGAACTATATCAGCAAACTTCCCACATGAAATAGACACCCAGAGTTTTATTGAATAACATGAATACAAACTGAAACATTCCTCCAAACCTCACCTCTCATATTCCCCATGACCCATCCATACAAACACCTGCCACCCCATGTCCTGTGCACATCCACATAATACTGCAAACATTGTTTGTTTTAGTGATGTAAAGGGCAGAACTTTTAAATGCATTGTAAAAAGTCTCACAACACCAGGTTAAAGTCCCACAAGCTTTTGGAGTACTGCTGCTTCATCAGATAAGTGGATAGTTGGGTTCACAAATAGGTCATACATAGACACAGACTCAATTATAAGATAATGGTTGGAAGTGAGTCTTAACAGGTAATTAAGTCTTTACAGGTACAGACAGTGCGAGTGGAGAGAAGATTAAGCACAGGTTAAAGAGGTGTAAATTATCTCAAGCCAGGACAGTTAGAAGATTTTACAAACCCAAGCAAGTCATGGGGGTTACAGATAGTGTGACATGAACCCAAGAACCTGGTTGAGGCCATCCTCACGCACGCGGGACTTGATTATCAGTTTCTGCTTGGCAATTCTGAGTTGTCATGTGTCTTGAAGACCGCCTTGGAGAACATTGGAAATTGGAGATTAAATGTCTTCGACTGCTGAAGCGTTCCCCCATAGGAAGGGACCACTCCTGCCTAGTGATTGTTGAGTGGTGTCCATTCATCTGTTGCCATAGTGTCTGCATGGTCTTACCAGTATACCATGCCTTAGGGCATCCTTTCCTGCAGCATATCAGGTATACAGTATTGGTGATTCACATGAATATGTGTTGTGTACCTGATTCTTAGTGTTCTCACATGAGATTATGGCATCTGTGACGATGATCTGGCACATCTTGCAGAGATTGCTGTGGCACGATTGTGTTGTGTCTTGGTCACTATTGTCCTGAAGGCTGGGAAGTTTGCTGTGAACAATGGTCTGCTTGAAGTTGCATAGTTGTTGGAAGGCAAGTAGAGAGGGTGTGGGGATGACTTTGGCAAAATATTCGTCTTCATCGATGACATGTTGAAATTTCCGAAGAAGATATCATAGCTTCTCTGCTCCAGGGAAGTACTGGATGACAAAGGGTTCTCTGTTGGCCGGGTCCCATATTTGTCTTCTGAGGAAGTCAGTGCGGTTTTTCGCTGTGGTGCATCGGAACTGTCTATCGATGATTTGAATGCCAATTCTGTTTTTATGAGGGCATCTTTCAGCATCTGTAGGTGTCTGTTGTGTTCCTCCTCATCTGAGCAGATCCTGTGTATACTGTGATCCGGCTTCTCTATAGAAGATGGCTTTTTTAACATGTTTAGGGTGGAAGCTGGAGAAGTGGAGCATCATGAGGTTATCCATGGACTTGTGGTACAGTGAAGTGTTGAGGTGACCATACTTGATGGAGATGCATGAGTCCAAGAACACAACTGGTTCTAGAAAGTAGTCTATGATAAGTCTGATGATGGGATGGAACTTGTTGATTTCATCATGTAATAGTTTCAGGATTCTTCAGTGACTCTTTAAATGCCTTGACAGCTTGACAGCTCCTTTTGACTGGTGTTTTTGACAGATCCTCTTGACACTATTGACAGTTATTGTTGACAGGCTGTTAACAGTTCTAATGCGTTTGACCATTAATGGCTTTATGCCCTTATTGCACACACTAATCCCTGTTTTTAGCAATTCCAAAGGCATTTTACTTCCCCCAAATATTTCCCAGAACCATATCCAAAGGGATACTTCTCCAAACAGATGCCCTGGCTGTCCATATCACTCCACATAGTTCACTCTTTCTCTTGGCAGGTCTAAACCGTACATTTTGTGTTTCACGTTCCTGGGCTAGCTAAATCCAATCTCAGTGGAGGCAGCAAATGTTTTCAATGGCCAAAATCTCTGTTAACTGCGTTTGCACTAAACATGAACCATTCCCATTCTCACCCCTGCTAAAGTGAGAAGTGCCACTTTCAGGGGCAGATCTGATTTTTGGTTACTTCCTTCATTTTCACCAGGTCAGTTTCAGGTCTGTGACCTTCTACTTACTTGTCAATCACCTGAAACATTTGCCGGAATTTTACCGTCTCGCCCGGCCAAGTCTGGTAAGATCCTGCCTGAGGCCAATGAAAAATGCAATTTTGTGAGCCTCATCACCCCCGATTTCAGGGTGGGCAAGCCAGTAAAATTTCGACAATTGACTCCAATTCTTTCTCCAGATTCTCTCTCCACAGATGCTGCCAGACCTGTTGAATATATGCAGCATTTTTGCTTTTTAATGCAGATTTCCAGCATCTGCAGTATTTTGCCTTTATAGAATTTGGGTTGTTTCTCCAGATGAAGATTAAGATGATATTTTGGGGAGCAAAATACAAAGGCCTGACACTAACTATTGACTGTTGTCTACTGTACCTGTTCTGGGAAGTTAATTGTTATGAAGTGTTAATTGTTAATTGTTATGAAACTGAATGACTGTACTAATCTTAATTATGCAAGTTGTTTGTTTTTTTTGTATTATCATCAAAGTACATTTTTTAAAAGCTTGAGGTAAAGATTTCTTCCTTGCAGCAGTCACTGATTAGGAAGCCCTATTATTAAACAAATCTCTTCATAGTTGAATGCACATTATACTGTTACAAATTATCATTTGGCAAATGTCAAGGGTCATCTCACCCAATTTGTTGAAAACTACTGACTCTTGTTCAATTATCAAGTGTAATTTTGCAAAAATTGGAAAGCAGGGAATTTGAAAATCTGGGAAATAATAGGTAATTCCTGTTTGAGGAAAGAAGGATGGATTTGTAGTTTAGGAGTACGTATGTTGTCATAGAATTTCAAAAAAATTGTTGAATTTAAATCTTAATTCATTCAATCTGACCAATCATGGTCAGCATATGTGCCTTAAATTAAGAATATCACACTAATGTGTACAAAGTATCATACAAATGTACAAGTGCCAAGTTAGATTTTGCTGCTGAAAATTCATTGACAGTGAAATTGGATTTGATAGAGTCTGGTGTTTGGCAATATGGATGCTGTTTTGGGACCAAAATGCTGTCCAATGTGTACATGTATAGATTTCTATCATGAATCATGACATTAGTGTGCATGCAGCTAACATCTGCTTGGAAGAATGCAGAAGATAGAAATTATGATGTCAATGAGAATGAAATACTGATTTAACCCTGGCAGTACTGTTTTAGAAATGAATATTGCTGTCTCCCCCTCTCTTAACTGCACAGGGCTGAATGTGTATGAAGCAGCAGGGAGGAACTAACTCTTCCTGTCTGAAGCAGCAGGGAGGAACTAACTCTTCCTGTCTTCGTTCACACACACACACACAGACACACACACAGACATACATGCACACAATTTGACGGGATCATCAACTACAACAGGTTAGTTGCTGAGATTTTATAGCATTTCCTGTTTTTGTATAATTTTTGAAGGCAATAGCCCAGTGGTATCATGCTAGACCACTAATCCAGACACTGATATTCTTGAGACCCAGGTTTGAATCCTGCCACAGCAGATGGTGAAATTTGAGTTCAATAAAAAAAAATCTGGGATTAAGAATCTACTGATTACTATGAAACCATTGTCGATTATCAGAAAAGTCCATCTGATTCACTAAGGCCCTGTAGGAAAAGAAATCTGCTGTCCTTTCCTGGTCTGGCCAACATGTGATTCCAGAGCCACAGCAATGAGGTTGGTTCTCAACTGTCCTCTGAACAAGGACAACTAGGAATGGGAAATAAATGCCAGTGACACCTGTATCCCACAAATGAATAACAAAAGAAATTGCTAGTTGACTTTATTTGATTGTTGTTCCAATTCTACAAGTGTTTGGTGTTTTCCAGTATTGTTTTTCCCATTGCAAAATTCATATAGGGGAGTGATGAGGCAGATGTTGAAAACTTTTGCATGACTTTAAGGGTTTTGAACAAACCAGCCAGTTCTTGACATCAGTGCAGTAATAGGCCTTCCTTTTGGAAAACACCATGACTTGGAGAATGAGCAAGAGGGCACAGAGAGCGAAGCAAACTGATGAAAAAGGAAGGAGGAAAGTTAAGGAGAAGAACAAGATGAAAAGCATTAGTCCCTTTCTGCTCAGGATGTACATGAAGAATGACTTCAAGGGTGATACAAGTAATCACAATCTCAGTTCCTCAACTGCACTGTAATAGGTCATCATATGACTATTTTGGTCTCAATGTGAAAATGAAATCATGCCAGGTTACGTACAAATGTAAATTAATCACTCTTGCATGATTTCTTAGTTCTTATCTTCCAATCTACCTTTGCCATGATACTCAGGAATTGCTGTTCTAGTGGCTACAGTGTGGCTTGTGAAATATTCTTGATCTCCAGTGGTGAAGAGCACAGGTGGCCTTGAAGGATGACGTCAAGAAACTCTGACAGAGAAGGCACTTTATCAGTTGCAAAACTTTGGCATGGACAGAAGCAGTCTGCTCTCACAGACAAACAACTGCAAGGACACTGGCAGAATGGCAAGCATGGGACCATGAATGCTGCCAATCCGTGAGGACGACAAGTCATACTCCATGGAGCTACTGTTACTCCCTCAGGATGTGCCTCAACAATCACAGTATTATGTTGGAGTTTTCCAGACTGCTGTGACAGACTGCAATCCTCTTATTGCATTTTGGTATTCACAGTCATGTTGATAATAGCTTGGCCTTGCGTTGCAGCAACATGATTTCTGCATCCTCATGGTTACCTGCTCACAATGGCTTGTGAAAGCATGTGCCTGAAAAGCTGACTGACCTTCTGTCGGTAGTCTCATGCTTCCCAAAAAGCCTCCAGTGCAGCATCTAAAATACTTAGACCCTGTTCTCTCTCATGTTATAAGAATAGAATGCCTACAATGCAGAAGGCGGCTATTCAGCTGATTGAACCTTCACCTGCAACAATCTCATCCTATCCCCATAACCCATGCATTGATACTACTAATCCCCCGATGTTGACAATTTAGCATGGCCAATCAGCCTATCCTGCACATCTTTGGATTGTAGGAGGAAACTGGAGCACTCAAAGGAAACCATATAGCCAAGGAAAGAACGTGGTGACCCGAAGCTGGAATTGAGCCCGAGTTCCTGGCGCTGTGAGGCAGCAGTGCTAACCATTGTGTTATGGAATTCTTTGCAGTTTGGCATGTCAGGTTCATTTGCTACACAACAGCCTGCAGCTGCTTCCAGGACAATGCATCTTCAATTTAAGTGGTTCAGGCCACCATTATTCAACAGCCAAAGTTACAATTTTGCCCCCCCCCCACCCCACCTTCCAATAATACATTCAACTAAGGAATAATGTGGGTAACACTGGCTACAAATAGCAATCATTTTGAGAAGCAGGCAACAAAAGTTGGTGTGTTGATTTCATTTTAATCAATGAGGATGAATTCATGACACAATTCAATCCTCATGCTCCTCTACAGGATCAAGCTAATTTAGCCCCCATTGCTTCTGCATTTTAGAAAAATGAATTCTTGCCAATAAAACCATTCAAACCTTAAATGTAAAATGTTAACTGACCTAAAGTGACTTGGCCACATTTGGCAACTATTAAACTAAGTTGATGTCAGAAAAGCAACCATTTGCAATAAGCAGTATAAAGTACACTGTAACTGCATGCTAAGTAAGAGTTGAGAATGCCACATAAAATAGCATTAATATTAAAGTCATTTCAGTTTTCATCTTCTATATTTATGTTTGAGCTTGCAGACACTTTATATTCTATTCATGCCTGCAGTCACAGCTCTAATAAATGCCACTACCTCATTTTAATTGGAAAATGTTTTAATCTATTGGTTCAGATTCTTGCAGTAACCCAAAATCCACTTGTGGCAAGTTGGCTGATTAACTATCAGGAACTCAATAGTACTTGCTGAGAAAACAACATCCAATCCTCTAGGTTGTCAGTGAGTATCCTGAAGATGTTCCAGAAACATGAAGTGTATAAACAAATGCAATTGGATGTACATAATAAACTTGTATTAATAATATGCAGATGGAAGGAAAAAAATCTTTGAATCAATAATCAATGTGAATTGATTGTAATTTTTTTTGTACTATTATGCATAGGAATAATTTTCCCCCAAATGATAGGTGTATAGGATATAGGATAAAGATAGATGGATAGAACATAAATGTATTAATTTACATATTTTACAGTCAAGTTGACATGTCTTTCCGTTAAAGGACTTCCAGCATGAATCTTAATCCATTTTCTATATATTTGGTAGCAAATAATTTGTTGTTGTTGGTCACCTAATTTATAGCAGTGAATGATTCAAGTTCAGCTGTTAAAATGGAGTCATATCTGTAATTCCTTCAATTTCTGTGACTTATTTCACTTAAAACTCTCGAATCCTGGTCCTGAAATTAATTATATTTCTCCCATTCCATTACCATAACTTGGAATGGAAATCCTAGAAAGATGGAATTAACAGCCAGATTTAATCATTTTTGTCATTTTGCCAGGGGTTCTGCATGTATCCTGTCCAGAAACCTGGGGAGCCGGTTAGCTCAGTTGGCTGGAAGGCTAATTTGTAATGCAGAGCCAACAAAGCAAGTTTGATTCCTGTATCGGCTGAGGTTATTTGTGAAGGCTTGACTTCGCAACCTTGCCCCTCACCTGGGGTGCTGTGATTGTCTGATTAAATCACCACTAGGCAGCCCTCCTCCTCAAAGGGCAGAACAGTGTTTGATCACCTGGGACAACTATGATTTTATCAAGAAACCTCCACAGAATTTGTAATTTTCGACTAAACATTTCAATTTCCAGCTCTATTAATATGAGTTTATATCTGATAGAAAATGGTTGTCATCTAACAGTTGGTTACCATTATTCTGAAAGGAAAGAAAAATCAAACTTTAATTAATTCATTTTGATGTTATGTCAAGTTTCATGCGCAATACTTCAAATTTATTACCTCAAATTGCAGCCACTTTGACCAGTGACAGATCTGTATCAAACAAGACTTCAGCTTGATGTTGCTAGGTCAATATTCATTGTCCATATACACGTTTGGAATGTTAAAAATCTATTTCTCCCATACGACTAGCTTTGTCTGCAGTTCAAATAAACATGCAACCACTGGAAAATTTGACATTCACCATTTTACGGAAGCATTACACCTTAACATGGCTTAAATATTAAATAATCATTCTCTGTTGCTTTCACATTCAGACCAGAAAAGTTATTGAATATAGAACTAAAACAGAGACTGCATTATTAACAATGTTTTAATGTTTATAAATTATTCATTCTCCACATATGTCAGATGAATAAATGTTTTAACATTTGAGCAGTGAATGTCCTTTATTTATTGGAAATAACATTAATGTGAGATATTCATGCAATAATGGATGCTTCTGTAGTAGATATTCATTACACATTAATTGAACAATCGACTTAAACACTTGCAGTAATGGAGCTAACAGTGCAGAAATTCTAGGGAATCACAATGAGAATAGCTTAAGTCAAGAGGTATTCCACGCCATAATGTACTGTGACTTTTCCATGACTCCACAGAGACCATCACTAAAAAAAAATGAACAGCTATTTATCTCAGCCCTTCCCCATTTCAAAATCAATAGAGAGATCAAGTTGTGGAATTGACACCACAAATGCCAAGCTCAGTAAGCTTGGAATAGGAAAAATGATCCATAATTTGTTATATAAAGATTTTTTTCTTTTATAATTTCAAGGTGAACTATTTTGGGACTGACTTTCCAATCTGCTTTCCGATTCCTATTGTGCCAGAGAGCAGCATGGATTGCTGTTATGTACCTAATGTCACCAATTTCTCGCAAATTATGCTGTGGATTTGCCAGTGGACTATTGGGTAACCAAACTGTCTACCTTACAACGATTTCCAATATCTTCACATTGCAGCAAATTATGCTTATTTCTCAGAAACTGAATGTTTTCTGTCACCACTTCAAGAACAGATAAGTTTACAAAAGATTCACTTTATTTCAGGGGGTTTCCAACAAAATTAGTATTTCTTCCCATGAAAACAATACACTGCTACTGATCTGAGTCAAAAGTGAGGAATTTACAAGCCATTTAAATGCATCAACCAAAGTGGGAATTGTGTTGATTATTACTGATTTGCATTCAAGTAAAGGCATTTGGTTGGAACATAATTATTTCCTAAATTTCAGAGGTCCATAAAGTTACAATTTGCATTGAGGTGATTCTCAGGAAATGAATCTCATGCTTGTAATTCATAAGTACTAATAGTTCCGCAAAGTATAATTTTTAATTGTCTTTCTCATAACGTGACTTTCCTCTACTTAATGAGTGTTAGTAACACATGGGACATTCAATCCTAATTCAATTTACAATGCATTAGTTGACTTGTATGCTCACTAAATATATAAGGTTTAAGCTCGTGTAAATTCACTGAAAAATCAATGGTGTAATGCTGAAGAAACCTGCTCTTTCTTTGCTCATGATCTTCCACTGGCTATTTGCAATGCTCTGTGTTGCCAATTCTATGTTTATCGATTGTCAACATTGACTCTGGCATTATTTTTTTCACTTGTTTCACACGTTTGTTTTGTATCATAGTATCTTGTAAAAATTGTGCAAAAAATATCCAAGTTCCTTGTGAGGTTCCTGCTCCTGAATTAAGCCTCAGCAGATAATTTCAACAAAGCGAGTATATCATTTGGATCAAAAAGTCTCTTTGTTTCAGAATTCTTCAGGTTTTATGGAATTTTCTTGCAGGTTTGTGATGATTGACTGTTCAGACCATGTGACTGTTACTCTGTAAGGCTGGTCTTAAAGTGGCAATCATCACAAAATGTTTCAACAATTACCTTTTTTTAAATTCATTTGTGGGACATGGGTGTTGCTCACTGTCTAGCATTCATTTCCCATTCAAGTTACCCTTAAAATGGCCGAGTTGGCCATTTCAGAGGGCAGTTGAGATTCAAACACATTGTTATGGATCTGGAATCACATGACCAGATAAGGATAGCAGGTTTCCATTCCATAAAGATCATTATTGAGTACAAGAATTAGCAAATCATGTTGCAGTTTTATAAAACCATGATTAGACTGTATTTGGAACATTGTATGCTGTTCTGGTCACCACACTACCAGACAGATGCGGAAGCTTTGCAGAGAATGCAAAAAAAAAATCACCATGATGTTGCCTGGTCTCAAGGGCAGTGGCTATGAGATGAGGTTGAATAAACTAAGATTGTTTTCACTGGAAAGATAGAGGCTGAGGAGGGGCTTAATAGAGGTCTACAAAGGCATAAACAGAGTGGGTAGTCAAAAGCTTTTTCACAGGGTGGAAGTGTCAATTACAAGGGGGCACAGGCTCAAGGTGAGAGGGGAAAAGTTTAAGGAAGATGTACAGGGGATGTTTTTCATGCAGAGAGTGGTGGGTACCTGGCACACACTGCCAGGGTGGTGGTGGAAGCAGGCACATTAACAATATTTACGGGGTGTCTGGATGAGTACATGAATAGGGAGGGAATAGAAAGATGTGGACCCAGTAAGGGCAGAAAGTTTTTTTTTAAGTTTAGTTAGGACATTATGATCAGCATGGGCTTGGTGGGCAAAAGGGCCTGTTTCTGTCCTGAACTTTTTTTTATAGTGTAGGTTTTTCCAACAATTAACAATGGTTTCATAGTCATAGTTATTTTTATTGAATTCAAATCCCACCGTCTGCCGTGGCAGGGATCCAAACCCAGATCCCCAGAACATTAGCTGAGTTTCTGGATTATAGTCTAGTGATAATACAACTAGGCCATTGCCTCACCTGCTTAAATGTATCAGGTTGATATCAGCCACAAATGTTATGCATCCCTGAGCTATTGCAATAAAACATAACTGTAACGATTGAGCCAATTAAGTTTTGCATGCAAATCCAATTATGCTTTGCTGAACTCAGAAAAGTTATTTAAAAAAAACGCTGTTCAAATACTTCAAAACAGTTGCTAGTCAGAGCAGCAAATCCATATTGATAGCAACAATTTTGATTTGATTTGATTTATTATTGTCACATGTATTAACATACAGTGCAAAGTATTGTTTCTTGTATGATATACAGACAAAGTGCACCATTCATAGAGAAGGAAATGACAGAGTGCAGAATGTCGTATTAGAATCACAGCTTGGGTGTAGAGAAAGATCAATTTAATGCAAGGTTAATTCAAAAGTCTGATGGCAGCAGGGAAGAAGCTGTTCTTGAGTCGGCTGGTACGCGACCTCAGACTTTCATATCTTTTTCCCAGTGGAAGAAGATGGAAGAGAGACTGTCAGGAGTGTGTGGGGACCTTAATTATGCTGGCTGCTTTGCTAAAGCAGCTGGAAGTGTATACAATGGATGGAAGACTGGTTTGCATGTTGGATTGTAGTTTCTTGCAGTCTTGGGCAGAGCAGGAGACATACCAAGCTGTATTCCAACCAGAAAGAATGTTTTCTATGATGCATCTGTAAAAATTGGTAAGAGTTGTAGCTAACATGCCAAATTTCCTTTGTCTTCTGAGAAAGTAGAGGTGTGGTGAACTTTCTCAATTATAGTGTTGGCATGGGGTACCAGGACAGTTTGTTGGTGAGCTGCACACCTGAAATCTTGAAGCTCTTGACCATTTCTACTTCATCTCCATTAATATAGACAGGGGCCTGCTCTCTTCTATGATTCCTGAATTCAAGGTTAATCTCCTTCATTTTGTTGATGTTGAGGGACAGATCATTGTCACCACACTAGTTCACCAGATTTTCTACATCATTCCAGTACCCTGTCTCGTCATTGTTTGAGATATGACCCACTACAGTGGTCATAACTGTTATAACAAGGTTGTGTTCATATTATGGAATTTACAAGTTGACCACATGTAGGTTTTATCTAAAATACACAATAGTTTGCATTTTCTTCTTGCTTCCACTACAGCCTTTCAGCAATTGTTAGCAAGATGCTAGCACCGTGAAAAGTCAATTTCTAACTCATTTTAAGACTCATTTTCTTCTTCATTGTCTTCATTGTCCTCCTCCTCATCATTATCCCCTTCATTGTTGTCATCATTACCTTCCCTAGCATTCTGGATTTAGTTGCCAAGATCTTCTTTCGCAAGATACTCAACTAGAAACATTGCATTAAGGTGAAATGCTTATTTAACTCTGGCCTGAGGTATTTTTTATTCCATTCCATGCTTATTTTGAATGAATAATAAATTCTTTAGGCTAATAATAACCATAATTTCTTGAAGCTAAAATGCCCCATAAATATTGGACTATTAAACTGCATTATGCACCAGAAAACACCTTGGAATTGTGGTTCAAAACAGGACATATTATAAACAATTAATTTCCTTTTCCTTTTGCAAAGCACATTTCAAAAATGTCTTAGTTAAAGGCACTATCTGAACAGAAAATGTTATTGGTGATGTTTGATGATTGCAAATGATTCTGACCTCCACTTTGATAGATGAAGGCTGTGCAATTAGCAAGAATGAGCTGAAACAAGTAGGAAATGTATATAGATTGCATATTTGTAACTCTCCAATGTTCGCTTATTTTCCAGAAAAAAACTCTAAAATGAATTGCGCTTCAGATGCACGCACTGAAGAACAATGTACTCTAATGATACACTTTAAAAGCCTGAAATGCATTTGCAAGTCACAATAGCATTGGTTTTTTGCTGTATTGCCATTAATCCTATTAGCAACCAGAGACCATTACCAAAACTGTGGACTATGTATTTAACTGGAATTGAATTGCTACATACTGTTTAAAAATGCAGAAACAGATTATATCAGCAGCAAGCACTTAATCATCTTTTGAAGGATCTTCACAAATATTTCATCATAAAGGGGAAACTAACCTTCAGAGTGAGATTTTGCATTGAAAATAATGTATCATATTATTTATTTTGAGAATAGTTTTGAAATGCCTCAAATATTTATCAAATTTATGCCTGGCAGGGATTCTTTTCCCAAAGATATTCTTTTTTAAAAACTACTCTGACCATTGTGCTCTGCCTTATGATAGGTGCTGATATAAGTCATATATATGAGTCTTTTGCACCATTGAGAGTAGCTGAGGGGATTTTCTATTGCCTTCTTCATTGTTTTATCTTTGAAGTACCTCCTAGGTGATCTTCAACTAAGGTAAAAGAAATACTTAACAATGGGGTGGGTGAGCACCTGCATCCATTGCATGCAAGTATCTCCCTCATCCTCCACAGCATCAAACCCATACCTGAGGGAAGGCGAAGGCCTTGTGGTATTGTCACTCGACTGTTAATCCAGAACCTCAGCTAATATTCAAGGGACCCAGATTCGAATCCCGCCACGGCAAACAGGGAAATTTGAATTCAATTAAAAAAACGGAATTATGAATCTATTGATGGCCATGCAACAATTGTTGACTGTCAGAAAATACACATCTGCTTCATTAATGTCCTTTAGGGAAGGAAATCTGCTGTTCTTATCCAGTCTGGCCTATATGTGATTCCTGAGCCATGGCAATCTGGTTGACTCTCAACTGCCCTCTGAAATAACTGAGCAAGTTAGTCAGTCAGTCCAATGGTAATTAGGAATGTAGAATAAATGCTAGCCTTGCCAGTGATGCTCATGTCCCATAAACAATGTTTTAAAAATAATCAAAGATAGCTTCTTCCCCTCCCTCCAACCTCCTGAAATCAATACTGGTATCACCCTTCCTGTTTCTCTTTCATCCTCGGTTCCTCCCCGCCACTCCTCCACTGCCATCAATGGTCACTTCTGGCATCATGCTGTCCCTCTCTCCCCCCGCAACAGTCATCGCTGGTATCTCCCTCTCTCCCCTTCACCATACGCACACGCCCCATCCACATGAGGCTCCCGCTAGGATCCGCCTATGACACTGCAGTGTCAGTCTGTGCCAGAGGGCAATGCCCGGGCACTGCCTTGCCTCTCCCCGCGGGGATCTCCTCAACAGGTTCACAAGGAGACCTATTCATTATATTAAAAAGTATTAAAATACATTTAAATGAAATTCTTGCCATTTGTAGGTGTGAACTTCACTACCGAAGGGCAGAGACTGTAGTGGAGCATGATCTCTCCGAAGAGGATCATGTTTTCCAATTCTCTATGATGGCAAATGTGGGCTGGAAATCACCTCCAATGTTTATTTACAAGGGATAAAGAGTGTCAAATGCTTGTAGTTTCTGCAAATGAAACTTTCTAAGTCTGGATGATTGACACTTTTATAGGTGTAGAATAAAAAGAGTTTTTTCAAGGAAGTAAAAACTTATAGATTAATTATTTTTTTTAAAAAAGTTTTTCCACATATACAATTGTGACTACATGGTTGATTGGTTCTGTATAGAGTTTATACTGGGTGAATGAGCATGGAAGTGCCTTATTTTCCTGAACTCTTAAGTGCCATAGGTTGACATGGAGGATGTGAGGTTAAAAGGAGTGGATGGGGTTATTGGTTGACATGGAGGGTACGAGGGACCATAGGGATTGGTTGTAGGATCATACGTTGGAATGGAGCATGTATAAAGCCTTTTGAACATACCTTTCAGAAGATTCCCATTTTGAAGATTGGAGATTTAGAGATTAAGGATACCTGTCCCCATTATAGCGCTAGCAAGATCAGGAGAGCAGGGTATGGACTTGTGACCTGCAACAACCTGCATCCTTTGCTTGCATTTATGAAAATTGAGAGTGGGACCAGAATTCCTAGAATTGAGGCCTACCTGCCATGTTTAAAAGTCCATGGTGTCTCCCTAACTCTATGGAAATCCAACCCATTATCGCTCGATTGGTGGTCACTTAAAAACAGCAATGACCGAAAGTGATAGGCCATTGTGATAATGAAGCTGGTGTTTTTTTGAGCCAGGATTTTCTGGCCCACGACAGCAATCATCACTGGTGGCTTGGAAAATTGGACAGACCAGTCAAAGATCCATTGATTTCAAGCGGAACAGGAACATTCTGGCATTGAATGAAATGTAAAAGTCACAACGTGCCTGCCTTTTTAGTGAACACATTGTAAATCTATGGCACTATTTTGACCAGCATCGCTAAAACAATTTATGTGCTCATTATTACAATGCTGTTTGCACTTATTGATTATTTGATATTAATCATGTCAGGTTGAGGGAAAGATGGTAAAGGGCTTGTTAAAGGCAGAACCGAGTGGCACCGCAAGGTGCTCCATGACAATATTCAACGCATTACCAAGCCTGCCGTCAGGGATCTTGCTTGCCACAGAGCAGTCAAGAGTATCTCTGGCTTGATCTACAAGGAGCTCCGTGGGATGTTGAAGGTGTTTTTGGAGAATGTGATCATGGACTTGGTGACCTATACTGAGCACGGCAAGTGCAAAATGGTGACCGCCATGGATGTGATGTACATGCTAAAGTGCCAGGAGCGGACTCTGTATGGCTTTGGTGGTTGAGGACATTGTAAAAGGAAACAGACTTTTTTGGGAAGTAACCTAGTGGATGGATATTCTTTATAATAGCAGCATCTGCATTTCAAATTTGACGGTAATGCACTTTGAGATTACTGATACATGATAGTTCTATACACATAAAAGTCTGTATTCCTTTCTGTTGGTTTCTTAAGAGAAATTTTAATTAGTTTTATTTGTTGGTAATGGTTAGCATGAGGACAACACAAAAAATGATTGCTACAATGCTCAATTGCTGGAAAAATCCATGAATTCATAGATAAATCTCTGCCAGTTTGACTATAAAAATTGGTTTCCTGAAAAATATGTAAATTCTTGCAGTAATGATAGTAAATGGCTAACAAGGTGGTTTGCACTGCTGCCTCATAGCACCAGGGACTTGTGTTTCATTCCCCGCTTGGGTCACTGTATATGTGGAGTGTGCACTTTCTCCCCATATCTGTGTGTGTTTCCTCTGGATACTCCAGTTTCTTCCCACGGTCCAAAAGATGTGCTGATTAGGTGCATTGGCTATACTAAATCTTCCCAAACAGGTGCCAGAGTGTGGCGGTGAGGAAATTTTCACAGTAACCTAATTGCATTGTTAATGTAAGCATATTTGGGACACTAATAAATAAAATTTTAAAAAAGCACCAGCACACATGCTTAGCACATCAAGTCATAGAAACTATGCAAAGTACTGACCACTTTAAGTATGCTCACTGCCTTGCTGTTCGAGAAGAATCTTAATAACTAAACAATGCACCAATATAGCTTTAAGCCTTCTAGTTAAAATTTTACCAATAAAGCCAAGTATTTAGAAAATACGTAATTCAAGAAATAAACAAGATTGTAAATCATGGGATGAAAGAGCAAGGTTAACATTGACATTAACAATGTCAATGTTATTTGACATTGAGTTGGTTTTGAAATTACTTTAATGGCTTTTAATTATAATATGGATTTTTAGGAACAATGTATTAATGGGAACTTTTCCTCTGCTGTTTTGATATAAGGTTTCTGTGGTTTCAATTCAGAGTGTCATCATTAATGCAAGATGTTTATCAGTTCCTCACAGTTTTTGGTGGAAAACGACAATTGTTATTTATGCATGCGTACTGGATGATTACTGTAGCAGGGAAATCAGATAATGAATTGAAGTTGTGTTTATAATTACAGCACCAAATCCTTGTGAGTCTAATAATGGCAAAGGGCCATGTTCTCATTTGTGCCTGATTAATTACAATGGAACTGCTGCATGTACATGTCCTCATCTAATGAAACTAGCCCCCGATGAGAAGAATTGCTATGGTAAGTGCCTGGAAATCTGTCAAATCAAAATAAAGCCTTGTCATTGATTTTCAATAACCACAAACATTCCTATTTTACATTGCAGGGGTTTGTTCAAGATGTATATTTGTACAATGTGCATGACACCATCCATTAACTTCTGTATGCAAGGAAAGTTGTTTTTAGAAGCTGATGGTTTTAAGCCCCACTTCTAGGATGGCACGGTGGCAGTGGTTAGCACTGCTGATTCACAATATCAGGGAGCTGGATTCGATTCCCGGCTTGGATCACTGTCTGTCCGAAGACTGTATGTGTCTGTGTAGATTTCCTCTGAGTGCTCCAGTTTCCTTCCACAATTTGAAAGATGTGCTGGCTAGGTGCATTGGCCAAGCTAAAATCTCCTTCAGTGTACCCGGACAAGCACCAGAGTGTGCTGACTAGAGGATTTTCACAGTAATTTCATTGCAGTGTTAATGTATGCCTATTTGTGACGAAAAAATAAACTTTCTTCAGCACTTGAACGTGAAGGAGTAAAGTTTCTGCTAGTTTCTTCTGGTATTTTGCATGCGATTTTCTTAAATTTGCTCAGATCAGCTTAAAAGTTTGCAGAATTTGAATAAAAACTGCATTCAGCAGTGAGTTCCCATGAGCTTTGAGAAACTTCCCGCCGGAAGGTGGTACCACTCATAAAACTGGTCTCACCACCAGATCAGACTAATCATCAGATCAAGTTCCTCCTAATTATGCCCATTTGCAGGCTTCTTGGGAGATGGTAAAATAAGCTTTTTTTGTTTTTGTGCAACAGTAGAAATTAGCAACTAAAAGCTTTTAAATATGAAATAATGAATTTACTCAGAAGCTGACAACAGCACACCAATGAAATGTGTTTAAAGTTTATTTATTAGTGTCACAAATAGATTTACATTAACATTGCAATGAAAATCCCCTAGTCACCACACTCCAGCCTGTTTGGTTACTGAGAGAGAATTTAGCATGGCCAATGCACATAACCGATGATAAATTGTAAATGGCTCTGTATAGTTTTTTTTTTAAGTGACTTAAAGTTGAGTTGCTCATATGTGGTTGATTAGACGTTAACATACTTCTTTTTGTGATAAATCCATTTTTAGCTATGTGAATAAAATTGACAAATTACCACTAAATAACTTAGGAACCTTGCTTAATGCAAGAAAAAAGAACAGTTCTTAAATGCTGCCTGATTCTTCTGATTCATGTATGACTTCATGTTGAGAATTATGCTAAGTTTGAATGGCAAACTGAATCATAACTTAATTTCAGAAAACTAACCCATCTTTGAGCACAATTTGACTTTGTTTGCCAATTGCAGCCAAGACAGGCTCAAATCCCGTAACCTAGGCTGGTTCTTTTGGTCATGAGGAACTGCTACATTGCTGGAGTTGCCATTTTGCAGATGATCGCCCAAAATATCCAACTTCATTCACAGCCTAGATTCTCTGGTGCCGCTGAAAGTGAATGGTGTTTTAGCTGGAACAACACTAAATTCTCCATTCCCACTTGCAGTGGCATGGCCATGAATGAGAGAGGAGTATCCTACCCAATGTTAACCTGATGACCTTCTTTGTCCAGTTCAATGTGAAAGATCCCATGGCATTATTTAAGAATCAAGAGTTCTCATGGTACTTTCATCAACAATTAGCCATCAATGAATACCACCAAAACAGATTCATTTATCAGTTTGCACTAGCATCAAAAACACTTCATTGTGGAGCAGATTAAACATTTCATGGGCAAGAAAGATGCTATGCAAATTCAATTTCATTCTTCCAAAGTTATGTTGTCTTGCCCTAAACTAAACTTTTAGTGGGCTATTGAAAAGGATATTTAGACTGACATTTAGCTGATAAGCTGCATTTAATTGCATTGACTGACTGTCACCCATTTATGCAGTTTAGAGTCAAATTTTACTTCACTTTCAGCACTTCACAGAAAGTCCAGTGAAGTTTCTAAATTCATTCTTTCTGAATAGATTCTCAGAATTGTGGCCCATAGCAACTAGATCAATTATTTTCTTAAACCTAATTAAACAGAAGTTCAAATATTTGTCTTTCAGACTTGCAATATTAAAAAGAGAGAAAAAAAATAGGTTGTGCTAACACAGCCTTCGAGCTGCTTTTAATGTTATGTTGGATGGAATGGGTTTCATGTATATGTGCTAATTGGTGATTAATTGAAAAATAAGTGAAGATTTTCAGCATTTATAAAACATTTCTTTAAAAAAAGAAAAAAAGATTGGTTTAATTTTCATAGTGCAATTTTTCCCTTTGAATCTCACTCTTTAGAAATGTCTAATTGACTTAATATGTAATGCACTGCTCTCAGACTGACATACTGTTCAGTCATTAGGCAGAATTAGCTGTATTGTGCCTTGGAAAAATATTGAGACTTTTTATTATTTTGTGCAGAGCAAAAGGAGTTTTTTATTTATTCAAGAAATTCAGAGATCCGTGGAGTTGATGTTGATAATCCATACTACAATTACATAACACCATTTACTGACCCTGATGTCAGTCAAGTTAAAACAGTTGATTTTGATGCATTAGAAGAACGAATTTACTGGACTGATTTAAAACCCCGATTTATAAAGCGTGCCTTCATAAATGGCACAGGAATAGAAACAGTGGTCTCAGCAGGTAAGTAGTAATTAATGATGAAAGCTATATATGGCACAGGGCAATATGCTATGCTTTTAACCTCTACTATCTGTAGTTAATGTTCTGATATAGGAAATAGATAGATACAGGGATGATACAAACAACTTACAAATACTATTATAATGTCTTTCAGTGAGGGATTCTCTCTGGAATTTGTAGCTTGTGAATTTCTCAGCCCTATAGTCATTGAGCCAATTTGTGAAGAACTGGTGGATCTGTATCAAGACAGTGATGGAGTAGGAGTGGGTGAACTGAGTAGGGTGGAGTGGGGACAGGAATTGCCAAATCTTGAGTTAGGAAAAGCAAAATCAACAGTGGTGATTGCCAGCCAGTGATCTCCATAGGGAAGTGATGGCGATGCAACCAAAATTGATTTGCATCATAGCAAATTGAATGAAATGCTAAAGTTTGTCTGCTCCTGTAGAACTGTAAAAAGATTTGGCCTTTAGGAGAGGAAGAAGAAGGCAAATTGTGTGGAAAAATTTCTGAGGAAAAAGATGTTGGGTTAGATGGGACTGGAACCAACTGAATTGGCAAGGGTAAATAGGAGAGTATTTTGTGGCTCAAGCTTATTACTGACAGGTCAAAAAACAAGTGCCCATTTGCTTTGGCTCCCACATTAAGGCCAAAATTTTCTGACATTGGCAGCACAACCCTCGCTGCCAATAAAAATGGAGAATGTGGTGCTCAGCAAATTTCATTTAGCAGCAGTGGGACTGGAGATTCCCGGCCACAAGTAAAGTCAGAGAATTCCAGCCAGGGAAGGATTTTGGGAGGGATTTTCCGGTCATTGTCATCGATGGGTTCATCTGGTCGCAGTGATGGTGACCTTCCCCAGGTGGGAACGGCCAGCAGCAGGGGGTACAAATAATGGGAAACCTTGTTGTCAGCAGCAGGATCCAATAACCCACCAATGGAGGGCTGCCCTGGTGTTGTGAGACTTTTTAATGCAAAACACACAATGCCATCCTTTGTTATCAATTGTAATCAATGTCAAAACAATGTTGAACATTGAATCCAAATTTGGAAACATGTTTAGAAAATTGAGAAAGGAATCCCTTTCCTCAGGATTTTTGGAGATGGGAAAAGGCTATTTAATTAGGCAAGAGGGCACCCACTTCAAGGCCACATCCTGCCTCTGCTGTAATGCAAGCAACAGTGGGAAAGGTTTTTGCCACATAAATGCAACAAAAGATGAAACAGAAAATTGTCTTACTGATACTTTTGGAATAACGTTGCTGTTCAAAATGTGCACTATATTTGCTATAAATGTTAGAAATGCTAATCTCCCATTTCTTATAGAATCATAGAATCCCGACAGTGTAGAAGGAAGCCATTTGGCACATTGAGTATGCACTGACATCCAGTCCCTATCCCATAACACCACCTATTTACCTTGCTAACCCCCCTATCTGACCCATCTTGGGGCACTAAGGGACAATTTAGCATGGCCAATCAACCTAACCCATATATTTTTTGACTGTGAGAGGAAACCAGAGCACCTGGATGAAACTCTGCACAGTCATCAGAGGCCGAATTGAACGCCTGGGTTCTCTGGCACTGTGAGGCAACAGTGCCAGTCACAGTGTGCCACTGTGCTGTCCCTGTTCATTTGACATGCCCCAAAAGACAGAACATCTTTTAACAAAATAAACTGTCTTTGCAAAATGTCTGTGCGTTTTTGTTTGAAAGTCAAACAAGTCATTGAGTAATGCCAAAATTTAGAAGAGCTTCTGTGGAAGTATCTAGAACAAGGACAGCATGGTAGAACAATTGTTAGCACTGCTGCTCACGGCACCAGGAACGCAGGTTCAATTCCAGCCTTGAGTCACTGTCTGTGAGGAGTTTGCATATTCTCCCCTTGTCTGCATGGGTTTCCTCCCACAATCCAAAGGTGCATATGTTAGGTGGATTGGCCATGCTAAATTGCCCTTTATGTCCAATGTTTCCAGATTAGGAGATTAGTGGGATGAACGTGCGGGGTTACAGACATTGGCTGGACCTGAGTAAGGTGCTCTGTTGCAGAGTCAGTGCAGACTCGATGGGCCAAATAGCCTCCTTCTGCACCATTAGGATTCTATGGAACTCTCGGCAGGGAAACAGGCCAAATAGCTCAGTTCATCATATGTCAGTGTTGAAGCTCAGTTTTTCCCCATTCCATTTACATTATTTTACCTTATTGGAATATCCTTTTCTGTCTTTCTCATTTGCTTACCTAGCTTTCCTTTCATGTTGATCATTTTTGTAAGTAACTTTATTAATTCATTAATTATGGTCCTTTTGTTCATAGATCTGCCATATGCTCATGCACTTGCAGTAGACTGGGTATCCAGAAACATGTACTGGACGAGTTCAGATTTAGAGGAAGCACAAATAAATGTTGCGAGATTAGATGGATCCCTAAGGACTTCTATCATTCATGGACTTGACCACCCACAGTGTTTAGTAGTACATCCACTAAAAGGGTAAGCTGTTGTGCAGTCTCGCTTCTTTTTCAATTCAGTTTTGGCCATTTATTGCCCATCTCTAATTGCTGCAGGTGAAATAATTGAAACTTTGCATTGTCTATCTAATGTTATGATTGATATTTTTATAATCAGCTGAAATACAGCAGTGTAAATGTGGTAGAAATGTAAGTGAAGATTATGTTCAGATGGAAGGATTTATTGTTACAAAACCAATCAGAGTAAAAGTATTGGGGTAGAAAAGGGAATATAAAATCTCCAATTTTACCTTGCAGCAGGATTTGGTTGAGTGCCAAAACCTTCTGAGAGGTTTTATTTCTCAGGCCTCACCTACACACTGCTAAAATGAGCAGAAAGTGTCTGCTGGCTGGGGGAGAGGAGCAGAGTTCAGGCAGCAGGAAAAGAAAGTTCACCACAAGCAGATGTCATGGATCGGTTGTTTCAGAAAGATCTCCAGGGACGGAAGGTCAAATGTTTTCTTGGGGCTTTGCCAGAGTCCTGCTGTTCTCCAAAGAAAGTCAAAAATAACTTCCTTCAATTGATCTCATCTGGTCCCAAATTCTCCCCCTCTCTTTTCGTCTTATACTAAGGGCAACACCAGTTTACTTCTTCAAGCCAGTGTTAAAATTACAGTCATGGTGCCAGGACATCAAAAGGGTAGGTTAAAATTAAAGATAGTGGGTCATTGGTGGGTAGCTCACCTTGAAGTTCTCATTATTTTTTACCCCTCAGTTAATACCTAGTTCATTCCAAAGTTTATCCCTGAATCCCTATTGCGTTGAGCTACCTTGTCGAAATTTGTCACTACTTTATTTGGCTTTCCATTGTCCAGTTGGGACATTGTGTCCTCAAAGAAATGAAGGAAAAATCACTAATTAACTTGTCAGGAGATGGATAGATGAACCATTTAAACATCAGTTGAAAATGTTTCTGGCAGCTGTTGCTTTGATGTTGTGCTTGGCTAGTCCAGCTATAAATGGTTTGCACTCTGCTTATGAAAGCCATGAAAATAAATATGAGAGTCTCGCATAATGAAACTGGGCTTTGCCTGTTGGAAGAGGCACTGAAAGGTGGTGGGGGCACAAATTTTATACAAAATTCTTTGTTTGAATCTGCTTCAAACCTTTCTTATGCTACCTTTTCTGCTCTCTCTCGCTCCCTCTGGTAAAATCTGCCCCATAAGAGGTCTGCAACCTTTTCACTACTTGTTGATATATTCCAGCCTTGCTTTTTTCCAGCACACTGAACTTACCAAACATCATTGCTCCCCATTTCTACCCTATTTATTCTTCAGAAAGCTTCATGTTATTATTATCCCAGGAGTCCCTTCCGGATAGCTTCACCCAACAAAAAAAATCTCCCGAATCAGAATCTTGGCTTTTCAGAATCTAGCCAACCCGCATGCACAATTTCATGGCATCCAACTCCACTGAGCCATCCCAGAACCCCTTTCTGCCTCTATGTGTCAGATCTTACAAATCTTCCCCATACCACTTCCACACCTCAACTCATCTTATTGCTCCTGTACCTTACACTCCCAATGTGCTGTCAAATGTTCTAACTTTCCTTTTCCCCTATGTCTCAAAACACTATTGTCTGGGATTTTCTGACCCTTCCCACTAGTGGGATGTTCCAGTTCTGCTGAACCTGTGATGAGTTCCCCAGAGGCAAGCAGAGCAAATGGCATTTGACTTCAGTTGGTTGGGGGTTGGTGGAGGGTTGGAGGGTTGGGAGGGGGTGGTGGTTGGGGGAGAGAGAGAGAGAGAGAGACTGGTAGGTCCCACTGGTGGTCAATAGTGAGCCAACTTCACCACCCAAAAACCCATAACGGAGGGTTTGGAAAATCCTGGTCTTCAATATCTTAGTTCTAAAATTTCAGCATTCCCATCAAAAAAAAACTAATTTGTAATTACAATTATTCACCATTCTTTCTTTGTGCATTGGTATTAATGTCCAGGCCACTATTCATTGCCCATTCCAAGTTATCCTTAAAGTGTTGGTAGGCACTCTTGAAATTCTGCTAAAAGTCTGAGGTGTTCCCGCAATGTTGTTGGGTAGAAATTTCCAGGACATTGTGATCCACCTCCAAGTCAGGATGGCACATGATTTGGTACATAAAGGGGCATGGTGGTACAGTGATTAGCACTGCTGCCTCGCTGCACCAGGGATCTGGGCTCAATTCCCAGCTTCCATAACTGGCTGTGCGGAGTCTGCACCTTCTCCCCATGCCTGCGTGAGTTTCCTTGGGGTGCTCCGGTTTCTTCCCACACTTTGAAAGTTATGCTGCTTAGGTGCACTGACCATGCTAAATTCGCCCTCAATGTATTCAAACAGGTGCTGGAATGTGGTGATTACGGGATTTTTCACAGTAACTTCATTGCACTGTTAATGTAAGCCTACTTGTGACCAAATAAACTTTAAATTTAGCAAATTGCTAAGGTGTAGGTTATTACTTTTTCCTTCACCTTTTCTCCAATTGTGAAGTGGATAGGTCTCTTATCTGTTTTGAAAGAGTTTGAAGTTCAAAAACAGCTGTCCAAAGCCGTCAGTATACTTCATATATTATAAGTGGTGCCTTTCACTTCAATTAATGACAAATTGCTTACTCCATTTGCCTGATATAAGATTCTGCCAGAAATATGTACAGGGACCAGAGTTATAAATTAATCTGAAAACAACTCCAAGTCAAATAAGCAAAACATCTTGAAGCATTACAGGAGTTTATAATTGATAACTTTTTTTTGTACGATTTGTGTAATTAGTTGTTTTAAAATATATTTTTTCTGAAGATATTCATTTTTACAAATAACACAACAAACTCTCAAAGAATAGTACAATACAACAAGGTCCATTTCAAACAGCTCCATATTAAAGAGATAGGAAACAAATATCAATCGATTCAGATGTGTAATTAATTTTAACCTTAAGTTGATATATGCACTGGTTTCTCTCTTACAGAAAGCTCTACTGGAGTGATGGAAACAATATCAGTTCAGCAAGCATGGATGGTAGTAACGTCAAGAATCTGTTTTCAAATCAAAAGGAGCCTGCTGGTAATTCAAGCATTTGCCTTTTTCAATTATTTCATTTGTGATATTGCTCTGTCACTATGGTGACAACATTCCTGTTTAGTGATTTAGTTTATTAATTTCTTGGGCTTTTAGAATCTGTAATAAGTTGTGATAAGTAGTAAATAATTATAAATTGAAAGTACTGGATGGGATTTTTCAGCCCTTATCACCAGTGTGGCTCCTCCAGCCCCATCAAAGGTGACTCCCCGCGGTCGTTCCTGTGGAGGTTGGGCAGGCGAGCCATGCAAAATACCGTGGTCATCAGCACAGTCGATGATCTCATAATCAGTGAATGGCGAGGTGCCTCAGCCGCTGGACAAACCTCCATAGGAGGTTTCCGGTGAAGAAACCAGTGTATTTCTCTTCAGAGAAACCAATTTTCTTTCCTCTTATTATGACACTGTGTTAAGAAAAAAGGGGTTGTTATGCAAGGGAGAGGGTGCCTGAATATGCCAGCAAAACCTGACTGCACAAAGGGAGCCTCAATGCTAAGCTATACAACAACACCACCACCCCCTCCCCCCCACCCACTACCACCTCTCACTTACCCCAGCCCATCAGGGAGGTCTCAGGCGCTCCCCTCCCCCAATGTCCAATTAGAATTGACCACTTCTCGCCCTTCCTCCTGATCATTTTCCCCTTCCACCCACCCTCCTCCGATCATCCGCGCTTCCTCCTCCTCCTCCCACCTCTTCCCTCTCCTTCCCTGCTGACAGTCTGAGCTTGCAGCTATTTTCCCTCAGTGACTCATGTACCAACACCCATCACCACCTATAACTGGAGCCCATCTGTCTGCCTGAGACTGGAGGCCCCATCTTGAAGCCACTTTGCGGAGGTTATGTTGCAACTCTATAAGGTGCTGGTGAGGCCACACCTAGCAAACTATGTACAGTTTTGGTCTCCTTACTTGAGAAAGGATATACTGATAGTAGAGGGGATGCAGAGGAGGTTCACTAGGTTGATTTTGGAGTTGAGAGGGTTGGCTTATGAGAGAGACTGACAAGACAAGGACTGTACACATTGGAATTTAAAGGAATGAGGGAGGATCTGATGAAAATATACACAATTATGAAGGGAATAAATAAGATAGAAGCAGGGAGGTTGTTTCCACTGGCAGGTGAAACTAGAACTGGGAGGCATAGCCTCAAAATAAGGTGGAGCAGATTTCGGACTGAGTTGAGAAGGATCTTCTTCACCCAAATGGTTGTGAATCTGTGGAATTCCATGCCCAGTGAAGCAGTTGAGGTTAATTCATTGAATGTTTTTAAGGCAAAGATAGATAAATATTTGAACAGTAAAGGAATTAAGGGTTATGATGAGTGGGCAGGTAAGTGGAGTGAATCCACGAAAGGATCAGCCAAGAATAGGCCATCAGGCTCAAAGGGTCAGATGACTTGGTCTCCGTTTTTATGAGGGCATCTGGCCATTCTGCAAATATAGCACCAAATATAGCCATTGTTAGCGCTGGCACTACTGAAGTTGCTGATCTGCCAGCCCTATGAATGGGCTAGCTGTCCTTAGAAGTGGCCACTATTTAAGTAACATCGGTGATCCCAGAAGCAGTCAGTTAATTGGTTATCACCAACAATATGTCTGTCGCCTTTAGGTTCTACCACCAGCCAAAGTGGCTTCATTCGCTCTGGCTGAAGGACTTATGTATATACATATTATGTATACATGTAGAAATGATTTTCTCCTCAACAAAAAATTATAACACGTTATGAGTCATTACTTGGTAAGACATCTTTCCAAGATCATAACCACTCATTGGCACATCTATTGGTGTATTTCAATTGAAAATAATAGCCATATAAAAGACCAAAATAATTCTACTTGGTCTAATTATATTCTCACACACTTGCAGTTTTCAATGAGCAAAATAATATTTTAGCAGATTCAGCAAGTGTAGGGCAGGGAAGTCATCATGGGTGGTCATTCAATTTAGGAATAAAATAAATGGCTTTGCAATTCAATCTCTGGCACGCAAATAGACTGTTCAGCATAAACTAGAGGGCAAAGGCAATTCTTTAAGATCATGCTCCTTTAATTTAACCTCAGTAGTCTGTGCTGAGAAGGTACTCTTCCAGTTGTTATACATAGCAGTGCCATTAATATTTTGGAGAATAATTTTGTCTTTTCTGAAATCAAGTATTCAGATTAATTAAAGCAAGCTTGATGTCGATAAAATCTTGGGTAAGACGAGTTGTGTTTTGAAGGTTAAAATTTCATCCTTACATTCTTAAAGAAAAGCTTTGGTATAAAAGATTATTTCCTAGTGTCACAAGTCAGCTTACATTAACACTGCAATGTTATTGTGAAAATCCAGTAGTCACCTCACTCAGGTACCTGTTCGGGTACGCTGAGAAAGAATTTAACAAGATCAATGCACCAAACTAGCACGTCTTTTGGACTGTGGGAGGAAACCAGAGCACCTAGAGGAAATCCATGCAGACATGGGAAGAATGTGTATTACATCCTGAAGTCACTGTAAAGTACCTCTTTCCCTCGCCCTAAACTTCTATTCTTCTCTTGTTTCTCTCCTTTTTTCCATCATGTCCATTCCAAACTCATCTTGTCCACAACTCAACCAAATTCCACTCTACTGTTCACCATCCAACTTCTCTTCCTGGTCTACATGTTAGCTGATGTTGTTAATCGTTCTCTCTCTTTGGGTGCTGCTCTCTCCAGTCTTCAAATCTGCTATCACTATTCTGGTCCTCAAAAAACTAGTCCTTAACCCCATTGTTTGTTCAAGCAACTGTCCCATCTCCAATTTTACATTCCCATCCAATTGTAATGATACTGTGCCTTCGAGAAATATCTGTATACTATATTTCTTGTAAGAAGTATGCTTAGAACTTAGATCTGTTTTGCAGAGTGCCCATTTGTCTAGCAAAGCCTTTAAATTGATAGTTAGGAGGACAGATAAGTACTCATTTTAGATCTAGAGTATTTGTTTCAAGCAGGACTAATGCATTTGTACGTACTTGGGATTCCCCTGGATGTTTCAGTGCAGAGTTCTGATTAGGTTGATTGTCAGGGACAGAGTTGTGTGCTTAATGGGAGTGACTAAGCTTGCAGGGAAGAAATACTGTTTCAGTTTCTTTCTAAAATAAATGGTTGCTGTTTGGACTGCCAGAAGAAACAGGTATGTCTCTCTCTTTCTATCTCTCTCTCTCTCTCTTCAGAAGTGTTCTGAAAGCTCTAGGACTGTTAACCCGAGACCAGCAAGTAAGCCTGTGTTTTGCTCATTAATTTTAACTGTGGGGATCGGGGGGGGGGGTGTTGTTAACTCACTAAAATGAATATTGTTTGAATTGGAACTTATGGTGGAAGGTCAGCAGTTAAGAATGTTATCTTGTCATGTTTAAGTGTTGTTCAATTATTAATAATTAAACTAATTCATTTATTATTGTTAAACGGTATTGTTAAATAAAATTGTTTTCATAAAAGTTTCCCAGGGTGTCAGTCATATTGCACCTGGAGTGAAACATATATACTCATACTAATGCCAAAATCGTAAATTGTTGGGATCTAGTCTGACTTCATGATATATTTTTGGGTTTCTGATCCAGTATCCTAACACAATGCCTTTGAATACATTGTTACATCCCAAATTCGCAGCCACCTTCCCAGAGTTCCATGTTTGAATATCTGTTTTCCACCCTGCCTACTATACTAAAGAAAAGTCACAGGTGACATCTGATGTAACTGCAACATTATCCTTCCTAAC
Source organism: Sphyrna mokarran (assembly GCA_024679065.1). Lineage (NCBI taxonomy): Eukaryota > Metazoa > Chordata > Chondrichthyes > Carcharhiniformes > Carcharhinidae > Sphyrna > Sphyrna mokarran. The sequence goes on along the minus strand of JAGIQG010000011.1, from coordinate 68,823,497 downwards.
CTGTCTGCAGCCTTTGGCATGATTGATCACGTAACCCTGCACATCTTCACTTCCATCCAGCTGGGTGAAATTGCTTCCACTTGGCTCTATACTTATCTATCTAATCATAGCTAGAGTATAATTTGCAATGGTTTCCATGCTCACATCTGCAGCTTTTCCTCTGATTTTTACCAGCAATCTAACCTTTGTTGTCTCCTATTTCTCTTTTACATAATACTCATTGGTGACATCATTTGAAAGGCACATTCGTCTTCATGTGTACTCTACTGAGACCCAACACTACATAACTACCATCTCTCTCGACTTCCAAATTACCAGGTTGCTTATCCAACATCCAGAACTGGATAAGCAAAAATTTAATCCAATTAAATACTGGAAAGACCAAAGCCATTGTCTTTGATTCCTGCTTGAAACTTCATTCCCAGTCCACCACATCTATTCCTTTTCCTGGCAATTGTCAAAGTCTAAGCCAGACAGTTTGTAACTTTGGTATCATAGTAACCGGAAATAAGTTTCTGACCACATATGTGTCATCACTCATGCCAAATAAAAAATTGACTTTTTTATAATAAGTAATACTTTATTTTGTTATGGAGATTCTACTTTTCCATAATTACTTTGAATCTGTTCTCAGGTTACAGATAGAATCTGACCTTAATTTTTTTGCACTCTCTCAGAACTGGTAGAAGTAGGGAATCCTGGATTACTCAGGATACTAAGGCCCTGGTCAAGAGGAAGAAGGAGACATCTGACATACATAGGCAGCTGGGATCAAGTGGATCTCTTGATAAGTATAGTGGATGTCAGAGTAGAGTTAAGCCAGGAATCACAAGGGCAAAATGGGGACACAAGATTGCTTTGGCAGATAAGGCAAAGGAGAATCTGAAGAACTTCTGCAAATGCATAAAGGACACAAGTCATCTACGTGCGGATCCACAAGAGATAGGTGAGATCCTAAATGAATACTTCTCATTAGTATTGTCTGTTGTTGGGGAAATAGGGAAATACATAGTGATGCCTTGAGGAGTGTATACATTACACAGAAAGAAGTGCTGAAATGCTAAAAGTGCATCAAGGTTGATAAATACTCAGGACCTGATGAAGTGTATCCCAGAATATTGTGAGAGGCTAGGGAGGAACATGCAGGTCCCTAACACACTTATTTGAATCATCAACAGCCACAGATGAGGTGCATGAAGATTGGAGCCTTTGTTTAAAAAAAGTTGCCTTTTTAAATGCCTGGGAACTACAGGACAGTAAGCCTAATGTCTGTCGTTGATAAGTTGTTAGAATGTATTCTCAGAGATAGGATCTGCAGGCATTTAGAGAGGCAAGGACTAATTAGAGACATTCAGTATGGCTTTGTGAGTGGAAAATCATCTCTCACGAATTTGATTGAGATTTTTGAAGGGGTAACCAAGAAGTTATATGAGGACAGTGCAGTCAACGTTGTCTTTAGACTTTAGCAAGGCCTTTGACAAGGCACCGCATGGCAACGTTTTGCATAAGATTGTATCTCACAGGATCCAGGATAAGGTAGTCAATTGGAGACAAAGTTGGCTTGATGACAGAAGACAGAAGTTGGTTGTAGACTGTTGTTTTTCAAACTGGAGGCCTGTTCTCAGCAGTCTGCCTCAGGGATTAATGCTGGGTCCACAGTTATTTGTCATTTATAATAATGATTTAGATGTAAATATAGGAGGCATAGTTATTAAGTTTGCAGATGACACCAAGATTTGTGGCATAGTGGACAGTGAAGAAGACTATTTGGGATTGCAACAGAGTCTTGATCAATTGGGCCAGTGGGCCAATGAATGGCAGATGGAGTTTAATTTAGACAAATGCGAGGTGATACATTTTGTTTGATCAAACAAGAGCAGAACTTTCTCAGTTAATAGTAGGGCACTGGGGAGAGTTATAAAACAAAGAGATCTAGGAGTACAGGTTCATATCTCCTTGGAAATGGAGTCACAGGTGATCAGAGTGGTGAAAATGTCATTCAACATGCTTGGTTTCATTGGTCAGAACATTGAATACAGGAGTTATGGTGTCTTGTTGAAGTTGTGCAAGACATTGGTAAGGAAACATTTGGAATAAGATACACAATTCTGGTCACCCTATTATAGAATGGATATTATTAAACTAAAATAATGCAGAAAAGATTTAGTAGGATGCTATCAGGACTTGATGGTTTGAGTTACAAGGAAAAGTTGGACTTTTTTCACTGGAGGGAGGAAGCTTAGGGGTGATCTTGTAGAGGCCTAAAAAATAATGAGGGTCATTGATCATCTAGATAGTCAACATCTTTTCCCAAAGATGGGGGAGACTAAACCAAAGGTTTAAAGTGAGAGGAGAGAGATAGAAAAGAGTTCAGAGGGGCAATTTTTTCACACAGAGAGAGGTGAGTGTCTGAAACGGGCTGCTAGGGGTAGTAATAGAGGCGGAAACAATTTATCCTTTTAAAAAGCATTTTTGGCAGGTTGCATTGGTAAGATTGATATAGAGGGATATGGGCCAAATGTGGGCAATTGGGACTCACATAGTGGTAAAACTGAGTGGCATGAACAAGTTGGCCAAACGCTTGTTTTCATGCTGTAAACCTCCATGACTATAATTGCAATCCCTTTACATTTTCATACAGTGATACACACAATGAGGTGATCAATCATGTAATTATGATACTTGAGAGAGGACTGTTGACTCTTCTTAATATTAAAGCTCAGAAATAAAACCCCGTCAAAAAAAAAACTTTTCAATAGGGGTTCCAACCCAAGTCAAGTGCTTTCTGCTCAGTATCACTATCATCACGTGACAGAATTTTTCTACCGCGTGCATTACTTATCGGTGTCGCAGAATCAAAGTTGGAAATATACTGTAGTATGCAGGGAAAACGGTATTCCAGGTTGAAACCAGACAAAATGGATTTATATTAGGTTTTAAGCAAGTACAGAGGCAGAGAAGGGGGTGCAGGAGAAAAGAACAAATGAGAAGGTTTACACTAGTTGTTGTCTAACGAGGGGCATACACGCAATGGGTCGTGAGAGGACTGCTCTTGGATCTTTTTCGAGAGTATCCTACTGCTTCACGTCGTTAGTGAACGCTTGACCTGGACCATCTGATGGGCAACACGACAGCACAGTGACTATAGCTGTGCTGTGCAGATACATGGATTTGGGCCTGTGTCTGTGGGAGTTTGCGCATTCTCCCCGTGCTTGCGTGGGTTTTCTCCGGGTGCTCCGGTTTCCTCCACATCCCAAAGATGTGCTCTTAGGCTAATTGGCAAAACAAATTCTCCCTAAATTGTCTCAAATTTGGTTTTTAATCCATAGATCTATAAACATGGACAGGGATCGCGGGTAGAGGTGGGAACATCGGAGTGGCGGCATGGGCTCGTTGGGCCGAAGGGCCTGTTTCCCGTGCTGTTTTGTTCTTTGTTCTAGTGTGGAAAACGAGGTAATTAAATGACAAAAGAAATGATGGTGCAAGATAAAAAGGGATGATAATATGACAAGTGAGGAAACAAAAAATGTTTAATCTAGAGGACCATTTATAGCTGTGACATATTCTAATTCTGATGAACTGTCCTGAAATGCCGGAGGTGGGGGCGGATTCTCTGGCCTCCCTGCAACATGTTTCTCATTGAGGGAGGTGGTGTGTTGTCTCTGGTCTCATTGCTGTCTGAACCCGTGCAGCTGTTCAAACTGGGTGGAATGTTTTCATTTTTAGGCAGAGTTGCACAGTGAGTGGGAAAAACCTAACAGAAGCTGCCTGTGGTTTCCTTTGACTTTTTAGCAAGGAAGAAAAGTTAAAGGGCAGGTCCCACAACATCAGACTCAAATTGAGAGCGCAGTTAGGCAGTTGAGCTTTCTGTCAATCAGAGGGCAGTGCTTGGGCTGGCAGTGCCAGGGGCAATGCCTGGGGACAGTTCCGAGGGTAATGCCAGGGGATAATAGCAGGCATAACCATCCTGGGGAATGTACTCACTTGCAGGCCTCTGGCGTGTTCTGCTCACCAGGTGCATGTCGTGGGGCATCTGTCATATTTCACGTCAACATGCCTTCGTGCCAACATAAATGGATAATCTAATGGGCGAGGAAGGCATAAAAGCTTAATAATAATAATATTTAAATATATTCAAATGCAGAATCCTAAATTCAATGCCCGGATTCCCAACATGTCATTGGTAGGGGGTAGGGAGGTGTGGGAGAATGGAATGGAAAATCCTGCTAGCGTAAACCAGATTTTAGGACTCCTATGGGATTTCTTTCTTCCGTAGCTGATGCCCCCCCGTCCTCACCAGCACCGAAAACAGCACCAGAAAAGCCACTACCTTCGCTTTTCTCTCCACGGAAGTTGCATGACCTGCCTAGTATTTCTGATGCTTTCTCATTTTAGTGCAGCTTTCTAGAATCTATCGTGTTCTTTTTGTAAATATCAGTAAAACTGAGACAGAATGTGCCTTTTCAGTGTGACTTGTAATACTTTTGCTGGCATCGAGTCATAGGTAAAGTAAGATTGTCACAAACTAGTATTAACCCTATGTAGAAATACATTAATCATTTTTGCTTCATCCAGTTAAGATAAGTTTTATTTCTGATGCACCTATATTTAGGAGCAACTTACTGTATTGGACAGATGGCACCAATTTAAAAAGAAAAGTTAAATTGCTAGATAGGGAATATTAATGGAAAGTTGCTTTGCTTCTTACTGGTGAGGGCAAAGTATTAAATACTTTGTTTAAACATTAGTCAATTCTGCATTTACCCAAAGGAGATTCAGCAGCAATATAAATATCAATTACACAGCATATGGTGAAACAATAAAGAGGAATGACATATTATTATTGTACCTCACATGAAGGGAATTGAGATTTAAAAATTCCGAGAGTATGTTTAAATATCAATTTTGCGTGGACTCCTGTGTTAAAACTCAAAATAAACCATATTATTGGCAAATGGAATGTTTGTTCTGGCCAGTCAGTGATCGAGTCTATCCTCAAGTTTGCAAATAGAAATATGTCTTTTATTGCCAAACTTGTAATGCATTTTACAATTTGCTTTGCAAGGAAGTTCTGTTTTTTCCTCAGTGTAATTCTAGCCAGTGCTCTGTGGGGAGAATCTCAGTCGGTTTCATGTGTCAAAAGCAAATTATTAAAGCTCATTTTTCTACAATAGTTTAGTTAGATCTCACTAACACATCCAGTCCGGCGTTACAATAGTTTCAAAACAGAAAATGTGATACGGTAATTGGAGTGTCCATCCCAGATGTAACGTGCACCCTTTATTTCATCATTTCAGCAATTGCTTCATACCTGAACCTGTTTGCAAAATTACATTGACCTGTTGCAGCAATTAAAAGATATTTCTTGCAAAGTAACATCCATTACAACATTTTAAGGGCACCAGCAGTTCCAATTGAATATGACCCTTAATGTTTTGTATCACAACAGAACAATTTATAAGATATAGAATGTTCAAGATCTGCAAAGCAGTAACCCAATTGTTGGGCTTCGAAAAAGTCAACCCCATTAGTACTTTGTTAACCTGTATCCTGAGACTGAACATATGGTTCGAACTCCATGAATGTTTTTTCTGTTGTGACATATAACAAGCAGAATTTCATTTTTATGAATGCTGAAATAAATTTTATCACTAGTGTTGGATTACTTTTGAGTCTGTCAGCTGAACAGGCTGGAGGTACAGGAGATAACGTGTAACATTTCCACCTATTCCAAATCCAAATGAAGTTATTTATTGGTTATGTTTCCCAAGACTTCGATTTCTTGATTTCAAGCTGCTGCTTAAAGACAGATTAGGACCAGGCATTTTTGAAATATGTACCATAGCTTCATATAGTCAAGCAGTGTAAACTGAGGTGTAAGCCATTCTCACCAGGCCAAGCTCACTCTTCTCTCGGCTTTGAATTTCAGAACAACATTTCTATAAGCAGGTTGCCTAGCTGCTAAGCAGGCAGGTTCTGAAAACTGGACTGAAGTGACTGTTACGATTCAAGCTGCCAACATACAATTTGGGAGATTGGGACTGTCCGGGATGGGGGTCATCAGGGCAGGCCGGGCAGGAAGGGAGAGGATCGAGCCTGGCCCAGACATATTTGGGAAGCCAGTAAGCGGGCTGTGTGAGGGGTTGTGGAACTGGCCCACTGTCAAGCTGGCCCGCGATCGGAAGGCTGGCAGTGCAGGGCCACTACATGCATCAATCTCGGCACTGACAGATTGGTGCATGAGTAATGGCCCTCCCAGCGCCATGCTGCCAGGAATATCCCACTGATTTTTTTTTTTTGGACGAATTACGCTAGTGCATTCTGCACTGCACAGAGTGCAGGAGATCCATTTCGAAACTCCCGCCGACAAAAACAGTGGGACTTACTCCTGTTTTTTAGCATTTGACACATTAAATTATTTTGGAAAAACTGCCCGTATGCAAACAATAAAAAAAAGCCAGAAAACCTGGTGTAAGAATCAAAGAATCATAGAAACATTACAATAGAGAATAAGGTCATTTGGCCCATCGACTCTGCACCAACCACAATCCTATCAAGACCCTATCTCCTTAATTCCTCATACTTAACTTGCTAATCTTCCTGACACTAAGGGTCAATTTATCATGGACAATCAACCTAACCTGCACCTCTTTGGAGTGTCGGAGGAAACCAGAGCACCCAGAGGAAACTCACTCAGACATGAGGAGAATGTGCAAACTCCACACAGACAGTGACCCAAGGCCAGAATTGAACCCAGGTCCCTGGCACTGTGAAGCTGCAGTCCTAACCTCTGTGCCACCATACCAACATCCGGGTCAGCCTTGACCCCTCGTCCCCAACCGGCAGTCCCAACTCCCACCTTCACCGATCTCTACTCCATAGTGGCCCCCGCCTTATAGGCCCTCATCCCCAATAGGCTCACCCCTTTGGTGATGCTGATTGATTAATAAATGTAGGAGAAGATATTGAGAGAATCTCAACTTTTTAAAATTATACTATTGGATATTTTACATCAACCTCAACAATCAGGGGTAAGTTTTTCACTCAGAGTATGGTGAGTGAGTGGAATCGGCTGCCGTCAGTGGTGGTAGAGGCAAACTCGCTGGGGACTTTTAAGAAACTTCTGGATGGGTACCTGGGATTTAATAGGATTGAGAGTTATAGATAGGTCTGGTTGGTATGGATATGATTGGTGCAACTTGTGGGCCAAAGGGCCTGTTTGTGCTGTAGTGTTCTACGTTCTATGTTTTAACTTGAACAGATACGAAGGGTCTTATTGCAACTTCTCATCTGACTAGTTAACACTTCTAACAATGCAGCATTTCCTCAGTACGATATTGAAATACGACTTGGCACAAATTCCTCCATCAGCCATGGTGGGATTTGAACCTAAGTCCCCAGAAATTAGCTGAGTTCCTGGATTAATTGTCTAGCGATGACACCACTAGACCATTGCGTCCCCCAGTTACATTTGTTGTAGTAGTCACTGTCACTTCAGAAGATAATTAATGCAAGTCATATTGGCCGTCTTTGCAACAGACTAAATTACCCAGCATCTCTATTTGCGAAAAAAAATTTACAATCACAAGAAACATCTTGTTGGTGAATTCCTTTCAAGTAACCCAGCAACTTAGAAATCTGAGGAAGAACTCAAAAAAAATGCCCTTTGAGCTCATTTAAACAGTTATCTTAACATTTTTTACGAAGTGTCAACAAACACTCTTTCGTTGAGTGTTAATTGCTGGTGGCCTTTCTACTGATAGTACTTTTACCTCAAATTACTTTCGGAGTAGTATCTGGCTTTTGTTTCTCTTGTAGCCAAGTCTGAATCATCTATCCAAATTACAGACACTGGGTTTCTGAAATAAAAATAGAAAAATGCTGCCAAGGACTCAGCAGGACAGGCATCGTGTGTAGAGAGAAAGAACATTTTGGGTCCTTAGCCTTCATTAAAATCATAAACTTTGGATCTTTACAGTCAAACGTATTTGAAAGACAGCCTTAATTTTGAGAAGTCAATCAGTAAGAGGTAATAGCCATGATTAGTACCCACTGCATTTGCCACTTTGCAACACAAAGGGTCAGAAGACAGCAATAAAGATTTTTTTGATGGTGCAATTAATCGATGCCTTCTGAAAACATTCAATTCGAAAGCAACTGGCCTTCCTGATTAAATTGTTGTGTAACCTGGTGCAGCTTGCTAATTGTTTCCAGTGCAAGATTGATTTGAGCTTTTTTTCTTTGAAGTTTACATCAATTAGCTGTCAACACCATGAGCTGGATTGCTTCCTTTTTGGCAAACTCTCAGCAAAACCAAATAGATGACTCAGTTTCCCATTAATTTCACAAGCCACTTGGAGGAAATGAACTTCAAAGTGCAAGAACAACAGGAAGTAATTAGGAAAACAAGAGGTAATATTAGAAGAATTGAATATTTGTGGCTTTCTAAAATTTAGTTTTACCGCTGAACAAGTCAAGCAGGTACAAAAGGTTTGTTCAAACCCAATAAGTTAGTTCAGGTACTGCATCTCAAATAATGGTCAACAGAAAATGGTGGAAATGTTCAGCAGGTCAGAAAGCACCTGTGGAGAGAAAAGCAGAATTCATCTTGCAGAGCAATAACCATTAAGTCAGAAATAGAAGAAATTAGTGATTTAACAGTTTATAAATTTAGGTTTATTGATTAGTGTCACAAGCATGCTTACATTAACGCTGCAATGAAGTTATTGTGAAAATCATCTAGTCGTCACACTTCAGCACCTCTGTTCAGGAGAATTTAGTATGGCCAATGCACCTAACCAGTATGTCTTCTGGAATGTGGGAGAAAACCGGATACCCGTAGGAAACCCAAGCAGATACAGGAAGAAAGTGCAAGCTCACACAGACAGTGACTCAAGCTGGGAATCGAACCTGGGTCCCCAGCGCTGTGCAGCAGTGTTACCCAATGTGACACTGTGAAATCTCTGTAAGCAAATATAGAGCCAGGGATTTCATGGATAGGGTCTGTGGAAGAAAGAACAAGGAAAATGATATCATGAAGAACAGGAATAATTAAATGACTGAATGGGATGATGTTACAGAGCAAAAGAAGGTTTTGGAAAAAAATATCAAAATATGAGTTGAGAGAAGATCTAAATGAGCATTGAACAATGACTCCCGCTGTCCAGGGAAATGAACACAATGATTATGATTTAAAAATGTTGAATTGAAGAGATGGTGAGAAGCAGGGAGATATTGCATCACTTGCATTTGAGCAGGTACATTGGGAAATGAAGGAATGCTAAGGATAATAGAAGAGTAAACCAGGATGTGACAGAGGGGAATGGCCCCTTCAGAGTACTGGAAGGGGAGGAACAAATGAGTCTGTTAGTACATTACAGGAACTGTTAGAAATGGATGATTATACATGAAACTTGGAAGTTGGCAGAGTTGAAGGTGAGGATGAAAGGGTGATTCCAGAAGAAAGGGTTTGGAGTGGTGCTGGAAATAAACAGATAAGGTTGAAGCCCAGGTAAATTATAGTAGTGGGACGTTCTTGATTGAGCAAAAAAGAAGAAATATCTTCTACTGATATGGAAGAGAATGCTTGCATTGTGAGAATAAATGGAAATTGAAAAACCAAGATAAAGGAAGGATCCTTGGAGAAAGTGAAGCGGGACTTCATTAAAGTTGTGTTCAGTACTTTCCATTGTAGAAAACAATCCTTTTTCGTAGCATCTATAAAACACAAAATTGTCAACATTGGTGTTACAGCCTCCATGTACAATATCTGTGCCTCTCAAAGCGATCCAAGCCTCATAAAAACTGAAAATGCTGGAAAATCTCAGCAGGTCAGGTAGAATTTATGGAGAGAGAATAGAGCTGATGTTTCAAGTCTGGGTGACCCTTTGTCGGAGAGTTCTGGAACACAAGTCTTCAGTAGTATAGCTAGGATGTTGTCAAATTCCACGGCTCTGAGTGATACTGTGCCACACTAAAAGGGCATAATGGTAGAAAGCCTTTCAAACTGAAGATGTGAGTTTGCACATTCTATTGAACTTTATATTTATTGAAATAGACATTAAGATTCCTGAAATCTATTGACATTTTCTTCTTTCCCACTGACAGTATTTTAAGCCAGGAATGGGAATCCACACCTGTGAAGATGCAATGGGACAATTAATGGCTATTTTGGATACCTATGATAGACTGGAAATGCGATGAAAACATCTGCAAATCTCTGTCAGGACGTAGGGCACAACGTAAAAAATTCCAAAGGAGACTCAATCACCGAGGTGTTCAGTGGGACTATTTTATTAATAGATTTTAAAGAATGCCCACAACAGTCACAGAGTTAAAAACTTGACCCATTGGCAAATCATAACCTTCAGGTTCAAGAACGGTTTAGTACTTAAACAAGTTAAAGAGATTTATACTACAGATCTCATGTGGCCCAGTTTTGTTGGGAGGAGCACTGATATTAGGGCCGAATTTGACCATCTCAACCACCACAGGAATTAGAATGGGTGAGGGGTGGACAATGGAAAGGTTTGTTGACGTCAGGCAAGGTTTAATGGTTTTGGGACAAGCTAGGCCATAAAATCCTGCCCTAGGTTTGTAATCCTTCTCTTGCTCCCAATGTGGAAATGTGTACTGTTTTATGCCTTCCTTTATCTTGTTCATATTCTTTTTAATGCAAGATTAATTTTATTATGGAAGATAAATAGCTTGCTAGCTTGAATTGAAACCTTGCCTGTCCACTTGTTATTTGTAATCTATTTGTCCAGTTGTTGATTTGATTTAATTTGTTATTGTTATATGTATCAGTAGACAATGAAAAGTGTTGTTTCCTATGCATTATACAAAGCATACTATTCATGGAGAAGGAAAGGAAAGCGTGCAGAATGTTGTGTTAGTCATAGCTAAGGTGTAGAAAATGATCAAATTAAGGTGAGGTAGGTCCATTCAAGTCTGATGGCAGCAGGGAAGAAGCTGTTCTTGAGTCAATTTGTACATGACCTCAGTCTTTTGTATCTTTTTCTGAACAGAAGAAGGTAGAGACTGTCCGATGTGTGTGGGGTCCTTGATTATGCTGGCTGCTTTTCCGAGACAGTGAGAAGTGTAGACAAAGTCAATGGATGAGAGGCTGGTTTGAGTGATGGACTGTGCTTTGTTCACAATCCTTTGTAGTTTCTTGTGGTCTTGAAAAGAGCAGGAGCGATTCTGAGCCGTAATATATCTGGAAACTCAGAAATTAATGGTTGCAATATTTCATCCAGGGCCCACTGGAAAAGCATCCTGGATATGTAGCCTTTCCAATATGTAAAGTATCTAAATCAGTTTGTGTAAGTGTCCTAAATGATATCTCACAGTGATCAATGGGCAATGTTAAACAGGATACAAATCTGACAGATCTAGTTTCCTATCATTTTCAAGACATTGCCCAGAAGACTTAGCCTGGAATTGCTAAAGAAGAATCATACGATTTCTGGGTTAATTCTTTACTGTAAAGATAATGAATGCAAATTAACAAATGAACTAATTTCGTCAAGTTTTGAATTGAAAGATGTACAGAAATGAATCTTCGTCCTACATGTATTCTTAGTTACACAAAACCTCTCCTGTGGTTTTTAATAATGATCATGGAAAATGTGTAAGAAAAGGATATGAGACGGAAGGTCTCAAGCCAACACCAACAACCTGAGTTAGAGATAGATAGTGTTCAGCAATTTGCTTCCCTGGACGTGACAGACTGAAAAATTCCCCATACATCTGCAAGAATAATACTAAGACATGGTTCTTCATTACTGATAATAAAAGGGCATATATGGCTAAATGGAGCAATTAGCAATCCACAAAAGAGTTTAGTAAATCAAACCCAGCTTAATTAGTAAAGATTAATGTGGTTGTGAAACAGAGACAGCCAATTGCCCATCTTTGGAGATTGGTGCCAAAATCTGTTCTTATCCTTACACAAATGTGAGTACTGCTGGGTGAAGCTAGCATTTGTTGCCCATTCCAAATTGCCCTTGAAAAGGTGATGTGACTCACTTTCATGAACTACTCTCATGTGGTTGTATACACCCACGGCGCTGTTAGGACAGGGGTTCCAGGATTTTCAGCCAATGACAATGAGGGAATGGTGATATAGTAACAAGTCAGTATTACTGTGTGCCTTGGAAGGGGACTTGTAAGTAATTTTCCCATGCATCTTCTGCCTATGTCCTTCTCAATGGTAGCAGTCATATATTTGAAAGTTGCTGTCAAAGGAACCTTAACACATTGCTGCAGTGCATCTTGTACATGCTACACGGTGGTGCAAGAAGTGAATGTTTAAGATGTTGAATGAGATGCCAATCAAGTGGGCTTCTTCAGCTTGAATGGTGCCTAGCTCTTTGAGTGTTGTTGGAGTTGAACTCATCCAGACAAAAGTAGAGTATTTCATCACATTCTGGCTTGTGGCGTATAGATTGTGGACAGGTGTTGAGGAGTCAGGAGGTGAGTTTCCTCCATGCAGAATTCCAAGCTCCTGATCTGGTCTTGTAGTTATTGTATTTATATGGCTGGTCCAGTTCAGTTTCAGGGCAGTGGTAACCCCCAGAATATAGACAGTGGGAGATTTGCAATGGTAATGTTGTTGAATGTCAAGGGGAAATGATTGGATTCTCTCATGTTGGAGATAGTCACTGCCTGACTCTTGTGTGGCATGAATATTTCTTGCCATTTATTAGCCCAAGCCTTAATATTCATTTTATTGTATTTGGATATGGACTTCTTCAGTATCTGAGGAATAGCAAATGGTACTGAACATTATACAACTATCAATGAACATTCTTACCATTGATGAAGGAGCTGAAGATGGTTGGACCTAGAATACTACCCTGAGGAACTTCTGCAGTGGTGCCCTGTGATGAGATCAGGAGCGCAGTATCCCAATCCAAACCCAAAGTGAACATTCACAAGGAAGGTTATTGCTGTGTAAGTACTGATAGCATTTTGATGATCCCTTCTATCTACTGATAGGGAGGTAATAAGCTGGATTGAATCTGTCTTGCTATTTGTGGACAGAGTATATCTGGACGATGTTCCACATTGTCTCGTAGATGTCAGTGTTGTGGCTGAATGGATCAGCTTGACGAGGAACAGAACTTGTTCTGGAACACAAGTCTTCAGCACTATTGCTGTAATGCTGTCAGGGCTCATAGCTTTTCCAGTATCCAGTGCCTTCAGCTGTTCAGTGAATTGGCTGAAAACTGGCATCTGAGGATGCTGGAGGCTGAAATAGATCATCCACTCAGCACTTCAGGCTGAAGATGCTGCAGTGTTTCTGCTTTCAAACATCCACAGGCATTTTAATAATATTTTTATCAGCAATTTCTTAAAATACTTGAAGTTGCTTAGCAGCAGAATAATCAAAACAATGTGCGTTAAATTTTATTACAAAGCAGCCTTTTCCCTCTGCAAAATTGCAGGTGATTTACTTCCCTGTTTCAATTTGTTGTTTTGAACGTGCTTCCCAACTGTACTGTATGTTCTTTATACCACATTTATTGAAGTTAAAATGCAAATTTTGAATAAAGTCAGTTTTAAAAAGTAGCATATATTCTGCAACTGGGGATGACTTTACCAGTATGGCTCATCGCCCATTTAAATTAACATTATTATTTCAGAGTGTGAGTGGTTAGCCAACTGAAGTACAAATCAGCGTTGTAGAATACAACAACATCACATGCTATCAAAGTTATTCCAAATTGCAATTGCTTTTGCTGACGAGCAATGACTAATGACTACCTTGGGGCTTTGTATTGGCAGAATAGCTTTTTTCTTATTCCGCTTGTATTCTTATTTCACTCGAATCTGTGATCTGATTGAGCTATTGTTGAAACTGAGATTGTTTTAATGAAGATTTATTCACTGTTCATCGTTTTCCAGCAATGCAAAAAAAATAATCAATTTTTCATATAAGTTTTCAGAGAAGTGCTTGGAAATTAAGTTGTTTTGGTTTATTTTTGGAATCCGTTTGGTCAGACTGGGCAAAATGAGGTTTATCGAGTGACTCTGCTGCAAATATAAATTGATAGCCTTCATCTGTTTGGTCTCTACTTTCCTTGTATGATGAGTCATTAAAACAATTACACTCCCAACATCATAGTGGAGATGCATGAAGATATGGTATACATTTCACTAAAAGCTTTGCTAGTATTACCAGTAGTTTCAGGTACCTGGATTTTATCTTTGCGTCTTCATGTATTTGCATCTGTACTTTGATGAAATGTATTCAATGGATTTCAGACGTTTCTTGAGGGAAATGTCTGAGCATAACAATTTAAACTCTTTCTGACACTGGTTTTAAAGGAAAAGAACAAATTATTTTTGAGGGCACATTCATTTGGCTGTAAATTGGAAAATTAGACATTTGTAAAGTATCTGTGGTAGCACTGCTGTCTCACAGTGCTAGAGACCCAGGTTCAATTCCTGTCTTGGGTCTCTGTATGTGTAGAGTTTGTATGTTCTCCCCATTCTATGTGGGTTTCCTTCCACGCTCCAAATATGTGCAAGTTAGGTTAATTGGCTATACTTATTTGCCTCTTAGTGTCAGGCAGACTAGCAGGGTAAGTACGTGAGATTACAGGGATAGGGCCTGGGTGCGATTGTGGTTGGTTCAGATTCAATGGGCTGAATGGCCTTCTTCTGCACTGTAGGGATTCCATGATTGTCAAAATTATCATAAGCAGCTCAACAGGAGTGGTAAATGAAGGGGATTTTAACACTGTCAGCCAATGGGAGAGAGCAATTAATGTGGAATGGCTTGATTTTTTCATACATTCTGACTAATCTCCAATTTTAACATTCCTAGTTTTGGTGGGAATGATCCCTACTGAGCTCCAGGGAGGGAATGGGAGAGAGTTTGATGGGAAAGCTCATTTATAATGTTATAATATTAAGCAAGGAACATGGGGAAAGGAGCAATGATTTACTCAGCTTTATTAGGAGAGATGAAGAGACTCGCCAACATGTGTATATTTTTCTTTTGTAGGAGTCGGAGTGTCACTGTTTCACATTTTCCCCATCTGCAGTTCATAGCTGTCAAGAAAGTTCAAATAAGCTAGGCATCATCCTTCCAGAATGGGAAAGGTTGAAGAGGTCATGATGGGGGTCAATAGGGGTCAATGTGGAGAGTATGGCTGTGTCTAGCTGGAGTCTCATATCACCTCCTTTAAGGAAGGCCAGCTGTATTAAGTGTCACTCAAGTGCTTAACTGGACAGTGATGGGCTTTCCCTGGGATGAAGATCTTTGGTGGTGGAAGTCGTCATCAAGAGCTACCAGATCATCAAAAGCAGGCAGCCCCAATTGAATGGCGATGCCACAGGGAGATAGTGGTGGCTGCCAGTACAGCACTCAAGCTCTAGTCTCCTCGCTGGATCCAAGATTGCACGTGAACGATTGCAGGATGGGTCCTGACATGAGACTTTTGAGGAAGGTAGGGAAGAATATTTGGAGACAAGAACAGAGGATGTGGCTTTCCTGTTGCTCTGTCCCTCGAACAGGCAATGAGTGCCTTTGAAAGAGGAAGCTCCTCATCCCAGGTGTCAAGAGGAGCATGGATTTACTTGTTGTGCTCCTTGCCTAACAAACCTTCCCCCAATCCACCACCTTCTTTCCCTCCATCACCGATACATAGTGCTAGTAGTATGTACCATCCACAAGGTGCGCTGTGGCAACTCACTAAGCCTCCTCCAGCAGCACTTTCAAAGTATTATGACCTGTGCCACCTAGAAGAATAAAGACATATAGAAACACCACTGCCTGCAAGTTCCCCTCCAAGCCACTCACCATCCTGACTTGGAAATATATCACCATTCCTTCACTATTGCTGAATCAGAATCCTGGAACTCCCTCCATGACAGCACTGTGGGTGTATCTGTACCACCACAGGTTGCAGCAGTTCAGGAAGACAGCTCACCACCTCTCAAGGTCAGTTAGGGATGGGCAAAACATGCTGGCTGGGCCTGCAATGCTCACCTCCTGAGACCAGGATGAGGAAGAAAGGATGAAAATGATATGTTAATAGGTTTTGAGGAATTAGGAAGAACAGAAACATCAGGATTAAACAGCATGTTCCTGTACTTCAAATTCCGTTTATTTGTATGCTTGAAGTTTATTCTAGGTTACAATCAAACACACTGCTCTCAAGGTGGCGGTCTCTATCTTGGAGAGACCAAGCTTAGATTGGGTGATCACTTTGCTGAGCACCTTTGGTTTGAGCACAGTCAGGATCCTGACCTTCAGGTTGTTTGCCATTTTAACACACAATCCTGCTCCTATGCCCAGCTGTCTGTCCTTGGCTTGCTGCAATGTTCCAGTAAAGCTCATCGCAAACTGAAGGAACAGCATCTCATCTTCTGGCCAGACATTTTATAACCTTCTAGTCTCAACATTGAATTTAACAGATGATTTACTCTACCCCACCTAGATCCCTTTGTTTTCATTCTATTTTATTTAATTTTTTACTGTTCTCTACCTTTTATTTCTTTATTGCCTTTCTTCCTTTTTCTCCCTCCTCACTCTTTCCTCTATTTCATCCCCCTTTCCTTACCTTTTCTCCCCTGCTTCTTCTTTTCTACATTCTACTTCAGTCCCATTTCCCCCCTCCCCCAACATCTTCATCTGTCACAGTTTTTACTCTCATTTTAGCTTCTCAGTTGTTTGGCCATGCACACCTTTTATTGTCCCTATTGATAGTTATTATCAGTACTTTCCTATGGTTTCTGTGGCTATGACTTATCTTTCATTCTCTCCCCCCTACTCTATAAATGTCTCCCAATTTCTATGCCTTGTAGCTTTGACAAAGGGTCATCCGGACTCGAAACGTCAGCTCTTCTCTTTCCTTACAGATGCTGCCAGACCTGCTTTTCTCTTTTGGTATATTGGTGAACGATAATGAAAGCGATTTTCTAAATCAATGTTCAGAAGATATAAAAGGAACTCAGTGACCGAAATCTTCCCGGCCTTTCCACCAGCAGGATCATCTGATCCTGTCGACAGCAACTCCCTACCATAGGTAACCCCGCAACTGAGTCCACCATCAACAGGAAACCCCATTGATAGTGATGGGATTGAGAGATCCTGCCGCAGGCCAGTGGTGGAGTATTAACACAATGGACACTTGCTATTGAAAAATAATCAATGGAAGACATGGAAATTTGCAGCCACATTATTTTTCTTCTTCAGGCATCAAGTATGTGAGCCAAGTATCAATCAGGATCTCTGTGTCCTGCCTAGTGAAACTGAACAAAGTAAAATAGTTAATTGACCTAAGATTACTTCATGAGGTAGACTTTTTTTTTATTTGTCACAAGTAAGGCTTACATTATAATACGGCAATGAAGTTACTGTGAAATTGTCCCACTCAGATCAATGCATCTAACCAACATGTCTTTCAGCCTGTGGGGGGAAACCCACACAGACACGGTGAGATCATGCAAACTCCACACAGACAGTCACCCAAGCCAGGAATCAAACTCGGGTCCCTGTCGCTATGAGGCAGCAATGCTAACCACTGTGTGACCATGTTGCCCCAGCTGATTAGGTAGGTAGCTGATAGATGACACTGACTTTGCTATTCAATGAGTTCAACAGCAGACATCATATTCTTGATGATCCAAAGGCCCTGACTGTTGCTTGGATTTCAGAATCCCAATGATTGTGTCCTTATGTGGCAGGAGAGGGACACAGGGCCACGTTTTACCAACCAGCAGGGTCCGGTGTTTGAAACAGACAGGCACTTTAACTGCTATCATTTTTATAAGACATCTGGAGTACAAACAAAGTAGCAATCTACTTCTGAGTAGCTACGCTGGGTATTCCAAATTCCAATCAAACCATTTTACTACCCATGTAATTGCATGGTTGGAAGTTGGAAGGATCGTATTGCAAATGTGGTGTGATAAAATACTTTTCTATCATCTATTGGTTGTAACTGATTGGGATAAAATCATAGAGATACTGTATACACAATTATGATCTCTTGATGTCTTGTTTCACTGCCTGAGGAACTCAAAGAAGAAGTTCCCAGTTTTTTTTTGCCCCCTTAAATAACTCCAGGATTGAGCAAAAACAGAATGCCGCTGGAAACGCTCAGCAAATCTGGCCCCATCATGTGGAATGAGCAACAGAGCTTAAAATTCGAGGCCTGTGACCTTTCATGAGAACTCAGGATTTTTTTCTTCTGCTATGTTCATCCGTTCCCAGGTTTCATGCTGAGGGGCTATATATGATGCTTAGTTTGTCTGTGTGGTGATTTTTGAATCATAGAATAGAATTGCTAAAGTGCAGAAGGAGCCCGCACTGACCACCATTCCACCCTCCCCTGCCTGATTCCCTGAGGAGAAGGGACTATTAGTGGGAGGTCAAGGTGTCCTGAACCTCTTTTGCCTATTCACTGATGGCTCCACCAATGCCATGGAGTACAGGTCCAAGTGCAAATCTGGTAGGATCTACCGGACTAAAGTCTTCAAGGCAGCTGTCACTCTTCCCAAGGAGACACTCGCACATCCAAACTACAACATCAGACGGAATGTCAGACTCCTCCATCCTTCACCAAAGTCTATTTACTGCCTCTCGCAACTCTATCTGATTTTCCACAACTAGTCATTGCGTCTCCAGCATGTTAGAGACAGCCACTTGCAGGGACTTAACAAGGGACAGAAGTTATATTCAGTTCATAAGCAGCCAGATACAATATTGCATGTCACTCTGGTGAACTGTTGCAACAACAATAATCTCTCCCTCAATGTCAATAAAATGAAGGAGTTAGTCATCGACTTCAGCAAGCATAGTGGACGGCACGCCCCTGTCTACCTCAGTGGGGACAAATTCGAAATGGTCAAGAGCTTCATGTTTTCAGATGTCCAGATCATCAACAACCTGTCCTGCTCCCTCAATGCAGATGTGATAATTAAGAAAGTCCATAAGCACCTTCACTTTCTCAGGAGACTAAGGAAATTTGGAATGTCTGCTAAACTCTCTCAACTTTTAAGATGCATCATGGAAAGCATTCTTTCCAGTTGTATCACACCTTGGGATGAGTCCTGCCCTATCTAAGATTACAATGAATTACAAAGGACCGTGAACGAAGCCCAGTCCATCACTCAAACCAGTCTCCCATCCATTGACACTGTCTATACTTCCGGCTGCTTCAGAAAAGTGGCCAGCATAATTAAGGATCCCACACACCCAGGACATTCTCTCTTCCATCTTCTTCCGTCGGGAAAAATATACAAAAGTCTGAGGACATGCACCAACTGACTCTCAAAAACAGCTTCTTCCTTACTGCTGTAAGACTTCTGAATGGAGCTACCTTGCATTAAGTTGATCTTTCTCTACACCCTAGTTATGACTGTAACATTACATTGTGTACTCTCTCATTTCCTTCTCTATGAATGGCATGCTTTGTCTGTATAGTGCGCAAAAAACAATACTTTTCACTGTGTACTAATATATGTGGCAATAATAAAACAAATCAAAAGTGATCATCAGAATGTGATCAACTTATAGAGGGCTCATCCATACTGGCTGGCTGGGAATGGTCAATATTGCCTCCTCCGCAGGAACCATCTGTCTCTTTGACTGCCAGCTCGGCAGCATCCTTCTCAAACTCACACAGCTCCTGGATGTCTGCTGTAAGGAGAAATTGGGGATTATGCATGTCTGCATTGTGTGCTGAGCTGTGCCCTGTAAGGGCTGTAAATGAATGAGGGCTTCAAGGCAGTCATTGCTGAAACTGAGAACAGCTTTTTTACTTAGGTGGAGTCATGTCAGGAAATTTCCTGCGCACAGCAGGCCAGGTCAGAGTATTGTGTTTGTTTGGGTGACGATTAAATACGGTGCCCAGACAGTCAACCCATTTGGTAATGGCAGGGTTGCTGATGTCTAATTAATGAATTTATGTACCAACTCCATATTATGTACGTATATTATGTACCATGTACCAACCAACTCAAGAACAGCTTCTTCACTGCTGCCATCAGACTTTTGAGTGGACTTACAATATATTAAGCTGATCTTTCTTTGCATTTTAATCATGACTATAACACAATATTCTGCATCCTCTCCTTTCCTTCTCTGCTGTGTTCTCTATGAATGGTATGTTTTGACTGTATAGCATGCAAGAAACAATTCAATCCCAATGCCTGTGACAATGATAAATCAAATCAAAAGCTTCAGAGTGAAATTGGGAGTATTTCCCACCCCGCTCTCCAGATAGGAAATACACTGCAAAATTTACTCATTTCCAAAACTAGTCTCCTAAGAGTCTGTAGAATTATGGCTCTTATTCCTGTAACCATATTTACTGTGCATAGACCTTATAGTAAAGCTTCAGCTAAATTACGATGAATGGATTGTATTGATGATGGAAAGCAATAAAGAAAAAAAGATGAAGCAATGAAAATTTGGTTGCATATTTTGCTCAACCTAATATGGCAGATGTAGATAACGTAACTGATGTGTTTTTTACAGAGCATTTAGTTACATTTTGCTATGCTTTGTTACATTGCAATGTAAAGCATTTTATTCGAAAGAAAACATTAAAACACCTTAGTCTCAATATTTAGTTCACATCAGTAGAATTTTAAAAAAATGTGCTTTTAACTCCTGGATAGGTATGCTTATTAAATAAAGTGTTTAGTCTTGCATTCAGATAACTTGAAAATGCCTTTGTAATGTTTATATAAACACAAAACCAAAACCTAGCTATGAGTTGATGAGGTTGAACTGTTAATATAAGTGAATCCCACGTGAGATGGGATAGTGCTGTGACACCATTTGAAGTGTGAATTTAAAATGCATAGAAAATGTAAATTGTCTCACTTAGGTATGAGCAGTGTGTTCACATCACTCAACCTGCAAGACTCATAGAGCTCAGGTATATTGAAGATACAAAAGCTATTTATTGAGCTATTTGGTTTCCATCATGTCTCTCAAATACCTAATGTGCAAAAGCTGATTTTGAGGACCAAATCTGTACAAAAAAGTAGTCAGATTCGATAAACCAAATAAAAGTTGAGATTTTTACAAAAGTTATTTTTTATGAATTTTCTTCTGACACTATTTGAACTTAAGATGTGGTGTAGAGATAAAGAGTTGTTAGTATGATTCATTTCTCTATCACTCACCCTCCCCTTTTTCCCTGGGGGAATTTCACAGTGCAGTGTTAATATAAGCTTTACTTGTGACCAATAAATAAACTTTAACTTTGCGTTTTTTTTAAATCCCACTTTTTATCTTTTTTGCCTTACTATTGTGTCTCCCCACCACCCCCCAACACAATATGAATATTGATTTGATCCCATTTCCAGTTGTCCTCAGTTCTGGTGATGAATCATCCAAACTCAAAACATCAGCCCTGTTCTCTCTCTCAGATGCTGTCTGGCCTGCTGAGATTTTCCAGCATTTTCTGCCGATTAGCCTGGAGCTGCTCACATGGCTGGTATTAACAGAGTGTTAAGGCTACTGAGCCCATCTGGAGATTGTTATCCCTCCATTAACTCCAGGTGGAAGCAGTGAAAATTGACCTCTGTGTGTTTTACATCAATTTGATTTGTATCCTGTAATTCATTGGCTATGTAGAAATTAGGTATTCCTTCACAACAGTTGAATCCTCTTTGCTTAAAGACTAGATTTAATCTTTGCTTTGCCAATAGTTCTGAGCCACTATCAAAAACAGCTGAAATATGCAATTTGCAAACAAATCTTTTGCACAATGTGATTTCAGTCACAAACTTGGGTATGGAATTAAACAGAACTCGTCAGAATGGACATGATAATGTGGAGGATGGGGGGAGTGTGGGGGTGGGGGGTGCGGGGGAGTGGGGGGGGGGGAGGGGGGAAGGGGGGAGGGGGGGGTAAGGGAGCGTGGGGAGGGGAGTCGGTGGCATGTGTACCTGTGCCTGATTCCTGATGTCAGAAAAGCTACCTTTAATGGTGGATGGGAAGGACTAAACGGGGGAATCCTACCTTCTGGTGCCAAGATATCAGTGACCCCTGAGCTCACACAGATTTAATGGTGGGTCACTGATATAACGAGACACAAAGGCACCAGGAAACCCTTTCAGATTGGCGTGCTGACTCCAAGGGATCCTTTGTTGACAGACATGCTGGGTGGGATTTTGTAGCCGCGCTTGTCCTGAAACCATATAATCCCACCCGAGGTCAACTGACCTTCCCATTGTCTTGCCCTTTGACCACCCTGATTCCCATGGTGGGCAGGGTGGTAAAATTCCAGTCTCTGTCTGATTGAGGGACACAGCTTCAAATGGAGAAGGAAGATGTTGCTGAAAATCATACTGCTGCCCTTGCATCTAGCCCTTTACTAGCCAACCCCCTCCCATGATCCCATTCTGTCCCATTCACCAGGAATCCAGTGGTGATCTCTAGTAACCCCTTAGAACATTGTTGTCAACAGCCACAGTGCTCGATAATGTTGCTGTTAATGGAGAGTCAACAGCTTCTGAGTGGCTGCTATCTGAGGCAGGTTACTGAGCCTTGATCACACAGCAGGCCTGATGCTGGTCATTTAAGTTGCTGATTGCATGTAAGTAAGGCAATCCAGAGAGAAGTAATGCAGGGTTCCCACCAGTTCTCCAGCCAGTTTGGATGGGGCAGGGAAGAGAACTCCTATCACTGAAACTAAGTTCCGCTTGAGATTGCGGAATGCGTGTACAAAATAGTCAATTACATGAAGAGTAATAAGGATTACTTAGTACTTCTCAAGTAGTTAATTAACTAGGATAGATATCGGATCACATTCATCTCATTCCTCACTGCACAGATTTTGTGATAAATGCTTAAACAGATTTGTAAAAATGACAATGCAGGAGGTTGTAGCTATGCGTACAATTTCAGATGGAAATGTTAATAGCTGTTCTGAAACACAAAACGTACACTGTCAAAGCAAACCTTATAGGGGAAGCTATGTTGAATTTGGCGTATAATAGAAGTCAAGTTTTACACGTACTGTTGAAAATTATTTGGAACAATTTGCATTTTTCAGGACCTAGGGAACCTGCTGGGAGGCATAGTAGTTTTGGTGGCAGAGCGGTTGGTGCTGTGAGGCAATAGTGCTAGAGAACTGGGTTTAATTCCAGACTTAGATGACTGTCGGGATGGGACTTTCTAGCCACACTTGCTCCAAGGCCGGAAAATCCCATCAACAGATCTTTGCGTGGTCTGTGTCCTGCCTGTACAATTCTTGTAGCAGGCCAGATGGGAAAATTCCGCCTTGGGTGTAGAGTTTGCACATTCTGCCTGTGACTGTGTGGGTTTCTTCCAGGCACTCTGGTTTCTTCCCACAATCCAAAGATGTGTGAGTTAGGTTGATTGGCCGTATTAAATTGACCCTTAGTGTCAGGGATTGGCACAGTAAATATGTAGGATTACAGGAATAGGGCCTGGGTCAGAGTGTGGTCAGTAGAGGCCAAATGACCTCCTTCTGTACAGTAGGGATTTATCAAATAAAAATGTTCAATCAAAACCTTATCTGCCCATTAGAAGCAAGATCAAATGGCAATGTTCTGAAGAAAAATAAAATTCTCCACCATCTCTCTTTGCAGTCTGACCTACATTTGTCACTCAATCACCACTCAATTATTCACTGTTCTGCATTGTATTTACAGCACAGAAACAAGCCCATCAGCCTGATAAACCTCTCAGCTCTTAATGCTCCACGAGGGCCTCCTCCCTCCTTTTCTTCATCTAACCCCATTCAGATTTCTGGCATCTCACTTCATCTAAATTGGCTCCAGTGATTGCTATGTAACAGCATAATGAAGATGGGAATTATTGTCTGAGAAATGTAGGGAGTTATTTTTGGTACAGTAAGTAAGAATATAAATGCAAGTCCTTTTTTGCAAGCATGCCCTTCACTAAGTTTATATTCACAACTGGAAACATGTATCCATATATGCAGATGCTGTGAGAATTTCTCCTCAGGAGGTCCAACATGTGTGCCTTAAATCACCAGACATTGTCTTGGGAAGCATGCCAATTTTAATCTCAGTGCTTTTCTTTTCTACTCCATCATTTTTAAGCTTTTCATCCAGATTTACTTTTATTTCTATTTGTTCTGTTTGATTGAGGTTTATTGATATAATAAATGTGATAATTTCATTAATGTAACAAAATATAATACATGGATAACCATGCTGTCAAAATTTGTAGTGCAAAATAATTCATTCTATATTTTCCCATGGTTTCACTCTGAAGCAAGATTTGGCATCATGGTACCTGTAAGATGTGCTAAAGTTAAAGTTTATTTATGAGTCACAGGTAGGCTTACATTAACACTGCAATTAAATTACTGTGAAAATCCCCAAGTCACCACACTCTGGCACCTGCTCGGGTACACTGAGGGAGAATTTAGCATGGCCAACGTGCTAACAGGAAACAGGTGCTCCAGTTTACTCCCATAGTGCAAAAAGATGTGCTGGGTAGGTGGATTTGCCATGCTAAATTGCCCCTTAGTGTCAGGGGCATTAGCAGGTTAAATACATGGGGATTCTATAATTCTATGAAGCTCTACAATGCATAAAGAGACCATTTGGCCTATCAAGTTTGCACTGAGTCTTTGACAGAGCATCTTACCTAGGCCAACTCCTAACCTATCCCTGAATCCCATAAATATACGCCCCAGTCCCCTTTAACCTACACATCTTGGAACACTAAAAGGCAGTTTAACATGGTCAACCTGCCTGACTTGCACATTCATTGTCAGGGAGACTAACAGGATAAAAACTTGAAGTTAGGGGGATAGGGCCTGGGTGGATTGTGTCACTGCAAACCCGATTGGTCAAATGGTCTCCTTCTGTGCTGTAGGGATTCTATGATTCTTCCATGATTCTATCGTCATGGCAATGTTACTGGACTAATAATCCTAAAACTCAAGTCAGTGCTCCAGGGGTACAGGTTTATATTCCATCACAGCAGCTAGGCGAATTTAAATTCAATTAATTAATGAATGTAAATTAAAAGGCTATCCTCAATAATGTTGATAAAAAGTGTGGTTTACGAATGGGAGGGAAATGGGAGCACCTGGAGGGAACCCACACAGTCATGGGGAGAACATGTAGACTCTGCACAGATAGTGACCGAAGCTGGGAATTGAACCTGGACGCCTGGTGCTGTGAGGCAGCAACGCTAACCACTGTACCATCATATGTGTAGGTACTCTGCGCAAAATCTAAGCAGCTAAAGTAATTATTTTCATATATCTATATCTTGGTGTTCTGATCAATAACATAAATAACAACAATGCATTTTGATATAGCCTCACGTGTAACGAAACAGCCTGAGCTACTTTATAGGGAAGAGTAATCGACAGGACCCAAGATTGACATTAGTAGAGATATGATCAGATAAGAATGTTTTCTAAAGGCTTTTAAAGATCGGTCGGCAGGTAGCATGATAACAGTGTTCTAAAGTGTAGGGCTGTGATGCCTAATGGCTCTACAATTGCTGATGGAGCACAGAGCAGTGAAATGGACCATGGACAACTATTGCAAGAGGAATTTGTGCTTATTGCAATGCAAGACTAGGAGATGTTGTAAGGATAAGACAGAAAGAATTAAAGATGAGAAAATCTGAGCTTAGACTTTTACAAAATTGCATTCCGGGAGTAAGTGCAAGGAGGAAACTTCTGGGTGATTTTAATCAATTGTTCGGCTGGGGAATAGTGCTCACAGCTGGCATACTCTTTTGCTAGAATCACTTGTATGAACAATTAAGATTAATTTGGTGTTGACTTTAGCATCTAAAACATCTAAATTGTGTTGTAAACTCTCTTCTACCTAGGCCCCTTTACCTTGTTGAAAGAAAATGTTTGCTATGTGCAGACATTAACTGGGAAATCAGACATGTAAGATGCTCATATATCTAGGAGTTAGTGCTAAACTAATTATAGTTGCATACATGGTCTCAGAGCTAGTGCTAAATTGCAAAAACAATTACTGTTGAAGTTCTGCAGATCAAGCTAGTGGAACCATCACCTGATGGGTGATACCACATTCATATATTTGGTTTGATTTGATTTATTATTGTCACATGTTTTAGTATACAGTGAAAAGTATTGTTTCTTGTGTGCTATACAGACAAAACATACCGTTCATAGAATACACAGCAAAGAAGAAAAGATGAGGATGCAGAATTATACTGATACTAGGGTATAAAGAAAGATTAATTTTATATAAGGTAGGTCCATTCAAAAGTTGGATGGCAGTAGGGAAGAGTCAGACTATTTTCCCTTTTTCCTGATGGAAGGAGGTAAAGGAGAGTATGTCTGGGGTGTGTGGAGTCCTTAATAATACGGCTGCTTTTCCGAGGCAGTGAGAAGTGTCAATGGCTGGGAGGCTGGTTTGAACGATGAACTGGACAACGTTCACAACCCTTTGTAGATTACTGTGGTCTTGGACCGAGCAGGAGCCATACCATACCAAGCAGTGATACATTAGAAAGAATACTTTCTATGGTGCATCTATAAAAATTGCTGAGAATCGTAGCGGACGTGCCAAATTTCCTTAGTCTCCTGAGAAAATTGCAGCTTTGGAGAGAAACTCCCAAATCTGATTAATTCATCTTGAGGGTGTGAGCAGTTGTATAGCAGGGATTATTTCTAGTATAATAATTTGTAGTACAATGATTCTAGTACAATCTAATATAACAGATCATGGCTGTTGGGCTTGACCAAACTCAAATTACACATCAAGTTCTGCAACCGTTTGCATCAGTTATATTTTGACCAAATTGGGCAAAGAAATAACCAATATAACTGAGTGGAATGCCCATGAAAATATTGTTTTAAATCTAATACAGTTACTCGCTTTTGTTTCAACTTTAATCAGAAATGTCCGGAGCTTAAATTGGGAAAAAAAATTACTGGGTCATAGTGTTAAGTAAATAGGTCTTCCTTGTGGAACAGAGGACAATTCCCCAGCTCACTTAACTGGATTGGTAGGTCTAAGCAGAGGCTATGTAGCGGATTTTCCACTGGGTATGGATTTCTGGAGATGACCCCCCGGGATAAGGGAGGTGCCCCCAGGTCAATGGCAGTCTGGCAGTGCCAAACTTGACCTCTGGTATTGCTCAAGGGGCAAAGTGACAATGCCTAGGACTGACCTTGGCACTGCCCTCTGGGTTGGGACTGCGAATGTTGTGGGGGGGGGGGGGGGTCAGGAGATCAGGACTGCCCAGCAGCAGGAGATCAAGACGGGCTAGGAGGGTGGCCAAGCCGGGAAGCGAGTGATCAGTGGATTGGGGGATTGGTGGGCCAGCAATGTGGGGTCGCACAGCTGGCCAGCGATTGAGTTGGTCAGCAATCGGGAGGTTGGCAATGTGGGGCGACTATACATCCACCAATCTCAGCACTGATAGATTGTTGCATACACAGTGACTGCTCAGTGCTATGCTGCTGGCCTCAGTGGGAATAGGCATTGCCCACTGATTTTTAACAAAATTCATATTAGAGCACTCTGTGATGAACACAATGTGGGAAATTCATTTTGAAAGCCCTGCTGAAAAAAGAAAGCATCATTTACTCAAGTTTTTCCATGAACTCGGCACTTAGTATTTTTTTGGGAGAATTCCCCCAAGCTCTTACATCGTGTCTGTGATAGAAAAATGAACTAAATTAAGCCTCCATGTCAGATTTTATGATCCTGAAACACTTGAAGCAGAGAGCATTACAGTTGTTTGATCAGTCAGTCTGGCTTCTTATTGAATATAGAAGTAGGACAGACATTCAGACTTGTGATTCCTATCATTTGGTTTCAGTTAAATCATCAAGTCAATGTCCCAATAGATGCGGCGCTTCAATATAGAGGAGCATTATGGACATTTATCGTTATTGTTTTGTGACTAAGCATTGACTTTATCCAGTTAAATTTCAGCTTTATCTTCATATACACGTAAGAGTCACCAAGATTTAATTTATCTTCAGCTGCAACTGAGTTTTCAATAGGTGGCTTTTGTGGCCAACAGCACCCCACCTCTCTGGCAAACAGAATAAATCTAAATTTGTGAATCTTTTAGTAGATTAATTTGAACATCCTTAAGCATAGTGATAGGTTTGCATCAGAAACCAAACTGGCCAAAAAACAACATAAGACAGCAGTAGGATATTTGCTAAACATGAATTGAAGTGTCAAAAATGCCATAATCACGGTTCTAAGAAGAAGACCAATAGATCTGTGTTTAATCATTTATCCTCTCTGATTGCATTTCCTTGACATTTTTGTTCTGCAAATTATTACTTTAAATTTGTCCCATCCCACAGCTACAGTAAATACACGCTGAGCTTTAAAGCTTAACCATTTTCTTGCAAAGTCTTCCAATTCAGGTGTGAGTTCTCTGCTGGTGAAATCCTGTGCACTTCACAATTAACTGTACAGCTTGCTGCAGGATGGTGCTGGAAAATGAAAGCAGAATCCTGGCTATCCACTGTTCTTTTCTACTCAGCAGAGAACGCCTTTGCATTCCCAAAGGGCAGCCTTCAGTGTCGAGGCTTCGTTTGACCACCTGAATTCCCACTTGTTCTTTCATGGAAAGTTCACGTTAGGGGTGATGCTTGAAAAACTTCTAATTTTTGAAACTCGCTGATACCAAATCTGGTCTCAATAATTTATTGGCGCTGTATTTACTGGAGTGGAACTCTGACTTAGGCACACTCCTGTCACCTCCAGCTCAAATACTTTTGCCCACAAAATTATCGGAAGTGTGAGCTGTTTAGGTGCAGAAAGAGCAATCACACCTCTGTGATCTGAATATACGAAGTGTGTTTCCTTAACTGGTGATTTAAAAATAAACAAAGGAAGGACTGAGAAAGAGAGCAAATTAGAATGGGTGCATTCAATGTCAGGTCAGGTATAAAGAAAGGGAAAAAAGATTGGAATAAGGGAAATTAACAAGAGACAGTATGAAGAATATGAAATGAACTAATATTTAAAATCTTCACCAATTTACCATTTAAAGGAACAGAACACCAACATTTTTACTTTTTGGACAAGAGGTGTTAAGTGGCAATCTGTGACAATAATCACATCATTAAAAGGGTACATAGATCATAGAATCCTACAGTGCAGAAGCAGGCCATTCAGCCCATATAGTCTGCACCAATCACAATCCCACCTAGGCTCTTTTCCCATAACCCACACATTTCCCCTACCAATCCCCCTGACACCAGTTTCATTCCAGCATGGCCAATCAGCCCAACCTGCACATCTTTGGTGTGTGGGCGGAAACTGGAGCATCTGAAGGAAACCCACGCAGACACAGGATAGGCACATGGAACACATCCGAATGATAGGGAGTAGGATAGCTTGATCTTGGGTTCGGACATAGTTTCGCACAACATCGAGGGCCAAAGAACCTGTACTGTGCTCTACTGTTCTATGTTCTATGTCATAACGTGCAAACTTCACGCAGACAGTGACCCAAGCCAGGAATTGAACCTGGGTCTCTGGCACTGTGGCAGCAGTGTTAACCATGGTGCCACACCACCCCCAATACAAATGGAATTGATTCTTCCATTTAACTTTCTGTGACAAGTTTACTGGCTCATTTCTGCACTAATTCTGCAATCTCTTGAAAATTGCTGGGACATTAAGCACGTGATGAAGTTTTTTTGAAGCTTAAAGCAGAGCAGAACAATCAGGCAGAGATCTTTCATGGTTCACAGTTAATGGGGTATCTCTGACCAGAAGTTGCTGGCTGATTTGCACATTACTAATGGCATATGTTATTTGCACACCACGATATTCAGCAAATTCTGCCCCATTAATCTTTTGTTTTGTGCCATTAACTTTTCAATTCCTCCCGTGCATAGAAAAATAAACCTTTTTCCCTGAGTTAACTTTTCTAAAATCAATCAATTCTCTAAAGCTATCAACCAGAAGAAATCTGATTCTAAAATTTAAGAAATTAAACATTAATCCTGTTTGATTTTGGAAAAAAAAATCACGTATATGATAACATGTATAACTTTGGAAATTCATTTTTTTGAATACAAATAGTACATATGGGATATTTATTCATGATTTATATTTGAATTCAAAATTAATTGTGATGGGTTAGGAGTTGTTTTCTGAAATAATATTTATAGAATTTACCATATTTCTGAAGGAAGAAATTGTTAGATGATTTTGCAAGCTATTTAAATATTTCACCTGAAAACAGAACTTTTGGGGTAGACTCCATGTCATGTCCCCAGTTTGAGTTTGCGATGTGGCCAAATTTAATAGTTTGGGAGGAAAAAATGTGACTTTGGATCTAGATTTCCAAAAGCTCTCCATCACAGGGACTTCCCTCATGTTTTTAGGTGTCCTGCAGATGAATTAACAAAGATTAATTGCAATAGTTCGCCAACAAATCGTTATCTTTTAAATCATCTGGGAACATGGTAGCATAGTGGTAATGTCGCTGTATTAGTTAACCAGAGGCCCAGTTTAATGCTCTGGAGATATGGATTCAAATCCCACCATATCAGCTCACACAAAGAGCTAGTCTCAACAACAGTGACCGTGGCAACCATCAGTGATTGTTAAATAATTCATTTAGTTCATAAATATCTTTTAGGAAAATAAATCTTCAGTCCTTAGTTGGTTGGTTTATGTTGCTCCTGACCTATAACAATGTGGTTAACTCCTACTTGCACTTTGAAATGCCCAGTAAGCCATGTAGTTCAAGGGCAATTAGAGGGTGGGCAAAAAATGTTGGCCTTGCCAGAGATGCCTACATCCCATGAAAAAATAAAGAAAAAAAAAACATTATGGGAAAAGATAAATCAGATTATTTATGATTTTTTCTCATTTTGCAACTCTTATGTTCCTTTGGATTTTTGTTTTTATTCATTCATAAGACATGTGTGTCACTGGCTGATAGGCATTGATTTCCCAATAAATTAATTTCCCTAGTTGCCCTTGTTAGAAGGTGCTTGGGAGTCAACCACATTGCTGTGGCTCTAGAGTCACGTGTAGGTCAGACCAGGTAAGGATGGTAGATTTCCTTCCCTAATGGACGTATGAGAACTTGATGGATTTTTCTGACAATTGACAATGGTTTCATAGTCATCAGAAGATTTTTAATTCTAGAGTTTATTTTTAATTTAATTCAAATTCCACCATCTAGCATGGTGGGATAAGAACCCATGTTCCCAGTACATTTACTGAGTTTCTGGCATAATCATCTGGCGATAATACCAGTATGCCATTGCGTCCCATTATTTGTTCACATTTCTGTTGCAATTTTGAAGGACAAGTACAAAACATTCTGTAGTAATTCAACTTTTCCTTCAAATATATTCTGAGGCTTTCTAATAAATGTCGACTGTAAGATAAAGTGGCTCTGGGAAATTTAAAGGTCAAACTTCACATGATGTGAATTCAAATCATTGAACTTCTAAGATTCCCATAATATCACTGTTTGATCTTGTGAAATATTGGCCCAGATGTTTTGGTCTGAAGAAGATTGGAATTTTTATGTGCCCTGGAAGATGCATTTCAAGATACCTTGGAAGTCCCAACACGAGGACTCCGTAGAATTTGTGCTGGGAAGTTTTGACATCAAATGGGCAACTCCATTTCACCTGGTGCCTTCTAAAAAATGCTCCAAAGGCGTCAGAGGGCTCTGACTTACTTACCTGTCTAGTTTGATAAGGCGTTTGATAAGGTCTCCCATGCAAAACTTCAGCAAGGCATTGGATAAGATCCCCCATGCAAGACTTCTTGAAAAGGTGAGAGGGCATGAGATCCAAGGGGCTGTTACATTGTGGATCCAGAACTGGCTTGCCTGCAGAAGGAGAGAGTGGTTGTGGATGGATCTTTTTCTGCATGGAGGTCGGTCACTAGTGGAGTGCACCGTTGCTGTTTGTCATTTTCATAAATGACCTGGATGGGGAAGTGGTGGAATGGGTTAGTAAGTTTGCCGATGACACGAAAGTTGGTGGTGTTATGGATAGTCTGGAAGGTTGTCAGAAGTTGCAGCGAGACAGAGATAGGATGCAAGACTGGGCGGAGAAGTGGCAGATGGACTTCAAGGTGGATAAATGTGTAGTGGTCCGTGTGTAGTGCATGAAGGAGTACAATATCAAGGGTAGGACTCTTAGCAGTTTTGAGGAGCAGAAGGACCTTGGGTTCCGGGTCAATAAGACTCTTAAATCAGCCTTGCAGGTGGAGGATGTGATCAACAAGGCGTATGGTGTGCTAGCCTTCATTAATCGAGGGATTGAGTTTAGGAGTCAGGAGGTAATGCTGCAATTTTATAAGACCTTTGTCAAACCCCACTTGGAGTACTATGTGCAGTTCTGATTGCCTCACTACAAGAAGGATCTGGAAGCTATTGAGAGGGTGCAGAGGAGATTTACAAGAACATTGCCTGGATTGGGAGGCATGCCTTATGAGGATAGGTTGAGGGAGCTGGGTCTCTTCTCCCTGGAGAGACAAAGATTGAGAGGCATCCTGATAGAAGTTTATAAAATGTTGAGAGGTATAGATAGGGTGGATTCTCAGAGGCTATTTCCCAGGGCTGAAATGGTTGCTACAAGAGGACACAGGTTTAAGGTGCTGGCGAGCAGGTACAGAGGAGATGTCAGAGGTAAGTTTTTCACTCAGAGGGTGATGATTGAGTGGAATCGGCTGCTGTCGGTGGTGATAGAAACAGACTCACTGGGGTCTTTTAAGAGACTTCTGAATGAGTACATGGGATTTAATGGGTTTGAGAGTTATTGATAGGCCTGGTAGGTATGGATATGATCGGCACAACTTGTGGACCGAAGGGCCTGTTTGTGCTGTAGTGTTCTATGTTCGATGTTTAAAATATTAAACAAGGAGGAAACATATTTAACTCTTTGGCAACCACACAACCGACTCTGTACTTACCAGCCCTCCAACCCTCCCACACCCCCTTACCCCAGCCTGACTTTCCTTTCTGACCCTTCAAACTGCACTCCAAACATCCCTGATCCTTCAAATTCACCGCAACCCCTCAACTCCCCTCCAACCCGCGAATACCCATCTCCCTGTGGCCCAACCTGACCCAAGCTTACCTGCCTATTAAACCTTCCAACTTGCTCACACTGCAACTTATTGCCCTGCCTCCCTGCCCACCCTGCCATTCTACCTACTTACCTCATTCACACTTATTCTCTAACCATTAAAAATGATGTAAATGTCCCAAATCATTTCACTGTGTTGAAAACTGACCAAAATACAGTAGCCAGTGCTGTTAAAGAGGTGGTATGTCTCAACTTCTCCCAGTGATTCTGCGCTACAAAGTAAGGTTCCTGGGTATATTCCACTTTTATGAAGAAATCGGATTTGGAATTAAATCTGGGCTGAAATCCATCTTAGTGTAAAAAAAGAAGCAGAAAGGCAATCTGATGGTAATTGTCACTCAGAGGAATTGTGTTATGCCAAGCAAAGTGTTATTCTGTCTTACATGGACAGCACTGAGAGCAACATGTCCAGTGGCACAGATATTTACTATCCAATGATTACAACCAGAATATATGAATTCTTAACTTTTTTATTTGATATTTCTGTTTCTATTAATTTAGGGAAGACATTAACCAGTTATTATTTAAATTATTAGATGCAGTTAACATTTCCATCAAAATAATGAAAAGAAGGAATTTCAACAAGTGTATTAAGCTATTAACCACCACTGTCGCACAAGGCTTTTGTCAAAACGGCAAACGTTAAGTGTAAAGGAGAAAACTGTGGATGTGGGAACCTGAAATAAATAGAAAGAAATGCTGGAAGTACTCAGCAAGTCAGGCACTCTCTGTGAAGAGAGAAGCAGAGTTAATGGATGAGATTTTCTGGTTCTGCTCACTGTGGGAGTTGTAACAGGCAGGAAAGAAAATGTAGTGGATTTTAAAGATTCATTGACCTCGGGTAGGCATTTCCAGTCTTGGGGCGTGTGTGGCCAGAAAATCCTATCCAATATTTCAGTTCAATGGCTTTTCTATCAGGACTGATGTTTAAGAGTAGCAGATTAATATGTCACTTTAGCTTCATTCAAGAGTAAATGGTTATATCATCTTCCGCTTCAACGACTCAGCTAGAATTTTAGCCTTCATAATATGTGCCAATGTGTTTGCTCTTTTGGCAAACAATTCATTGGTGTTGAATTATTTAAAAGCATATTTACTTAAACTGCTCCAAAAGTTTCAGAACCATTACTTGTGACAGAAAGAACTCCATATTTGAAGGTTTGAAGGAACTGCAGTGATGCAATTATTTTTGGATTTTTATCTCAGATTCACAACACGTATTTCATTTTTTAAAAAAGCATTGCCCTCAAATGATGTTTCTCTGAAAATGTGCATGATTTAAATAAACATGTTGTTATTTACTCACAGGCCTTTCAATGGATTATGCTGAAAACAAGTTGTATTGGATTAATTCTGGAACTGGAATCATCAGTAGATGTAACCTGGAAGGTGGCAATTTAGAACTGATCAGCTCAATGGCACAATACTTAACCAAAGCAACAGCCCTGGCTATTATGGGTAAGTATTAAGGCATTTTGATATGACATATTTATTGGAATATGCAGTTGGGTAATTTGGGGCAAAACTTCCTCCTGCTAATATTTTAATAATCATTGATAGGAGGAACTTTACCCCAAGAGGCAATTGCCAAAAAACAGCAACATTTCCTTATTTTGGACATGATGAGATATTAATGTTCTTGTTGTAGTATTTAGGATGAAGCAGATTCTTGCTTCATAGGGCTAATGGGAGGACCCTTAATAGTGTTGTCGAGCAGAGGGATCTTGGGGTACAAGTACATAGCTCTTTGAAAGTTGGCACCCAGGTTGATAAAGTTGTTAAGAAGGCGTACGGTGTGTTAGCTTTTATTGGTAGAGGGATTGAATTTAGGAGCCGTGAGGTTATGTTACAACTGTACAAAACTCTGGTGCGGCCGCACTTGGAGTATTGCGTACAGTTCTGGTCGCCGCATTATAAGAAAGATGTGGAAGCATTGGAAAGGGTGCAGAGGAGGTTTACCAGGATGTTGCCTGGTATGGTGGGAAGGCCTTATGAGAAAAGGCTGAGGGACCTGAGGTTATTTTCATTAGAGAGAAGAAGGTTACGTGGTGACCTAATTGAGGCGTATAAGATGATCAAGGGATTGGATAGTGGATAGTGAGAGCCTTTTTCCTCGGATGGTGATGACCAACACGAGGGGACATAACTTTAAATTAAGAGGTGGTAGTTATAGGACGGATGTCAGAGGCAGGTTCTTCACACAGAGGGTGGTGAGGGCGTGGAATGCCCTGCCTGCAGCAGTTGTGGACTTGCCTACTTTGGGGGCATTCAAATGTTCGGTGGATAGGCATATGGATGATATTGGAATAGTTTAGGTTAGAGGGTCCACTGGCCGGCGCAACATCGAGGGCCGAAGGGCCTGTACTGCGCTGTAATGTTCTATGTTCTGTGTTCTATACTTTTGGCACCATTGAAACAGCTCTCTTTGCTTCCAAGTCTAGAAGTTTACAACAGGCTATTTTGGAAGTTATCCTCCATGCAAACAAATAATCTCAGTGATGTTTCTTGGTCTTTATGGCCTATTCCAACAGAGTTCCGAATAACGACAGTTTTCATGCCAGCCACCAATACTGGCAAATGAATTCCATAGCCTGACAAATATGTACAGATAGGTTTCTTTAGCTCCCCATTCTGA
Organism: Sphyrna mokarran; assembly: GCA_024679065.1. Classification (NCBI taxonomy): domain Eukaryota; kingdom Metazoa; phylum Chordata; class Chondrichthyes; order Carcharhiniformes; family Carcharhinidae; genus Sphyrna; species Sphyrna mokarran. The sequence goes on along the minus strand of JAGIQG010000011.1, from coordinate 68,787,785 downwards.
ACCTCTTGCATTTATTCCTGTATTTGTGGTCCATATTCTCCACAGCTTTCACTTATCTAATCATGTTCCCTTATCCATTCATTTCCTTGGCATCTGAAAAAAAATGACCTCTTCATCTTGGAAATACTTGTTGACTGAACATCCACTCGCCCTCTTTCTTTTGGGTAGAATAATTAAGCTAAAGCAAACTAACTAAGAGCTAAAGCAAGGAGGGAACATCTGATACAAAAAACAAAGCAGAAGAGAAACTTAAAACGCCAACCAAAATGTGAGTAAAGGAGTCAATAATACACCCCAGTTTCTGCAGTGCCCAATGAGCGTGGAAGGCCTTGATGGTGTCTGCAAACACTATTTCTCCTTCTCCAGGAACACCCATCAATGAATATAGCTGTGGTAGAGTGGCTGTTAGGTCATACAACCTCTTCAATGACCAACTGCCTGAACATTTTGTTGCACATTTAGCTAGGCCCAGGAGCATGTTCTCAAGAAGATTCTCCTTTTCTGCAATCACCCCCAACCCTTCCTACCTCAGCTCCGCACCAAATGCCCATAGATCAGGAAGGTGGGACTGAAGTACAAACTGTTAGTCGGGAGCATAACTATAAGGTTCATGGTTGGAGATATAGGAGGGATGTCCAAGATATACTTTTTACTCAGAGAGTACTTGGGGAGTGGAATAGACTGCCTGCTGTGATAGTGGAGTAGGACACTTTAGGAACTTTCAAGCGGTTATTGGATAGGCGCATGGAGCGCACCAGAATGATGGGAAATGGGACAGCTGATCTTGGTTTCAGACAAAGCTTGGCACAACATCAAGGGCCAAAAGGCCTGTACTGTGCTGTACTGTTCTATGTTCTATGTAAAACATTGGTATAAGATTTTTCAATGAATGAAGAGGAAATGCAGCCTAAAACATGTAATGTAGACATGGTCCACGAATCCACGAGATTGCAAAAAGGGCAGATATCCACTGTGATAAAGAATTCCAATAATTGACAGCACTTCTAAGTGAAGAAATTATCTCATTTTTATTCTAATTGGTTACCCCCCTCCAAACAATACCGTCCTTCATCCTGAGCCTATGACCTCCCAGTTCAATGTTCCTCAGCCAGGTCAAACAGCCTGTAAATAGATCTGTCATGCTTTCTAAGAATTTTATATGTTCTAATGAGATTGCCTCTCATCCTGCTAAACTCTAGAGCATACATCCTCCCATCTCAAAATGTCATTTTTTTTTCTGTTCATTAATCTGTCCTAGTGTATTATCCTCAACCCTGTGAGCCCAAATATTTCATTGCAACCTCTTGTGTGGCATCTTATCTGAAAATTCATGGGTAGCAGGTGGGATGTGGGGTAGGGGGTGGAGAGTGGGGGTGTGGGGTAATGGTGGTGTTGACTCTCTGGCCTCCCCGCATTGTGTTTCTTGTGCCAGGAGGTGACGTTCCATTCACCAGCACCGGGATGGTGTAATCCCGTTGTTATTAATAGGATTTCCCATTGACTGCACATTACATCACGAGGAAACTCGCAGTAGGGGTTTCCTTTTGGATCTGATTGATTCTTTTTTCATTGCTTGAACTTTTCAATAACCAGATTAAGTGTTTTTTTTCATTATTTGCAAAAGCCAATCAGTCGCTGACAGCGACTGAAGCTACCTTAATTGTATAATTTGGCAAACTAAACTTTCAACATAACTTGCAGAGTCACCTTTTTGCACATGTTATCAACCAAATGAAACGTAACCCTTGACCTTCATTATGTTTGTCAAGATTCGAGGCGACTGTGCAGCTAGAGAACATAAATGGAAAAACATAACCGAAAAGCCTAGAGAACGAGTTCACACAATTCAATAAAATAATAATGAAAAGCAGTGCAGCATTTGTGCTAATTCTAGAGTGTCACCATTTTTGATTAATGGAGCTGGGCAATCTGCAGTGTGTATTTTCAACTCCTGAAACTCTGACCCTCATTTCCTGGACAATACACTTTCGAGTCCAATTTGATTTGACCACTATCACATCTGTATCTCTTCCATATCTGTTTCATTACGAAAAGTTCATTCTTTCCCAAGTTTATGTGCAATAATTGCAAGTCCATCAATTTTAACAATGCCAGTCAATCAATTAACAATTTTCAGTCATCTGGCTCATTTTGGAATCAGGTCAAATCAGTAAATAGCTTATTTCTGACAAGGTCAGTAATGATTAGGGAAGGGGAAAATAATGTAATAGAAGCGACTGAAGTAATTGAATTTTATTTTGTCGCTGTCTTATTTTGGTTCATTGTAGAAATCCTACAATGCAGAGGGAGACCATTTGGCCCATCCAGTCTGCACTGACTCTCTGGGAGAGAGGGATGAATTTTCCCATTCTGTCTACACGGGAATTAGAACAGGCGAGGGGCAGACTATGGAAAGGTCTATTGACATCGGGCAGGATTTTTTGTTTTGGGGACGAGTGCAGCCGGAAAATCTTCTCCTTTCACCTATCCTCATAACGCTACATATTTACCCCAATAATCCCCCTCACATACACATCTTTGGATGCTAATTGAGCATGACCAATCCTGCACTTCTTAGAATTATGGCAGCCAGAGGAAACTCATGCAGATTTGAAGAGAAGGTGCAAACACCACACAAGCAGTGGCTCAAAGCTGGAATTGTGCCTTGGTCCCTGATGCTGGGAGGCAGCTGTACTAATGACTATGCCATGTTGTTGCCCTTGTCAAGAGATCTTTCCAGTAGCTGTGTTTTAAGTTGTATTTTCCACATCATACATTGAAATGCAGTCCATTTGCACCAAGTGAAAAAGCGTGACAATGTTTTGTTCATGTTCCCTGAGGAGATCAAGCTTGTGCATTGATGCTTGTGGTCAGTTGTATTTAGAATACTCAATTGAGCATTCCTTCTTGCTTATCCAAAGCAGATTGATTTTTTCTTGCTAGAATACAACCTTTTTGCTCTTTAATACCTGATTACAGCCATACTTTCAGCCAGCTAACTCCTCCAGTGTAACAGAATGCATTCAAACCTGCATGGACTGATCAGCACATTTGAATGCTATCCACACAACATGACCACAAAAAATGCTTAACATGCCAAGAGCAACAGCAGTAACTCACCAGAGTGCTGATCCATATTAGGATCCTATTTCTAAAATAAATTGCATTTTGTTGGAGAAAAGATGCCATTAATCCTTTGAATGCTGAACAATGATTTCATCACCGAAATAACGAGATTATTGGAAAATTCTTACTTATTTCAAAAATGTTGTGATCACATCATGACTGGAAAATATGTGATCAGTAGTATTTCTGCCTTGAATTGTAGTTTTGAAAAAATGGCAGGTGTATCAGAGTTTGCAACTGAGCAAAGTGAATTAAGGTTCTAGAAAAATACATTAATAATTGCAAGTAAACAGAATTGAATTTTGAAATCTTAAGTAATTCTATTTCTTTTCACTAATTCTGTTTTGTGTTGCCAGCACTGAGAAGGTACTGAATGTGATTTTGACATATAAAAATACAGTATACAAGGGGGGAGATCATATCTTTGTGTCCCACTGGCCAATGGGCAGGGCAAGAGTGGAGAAGTCAGATTTGTGATCTTACTGATACGACTGATACAGCCGGGGAGAATACCTGGGTAGGACACTGGACAGGATTTTCCAGCTGTGCTCGACCTCATAGTCTGTCTGATTTCTTCCCTCTCGCGGTCTTACTGAACCATATATCAGTGCAATTAGCCTCGCACTCATTTCTGGTACAAGGCTGGATAATTTATTTAAATCATCTTCAAACTTGTTATGTAGAACCAGAGGCCATTGAGGTGCCCCTCCTTCCCCCCACTGGAGATGCTGGGGGCAAGGAAAGGTGCCGCTTGGATGGTGCAAGCCTGGCAGTACCAGTCTGACATTCTGGCACTGCCTACCTGACATCATGACACTGTCTATTGGACACATTGGCACTGCCCTCTGGGCACCAGGAGTGGGGCCATAGGGGTTGGGGGTGGGCCTACTGGGGAGGCAGGTCCAAACTGAGGTCAGTGGAAGGGGCTTTCAGTGCATCCTGCATAAGGGTTTGGTGGGGGAAGGAGGAGGATGACCAGGGCTGATGATTGCGGTGGAGAGCAGAACCAGGCCAGAGATCATGCCGGGGGTTTGGGTGAAGGTTCACGGTGGTGGGGAGGGGATTGGCCCGGGCAGGGGGAAGCAGGTCCATGATTGGCCACGGGCTCACGCGTTAGCCTCAAGAAGCCGGCCAATGGGCAGGACGAGCCAGTAAGATCACGCGAGAGCAAAGAAATCAGATTCGCGCCCAATTTCTAGTCTCTCGCAATCTTACCGACACCAGAAATCGACACAATCAATCCTGCGCTCATTTCTGGCACAAGGCTGAATAATTTATTTAAATCATATTCAAATCTGTTTTTTGAGGCTGGTTGACAGGCCTCTGCTGCTAAAGTCCTGACACAGTAAGAATTCTGACAACACCATCTCCACATCATGGCTAAAGTCCTGCCCATACACAATGCTTTCAACCAGCAGTTGGGTGGTTTAAGCTCTTCCACCCTCTCCTTTTATATGCAAGAAACTGTTTTTGAAATTTTTTTTTGTCTAAGTGTATAATGTGGCACATTTGAGCTCACCGAAAAAAACAGATCAGAAACTTCCCAGTTTCAAGCCCATCCTGGACTTAGCTTTTTTTGGTAAGATTGTCCCAATGTATTTAATTAAGAAATGTAAATGCCAGTTTGAGCATCGATTCACATCTGAATGCAAAGATTAATTGTTATAGTGCAGGCGTTTTGTTAGTATTAACAATGAGTACTTGTTCCCCAAGCTCATGAAAATACAGTGCACGTAAACCAGTAATTAATGCATTAAAATGCCATCCCAGCATTAAAATATTCGGTTATGTTAAGCAGTAATTAACAGGAGTTGAGAAGGGCGTGATTTTACCTGCCATTCATGGCACCCTCTTGCTGCAACAAGGTTGGAGAGTTTGGCACATCTCCAAATCCCCGTTCACTGCAGCAAGATGGGAAAATCCCACCAACATGAACGGTAATAAGGTTCAGGCCAAAGACACTGATCCAATTTCAATTGAATCACATAACTGGTTGCATTCCCCCCAAAGTGAAACAAACATCAGAAGTCTTTAGAGTTTGTTGATGAGGGGAGGGGAAGGGGGCGGGGGGGGGGGGGGGGGGGTGGTGAAGGTTCAGCAAACCACAGCAAACCAATAGAACATAGAACATAGAACATAGAACAATACAGCACAGAACAGGCCTTCGGCCTTCGATGTTGTGCCGACCGAAATAAAAAGCAATGCCCCTCCAAACTAAACATTCCCTTCTCTTCCATATACTTATCAACTAACCTCTTAAACGCCACCAAACTTGGCGCATCTACAACAGCTGCAGGCAGGGCATTCCACTCCCTAATCACTCTTTGAGTAAAGAACCTACCTCTGATATCCGTCCTATAACTCATACCCCTAATTTAAAGCTGTGTCCCCTCGTGCTAGCTTTCTCCATCCTAGGAAAAAGGCTAACACTGTCCACCCTATCTAAACCTCTAATCATCTTATATGCTTCAATAAGATCCCCTCTTAGCCGCCTCCTTTCTAACGAAAACAACCTCAAATCCTTCAACCTCTCTTCATAAGACCTGCCCTCCATACCAGGCAACATCCTGGTAAACCTCCTCTGTACCCTCTCCAATGCCTCCACATCTTTCTTATAATGTGGGGACCAGAACTGCACACAATACTCCAAGTGCGGCCGCACTAGAGTTTTGTACAGTTGCAACATGATGCTGCGGCTCCTAAATTCAATCCCCAAATTCAATAGCTTGCAAAAAATGTCGGAGGAGGTCATTTTGACTGGGAAATGTAAAATAGCTGATAGCAAATCGGTTTTCCGTATTGGAACTCTCATTATTTTCATCTCCTTCAATGGAACACTTAACACTGTTGTCTAAAGTCACAAATGCCCCCTACAAAGTCAGTGTCTCGTCAACATTTTGAGGGAGCAGAACCTTTCAGCCTTGAAAATTTGAAGGAATGGTTGGGGTGGGTGGGGTCAAGGGGAAGTGGGAAGTGTGGTGATGAGGACGACCTTCTGGACATGCTGACATTGTTGCATGATGCTGCCAACATATTACCTACTACTTGGCCTTAGCAGGGAACTAATTTGACAAAACACTGTGTCTCAACTACAGTTCGAGCTATGCCAGCTAATTAGATAAATTTCCTGTTAAGGAACAACACTGAGACAATGTTTTTAATGGAAGTGGAAATTGCTAGCGCATTCAACTTCTGTATCACTGGTACATGCTAGAAACCAGCAGAAGAAAACGCACAGACAGCACACAGTTCTCTGCTGCTAAAATGAAAGAACAGATGCTTTCTTTTGCCAGTAGCACACGACAGGTTCAGCACCAGAAGCAAAGATAAACCTAGTTTCTTGCATTATTATGAATATCTGATTTGACTGATTACATTGATATTAATGTGTTTGTAGATACCAGTGCATTCACTTTTGTCAATAAAAATGACTGCTGTTTGCTTAACATTCAAGATGGCACATCACCACCAGCAAAATATATACTTGTTAGTATTTGTTTGAGGGATGCAATTACAGTGGAAGAACCAAAATCTCTTTGCCTACTTAAGTGGGACGACAGAAAGCCAAGTTTACTCCTTGGAGGTAAATCTTATCTCCAAATGTAGCTACTTAGCCAATTCCTGTGGGGGCACATTGTGATGGACAATTATCACTGTCTTATTTTACAGTGCAGATTTAATCAAATCACTTTCGACAGTAATTTTGTAAAACATTGCAGCTAAAATCGCTGGGTAGTTCACCATGGTTTCTAAGTAATTATATTAAAGGCTGTTACAAAGTAATTGTCTGCCTCAGTTTGCTGCTAAACAGTGAATTACTATAGTCTTTAAAGTATGTGGCATTTGCTTTTTGAATGGCTGAGGATATGCCTATTTGAGGATAATGGCCCATAACATCCAAGTTCCAGGATATAGCCAGTGGTCAGTGGGTCAGGGAGTTGGGAAGTTCCCATGTCAGGATTTCTCATACCTTCTCCCTGGCTTCTCACAGTGGTTGGACCTATGAATCTATCTACAGAATAATTACTGTAAGCAAGGAAGTGTGCTCTCTGTTAAATTCCATTGTTTTGAGGTTTCTTTTTAACAACTACCCTACAGTTAGTATCAGGGAACACCAGTTTTTACTCGGTCTATTCATTCCACATTCCAAACACTCATTGCGCACTCTGGGCAGATCCCGAAAGCTCACCCCACACTCGAGATGACATGATTTGTCACCTTAAAGGGGCTATGGCCCAACATATGTAACAGCATCCACACCTCTATTTCTGCTGCCTTTTTCACCCATTACTCGAGTCCACAGGTTTGGGCAAGAAATGTGCAGTTGTTTTTCACGGCAAGTAACTAAGAGCAGATTGGCAATCTGACTATGATTGCTGCTCTACCGTAGTTATGCCTCAATATTGCATTGCTGAGAACTCTTTTAATCCTCCCTATAATCATCATTCTTGCATACTTAAGCATATGAAATTGAAAATTTATTTATTAGTCACAAATTGGTTTACATTAACACTGCAATGAAGTTACTGTGAAAATCCCTCAATCACGACATTCCAGCGTCTGTGTGGGTACACTGAGAGAGAATTTAGGATCTAATCAGCATGTCTTTCTTAGAATACAATCATAGAATCCCTACAGTGCAGAGGGAGGTCATTCAGCACAAATGTCTGTATTGACTACAATCCCATCCAGGTCCTATACCCCTCCTTAACTCCACATATTTACCCTGTTAGTCCTCCTGACACTATGGGGTGATTTATCATGTTTAATCAACCTAACCTTCACATCTTTGTACTGTGGGAGGAAACCAGAGCATTCGGAGGAAACCCTCACAGATACGAGAAGTACGTGCAAAACCCAAATGCACAGTCACCGAAGCCAGGAGCTGAACCTGAGTCCTGGCACTGTGTGAGGCAGCAGTGCTAACCACTGTGTCATCTTTATCACATATCAGAATGTAAATGCCTTGATTATATTCAGGGGAATATCTGAATATAATTCAGATTATATTCTGAGAGATACTGCTGAATTCCTAAAATCTCAGCATTTAGATTGTCACTGATTTGGTATGTTATTCAGCGTCAGCCTACAGGAATAGAAACCATTGCTATACAACAGTATCTGACAAGGTGGTAGAATCCACAAATCATCCAGATCTATGTAACATTCATGCCACACAAGTGCCGGGCAATGACCATTTCTAATCTAACCATTGCCCCTTGACATTCAATGACATTACCATCATTGGATCCTCTACTACCAGCATCCTGGAGGTTATTGGTGACAAGAAACCAATTGCACTAGCCATGTAAATACTGTGGCCATCAGAGCAGGTCAGAGGAATCCCACAGTGAGTAACTCACCGCTTGATTCTCCAAAGGCTGTCCACCATCTACAAGGTACAAGTCAGGATTGCAATGGAATACTCTCCACTTGCTTGGATGAATGCAGTTCCAGCAGTGCTTAAGCAGCTCAACACTATCCAAGACAAAGCAGCCTGGTTGACTGCTATCATTTCCACAAATATTCAATTTCTTTACCATCGACAAATAGTGACAGCCATGTACCATCTACAGGATGCACTGCCAAATTTGCTTAGGCAGCAGCTTCCAAACCCATGAGCACTGCTCTCTTGAAGGACAACAGCAGCAAATACCTGGCAACATCACCACCTGGAGGTTCTCCCCCAAGTCACTCACCATCCTGACTTGGAAATATATCACTGCTCCTTCACTGTCACTGGGTCAAAATCCTGGAATTCCCTTCCTAACAACACTCTGTACCACATGGTTTAAGAAGGCAGCTTAGGGAAGGGCATTATATGTTGGTCTAGTCAGTGAAGTGACACCCACATTCCACAAATGAATATTAAAAATGTCCATCATTTTGTGCAGAAAGAATTCTCCTTTTCATATGTGGTCTGAGGTTACAAATTCGTAACTGACAACTGGTGCTAGCCCACAAATGAAGGCTCCAAACTGCATTGACAGTTACCAGGTTTCGCAATGAAGCCAAGTTCCTTCACACTCTCTTACTGCTCCAGGAAGCATAGTCATTTCCATTCTCAGCTTCCTTCATAATGCACCAGAGATACTTTTAAATGCATGAGGTTCAAAGCAATAATCCAATTTTAATTGAAAAAAAAACAAAAGATCGCATGGAATAGTAATTCCCTTCTTTAAATTCCTATTGTAAGTAGGTTTTTCATCTAAAACTGTGATCTCAGAGCTAGGGGATAAACACAAAATTAAGTAGCTGAAGTGAAACTGGAGATTAGCAGTAGTAAATAATATAGATTACAAATAAAGTGACAAAGAACTCTCATGATGTGGAGTTGCCAGCATTGGACTGGGGTAGGCACAACACGTAGTCTCACAACACCAGGTTAAAGTCCAACAGGTTTATTTGGAATCTCGAGCTTTCAGAGCCCTGGTCCTTTATCAGGTGAATGCAGGATTTGGTTCACAATCAGGGCATATGTAGACACAAACTCAATTTCAGGATAATGGTTGGAATGCGAGTCTTAATCAAGTCTTTACAGGTGCGGATAATGTGAACACAGAGAGGGTTAAGCGCAGGTTAAAGAGCTGTGAATTGTCTCCAGCCAGGACAGTTCATGAGATTTTGCAAGCCCAGGCAAGTTGTGGGGGTTACAGATAGTGTGACGTGAACCCAAGATCCCAGTTGAGGCCGTGCTTATGTATGCGGGACTTGGCTATCAGTTTCTGCTTGGCCATTCTGCGTTATATAGAGTATAGAATATTACAGCACAGTAAAGGTCCTTCAGCTCTCAATGTTGCGCCGACCTATGAAACCAATCTAAAGCCCATCTAACTTACACTATTTCAATATCATTCAGATGTCTATCCAATGACCATTTAAATGCCCTTAATGTTGGCAAGTCCACTACTGTTGCAGGCAGGACATTCCACGTGCTTACTATTTTCTGAGTAAAGAACTACTCTCTCAGTAGTGTCATGTGTCATGAAGGCCACCTTGGAAAATGCTTACCTGAAGATTGGAGGCTGAATGCCCTTGACTGCTGAAGTATTCCCCAGCAGGAAGAGAACAGTCCTACCTGGTGATTGTCGAGCAGTGTCCATTCATCCGTTATTGTAGTGTTTGCATGGTCTTGCCAATGTACCATGCCTCAGGACATCTTTTCCTGCAATATTTGAAGCAGACTATGTTGGCCGAGTCACAAGAGTATGTACTGTGTACCTGGTGGATGATGTTCTCACGTGAGATGATGGTATTTGCGTTGATGATATGGTACGTCTTGCAGAGGTTGCTGTGGCAGGGTTGTGAGGTGTCATGGTTATTGTTCTACTGAAGGTTAGTTAGTTTCTGCGTACAGTGTTTTCTTTGAGGTTATGCAATTTGAAGGCAAATAGTGTGGGGATGGCCTTGATGAGATGTTCATCTTCATCGATAATGTATTGAAAGCTCCAGAGAAGATGTTGTAGGTTTTCCACTCCAGGAAAGTACTGGACAATGACGGGTACTCTGTCCGCCGTGTCCCGTGTTTGTCTTCTGAGGAGGTCTATGTGGTTTTTCGCTGTGGCACATCAATCAATGAGTTGAGCGCCATATCCTGTTCTTAGGAGAGTGTCTTTTATTATCTAGTAGGTGTCTGTTGCAACTAGACCCCAACACAAGGTCCACAGTCAGGGAATCAGTTCCCTTGACCTGTAAGCACCTATGCCTCACAAGACACAACTTTACATAGCAGGCATAAGTGGTGGACAACAAGGGCATCCAACAGAAGATTCGAAACCTTATTTCTCTAACTATCAGGAATGAGTGTAGAAAATGGCATCATCTTGTATGGAGCCCAGGTAATTGACCCAGGCATTCAGGGTAGCAGCATATACTTCAAGAATTTCATAATGGCCACCCAGGGTTTTCTAAGATGAACATGCTTGCAAGGAGCAATGTCTATGACCTGGCACAGACAGTGATTTTGAAAACCTAGTCAAGCGGTACAAAACTTGCCATGAAGAGAAGAAGGCCCCACCACTGCCCTCTTAAAGCTCAAGAGCCAGACATCTGGTTGATAAAGATTCTCACTGGGACATCAAGACAGATGCAGCAGACACTCAGTCAGAGGTCACAACTGAGGACAAATGCTGTAGGGTGACCGTTCAATGTTCTTTGCAGAAGAGGTATTCACCTGTCTGTTACACATCCCCTGACCAGACTCCACAAGCAATGGAGATGGGATCACGGGAAAGAGACGGAGAAAGCCCCATCATCATGGGAGAGATGGGGGAACCCTCAAACTCTGGCAGGGAAGCAATATGATGACTCCCACAAGGCTCATAGGGAATTACTGATGATCTTCCTGTAAGGCTTGTTGAATATTAGTTCCCTTGATAACAGGAAATGCCAGCCCAGCTGGGGAACAATTACCTACGTTTTTCATAAGGCAGGCCCTGGAGTGGGCCTGCTGAACTGTAGTTCCAGCAGGGGCTGGTGTGTATACACCACAGTAGTGGTTTTACTTTGAATTCTATAATAAACTAAATTTCTTTCCAGTTGGGTTTCCTCAGCATTATACATGGGATGTGCAAAGATGCCTGTAAATGGAGTCTTTCCAGCAATCAAGCCAGGAGTCACCCTGTAATTGAGGAGAAAGTGATACATCACTTGCTCTCATGATTTGATCTAAATTCTAGCTATGCACATCATTTTTATCGAAGTATGCCTAAATCCCTGGATTTTTTCCATTAGCTCTTGGTCAATAGTGTGTGATTTTTTTTGATAAGTGAAACCCAGACATAACGCTCACCGAGAACTATTCCACAGGATGTTGTAGGCATGCATTAGGCGTGTCGCCAGTTCACTTTCAGTGTGACTGTTGATGAAAATGTCATCAGTGATGTTCGGCATGTCTTTAAATCCCTGAAGTGCAGACTGAAATGTGTGCTGAAATATCTTAGCTGCTGATCTGAGTCCAAGGTTGAGCCTTCGTAAAAGTCAGATGTGAGTGGGAAGTACTATAAGGTACCTTGATTCTTCCGCAAGTTCAATTTAATGGTATCCTGCTTTGAGGTTGAATTTAGTGAAGCACCTTGCACTCTTTCAATGATGCCTTGGCTCATTGGTGTCAGGTTTCTTGTTATACACCTGGATTTTGCGACCGCATGTCAACACAGTTCCTAGGTATGGACAATGCCACTTTCATCACCATAGTGATGAAACCTGTCAGAAAAGAATTCTGGTTGATCCGAGCGGCTTTTTGGCTTTAACACATCCTGACTATAGCTCTAAGCGTACAGCTTGAAGTGCCAACTGCAATTTAAGATGCTATTTTCACTGTGGAGAGTAGGAAAACCTTACAAAATGATCCACACCTTCTTATTTGCATCATCTTCGTGGCCAAGGTGACTTCAAACAACCAAAGACCTGCTCAGAATTCAAAGTGCATGAGCCAACATGATACCTTTATTAAAATGGTCTTTGCTTCTATGTGCAAACTCCTTTGCCTTGTAATGTTCTGTTGGTAGCTTCAGTGAACAGGGAGGCTGGAATTTTCCAGCCATTCATGCCAGCAGGATTCTGTGGTCCTGCTGCAGTGAACAGAGATTTGGCTAAATGCCAAATTGTCCTTCTTGGCTTGCAGCGATGGTGGGGACATGAGTTGTGAGGAAAATTTTAGCCTGTGAATGTTGTAATTTTAAAACACGACAAACGCCCAATGCACAATTCATTTGACATACTCGTGACTTAAACTGCTGAGGGTCTAAACTGTGGAATCCCTGCCTAAACCTTTTTCCCTCACTTCCTTTCACCGCACCAACAACATGGATACCTTTGGCCAAACGTTTGGTCACCTATCCTAATATCTTAGCATCAAGCTTTATTTGATAATATTCCTGTGAACTCCCATGGGATGTTAAAGATATTATGTAAATACAAGTTGTGACTTATTGAATGCAAAGTGTGTATACCAAATTTTATGACATCCTTTCATTTTTTTACATTGTTTTATATTTATATCAACAATAATTTATCTCCCCACGCTCACACGATGTCATGTTTACTAATCATATATATTCCCTTCTTTACATGAATCTCTCTAAAAATGAATGAACCAAGACAGGGAATTTATTGCAATGAGTTAGTCCATTTACTTTGATAAATTTGACGTTGCGCCGTCTTAAATGATGACTTGAAATAAATAAGTAAAATTATCATGAGTGCAGCAAATTCAAGTAAAATTTCTGGTTAAAAACTTGCACGCTATTTTTAAGTAAAACTTTTGTGTCTGGGAATTCGCGTTTGGAACAGTAGTAGCTGACAACAAAACAGGGCATTATTGCTTTCTTCCCCCTGAAGGATCTGTTACAATTTTTAAAAAATTGTGTTTGAAAGAAGAATAGAACAGTGGAAAGAGTTATTGCTAACCTGAACCCAAGTGGCTGATATTACCTTTAAAACGGAAGAAATGTACAAGGTCATGGAAAAATAATTTGACTGTCCTGTTACATAATTTATTTGTCTCACATTCCTCCAAATTATTTAATGCTCTGAGAATCTGATTTTACAGCAATGCTGAACGGCACCAAACGTATCTGGGTCAAATTGCACACAGCCTAGCCAACAACTAAAAATCATGCCTCTCAACTAAGTTAGGAAATAATCTAACTAGCATCATGCTGGGGATATAGTTACAGCTCTATAATTAAATAATCTCACTGAGTAAGTGATTTTGACACATGTTCACATTGTTTGGCTGGCAGAATGAGTATATGACATTCTCCTTTTGAAACTGGCCTCTTTTAGATTGTTTCGTTAAGTAATTTCTCGTAATTTTAGATTGCCACTAGGAAATTTCTTGATTCCATATCAGCCAGCTGATGGGCTGCATTAGCATAGTGTTGCGCCTACAAAGGTACCTCATTGGCTATAAAGCAAGCAAAAACTTCCTAAAAATGGTGAAACATAGCACAGAATTTAATTGATGTGAAGGGAGGGAGTGTGCTTTTTGGCTTGTTGCTAAAAATTTAATTGGGGACCCACAATTAAGAGTCTCAATTTGGATGAGGGCATGAGGGTTGCCCCAGGCCTGGTCTAACATCCATAAAAATACACAGGATTGAGTGGATAGGTGGGCACTGGACAAATCATTCACTGCCCTTCCCATTTGAAAACTGACTCACACATATTGTGAAGCTTTGTCCATTAATGCTAATTGTTTCTTTAATCCATTCCATGTATCTGATTGATTCTCTGGATAACTGGAACAATATCCAAAAAGAAGAACTTACGCCTAAAGAAATTTTTTCCAGGGTGCACTGAAGCATGTATCCTTCAATGTGTTATTTCAACTACATATGGATCAGGTCAATCCATCTTGAGGAAGGAATGTCACAAAACAGTGAACTCTTTTCTTTAAATAATGCCATGAAATCTTCAACATCTGGCTAACCTAATAGCTGGAGTTCTAAATGTAAGGTCTTATCCAAAGAATAGCAGAGGATAGATTCTCCCATCCCGCTGCACTAATCTTTTCGCATGGCAGGCTGAGAGAATATGCATGGGCCAATCTGTGGGTTATCACCGCATGCGCATCTCAGAGTGCTGGAAATCTGGTGTGACTGGGGCCATGCTGGAAACCAGTGAGAACAGCAGATATGTAATTTAAATATGTAATTTTGTTTAAATGTGATTAGCAGGCCTGGGATTGAAATCTCTGGGCCTGTTAGCATCTCCCGCCAGTAAATTTTCACTCCATTGGGGTTCAAACTAGCTCTCCATTTTTGGGAAACTAGCGGTACAACCCTACTGGAGTGAAGGGGCAATATCTCCTCTATGCCCCAGGAGATCAGGGGTGGGGGCAAAGGGATGGTGCCTCCTAGGAAAGGAGCCTCCTAGGAATGGACATCCTGGCAGTGTCAACCTGTGCCCCCTGACAATGCCCAATGGGCAAAGTGCCAATGCCCAGAGTGCACCTTAGCACTCCAGTATGGGAATTGGGCAGTGCCAAGGGGTCTGGGGGTGGAGCCTCCTGGGATGGGGCCTAGACGAGGGCCTAGGGGGTGGTTGCTATGGGTAGGGGAATTCTGCTGCCATGTTGCATGGAGATCATTCGGGGCTGGAGGGGCAGCCAGCAATTAGGGTGGGGTGGGGATGTGATCTGCTGTGGCGGGGGATAGGCAGTGGTCAATCATGGTGGGAGTCTGTCAGCAGATGGGGGAGATCGTCACTTCAGGGTGGGATGCTGGAGATTCGATGGTCCAGGATGTAGGGTTCGGGGCTGGCCAGGAATGTTCTTGGGGGCTGTGATCAGATCGTGGGGGTGTCGGAAGGGGCAGCATTCCGAGGTCCCAGGCTGGCCAATGATTGAACTGGCCAGCAAATAGGATCCACCCTGCATGTGCAGAGGTCTGGAACTGTCAGCCTCTGGCATGAATAGGCTCCACCTCTGAGCTTTTAATGATGTTCATGATTGTGGCCTTTGCATTTGCACACAGTGTGAGAGATTCGAGTGTGAACTCCTACTGAAAAAAACAATCGTGATTTACACCAGTTTTCCTGCGAATTCAGCACTTAGAACGTTTTTGGGAAATTGCCCCCAGCATCTCTAACCGCTTCTTCTCCATTGTACTTGCACATCAATCTGGATGATGTGCTCATGCAAAATTTGAACTTCCATACTTATGGCTCAGAGAGAGAGAGGATGTTTTTGATTGACCTGAACTCTTCTAGTGCTTTAGATCATTTTCTTCACCTGATGTTCCAGCTAGCTGATCATCTAATTGTATTTACACTCACTCCTGCGCATGAATGTATACATGAACCAACAGAATGTTTTTGGTTGAACTGAGCTCTTCGAATACTTTAAGTCATTTTCATCGCCTGATGTTCTTGCCAGCTGATTATCTAATTGTATTTATACTCACACCTGCTCATGTATACTCGTGTACATGTACATGAACCTACATTTATATAGTGCTTTTCATGACTCCTGGATGGCCCAAAGTGCTTTACAGCCAGTAAAATAGTTTTGAGGTATAGTTGCTCTTGTGGTATAGGGTGGAATTTTTAAGTCCAGCCTGCACAGGAATCATAGCAGGTGGGGGCAAACTGTGCTAAGGTCCATTTACCTCGGATAGGAATTCCCAGGGCAAGCACAGCTGGAAGATCCCATCCTTAGTTCATATTGCAAAAATGTTTTCAGTTATATATAAACTCTCACAATCTCTTGCTTCTTTGCAAATCACATGGTTTTGTTTTTGATTAACTCAGTTTGGTATAGTTCTGCCTTCCCTTAAAGACATCAACATCTCCAGACTTTTGCCAAATAAAATGTTATGTCCCTTCGTAGGAAATCCCTCTGTGTACATCATTAAAAAAAAACAACTCAAGCTCACCCAGTGCAATCAAAAAAAAATTTAAGAGTAAGCAGGAAGATCACGCCTAACAAATTTGTCATCACTTTTTGAGCATGTGATTGCATTATGAAATTTCTGACAAAATTTAGTATCAAGCGGCAATTTAAGGATTCTTGATTTCATTGACAATTATTTAGCATCCCATAAATCCCAGATCAAATCTGGACACAGTTCCATTGACACAGCTGAAGCTTTTATTCTCTCCTCAAAACCTGACTATTTGCTGCTTGTAGTTCTCAAAGCAACTTTCTGTTCAATTTCCGACTACACCATTGATTTCGTGGATATAATTCTTTTTAGTGACCTTGTCGAAACCTTCTCAAAGTCAAGATATATGCAATCGCGCTCTCATCATTTCATAATGCAATCACATGCTCAAAATGCGATGACAAATTTATTAGGCGTGACCTTTCTGCTTACTTTTAAAACCTTTTTGATTGCACTGGGTGAGCTTGAATTGCTTTTTTTTAATGACAGTCACTATTAACATCAACTTACCATAATTCTTTCTATTTTACATGAAAACCTTTTTCAATTTTATAATATTCTAGAATCTAAGGATAGAAGGAAATCTTTCGCTGCTTGCCATTCTGCGACTCCCTTTGTACTAAAAGCAGCTTTATCATCTTGAAGTGTTTTATTTTCCGACCCTTGCTTACCTTCATTTCATTAAATTGCTTAATAATTTTCTAATTACTTGGCTACTCGTTGTATCTGCAAACCCAATGGGTGCGAATTTTCTGACCACACTGACCCCAAAGCTGGAAAAAACACCCAAGATCAATAGACCTCTAAATGGCCTGTGTCCCACCCGCTATCATTCCGGTGGGAGAGGAAAATTCCTAATATGCCAATTTGCTTTTTTACTTTCCTTACTTGTCCAAAGGATGTTATGGGTATTTATAGCTTTTCCAATTCAGTCTTTTTTCCCCAGCCAGCAACATTAAAGAATCCTTTTCGCCATATAGTTGGATTCTCAAAAGAAAAATTGGTGCTGTGCATGTTATCCATGCTCTACAAAAATAAGTTTTTCCTAAACATTCTCCTCCTTATTTTGGAGACAATTGTCAATTGAACCTGATCACTGATTTTCTAATCAGAAGAAGTCATCTTTCTCCATTCACCCAAATAAAACCCCTGATGACTTTACAATCTCATTTTATAACCCGCTCTGAAGTTTACTGGCGCTCTGAAGAACAGTCAGATGGACTCAAAATGTTAACTGTTTCTCTCTCCCTAGAAACTGCCAGGGAGTCTGTTTTTGTATCATATTTCCAGCATGCTCAGTATTTTGCTTTTATTTGTGCTTTGTCATTGCCTTCTCTCAGAAGTTTCAGTATCTCTTATCTCCTCCTTGTCAATACTGTTCCTTATCCCTGAAGTAACTTTCTGGTGAAGATGCACTGTTTGCACTCAAAGGTTTCAATGCCTTTTTTGTAATGAAGCTTCCAAAATGGAACCTAACACTCTTAACTGTGGCATAGGCCTTTCTTTGTAAATCATTATCAAGATCTCCTTTTATGTTTACCCCTATCATCAAACATAAAATTCTACTATTTTCCCCATAGTTTTATTCACCTGTGCTCATGCAAACAGCCTACACAATTTCTACCTTTCCTTCCCGTATCACTTGGAAACTGTACTTAAACTTGATCAGGGGACGCTGTGCTAAAATAGCCACACATAATGTTCTACAGCGTGTTCAGGTACTCATACAACAGTTGCAGGCTATTTAGTGTGCTCTTAAATCACTGTATGAGTTGCTCCTGCTGAGCTATGAAATTCATTTCTGAGGCCCAAGTCTCTCAGCTCAATAAGAATTGTAAAAAGCAGGACAGATTCGAAAAAAACTTTGAAAGGTCCTCTCACAATCCCATGAAATCTAGTCCAGGAGATTATATAGACCCTGACCTACATCTTGAATGAAGTGAATGCCATCCTAACTAGATTGAGGTCAAATTCATTTTTGAAGGAATACAACAGATCCCAGAATCACAGGAGACCATTTGGGCTGCTATGTTTGTGCTATCTCACTTTAAGAGAAATTCACCTTGAACTACTCCCTTTCTTTTCCCTGTGGTCCTGACTATTTTTTTTCAAAGTGGCAAATCAGCATTTACCTGGAACCTGTCTTGCAGGCAGGGATATTCCAGATGTGTCCATTCCAGAGTGATCAGATAGTGGGCTGCAGGAGGCAGTCCTTGATGATGCATAGAACACTCAACTGGGTGAGTCAGCTGGCTGCAAGATTAAAAACTATTCAGCCCCTTGTTTCCTGCCCCTTGTTCTTTGGCTTGAGATTGCATTGACTCCAATGATGTCAGCTATGATGCCTTTTGCTACACAGTACAATGGGGGACAGGCCTATCGGACTAATGGATCTGCACCTCTCAGTCACGTTTACTTGTGCAGAGGATTGGATGCTTTGGATGTGATGAGAGACTTAGGATCTGATAGCAACATCTGTCAGCAATTTTTTAAAGAAATCTAGAGAAAAGAAAAGAATGTATTTTAGAATGCTGGCCTTGGGATATCCTTGAAACAGAACTTGAAAGGAAAGGCACGCGTGTGTGTTGTGCTGCAGGGCTGCCTTGAGTATTATGTAGAACTAGGGGAATATGCAGCCCTCAGTCAGACCTTTCCTGCAGGCATTTATGTTCCACTTGAGCCTCTTCCTATTCTCCCTCATTGAACATTATTAGCTGTCTTAACTTGTCCTTCATATGCTTATCCAGCTTCCACCAAATGCATCTGTATATTCATCTTAACACTCCTGAGGTGGTATGTTCCACATTCTAATTGATCTCAAAAGTTCCTTCTGAACTGTTCAGTTATTCTTTATGGTGATTATCTTACATCATTGACCTCTAGTTTTGTTCTTGGGAACATATTCTCTATTAAAATCTTTCATGATTTAAAAAAAAATTATTAGATCATCCCTCAGCTTGTTATTTTTAATTGTAAAGAGCCTTAATCTCTTCACCCTCCTTGATGGTGTGATTTTGCAGTTCTAATATCATCCTTATAAGTCTTCTTTGCATGCAGTGAAGTGCAAGATACTTATATAACATGTAGTCAGATGAGACACAATACGTTAAATGTTGTCTAATCAAATTTTAATGTAAGATTAACCTAATCTCCCTACTTTTCAATTCTCGATCTCTAGAAATAAAGCTCAGTGTTTTGATTTGTTCTTGGGATCTGAGTGTCACTAGCTAGACCAGCATTTATTGTCCTTCCCTAATTGACATTGAGAAGGTGGTGGTGAGCTATCTTCTTGAACTGCTGCGGCCCATGTGGTGTAGAGATGCACGCGGTGTTTCAGTATATTGACCCAGCAACATTGAAAGTATAGTAACACATTCCCAAGTCAAGATGGTCTGTGACTTGGAGAGGAACTTGTTTTTGTTTATGTTCTACATATTTGTTTTTCTCCTGGCCATAATAATCTGTGTTGCAATTTTTTGTGATTTATGTGTTTGGGCTAAATTTTACCAAAAAATTGGCAGAGTGATGTTTCTGCCGAGAAAACCGATGTGTTTCTCTCGAGAGACACAGGTCGGGTTTCTCTCCAGATCTTGCAATACAATGCCAAAAAAAATCAAGGGAGTGTAGTTCATGTTATCAGACAGTGGGTTGGGGCCTAAACACATTGGCAAAATTTGGCTGCACAGAAAAAGGGGTGTTCTTTAACTTGCATTAACCTTTCCCCTAAACCACAGAAGTCTCAGGAGCTCCCCTCCCCATACGAATGGGCAATTGGAATTGAAGGTTATGGGGAGAAAGCAGGATTAGGCTATTGAGTTGGATGACTAGCCATGATTGTAATGAATGGCAGGACAGGCTCAAAGGGCCAAATGGCTTCCTCCTGCACCTATCTTCTATGTTTCTGTGTTATATGATCAGATACATTTTGAAATTGTGCAGTATACTGAATGTCTAGGTCAATACACATAAGAAGCAGGGTCCTTCCACTAATCCCTTGGAAACTTCAAGATAACTTTTTCTCAAATTTAGAAACAATCATTCGCCATTAGCCTTGGTTTCTTGTCATTCAACTAATTTTATATCCATGATGCTACTGTTCCTCTCATTCTATTAGCTGTAAATTTGTTCACAAGTCAGTTGGGTGGCTCTTTATCAAATCCCTTTTGGAACTCCATGTACACCTACATTAGCTCATCAGCTCCCCACATACATGCTACAATTTCTAAAAGCTTCCCCATCAAGGTTAAACTGAGTGATCTGTAATTGCTGCACTTTCTCAAAATGTACACATTTTTTCAACAGGGGTTTAAGATTTACAGTTTGCAGACCTCTGGCATCTTAGTCTACAGAAGGCTGGAAAATTATGACTGGTGCATCTGCACTTTCAATGCTCACTTCCATCAGTACCTTGGATGCATCTCATCGGGTCTTGATGCCTCCTGAAGACCAAGCAGTCAACTTAAAGCTTCTCTTTTTAACCCTTTAAATGGCTGAACTACTTCCTCTTTCCTGAGAACCTTCTATCTTAAGTAATACTTTAATACTTCAGCCATGCCCCTTGCCTCCATATGTAAATCCTCTTTTTGATTACTAACGGCCCACTCCCCCTCTCAGCACCCTTTTACTGTTTGAATGCTTGTACTGGAGTTTTGGATTCCCTTTTATGTTAGCTGTTAGTCTCTCCTCATACTGTATTTTTGTTTCTCTCACTCACTTTACCAAGCTCCCTCTGAATCTTCATCATGACCCAAAACATTGGCTCTATTCTCTCTCCACAGATGCTGTTGGACCTGACGAGATTTTCTAGCAATTTTTGTTTGTGTCTTGGACCTTGCTTTATTTGGTGTGGTTCTAAATTGTGTTATCCACTTGACATTGTTACAAGCACATTTGTTCTGTTTCATCTTTTTCTTTTTTGTTATCCAAGGAATTATGAGTTTGTTTGCCCTATCTTTTCCTGTTATAGGAACATATATCGACTCAACTTACACTATTTCTTCTGTCAAGGCAGCATATTGTTCAGTCACCGTTCTCCCTGCTAATCTTTGATTCCAATGAGTATGCTCCAGCACTGCAACATGTCTTTTTGGTGCTCCACTGCAGATTTCACTGGGACCCTTTTGTCATTTAGTTCTATTCTATGATAAATGTTCAATTAGCTTCCTGACATTTATACCGGTTGTGGCTCATTTACTGCTTGAGGAAGATTAAATGATCATTAGAGTGGATAAAATCATCAACCTTGTGAGTGAATTTCCATTTACAAAAAATGTTCATGTTTAAAAACTTCTGCTTTTTCCATTTCCATTAGTGATTGTTAATTTTTACAGGAAGCAACAATTTTAAGCTAGGAAATTTGGCTATAGATGTTTAATTGGAATGGACAAAGAGATGTAATTTATCAGCTCAGAAATATTTAGTTTAAATATTAGTTTACTATCTTACTCTGGGTTATCCATATGCATGGCCAATTTTAAAGCCAGTCACCAAAGAACACCTCTTAATCTTAATAAAGGATGCCACAGTGGCACAGTAGTTAGCACTGCTGCCTCACAGTGCCAGGGGCCTGAGTTTGATTCTTGGCTTTGGGTCACTGCCTCTGTGAAGTTTGCACATTCTGCCGGTGTCTGTGTGGATTTTCTCCGAGTGCTCTGGTTTCCTCCCACAGTCCAAAGATGTGCAGGTTAGGTGGATTGGCCTGCTAAGTTGCCTTTTTTGTGTCAGGGGACAAATAGGATAAATGCATGAGATTATGCTGATAGGGCTTTGATGGGAATGTGGTCGGTGCAGACTTGATGGGCTGAATGGCCTCCTTCTGCATTGTAGAATTCTATGATTCTATGAGTGAATATCTCATAGGAGTCAGAATAACAATGTGGAGATGCTGGCATTGGACTGGTGTGGGCACAGCAAGAAGTCTCACAACACCAAGTTAAAGTCCAGCAGTTTTATTTGCAATCATAAGCTTCCTCAACTGAGGAAGGCACAGCTCTCTGAAAGCTCATGATTCCAAATAAACCTATTGGATTTTAACCTTGTGTTGTGAGTCAGAAGAATTTTAACTAACAGTGTGATGAATGCTGTCACCACTGAAATATTTTTTTGTTCATTACTGGCCCAGGTTTTGCAGTTAGCAGTGAGCTAACTGCACTCAGTGCTGACCACACAGAAAGCCTCACACAAAAATTTAGCTTCTCTCAAGCAACTACTCCTTTTTGACAGCAGCTTAAATGCAGTACTATTGGAGGAGAAATTACTGGTGTACTGTCAAAACCTAAAACCCTCTTTGAATACTGGCATGAGCACTTGTGATGGCAGCAAGCAAGATACGTGTGAGAGCAAGTGGTGATCTTTTGACCTCAGTCATACTGCAATACTCAGAATTCCTCAGAGCGGTGTCCTTGGTCCAACAATCTTCTGACGCTTCATCGATGACCTTCTTTTCATCATAAGGTCAGATATAGGGATGTTTACAGATGATTCCACAACATTAACTCCATTTGTGACTCCTCAGATACTGAAGTCATCCATGTTTAAAAGCAGCAAGCCCTGGACAATATGTAGGGATTGGCAGACAAGTGGCAAGTAACATTGACACCCCTCAAGTACCAGGCAATGACCATCTCCACTAAAGAGAGAAACTGACGGTTGTTTCTTGACATTCAATGGCATTACCATTGCTGAATCCCCAACTATCAACATCCTGGAGATGCCATGGACCAGAAACAGAAATGAACTAGTTATATAAATCTGTGCTTTCCAGGGCAGGTCAGAGGTTAAGAATCCTGTGGCAAATAGCATATCTCCTGACTTCCAAAGTCTGTGACCAACAACAAGATACAAATCAGGAGTGTGATAGAATATTCTCCACTTGCTAGATGAATGCAGTTCTAAAAACACTCAAGAAGCTCAAAACCATACAGGACAAAGCAGTTTATGTAACTGGCACTGCATCCACAAACCTTCACTCCCTCCACTACCGATGTATCATGGCAGCAGTGTGTACTACATACATAATGCACTGCAGCAATTCACCAGGCCTCCTTTGGCAGCACGTTACTCATCAGCCCAAGTCTGATTTTTGTCCAACTCTTACTGAAAATGGACAACAACTGCTTTAGTATCTAAGAAGAGTGATACTCAAAAATCAGTCAATCATTAATGATGATATCCACTTCAGACCTTATGTTGGAGGGAAAAGCATCTCCCTTGTCTACTGCTCTATCACTTTATGAAAATTATCAAGTAAACAGTTTGTCTCCAACCTGCACATTATCAATCAGGATAATCATATATCAAAATCTCACTACCTCTTAATTGGCCTTATTTGATTTTAAGCCCATAAATTCATCATATTTTGTTCTGTAATTCTCCTGTGAAATGCTTTTGGAAATTTTACTTATTATGTTAAATATACTATAGTAACATAAATTGTTGTTTCCTACACTAATCATGTGTTCATTTAACAAAATTCTACACATCTACCATGTACATCATGATTCTTTGTTTAGTTTAATGCTATATAAAATCCTAATGTAGTAAAGATTTATTACTATTTTTAGCAGTTCAGTAATTTGTAGTTCACAACAGTTGTCTACTGAATTCAATTAGCTGGTGAATTGTATGCTGCCTCACAATGTCTAAAAAGAGAGAAGAGAATTTTGATTCATATAGCACACTTGAGACAATCTGGAGCCTTGATTTTATTGGCACAGCCTCCTGAGGCTCGTAGGATCATACCCGAGGCCAACGGGAAATGCTGTTTTGTGAGGCTCACCCACCCTGATTTCGGAGTGCCCATGCTGGAAAAATCAGGGGCTGGATGTCCGAAATGCTTAACAGCCTAGTGAGGAATTCCCACGTACTGTGTTTGTTTTTTAGTGCCTACGCAATAGAAATGATCTGGATGAGTGCATTGAAGGATGGATTAGTAAATTTGCGGATGACACCAAAGTCGGAGGAATGGTAGATAGTGAAGAGGGGTGTTATAGTTTGCAGAGAGCCTTGGACAAGTTGCAGAGGTGGGCCGAGAGGTGGCAAATGGAGTTTAATGTGGAAAAGTGTGAGGTAATGCACTTTGGCAGGAATAACATATGTGTAGAGTATAGGGCTAATGGTAGGACTCTCAATAGTGTTGATGATCAGAGGGATCTTGGTGTATATGTTAATAGATCCCTGAAAGTTGGCAATCAAGTTGATAAGGTTGTTAAGAAGGCATATGGAGTCTTAGCTTTTATTGGTAGGGGGATTGAATTTCGGAGCCACAACGTCATGTTGCAACTGTACAAAACTCTAGTGCGGCCGCACTTGGAGTATTGTGTGCAGTTCTGGTCCCCGTATTATAAGAAAGATGTGGAGGCATTGGAGAGGGTACAGAGGAGGTTTACCAGGATGTTGCCTGGTATGGAGGGCAGGTCTTACGAGGAGAGAACATAGAACATAGAGGCTGAGGGATTTGAGGTTGTTTTCGTTAGAAAGAAGGCGGCTAAGAGGAGACCTTATTGAAACATATAAGATGATTAGAGGTTTAGACAGGGTGGACAGTGATAGCCTTTTTCCTAGGATGGAGAAAGCTAGCACGAGGGGACATAGCTTTAAAGTAAGGGGTGGTAGTTATAGGATGGATGTCAGAGGTAGGTTCTTTACCCAGAGGGTGGTAAGGGTATGGAATGCCCTGCCTGCGTCAGTTGTAGATGCGCCAAGTTTGGCGGCGTTTAAGAGGTTAGTAGATAAGTTTATGGACGAAAAGGGAATGGTTTAGGTTAGACGGTCGTTGCTTTTTGTTAATTGGTCGGCGCAACATCGAAGGCCGAAGGGCCTGTTCTGCGCTGTAATGTTATATGTTCTACGCAAAGCAAGGCAGGGAGTGGGGGGAGAAAAGTTGTGGTTGGGAAAGATGTCCTCCTCAGTAAATGGATGAACATTTGGCAAATGGAGTTAAATGTGGGAATATGTGAGCTTGTCGGTTTGGCAGGAAGTTTAGAAGAGTGAAAGATGGAGACAGCTTGCTACAGCTCCACAGGATACTGATGTGGCCATCCAAAAAAAGTTAAATAAGTTTATTTATTAGTCATAAGTACGCTTACATTTACGCTATAATGATGTTACTGTGAAAATGCCCTAGTTGCCATCAACTGACACCTGTTCAGGCACACCGTGGGAAAATTTAGCATGGCCAATTGAGCATTAACCAACATATCTTTCTGGCTGTAGGAGGAAACCAAAGCACTCAGAGAAAACCCACGCAGACACAGGGCGAACATACAAACTCCACGTAGATATGTGCCAAGCCCGCAATCAAACATGGGTCCCTGGCACTGTGAGGCAGCGTTGCGAACCATTGTGCCACCTGCCACCCTGTGGAGTATTGCAGACAGTTTGGCACTTTACTCAAGAAAGGACATACTTGCATTGGAAATAGTTCAGATTAGGTTACTGGTCTGATTCCTGGGATGAGGGATTTGCTTTGCAAGGAATAGTTGAACAGGTTGAGCTTATATTCATTGATTTTCAAAGAATTAGAGGGGATCTTACATAGAACATAGAACATAGAACATTACAGCACAGAACAGGCCCTTCGGCCTTCGATGTTGTGCCGACCAAAATAAAAAAGCAATGCCCCTCCAAACTAAACCATTCCCTTCTCTTCCATATACTTATCAATTAACCTCTTAAACGCCACCAAACTTGGCGCATGTACAACAGCTGCAGGCAGGGCATTCCACTCCCTAATCACTCTTTGAGTAAAGAACCTACCTATGATATCCGTCCTATAACTCATACCCCTTAATTTAAAGCTGTGTCCCCTCGTGCTAGCTTTCTCCATCCTAGGAAAAAGACTATCACTGTCCACCCTATCTAAACCTCTAATAATCTTATATGCTTCAATAAGATCCCCTCTTAGCCGCCTCCTTTCTAACGAAAACAACCTCAAATCCTTCAACCTCCCTTCATAGGACCTGCCCTCCATACCAGGCAACATCCTGGTAAACCTCCTCTGTACCCTCTCCAATGCATCCACATCTTTCTTATAATGTGGGGACCAGAACTGCACACAATACTCCAAGTGCGGCCGCACTAGAGTTGTGTACAGTTGCAACATGATGCTGCGGCTCCTAAATTCAATCCCCCTACCAATAAAAGCTAAGACTCCATATGCCTTCTTAACAACTTTATCCACTTGACTGCCTACTTTCAGGGATCTATTGACACATACACCAAGATCCTTCTGTTCCTCAACACTATTAAGAGCCCTACATTAGCCCTATACTCTACACATTTATTGTTCCTGCCAAAGTGCATTACCTCACACTTTTCCACATTAAACTCCATTTGCCACCTCTCGGCCCAGCTCTGCAACTTGTCCAATTCACTCTGTAAACTATAACCCCCCTCTTCACTATCTACCACTCCACCGACTTTAGTGTCATCTGCAAATTTACTGATCCATCCCTCAATACCCTCATCCAGATAATTTATAAAAATTACAAACAGCAGGGGCCCCAAAACAGACCCCTGAGGCACACCACTCGTCACCGAACCCCACGATGAATATCTCCCATCAACCACCACCCTCTGTCTTCTATCTGCCAGCCAATTCCTAATCCAATTAGCTAAATCACCCTCTAGTCCACACATCTGCATTTTCTGTAGAAGTCTTCCATGGGCCACCTTATCAAACGCCTTACTAAAGTCCATATATACCACATCAACCGCCTTACCCCATCCACCTCCTTAGTCACTTTTTCAAAAAACTCAATGAGGTTAGTAAGGCACGACCTACCCTTCACAAAACCATGCTGACTATCCCCAATCAATGCATTTCTCTCTAAATAACTATAAATCCTATCCCTAATTATTCTCTCCAATACTTTGCCCACAACAGAAGAAAGACTCACTGGCCTATAATTCCCTGTAAGGTCTCTCTTCCCCTTCTTGAACAACGGGACCACATTCGCTATCCTCCAGTCCTCCGGAACCACACCCGTAACCAACGAGGACCTGAAGATCAGAGCCAGAGGCTCTGCAATCTCCTCTCTTGCCTCCCAGAGAATACTAGGGTAAATCCCGTCTGGCCCAGGGGACTTATCCAACTTCAAACCCTCAAGAATTTCTAACACATCCTCCCTATCTACTACAATACTTCCCAATTTGCAACCCTGTACCTCAGTGATCTCCATAGCTACATTTCCAGCACTCTGCATGAATACCGAAGAGAAATATTTATTCAGTGCCTCACCAATCTCTTCAGGCTTCACGCACAACTTCCCACTGCTGTCTATGACTGGCCCTAATCTTGCCCTAACCAATCTTCTATTCTTAACATATCGAAAGAAAGCTTTAGGCTTCTCCTTAATCCTATCAGCCAACATCTTCTCGTGTCCCCTCTTAGCTCTCCTCAATTCACTTTTTACCTCCTTCCTGGCTAATCTATAGCTATCCATTGCACTAACCGAACCTTCAACCCTCATCCTGACATAAGCCTCCTTTTTCTTCTTAACCAGCAAATCAACTTTTTTCGTACACCAAGGCTCTCTTACTCGACCATTTCCTTCCTGCCTGACAGGGTATATAATTATCAAATCTTGTTGAAATGTACATGATTCTAAGAGTGTTTGACATGGTAAATGCTGAGACGATATTTCCCTCATGGGAGAATCTATGATTAAGGAGAATTGTTTCAAAATAATGGGTTTCCTTCTTTCAGAATGTCATCAGTGTTTGGAATTGAGTAGTGAAGCCTGGGTCAGTAGATGTAATGATGTGGAGATGCCGGTGTTGGACTGGGTATATTCAATGCTGAGCTAGGTAGATTTCAGATTGACAAACAAATCAATGATTACGGGGGAGAACTCAGGAAAGTGGTGTTAAAGCCCCTATCAGATCAGTCATAACCTTGTTGAATGGTGAAGCAGGCTTGAAAGGCCAAATGGCCTACTTCTGCTCGTATTTCTTAGGCTGTTATGTTGTTAGGTAAATAGAAAGCATTGCTCCTTTGCTACTGACTGCTACATCTTGGTCTATATATATTTACTTGCAAGTGCAAATAACTTACTTTTTTGGGGTGCCCATTGCAACAGTTGTTTGCCCCGAGGTGGTCAGTATTGGCCCTACTCGGATAAGCCTCATCTCACTCTCACAGCCTAACAAGTAGCCTTTAGAGAGACAAATGCAAGTTGCTGCCAAAAAAAAGTCAATACACCTTTAATGTGGACCCAGGAGGAAAAATTCGTGCTTCTCCCAGCTCCACCTTAAAAGCATGTGATCCATTAGCAGCCATTGATCAGTCCTTCACCATTCTTCCACATCCCCCTACTGATTCTGTTCACCACAAATCTCCTTTGCCCCTTCCAGTTTCCCTCTTCATAGTCAGAGCCATTCCCCAACTTCCATTTAGGACTTCCCTAAGGACTGCGATTGGCAATGCAATTGTTCAACCTTCTCGGATCCACTTTTCCTGAGAGTGGCACAGTGGGGGTCAAGTGCTGCTGCCTCACAGCACCAGGGACCTGATTCAATTCCAGCCTCAGGTCACTGTCTCTGTGGAGTTTACATATTCTCCCCGTGTCCACATGGATTACCTCTGAGTGCTCGGTTTCTTCCCACAGTCCAAAGATGTGTGAGTTAGGTCGATTGGCCATGCTAAATTAATCCTAGAGTTAGGAGGATTAGCTAGTAAATATACTGGTTTACTGGAATAGGACATGGATGGGACTGTATGGTGCAGAACCAATGGGACAAATTACCTCCTTATGCTCTGTAGCTATTCTGTAGATTCTAGGTTCATTCCTTGGGCAGAACTGCTGCCTCACAGTGCCAAGGTCTCAGGTTCAAATCCAGCTTGTGTCACTGTCGGTGTAGAGTTTGCATATTCTCCCCCTGTCTGAGTGAGTTTACACCGGGTGCTCCGGTTTCCTCCACAGTCCAAAGATGTGCAGATTAGGTTGATTGGCCATGCTAAATTGTCTGTTAGTGTCAGGGGGAATAGCAGGTTAAAATGCATGGAGTTGTGGGAATAGGGTTTGGATGAGATTGCGGTCAGTGCAGACTCAGTGGACCAAATGGCCTCCTTCTGTACTGTAGAGATCCTATGATGATTCTAGACGTCTGCAGCTACTATGGCAATAATAATGAGGCTTGCAGCCATCTATGGCACCGTGGCACAGTGGCACAGTGATTAGCACTGCTGCCTCACAGTGCCAGGATCCTGGGGTTTAATTCCAGCCTCAGATCACTGTCTTTATGTTCCCCCCGTGTCTGCATGGGTTTCTTCTAGATGCTCTGGTTTCTTCCCACACTCTAAAATGTGCAGGATAGGTTGATTGGCCATGCTAAATTGCCACTTAATGTCAGGAGGATAAGAAGATTAAATCTGTGGAATTAAGAGGATAGGGCTTGGGTGGATTGTTGTCGGTGCAGGCTCAATGGGCCAATTGGCCTCCTTTTGCACTGTAATGATTCTGTGATTCTTCTATTCTCTACTGGAAATTATTTCTTCCCTCCCCCCCACCTCCCGAGAATCTTTAACATACTGTCAAAGCTTCAAAGAACTGTTACTATTTATTGTACAGTGAATATCATTTTCTTCACAGCCCTGATATTATTCAATTCAATGTAAAGGTTATTTCCCAGTTTCTTAAAATTATGCAGAAGGTAATGAAGCAATTCATTTGTTTTTTTCACTGCCTAAAGCTTTCTTGATTTATAAGCCACAAGTTAGACAAACAATAAGAAATGCCTCGTTTGCTATTAGCCATTTTATACCTTGCCAACATACTAAAGTAAGAAAGAGGTGTGAACTATTGACATGCATTTATCATAGTACTATTGACCTCCCAATTCAAATCTTAAGAGATCCATATGTTTTGATGCTGCTGCCAGTGAGAGAAAAAAAAACAAGCTGTAGGCTACATTGTCTGTGTTTTTCATCTGTAAACTTTTGCCTCTGACTTCTATTATGTAAATTGTCTGGCTGACTTTGGCATATGTCTTGGTGCAGAGAGCAAGATCTATAAAATGATTAATGGAGTTATCAAGAAATGACAAATGTCTTGTGAGGTGAAGCTCACTTTACCACATTTTTGGGGATTGTGCCTACGGGCGACACTATAAGGTTTATATAAGAGGTTCCATGCAAAGGCCTGTCGCTGATTAATTATTTCTTTATTTCAACTTGTATTATGCTCATTTTCATATTGCCTAATAGAGTCTTTGTTGAACTTACTGTCAAAGGACTTTTGAATATGCATTTCTCAACCTTCAAAGAAACCTTTGCAGTGAACTGTGCTTTGGCAATTACTATGTAAAGCTTAAGAATAGACAAGTCTTATTTACATTTGAATTACATTAGTGCCAATTGTAGAAATTTTCTTCAAACAAGCCCAGGTTGGACCTTAGGGGAAAGCAAAATAATTTGCATTAAATTTCAATGTTAATTTCTTAGCACTTGCATCAAATTTGTTTAAAGTAGCAGTTATCCTTTCTGCTATGTCTCTTACAATCCATCTTAATGAATAGGAAGTTGGTTCAAAATTATTTGCAAGTTAATACTAAATATATATTTTATGAACACTGATGAAATGCTATTTAGATAATTACGGAAGTATTGAATGCACATTACAAATCTGTTTATTATCATAGAATCATAGAATTCCTACAGTGCAAAAGGAAGCCATTCAGCCCATTGAGCTTGCACCAACAGCAATCCCACCTAAACCCTATCCCCATAACCACTTGTATTTACCCTGCTATTCTTCTAAAACTAAAGAACAATGGAGTATGGCCAATCCACCTAATCTATATATTTTTGGAGTGTGGAAGGGCACCCAGGCAGACACATGTCAACTCCATACAGTCACCCAAGGCTGGAACTGAACCCGGGTCACTGGCATTGTGTGGCAGCAGTACTAACCATTGTAACACTGTGCTGCCCATTATATTCATTTTAAAAATACATTGCTGATTTGCAAGTGTTGCTCATTAATAGAATGGCAAATAAAATGAACCAGAGGATATTTTAGGACTAATTAAGTGGTTTCTGTCTTGTATTTGTGTCTTGTGATTTTGAGTAATAAGTAATTTAATGATCTGCTAAATTTGTGTATCAACCATGGGTTTTTAGCTTTATAGATGTTAATTGGATGTAATCTTCTTTGCCTTGTAATAATAATTCACTGATGACCTCTGATCAAACTCATTGGGCAGCTGTAGGAGTGGTCTTTCTTATACACTTTCAGAGTGTGTTTTATGATTGCCTATTTTTTTCAAGCACAGTGTCACTGAATGTATCGCATTCAGATTTCAGATCCCTTCATATTTAATTGTCTCTGTCTTCCTGAAATACTTTCATGCATCTTCCTGTACATGAAGAAGATTTATCTTCAAGCTGAAATTAGTGATCTTCAGAACACAAATAGCCATATTTGGCATTTTTCTTGCTGCCATTGTTGTCATTTACTCTAT
This sequence comes from Sphyrna mokarran, assembly GCA_024679065.1. Taxonomy (NCBI): domain Eukaryota; kingdom Metazoa; phylum Chordata; class Chondrichthyes; order Carcharhiniformes; family Carcharhinidae; genus Sphyrna; species Sphyrna mokarran. Next base: position 68,755,809 of record JAGIQG010000011.1, on the reverse strand, counting down.
TTTTTATGTAAAATAACTTGTCCTTCTATAGCACTTTTCATGACCTCAGCACAGTACAATGTGTCTTGCAGTAATGGAATCATAGAATCCCTACAGTACAGAAGGAAGCCATTCGACATACCTAGTCTTCACTGACTGTCTAATAGAGCATCGTAGCTAGACCTTACCTCCAGAACTCCACATATGTATGCAGCCAGTTCCCCCAAACCTACACATTTTGGGACACTAAGTGAGAATTTAACATGGCCAATCAACCTACCCTGCATATTGTTGGACTCTGGGAATAAAGCAGAGTATCCGGAAGAAACCCACTGGGAGAATATGTGAACTCCACACAGATGATGTGGAGAATTGAACCCAGGTCCCTATCACTGTGAGGCAGCAGTGCTAACCACTATGCCACGATGCTGCCATGTCAATGAAGTATTCTGGAAGTGTTGTCATTATTGTAATGTAGGGAAACATTGTAGCTAAATTGTGCATGGCAATGTTCCATAAACATTTCTGGAGATATGGGTTGAGGGGTAAATGTTGCTATGTGAAATCCCATTTCTTTAAAGAGTGCTATGGGATATTTTATATCCGTGTAAGGGGGAAAAGGTGGAGTGATTTATAATCTGATTCTACATTCTCACCATCACTACACTTACATTGACTGTAGAGCACTTTGTCATGCCTTAAGGTCATGAAAGGCATTATATAAAGTAACTTTAGTTTTACTCTTTTCGTTCTTACTTTCAAATAATCCAACAGTGCAGCATTCAGAGAAACTTTAATAAATTTATTTTTATTTTATTCAGTCTGGCATCAGAAAGAATTCAAAATCTTATTATTGTACTCTTGTAATTTCATAGGAAGCCGTACAATATGAATGGAATAATTGTCACAAAAACAAGGATTTTAGTTCGGGTCAGAAAGCAATATGGTAAACATTTCTAGTAACTGATTTTGACAAGGAACTTCCAACCGCTGGGATAAAAGAGAAATCAAAAGGATAGATTGATACAGATCAGCCATGTTCTAATTGCATGACCAATGGCATATGTTTGTTCATGTGTTCTTAGACCTGATTCCTGTGATACAAAATAAGTAAATAGTTAAGTGTTCAAATACTTATGAATTGCTCACCAAATGTGAAATTCTTTTCAAGGACTGTTTTTTTTTAGAAACAAGAGAATGGGACAAGTAAAAATACTAAGCATATAGACATAATATGATCTTTTGATTTGATTTCTTATTGTCATATTCAGTGGTATTCAGTGAGAAGTATTTGTTCTTGCATGCATATTATTTATACAGTACATAGAAGAGAAGAAAAGAAAGAGAAGAATGTAGTGGTACAGCCATAGCTAGGGAGTACAGAAAGGTTACCTTAATATAAGATATGTTCATTCTAAAGTCTGATAGCAGCAAGGAAGAAGTTGTTCTTGAGTTGGTTGATCTGTGACCTCAGACTTTTATGTCTTTTTCCCAATGGAAAAAGGTGGAAGACAGCATGTCCGGGGTCCGTGGAATCCTTGCTTATGCTGGCTGCTTTTCTAAGGCAGTAGAAAGTGTAGATAAAGTCAATGAATGGGAGGCTGGTTTGATCGGAAATGTTTCCATGACACCATTTTTGAAAATGATGGTCTGGTTACACTGAATATAATGTTAAGATGTACACCACTTTTTCTTTTTCTCTGAAGCTTAATTTAAGAGAAGAAGATGACATAAATGGCAATATCATAGAGTTTGTAATCCCAAAGACCCAGGTTAATGCTCTGAGGCAAGCGTTCAAATCGCACCGTTGCAGCTGATTATATTTAAATTTAATAAAGACATCTGGAATATAAAACTTATCCCTGCGATGATGGCAATGAAATGACTAATTGTTGCAAAGACCCAAGTGTTACACTAAAGTCCTTTAAGGAAAGAAAACCTGCCATCCTGGTCTGGCCTGGCCTACATGTGATGCAGATCCACAGCAACATGGTTGACTCTTAACTGCCCTTTGAAATGGCTGAGCAAGCCACTCAGTAGAATTCCTGTGGAATTCATTACCATAAGTAGTGTTTGATACCAAAACATCGGGCCCATTTTTGGGTGCAAAAGCTTGGTAAAGTAGGGCCCACTTTACCAAGGCTTGAAAATGTCCACTATCTGAGCCATACCCGAAGCAGACGCAATGGTGACTTAAATGTATTTGCATGCATTTAAATCAAATTAATGGACTGCCCACCCATCTTTACCCCCTTTACCATTGAATTCACCTGTCCAGATTCGGCTCGAAAGAGACATGCTCGCCAAAGGTCTTTCTCGGGCGCTCCAGTTTCTGAAAAGGCAAGTTCGGAGCTTCCAACAGCTCTCAAACTCAGATCGGTGGTGGGGAATGGGGGTGGAGGGGATGGGAGGAAGACAGGTCAGATCATTCTCTGGTGGAGGCAGGCAGTAGGAGGAGGAGAGCCAGATCGCTCTCTGGTGTGAAGAGGAGGGAGGCCTGATCATTTTCTGGTGGGCAGAAGGGAGGAGGGAGGCCCAATCATTCTCTGGTGGTGGCGGAGGGAAGAGGGAGGCGAGCCAGATGTATCTCTGGCGGGGGCAGAGGGGGAAGCCCGGGCATTCTCCAGTGGTGGGGCAGAGAGGCCCAATCATTCTCTGGTTGGAGGGAGGATGGAGTTTGGAGGCCAGATGGATCCTTGGTGGGGGGAGGCAGGAGAAGGCCACTCTGTGGGTAATTGATGGGGGAGAAGGGGGTACCGCTGCCACTCTGCTGGTGATCGGTGAGGGACAAGGGGGACAGGGGTTCGAGATCAGTCTGGATAGCAGGGGATGGGTGGATAAGGGGGACAATTATATTGTGGGGATGAGACATGTCTGAGGGGGCCATCGCTCCCACTTTTCGCTCCTGGGCACTTTATCCACTTTTTGTGATCTGGGAGTGAAGTGATGGGCAAGTTTCTTTGGATTTTTTTTCACTGCACATGTGCAGTTCAAAGCTCCAATCAGAACAGCAGCATTTCGCGCGCAATAAGCCTCGCCCACAGCGCAATTCAGACTTGCAATTTTTTTCAGGCTAAGTGCATATGGGGCCACCTGAGAGCAGTTTTTCTAGTTTGATCTGAATTGCGCCCAGATTCAGCTCTTAGAATCAAAATGATAAAATCGGGCCCATTAATCTATTCAAGAGGCAGCTGGATATAGTATTTGGGGCAAATGGCATCAAAGGTTATGGGGAGAAAGCAGGATTAGGCTATTAAGTTGGATGATCAGCCATGATTGTAATGAATTGGTATACATGGGGAGGTAGTAAATTGGATTAGACACTGGCTCAATGGAAGGAGCCAGAGAGTGGTTGTGGGGGATTGCTTCTCTGAATGGAGGCCTGTGACTAGTGGTGTGTCGCAAGGATCGGTGTTGGGTCCATTGTTGTTTGTCATCTTTATCAATGATCTGGATGATAATGTGGTAAATTGGATCAGCAAATTTGCTGGTTGGGGATGTAGTGGACAGTGAGGAAGGTTTTCAAAGCTTGCACAGGGATTTGGACCAACTAGAAAAATGGGCTGAAAAATGGCAAATGGAATTTAACGCAGACACGTGAGGTATTGCACTTTGGAAGGACAAACTAAAGTAGAATGTACAGGGTAAATGGTAGGACTCTGAAGAATGCAGTTGAACAGAGGGATTTGGGAATACAGGTACAGAATTCCCTACAAGTGATGTCATGGGTGGATAGGGTCGTAAAGAATGCTTTTGGTACATTGGCCTTTATAAATGGGACTTTAGAATATTATGTACAGTTTTGGTCACCTAGTTACAGGAAGGATGTAAATAAGGTTGAGAGAGTGCAGAGAAGGTTCACAAGGATGTTGGCGGGACTTGAGGAGCTGAGTTACAGAGAGAGATTGAATAGGTTAGGACTTTATTCCCTGGAATGTAGAAGAATGAGTGGAGATTCGATAGAGGTGTATAAGATTTTGATGGGTATAGATAGAGTGAATGCAAACAGGCTTTTTTTCACTGAGGCTAAGGGAGAAAAAAAAAGAGGGCATGGGTAAAGGGTGAAAGGAGAAAAGTTTAAAGGGAATATTGCGGGGGGGGGGCTTCTTCATGCAGAGAGGAGTGGGAATGTGGAATGAGCTGTCAGATAAAGTGGTAAATGTGGGATCACTTTTAACATTTAAGAAAAACTTGGACAGGTTCATGGATGAGAGGGGTGTGGAGGGATATGGTCCAAGTGCTGGTCAGTGGGATGAGGCAAAAAATGGTTCAGCACAGACAAGAAGGGCCAAAAGGCCTGTTTCTGAGCTGTAATTTTCTATGGTTCTATGACCAAATTGCCTCCCTCTGCTCCTACCTTCTATGTTTCTATGTTCTAAAGTAATAAGGAACAGACAACAAATGCTGGACACATTCCATTTGCTTGAAACTTTAAAACTTAATGTAATTTCTATTTTCCTCAATTATTGTTTCCCAGAATTCCTACTTGGTTAAATCAACCAACTTTGAGGGCTAACATGGATTTTGCAGCCATAATACTGATAAAAAGAATGCTTTTAAAAACCTCACAGTGAAGCTTGTGAAATATCATTGCTAATATTGATAAATATATTAAATGCATTTGCATGCATTTAAATTGAATTAATGGACTGCCAAACCAACTTTACCTGCATTTCCCACTTTACCATCATGTTTGCCCATCCAGATTTGGTGCAAAGCAGACATGCTCAGCAAAGGTCTATTTTGGGCGCTCCAGTTTCTGAAGAAGTAAGTCCAGAGCTTCCAATGGCTCTCTGATTCAGATCAGTGGTGGTGGTAATGATGATGGTAGTGGCGGTGGGGCGGGGGGAAGGGGGCGGGGGGATGGGAGGGGGGTGGGGGGTGGTGGTGGAGGTTGATGGATACTTGGGTACTACACTATAAATATGCAGTATAATTTAACTAAATTATCCATTCTAGCTCCAGAATAATTAGTCATCATTGTTTCTTTGGTATGTATTACTAACAGAGGAAACATTGATTCTGTTGTGCTGATTCAATAGCAAATTATTTACCAAACGATTTGTAGATATTTTCAGGAGATGTAGTAACATTTTGTTTGGAAAATTTTACAGGAATGTAAAATCTTGGTTACTTGTTTGTCATCCATGAAGTCTGGTAAAGTAACAACTGTAAGAAAAGTTATGACATTCTGCATTCCAGCAAAATGCTTTGTAAAGTATCTTTGCATCAGGTAGAATATATTTCAACATTAAATATTTAAGGTGAAGTGTTCGCTTCCTTTCTGTCAGAATGTAATCAATAATGGTTTGTCTTCCTATCCAGAGTTTTGTCTAACATAACCAATTTGTTTCCCCAATAATCAATCAAGTATAGAACATTAAACATCAGTTTTTATTTGTTAATTAATCATTATAAATAATTTACCTTATAACTAACTTTCTAGCTTTTGCTAGAAAAGCTGTTTAAAAGATTGATTGAACAGTGCCAGTCCTATTGATTCATTTTGTTTTAACTGAGAATTGATGGTTTATACTATGCAAACGATACATGTCACGGAATATCTTCTTCAAATTGAGAAATACATTTCAGTTTGACATGGTGTCTATATACTGTTTGAGAAGCCAAAATGAAGAAATAATCATATTGTTAAAGTATTTTATGATAAAAATTGTAGAGTTATATTATTAATAAATTGTCAGACCTTTAATTGACATTTATGATCTACTATATACACTTAACATTAAGACAGAAGTGAGGGTGGGCAAATTGCCCAGTGCTAATGACACAGCAATTTTCTCTAAGTAGTCATATAATAAAACCATAAATAGAAACTAATGGCCCATCAAAAATTGGTTTCTTGCCCATAATTTTACACAAAGAGTATTTAATGGTAAAGCACTTCAGTGACACCATCCAATTTGTGTTTCCCAGTGCGCATCTTCATTTTATAGTAATTGTCCAATTAATATCATTGCCATAGACCAAGACTGCTCTGTAGCTGAGGGATAAATGCAAAAGTGAATTGAAATCTGAAGGATTCTGACAAGACCATTTCAAATTTATTTGTAGTATCAGATATAATTGGACCAAAATGGTGCTGTCATATGCAAATCTCCTATCTTAAAACATTAGTTCCATGGATTTGCAGAGGGACTGTAAAATTGGTGAATAAATTTCACTTGTAAAATTTACATGACTTTGTTTTAAATCAGGTAGCAGGGCAATGAAAATTGTTCACGATTACTTCATTGTACATCTAGATCCCTGCATATCCAGATCTGGGAAGAGGTGTTGGTGTAATGGTAAGGTCACTGGGCTAAAAATGTAGAAGCCCAGGCTACTGCTCAGGGGGCAAAGGTTTAAGTCACACAGCAGAAGTTGTTGGAATTTAAATCCAATCAATAATTCTGGAATTAAAAGCTAGTCTCATTACTAGTGACCATGAATTGATTGCTGTAAAAACCTACTGAGTTCAATAATGCCCCTTAAGGAAGGAAATCACCTTCCTTACCTGGTCTGACCTATATGGGACCCCAGATCCACAGCAATGGGATTGACTCTTAATTGTCCCCTGCACTTTCCAAACACTCTTCCATGTCCATGTAGATGGTCAAGGCCAGCAGAAGTATGAGAACACAATCAAACAGGAGTTGCTCTTCAAGCCACACAACATCTTTACTTGGAACTATATTGTCATTTTTTCATTGTCACTGGGCCAAAGTGCTGGAAATTCATCCTTAAGAGAGCTCTGAATATTTAGAAACCACAAGGAGGAAGGAAGGAACCTCACCACCATCTTCTAAAAGCCGATTACAGATGGTCAATATTTGCTAGCCTAACCCATGATGCCAACATCCTGTGAGTACATAAATAAACTAACCTGATTGGAAATTCCTCGGAGCCAGGATAATGGCAAGAAACCGGCATGGAAGCACAAACTTGTATTCCTGCCTGTTCTCTTCTCAAGCTCAATCTATTTGAAAATCCAGGCCACAGTGTAATGTTCTGTTCACCCCCATTGGAATAAGTCTCCCTGTGCTGCATCTGGGAACGCTCTCTGGGCTTATTTTCATTCTTTTGCAGAAGCAGCTTCCTTTTTTTCTGTGTAGCTTCCCTTTCAGAGGGACGTGTTTCCATTAAGAGCTGGCGGCTAGCTGGAACATAGGCGAGCCTCATGTACTGTAAGGCCTCTGTCATGTTTGCCACCAGCCAACAAGCAAAAACCATGGCAATCAGGAGGCAACATGATGTTTGCTCGCTTAAACTTGGGCCTTATCAAATTCTTAGCCTCAGGATCTATTTGGAAAATATGTGATCAATATTCTGGAATTTCTTTTGATAGTGTCTATAAATCAGAGAGGAATGTGGTGGATGTTTCACTGAGGTGATTAAATAAGTGGATCCAGCAGACGGTTCCCTCAATATTCTTTGAGGTATGGCTGCTCAGCACTCTGTTCAACCAAAATTATGACAGTGTCCAAAATTGACACAGGATTTCCATCTGTGAGGGAGACAATGGTGATATGGCAGTGTCACTGGATTAGTCATATAGACGTCTAGGCTAATTCTCTCAAACATATATTGCAATCTCACCATGTCAGCTGGTGGAATTTCAATTCAATCAATAATTTTGGGATTGAAAGCTGATTTTAGTAGTTTTTTTAAATTCACTAATGGGACATGGGCATCACTGGCCAGTATTTATTGCCCATGCCTAGTTGCCTGAAGACAGTTGAGAGTCAACCATGTTGCTATGGCTCTCAAGTTACGTGTTGGCCAGACCGCGTAAGGATGGCAGATTTCCTTCTCTAAAGGACACGAGTGAACTGGATGGGTTTTTCCAACAATCGACAATGGTTTCATGGTCATTAGATTCTTAATTCCAGATATTTTTTATTGTGTTCAGATTCCACCATCCATCCTGGTGAGATTCGAACTCAGGTCCCAGAACGTTAGCTAAGTTTCTGTGTTAGTAGTTAGTTAATGATAATACCACTAGGCCATCACTTTGCCTTGATCAAGAAATAATTGTTGATTCTTTTAAGAATGGAAATCTGCTGCCCGTACTGGTCAAGGCCTTGTGAGAGATGCGAACAGCCTATGAAATAATAAGACAGAAATATTTTAACAAGCCTCCCAGTTGTTTCCAACAAGTATTAACCATTAAATGGAAGCCTCTTTGAAATTATGTTTAATTTTCAGTGACCTACTGTCTAGTTTACACTAAAGAAAAGAAATAAATAAACACCATTCTTCCTAACCTAAAGTGATATGATTGGAATCTATCTCAATCTGACCAATCTTCAGGTATTCAGTCACTTGGCAGATTTCGTACATTGGGGAGAATGAAAAATAATTTCCTTAGAAGTAATGGGGGTGGAAGGAGTCTTCCTGCAGTATGTTTCACATGGTGGGAGGTGACACACTATTCACCATTGAACAGGGACAGTATCTCCTGGTCTCGCCACTGTCAATGGGATTTCCCATTGATTCCACACCACAGAATCAGGAAATCCATGGTAGAGGTACACCATAATAGACCAGAAGATCCTGCCAGTGTGTTCAGCCAGGGTATTTCAGCCAGTGCATATTTCTAATATATTTATATGTGATATAAAACTTCCCATCTTAAACATGTGACAGTTCATAAGTATGCCTTTCCATACTGAACAATTTTTATCCCCTCCCCAACCCCTCCTGCATTCTGTTCGTAATGTTTTACACAATTGTGGGCGGCATGGTAGCACAATGGTTTGCATTACTGTCTCACAGTACCAGGGACCGGATTCAATTCCGGCCTTGGGTGACTCTGTGGAGTTTGCACATTCTCCCCGTGACTGTATAGGTTTCCTCCGAGTGCTCCAGTTTCCTCCCGCACTCCAAAGATGTGAGGGTTAGGTGGATTGGCCATATTAGATTATCCCGGTGTGTCAGGGGAATAACAGGGTAAATATGTGGGGTTACAGGGATAATATCTGTGTGGGATGTTTATCAGTGCAGGCTATACGGGTCAAATGGTCTCTTTCTGCATTATAGGGATTATTATGGTTCCAATCCACTTAATCTTATTATGCAGAAGTCAATCCATTTCCATCCTCTCCTCTGTTATGCAAAAATATTTCTCCATTCAACATCTTATTGAGAGAATATACAATGCATGTAAAAATAATCCTTTAACCATTGCTGTACAGCAGTATAGCAGCCTGATCAATTGTGTGTTTGATGCAGGCAGTGTGACATTGTTAATAATACCTATAAGTCTACTATCTTGAATATTATCCTTACACTTCATGCATGTGCGTACAAGTCTACTGTTACTGAAGAAATGATCATCTGATTTCACAGACTGCTGTGAGGGTTGTAAGTGTAATGAGTTTGACCTAGTTCCAAGTGGCTCAAGTCCACAAATGCTCTATAATGTGACACTAATTACCACTAAATTGGCAATCTCTTTGTGATACTATAAGAGTAGTTGGGAGAGAAATAGACATGTCATATTGATACCATAGAAGATTATTGCTGGAAAGAGCAGAGAACTGGATTCTTTATATTACACCATACTTAGCTGAAGAGTGGTTAATGATGACACCAGGTCAAAAAAGAATTGATGTTCCTCCTTCTTGTAATTAGGAAAAGAGAAAGGAAGAATCTAAAAGACAGATTAGAAATTCAAAGTGATGAAATCAAAATGAATTTCAATAATGAGAGGAAAAAAAAAGCTATTGCAGTATTATTTTCCAAGCATCAGAAAGTAAGTTCCTGCAATGTATGAAAGTACACAGTTTGGCAAAATATGTATTAGATCTCACCAGTTCTATGGCTTCTGACTTAGATTTAGAGCATTGCTCAGGCCTTTTGTCAATGAGGTCAATAAATGTAGAATGACAATAAACACGAAGAAATACAAAGAATTGTATTTATAAAGCACCTTTCATGTTCACAGGAAACCCCAATGTACTTCACAGTTGATTCATTCCTTTAGAAATTTGGTTCATGTTTATGCGTACACAATTTTTTTCTTTTTTTCTTTTTTGTTTTTTAGTCAGGGAAGTTAGCAGGTATGGCAGTACAGTCAGTGCAATGTTCCTCCTGTGGGATGTTTGAGATGAGGGGTACCACTAGTGTTCCAGTTGAGTATGCCTGCAGGAAGTGCACCCAATTTCAGTTCCTTGAAGACCATGTTAGGAACTGGAGCTGGAACTAGATGAACACAAGATCATTCAGGTCTTTTGCAGATAAAAGCTCCAGGGAGGTAGTTACTTCTAGAAATGAAGATACTTGGGTGACTGTTAGAAGAGGTAAGAAGCAGTCAGTGCTGCAATCCCTGTGGCCATTCCTCTGTATAACAAATATATTTTGTATACTATTGGGTGGGTACAGGTCTCTGTCATAAAGTCAATTCCTGTTGCTCAGCAGGGAAAGGGGGATGGGAGTAAAACATTAGTAATTAGAAAGTCCATAGTTAGGGGGACAGATAGAAGATTTTGCAGGAATGAGAGAGGCTCGTAGTTGGTGTATTGCCTCCCAGGTGCCAGAGTCTGTGATGCCTCGGATTGTATTACTGGGATCCTTAAGCCCCATGACATGGTCCACATAGGCACCAAAGACACAGGTAGGAAAAAGGGTGGGGATATAAGGCAGAAATTCAGGGAGTTAGGATGGAAGCTTAGAGTTAGAACAGAGTTGTTATCTCTAGTTTGTTACCCGTACCACATGCTGGCGAGGTGAGGAATAGGGAGATAGAACAGTTGAACATGTGGCTACAGGGATGGTGTAGGAGAGAGGGATTCAGATACCTGGGTAATTGGGGCTCATTCTTGGGTAGGTGGGACCTCTACAAACAGGATGGTCCACACCTAAACCAGAGGGTAACAATATCTTGGGGAGGAGCTTTGCTAATGTTCTTCGGGAAGGTTTAAACTACTTCAGCAGGGAGATGGGAATCTTAAATGTAGCTCCAGTGTACAGGAGGTTGAGAGTAGTGAGGTCATGAATAAGTTTCAAGGTTGCAGAAGTGTACCAGCAGGCAGGAAGGTGGTTTGAAGTGTATCTACTTCAAAGCCAGGAGCATCCAGAATAAGATGAATGAATTTGCAATATGGGTTGGTATCTAGGACTTCAATGTTGTAGCTATTTCATAGGAATGAATAGAGCAGAGGCAGGAATGGTTGCAGGTTCCAGAGTTTAAATGTTTTAGTAAGATCAGGGAAGGTGGTAAAAGTGGGGGAGGTGTGGCATTGTTAGTCAGAGACAATATTACAGTGGCGGAAAGGACATTTGATGAGGACTCATCTATTGAGGTAGTATGGGCTGAGGTTAGAAACTGGAATGGAGAGGTCACCCTGTTGGGAGTTTTCTATAGGCCTCCAGTGATGTAAATGAAGGGATTGCAAAAATTATTCTGGATTGGAGCAAAAGTAACAAAGTAGTTGTGATGGGAGACTTTAACTTTACAAATATTGACTGGAAACGCTATAGTTCAAGTACTTTAGATGGGTCAGTACAACGTGAGCAGGACGGTTTCCTGATACAGTCTGTAAATAGGCCAACAAGAGGCAAGGTCACGTTGGATTTGGTACTCGATGATGAACCAGGCCAGGTGTCAGATTTGGAGGAAGGTGAGCACTTTGGGATAGTGATCACAATTCGGTTATGTTTACTTCAGCAATGGGAAGGGATACGTATGTATCACAGAGCAAGAGTTATAGTTGGGGAAAGAAAATTATGTGATTATGTGAGATTTAGGATGCATAGGATATGGAAGGAAACTGCAGGGGCTGGGCACAATTAAAATGTGGAGCTTGTTCAAGGAACAGGTATTGCATGTCCTTGATAAATATGTACCTGTCAGGCAGCGGGGAAGTGGTTGAGCGAAGGAACCATGGTTTACTTAAAAAGTTGAATCTCTTGTGAAGAGGAAGAAGGAGATTTATGTAAAGATGAAATGTGAAGACTCAGTTAGGGTGCTTATGAGTTACGTTAGTCAGGAAGGACATAAAGGGAAAGGTAAGAAGAGCCAGGAGGGGTCAAGAGGAGTCTTTGGCAGGTAAGATCAAGGAAAACCTTAAAGCTTTCTATAGGTATGTCAGGAATAAAAGAATGACTAGGGTAAGATTAGGGCCAGTCAAAGACGATGATGGGAAGTTGTGAATGAGTCTGAAAAGATGGGAAAGGAGCTAAATGAATATTTTTCATCAGTATTCACACAGGAAAAAGACAATGTTGTCGAGGAGAATACTGAAATACAGGTTATTAGACTAGATGGGATTCAGGTTCATAAAGAGGAGATATTAGCAATTCTGAAAAGTATGAAAATAGATAAGTCTCCTGGACAGGATGGGATCTGTCGTAGGATTCTCTGGTGAGGAGATTGCAGAGCCTTTGGCTTTGATCTTTATGTCTTCATTGTCGACAGGAATAGTGCCAGAAGACTGGAAGATAGCAAATGTTGTGCCCTTATTCCAGTAGGGGAGTAGAGACGGCTCTAGTAATTATAGATCATCGAGCCTTACTTCTGTAGTGGACAATTTTGGAAAGGATTATAAGAGATAGGATTTATAATCATGTAGAAAGGAATAATTTGATTAGGGATACTCAACACTGTTTTGTGAAGGGTAGGTCATGCCTCACAAACTTTATTGAATTCTTTAAGAAGGTGACCAAAGAGGTGGATGAGGGTAAAACAGCTGATGTGGTATATATGCATTTCAGTAAAACGTTTGATAAGGTTCTCCATGGTTGCTATTGCAGAAAATATGGAAGCATGGAATTGAGGTGATTTAGTGATTTGAATCAGAAATTCGCTAGCTGTAAGAAGACAGAGAGTGGTGGTTGATGGAAAATGTTCATCCTGGAGTTGAATTGCTAGTGGTGTACTGCAAGGATCTGTTTTGGGGCCACTGCTGTTTGTCATTTTTATAAATGACCTGGATGAGGGCGTAGAAGGATGGGTTAGTGAATGGATGACACTAAAGTCGGTGGAGTTGAGGACAGTGCGGAAGGATGTTGCAGGTTACAGAGGGACATAGATAAGCTGCAGAGCTGGGCTGAGAGGTAGCAAATGAAGTTTAATGTGGAAAAGTGTGAAGTGATTCACTTTGGAAGAAGTAACAGGAATACAGAGTACTGGACTAATGGCAAGATACTTGGTAGAGTGGATTGAGCAGAGAAATCTCGGTGTCTAGCCGCATAGATCCCTGAAAATTGTCACCCAAGTTGTTCAGAAGGCATATAGTGTGTTAGCTTTCATTAGTAGAGGGACTGAATTTCAGAGCCATGAGGTCATGTTGCAGCTGTACAGAATTCTGGTGCAGCCGCACTTGGACTATTTTGTACAGATCTGGTCATTGCATTATAGGAAGGATGTGGGAGCGTTGGAAAGGGTACAGAGGAGATTTACCAGGATGTTGCCGAGTGTGGTGGGAAAATCTTCTGAGGGACTTGAGACTCTTTTTGTTGGAGAGAAGAAGGTTGAGAGGTGACTTAATAGATGCATACAAGATGATCAGAGGATTAATGATCAGTGGACAGCGAGAGCCTTTTTCATCGAATGGTGATGGCTAGGACAAGGGGACATAGCTTTAAATTGACGGGTGATAGATGTAGGACAGATGTCAGAGGTAGGTTCTTTACTCAGAGAGTAGTAAGGGCATGGAATGCTCTGCCTACAACAGTAGTGGACTCGCCAACATTAAGGGCATTGAAATGGTCTTTGGATAAACATATGGAACAAAGAACAAAGAACAAAAAACAGCACAGGAAACAGGCCCTTTGGCCCAACGAGCCCACGCCGCCACCCCAATGTTCCCACCTCTACCCGCGATCCCTGTCCATCTTTATAGATCTATGGATTAAAAACCAAATTTGAGACAATTTAGGGAGAATTTGTTTTGCCCATTAGCCTAAGAGCACATCTTTGGGATGTGGGAGGAAACCGGAGCTCCCGGAGAAAACCCACGCAAGCACGGGGAGAATGCGCAAACTCCATTTATTCCATATAGATGATATTGGAATAATGTAGGTTAGATGGGCTTTAGATTGCTTTCATAGGCCGGTGCAACATCAAGGGCCGAGGGGCCTGTACTGCGCTGTGATGTCCTATATTCTATGTTCTAAATATAAGTAATGTTGTTTATCACAAACATATTTACCAAGTTAGAGGTAGAAAATGATTGGTGTCTGGAATACACTGTTGGGGGTGGTGCTGTAGACAGATACAATAGGGGAGTTTAAAGGGCTTTTAGATAAGCGCATGAATTTGCAAGGAATAGAGGGATATGGACTAAGGGCAGGCTGAAGGGATTAGTTTAATTTGACATCATATTTCTGCCACATAGTGGGCCGAAGGGCCTATTCCTATGCTGTACTGCTGTATTGTTCTATGTTCCAAGTTCTGTTCTGAGCTGTATTTGCTGGTAATGATCAGTGAATCAAGAAACTAACAGGAAGAATGAGTAGTGAGAAGGAGATCTTGATCAGTGTGGAGAGGAATAATCAGCGGAGCGCCGCAGGAATTCGTGTTGGAACCGTTTTTTTTTTCACTATATGCAGTAATGATTTGAAGGAAGGAAACAGAGTGTACTGTGGCCACATTTGCAGAGAATACAAAGGTAGGAGGGAAGGCATAATATCAGGAGGATATAAATAGTTTACAGAGAGTTATTGACAGGTTAAATGAGTGGGCAGAAAATTGGCAAATGGAATTCATTTTGGAAGAAAAATGAGAAGGCGGATTATTATTTAAATAGAGAGTAATTACAGAAAGCTGTAGTACAAATGAACTTGGGGGTCCTTGTTCACGAAACTCAGAATGCCAGCACACAGATGCGTAAAGTAATAGAGAAGGTGAATAAAAGGTTGGCATTTATTTCAAAGGGGCTGGAGTAAAGAAGTAAAGAGGTATTGCTGCAACTATACAAGCTACTGGTGAGGCCACATTTAAAATTATGTGTAGAGTTTTGTCCCCTTATTTAAGGAAAGATATATTATCGTATAGAGGTTTAATAGGATGATCCCACATTTGGAAGGACTGCCAAATGAGGAAAGATTAAAGAGACTGTGTCTGTACTCCTTGGAATTCAGAAGAATGAGAGGTGAAACATGTCAGTCATAGCAGGTAAGACAGGATTGGAAATATTGAGGGAATGCTTCCACTCATTGAAGAGTTTAGGACCAGAGGGCACAGTCACAGAATAAGGGGGTGCTCATTTAAGAAGTATTTGAGAATGAATTTCTCCTTTCAAAAAGTGGTGAATCTTTGGAATTTCTTACCCCATGAAGCCATGGAGGCCAAGTCAATGAATATTTTTAAGGCTGAGATTGATAGGTTTTTAGTCAATAGGGGAATTAAGGATTATGGAGATGCGGGATGAAAGTGAATTTAATGAGTGTCACATCAGCCGTGAACTTATTAAATAGTGGAGGAGGCTCGAGGGGCTGATTGGCCTACTCCTGTTCCTATTTCTTATGGTCTTAAAAACCTCTAACACTGTAATTGAGGTAGCAACTATACAATCTTACTGTAAAATTGCAAGTTATTGAGTTGACATTATCATTAACTTGACAGTAAAATGTTATCGTTCGTGCTTTAACTGTGCACTGTATGTGAAGAATATGCATTATGGAAATTAAAATAATACAATGCTTTAAGATAAAATAACATTAGGTTAGTAATAAGAACTTTAAACAAAAAAGAAACAATTCTGATGAGGTGCAATCTGACTGTTTTTAAAGGAAATAAACTGTGGTGGGCAGATCAAGCTTCTGGGTGGATTGGAATCTGCAACAAAGCGGATGGTTCAGAGCCTGCCGTCATGCGGAAAAATATCGCATCTGTACTGCATATGAAAGTCTATGGTAAAGGGACTCAACAAGGTAAGATGGAAGGTTTGGTGATGAGGAGCAAATGTTTTTGCATGTCATAAGGTGCATCCAAAATGTGTTGTTTCCATAGGGATAGGGGAGTTAAGTGAGTTCATCCAATAAATAATTGACTGCAAAATTCAGAAACCTCACCTTGCTCCTAGGGATCCATCGTCATTTCCAGGAGGTCCGCCTTTTTTCTTTATTAGTGAGTCAATGATGTTGGGCACCTTTTCAATATGGTGCCAGGATAAAATGGCTGGCTACGTGCCATCAGGCCTATCCTGCCACAGTATATGGTACAAAACATCTGGGTTCATAATTATTGAGGTAAGGTCCAGAAGATTTGATGCGCATTCCAGCTGGCTTCTACAGTGGGAAACGTTCCATGCTCCAGCCCCCACATTGGGATAGAGTCCCAGAATGGGAGAATTGTGGTCTACAAGTTCTACACTATAATGCTCATGCATATTGCATATTATTTTTATGCGTTAACGTGGTAAAATATCCCAAGGCCAATTATAGGAGCATTATCAGACAAAATTTAACCTGGGCCACATATGGTAGGAGTTCACCAAAAGCTTGATCATTAAAGTCGGCATAAAAGGACCATCAGAAAAGGAAGTATAAACTCAGGGAGATTTAGGGAGGAAATTCCAGAACTTGGAATCCCAATGGTTAAAGGCCTGCTGCCAATGTAGTGATGAAGGGAATCTGGGATGGACAAAAAACTGAGATTAGAGGAACTTAGAGATTCTGAAGGCTTGGAGGCTGGAGAATGTTACTGAAACTGTGCAAAATGAGGCCATTGAAGGATCTGAAAAGAGGACAACAATTTTAAAGAACAAAGAACAAAACAGTATGGGAAATAAGCTCTTCGACCCAACGAGCCCGCGCCACTATCTCGATGTTCCCACTTCTACCCGTGATCCCTGTCTATGTTTATAGATCTATGGATTGAAACCAAATTTGAGACAATTTATGGAGAATTTGTTCTGCCAATTAGTCTAAGAGCACATCTTTGGGATGTGGGAGGAAACCGGAGCACCCGGAGAAAACCCACACAAACACGGGGAGAATGCGCAAACTCCCACAGACACAGGTCCAAATCCATGTATCTGCACAGCACAGCGATAGTCACTGAGCTGTCATGTTGCCCATCAAATGGTCCAGGTCAAGCGTACACTAACGATGTGAAGCACTAGGATACTCTCGAAAAAAAATCCAAGAGCAGCCCTCTCACTACCCATCGCATGTATATGCCCCTTGTTAGAGAACAAGGTGGACCAAAGTACCTATAGGATAAAAACAAATACATCAATATCATCATCCATTTACAAACTTCCCAGGGACTCCCAAGGCTCATGATCCCTATTTTAAATCAGTTTTCTATACCCCTCCATTCCCATTCTGTTCATGTGCCCATCTAAGTATTTCTTAAATTACTCCAGAGTACCTGCCTCCACCACTTTACTTGGCAGCGCTTTCCATACCCCCACCACCCTCTGTGTAAAAAATCTCCCTCTAGCATCCAAATTATACCTTACCCCCCTCACCCTAAGCCCATGACACCTCATGTTTTTTGAGTCCATCCCAGGAAAAAGCTTAACCCTGTTTACTCTATCTATACCCCTCATAATCTTGTACACAAGCTAAATACAAGGTAATGTTGGGCTGGGCACTGATATAAGCCAATGGAAATATGGGTAACTGTATATAATAAGACTTGCTGTGAGATTGGATGCGCTAATTCAGATGAGCTTTTTTTCTGGGGAGCGGAAAGCGGGATATCTTCACTGACAGCATCACTACAAAACAGCAACAGAAATTCCAATCAAAATGCAAATCTGAATGTGTATTGCAGCACTAGAAGAAAGAAAATTATGCAGTATGGGGACAATGAAAGAAAAATTTTGCTGGTCATCTTATTAGTGTCACAAGTAGGCTTACATTGACACTGCAATGACATTACTGTAAAATCTGTAATTGCCACACTGAGGGAGAATTTAGCATTTAGAATTTTGGACTATGGGAGGAAACTGGAACACTTGGGGGAAACCCACGCAGACATGGGTAGAATGTGCAGACTCTGCACAGACAGTGACCTGAGCTGAGAAAATCAAACCTGGGTCTCTGACGCTGTGAGGCAATGGTGTTAACCACGAACATTAACAACTGCCAGTGGAATTTGTGCTTTATTTCCAACAACATATTTACGATACAAAGCCAATTGGTCGCCAATCACAAATGGAATCTCTGAAGCAAACTAGATACAATCAGTTGCCTTCAACACATGATACTAAGTGGGATGTATATGAATTAGAATGCGCTGATTATATACTTTAATGAACTGTAAATATGATGTGATGTTTGTTGTAGTGAAAACAAGTTGTTTCTTCGGTGCCATCTTGGTGGGAGATAGAAATTGTTTGGGAAACTTTTAAAGAAGGAATACATTCAGATTTACATTTTGATTGGAATTTCTGTTGTTGATTTGAAGTGATGCTGTCAGGAAAGATATCAAACCTTCCACCCTCTGTAAAATTGAGTTCATCTAAAATGCTGCTGCTGGTTTAATGGCTTGAAGTTACCAGGATAAGCTGAAAGAGCTCAGGCTTTTTTACTTTGGGAATGCATAGCATTGGAAATAAGACTGAGGCACTTAAGATAATGAAAGGATTAGACTTGATCCAAGGGAATAGGCTGTTTCAACAAGGTAGGCTGGGGAGGTTTTGCAGCATTATATATCTCCAGAAGTGAGCCCCGGTGGTGAGCGCAATCCTCTGTTCTAAATGGAGCTGAATGAGCTCTGAGTATGGAGCCATGTGGATCATTGCGAGGTGTTTTATCCTAGCTGGAATCTTCTGGTTTCATCTGCATAAGCATGGCAGGCGGGAGAACTTAATTTAGCAGGAGGTTGTAATAAGCTTTTGGAGGCAGAAGTTCCTTCACCAAAATCCCTTTATTTACATTCCAACAACAGTACACACAGTGCTATCAATGAGCAATCTACCTTTGGGACTCTTAGAGGAAAAGCTTCTCTGATTGGCCCATCAACTGACTTCTTAATCAGAGATTACTTTTGTTTATTAAAAATTTGTTATTACAAAACAATTATACAAAGAATGAATATGAAAGATACATGACCAATGGCTATCTCTATCCATTTATCAATAACCTACAATTACTACCTTCGATTTAGGAATGGTTCATTGTTGAATATAATTTTCCAGGGCATTAGCTTCTAAATACAGTTCAATTTACAAATCATAAATTCCAAATCTAATTCCTTCATCGAGGAGTTCATATCCCAAGGGGCAACCTCAATGGCCTGATTGGAGTCATTACAGAGGCCAAAAATCTGTTTCTTGAAGGCAGGATGATCTTTTACAATTTGGTTCTCAGGATCTTCGGGCATCGAAATGTCATGCAAGCTCATTAAAACTGTGATCATTCCCCCTCATGACTTGTCAGATGTTGCCCACTCCCACCACCTTGGGAACTCTGCCATTTACCAGTCCTCCCAGGTCACTGACTGAGTTCCAGGCAGCTCCACGCAGTACTTCTTCCAGCCACTGCAGTGCTGTGCCTGGAGGGACTGGGGAGCTGCCAGCCAACAGGTTGGCTCGTCACTTTGCAAGTCAGGACTTCCTCCTGAGTGAGAGATGTAAGTCCTGGCTTATGTCAATCAATGCTAAAGATGTATTCCCAGTTGACTGTTTGGGTAGTGGGAGTAAGCCTCCATCATCATGCTGATTCAGACCATTATTTATTTTAGAAGAACATTGTTACAAAATGCTCTGAAGATCACAGGAAGTGGAATTAAATTTTCCTTGTAAAACTGAAAGTTGACTTTCGTTGTGGCCATGTTTTCCTTGGATATTTGACTTTGGAAACATTTTGGTCCTAGTTATAGACTAACATGTAATTTGTGTCACCAGATGGAAAAAATATTGAGCCGTTAGACCTTACGAGAGTACAAACAAGGTTATTAAATACTGGGACTGTTGTAATCCTGAAATGGATGCTCCATGATAACTGCTTTTGTTGTTTTCCCAATATGATTATTTTCCAAATCAGGGGTCTGGATTAAACAATCCTGCAGCTCTAATTCAACTGTGAAAATGTCCTCATCCCTGCTTCCTCTAGGATCTCCAAAGCCAAATTATTCTTGATGCTAGATGCCTAAAATAAAGTCAGAACATGCCGGTACTATTTGGCAGTTCATCCAACACCCTTGAAGGGTGAAACAGAATTAATGGGTAAAATTCTCTGGCCATGTTGCTCTAAAAGCCAGAAATTCCTGACAAACCGTTAATTGCGCTTCACATTCTCCACAACCTGCCCACTAAAATTCCAATGACAGGGAAATGGGAAAATTCCGGCCAATGGCCTCAATTTGCAGATCCCGGTACAGCGGACATGGGTCCCCACCCGAAAGCCAGTGCCTTTGGCGGGATCGGAAAACTCCACCCAATATGTTAGGTTGATGAACTTTCACTTTTGGTCACAGCAGGATCAGAGAGCTACAAAAGCCAAGTGTTCACTGAACTTGAAATTTGACATCAGTGGTGAAAGTTTATATTGAATGATATCCCTCTCAACTTTCTTCACGGCAACAGCTTGCTCCTTTTTTTATGTAGCTGTCAGAAGGTAAACCTTTCTGGCCCATGCAGCAATCTATATTGTGAGGCAACAGGCCAACATGCTGCAGAAGGAGCATTGCCACCTGGCTACAGTCGCACAATAATCATAAATTTTAGCACCGGTTAGACTGATGCCATTACTGCAGTTTGATTTAATGCTCCATTATTCTAACAAAATGGGCTTTTCTGAGCTCTTTGACATAGAAATTTCAGTCCGCACTTCAGATGTAGTTGGACCATTCATCAATCATTTTGACACAGATCGCTGTACAGTCAGGAGAAGTCTCATTACTCATGTAGGAGGTAGCTAACTGAAACGTCTGTAGACTCCTGAACATTGATTTTATATGTCCCATTTAGGTACTAATCTGTGCAGTGTAAACAACGGTGGATGCTCCCAGCTCTGCTTGCCCGTCTCAGAAACCAGAAAAACATGCAAGTGTACTGTGGGATACCAATTACGTGGTGACAAGAAGTCATGTGAGGGTGAGTGTTGTTATGAGCAGAAAGCAGCAACAGCATATATGTTGTGAGAAACGTTATTCAACCCTAAAGAATTCAGTCCAACCGGAGAAGTTCCATTACATTTTTGTTTTCTTTGCCAATGATCAGGAGAGTTGTGTTGTACCCCCCACCTATTATCGCTCTCTCAGGTTATTTATTTTCACCCACAGCCTTTCCCATTAAAAACTGGACAGGAATGGAACTTGAACCCATTCCTGAAATCCAATAAATAAAAAAACCCAATGGCCACATGGTAAATTGAGGAGTTTGCATTCCCAAGTGAATGGTGTGGATAGTATGGAAATCAATTTTTTTTTTAACCATCTCCTGTTGTGCATATAACCTTCAGAAAACATCTTCACTGATAAGAAAGGCGTCTTTAAAACACATCACTTATGAGGTTTTGTGTGTGTGTGTATGCGCGTATGCGAATGTGTGTGCCTGTGTGTGTGTGTGTGTGTGTATTTGTGTACGTTTGTGTGTGTAAGCATGTGATATTTCTCCAGGGGATTATCTACACCTTGTTCAAATCTCTGACATATGCAGAGATTTGCATCGCAGCCCTTTAGATCATGAGCTTGGTGCCCGGTTTGAGGTCTTGGTCATCAGACACTCTTTCCTTCAATCAGTTGAAGGCTGCACTGGCATGCTGGAGTTGATGTTGAGTTTCATTATTGATATCTGTCCTTGCGAAGAGGAGGATCACAAGGTATGAAAAATGACTCACCTTGTCCAATGATTTGCTGTAGATCGTGATAGTCAGGGAGCAGACTGGTAGAGAACATTAGTCTCCTGAATGTCTAACCTATTCTTTCATACATCTCTGTGAATGTGTCTTTGTCGGTTTGGACTTTGGGCTCCAAGTTTGCACATGTGCAAGTATCCTGCAAATTCAAATCTTCCCTCAGGCCAACATCCCCAGTGTCAAGGTACTGGTTATTATGAACTAACTATGTTGGGTGAGACACACACGACATCATGCCTGACACAATACTCTGAAAACAAGCCCTCTAAACTTTGTCAAGTGGTTACCAAGAAAGTAGAGGAAATATTTCAAGGATGTTTTCAGAGCCTCCCTGAAAAAATGCAAGTATTCCTCACTGTTATTTGGGAATCTGTGAAGGTGCCAACCATTTCAAACATCTCTGTGGAGGTGAAGTTGTGTGTGTGTGTGTGTGTGTGTGTGTGTGTGTGTAAATACCTGTGTCTGTATCTGTATTGTTCAGAGCTGTACAAAAGTAAGACACTGGAATGGCAACAGAGCAGCCTGCTAGATGCAACTGTCAGAGGAATGCAGACAATGTTTACACTGTAATGCCCTCAATTAATTCCAGCCTGAAATCTTCCCTGATGGGGAATAAGGATGCATTCTGAATGCAGAGTTCAGGCAGCCTACAGAACATAACAAGAGGTTAATGATAGTAGAAATTGAGTTAGTTCTGCTATCCAGGGTGAAGTGAAAATATGATATTGCATTCAGTGGGGATCCATTTCTAAACTGATATCTTTCTACTAAAATAGTGAACTTGCATTATCATCATGTGGCACAAAAAAATGTTTTTACATTTTGGACCTTAATTTCAAGTAAATATCCTCATAGAAAATTTTAGTTTTGTTTGATCTGGGTCTGTTTTGCATAGGCTTTATTTCTTCTTTGATTTAGTTTGGTGGTTCCTATGACAAAAGTAAATATTTAAAGTGAATTTCCAAGTCTATTAAAAATGCTCTTTAAGAAGCTGCCTTAAAGTTTGTGCAGCTACTTCAAAGAATTTCTGACCATACTCCATCAGTTCAAAGAAAGCCATTCAAATTTGGCATTAAATGCTCAAATAAATAAAAAAAAACCATATAAAGAATGACAATGACAGCATACCTTCTAACATATTACTCTAATCAATACAAATTTTAATGTTGTTATTGAAAGACACACATGTGATGAAAGAAACTAGAAAAGCTTTTTTTTTGTGAGGGACTAGTGTCAGTTTATGTACAGTTTATTGTCATTTTCACCAGTGTGTAAAACTGGTATTATAGATCAGCTCGCTGCTTTCTGGACTGTCTGGTTTTCACTTCAACGAAAAGATTACTCTGCTATTGTTCTTAGTCCAATTGAGTGACAGAGCTCTTGCTTTAAAACTATGGTAATGATTTTAGAAAATGAAGCACACTGTATCACATGTCAAATATTGATTCGCAGAAAAGTGAAAGCACATTACTAATCGATACTGCTTCAAACTATATTCTGCTCTAATAAAATTTGACATCAGTCAAGGCCTAGTCAGAAATGCCTATAGTTTTGCACGTGCTTTGAAAGTAATATTGTCAAATTATAGACAGTGAAATCAATAGCTAAGTGGATCTTGCTTTCCCATTTACTTATTTTCCATGAGAAAAACATTGGGAATCTTTATTTATTCACCAGGTTTTGGATCTTTCCTGATGTATTCTCTTCATGAGGAGATCAGAGGGATACCACTTGAACCCAATGATAAATCAGATGCCTTGCTGCCAATATCTGGGACATCACTTACTGTAGGAATTGACTTTCATGCAGGTTTGTATTTTGTTTTCCTTTCTGTACATTTCTGAAGGGTTAATGAATGCCTAAACATTGAAGTTAGTTGTAAATGACAAAATGCAATTATATTTCAGTGATTTTCATCCAAGTTAAGCCACAGGTAGAAATATCCCTTAGAAGGATTATTATTTTTTCACTAAGCATCTGATGGCATGAAGATTATAGTGAATGATTTGGCATTTGATTACTCTTTATTGATGCATTTGAAGAAACATCTTTTCCAACAAGCAGATAATAACTCAAAACAAATTGAGAAGAGTTGGCTCAAGTAAGTACTCGTGTTACGGTGACAGAGTTGTTAATAAATAATGTTTGATATATTGACTGAGAATTGCCTCCAATGCCCTTTTTATTATTTTACTTGTCTGAACAGGGGGGTCAAAATTCTTGGCTGACTTTAAAGTAAATTGAAATAGGATGCTTGTATCTTAAAAGTATTGCTTCTCATCTTGAGCAGTTCTGACATTTGGACAAGTGTTTGCCCTGTTATTTTGACCTGCCTATATATTACTTTTCTACTTAACTCAAGATTGCCAATGAAAACATGACTGAATATTGGCCATGAAACGTATCGGCCAGCGTTTATTCAGTAACCTGATAAACACAATAAATTAAACATATACCAGGATTTCCTGAGTGGGTGGTCATGGATTCTTTGCAGACAAATATGTCACAGCAAACAACATAACTGCCACAACAATGATCAATGTTGTAAAAAGAATTTACATGATAGCTCCAGAGAAACATAGAAAATAAATGCGGGAGCAGACCAATTGGTCCTTTGAGCCTGCATCACCATTCAATATGATTATGGCAGATCATGCACTTCCAGTTTGATATGGTTCCTCCTCTGCCCAAGGCCGCAAGGGACTGCAAAAGGTTGTGAATGTAGCCCAAGCCATCACGCAAGCCAGCCTCCCATCCATTGACTATCTACACTTTCCGCTGCTTCGGCAAAGCAGCCAGCAGAATTGAGGACCCCATGCACCTCAAACATTCTCTGTTCCACTTTTTTCCTTCGGGAAAAAGGTACAAAACACTGAGGTCATATAGCAAATGACTCAAAAACAGCTTTTTCCCTGCTGCTGTCAGATTTTTGTATGGTCTTACCTTGCATTAAGTTGGTATTTCTCTGCACCCTCGTTATGACTATAATATTACATTCTGCACTCTCCTATTTCCTTCTCTAAGAACAGTATGTCTTGTCTATAGCGCATAAGAAACAATGCTTTTCACTGTATGTTGTTACATGTGACAATAATAAATCAAATCAAACTATCCCACTCCCTCAGTCTCAGTTAGGAAGCATCACATTTGTACTGCCTGTTTGGAATGTGGGATGGAATGGAAGTGAAGGGCTAGATTTCTCAGAAAACTGGGAACCAGGTTGAGGGATCACATTATCTCATTCTGTGATTCATTCATACAGGCGATCGAAATGTTATAATGAGTAGATGGCCAAGACCCAAGTTGGTGAAAAGTGGTGCATTTTACATTTAATTGTATTGTAGCATTCAAACATATGGACAGTGACATGATCCAGGACATTTACCAGCTAGATTTTTACAGTTGATTCTGGTTGAGTAGCTAAATCACTGAGTAAGGTAACTGGATCTCATGACATCATCAGACCCTCAACTGCAATTTTAATTTCAACCCGAGCAGGGATGCCAAGTTACAAAAATCCTCATAAATGAGATCCGGACATTGAAGCAGTTTTGTGACAGGTTTATCATTTTCCTTTGTGGGATCACAAGAAGCAGGAGCTTCTTGTGAATTTTATTCATGAGTTATATTCATGCCTAGGTTCCACTAAAATTAGTGGATGGAGGAAAATATGCCCCATCCAAGTGGATAGCAGCAATTGTAAATTGGTAAGGAGAAAAGCATGTATGGCAAAAGGATTTGTGCAGTGTGTGGCACAGTGGTACAGTGGTTAATGCTGCTGATTACAGCGCCAGGGAACTGGGCTCAATTCCGGCTGTGGGTGACTGTGTGGGTTTCCTCTGGGTGACATCATTGTCAGCGCAGTCTTGATAGGTCAAATGGCCTCTTTCTGCTTTGTAAAGACCTAAGAATCTATGAAAAATTGTTCAAATGAATTTGTCCAGTTTATTCAGGAGTTAAATCTGGGCACTGTTAGGAACATAGAACTTTCTCAAGAAAGGAGACCAAGATTTATCTATTTACCTTCCATCTCCCTGGGAATTGTGTGATATAAGGAGAATGGAGTTGTTAGGAATATTGGAGCTATCAATAAATTTATTCACTGCGGGTATTACTTTATACTGTAACGTTTTTACACATCAAAGATTTACCTGAAACCATTCATGAATAAATCAATATGCACTACCTCTGATCTCATTCCCGTCTTATAATACACCATTTTGTGACTTAGGACTAATTTCCACCTGGAATTACAAGCGTAGTCATTATTTCTATTCATAATAGTGATTTCTTTTCATAGCACTTCTTGTGTAAACAAGAAAGAAAGACAGAAACATTTGTACTTCAAATTTAAAAATGTTCAAACCTCAGGTGATTAAAAAATTCTGAGTCAAGATTGTAATTATAACTTGACTGTACTTTCCTTATAGCAGCTTGAAAGAACATTTAGTATGTTAAGCACAAAATTTAAACATGATGAAGAACTGAAGTCAATTCCAGAGGCCATCTTGAATTCTACAACTGGTTTAAATTAACCTTCTGCCACTTAGTTGGCAGAACAGCCTTTGTAGTTAATCATGGTTGTGAATTCTGATTGGGAAAACAAAAATTAAACACAGATACTCCATTTTAATTCTTTTGAAGTTTTGGATTAATAGCAGGTGCCTTGAGCTCAAAACTTTGCTATCTAGCATTTCAACACTTTAATTCAGTTTAAAAGTATTCGTAAGTTTCTCAGCTGAGGAACTGGCATCTAATGCATTATAAATGTACCTGGCACTGTGCACTGCAGGATAAGGTAAACTGCACTTTTAAAGATTTCTGATGATGTTTAAATAGTTTGATTGGATTAGCCATAACTGAGTTGCTTCAAAGCTCCTGTGAATTTTTTCTCTTTGGTGGCTAATCAGATGCGCATCCCTTTCACACAGTTTCCTTATTTGATGAAACGTAATGAAGCTAGTTGTGTGTGGTAGACTAACTACTGCAATCAATCTTTCACATGAAGAGAGAAGCTGGGAGAAATGCCCTGACCCATTGTCTGAACCTGCTTTTCCACAGTGATTGCAGAGATCTTTTGAGAAAGCAGATTGTTTGAAGTTACAATTGGACAAATTCTTGAAGATGAATGGGGCATAATTTAAAGACTGCTCTAGCTAAAAGCCTGTGCAGATACAATAGAGTGGATAGAATGGATCTCTTCCATGTTAATAACATAGGAACTAGGAGCAGAAATAGGCCATTTGGCCCCTCGAACTTGCTCTGCCATTTAATAAGATCATGGCTGATCTTTCTGCGGAATCAGCTCCACCTGCTCACCATAACCCTTAATTCCTTCACTATTCAAAAATCAATCCATCTTTTCCTTAGAAACATTCAAAGCCTTAACTGCTTCACTAGGGCAGGGAATTCCATAGATTCGCAAGCTTTTGGGAGAAGAAGTTCCTCCTCAATCAGTCCTAAATCTGCTCTCCCTTATTTTGAGACTGTTTCCCATACTTCTGGTTTCACCCACCAGTGGAAACAACCTCCCTGTTTCTATCTTACCTAATCCCTTCATAATTTTATATGTTTCTATAAGAATGCCCCTCTTTCTGAATCCCAATGAGTATAGCCCCAGTCTACTCAGTCTCTGCTCATAAACCATTCCTCTGAACTCTGGAAACAACTTAGTAATCTCTTCTGCACCCCATCAAGCAAGGAGACCAAAATTGTACGCAGTACTCCTGGTGTAACCTCACCAGCACCTTATATAGTTGCAACATAATCTCCCTGTTTTTAAACTCCATCTGTCTAGCAATGAAGGATAAAATTCTATTTCCTTCTTAGTCATTTGCTGCATCTGCAACCAATTTTCTGTGATTCATGCAGAAGAACACCCAGGTCCCTCTGCACAGCAGCATGCTGCAATTTTTCACCACTTAAATAATAGTCCACAATTCCCTACCAAAATGGATGACCTCACATTGACCATTATTGTACTCCATCTGCCAAGGCCTTGCCCGTTCACTTAGAATCCCTTTGCAGACTTTCAGTGTCCTCTGCACATTTTGCTCTGCCGCTCATGTTAGTGTCATTTGCAGATTTTGACACACTACATTTGGCCCCCAACTCTAAACCATCTGCATAAATTGTAAACAATCTGATCCCTGAGACACAGCACTAGCCATTGATCACCAACCAGAGAAACACCCAATCTTTGCTTTCTGTTAATTAACCCATTCTTTATTCATGCTATTACATTTCTCCTAACACAGTACAGCTTTCTCTTATGCAGCAGTCTTTCGTGCGGCACCTTTTGAATGCCTTCTGGAAATCCAGGTACACCACATCCACCAAGTTCCTGTTGTCCACTGTGCTCATAATGTCATCAAAGAATTTCACTCAATTAGTTACAAATGTATATGCAATCCATTTTAATCCAACCTACCCAGCGAGAATTGTGGCAGTGGCAGACTTTGGAGAAATGAGGAGGATTAAAATTCTGTTTTACAATACTGCTGGTGTCCTACTTGCAATCCACGTTCCACCTGGATATAATTATGGCCAAGGCACCTGATCAGCAACACAAAAGTCTTATAGATCTATGCAGAATGGGGTCACTGGGATCCCAGTTATTTTTAACTCAGCTCAAAAATCTAAGCTGTGTTCAGGAGGCTGAAGAGGCTTTCAAAAGTCTGTGAAATGCTATTCCACATGGGAATTCTCAATGGGCCTTATCCTTCCTTCCTTTTCCAACCCATGAGACTTCCCTCCTATAAATTACCTGCCTGCTGGCAAGGCTTCACTTAGTGCCAGGTGTCACCCAGCAGCTGCTTTGAAGTGTTACTTCGCCCTAACCAGCTGCTACTTTCTGCCAGTTCCACAGCTGAGGCCTCTCTTTTCTGACAAACAAGCCACATGCTTATAGTCAAATCATTTTGGGAACATTTTTCCCTTTCACAGATGGTTAATATTTCTGGCTGCAAAATTGCTGTGATGTTTTTCAAAACATAAATTATTTGGCATATTTAATATTTTCAAATCTCAACTGGGGAGAGGAAGGGAAAAGAATAGAACCAAACATCCTACCAAAGCGATTTCCTGGATCTGCACCACTTCATCATTGTGCACCACCTTGCAATAGT
The DNA here is from genome assembly GCA_024679065.1 of Sphyrna mokarran. NCBI lineage: Eukaryota > Metazoa > Chordata > Chondrichthyes > Carcharhiniformes > Carcharhinidae > Sphyrna > Sphyrna mokarran. The sequence continues at coordinate 68,726,944 of JAGIQG010000011.1, read as the reverse complement.
CCTTTTCATCTCAAACAGTGCTGTCATATATTTACAGAGTGGCCCGATTACATAAGCGAGGATTGAACTGAGTTCTTTTTTCATTCAACTGAAGCGGGTTTGAGAAAAACCTCATAAGCTTTGAAGTAGAGACATTTTAATCATAAACTTTTACTTTCAAGACTTACAGTGGTCCCTTAGTATTGGTTTTGTCAATGTTTTTATCAGTTTTGTGGAACACTTTTTTAAAAAATGACATATGGCTGGAATCTTATGACCATGCATATTGGTGGAATTTTTCCACCTCCCTGCAGTGAACAGAGACTTGGCTGGTCCCCAAATTCACCGACCTCGCTGCAACAGGAGCATGGTGTGAATGGCAGGTAAAATTGCGCCCAATATTGTCATAAGGAGATATGGGAGCTAATGTAACTGTCCCTCTCAGGATCAATCTACACAATAAGAGTCACATGACCTGGGGCACCAATCGGGGATCAGGATGGGAGATGCGGCCTTCTGTACTCAGAGTCACCTTGGGAACTGATTGCATCCATAAGGCTGTAAGCCTCTGTTTAGTTTTAACCTGCAAATAAATGGGTTATGTTTTCCTTAAACGGGTGAGTGAGCATCTTTGCGATAACAAAATAGCTTTTGCTAACTTATTGGGAAACAATTCATTTGCAACACTTCAGCAAAATAGAAAACCTTTAAAACATGAGGATGAAACCTTGAGTAATGTTGATGTTGAAATCAACAACAAGACTTCAAAAAGCAAGAGGCATTGTCCTGTAGTAGTCTGCAATTTAATGTTGGTGATAGAAGTTGGTTTTAAGATGCCCAGGTATAGAATTCCATTGTTGAAGCAGTCCAATGTGGAAGACAGTGCTTTTGAACTCAACAGATTTCCGCAAGGCCCCTTGAGCCTGCCATCACATTACTGATCTTATCTCCACATGTAGTTGACAATGATTTTGGCAATCTAGAGACTCTGGATGAATAGGGAGCCAATTGAATCGATCTGATGTCTACTGAAAGATTTTTTACAGTTAACATTAATTATAGAGTTCGCACAGGTAGTGGCGGAGAAGGTAACCTATGCCAGGGTTTCCCAAATCTTTTGAGCCACAGAATCCCTATTGACCTCCAAAGAGCATCAGGAAACCCCAAACAATTTTATAATGTGAATGCCTCTTTTTTGATGCAAAATAGATGCAAACACATAAATCAAATGTAAACAACTATTTTCTAGTTATATCTATCGCATAGATTATGAATTATGTTGAGGCACACAGTGCCTCACAAGTACCTTATATTGCCAGCTACATGGCCTCCTCATAACCCTTGGTCAAACAATCCTCTGCTAGTGTCTTACCATTAACTGCTGAAATAGTTCATACCTTAGTACATACCTTAACCTAATAGTAATTAAAAAGGTCTCTTATTAAGAAAAACTTAGGTCTTACCTTGTATCATTGTTAATGGGAGGAATGATGCTGGAAAGCTGATTCTGATATCAGACACACATCTCTCTCACACACAGACTCACCTATCTCTTTCATACACACACTCACCCTTTCTCTCTCACATTCCTTCTTTCTCCACGGCCCAAAACCTGCTCTCTCACAAGTGCTTTTCTGAGGTCTGAGACTTTTCCCCATGAGTCAGCCCAACAGCATCCAGCACTCGAAGAGGCCTTGCTCTGATTTGCCTATTTAATTGTTGTCATTAATTGAAATTGGTAACTGGTTTTGTTTGCTGGCCATGTGTGGCTGCCAGCTCTGCGGACCTCCCAAAAACCTTTCAGTTGTCAATGGATTCCAGTTTGGGAGTCACGAATCTATGCCATCACTTCATCTACTTATAAGCTAGCATTGGTATGACTAACAGCATGGGCTAACATGCTGCTTTCTTGTGCGTATTAAACAGATGGCTGGCTCATCCATTGTTTATTTCCTTCCCTACTAAATAGCAGCAGCAGTATGATTTGATTTTTCAACTTCACCATGCTGTTCTGTTCGTCAAAGTACAATAGCCATTGATGACAGCCACATATTAGTCTATCAGGCAATCATTTTTTTTTCACTTTGTCTGCTACTATGTGCCACAAATAAATGCAAAATGTTGGACTATGATTAGCTGCAGTTCTCTCAAGACAATGGGAATTGCTAACCGGCTAGATGTTAAGCAGATATTCAGAGTCCCCTGTGGAGGTTGGAATAACCCATCTCCTCTTCACTTATATCTTGAAATACATCAAAAGTTTCAGAGATGAGAAGATCAAAAAATGGGATTGCAGTGACTGTAACTGCATCCTTCCTGGGAATATTCAGACAGGAGTTTTAAAAATTGATTTGGCCAACCAGACTCAAAAGGAGGAGGAAAAAAAATCAAAGAAATCTAGTACCACTGCTGGAAGCCAGAAGTAAAGATCTCTCCCATTGGAGCTAAAAGAATACCCCCAACAAAGTGCAACCTTGAACCACGTCAGCTCCAAAATTCTATAGGAAACCAATTCACTTCAAGATGCAGTTTAGCAATCTAGGCCACAAGGACCAGCAGATGACTTAAGCATATATTCTTTTATTGGACTCTAACTTTCTTACTGTGTGTGTGTGTTTATTTTCTTTTTTCTTCTCAACTTTACTCTCTTTGACATAAGAAAATTGGATCTGATTGGCTCCTTCTTAAAAAAAAAACAATACATTTGGATTGGAAAAGGTGTTGATGGGGAAAAGATTTAAAATCTTTTTGCAACCAATCGAGAGGGCTGGACAGAAAGGAAGCAGCCCAGTGGTCTTCATGCAGTCATATCTCAGAATGCTGACTCCATTGCACACTTCTGAAGAAAAGCAGCCTTGCAAGATATTGTATGATGTGATACGCAAGCACAGTAGCTAATGTTTGTGTGAGCGCATGCATTTGGGAGAATAAAAGAGGACAAGAAGAACACTATAATTCAGCTTGCAGCCTTGCCTTCCTCTTGTCGCTTGATGTTTCTTGGTGGAAAGAAATCTAGAATTTATACTTGCTAATCCCTTTCATGGTTCAAATCAGTTTTGTTCCATTTTGTCGTACATGTAAAGTGGTAGTCTTCAGATATTATAATTTGGAAGAATACACGCAAAGTAATCTCACATTTGTCATTCCTCTGTGTCAGAAAGCAACCTTGTATCTTGCAGCTGAGTTGTGTGACAGAATCTGTGTGTGAAGACATATGAGATGTAATTACACCAGATGAAATCCTGTTGGAGTATAGTTATGTATAACAAACAGGGAAAGGGCTGAACGGTTGCATAAAAATGGGAGTCTGCAATAAATTGCAACATGTTACTAGGCAACGGCTTTTGGCATGCTTTTGTTAAATTATTGTTGGATTGTTTTATCTTGTAAGCTTTCATCTTCTGCACAATATCTGGGTTGAGTAGGTGATGTGTACAGCATTGAATTGTCCACGCTATCTTTGCCAGCCATCATGCATTACTATCCTCTGGGAAAGTGTCCGAGAATGTCCTGGAATGCAGTTCATACAGGAGAAATTCCAGCCACCAAATAGGGGTCTCAAGTATTGCATCATTTCTTTGCTTAACCATAGACTTTATTTTGTATCTCATTGTTTGTATTACCCTGTTTTAAGGTTAAGTTTAAGTTTAAGTTTATTTATTAGTGTCACAAGTATGCTTACATTAACACTGCAATGAAATTCCCGTGAAAATCCCCACTCGCTACATTCCGGCACATGTTTGTGTACACTGAGGGAGAATTTAGCACAGTCAATGCACCTAACCAACACGTCTTTCAGAATGTGGGAGAAAACTGGAGCAGAGGAAACCCATGCAGGCACGGGAGAATATGCAGACTCCACACAGATAGTGACCCAAGGTAGAAATTGAATCTTGTCCCTATGAGGCAGCAGTGCTAACTACTAAGCCACTATGTCCTCTTTGCTTTATTGAACCTTTCCAAAGTTGCAGGATGCATTTTAAATATCTGCAGCATTTGAAAAGGTGCATAAAATGACTTCCATATATAATATCTTACTTTTAGCAAGACGCATTCCTTTGTATTTTAGCCATTGCCCTTTAAGGGTTGAAAACGCCACTTCTGCCCTATCTCATGTATGCCAAGCTTGCAGTGTCAGGCTCAATCAAAGAGCCTGCAGTGAATAGTTAGCAAGAACTGCCTGGAAGATATTAGTGAACAGTAATTTCAGTGTCATGATCATAGAATTTACTCATGATTGCCTAAGGTTTTGAATCTTAGGCAGTTATAACAATTAGAACTCGAATGAAAAATATTCCAAACATTACGCCACAATAGAACTGCATTGCCTCTCACATTGTTTTGTTTATGTTTAGGTTTAGGTTTGACGTGATTAGAATAAATTGAACAAGAGAGTTTAAAGGAAAGCAATTTTTTAATAATTAGATATATGTTAACTGTAAAGAAAAGTATTGATATCATAGAGTTTTCACTTTGAAAGAAGATTTGTTTCTATTGTAATATCTGTTCCCTGTGATGAAAGAGCTGGAGAGCAATGACTGAACATCCTGTTGCAATCAGCGAGGAACGGGAAACTTAGAGAAAATGTACTGGATTACATCAATTTAAATTAACTTGTGTAAAGGTATTTGATGACCCAATCAGTTCTGGGGGAACAGTATTATTGTATACGACTGTTCTAAGCTATTGGGTTAAGGAATAGATGATTACTCCTAACTGCTTTTCCTCTGTATATCATAGTCCCTCATCACATAAGTGAAAGCCTCTGTTTTTCACTCAACTTGTCTCTAAAATTAGGCGTGTTCCATCATGCAAACACAATGGAGAAGGAGGTTCATCTCAGTCACTGAGAATGGGCTAACCCTTCAGTCGGCAATCAACCTTTTTTTTAGATTAATGCAGGTACTATTTTATTCGATATATAGGAACTGTCAAAAGCAAATGATTATGCTTCTGTTTGTGCTCAAACAAAATAAATTACAGAATTTCCATATTTCATGCCCAACTATCATCATCTTTGGCATGAACAGACTGCCAAATGAAACATTGATAACATTAAGCCTTTATTTACTACTTGAAACATAGCATTAATGGCAAAGGGAATTCAAGAAACTCGTCTCCCATGTATAAAAGATTAGAATTGCAGAATGCAATTACAATCGCTCTACTTAACTTCCCCAACTTACAGAAATGGATTCTGTGGCCCAGTGATATCCTATACGCTCCTTCATTTCTACCTAGGCAGTGATAATATCTAACTATTTCCTTCCTTTTCTTTAATTTGTCCGGTTTCAAAATCCCTGTCATCATTATTGTGCATCACTTTTAAATTCCCAGCATGCTGATCAGATTTAGCTTTTGCCATGCACAAGACATATAGAATGAGAACCACTTGGGGAGAGAGAATGAGAGACATAAAATGAATATATGCCAAGGGAGCCACAACTATACTCCATAGGAGTGAACTAAAATGCACTGGTGAGCAAAGAACAAAATTTGGGAGCTGTAGTACTAGGGAAATACCTTGAGAAGTAGGAAAATGGCAAAGTGCGTCTGGACTTTATTCAAATGAGGTACAATACTTCACCACTGCGAATTCAGAAATAGCAGGAAGAGTTTGTTTCAATATAATATTAAAATATATTCAGTGGGATTGCAAGGGAGACCTCACTGGTTTATTTCACTATTAGATAATATAACTAGACAGGTTTTTCATATTACTGAACATTTGTGGTGCACTTTGGTGTGCCCGAGTTATAACAAGAAATTTTTCCTTGGGGTTCTTTGACATAACATCTCAGAAAATAAGGATATACAAAACACAGATACAAGGAGAACACTGGTGAGTAAACAATAAAGAATTGAAAATTCATTTTCCCTGCAAATACACAACAAAAAAGAAGTTCCTTATAATACAAAAGTAAAAGTATATACCCCACGCCATGTCTATTACTAACTGGTACATTTTTTGATAAGGTTAGACTAAGAATGAAATTACAATTACAAAGAAGAATATTAAAATGGATAATTTTCAGTTGTCCTGTAATTTGTTTGCTAATTTGTAAAAGCAAGTCTTCCATGATGAAATAAAGGTAATCATGATGTGAAGATGCTGGCATTGGACTGGGGTAAGCATAGTAAGAAGTTTCACAACACCAGGTTAAAGTCCAGAGTTTATTTGGTAGCAAACACCACTAGCTTTTGGGGTTCTCAAGTGGCATTTGCTATCAAATAAATCCGTTGGTGTTGTGAGGCTTCTTACTGTGAAATAAAGGTAACCCAGGAAACCCTCAATATTTTTATGAAGGAAAAAATACCTGGGTACTGTCAGGGAGCATTTCCAGGGCGGGGAGTCTTCTGTTGGGGAGGTTTGGGTGGGAGTCATTTTCCATGTTTCTGAGTTGGGATTAGAATTCTTTGGGCCCTGGGAAGGGGGTCTCTAAGGAGGGGTTGGGGGTGGTTCCTCATGTCCATGAAAGGATGAGGGGAAGGATGGACAGAGGTATGTTGGCATGGGAAGGGTCTCCATATCCATGGGAAATCCTTTTACTTTTTTTTAAATCAAGGCACCCCCATCATTTGAAACCAGTTGCTGACTGATTGAGCTCATATAGAACCTGCCTCACCAGTGAGATGTTGTGGGACTTGTCTTCAGGGCTATTATAACTAAATGTCAAAATAAATGGTGAGGAAAGCCATCAGTTCAGCCAGTGGATAGCATACCATTTTTCTCACCTGAATTGATATTTGGTCAGAGAAAGACGTAATTTTGACCATGGCAATTAAACATCACCAGTCACTTCAGTGTGAAACATAGAGAAAGAATACACTTTCAAAATTCCAATACTCTTTATTGTTCCCTGCATTGGCAATAAAATGTCATGTCTATCTTCAATACCATATTCTATCAAAATAATGTATTAATATCTTTCTTCTTCGTTAGTTAAATATTTTCTTTTGAATTGTTTATTCCAATTATTTTCAACTTTTGGTATTAACCAATCAAATTATGCATAACCTTTCCTCCCAATTCCAATTTCCCTCGCATGATATTCTACCAGGGGTTTTGTCCATTCATGTTACCTCATAGGGAATTATCTCACATATAATTCATCTGCTTATTTTGAACATAACCATAATCTCAACTAATTAAAGGGGAACTTTTATTACAAAATACTAAATGGTTTGGTGAGGTAAATTAAGCCTACTATTTAAAGTTAGGTTAGGATACCAGATGACAGAAAATAGGCTAGCACAAATAAAAGAAGGAAAAAGTTGTTCACAGAAAAAAAGTTGGTGAACATTTGCAATGGGCTTTCAGGGAATTAATAAGGTCAGAAGGAACAAGAGACATTTGGCTCATTGAGTCTACACAACCATTAAATAAGACCTTGACTGATCTAACTGTTGTCTTAACTTCACTTTCTCATCATCCTCCCTATCCCTTATCTCCCTTGTATATTAATAATCTGTCTAATTCGATTTTGAATATATTCAATGATTCATCTTCCACTGCTCCCAATGGAAGAAAACGTGAAAGAAAAATGACCCTCAAATAGGATTTCCTCTTCATATCTGTCTTAAGCGGGAGACTCTTTACACAAACCTGGAAATTGAACATAAAGTCAGATGAGAAGGCCTGTCATTTTTTTTTACTTTTGTTGCTAGATAATTTAGAAACAGCAGGATATTTTATTCATCTCTATATATCTTGTCAACAAAAACATAAAGTAATTGAAAAGAATCATAAAGTATTTGGCTCAAACAATTTTACTATATCAGAGAACAGATGTGAGGATTCAGGATAGCAAAACTCTCTGTTATGATGGGAGGTGGTGGCATAGTGGTATTATTGCTCAACTATTAATCTAGAAACTCAGCTTATGTTCTGGGGACCTGAGTTCGAATCCTACCACAGCAGGTGATGGAATTTGAGTTCAATAAAAAAAAATTGATTTAAGAATTTACCGATCACCATGAAATCATTATTGATTGTTGGAAAAACTCATCTGGTTCACTTATATCTTTCCAGGAAGGTAATCTGGCGTCCTTCCTTGGTCTGACCTATATGTTGCTCCAGAGCTACTGCAATATGTTGTCTCTCAATAGCCCTCTAACTGCAATTAGGGATGGGCAATAAATGCTGGCCAGCCAGTGATGCCCATGTCCCACAAATCAACATTAAAACAAAATGATTCAGTATTCGCACTCTCTATGCTCACTTTAACAAGGACAATGCATAACTTTAAGGTTCATGGTGGGAGATATAGAAGGGGTGTCTGAGGTAGATTCTTTACTCAGAGAGTGGTTGGGATGTGGAATGCACTGCCTGCTGTGATAGTGGAGTCAAACACTTTAGGAACTTTTAAGTAGTTATTGGATAGGCACATGGAGCACACCAGAATGATGGGGAGTAGAATAGTTTGATCTTGGGTTCGGACATAGCTTGGCACAACATCGAGGGCCGAAGGGCCTGCACTGTTCTATGTTTTTATGTTCTATGATGCAAACATTAACATTCCCACAGCGACCACAGAAATTTGAATTCCTCACCCGGCTTCAGCTTGAGTACTTTTATTCTTCAGGCAACTGACAATACCCTGATGAACAGGAGTGTATCTTTGATTAGCAAACTCCAGGCATTCTTTATTTCCTTCAGTAGGATAATGGGGCTGAGAAACAAAAAGACAGATTCTGTAGAAGGACTGAGAAGGTAGGGCAAAACTCATCTGGGGACTGAATCTGTTGGCCGTAACAGAAGGAGAGACGTTGTGAAGTGTAAAAAGGTGGTGGGGTGACAGATTCTGTTAACGGCGAATGAGAAATCAAGCTCTGTTGTGATCGATTGACTTTTCTGTCTTTTTCTGAAAACAATGGGGGATGGTTGCTCTTGTGGTCTTAATGAATCAATATTATAATAACATATCCTTTAACTGACTGTAAACAATGGCACAGCAGAATCAGTAACATAAAGAGAGATGCCGCACTTAAAATATTGTTTCCTGCTAGCAACGATTATGAAAATTCCTCAGCTTTTCAGACGTTATACCCGTCTGACTTTCGAGGACATTGATTTGAACAAGATCACTAGAGTGGTAATTTAGCAAGGACCTGCTCCAAAGTGGAATTTCTGCAAATTAGTGTGTGTGTTGAAGATAGCACTACCAGGCAGCTTCTGCAAATTGTACATCTGTCTAGTAAGCCTCTATGCTGTGATTGAAGGCAAAAGCAAATTCCCACTATGACTGCAAATGAAAGGAAACCAACTGCCATAATGATTCGTGCTATATACATATGTGAAAGTAATTGTTTGACCATTGCTCCGTGGGGGAACAGATTCATGTCTGTTTTGGAGTCATTAGTTGGCTACTTCTGCATAAAAAAAAATCTACCTTCTACCTTTCTCACTGTAGAGGTTAATTCTGTGGTTTATATACTGACACTGCCAACTTCTATTCATTGACAATGAATCGAAGCCAATTGTAGAATGTGCATTTGAGGCCAAAGACTGGGGTCAGTGATTTGAATACAGAAGCCATAGAGTACTGAAATTTATCCCCACTCGGAATATGCCCATAATACACAGATGTACACTATATCAACTATGGCTCGCAAAAGCCAAACTGCTGTTATGTGTGATCCTGTGTTGAGCAACACTTGTTGAACAATCTTGAGTATGCTAATAGCCACGCTAACATCCAATTTAAGATATTATTCACTTGTTAAAATTAATTTTACAGGAAGCAAAATAAAGATTGGGACATACACAACTGAAACTGAAGTAGGAACTGAAATATCATAAAGAATCTGTAGTTAAAAGAAAATTTAAACAGTTAATACAGAACAGGAATAATGCTGAAAAGAGAGACATTGTCAAGGCTTTTCACCTTACAAACATCAGCACGAAAGCAAGAATTTCAAAAAATTACAACAATTTAGATTGCAGGAGAAAAAAAGAGTCGTGATTGTTAAGTCTACAATGATAAACTGAGACATTGTTAAGAAGAAAGCAACAAGGGACCATGAGCACCCAGGAAGTACATATGAGGTGTAAAGTTTAAGCATTTTGTTTTTGTTGGCAGAGAATGAATCCTTGTAAGTGAATGTATGATACTTTTAGAAACCATAAATGGGCCATGTTAAAATTTATTTTATTAATTACAAATTTGGAATTTTTTCACGAAATGGAGAAATTGACTATCCACAAATGGATTTTTGTTTTGATGCTAATAATGTTGTTCAATAATAATTATGAGTTAATTTGGAAAAAGTTAAATTATATCTTATTCAACAATACTTGTTACAGTGGGATTATGGTGCAAATAAAGTAGAGAATGCTCATTCAATTGATTCCCATCTGCCAGGACTTCAACATCACAGCCCATTGAGGAACAAAGAGTCAATAAAAGCAACACTGGATTTCCACATTTAACTGTTTACACAGGATGCCAAACATCTCACAGAGCAATGACATTGGAGGCCACACAATACGAGCCTTTCATTTCATTCGCTCATGGTTGTTTGAAGAAATTCTCATTATATCTTGGACTGTGTGGCTTAGATCAGAAATGACTGGCCATAATGTTGACAGGGGCAGATTTTGTAAGTGGCTTGCTGGATGGAGTTTCAGTTGAGCCCCACTGCACAACATGTATCCTTTACTACCAGATGGAAATAACATGATTGATAGGATTGGGATTATTCCTGAGGTGGATGGATTTGGGATGAGTATGGGCTGAGGGGAGCAAAGAGGTGACTGAAATAAGGAACCAAGTATTGAATTAGTGTGAGAAAAGGGAAGATAGTTCAATCCCAGAACCGGGGAGGGGAGGGTCTGAAGGAGCAGCACCCAATCCATGACACTGTGGTGTGTGTTCTGATCCTCTATACCAGATGGATATCTGGATACGGTGCACAATGGTCGGGATAAAGGGATAAATGGCTTGGTAGTCTAGAAGGAGTGACACAGTGGTGTAGTGGTTATTACTGCTGCCTCAGATTCAATTCCAGCCTCAATTCACTGTCTGTGTGGAGATTGCATTTTCTCTCCATGTCCACTTGGGTTACCTCTGGGTATTCCGGTTTACTCCATAGTCCAAGGATATGCAGGTTAGGTTAACTGGCCATACTAAATTCATCCTAGATAAGCAGGGTAAATGAGAGTCACAGGAGCACAGCCTGGATGGGATTGTGATTGGTGCAGATTTGATAGGCTGAATGGCGTCCTTCTGCACTGTAGGGATTCTACGATTCCATGAAGCATTCCTGTCCTTCTCAGAGGCAAACAGTGCTTTTAGGGAACTTTTTTTTACCTGAAGCTGTCCTTACTATTTGGATGTGCTCAGAAAAAGCCAATTCTGTTTGAAAACTTCTGCAGAGACAAGAGGAGCACTCATTCAAATTCACACTCAAATGGGACTTTGGTCCATTCATATCCACCACCCCATCCCCAACTGTCCTAATTACTGGCTGAATCCATACGTAAACTGTCTCAAATTTTATCCTCCAAAAACAGCGTCTTTTAGCCCCTATAGCCAGTCCATTGATAACATTCAAATAAGGCAAAAACTAAAACTAGTCCAAATCTCCTGACCATGCCCTTGTCAACCTTTAGATTAAAGTTGAAAATCCTAACATGGTGGTTGCTCCTGATCATTATCCCATTGAGCCTTGTTGAAGTGTGTCCGTATGTATGTATACTTTGGACAAAGACGTGATGAAGCTTGACTGTGCTGTCTAGGTAGGTTGATCCATTTTTATGTGTGAGGTCCTGCAGGAAGAACATGATTTGCTCTAGGCATTACACCTTCCAGGCAGGAGAAGAAAATGATGTGAAACTGAGGAAAAACGTGAGAAAAAAATATTCATTGGAAGACTAAACCTTCTTGTTGTAATTTGATTGGTAAAACATTCTGGAAAATTAGTGACCTTTTGAAATTTCAATTATCAAATTTTATTTGCAGCGAATGATACCATCTATTGGACAGACATGGGAAGGAGTACAATTAGCAGAGCAAAACGAGACCAGACCTGGAGGGATGATATTATTACAAATGGCCTTGGACGGGTTGAAGGCATAGCAGTTGATTGGATCACTGGTATGAGATTTCTGCCTATTTTTCAATTACCTACTAATGTTGTAGGTTGATGGAACATTAACATTTATCTCTTCTACATCTTTCTCAGGTAATATATACTGGTCAGATTATGGCTTCAACATAATAGAAGTTGCAAGATTTAATGGCTCCTTTCGTTATGTGGTCATATCCCAAGGGCTTGATCAGCCACGTGCAATTGCCGTCCATCCAGAAAAAGGGTAAACCAGCTTTTGTCTTAAATGAAAGAAAAGATCTTGATGGCCATATTTGGCTTTCTTTATTTTTTATTTTGATCAACTGAAGTATTTTCACATCCATGTCTGTGCTCTTCAACTGAGCAATGTCAGTCTCAATTTTTCATTCCACCTCTTTTCAGTTTGCAACGGGAAACTTCTGAGTTCAGCTTCAGGAATAGGGGGTGCCTTGATGATATAATGGATCGATCCAAGTGTCAGATAGCTACAGATACAGTCCGTTTTGTAATAATTTGAAAAATATTGAAAGATATAAAAAAAATTAAGACAGAAGGCTTTATTGAAGCATGAGTGCCATTTTACAATTTTGAAAATTTTTTTTCTGAGTCCGCACAATTTGAGTGCCATTTTCCTTAAAAATCTTGATACACAATATAAATAATTTCTAAAAAGGAATTTAGTTCAGTTTATTTATTAATGCTGCAACTCTGTTACAAGTAGGCTTACATTAACACTGCAACTTAGTTACTGTGAAAAATCCCCTGGTCAAAACACTCTGAAGCCTGTTCGGGTACACTGAGGGAGAATTTAGCATGGCCAGTGCTCCAAACCAGCATGTTTTTTGGACTTTGGGAGGAAACCGGAGCGCCCGGAGAAACCAACACAGACGCACGGGAAGAAAGCACAAACTCCGCATTGGCAGTGACACAAGCTGGTGTTGGGAGCAGACTTTGTCAATAGTATGCCGTTCCCAAGGGCATACCGGAAGTATGCGCTGCCATCCAAAAGATGCATGCGACCCCATAATGAGAATGTTTTTTGATGGTGAAACCCACCATCAACTAACAGCGCTGCAGGTATAGGTAGTCTGTACAAAAAAAAACCTCCTGATCGAACAGGGGTATGTTCTGTGCCAATCACCAAAACTTAATTTCCATTAACATTAGACTTGAAGGCTCAAATGTGACATGAGTGGGCAGGATTCTCCGATTTCATGTGTGGCGGGATCCGTTGCGAGTGAGAATGGAAAACTTGCCATTCCAGGCAAAACTCCATTCACTTTCAGTGGTACTAGAAATCCCAGCTGCCAACTTCGACATGATGTTTTCAATATGAAATTTAACTTATAAATATTTCACATTACATTGATTTTACTTTATTCACGTGTGCATCATTATTATTTGTTGCAACTAGTTTAGTTAAAGAACTAAATGTGCTGGCTTGCCTTTTGATTGGCATCTACTATTGGTGGCTGGGAAGTTAAAGACATTTTCTTTATTGTGGAAAAAAGACCTGGAACATTTGGGATTGCCTCGCAGTGCCCCATCCCCATATCACCATGGAACTCCCCCCCACCACCAAACTTTGGATTCCCCCACTTTATGACTTCGCCCCATTCCATTGAAAGTCTCTCCAAAGCCTGATTCCCAATCCAAACTCCATTAATGTCTTCCCATGGCCTAACCTGACTGTCTTATTATAAATGGACTCAAAACCCTGTAAAGACTCTGCCATCTAACACATCTAAATTTACACATTTACATGTGTAAATGTCCAAATACACATTTGGACAGTACTGACCCTATCCCTTAGACCCCACATTTTGTTACCTTGACTGACTGTGCTGTCCTCCCTCCCACCACTGCCCCCCCAATCCTCTCTCTCTCTCTCCACACACACACACACACACACACAAAGGATACATGGTAAAACATACACCATCAAGCAAATCCAGGACATTAGGCCCGTTCTATTTTCTTGAAAAATAATGTTTTGGCCTCAAGTGTTTTCTAAGGTAAAGAATTCCACAGGGTTGGCACTTTCTGAGTGAAGAAATTTCCCCTCATATCAGTCCTAAAAAATTTACCATGTATCCTTAGATTGTGACTCTGCATCCAACGCCCTCACCATCAGGAATATCCTTCCTGCCTGTCTACTCGTATTAGAATGTTAGAGATTTTTATGAGATCCCACCCCACCCCACCTCACCCCGGCCACCATTTTTCTAAACTCCAGTGAATATAATCCTAACCGATTCAATCTCCCCTTTCCTGTCAGTCTTGCCATGTCCAACATGTCTTCACTGAACTCCCTCATTCTTCCTCAGATACGGAGACCAAAACTGCATCCAATATTCCAGGTGTGGCCTCATCAAAGCTATTGGGAGACTCTACAAATGTTAATCCCTTCCTTCCTCTTATTGCATACCCGATAACTACTTGTTCTTCTTGCATATAATGACACTACAGCTGCAATTATTAAAACTTTGAGAGGTGACTCTGCCAATAGTATACTTTTAAAGTTTATCTGGTCACATATATCCCATGGCCTCCATCGCTTAAACCGTAGAATCATATAATTCTCCAATGCAAAAGAAGGAGATATGGCTCATTGAATCTGTACCAACCACAATCCCACGCAGGTGCTATCTGCATAACCCCGAGCTAGACCATGACACTAAAGGGCAATTTAGGATGGCCAATCCACCTAACCCACACATCTTTTCAGGAGAAAATTCTAGAAACGGTAAAATAGTTTATAGACAGCTGAAAGAGTTCCTGCTCTAACCTGACCGAGACTATGGTCAGGTTAGACTATGACTATAATGTTAGAAGGACACAAATGTTTTGTCCTTTCTCCATCAAGGAGGATCTTTATAAGAAAGATGTGGAGGCATTGGAGAGGGTACAGAGGAGGTTTACTAGGATGTTGCCTGGTATGGAGGGCAGGTCCTATGAAGAGAGGTTGAAGGATTTGAGGTTGTTTTCGTTAGAAAGGAGGCGGCTAAGGGGGGATCTTATTGAAACATATAAGATAATTAGAGGTTTGGATAGGGTGGACAGTGATAGCCTTTTTCCTAGGATGGAAAAAGCTAGCACGAGGGGACACAACTTTAAATTAAGGGGTATGAGTTATAGGACGGATATCAGAGGTAGGTTCTTTACTCAAAGAGTGATTAGGGAGTGGAATGCCCTGCCTGCAGCTGTTGTAGATGCGCCAAGTTTGGTGGCGTTTAAGAGGTTAGTTGATAAGTATATGGATGAGAAGGGAATGGTTTAGTTAGGAGGGGCATTGCTTTTTATTTTGGTCGGCACAACATCGAAGGCCGAAGGGCCTGTTCTGTGCTGTATTGTTCTATGTTCTATGTTCTATGTTCTATGACTTGTACTTTGTTACTTCTCCAAGGGAAAGAATACTTCAAATTGAAAGCTGTCTCTCTAAAATATTACTTCCCTCCAAGCAGCAGTTTAAAGGTAGTGATAAAATGAACATTTAAGGTATTAAAGCCTTATTAATTTTCCAGAGTTGTTATTACACAATAATTTCAGCAGGAAATAGCATTATGTGCATCTCAGATGTAGAACACTTTCTTTTCCTGAATAAAAAAGGTCATTTTGATTGAATTTAGCAATACAATGTTGAGCTTGTCAAACATTCTAGGAGCAATATAACCTGAGTATAATGAGCTGGGAGAGGGTTAATCACTCGATTGGCAAGCATAATTTTAACTATGTAGACAATCCCTGTTCAGGAACAGCTGCAAAATGAGCACCATCTTCTGGATTTCTTAACGTATTACAAGATTAATGTTCATCAAATGTAAACTAATGCTAAATAATCCAAATTATTATATTACGAAATAAAGGCAGAGTTGGATTTAGTGCTTCCAAGTTGATGGGAGAGGGAAGCTTGTTAAATCCAGTGGATGATCTTTACACCGTCTGCCTACCTGCCCCTTCCCCCTCTCTCCCCCCGTTATTACAACAGCAGCAAAATAGCAAGGTCCAGACTGTCCACAGTGGGACCTTAAGGCCTTTAAGAGGGCAATTAATGGAAAAAATATTGCAGTTTTCTTTCTGTTGAACTAAGTTTTGTTCCCTCTAAATTAAATGTGAGTTTATACCTCCTGGCCATTAACTAGAAATTTTGGTTTGTTTATTGTACTTCCAGCAAAGTGATTGCATAAGCCTCAAAGACTTGCAGTGTTACAGTTGTACGCTAACATTAGTAATGTAAATCTTTATAATTAAAAGCTATATATCATTTAAAAAAAAATTGCATTCTTCACCCAATGCCTTTAGCATAACTCCAGCAGTGTTATGTAGCCATGACGTGGAGATACCGGCGTTGGACTGTGGTGAACCTGAGGAAGGAACAGCGCTCTGAAAACTTGTGATTCCAAATAAACCTGTTGGACTTCAACCTCGTGTTGTGAGACTTCTTATTATGTAACCATGGCCTATGGAATGTACAGTGTGAGGAATGAGCTATGTTAGTGCATAAGACATGTTCGTTTTTTTGGTTGGCAATGGTCCATAATCATAGATATAAAAATTAGAAATTTTCTACTAACATCAATGTTTTATTGTCTATCATTTCATATAGGTTCATGTTCTGGGCAGAATGGGGACGGAAGCCTTGCATTGGCAGAGCGCGGTTAGATGGATCAGAACAAATTGTCCTTGTGAGCTCCAGCATCGCATGGCCAAATGGAATATCAATTGATTATGAGGTTTGTCACCATGTTTGCTCCAAAGAATATTGGCAATATTTTCCTGCAATTACATTTTAGCAATTCTTTATCTTCCTTTAGAGCTCTATGTTTAAAAAATTAATAAAATGCTTAAACCACTCATAAAAAATCAGCTGATATTTACTGCATGATTGATCCACAGGAAAATAAATTATATTGGTGTGATGCTCGTACGGACAAGATAGAAAGAGTTGACCTTGAAACCGGAGAAAACCGAGAGATTGTGCTGTCAGGCAACAACATGGATATGTTTTCAGTTGCAGTCTTTGGGGTTTACATCTTCTGGTCTGACAGGTAATTTATTTTCCCATAAGTGTTCGGGATTTAAAATGTCCTTGCACTGCCTGATTTCCTACCCACGTAGGATTAGCTCTTTCTGAGCAAGGTCACAATAAGAAGCTCAAATGGACTTCATTTCCAGGAGTGAACCATTTCTAATATTGGAATTTGAACCGCGTCAGCGTCAAACCTAGGATGCGTTGTGTGCCTCTTTTCTGTGGTAAGTCATTACTTTAATTAAATTATTCTGTTAATTAACCATTTGCCCTTTTGACAGGGCACATGCCAACGGATCCATCAAACGTGGTTACAAGAACAATGCTACAGATGCTATCACTGTGAGAACACATCTTGGTGTGAACCTGAAGGGTGTGAAGATTTTCAACCGGGCCAGAGAGAAAGGTCTATTCGTTTTTTTCTCCCTATGTGGGAGGCACATTAAATTGAGAATTGCTTGCAGTTGTGTGACTGAATGAATAGTTAACTAATTTTAATGAATTCTGTAACTGTTTGTCAACATTTACAAAGGAGATGTTATGTTGGACAAATACGTGACATTCTTTGAAGAATTTTCTCAGACAATATGTTCTTCTAATGTTACAATGCAGTTAAATGACCTGCAAAAGATGTCTGGATAATCTTTCAAGTATAAATAATGTGTCAAGGATGAACTCAGTCTTTTCATGTGGCTAATACTTCAATTCACCCAGTCTGTGAAATGAGTATTACTGCATCTCAATCAGGCTGACAGTTCAGTTTGCTACAAACATATTTTCTTTGGAAAAGATGTATATTTACCTGCTAGCAATTAAAGAAGGTTGAATTGCTGAAGTTGGTGAATAGTTTACCATTGTTGCCCAAGTCATGGGCAACTGTCAGATAGTCCCAGCTGGAGATACAAGCTGAGTATGAAAGGCAAAGCATTAACGGAAGGGGAAAGGGGAATTAATGGAGACATATAAATGGCTGTAAAAATATTGAGCTATTTTACCTTAAAGAGAAACGGGTGACTACAGTCATGATTATTATCATGGTGTATACTCCATATCTGTTTTAGAATGGGCAGTCCAGCAATAGAGCACATTGGAATACAGAGTATTGCTAACGTACATGAGGGGGTGAAGGCAGACAATAAGATATCATAACATGATAGGTATTGTAAAATTGATTATCCCTCTGCCATCTTTGCATATGGACACTAGTCAGACATTGTACACCCCAGTACTAACAGGTTCAGGTCTATTCCTAACACATGTCAGGTGAAAGCATGACAACATATTGCTTCTGGAAGAAGATGCCAAGATGGAAAGCTGTTCCTGGAAGCTTTAATAGGTCTACCATAAAGATAATAGCTGTAACATTGGGATCAAGAGTAGTAAAGATGGGCCAATATTGACTTTTAATGCTCAACAGATTTTGAGTGTGTATGCTGTTAAAAATGAGAAGGTCATCTACCACTTGTAACATGAGACTTTCCCAATGTTTCCAATTGTATCCTATAAGATTACAGACTGTTGAGGCATCACTAAAACTGGTGAGAGTATTGTGAACTGATTAATATCAATGTCTCCATTAGGTCAATAGGACCCTGATTCCACTGAACTGGGGCCTGAGAACGGGAGTTTCAGTTTGAAATAGGTCATAGAATCAAAGAATCTCTACAGTGCAGAAGGAGGCCATTCAGCCACCGAGTCTGCACTGACCACAATCCCACCCAGGCCCTATTCCCGCAACCCCTGCATATTTCCCCTATTAATCCCTGAACACCAGGATCAATTTAGCGTGGCCAACCAACTTAACTTGCACATCTTTGGAGTGTGGGAGGAAACCGGGGCACCCAGTTGAAACCTATCAGGCACAGGCAGGATTTGCCAACTCCACACAGATAGTGACCCAAAGCCAGAATTGAACCCAGGTCCCTGGTGCTGTGAGGCAGCAGTGTTAACAACTGTGCTGCCACAATGTTTGGCACTGTGCCTGTCTGCTTCTTTTTCCCAAAATTCCCAAAAATATCGTATAGAATTTGTAGAATTACATTACAAAACATTTTAACTTGAAAATTACAGAAAATGTCATAAAATTTGACTTGTCTTTGTACAGTGTGCTCGATTCCGAGGTGCCACTGTAATTGGAATTCTCTTGATATTTACAATATACATTTCATGTCCGGCATACAGCCTGGGGCAAATTGAAAAATTGCAGAAAGTGCAAAAGAATTCAGCATTCTTTCATGTGGCATGTTACTCTCTAAGCTGCCTGAATACCATTTCAGTCCTCTTGATAATCACAAAGTTTATTCGATGTCAAGCACGCACCAAGAGATTCTATACATTTTCCAGCCCCTCAGTGTACTATGGCTGAAGAGACTCAGACAGCAACCTTTCCCTTCAACCACCAGACTGAGAGTGGAAAAAGGCCAGTTTTTTTTAAATGTATTCCTTTCTTACATTTGCAAAGCCAATGCTCAGAGTGGACAGGGCAAGCCCTTAATCAGTCTCCTTGCTTGCTCCAAAAAACAATTGAAATTCAAATTGAATCCAATTCATTCTTCCCACGAGAGAGACATACAAGTTCCAAGCAAAAGTCAGCTCCTGGTCTGGAGATTGAACAGCATCATCAGGTTTTCTTAAGAGAAACTAAGTGAGCCTCACAGGCACACCACAGTCACCATTGCTTCAAACTTCTCCCCTTATCCCTCCTAAAACCCCTCCCCATCTCCTATCTGGTCAATAATGCAGTCAAGAATCACAAATCTTTCCCCATCAGAAAATACTGCCTGCCTTCACCCTGGCCTACTTAATATTCATAGAATCCCTACAGTGCAAAAACAGGTCATCGAGCCTAAACTGACAACAATCCCATCCAGGCCTCATTCCTGTAACCCCATGCATTTACCCTGCTAATCCCCTGACACTAAAGGGCAAATTACTATGTCCAATTAGCCTAAGCTGCTCATCTTTGGACTATGGGAGGAAACTTGAGCACCTGGAGGAAATCCAAGCAGATATGGGGAGAACACATGTCACCCGAGACCGGAATTGTAGCTAGGTCTCTGGAGCTCTGAGGCAGCAGTGCTAACCACTATGCCATTATGCTGCCTCAAATGAGGTTTGCATTTTAAAGTATCTTGGTCCTGAAGTTGATACCAGCTAAATTGTTTCATGCTTGCCTAGTCCCTAACTGCCCTAAACCCATTTGGGGTTAAATCTTAGTCATGTGCTTTTGCATGATTTGATAAATCCAGCTTATGGTTATGTCAGCTGTTAAGATCGAAGCATACCTTTCTTAGATCTCATTATCCACGTTCTCATAATGAGGTTTTTCATTATGAATACCTACATTTATTTATCACAGCACTGTAGAAAAAAAAACTGCATGTTAAAAATCTTGACATACTCAGGTGCTAAAGTCATTTCTGTCGAAATCTAGTAAGCCAAGAAAGGATTAGAGATTAACCTGCTAGAGGTCCAAAACTATAGCATAAAGTAGAAACACTGGGACATCTTATTGAAATTAAGACACTGTAGAAATGTTTAAAAGAAACAAGGAACAAAGAACAATGCAGCACAGGACAAAGCCCTTTGGCCCACCAAACCTGTGCTGATACATCATTCCCAACCCTCTGTTCATGTGTCTATTAAGATGCACCTTGAATGTAGCGAATATGCCTGCTTCCACCACCTCCACTGGCAATGCATTCCTGGCACCCACCACTCTCTGTGTGAAAAATTTTCCACACATGTCTCACTAAACGTACTCTCTCTCACCTCAAACCTATGTCCTTTGGTATCAACCCTTCTCCCTGGGAAAAAGCCTCTGAGTATCCATTCTATCTACACAAGTTTGATTGGCACCACATCCACAAACATCCAATTCCCTCCACCATCTACTCTCAGTAGCAGCAATGTGTACTATACACAAGGTACACTACACCAAAGATCCTTAGACCGCACCTATCAAATCCATGACCACTTCCATCTAGAAGGACAAGGGCGGCAGATACGTGGGAACACCATCACCTGCAAGTTCCCCTCCAAGCCACTCACTGTCCTGACTTAGAAATATATCACTGTTCCTTCTCAGTTGCTGGGTCAAAATCCTGGAATTCCCTCCCTAACGGTATTCTTGGTCAATCCACAGCATGTGGACTACTGCGATTCAAGAAGGAACCTCACCATCACCTTCTCAAGAGCAACTAGGGATGAGCAATAAATGCTGTCCAGCCAGTGATGCCTATGTTCCACAAATGAGTCAAAATAAAACCATACTGCTACACACATCTAATCCAGTTTAAAAATAATTTATTATGTCTGCCTTTCTATGGGGGAAATGCAAAGTAAATGATGGAGCAAAAAATCACACTGGTCAGACATTTGAAAGCATCAGATACTACCACTTCCTTGTAAGACCCAAAGCACTGGATTTAAAACCAGCGTTCCCCCAACACACCACCACCATCACTACAACCCCCCACCCCCCCGCCTCCTGCCCCCTGCCCCCTGCCCCATTCGCAGGTTGCATTCTATCAGCCAAAGCTCATTAACTGGTATTGATGCCCTAACATTGCAAAATCCATATTTTGGCAGGTACCAATATTTGTGCAAAGAACAATGGTGGATGCCAGCAGCTTTGTTTATACCGTGGAAAGGGTCAGAAAACCTGCGGATGTTCATACAGCATGCTTGCCGAGGACTCAGTCAGCTGTCACGATTACGATGGATATTTGTTGTATTCGGAAAGAACAATATTGAAGAGCATCCACCTCACAGATGAAACAAACTTGAATCCTCCAATTAGACCATATGAAAAACCGGAATACTTCAAAAATGTCATAGCCTTGACTTTCGATTACCGGCGGAGTGCAAGGAGAACCAATCGGATTTTCATGAGCGATGTTCATTTTGGAAATATCCAGCTTATCAACGATGACTGGACAGGCAGAAGAGTAATTGTGGAGAGTAAGTACACACTTGAAATGATTGAATACTATTCCCATTGTTATAATTTGTTTTTACTTTGGCTACAATATGCAGTCAGCAAAATAAGTAATTCATGGAATGTGCAGTGCTCTTTTACTAATTGATGCAGGAATTTAGTTATGCAGATGTTATGAATCTGATCTAATAATCCAGAGGCATTGGCTAACTTGAGAATTTGAATTTCGTTTTAAAACATCAGAAAAAAGCTAGTATTGGTACAAGTCATTGCGTGAATCGGCTTAATAGTGATTAACAACCTCACTCTGTTCATCAATGCACATGTGGAAAAATTCCTATCCTTACGCAATCGGAGACTGGTCCCACACCACTCTGATTGTCTCTTAACTTCTGGAGTGCCCTAGCTGATTGTTACCAGCAGCTCAAGAAGAAGGTTCATCACCACTGTCTCTGGGTAACTTAGGGATGCCTATATTCTGAAAATGATTCAACGATGTTGTGCTGCCTTTTTTTATGAAGTATTCTATGTGATGCGCCATCATTAAATAGTTATTGCAGCACCGTAAGTCAATGTAACATTCAATGGCAAGTGCATATAATGTTGCTTGCAAGCTTAAGAGAGCTGTAAATACATTTGATAGTTGTAAAATACAGAACTCATCAAAAATATTGTTCTGAAGATGATTAATGTTGGGTATTTGTATAATTTGAGTTTTTCAGGTAAATAACAAGTAATATTGTTTACCAAACAACACTAAACCCATATAGTTTTATTGAAATGTGTTTTCACCCCTCTACTCCCTTCATCCAGTGGACTCTTGGTGTGACTGTTGGCTGGGATATTGTTTGACAGATGTTGGTCACTTTCCAATGTTTGGCTCAAAGCATTCTTCATAAGTGATCCATATAATATATTTCCATCAATTATATTAAAAATAAGCTGAAAAAGGTAAGCACTTACAGGTGTGGGGAACAAAGAGGGGAGTCAGAATACATCTGGATATGAAACCACACAGATTTAAAAGGCCAAATGGCTTGTTCCTTTGTGTGCTAGCCTCTGATTCTGTGTTGGCAAATTATTGAGCACTAGAGACAGTTATACACAGAGTTTGGAACAGAATTTGTGGTTAGTCATCAAAATGGTGTAGTCTAAGTAATGTTCATGTCCCTGGCCCTTTCTCTGCATAGATCAACTAATTTCAGAAACAATGAATGGAAGCTAGGCTAGTCTGGTTCAACTATATTTTTGTCAGCTGAGGCATTTTTGAAGTTGAGGAACTGTAAAAATATCTGAGAGACCTAAAAAAACAAACACACAAGGATCCCCTTAATAATCTATAGAATAGAATCCGTACAGTGCAGAAAGAGGCCATTTGGCCCATCAAGTCTGCACTGACTCTCTGAAGGAGCATCTTATTCAGGCTCAAGCCCCAGCCTCTTCCTGCAACATTCTGCATTTACCATGGCCAATTCACTGAATCAAAACTGCACATCTTTGGACTGTGGGAGGAAACTGGAGGAAACTCATGCAGATGCGGCAAGAATGTGTAAACTCCAGACAATCATCAAAGTTGGAATTGAACTTGGGTCCTTGGTGCTGTGAGGCAGCAGTTCTAACCACTGTGCCACCATGCTGCTCCTGGAATAAGGCTCCTAGGAGATTCTGCTGATGAACTGAGTATTTTGAAGGACAAACTGACAGTGCAAAAGACAGCAGTGTGTACTGTTTCCAGTTTATTTGTTACCTTTTAAACATTTTATTTATGGTTGAAGTAAAATCACATGAGATTTCAGTGCAGACACAGAAAGATCTTTTTGAAGTGGATTTGCTTGTCTAATTCTGTGGAGTCAAGTGTCCACAAAAGAGATTGTCTGATAGAATGGATCTCCTGTCTGTCGTATAATTCACTAAATTTTCAGACTTTGACTTCAAAGGTGGGTAATCTGTTCTGTCCAATTACTACATGGAATGAAGCTGAAGATTTTCCTCAATTTTATTTATGTGATACCTTTGACAGAAAGTTAGTTAGACCAAATTTCTGGATGATGCACGTGACGAATGTTCTGATTATTGATTTCTGTCTTTTTGTGTTTGTTGAAGCTTTAAAACCAAACATAAGTGCTTCGAAGAAAATATATTTGACACTAAAAGCATTGCCTGGTGCTGCCAAAGTTAATAGATGTTGACAACGATAAATCTAAGATATCATAGTCGCGCAAATATCACTGCTTATTATTATATTCCACATATATGTTCTCGACATATCGTAAACATATATTTTTTGTCTCTATTGCACAATGGAATTATAGTTTTAGAAAGATTATTTTATGCAGTGTGCAAAGTCCCATTTTTTTCAGATTATCTTTTGATCTCTTTATACCAGAACAGGCAATTAAAAAGATGTGGTAATCAACTTTACAGAAGATTATCAATAAGCCATCCATTGTCAATAT
The DNA here is from genome assembly GCA_024679065.1 of Sphyrna mokarran. NCBI lineage: Eukaryota > Metazoa > Chordata > Chondrichthyes > Carcharhiniformes > Carcharhinidae > Sphyrna > Sphyrna mokarran. The sequence goes on along the minus strand of JAGIQG010000011.1, from coordinate 68,702,469 downwards.
TTACTTCAATTATTTAAATACTAAAACTTAGTGAAAGACTGTTCAAGTTAGATATTACCTTTAATAAGTTGATTTATAGGAAGAACCTATTAATGAGGAAAATATCAAACTGCTGAATGCTGACAGTTGGCATAGATTTATTATCTGCTGTAAATTAATCTTACAGTAAGCAGCTTGCAAGTTGAATTTGGAGAATTTAATTAGATGATCAATGTTTTTCTTTCTCAGCAAATGACTAAATAATTGATGTAATTTTCATAATTGCAAGCTGGTTAAGATGTCAGAGAATATGTCCTTTCAAAAGGTTGGACGGTACCATGGGCTAATTCTTACCAAAACATGGCAAAGTGTTGTTTCCGGCAAGAAAAGTGTTGTTTTCCTCTAGATCTTCGGACATTCTGCCAAAAATAGAATCAAGAGATTGTGATTCATGCCGTCTGTCATACAGGGGGATGTGACCTCAACACACCAGCAGAATCTGGCTGCACAGTGATTGGAATACCATTTTTAAAGGATCCCCTTCCCCACAGCTCACCTTAGATGTCTGAGAAGCTGCTGTCCCCATCCCTGATCAGAATCGATGCTTCTCTACCCCACCCCATTCCCCCCCCCCGCATCGGAAATCACTGACATCGCTGACATCCCCAACTCATTTGTTTCACGCTATCCACCACCACATCTGCATGAATCCACCCTAGGCTACCAGTGGGGCCTGCCACCTAATAGCACTACCAGGTTAGCATGGTGCCAGCCTGTCATTGCCAACCTGTGCAAAGGGATAGTGTCAAGGGGCATTGCCAGGCCCCTGTTGGGCCATGTCCCTCTCACCCCCGGGGCCCAAGGAAACCCCACAATAGGTTCACATCTGTGTAAACCTATTGTAAACCATGCTGAAGTCATATCACATTGGCTTGATTTCAGTATACTGTGGGGGAGGGTGTCAATATTTGGGAGGAGGGTTAATAACATTTAAATATATTTAAATTCACATAAAGCAGACTCACGCCTTGATGACATCACTGGCAACGGCCCTGGCTGGGATGCTCTTCAGAGGGTCAGTGTAGACTCAATGGGCCAAATGGCCTCCTCTTACACTGTAGGGATTGTATGATTCTATGAAAGATTTGATTTAACACCAGATATGGGTACAACACCAATTTAGACAGTGACTTCCTGGCTGAATACTCATCTGAAGCTGCAGGAGAATCCATCACATTCTAGTACAATGGACTAGATTGTGAACAGGAATGAAAAAGTTCTGGCTTATTTATTATTCCTCTGTCCTAGGCCTGGGATTCATCCCAACTGGCTGAGAGCTCATGATTTATGAATTTGTTTTTGACAGTAAGATGACAAAGGCTTCAAATTTAATCTTGCTGGATGTTTGAATTCATTTCCCTCCTGGTCATGCTGCATTTTACATAACATTTTTGCTCAAATATTAAGTATTTTATTTTAAGTGAAACCTGAAAGAATCCTATTCCAGTTCTCATTCGTCTGTGTCAGTGTGCAGGATATGTCTGTAATTGAGGTAGGCAGCTGTAATGTTTCTCTTCCAGGGCAATACTTTACGAATTTATATTTCTCTATTGAAGTGTGATCTGCTTCAACATCAACAACCATATGCAATCAAAATGTGAAAAACTCCCACCACTAGTTCAGGTTACATTAAGCTCTTTGTAACCCTCAGATTGGAGATAACAACAGAGTGAAGGAAATCAAGTTTAACTGTGCCCAGCTATATGACACAGAATTGGCTGACAATAGTTCAGCAGTTTCAGTGTACATTTTGTACTGAAATCCATCACAATTGTATACATTGAGCATGATCTTCCCAGCTAACTGTGCCCATCAATCAATGCAGCAAGCCAGGAAGATTGCCTGCGAGGCCAAATGTTTGTTTTGCACCTGGTGATCATGCCTTCACATCCTTAAATGGCATTAGTGCGTTCGGCACAACTGCTTCTGGCCTAATGGCGACTTCCCCTTCATCAGCAAGACATGTCAATACGCCTCACCGATGAAATCGCTACTATTCTGTAGTAATGGTGACCCAGTGCCATGGCCATGCTAGTGGATTGGAGGTCATTGAAGTGCGGCTGGGGGGGCTCGGAAGGGGAAAGGGGAAAGCCTGGGCAATACCTGTAGGGCAGTGGTAGTCTGGCACTGCCCACCTGGCATTCTGGTAAGGCCCATCTGGTATCCAAAGCAGTGCCTGATTAGACTCCTTAAGTGTGCTAGAGTTGTGTCAAGGGGTGGTGCCTGAGTAGGAGTGGGGCCTGAATGAGGATGGGACCTGAGTACGATATGGGTTTGAGTTGGTGAGTGGGGCTATGACAAGGGCGAGGTTTGTGTGATGACAGAGTAAGTTATGCAGGAGGAAGCTCGACAAGGGAGTAACGTGCAAGGTGAGGTTATGTAAGGGGTGGGGGAATTGTGTCGGGGGCATGCAGGTGAGGTTGTGCAGAGGTTGGCCACAACGTGGGTCATGATGAGGATGTGGAAGGACGGGGTATGTCAGAGGCCTGCCCGATGGATTGATAGCTCCATTTTGAGTTGGTATCTTGGGCTGGACTTTCTTGCCAGTCTCGTACAGACAGTTACAATTTTCTGTTGTCTTTCCACCTTGCATGGTAAATCCATCATATGATATGATGTGCTTAATATTCCAGATCTTGAAGTTCCAGATTTATTGCTTTGTCTATAACAAATTAAGTACAATTAATCTCATTTGACTCCCAAACAGTGAAGGAGTAGTGGAAGAGAGTGAGGGAATCAGCTAGAATAGGCAATGTTGATTATTATTCAATGATATCTGTCCAGAAAGTGCATGGACATAGATCAGATTAGGTATATGATGATACTCTAACTTGACAAAATGTCTACAAATATTTGCCACCCTAAATTTCTTTCTTGTCTGCCATGTGTATTGATTTGAAAGTTACTGAAAGTCATGCAATATCAAGTAATCCACTGGCCTTATGATAGTTAACAGGTGGATTTTTCAACCTGACCCACAGTGTGATTCTCCAGTCTCACCGCGCGCCAAATTCTCCATGCTTGCTGGCAGAATGGTAGGAGTGAGCAGCTGGAGAATTCTGGCCAACATTGTGGAGATTGGAACCATAAGAGAAAATGTTAGAAAATCTCAGCAGGTCTGGCAGCATCTGTAAGGAGAGAAAAGAGCTGACATTACAAGTCCAGGTGACTTTTTGTCAAAGCTAAAATGCATAAAAAGTGGGAGATATCTATAGTGCCCTCATCCTGCAGTATAAATAACTCCCATTTTCTATGCTTTTTTAGCTTTGACAAAAGGTCGTCTGGGCTCAAAACATCAGCTCTTTTCTCTCCTTTCAGAGGCTGAAGTTTTCCAGCGTTTTCTCTTTTGGTTTCAGATTATAGTATCCGCAGAACTTGCTTTTATTATGGAGTTTTGGGGTTAATTCTTGCATGCGTTATTTAGCTGGAAACCTGCACTGTTTGCTCTCTTTCCCCTAATATATATTATATTGATTTGATTTGATTCATTGTTGTCACATCTTAACATACAGTGAAAAGCATTGTTTCTTGCATGCTGTACAGACAAAGCATACCGTTCATAGAGAAGGAAAGGAGGGATTGCAGAATGCAGTGTTACAGCCATAGCTAGGGTGTCAAGAAAGATCAACTTAGTGCGAAGTAGATCCATTCAAAAGTCTGACTGCAGCAGCAAAGAAGCTGTTCTTGAGTCAAATGATATGTGATCTCAGACTTTTTCCCAATAGAAGAAAATGGAAGAGAGTATGTCCAGGGTGTGTGGGATCCTTGATGATGCTGGCAGTTTTTCTGAGGCAGTGGGAAGTGTACACAAAGTCAATGGAGGGAAGGCTGATTTGTGTGGTGGACTGGGCTACATTCACAACGCTGTGTAGTTTCTTGCAGTCTTGGGCTGAGCAGGAGTCATACCAAGCTGAGATATAACCAGAATGTATTCTATGGCGCATCTGTAAAAGTTGTTAAGAGTCGTCAACCCAAATTTCTTTAGTACTTTGAGAAAGTAGAGGCATTGGTGGGGTATCTGTAAAAGAAAGTTATTAAGTTTGTTCTTATATTTTTGATGTATCTGATTTAGAATCAAATAGTATATAGAACAAGTGAGAAAAACTGGAAAAAAATTATGTAAAAATACATTTTTATTAACTTGTATTTCTTTTGACACTGCATGATTTTTTCTTTAAAATTTTGAAAAGGCAATTTTTAATCCTCAGTCAACATCACAGCAAAATCATCTGTTCATTATCACATCGCTATTTGTGGGAGCTTGCTGTGTGATCGGCCTGTTATGTTTCCTACATTAAACATTGACTACAATTTAGAAGTAAAGTGCAGAGAGACGCCTGGTGGTTGTGGAGAATATTATATAAATGCATGTTTATTTTTCCCTTTTCTTTAGCCCAGAAGAGGCAACCAAAAATTAGCCAGATTTTTCAGTGATTGCCTTTTCTGCTAAATTGCCCCATCATAACACTGGGGTTATGATGTTGTGGTTAGGACTGCTGCCTCCCAGCGCCAGGGACCTGGGCTTAATTCTGCCCTTGGGTGTCTGTGTGAAGTTTTAACGATCTCCCCATGACCACATGGGTTTCTTCCCACAGTTCAAAGGTATGCAGCTTAGGTAGATTGGACATGCTAAATTGCATCATAGTGTCCAAAGATGTATATGTGGATTAACTGTGGTATATGCATGGGGTCATGTGGATGGGACAGAGGGGAAAGCTTGAGTGGGATGCTTTTTTTGGAGAGTCAGTGCAAACTCGATGGGCTGCATGGCCTCTTTCTGTACTTTAGGGAATCTATGGTTCTATGAGCAAGCAGGATCCTCCTGTAAAGCGGGAGATCAGGATCCAATGACATCAGCAGTACACAACTGCAATTTTATGTCCCATTGGAAAAATCATTGTTTCCTCAGCAGATAAAGGCCAGTCAAGACCCAACCAGGACACAGCCAGGCTACACTTTTACACTTCCATTGCTGAATGAGGAGGAGAAGGAATGTTCCTCCACAATATAAAGTTTAATTTTCTCCAGGTCTGAACCACTGCTCCATTCCTTAGTCAACATGTATCCAGAAACCAGGTCCTGGACTTCAGATGTTAGTGACTTGAGTGGGTAATCTACAAACCACTTAGGTCAGAGGATCTGCTGCTTATTTTGAGATGCCATCTTTAGGAAGAGATATTAAACCAAAATGTTAAATCTGCCTCTTTGGTGGATGTAAAAGATCCTATTGGCATTATTTAAAGAAAAACAGGGCAGTTCTCTCCTGTTTCCTAACCTATGTATCCCTCAACTACATCAATGAATTAGATTACTTGACCCTGATCGTGTTATTGTCTGACAAAGCTTCTTGTACTCAAACTGGCGGTTGCATTTTGGGCATTACAATCATGACTACACTTGCTAAATTAGCTATACAACACTTTAGGGTGCTCTGAGATTGTGAAAGACTTGCAAGTTATTTCTTCCTTTGAGTGCTGGCAGCTAGTTGAGGATGGTCGACGTTGCGAGGTCATTAGTCCAATAATCTCTCCCTCAATATCAGTAAAACAAAAGAGATAGTCATTGACTTCAGGAAACATAGTAGAGGATATGCCCTTGTCTACATCAATGGTGATGAAGTGGAAATGATCAACAACTTTGAATTTCTGAGAGCCCACATCACCAACAACCTGTCCTGATCCCTCTATGCTGATGCTATCATTAAGAAAGCCCACCAACACCTTTACTTTCTCAGGAGGCTAAGCAAGTTTGGCATGTCCACTATGGCTTTCACCAATATTTACAGGTGCAGTATAGAAAATATTCTTCCTGGATGTATCATAACTTGCTTCTGCTTTGACCAAGACTACAAGGAACTACAAAGGGTTGTGAACAAAGCCCACTCCATCATGCAAATCAGCTTTCATCTATTTACTCCATCTACAATTCCGGTTGCCTCAGAAAAACAGTCAGTCTAATCAAGGATCCCATGCACCCTGGACATACTCTCTTCAGCCTTCTTCCGTCTGTGTTTAAGAACACATACCAATTGACTAAAGAAAAACTTCTTCCCTGCTGATGTCAGACTTTTGAATGGACCAACCATATATTAAGCTGATCTTTCTCCACACCATACCTGTAACTGCAACACTCCACTCTGCATTCTCTCCTTTCTTTCTCCTCTATGCACTCTATAAACAGCATGTTTTATCTGTATAGCGTGCAAGAAACAATACTTCTCACTTTATCCAAACAAATGTGAAGATAATAAATCAAAGCCTGCTTCCCACTGTGGGGCATGTGTGGTGTCTTAGTTCTGAAACATGTTGGTAAAAGTTGCCTTACCCTTAACTTGCCACAGGCTGGTAAGAAATTAACTTGTTAGTTTAGTTAGCACAGTAAGAAGTCTGACAACACCAGGTTCAAATCCAACCGATTTATTTGATAGTAAACTTACATAAATTGGTTGGATTTAAACCTGGTGTTGTCAGACTTCTTACTGTGTTTAACCAAGTCCAGCGCCATCATCTCTACGTCAGTTTAGTTAGCAGCCAGAAAATTCATTGCAAGTCAAAATTCACCCCCATTAAATTGAAAAATTAACTCCAGAGAACTTGTTGAAAAGTGTTGGATTGAAATTTATCTGAGAAGGGAAAACAAGATGGCAGTCATTACTGACTATTACAAGCAGCATTCTCACAAAGTCTTCAAAAGCAATGTGAAGCCATCTGCTGGGCAATTTGCATGATTGCAGCATTATCGAGGTTGTGTGATAGAACAAACATTCACCAGTTTAGGAAAGTTCTGTTGAAATACTGCCAACGAGGATTACAAATTCAGCAGAGGTGAATAATCAAATCTCTATAAGAAAAGTTGACATGGAATATTATCATCTCATACTTGAAAATTAACCTAGACAAATTGAAGAAGACCCTGTATGCCCTTTTTAATTGATTACAAAACCTTGAATATAATGTATTTGGGCAGACATTTCAATCTCATTCCTAGCAGGCATGAGTGTTAGAAACGTGTTCTTTTAGATATGTTGTAGTACATTAACAAATTGTCCATGTTATATTAACAATGAATTCAAAAACAAAATAAATAGCCTTGAGATTTATTCAAAATTAGGTATGGGATTCTCTGAGTTCATTCACCCCACCCCTTGCCATCGAGAATGGAGAATTTGGTTCTGCCATAATTGCATTCATTGCAGCGGCACTGGAGAATCCCAGCCGCAGGCAAGGTCGGAAGTTTCTAGCATAGATGTTTTTATCAACTCAGAAACCTGAAATTATATAAGGTTACAAAACACTTTGATTTCATTTTCTTTTTGATTTGACTTATTATTATCATATATATTAGTATACAGTGAGGTATTGTTTCTTGCACTCTATGGACAAATATTCAGATACATCAAAGTCTTGGTTTTCTCGTACAGATTTATTATCTTGTACTTCACATCTCATTTATTTTACATTATTTGATACAGGCTTTAACCCTTAGATATAATTTAAGCGAGGGGCACATAAATAATAATTTTGTACAAATGGTTTCAGAACTTGAATATTATTGAAAAGAGAAATATTGCAAAAACAGATACTCTACTTACCGTACAATTGAGAAATGAATTTCACTGCTGGTGCAATGTCAGGTATGTAAACTATACATTTCAGCAATGGGTTAATTAAATAAAGCAGCATGTTCCTTGAGTTCTTCTTAATAGGCAGAGTCCAGAAGCAAAATGTCTTCTGTTAGGTGTGATTTTGTAACTGAACAGCATTTATAGAACAATCCTGAATGCGTCAATAACTACACGAACATTAAGTTTAAGACATAGTCAATGTAATATGCTCATTTATACTTGTTAGAAGTGACATACATATACAATAATCATTCTTTGCAAATGAATTTGCCTAAGCTTTACTTTACCCAGGAGCTCTGAGGGCCCGTAGTTTCTCATTGCTTTCTTCATCATAACATCTCGACAAATCAAATTTTACTTGTTAATCAATCAGTGCCCTTTTCTCCTGTAATATAAAGTATGTCTATCTGAAATTTGGCATTCTTGTAATTGTCCTGTTGAGAGAGTAAAATCAGAATCTTCAGCAACATGTCTCTCTTTTTAACAATATTCAAAACGATTTCCCTTACTATTTCTCAAACTTATCCTCCAACCACGAGTGCAGTAGAATTGATCATTGTTTAGTCTGCATCTGCAGTCAATGGGGAATAATTATGTTACAATAGCCTATGGTTGTGGTAAAAGTGCATCAGTGAGAAAGTATAGAAGGAAGAGGGAGCAGTTCTTTGTCTCCTTTGAATTGTTAATGCAAACAAAAAAAAAGCATGGCCAATAACTACTTCACTGAATACAGATGTCAAAGGAAAATTTTAATCCCGAGCTGCCTTGTTAAGAGACACCATAGTGACAAAGGGCATCTAAAGAATCTGTAGAAGGTAAAATTTCCAAGGTTCTGAAACTGCAACTTGTAGAACTTTAAACCAGAAAGATTTTATTCTGACTTCTAATAGGAGTTAAACACAGTCCTGTTTGTGGCAGAGGTTTGATGTGTGTATGAATGAAGAAGGTAGTTCATTTTTTCTGATGTCAGTGATTGTTTATTTTCTTGACTGGATGATGTAAGGCTTACCTCAATTCTCTGCAATAACTATAACAATTCTGCATTGGAGAGCAGTGACATTTAGTTGAATCAAACTGATGCATTGTCTCATTTTTTTATGTATTTAATACATTCTTTCCCTGATGTGTGGACAGAGTAGGCTAATAACATCAGTTAACAAGATGTGACATTTCTGAGTGGAAATAGCTTGTATAGAGAAAGCACTTTTTAAAAATATTGGTCTTGACATTGATGTGTTCGGCATGAGTCAATTCTACAGCAGGCAAAGTGCAATTGAAGTGTTGTTCCCCGAAATATGATTGCCACTTTGAACCTTTTGCATTAGAAGCCAAGTGAGGGAATCCATTTACTAGAATAATGTGGTTGAATTTCTGATTTATTCGCAAGGTAAATGCTGGAACATGCTCTAGGAGATTTACAATGGCAACGACTATTTTTATAGGGTTACATATTGTAATTTTCCAAACAGGTTGTGAGGTGCTGCTTCCCCAATAAAACAGCTGATTGCAGATAAAAAGATTTGGCGGGTTTTGTTCGATTAAATGCAGCATCTTTCTTCTGAACAACTTTAAGTATTTTAATTATTTTCCTGTAGATGCTGGAGCAAATAGAACTTTCTAGATTTAAGTCGTTAGATTTTTGTTAGATATGGGTATTGAAGTGTATGGAGCTGAAGCAGGTAAATGGAGCAGTTTTGAGGGATGGAATAACCTAACTTATTCCTATGACAGTTTAATTCTCTCCAGTTCCTTTGACAGCACAGTGAGATGGTGGTTAGCACTGCTACTTCACAGTGCCAGGAACCTGGGCTCAATTCCTGGTTTGAGTCACTGTCTGTGTGGAGTCTGCACATTCTCTCCATGTCTGCTTGGGTTTCCTCTGATTTCCTCCCACAGTCCGGAAGATGTGCTGGTTAGGTGCATTGGCCATGTTAAATTCTTCCTCAGTGTACCCGAACAGGTGCCAGAGTGTGACGACTAGGGGATCTTCACAGTAACTTCATTACAGTGTGAATATAAGCCTACTTGTGACACTAATAAATAAACTTAAACCATAATCAGACATGAGTGACTTTAGTTCCCTCCACTTTGCATGGTTGAAATCCCAATAGAAGATCATCCACCTTTTCTTGCTTTGCTTCCCATTGGCTTTCTTTGGGGATGAGATACACCTGAAGCAGGCAGAAATCTCAGTTTATTCAAATCAGAGTCTTCTGAATCAATGTTAACACAATAAAAACTGAAGGTCCTCCCAGCTCTGAACATATTGCATAAAATCAAGCAATATTGGTTTCAAATGGACAATTACAAGCTCTATTTAAAGGGGACAGTCCCCTGCTCAAATATTCCGAATCATTTGGATCTGTTTGCTATAGTGTTTATTGAATTTCCACAGCATAGTTTGCATTAGAAATTGCTTTTTTTCCCATATTTTGTCAGTCGCAAAACAGATGGCTATGAATTGAATTTCTCCCCGATAGGTCCTCTGTCACTTATGATTATTTATTCAAAGACTTACATTTAAATAACACAATTTAAATAAAAGTGACAGATGTCTCCTTCACATACAAAATCTTTAGATCTTTCTTCTCGATGATGAATGACAAAAGCAGCAATTAAAAATAATGTTCATATGCGTCATGTGCTACATTGTGCAATGGACAAACACCAGCTGTTCTCTCAACATGGTAACTATGAGCTAGAAATGTAAAATCAAGCTAAATGTAAAATTAGGGCTGAAGTCTTATCATCTATCTAACCATGCATCTGATATGTCATGTTCATCTAACATTTATCCATCACACTCAAAATGTCAAACTTATTTCAGAATTAAAGGGAAAGGAAAGCTTGCTGGTTTCTTCTGTGCTGAAAGGTACAATCAATAACCTGAGAACCTGGAAAATTGCCTCCTAAGCTTCAGGAGATGGAGAGCAGCATTGGCAGGGGATGGTGAGGATGGCCAGCAGTAGGATAACATGGGTGATAGAGAATCACCAGGCTGTTTACTCTTCATACTTTTCTCCATTGAGTTTCTTTACTTATTTATTAGGATCACAAGTAGGTTTACGCTAACACTACAATGAAGTTACGGAGTATGAAAATCCCTAGTTGTCGCATTCCAGTGCCTGTTTGGTTACGCTGAGGGAGAATTTAGCATAGCACCTAACCGGCATGTCTTTTGGACTGTGGGAGAAAACTGGAGCACCTGGAGGAAATACACACAGATGTGGGGGGAACGTGCAGACTTCACACAGACAATGACCCAAGCTGACATTCGAACTAGGTCCCTGGTACTGTGAGGCAACAGTGTTAGCCATTGTGCCAGCAGTGTTTGATTTGCTATTGTCCATTTTGTGCAACCGCTGAGGATCAATTTCACCTCTTCAACTTTGCGTTCTTAAAGTAACAGATTAAATTATATTTATTAGCTGCAGGATATTGCATTTGTGTAATTCCGTGCTGTTCTAAAACAACCTGTTATCCAAATCACCATAAGGCCATTGAAGACCTGTTAACACGACTTCAAATTCTGAAGTAAAAATAGTGTGATGCAGATTATTTTCAGCTTTTGATATGACAGGATCAAACTAAATGTGAAACGTTTCACTGCTCATGCATTTCCTCTCTGAAACTTTTTGTTACCTTCAGCCAAACTCTGAAATGAAGTATTGATAAAATGCTGTATTACTTAATGTTACCATCCAAACTGCAGACAGGTGTTACTTTTTAACAGTAATGAGAGATGATAAGCACTGAAAGTCTTATTGAAGAAAAAGAATCCATTGAGAAATGAACTCTGGCCTTTTTTGCAGTACTTCCTATAATTCTATGTCACCAGATGTAAATCATTGTTTTGAAGGAAAAAGCATTTGGGAATTAAATGGTGAACCTTTAGCGAATAGGCTTTTATGAACTGCTTATTGTTTAATAAGGATAAAATCCTTGCTAGTAAATCACTACTCGTGTACAGAGAGGAGAGGCCTATGATTTGCCAAGTTTACAACTGTACCTGTAAAAAGCAATCATTTTGATGAAGACCTCTCCATTGTACTAATAAGGTCAGCCCTGGGAATGACCTTCTGTCAGATACTGGGATAAAATTTGAAAAACAAGATCTACATAAAAGTATGGGCAGTTTTCAGCCACTAGAATTCCTTATTTTCCAAGACTCAACATGAAAATCAGGTTGTTAATGCTAACATTCTCAGTGCAATCACTAATTTTGTCCTTTGTAGCTGAGGAAAATGCCACTGGGCTTTTCTTTTGAAAGAGTATTATTAATGATTGTGCTGTGTAGATTGTACTCTCAGACAGCTTTTTTAAAATATTTCTTCATGGCTGTGGGCATCTTGGCTAGGCCCCTGTTCATTACCCACCCCTGATTGCCCTTGAGAAGCTCATGATGAGTTAACTTCTGCAATCTCTGCAGACACTGTGGTGTAAGAACGCTGTTTGGGAGGAACTTCCAGGATTTTAATCCAGCAACAATGAAAGAACAGCAATATACTTCCAGATCAGTGTGGTGTAAGTCTTAGAAAGGGACTTGCAAGTGGTGTTTCCACGTGGCTACTGCCCTTCTCCTTTCAATTCATTTATTGGGTGTGGGCATCACTGGTTATGCCAGCATTTATTGCCTATCCCTAATTGCCCATGAGAAGCAGGCAGTAGAGGTTTCAGGTTTGAAACGAGCTGTTAAAGGAGCCTTTGCTGCAGTGCATCTTGAATATGATATACGCTGCTGCCATTGAGTGCTGGTGGTCAAGAGATGAGTGGTTACGGTGATAAATGAAAAGCCAATCAAATAGGCTACTTTGACCTGAATAGTGTCGATCTTCATGACTGTTGGAGCTGAACACATTCTGGCAAAGAGTGACTATCACACTCCTGTCAATTACCTTGGGTCATGTACCTTGTGCATGAATCACAAAAAGTTGGCTTGCAGGTGCTGCAAGTAATTAAGAAGGCAAATGGAATTTTGTTCTTTATTGCAAGAGGGAGAGGGTTTAAAAACAGGGATGTTATGTTGCCGTTGTATAAAGTACTGGTGAGGCCACACCTGGAGTATTGTGTATAGTTTTGGTCTCCTTACTTGAGAAAGGATATACTGGCACTGGAGGAGGTGCAAAGGAGATTAACTAGGTTGATTCTGGAGTTGAGAGGATTGGCTTATGAGGAGAGACAGAGTAGACTAGGGACTATACGCATCAGAATTTATAAGATTGAGGGGGGGATCTTAAAAAATATATAAAATTATGAAGGCAATAGATAAGATAGAAGCAGGGAGATTGTTTCCACTGATGGGTAAAACTAGAAATAAGGGGCAGAATCTCAAAATAAGGAGGAACAGTTTTAGGCCAGATTTGAAGAAAACTTCTTCACCTAAATAGTTGTGAATCTGTGGAACTCCCTACCCAGTGAAGAAGTTGAGGCTACTTCATTGAATGTTTTTAAGCCAAAGATAGATAGATTTTTAAACAGTAAATGAATTCAGGGTGAAGAGGGTGTGTAAGTGGAGTCGAATGCACAAAAAGATCAGCCATGATCTTATTGAATGGCAGAGCAGGCTCGAGGGGCCAGATGGCCTACTTCTGCTTTTTGTTCTTATGTTCTTACATTCTTATAATGGAGTGACTTTGCGATGTTTGGATGTGAGACTTTCACCACAGGATTCCCAAACTTTGAGCCTCTTTTGTGCCCGAGTGCTGAGATGTCAGGTTCAGTTAAATTTCTGGTCAAAGGTAATCCCCCCAGAATGTTGATGACAACAGCAAGCCCAATGAACGATAAGGATAGATAGTGAACTCCTCTCTGGTAGCAGATGGTCACGGCACAAATGCTATTTGCCACTTATCAGCCCACGCCTGAATGTTGTCCAGGTCTTGCTTCATGCAGGGACAGGCTGCTTTATTATTGAGGTGCTGTGAATTGAACTGAATGCTGTGCAATTATGAGCAAACAATCTTATTTCTGACCTTATGAAGGGAGGAAAGTCATAGACAAAGCAGCTGTAGATGATTGTGCTTAGGATACTACCCTGAGGAACTCCTGCAATACTGGAATAAAAGTAAATCACTCAAAACATTGGTTCCATTCTCTCTCCACAGATGCTGCCAGACCTGCTGAGCTTTTTCAGCATTTTCTGTTTTTGTTCCTGTAATACTGTCCTTAGGCTGAGATGATTGACCTCCAACAATTACATCCATAAATATACAACAGGCCAACACCAGAAATAAATTTTATTCTATCTCCAATTTGGAAAAATCGACAGTAGTAATCATAAATGTAAATTATTTACTCACAAATCTGCAGATATATAAAACTTCTTTTCTCAGGGAATGTGAAGCTCCCTCTCACGAGGAATAATGAGGTGCACGACAAAGATGCCTTTAAAGGAAGCTAGATAGGCATGTGAAGGAGAGAGGAATGGAATGATATACTGATAGAAATAGACAAAAAGCAGTGGGAGGAGACGTAAGTGAAATATACATAGATCAGTAGGGCTGAACGGTCTATATCTGTGCTGTAAATTCCATGTAAAAAATATTTTAGAAGATATTATGTGCTAACATGATGTGCAGTTTTCTCTGCTGATATGGAAATAAGGAATATTTGAGTTTATGGAAAAATTATATATTTCCAAAATATATATTTCTGAAAAACTGTCCTTTGGGATGAATGTTAGTTATGACCTAGGGTTATACTCCAATGCATTCAACAGCCCATGATTTTTCAACAATAACTGGGCACTGCTTCATGCAAGAACAGAAAGGTTTGACCATGTTACAAAGCAAAACATTTATGCTTTTTGCTGATTGAAGCTGGAGAGTCAGAGTACTGTGTGAATGAGAATATATTACAATATGTGGAGGGTAAAGAGCAGGACTAATTGGAGAGCTTTTTCAAAGAGTAGGCAGAGACACAGTGGGTTGAATGGTATCCCACTGCGTGATATGATTTTATGGTTCTCCAGTCTGATTGTTCTCCTCTGTTCCTCTGATTGTGAAAATGCTTGTTGTCTTTCCCAATTCACAGATGTATGCAGTTGTCAAAGAAATTGATTTGATTTTAAATCAAAGCTGATTCTGCTTATGAAGCTGCTACTAATAAGCAGATAAGGGAAGGCATAATACTCATAATATTGGTACAGTGGGCTGAATCTGATGGCAGTTGTGGTGGTCTTTACTGCGCAGAAAATTGAGGGTAACATCACCACAGCCATTTCTGGAAGCTGCAACGGAAATCAGTGGCCATTAGAACATAGAACATAGAACATTACAGCACAGAACAGGCCCTTCGGCCTTCGATGTTGCGCAGACCAATAAAAAGCAATGACCCTCCAAACTAAACCATTCCCTTCTCTTCCATGTACTTGTCAACTAACCTCTTAAACGCCACCAAACTTGGCACATCTACAACTGCCGCAGGCAGGGCATTCCACTCCCTAACCACCCTTTGGGTAAAGAATTACCCAAATTCTGATACCCAATTAGGGAGTTAACCAACAATGATAGAGGCCTCAGAATCCAGATAAATGGATCAGGCATTTCAGAGTGGTGGCCTATGGTGCTGGGGACCATCCACATGCCACGGCCTACAGGAAGGGCTCCAGATCATAATGGATTGTCTCCCTGTATCACCCCCCACCCCTTACCCCCCATCCCTCCATCCCTCTCCCCGTGAGCTTAGACCCTTAATTTGGCTAATTAAGAGCCTCAAATAGTCCTGAGGTTGATAGGCCATTCTCAACATTTCCTGTTCCTGACTGAATCGGGGAGAGTCAGGGACATGATGGAAACTCCACTTCCTTACTGTCCAACCCAATTTGATAGTCCCTTCCCACCTCACAGCCAGCTCCTAAGAATTGGATTAAATTCTGCCCAATATCTGCATTATGTATCATTAAACTTGGCTTTAGTAAGCTTCAAAATGAGCTATACCTCTGGCCAAGCTTTCCCACTACAGCTACAATACTGGCATCTGTCTAAGAACAACACAGAACAGGAACAGGCCCTTTGGCCCTCCAAGCCTGTGCTGCTCATGCGCCCAACTAGATCATTCGTTTATATCTCTCTATTTCCAGTCTGTTAATGCGATTATCTAGATAAGTCTTAAAGAAAGTGGGAAATTGCCCAGGTATGTTGTATCCACAAAAGGCAGGATAAATCCAAGCCAACCCAACAGTTAACTTGCAATTATTAGCAAAGTGCTGGAATGCATTATCAACAGTGCTGTCAATGCACATTTATTCTCCTGTCTCAATCGCCTACCTATCACTATCTCAATAGTGCTCAGTTTGGATTTCAGTGGCACAATTTGGCCCCAAATCTCATAGCTGTCTTTACCACGGACAAACACGGATAAAAGAGCTGAATTCAGAGTTTTGATGACAGTTGTTGATTAATGTTACCCCTGAATGAGTGTGACATTATTATAACAAAATTGATGTTATTGAGAGTTGTGGGGGTAAGCTCTCCAATGATTGGGGTCATGGTGAACACAAAGGAAAATGGTGGTGATTGTTTAGAGTCCAAGAATGTCAGCTCCAGGACATTGATGCTTGAATTGTTCAGGGCTTTGTCCTTGGCCCAATCATTTTTCAATCTGGGTTAAATGTGGGTGTGTTCACTGATGATTACAGTGTTCTATTCATAACGCTTCAACTAATGAAGCAATCTGTATCTGTGTGCAGCAAGACCTGAACAACATTCAGACTTGAATTGATAAATGGCAAATAACATATGTGCCAATTAGTGCCAAGCAGTGGCTGCCTCAAACAACAGTAAGAAGTCTCCAACATCAGATTAAAATCAAACAGGTTTACTTGGTAGAAAAAGCCACTAACTTTCGGAGTGCTTGCTGTCCTTTTGTCAGGTAAGTGGGAGTTCTATTCACAAATAGGGCATTTAAAGACACAAACTCAATTTACAAAATTATGATTGGAATGTGACTCTTTACAGGTAATCAAGTCTTAAAGGTACAGACAATGTGAGGCGAGAGAGCGTTAAGCACATGTTAAAGAGATGAGTATTGTCTTCAGACAGTACAATTAATGAGATTTTGCAAATCCAGGCAAGTTATAGGGTTTACAGATTGTGTGACATGAACCCAAGATCCTGGTTGAGACTATCCTTGTCTGCAGAACTCTATGTAGCGTCATGTGGCATCTCTACATCATGTGTCTAACAAGGCAGAGGTTAACCATCTCCCTACGACATTCAACGCATTATCATTGTTAAATCATCCACTAGCAACACTCTATTGATGTGGCTGGTCCAGTAACGTTTTCTTGTTAATGGAAAATCCCAGTGTGACTACAAAAGTAGGTCACTTGATTGGCTTTAATAGTGAGTAACTCATCTCCTCCTTCTCCAAACTCTTTCCACATTTTCCAGGGTATAATTCAAAAAGTTGATGGAATACTCTTCACATTGCCTGGTTGAATGCAGCTCCAGCAATATTCAAGACTTGGAAATATATTGCCACTCCTTCACTATCGCTGGGTCAAATTCCTGAAACTCTTTCCCCAATAGGAGTCTGGCTGCATTGACGCCATAGACACTGCAGCGGTTCAAGAAGGCAACTCACTGCCAGCTTACCAAGATCAATTAAGGAAGGGCAATAAATGCTGACGTGCCCAGCAACATTCACATCCCATGAATGAACAAAAAAAGTCTGATTTACTATAGCAGACTGGTAGCAAGAAAGTCCACATCAGAGCAGCAGGAGTTATTCATTAAAGAAATAGCAAGAGTACAGGATTAACATGTTCCTATAAAGATTAAGGGTGGGACCAACAATTCAAAAGAAACATAATGCCAAGGGACTTACAACATTGGATAAGGAAAAAGAGGGAGGCTTATGGCAGATACAGGGGTTCAAAATAGTTGAAGTCCTAGAGGAGTACAGAAAGTACAAGAGGAATATGTAAAAATATATTAGGAGCGTAAAGAGGGGGCATGAAAAAACTCTGGCAGGCAAAATAAAGAAAAATCCCAATGTGTGTATTAAAGGCAAGAGGTGACCTGGGAAGTAGCAAGGCCAATTAGGGGCCTAAGTGGCAATCTATAGATAAAGCCAGAAAACATGAGAGATTTTAAACAACTTTTTTTGCTACTTTGTTCTTTATCGAGAAGGGTGATGTAGATATAGAAATTAGGGAGGGAGACTGTGAAATAATTGAATAAATTAGCATTGGGAGAGAGGAGGTACTCATGATTTTAATGGCTTCAGAAGTCGATCAATCCCTAGGCTCAGATGAGATGTATCCCAGGTTGTTGTACGACACAAGGGAAGTGATTGCAGGGGCTTCAAATCTAATTTTCAAATCCTCTTTGACCACAGATGAGGTGCTGGAGGCAGCTAATGTGGTACCATTATTCAAGAAGGGAAGTAGAGAAAAAAACAGATAGTTTTAGGCCAGTGAGTCTAACATTAATGGTCGGGAAAGTTTTGAAAAAAATTCTGAGGGACAGAATTAATCTCCACTTGGAGAGGCAAGCAAGCATTAATCAGGGATATGGCTTTGTCAGAAGACGCCATGTCGAACAAATTTGATTGAATTTTTTGAGGAAGTAACTAGGTATGTAGATGAGGGCAGTGCAGTTGATGTAGTCTACATAGATTTCAGTAAGGTTTTTGATAGGATCCCACATGGGAGACTGGTCAAAAAGGTAAGTGCCCGTAGTATCCAGGGCAATTTGACAAGGTTGTTTTGTGACTGGAAGCCTGTAAGCAGATGTGTGCAGCAGGAATCTATGCTGAATCTCTTGCTGTTTGTAGTATATATTAATGATCTAGATATGAATGTGGGGGATATGGTCAGTAAATTTGCTGATGACACAAAAATTGCTGGTGTGTTAAATAGCAAAGAGGAAAGCCTTAGATTACACAATGTTATAGATGGGTTGGTCAGATAGGCAGAACGGTGGCAAATGGAACTTAATCCCGAAAAGTGTGAGGTGATGCAGTTTGGGAGGACTATCCATGCAAGGGAATGCACAGTGCACAATGTGGGACATGAGGAAGTACAGAGCGCTAGAAGCACATTTTTAGGATGCATGCCTATAAATTCCTGAAGGCAGCAGGACAAATGGATGAAATAGTTAAGAAAGCACATGGGATTCTTGTCTTTATTAGCTGAGGCATAGAATTTAAGAGCAGGAGGTTATAATGGATCTGTATAAAATGTTTGTTAGACCATAGATAGAATACTGTGTGCAGTTCTGATCGCCATGACAGGAAGATTGTAATTGCACTAGAAAAAATGCAGAAGAAATTCACCAACTGGAATGTTTCAGCCACGAAGAGAGACTGGTTAAGTTATTTTCCTTAGAGCAAGAAAATCATCTTGACTTGACTTGATTCGATTGAGGTGTACAAAATTACAGAGGACATGGATAGAAAGCGCTAAATAAGAGGATGACTAGGTAAAACCCAGGTTAGGCCGCATTTGGAATATTGCATGCAGTTCTGGATACCATGTTCCCACGACGTTGTGGAAATTTTGGAATGTGCAAAGAAGGTTCACCGGGAGTTGGTTATGAGAAGAGATTGAATAAACTAGGGTTATTTTCACTGGAAAGATGGAGATTAAAGGGAGACTGATAGAGATGTACAAAATTATGAGATTCACAGACAAGATGGATAGTAAAAGGCTTTTTTCTTTGATGTAAGTGTCAATTATAAGGGGCATAGGTTCAAAGTGAGAGGAGGAAAGTTTAAGGGAGAGGTGTGAGATAGGTTTTTCACGAAGAGAGTGGTGGGTGCCTGGAATGCGCTGCCCCAGGGAAGCAGGCGTATTAGCAACATTTAAGAGACATCTGGATGGGTACATGAATAAGGAAGTAGAGGGATGCAGTACATGTAAGGGCAGGAGGTTTCTTTCAGTTTAGTTAGGGTATCACAATTGACACAGGCTTGGAAGGCTGAAAAGCCTGTTCCTTTGGAGTCCTTTTCTTTGCTCTTTGTTCTTTCGTTCGTAGATTTAACATAAAGGACAGGAGGTTTAGAGGTTAAGGAAAAACATTTTCACCTAGAGGGTGGTGAAAATCTGGAACTCACTGTCTGAGGGGTGTGGAGTGGAAACTCTCACATTATTTAAGAAGCATTTAGCTGAGCACTTGAAATGGTATAGCACAGAAAATTTGTTGAGAATAAGTAGGTATTGGATAGCCGGCACAAGCATGAGGAGCCAAAATGCCTCTTCTTATGCTGAAAAATCTATGATTCTATGAGTGATACACAATGGCAGCACTGTGTACCATCTACAAGATGCATCACAATAACTCATTGCAGCTTCATAGACACCATCTCCCAAACCCTTGATCTCTACCTCTGAGAAGAACTTGGAGGGGCAGATGCTTGGGAACATCACCAACTGCAAGTTCCCCTCTAAGACACATAGCACTCTGGCCTGGAACTATATTGGTCATGATGTAGAGATGCCGGCGTTGGACTGGGGTAAACACAGTAAGAAGTCTGACAATGTCAGTTTTAAATCTAACTGATTTATTTGATAGTAAACTTGCAAGCTTTCGACTGTATGGCCAATAGAGACCAGACACCTCATTTGCCTGAAGAAGGCCATAGAATCGAAAGCTTGCGAGTTTACTATCAAATAAATCGGTTGGATTTAAAACTGGTGTTGTCAGACTTCTTACTGGAACTATATTGCCATACTTTCATTGTCACTGGGAAAAAATCTTTGAACTCTCTTCCTGACAGCACTTTGGTTGTACCTACACTACATGGACTGCTGCAATTCAAGAAAATCACTCACCATCATCTTCTTGAGGGACGTGAATAATAAATGTTAACCTTTCCAGTGATGCCCACATACCATGAATGAATAAATAAAACATTAATCTTGGAGTGAATATTTGAATATATAACCTTCCAATTGAGCCTTGCTCACATTCTTTTGACATTAAATTATTCGTACTTGAACATAGCTGATGCTTGTTTATGTGAACTGATACAACTTATATTTCGAGTGTGCTGTTTCAGTCTCTGTAGTTTACTGTGAAAGGAAGACAGTGCATATTTAAAGAGAGTATTTTGTGAATAGGAGAGTGGGTTGAAAGCAGAAGGAGCTACAGATGGAATTCCAGAGGGCAGGAGTGTCCCGACTGAAAGTGACTTGTTAGTGATGAATCAAGTGTGCGAACAGAGGAGTGAGCCAGAATCAATGGAGCAGATTGTGTCAACTGGGACATGTGGCTGCAAGACATTGTTGATGTGGAGTGTGTCGACGTCATGGAAGGAGTGTAACACTTGCTTTGAGAAAATTCTAAAAGTTAAGCTGAAATTTTTAGTTAGACACCAATTGATACATTGGAAAGATTCATCAGTCCTTTTGCTGCTGGGAGGAATCTCAACATCCTGCTTAATTGTGCATCAGGGCTAAAATGGGATTTCTTTAGGGATACAGAAAGCTTCACCAAAATCCATATAATTATATGAAATGAGTAAAAATATGTGCATAGAGCCAGAGACAGTAGTGTACTGGTAACATCACTGGACTAGTAATCCAGAGGTCCAGGTTAATGCTTTGGGATGATTAGTTCAAATCTCATCAAGGCAGCTGGTGGAATTTAAATTAAATGTTTGAACCGGGAATATCGCTGTTATATCAAAATATTGTTTCAAAATTGTATTTGGCCTATTGCATCTGTACTGGCTCTCCAAATGAGCATATTAGCTTAATGTCATTCTCCTGCCATTCACCTATATCCCTGAACATTATTTATATTCAAATAATCATTTCTCGCCCTCTTTAATGCCTCAAAAGAACCTGCTTCCACCACATTTCCAGACAGTGCATTCCAAACCTAAACCATTCACTGTGTGAATACTTCTCACATCACATTTGAATATAAAGCTAGTCCAGGAAATCTGCTGCTTTTACTCAGTCTGGCTGACATGTGATTCTATACCCTCAGTCACATAGCTGACTTATAATGCCCAGCAAGTCACTCACTCCAAGGGCAATGAGAGATGGGGAACAAATGCTGGCCTTGTTAACAAAACTTACATCCCATGAAATAATGAAATAAAAATTCCAACTATAAAGACCAAAGATGTGCTGATTAGGTTGATTGGTCATACTAAATTAACCCTAATATCAGGGGGATTAGCATGGTAAATATGAGAGATTACAAGAATAGGGCCTGAGTGGGATTGTGCCCAGTGCAGATTCAGTGGGCTGAATGGCCTCATTCTGCACTGTAGGGATTATATGATTCTATTGTTCTATGAATTATGTTAAAGTCCAGGTTTTCAAGTTTCATTGCTGTAGTGTTTTTATTGGTGTGTGGGGTCATGTTAATCTTCAAGTGTTGAAATGCAAAACAGTTTAGCATGCCCTGTTCTATTGTAAATACTGATACAAATCAATTACTCCCCATGTCCACCATTTCCTTATTTTCATTGATAGTCTTATTGTTAACCATTTTTAAGAGAGCTACATTACTCCTGACCACTTTGTCTTCTTCCTGATGGAATTTTAAAATTATTTCAAGATGATTTTGAAATCCCTTGCAAGCATCTTTGACAAAGAGTCATCTGGACTCAAAACACCAGCTTTTCTCTCCTTGTCCAAACCTGCTGAAATTTTCCAGCATTTTCTCTTTTGGTTATCTTTTCACATTCCCTTTTTGTGGCATGATGGCCTTGCTGGTGAGGGCAGAGGGCATTGAGGCTTTCCCTGGAAAGTTGGAGGTAGGAGGAGTGGGAGTGGTGATTGGGTCTAGCTATGGGGGCATGGGGGAATGGTCTGGCCATTGGAGTGGAAGACAGCAGGAAGCTGACAATCGGGAGGGGGTGAGGTTGGGTAGACTTTGGGTGGCTGGCAATTGGGGTGGTGATGCCAGCCACTAGGCAGGATTAGGCCCCACCTCTCCTGACCGGCATAAATCCTCCAATGGACTCTGTGAAGCATGCAATGCTTCAAAAAAGATTTAAACTTGGCTGAGGGCAAGACATCCATTAGTCTGTTGAAATTGCTGTGCCAAAGCAAATCATTTCTTGAGTGTCAGCTTTTTCTCTCTCTCTGATCTGTTCTGTCAATTGCGATAATATTTATTTACACAATATAAAGAAGGGTCAAGTGTTTGTGTCCTCTGCCATTGAAACTTTAAAGGTCTGGATGCTTGATACTTTCATAAGATGACAGTAAAAATAGATGTTTTTAAAGAAAGTAGAAAGTTATGAATAAATAATTGTTTTAGCTTTTCCACTTATCATGATTATAGTAGGGTTCATTGGTTATGTGCCGCATGCATACTGGGTCAATGAGTATGGAAGTACTGGAGGTTTTGGGAGCATGGGGAGTGAGTGAGATGCATCAGTTTGCATGGAGATTATGGAGGCCATGTGGTTGGGCTGAAGCATATAGACTGGCAAGAGGACATTTCAAAAAGTTTCCTCATCCAGACAATGGTTCACAACCCTTCCGAGAGGATACAAAATGCAAATCCTTGAAAAATTGCAGTATCCTTGGAAATTACAGGGGACCAGGAAATGCCAATCCTCACTCTGGAGACAGTCAGTTTGGAGTGCAGTATGCGGGTGTGTAACTCATACCAACCCTCAGCCTTATTTTGTACTGCACACAAAACCAACCCCATATGACTCATCAGTCAACTGCTACACCCAGAAATCGCTCCCAACTTTGAAATCTTTCCCAATATAACTATTATTCACTCTAGATTTTAACTTAAGAGGACAATTAAATAAAATGTGTCAAAGAGTAAGTGCTTATCGCTTTTTTTCTATTAAAGTTTCTAATGATATTAAAAATTATTAATCAAGTTATTATGTCCTGAAAAATATATTTAGAATTACTATATCCTGAATACATTATATAAAGAATGTATTGTTGCAGACTTTTATAGAATTATAGAACCCTCCCAGTGCAGAAGGAGGCCATTTGGCCCATTGAGTCAGTTCTGACTGCAATTCCACTCAGGCCCTAGTCTGTAACTACAAGCATTCAACCTAACTCATACATCTTTGGAGTGATATAATACAAAGACAAACAGCATGAATAAATAATAATTTCCCCATTTCCAAACACACCCCACTATAGATTTGGTAAACTGCTGTGAGAAATAATATTAGGTTAAGCTGATCGGCCATATTAAATTGCCCCTTAGTGTCCCAGGATATGTAGGTTAGAGGGATTAGCAGGGCACTACATGGGGTGATGGGAATAGGGCCCTGGGTGGGATTGTTGTTGGTGCAAATTCAATGGGACAAATGGCCTCTTTCTACACACTGTAAGCTTCATATGATGTCTATAATTTATCTGATTAAAATAACATTGCTTATACATTTTAATATGTTTGCTTGGAAAAGTAGTCATTTGCATGAAACTGCATACTTGCAGGAGCCAGTCACTCAAGCTTGTAGAAAACCATGTCAATCATTTTTAATAAATATTCAGTAATTTGTTTTTTTTTTCCCTGCGAAGTAATGCTATCCTGATTCAGTGACATCAGTAGGATTCTGTAAATGATTTGCTCAAGGCAGTATAGACCTGACTTAGCAGCATGGTTATGAAACATGCAAAGTCCCACACTAAAGCACTTTGCATTTCCCAGCCGTGGCAGATATAAGAATGAATAATTAGAGCAGACTGAATGTGCCTTCCGCAGTAGTCTGGTTCAGCAGTAGGGTCTGTGTGACAAAGATTGTTCCCACGTTGTCACTCTTTCACATCCCCTCAGTACATTCAGAGGAAAGACTTGTTTAATATAGGTTCTTCCAGCATTGATTAGCTGTCTGTATGTGCTTCAGGAAAGTCAGTTGAAGAGCAGTGTGACATTATTTACAAGCTGCATCTTCACTCCGGATTGTAATCCATCATCGTTAACCTCTGTAAATGTGATAGATGGCATTTGGCAGGATAATGATGTGATCACTGTTGCATTGCCTTTCTAAATCATAAGCTGCTACTTTCTGTCTTGTAGGTATTTAATCAGTAATGCTCCTCATACCTGTTTTCATTCAAAAGTATCCACAATAGGTGAAATCACTGATTTCTATTCTGCCATTAAAACTCACATGCATTGTGTAACAAGTTTAACAAAATGGGATACTTACCTGATCATTCTTGGTTTTGAATTCTTACAGTCAGGAATTTAATGATGTAAAGATCATAAGCGCAGATATTGCAGTAGATCTTGGGTGTAAAACTTATTAAGTTTGAAATTAACCTTTGGGAATATTATGTATGTACATTTATCACATTTGCATTGAATTCCCATTATTTTAACAGCGGCATTAATACATTTAAATTCAATGGGTTAACACCAACAGTGAAATGGCAGACAAAATAATTTCATATGATTGCATTCATGGTAATGTCACACAACTTTATCCAAATGCTGTGATTTTATATTAAAATATGCAGAAAAATGTTTGCATTCTAAATAGTATTACATATGAAGCATTTGAGAATGTGTATTTACCAGGGGCATTATTTCCTCTTTGGATTGAATATAATATCTAAAAATCTAGTGCCTAAGCTATTTTATAGAAAACTCTCAGATTTCCCAAAAGTACCCATTTGCTAATCACCGAATCTATAGTGGCAAGCCAAATGGCCTGCAAATTCACTTTGATATAATTAGTTCACAAAAAGTGAATTCGATGAAGTGCACTCAGACGAACTGTAGCTGTGGTGGTTGGTAATTACATTCAAGCTCAGACACCTTCCTACTATTTCCACTGATAGCCAACTTCCGCACACATGAGAACATTCTCAACCAGGACCTTGGGTTCATATCACACTATCTGTAACCCCCATGACTTGCCTGGGCTTGCAAAATCTTGCTAACTGTGCTGACTGGAGACAATTCACACCTCATTAACTGGTGCTTAACCCTCTCTCCATTCACATTGTCTATATCTGTAAAGACTTAATTACATGTTAAGACTCACATTCCAACCATTATCTTGTACTTCAGTTTGTATCTATATATGCCCAGTTTGTGAAACAAATCCTGCACTCACCTGGTGGAGGAGCGGAACTCCGAAAGCTTGTGTTATCGAATAAACCTGTTGGACTTTAACCTGGTGTTATGAGACTACTTACTGTGCTTACCCCAACCCAACACTGGTAACTCCACATCACAATTTAGAAGATACTTAAACAAATAGGAAACATTTTTTCCATCCATTTAACGTGAATAATTACATAGTACACAACACAATAATAACAACTTGTATTTATGTAACAATGTTAGCATGGTAATATTTGCAAAGGTGGTTTATTTGAGAACAGACAGCATTGTTCAGCTTGTGACAATAGCTCTGGAAAAGGTTGAAATTGGTGAGTAGGAAACAGAGATTGTTATAAGGACTGAATAAAATGTCTTTGGGTTTTCTGATGTTTAATTCGAGGAAACATCTGCACTACTGATTATCAGATGACATGGTATTGGAGTGAGACAATGATAAATCAGATTTAAGTCACGTCAGCATTCCATAGAACCTGACGTCAGGTTTCTCAATGATGGAGTGGGGAAGGCCAAGAATATATCCAAGGAGACTTGATAGATAAGAATGGAACAAGGCAAGTGTAGTCCCAATCACAAGGAAAATTGAGGAGAGGTGTTGGGGGGAGATGGTATGTTATCAACCATCTCAAAGGTGACACATAGGTTAAGGAGGATGAGGATATATATTGCACCATTGTCAGGATCATACAAGTAGTTATTTATCATTTCGCTTTGAGCTATTTCAGTGCTGCGGCGAGGATTAAAAACTTTATATAGTCACGGGATGTGAGCATTGCCCTTGTAAACTTGAAGTTGAGCTTCCTTCTTGAATATAACTATAGTATAAGGATCTGGCACATATAGGGTAAAACATAGAACGTAGGAGCAATCCTTGAGCATAGGGCTCAAAATACAGCAAAACAGGAAATCACGAATCTCATCAGTGACATCGCGATATCCAATTTTCACCGCGCCTCACCCGAGGGAGGAGTGCTGAATGCCGGCACTGATCGTGATGGGGGTGGGGGTGATGATTGCCAGCTCTGATTATGGAAGGGGGAAAGCCCTTAAAACCTCCAGGGTGGGAAGTTATTTTTTGATCTCTTTTAAACATAGCACCCCAGTCTCAGAGCAGCCAGGCTGTGCCAGTGTGTTTAGGTCCCACCCCTCTACGTGAAGGCATGAAACACATCCACCTGATTTTTTTAATGATAGCATCACAAGCCCTGGAGAGGAAACCAGCCAGAAACATGCCACTCTTCTCACTGGAATCAATACTATAAAATTGTGGTAAAATTGTTCCAAGGACATCAACACTATGCACAATATTCCAGGTGTGGTGTCAGGCCCTGTATAACTGTAGCTCGCCATCCCTGCTCCTGTGTTCAGATCCTCTCATTATGAAGGCAAATATACCATTTGTCTTCTTCACCACTTACTGTACCTGCATGCTTACTTTCAGTGACTGGTGCACAAGCATACTCAGGCCCCTTGCACATCCTCTTCTCTCAATTTGTAGCCATTTGGATACTAACTTACCTTCCTGTTTATTGGTATTAAAGTGAACAAGCTACATTTATCAACATTATACTGAATTTGCCAGCACTTTTCACTCAACTTGTCCAAATCACACTGAAGTATCTCTACGTCCTCTTCACGGCTCACCCTTCCAACCATTTTTGTGTCATTGGAGATATTACACTAAATTCCGTTATCTAAAACTTTAATATACATTGCTAATAGCTGAGTCTCACACTTGATCCCTGTAGTATTCCTGCAGTACCCCACTATTCACTGCCAGTCACCTAGGAAAAAAAACATTTATTCCTACTCCTTATTTCCTATCTGCCAACCAGTTTCCTATCCAGCATAGATAGGACTGAGTAAAGTACCAACCACACAGTAATATAACAGAACACATGACCTGCACCTAGGGATCAGACCAGTGTTGTTCAGAGCTGTGTATACAAGCAAACATGGAAGGCTCATAGCTTGAACCCTTTACTGTATATAAGTACATGATTCATGTAGCTAGTAAGTACATGCAGTTAACCTACTAAAGATAATAAAGGCTTCATTAGAGCTAATGAATGGTGTCCAACATCCTACCACAATAATTGGGTAGCTTTCTATTCCATTTCGGAGAACAGTTGAGTCAATCGCAATGTGGACCTAAAGTCTGGTTTAGACCAGATAGGGTAAGGGCAAATCCTAAAGGGCATTAGTGTAGCTGATTTTTTTTTCACAATCTAGAAGTTTGTCAGTACTATTATTGTTCCCAGCTTTTTATGCCATATTTAATCAGTTTATTGGATTTAAATTTCCAAGCTCCATAGTGAGATTTGGCAGCCTTGCTTGAGCGAGACTGAAAAATCCCACCAGAAGTCAATGAACATTTCCACTGTTAGCCTGCTCTGATTCCGTGGTGGACAGGGCGGTAGAATTCGGGCAGATATCTCTCATTAATCCAAGCTACTGGGCCACTGGCCCAACAGGAAAACCATTATGTTGCTGTACCTCTAATTAGAGAAATGTATTCATGGAGTTATGAAAAGGATTGAATTAGCAAAATTAGCTAATGCAGCTAATATGTATATTAGCTATACATATCAGAAATTATTACCTTTCATTTAGAAATTGTTTACTATATTCAATAATTATTTTCTAAGTAAGCATGCTCACTATATCACCCCTTTGTCTACCATATTAGGAAGTCAATACCTGTAGAATGGTATTGTGATATTCAGTAGGAATGTTATTGCTTACTTTAGTAGAGTTTGGTTAATATTGGATTACTAATTTCAGAGAATATAAAGCATTCGGGCTAAAATCACCTTTTGTACCTCTCATACTAACTTATCTCAATTTAGAAGATTTTTTGATATATCATACTTGTCCCTGCCAGGTTATATTGGCTGAACATAATTATAAAGCCAGTGAATTATATCAGGTCTATTAATTTTAATGAGAGGAAACTTTTGGATTGTATGCCTGTAATCTCCCATGATGCGGAATCACCCATTTAGTTCCACAAGGACAACTTAATAAAGCTCCACATATAAAGTGGCATGGTGCGAGTATAAAGAGCATTAGCTCTGAGCCCTCTCACCCATCAGTTAAAATCAGAACTTGATTAATCAAGTTATGTGACCTGTTTATACCTATGCCTTTGTGCATTTTATAAGCCTGGAACATCTCTTCTTATAATAATCTTTTCTGTGAAAAATTTGGTTTTAATTTTAAGTTTTCCAACATAAATGGACAAGCCAAGAAATATATTTGTTACACTTCTCTGAATGCCCCTCAATATACAGAAAATAATATACCCACAATATTGATTTTTGATTTGATTTATTATTGTCACATATATTAACATGCGATAAAAAGTATTGTTTCTTGTGCTATACAAACAAAACATACCATTCATAGAGAAGGAAATGAGAGAGTGCAGAATGTAGTGTTACAGTTATAGCTGGGGTGTAGAGAAAGATCAACTTAGTGCAAGGTAAGTTCACTCAAAAGTCTAACAGCATTAAGGAAGAAGATATCCTTGAGTCGGTTGGTACATGAACTCAGACTTTTGTATCTTTTTTCCCAGTGGAAGAAAGTAGAAGAGAGAATGTCCAGGGTATGTAGGGTCCTTAATTGTGCTGGGTGCTTTGCCAAGGCAGCAGGAAGTGTAGACAGAATCAATGGATGGGAGGCTGGTTTTTGTGATGATTGGGCTACATTCATGACCTTTTGTATTTCCTTGCGGTCGTGGGCAGAGCAGAAGCCATACCAAGCTGTGATATAACCAGATAGAATGCTTTCTATGGTGTACCTTAAAATTTGGTGAGAGTTGTAGCTGACAGCCAAATTTCCTCAGTCTTTTGAGAAAGTAGGGCCATTAGTGGGTGTTCTTAACATAGTGTCGGCATGATTGTTCCAAAGATGTGCAGGTTAGGTGGATTGGCCATGCTAAATTGCCCCTTAGTGTCAGGGGATTAGAAGGGCAAATACATAGAGATTACAGGAATAGGGCCTGGATGCAATTGTGTCGGTGTAGGCAAGATGGGCCAAATGGCCTCATTCTGCACTGTAGGGATTCTATGATCTATGATGCTAATATTCCAGATGTGACTTTACCATGACATCTAACAGGTTAAATCAGTCTTTTTTGTCTTGTAGTCAAATATATTTAACATGCACTTGGGTATTTAATTTGCTTTGTTGAAACTCTTGGAATTCAACAAATGGTCTCCAATCATAAGTCTATCTACCTTTGGTATAAATTCTGAACATATAAAGCTCTGTATTTCCTTCAGCATTTTCTTTCATTTGACTACTTTTTTCAAAAAGTATGTCTTTTTTTCCTTACAATAAGCAAATGTCTTGATATCATCAATAACCATAACTGTATTTCCAGAAAAACCTTGAAGTTCGAGGATCTTGAACAGACCACAGTAGAGGTACACTGATGACCATCATATTAGAAACATTATTTTTCATTTTTCAGGCATGAGTTTAGCTGTGTTGATAGCGTAATCTAGCCTGACAGTTGCAGTAATGATGGTGCGCTATTTTGCCAGATTTCAGAATGAGTTTAGGCCTTCACATCCAACCTATACTCTTAACATCACGAAGACAAAATCATTAACTGAAAATGTGTGAGGCAGTTTAGATCAATTGGATCAAAAATGATTGAAATGAAATCCTTTTATTGTATTTGACATAAGAACATAAGAAATAGGAGCAGGGGTAGGCCATCTAGCCTTTTGAGCCTGCCCCGCCATTCAGTAAGATCATGGCTGATCTCAAGTGGATCAGTTCCACTTACCCGCCTGCTCCCCATAACTCTTAATTCGCTTATTGATCAGAAATCTATCTACCCATGACTTAAACATATTCAATAAGGTAGTCTCCACCACTTCAATGGGCAGAGAATTAGTAAGGCGTTTGATAAGGTTCCCCATGGAAGGCTTCTGCAGAAAATGTAGATGTATGGGATTGAGGGTGATTTAGCTAATTGGATTAAGAATT
Organism: Sphyrna mokarran; assembly: GCA_024679065.1. Taxonomy (NCBI): domain Eukaryota; kingdom Metazoa; phylum Chordata; class Chondrichthyes; order Carcharhiniformes; family Carcharhinidae; genus Sphyrna; species Sphyrna mokarran. The sequence goes on along the minus strand of JAGIQG010000011.1, from coordinate 68,671,782 downwards.
GGCTAACTGATAGAAGACAGAGGGTGGTGGTTGATGGGAATTATTCATCATGGAGTTTAGTAACGAGTGGTGTACCTCAGGGATCTGTTTTGGGGCCTCTGCTGTTTGTAATTTTTATAAATGATCTGGATGAGGGTATAGAAGGATGTATTACTAAATTTGCTGACGACACCAAAGTTGGAGGAGCTGTAGATAGTGAAGAGGGGTGTTATAGTTTGCAGAGAGACTTAGACAAGTTGCAGAGCTGGGCTGAGAGGTGGCAAATGGAGTTTAATGTGGAAAAGTCTGAGGTAATTCACTTTGGCAGAAATAACAAATGTATAGAGTATAGGGCTAATGGTAGGACTCTTAATAGTGTTGACGAACAGAGGGATCTCATTGTATATGTGCATAGATGCCTGAAAGTTGGCACTCAAGTTGATAAGGTTGCTAAGAAGGCATACAGAGTCTTGGCTTTTATTGGTAGGGGGATTGAATTTCGGAGACGCAACGTCATGTTGCAACTGTACAAAACTCTGGTGTGGCCGCACTTGGAGTATTGTGTACAGTTCTGGTCGCCACATTATAAGAAAGATGTGGAGGCATTGGAGAGGGTGCAGAGGAGGTTTACCTGGATGTTGCCTGGTATGGAGGGAAGGTCTTATGAGGAAAGTCTGAGGGATTTGAGGTTATTTTCATTAGAGAGAAGGCGGCTAAGAGGTGACCTTATTGAGGCATATAAGATGATCAGAGGATTAGACAGGGTGGACAGTGATAGCCTTTTTTTCTCAGATGGAGAAGGCTAGCACGAGGGGACATAGCTTTAAATTAAGGGGTGTTAGTTATAGGACGGATGTCAGAGGTAGGTTCTTTACCCAGAGGGTGGTAAGGGTATGGAATGCTCTGCCTGCAGCAGTTGTAGGTGCACCAAGTTTGGTGGCATTTAAGTGGTCAGTGGATAGGTTTATGGATGAAAATGGAACGGTTTAGGTTAGAGGGTCATTGCTTTTTCTTAATTGGTCGGCGCAACATCGAGGGCCAAAGGGCCTGTACTGCGCTGTAATGTTCTATGTTCTAAACTGCCCCCCTCTTGTTTTGAGGCTGTGCCCTCTAGTTCTGTTGACTTAGTTTAGACACATGCAATGTCTTTAAGCCATAGGTATACACAGAAATAAACACCATAGGTGGGATTTTACTGTCTCTTTCGGGTGAGACTGGAGATTCCCGCCTGAGGTAAGGTGGTACAGTTCTGGCCTATTCGTGAAATTCGTGAATTTTTCCCCAAGGGAGAAATTTATCAATCCTTTCAATACTGATTCTCCACAAATTTTTAAGGAAGACTCAAAATCTCCCTGGGCATTTCATCACACACAAACTGTCTTTACTGATTCATTCAGGCATGACAAGTATTATTGTGAATAAGATCCCCAAATTGAGGTACGTCTACAATATATCAGGGGTAGAATTTTATATTGACTTGATAGACATGGGCCTGACCCACAAGTGTTGAATCACTAGCATCAGGCATGTATCCCAACATCATCATGCACGCACACGATATATTGGCTGGCAGGCACAGGTACGGATCAATTGCATGCCTGTCATAATGGAGGTAGTTAAGGGATGCAAAATCCCAATTGACCAGAATTTAACATTGCCTGTGTGACTTTAAGCTCATTGCACAGGCAACACGGACAGGTGTACCATCAAATTTGATCTTGTTTCATGCCAGCGTGGTGCAAAAAACGGTTTGCTTCAAACACCATATAGCTATCAGGGTGCCAGCTGGCCAGCGGGTGAACAGAAAAGTTTCACTCAATGAACATTCAGAGTATGTGTGACCACAAGGCACAGATTCTGTAGGTGTGTGCAAAGTACCAGGGCAGTTTGCACAATGCATATGTTCTTTGCCATTTGCAGGTGCCCAGGCTCTTTGCTGCTCCATCTCGCCTCTGCCAAGGGTTACCTTGAAAAGGTGGCTGTTGACGCCTGTCATTTGCCCAAGGACAAATGCTGAGGAGAAATACAATCACAAGGGCAATTGTGGAGGTGATTATTGGGCTGCTAAAGATACAGTTCAAATGTTACAACTGATCCAGGGGCACCCTGCAGTACCTGCCCAAGCGCGTGTTGATCACAGGGGAGGTATGGTAACACAGTGGTTAGCACTGCTGCTTCACAACACCGGGTTCAATTCTGGCTTCGGGTGATTGTCTATGTGAGTTTGCGCCTTCTCCCCATGCCTGTGCGGGTTTTCTCCAAATGCTCCGGTTTCCTCACAAAGATGTGCCGGTTAGGTTGATTGAGTAAGAAGCCTCACAAGACCAACAGGTTTATTTGGCCGCTCAAGCTTTCAGAGCCTCAATCTCTTCTTCAGGTGAGTGAGGACTTGTGTTCACAAACAGGGCTTACAAAGACACAAACTCAATTTACAAGATAATGGTTAGAATGCGAGTCTTTACAGGTAATCAAGTCTTAAAGGTACAGACAATGTGAGTGGGAAGATGATTCAGCACAGGATGACTTTAGCCTTAACTCTCTCTCCACCCACATTGTCCGTACCTTTAAACTTGATTACCTGTAAAGATTTGCAACCCAACCATTATCTTCTAAATCGAGTTTGTGTCTTTATATGCCCTTTTTGTGAACACAAGTACTCACTCATCTGAAGAAGGAGCTTGAGGCTGTGAAAACTAGTGCTGCCAAATAAACCTGTTGGACTCTAATCCAGTGTTGTGAGGCGTCTTACTATAATTGACCTTGCCAGTCATTCTGCAGCCAGCAGTGCCTAAACAGGTATCACCTAAGAGGGTTACAGAGGAATGTAGGGTTCACACAGCAACATTGCCAGGCAATTCTCACTCACTGGCAGCTGATAGAGAGCTGGGAAATCCACAGTGGGCATTCGGAGTTGGTGGGATTGGAAGAACCTGCTGGCGAGATTGGCCGGAAACTTCCAGTCTCTGTATTTATTCAGCATTTTTGTACACTATGTTCCTGAAAAGTTCTACTTGACTTGCCTGACTCTAAAGACTTCATTGTAAACTTAGGATCTCATTTTAGCTATAATTTCAGATAGTCACACTTATAAATAATGTGTGTATCTTTTAGTTTGGGGTGTAGTCATTCTACCCAAAGTTTAAGAACACAATAGAATAGTCAAAGGTGTGACTGCAGAGGGAGTTTAATCTCAAGATTAACGAGTGGCATGGCAGCACAATGGTTAGCACTGCTACTTCACAATGCCAGGGGCCGAGGTTCGATTCCCAACTTAGGTCACTATTTGTGTGGAAATTGCACATTCTCCTACATTGGCATGAGTTTCATCCAGATGCTCCAGTTTTCTCCTACAGTCTGAAAGATGTGCTGGTTAAATGCATTGGCCATGCTAAATTCTCCCTCAATGTACCCGAACAGGCACTGGAATGTGGTGACTAAGTAATGTTAACAGTAACTTCAGTGTAGTGTTAATGTAAGCCTACTTGTGACACTAATAAATAAATTAATGAAAAAAGAAACAGCACAGGTCATCTATATGAGATCAAGGATATGAGTACCAATCATATGAGATATGAGTACCAATTGGTGACATAACTGAATATTGCTGTGTAAATTTCTGGTATTGGACACCAAAATGGATGACATTAATATTCTAGGAATAATATTGAAATAAATAATAATGGAATTGAAAGAAATTTGGGGATTTTGATGGACTTGATAGATTTATAAGCACTGCAGAGTGACAATCAACAAATAGAATGCTGCATTGATACAAGTGAGGTGGAGATGTGTTGAAATGATATGCCTTTGATCAAAACACAGCTTGAGTATTTTTTCCACTTTTGTCAATAATGTCATAAGAGGATGTCAGATCTTTAAAGACAGTTCAGAGAAGATCTATGAATCGAATGGCAAAGGATTAAATGAAGGAGAAAAGCTAGAAAAGCAATGGTCTTTGGCTCTGAAGTGAAGAAGTAACTTCATTAACATTTACGACACAATTATTCTTTTTAAAAGATAAATCTGGAATAATATTTGGAAGTATTACAAAGGGGTAAAGCTGGGGGAAATGAATTTGAGATTTAGCATCAGGAAATTCTTCATGCAAAGAGCTGAATTTTCCTGGAAATTGGCAAAGGCCGAAAGCGGGCAGGAAAAGTTGGGTTGGAACTGTTGACAGCAATGGCAGCTTTCTCTGCCATATAATACAAACGTGGAAAGAAAACAGCAAAGGGATGGATTGCATGACACACGGGGTGGCTTTGATTCCACTACCCTGCCAATAACGCAGTCTCTCGAGGATTGGATGCATTTTTAAAGACAATCGCAGTACAAAGGAGTTCATCCCAGAAACTCCACCTCCAGCACACACCTCTTCAGCACTCCTGGAGCCATGCTCCCATGGCATTGCTCTTGGCACTGCCCCCTAGCAGACAGTGCACTTTCTGGTGCTGTCAGGACAATGCCAATCTTGACTCCCTCAGTTCCCTGAACGATGCACTTACCTAAGGTCCCCAGGGGTTTCTGCTTGCCAGGGGAATATCCTGGGAAACCAGTCAGTTTTTATTCTATTCTGCCCTCAGGCTGACCTGGATGACTTTTTTACAGGGGTGTTGGCGGGAATGCGCGGAATAATTAAGGCATAGATGTCTGATTATGATATGCTAATTCGTTCACATGATTTTCCTGGCACTGATTGTTGGAAATTGTGCTCAATGATGGGAGGAGGGAACAATGATGTCAAGCATTCAAATCAATGTGAAACATGAGTTGGCTGATCTAGTGAGATGTTCTGCTTCTATCGTCAAACCCACCCAACACGATTGGAAGCGGAAAATCCCCAGCAATGAGTAATCAGCACATAGGTGCAGCATTTTCATAAATGTCCAAAGAGATTTGGGGTTCAGATACATATTACTAAAGTGCCTACAATAGGTATAGAAAATAATCAAAAAGGTTAATGAAATGCTGACCTTAATTTCTGGAGAAACAGAATGCAAGATGAGTTGATTTTGTACTTCATCGAAACCTTGGTTGGACCATATGAAGAATCTTGACCTGTCTTAAGGAAGAAAATAATGGCTTTGGAGAGAATTCAGACATGAAGGGTTAAATTATGAGGAGAAACTGTACAAACTACAGTTATGTTCTTTGGAATTTAGTTTCAAGGATGAATTGATTGGAGTTTTCAAGATGTTTAGGGGAACAGATCGACTATATACACAGAAGCTACTTTCACTGTGTAGGGAATCCAGAACTAGATGACGTGATCTAAAGATTAAAAATAGACCTTTCACTAAAGTGTAATGAGGAAACATTACATACAAAGGAATATGAAGGGAGACAACATTTGTGAATTAGGTCACAGATGATCTCAGTAAATGGTGGAATAAGCTAGAGGAGTTAACTGTTCCTATTTCCCTTTGGAAATCAAAATATATGGACACCAGCAGGAAAATGGAGTTGGGGGAAGAGTTCAGTTGTGATGTCATTGAATAGTAGAAAAAGTTTATTTGGCTGCTGCTTTTCTTGTTTCTTATGTACAGAGGTAAGAATGCAAATACATTGAAATACTGTAAGAAAGAGTTTGATAAAAATGAGGGAATGGTCTTCTTCTTTGGTAGTTGTTTTGTGATATTCAGATATCCTAAAGAAGATCAGTCAATTATTTGGAAAGAGTGACTGAGTAATTTGATGAATATGAACTAGAACATGAATCGATTAAAAAAAACCTGCAAGTATTTATAACAGAAAAGTCATATTGAACTAACTTTGATGAATTTTTGATAGGTTACTTAAATGACGACGGGAGTGTCTATAAATGTCATCTATACAAATTTCCAAAAGACACAAATCAAAAGTGAAACTATGTGGAATTGGAGACACTCTATCAACATGGGTAGGGAAATCATGAGGGAAACAAAACACAGAGGACATGATTTTCCGATTTTGGCACGAGCATGGCCTAAAAATCCTGTCTGAAGTCAATGGACCTTTCCATGGTCCGTGACCCACCTGCTATGATTCCCATGGCAGGTGGGATGGGAAAATTCTGCCCAGAGAATAGAGATAATATGGATGTACTCCCCCTAGCAGAGTGTGATTAGTTGGTCTTCAGCTTTTCATTATACTTATCAATCAATTAGATGAAATAATAAGCATTTAAATATCCAGTGTACTTGTCAGCATCAAGTTAGATTGTACAGTAAATAGTAAAAGTGAGGATAGATAATCGCAAAGGGATGTTGATAAATTGAATGGGCAAGAATTTGGGAAGTACATAGTCATTCACTTTGGGCCTTAAAAAATTAGAGCCATGGTATTTTCTAAATGGTATAGTAGGAACAATGAAGAAACAAAAATCTTTAAAGGTACTGAAATCCAAAATGGACAGGTATAACTTAATAGTTTGATGTTAATCTTCATTACAAAGATTAGCGTAAAAAAGACCATAAGATATAGGAGAAGAATAAGGTCACTTAGCTCAAGGAGTCTGCTCTGCCATTCAGTCACGGCTGATATTTTTCTCATCCACATTCTCCTGCCTTTTCTTCATAATCCTGACCCCCTTATTAATCAAGAACCCCTCTATCTCTGTCTTAAAAACACTCATTGACCTGGACTGCATAGCCTTCTGCAGCAAAGCATTCCACAGATTCATCACTATCTTGCTGAAGAAATTCCTCCTTATCTCTGTTCTAAAGTATTATCCCTTTAGCCTGAGGTTGTGTCTTTTGATTCTAGTTTTTCTTACTAATGGAAGCATTCTCTCCACGTTCATTCTATCCAGGCCTTGCAATATCTTGTAAGTTTCAATAAAATTCCCTCTCATCCTTCTAAACTCCAATGAGTACAGATCTAGAGTCCTCAACTGTTCCTCATATGACAAGCTCTTCATTCCAGGGATCATTCTTGTGAACCTTCTCTGGACTCTTTCCAAAGCCGGCACATCCTTCCTTAGATATGGAAGTTTTCCTGTTCCCAATAGCTGTTACTGAGAAGATAGCATTTCTCCTTTCTTCAATCTCCATTGTAACTGCTTTCAAGCTGACACTTTGACTGACATGCTGTCTCACTTCTGTTCACTAATTTCTTACTACAAACTCTAAAGCTACAACCTTGAAGAATTCTGTTTCTTGGTTTGATTTTGCTGTTGCCATGTTGACTCCGCAGTGACCAGTTGCCCTTTATGAATCACTGAGACCTTTGCTCACAAAAACAGAAAAAGTGAGGAATATTCAGCAGGTCAGGCAACACCCCCATGGAGAGCCAGAAGCCAATGATTTGCCTCTGAGGCTTGGATTGATAATTTGAATATTTCTTGGGCAAGATTCTCTGGCCTCCCCTCGGCATTTTCCTCAGTAATGGGAAATGACACGCCATTCATGGCAGGATCCTGTAGTTCCAGTGCTATCAATGGGAATGCTCATTGAAGCCACCCCACGCAACAGGAAACATGCAGCAGGAGGTGCACCATCAGCAGGACCAGAGAATTCCGCTGACATGAATGCCCAGAGAATTTTGGCCACTGTTCTTTCTTTCAGATTTCGTGCTTCTACAATATTTATATTTCTTTTCATTGTGGTGCTCTTTTTCATGCATTATTTGTGAGATTATGAAGCGTGGCTGGTACTAGATTATAGCATGAGGTTGGTTTGTGGTGCTACATTGCAAGCAGCACCAAAAGAGCATTTCAGCTGCCTCAACATCAGGATCACATTCCTGGCTGATTTTGTTGTTAAAATTATGTTGACCGTTCTTAATGGCTTCTAATCGAACATGATGTAACACTGCATTTGCCTGACGAAGACACAGAGTGTTGAAAGCTCGCAATTTTACTATCAAATAAATTGGTTGGATTTAAAATTGGTGTTGCTAAATTCTTACTGAGTTCTTACCTTCTAATCAAACAGCCATAGGGCTCTCATCTCCTCAGGCCAGTTCCACCATTCTGTTAGATCCTGGCTGATCTGTGTGTTAATTCCATTTATCTGCTTTTGTTCCACATTTCTTGCTATGCTTACCTAACAAGAAGCTATCAGTCTTAGTCTTTAAACATATCAATTCATTCAGCATCCATCGCCTTTTGGTGGTCACTATTTCCAAATCCTTTGCATGAAAAGTGCTTCCTGATAGGGTCCTGTTAAACACTTTCAGATATTGCAATGCTCCCCCGTTCAACCTGACCCCGTCCTATCACAAATATTTGACTAGCTGGTTTATTTCTTTGCTGAATCATGTCTCACTTCTTTCTATTAAGTATTTAGGTTCCAAGAATGGCTCGTGCATTTATTAGCCCCTAGTAATGTTCACCAGAAGCTCAATTGTTCATTTCCTTTAGGTTTCCAGAGTGAATTACATCTGTTTGAAACTTGTATATTTCTGATATTTAATGCTTGGATTTTCTTCATAACAGATGTTAAGGAAGCTCGCTGGACTAGACACTCCAATTATCTTAGAAATAAGTTGGCCGAATACAGACTTGGGCATATTTCTGCTAAATAGATCAGTACATTTCATGGCTCTTCAATAATATTAGTTGAATGAAGGTTGCATTTTAAAATTTCTTGACTCCTACGAGACATTCTTATTCTGTCAATGAAACTGAAAGAATTGCAGTTTATGAGGTTGATTCAACAAAGCTGGAGCAGTTGCTAATAGCAACCAGAGTACCCTCAGTTGTATCAGATAGAAATTCCACTATATTGTTTTCAGCCATTCTTTCCAAAATGGTTTAATCAGTGTGATCTTCAGATAGTAACTTCTGATTCCAGAAGACCCAGTTTAAGTACAGTGCTTAGAAAAAACAAAAACAGTGCTGTTAAAATCATGACCACCTTGTCTTAGCAAATGCACTGACCAACCTTGGTGGTTACTAAAAACCTAATGTAGAGTTCTTGTTATTTATAAGTGGTAAGATCCAGTTAGAGACCAGTAACTTTTTGCTTAAAGTGGACCAAGTTTGAAACCCCAGTTAGTAACCAGGATAGAAAGCCACCAGATTCCAAGGCTTTAACGTACAAAATGTACAAAGTCAGAAACAATTGACAATATCTATACAATGACATTCAGAATTAATGATGTAAATATGAATTAAAGGGTGAGCATTGTCAAACATATGTAGTCATAACAGATCCCCTGGATATCTCAGCAACCCATTGTCAGTCACCAAGTCTCAGTAAAAATTCTTTGGTCGGAATTGTACTACTGTTCAAGCAGTGAGATTTTCCCATCCCACTGCAGTGAACAGAGATTTGGCTGGTCACCAAATTCTCTGATCCTGCTGCAATGGGAGTGCGGCATGAATGGGCGGTCAGATTATTAACTTTATCTTTCATGAGGGACCTCAACTTCTCATTTTTGAAGATCCTGGGAGTGATTGTGAGCTTGTCAGTCTAAATGGCAACGTAGACCCAAAGTCTCGTGGGAGTCCAGATACAAGATTCTCATGGTGAGATCTTGTCTCCTGGTTTCACTACACTTTTTCTCCATGATTTAATGAGTTTCCCACTCAAGAGGGCAGGAACCCATTTCAATTATAGGGCTTTCCCACAATATGTTCCCCTCTCACTGAATATTCTTATCTCACCATGTTGTGTCTCATTGTCGAGGTTTACAGCAGGGCTTTAGAAGCAGTCGAGGGGAACGCAGTGGTGCTGCCAAGGTAAATATAGCCCCCCGGAAAAGAGGGAAATGTCTGGGCAGTGAGTGCAGTGCCACTGTCCCTTGGCAGTGCTAACCTGACAGTGCAGGGGGTGACCCATTGGGATAGGGGCACACATTAATGCCTTTGAGGTAGGAAATTGCTGCAGTGCTTGTGAAGTAGGGGAAGGCTAAAACATATTGTGGGGGAGTTGCCTCAATGCGTCTGTGATGGGGATCATCCCATTGTTTGTGGGGGAATCCCCTGTGTCCTTGGGAAGGAGTTTATTTTTATCACAGATCAGGATACTTCTTAAAGATGGCACCCCCTTTCTGTGGAGCCCGCATTGTCAAACAACATGGTTAACTCTGTGCCAGTCACCAGAGCATACAAATTCAACATGGGAATAAGAAGAACGTTTTTTTCCCTCAGTGAGTTGTTATTATTTGGAACGCGCTGCCTGGGGCGGATTCAGTTGTAACCTTCAAAAGAGAAATGGAGATCTACTTGAAATGGAGACATTTGCAAGGCTGTGGGAAAATCAGAGGGGAGGAAGACTAATTGGATATCTCTTTCAAAGATCCTTTGCAGATGCAGTAGGCCAACTAGCCTCCTTCAGTGCTGTACGGATATATAACTCTCTAATTTGAAGAAGAGAATCAAGCTGGGGTATGAGCATTGTCGAAATTATACAGTCCATAGGTGAACATGGTGAGCTGCTGAAACAGTAAAAGACATTAGTAAAAATTACATCTACTTCTGCAGAAATGTTAACAAGATTTGATGCAAGAGAAAGAATCGAAAGTTAAGCTAGTGTGAGTGTGCAAAAGACATTACATATGCTATGAAGATAACGGTACCTTTATGCTCCCCTAACCTATTTAGTTTGCACAGACTGTCAATACAAACACAATCTATTGCTTTGTTCATCTTTTAAACCTTGAAAAAACCATTGCTAAGATATGCAGAAGTAAAGGTAAAATTAGAAAAATGTAGTTCCACCTAAAAAAAAACCCATTAGCATTTCTATGACTGCAGTAGTGATATTTTACAATATTCCTATTCATTAAGCGGCCTAATACCCATTCCAAATCTCTGCTAATAACTTACAGATGGGTTAACATTAAATGTTGCGCAACATTGAATAAGTTTCCCTTCATTAGTCTCAACAAAATTAAATGAGCTTTTCAGCAGGATCTTAAAAGAATATTTTCTGCATTGTAAGGAATGTGGGATCCCTGAGTGACGTGTCATTTCTTTGTGTTGTCCTGTTTCTTGGTGAGGGACTTGGGTCTTGTACATCGACAACATTGACAATTGTGCAATCGAAAGTGCTGGGTCATCCATTTACCATCCAAACAAGCTATTCAAGGGTTTGTTGAAGCACAGAAAGCTGGGGAATGGTGGGTACATGCAAGGTCATAACTATGTCCCTGAAAAGGAAATAGCATTACAGCAGACAGCTGGAGTAGATGGGTGCATTAGAGAGCAGTGTATAAAAGGGGTAACATCAGAGAACTCTTTATTCAGTGGCAAGCCATAGCCATTGAAAACAAAGCAGTCAGAGAGTTTGATCTGCAGGCACTGGAACAATGAGTGCGGGGCTACGGGAAATAGTGTGGCAAAGCAGAGAGGATTCAGACAACGTTATAGTGCAACTGTCATGGGAGGCCATCCCAGGACATGGAGCTCAGTTGCTCCAAATTTGAGGTGAGCAGCTATGAGGAATAAATCCTTTATCGGTGCATACAACCTATTGACCATGAAGCAAACAGGGCATGGAGACCACAAGGACAATACCTTCACCACAGAGTACTTTGATAAAAGAATAAGCTTCCTGGGTGTAAATGTGTATATGTCAACAGTGAATGTGTCTATTAAGCCAGCTCGTGGCTGAATTGTGGATTTGATGGTAGAGCATCACAGTCCTCACCAGTCAAATTGGGCACACTTTCCCAGAAGCAGTTAAAGTGTCAGTGGCACTGTACTTCTACACCCCCTATCCTGTCAAAGGATGGCAGTGGACATAACTGACATCATTCAGATAGCTGCCCATCTTTTGATTTTATTTGATTTGATTTATTATTGTCACATGTTTTGGTACACAGTGAAAAGTATTGTTTCTTATGCACATACAAATCATTCATAGAATACATTGAGGAAAAAGAAAAGAGAGAGTGCAGAGTGTTAGATTACAGTCATGGCGAGAGTGTAGAGAAAGATTAACTTAAAAGGTAGATCCGCTTAAAAGTCTGATAGCAACAAGGAAGTAGATGTTCTTGAGTTAGTTGTCATTGACCTCTTTTTCCTGATGGAAGAAGATGGAAGAGAGTATGTCCAGGTGCATGGAGCCCTTGATTATACATCAGAGCATAATGCAGGTAATAGTCCAAACGTGGTTCAATCCAGAGGACAAGAGGGTCACAAACTTAACCTTCCTTAGAAGAAAGGAGCACATTCAAGATTCACACGACAATATCCTTTCCACTATTCCTCATATTGCCTGAAAAGAAAGCCTTCAGCTCCAACAGAATTTCCATGAACTATATTTCATCCTGAGATAAATGGAACAATGCTGAGAATCTCCCAAGTGAGTGAGGCAATGGTACTGTTGATTCAGTTCCTTCTGCTCCCATCCTTCTCTGTGAATGAGGATGTGATGAAGGCAGGCTGCTCACTTGTGAATGCCTGCAACTGAGATGCCCATGGTAGTACATTTGCCATTGTGGTGCAAATGGATGCATTACAATAAGCCATCCCTCTTGTGTTGATAAAGCCTCGGTCACCGGGCCTCCCTGTATAGGCCAAGGCTGCGGATGATTTTAATGCTACCCTGCATGGGGCAGACTCCTCAACTTAATCAACAATTGCCTCAGTTCTTTCTGTGATGAGTAGACCATTCTTCCAGCTGAGCCACATCTGCATCGTTCAGGTTTACAGGGGCAGACCAGAGCATTTGGTGCTCATGTACTGTTTGAGGGGGCTGGTGATCTGCCTCAACTCTGCAAATTCCGTGCCCCGAGAATATGAGGCTGCTCATTCCCCAGTAAACATATGTATGGTTGCCAGGCTTCCTTTAGTAGAGCCCCACTCTTTGAATTTTTCACATCTTAGTCTTAAATATACTGTGATTTCCTGTAATTATCACCCTCCCTTCCATAAATACATTCATGTCGCATTTTACCTGCCACCACTTTACTGATGAAATCCTGATTCATTCTAAAGCTGTGCAATCTCTGATATACTATGAATACTGCCTCAGAAAATGCATGAGTTTTATCAAAAAGTTCAGTAAATATTATGTATGCTCTAACTTGTGGATGAAGAAAGGTACATATTGGAATGAAATATTTATTAGAATGATTTATATTCAATGATTGAAGGAAAAGGTAATCATTTGAACACAGGAGCTGGCACAGATTGGGCAGAAGATAAAAGCAAAATACTGCGGCTGCTGGAATCCGACGCAGAAACAGAAAATGCTGGAAAATCTCAGCAGGTCTGACAGCATCTGTCGGGAGAGAATAGAGCCATTGGCTGGAATTTTACTGGCACGCCCGTCCGAAGCTCATAAGATCGTGCCCAAGGCCAATGGAAAATGCCATTCTGCGAGATCAGAGCATGTGTGCTGATAAAATAAGTGCCAGCTAAATGACCCTTCACCAGAATTAAGCTCTATTCTCTCTCCACGGATGATGTCAATCCCTGCTGAGATTTTCCAGCATTTTCTGTTGAGACAATAGATAGAGGGATGACAATTGTCACAATGTGTTTATTTACATCACATAAATAGAACTTCACAGCATCTGGTTAGAGATAATCGCAGCCAAGGAGTGCTAGGTGCTGGTACTGTGTGTACAACTTGAAAAGCGATTCATTCCCCCAGCGTAACATTCCTCACCTTGAGTGCAACCTCCAGCCAAACATCATGCCAGTTTTCTAAATCCTGACAGAAACTTAAGGATGCATTAACTTGAAGGTGAACTTCGAATTGCAGACTGATCTGTGGTGCTCAATGGATTTACGGCGTAATGTTATGCAATGTCAAGCTGGCTTCTGAACGATTGCTGAACCATCGTACATAGGAAGGGCATGTAGTCTGGGACGTTGTAATGATATGTTTTCAGGATAGAATATGTTTTCACCACCCTACTTTCTTGAAAGCAGTGACTGACATTGCAGTACAGATTTGCTGATTTTGGCAGTCCTCCAGTAAGACTAGACAATGAGTGTAGAGATGGTTGGGTGAGAGTTCAGCAAACCACACTTTCCAGATGGAGCCATTAGATAATGATTATAATCAGCAACTCTGATTTCCCTTTCCCTAGCCTGGGGATTTAACCGAGAAGCAACTGTGCATACTCAACTCGCCAGTGTGTTGTTGCTTGTAAATTGCACTTCATAACATTTTTTTTGAGCACCATGTGTTTCTTGAGATCTGGAAAAGACAAGTCTGATTTTTCTCTGGGTTATGCCTGAGGTAGGTTCATTCCCAGGATGCTAGGCAGAGGAAAGACATTGACGGGAAGCAGAATGCTGAGCCAATAGTCGGCATCAGCTTTGAAAGACTATGGAAAAAAAGGAGTAACAAATTGGAACTTCCCACCTCATTTTTACAACAATGGATGCAGCTTGAAATTAACCAGCAGAGAAACCTTCCAGACCAGCCAAAATCAGTAGCCATTTGCATTGCTCACTGGCTATGCCATCGGGGAACCTGCTGCGTGGGTAGGATAGGTGGTTGCCTTTGGTGGCACTGGGAGAGCCTGCCAGTGGTCAATGGTAAGCTGTCTCCATGGCTAGACAATCCAGTCTTTTAATCTCTCCTGTCTTCTATTCTGTCTGGGGCATTGGTTTAAGGTGCGAGGGGAAAGTTTTAAAAGAGATGTACGAGGCAAATTTTTTACGTAGAGTGGTGGGTGCTGGAACTCATTACCGGAGGATGTAGTGAAAGCAGATACAGAAGTGACTTTTAAGGAGCGTCTTGACAAGTACATGATTGAGATGGGAATAGAGGGGTATGGGCCCCGAAAGCATATGGGGTTTTAGTTAAGTTGGGCAGCATGGTCGGTGCAGGCTTAGAGGGCCAAAGGTCCTGTTTCTGTGCTGTAATTTTCTTTGTTCTTTGTTCTTTGTCTCAGACAGTTGAAAAAGGAATGATTCCTTCTTAAAACCTTTGAAGATCAGGTGAATAACTGGACCATTGATTGGAAATCCACTCTTAAACTCTTTTTTTGAAAAGAAATAAAATAATGTTTGAAATTCAACAACACCACAACTGAAGCTGTGCTGATCTTTTTTTTTCAGATATCAGTAATTCTTACTCTAGGGCAAAAAAACACCATAGCAGCTCAAAATGTTTATTACAAGCCATGTTGTGCTTATTGAACATGCTGCAGAATTCATATTTATTTTTATTACTGTTGAGAATGATATGAAAACATATTTAAGGCTCATAAATATATTTCAGAATTTGTTGTGGTTTAAAATGTTCTGAGAGCTTTTGTGTAAAAGGCTGTGTAAAAAAAAACAAATGTAATCATTACAAACACACAAATGCAACAGAAATTTCTTCCAAAACAGGATAACATTTGAACAATTAAAAAAAATCATTTGTCATTTATATTAATACATTTTTATATTAATGATTTGGATGAGAATATAGGGGGCATGGTTAGTAGGTTTGCAGATGACACCAACATTAGTGGCCCCAGTGAACATGAAGAAAGTTATCTCCAATTGCAACGGGATCTTGATAATTGAGCCAGTGGGCTGACGAATGGCAGATGAAGTTTAATTTAGACAAATGTGAAATAACGCATTTTGGTAGATTGAACTAGGACAGGACTTAGCTAACCTTTAAGGAGCATCTTGACAAGTAGGGCAATTGGGGAGAGTTATAGGACAAAGAGATCTCGGGGTACCTATTCATAACTCCTTGAAAGTGGAGTCAGAGGTGGTCAGAGTGGTGAAGAAAGCATTGGTTTCATCGCTCAGAACATTGAATGCAGGAGTTGGGATGCCATGTTGAAGTTGTACGAGATATTGATAAGGTCACACTTGGAATACTGTGTGCAATTCTGGTCATTCTATTATAGAAAAAAGGATATTATTAAACTAGAAAGAGTACAGAAAAGATTTACTAGGATGCTACTGGAACTTGATGGATTGAGTTTAAGGAGAGGCTGAATAAACTGGGACTTTTTTCTCTGAAGCTTAGAAGGCTTAGGGGTGACCTTATAGAGCTCTATAAAATTATGAGGGGCATCAACAAGGTAGATTGTCAATATCTTTTTCCAAAGTTAAGAGAGTCTAAAACTAGAGGGCATAGGCTTAAGGTGAGAGAGGAGAGATACAGAAGTGTCCAGAGGAGCAATTTTTTCACACAGAGGGTGGTGAGTGTCTGGAACAAGCTGCCAGAGGTAGTAGTAGAGGTGGGTACAATTTTATCTTTAAAGATAGTTACATGGGTGTGATGGGTATAGAGGGATATGGGCCAAATGCAGGCAATTGGGATTAGATTTGGGGTTTTTAAAGAAAAAGGTGGCATGGACAATTTGGAACAAAGGACCTGATTCCATGCTGTAAACCTCTATGACTCTATGAACTGATTTCTAACATCAGCCTCTTGGGCTTTGTCAGTGAAACTCAATGGATATTAAAGGTACTGCTTTGCGAACCTGGGTTCATATCCCACCACTGTAGATGGTGAAATCTGAATTGATTAAAAATCTGGAATTACAAGCTTAATGATGACCATGAAATCATTACCAATTGTCATAAACTCTAGATGGTTCACTAATGTCCTTTAGGGAAGGAAATCTGCTGCTTTACCTGACCTGCCCTACATGTGACTCCAGACTCACAGCAATATGATTGACTCTTAACTGCCACTCAGTTCAAGCCAATTAGTAAGAAGTTTCACAATATCAGGTTAAAGTCCAACTAGTTTATTTTTGGAATCAAGAGCTTTTGGAGCACAGTTCCTTCATCAGGAGATAGGTTTACAAGCACAGCTTATATAGGCAAAGACACAATTGCAAACTAATTAAGATTGGAATTGAAGAATGTTTGGAATTTGCCTCTTTACAGATAATCAAGCCTTTGCAAGTATAAATAGTCTGCATGGAGAGAAGCATGATCACACATTAAAGGGGTGTGAATTGTCTTAAACCAGGACAGTTAGTTGGATTTTGCAAATTCAGACAGTATGGTGGGAGTTACAAATAGTCCCACGTAAACACAAGGTCTCAGTCGAGACTGTTCTCATGTGTGCGGAAGTTGGCCATCAGTTTCAGCTCAGCAATTCTGTGTTGTCATGTGCCTTGAAGGCTACTGTGGAGAATGTTTTCCCAAAGATCAGAGGCTGAATGACCTTGACTGTGAAACTCCTTGGGCCAGCCCTGATGTCTCACCTGGCCAACCCCAATCTCACCAACGCCCTCCCCCCCACCCAACCTGGACAGTCCGATCCCCTTCTGATCCTGATAATCAGCCTTGATTCACCTTGATGGCCCTGACCCCCATCTGTGACCTCCTCAGCAACACACATCCCGATGAACGTCCCTGACCCCCGTTCAGCCCTAACCCCCCTCCCCTCAACTGAATGGCCAGCCCCGATCACCCTGTTCCCTCCCTCTGCAGGCAATCCCAATGCAGAATGAGCAGGTATCCCCACTCCACTGATTGCCTCTCCCAATATGCCCCACACTTCTGACCCTGCCCTTTGACACTGTCTGGTGAGTGGTGCCGAGGTGCCTGTTGCATAATGCCAGGGTGCCAAGCTGGTACAGCCAGGCTGGCACTGCCCAAGGGCTACCCCCTTACCCCCACTTCCCATGGTTTGGGGGGGGGGGGTCGACAATGGCCTCCCTTTCTGCAGCCGGGTTGGGTTACCAGTTCCCCATAAGTGGGCAGCAGGAGTAAATTTCAGTAGAGGGAACCACTCTTGGACGGGTGGGGAGACGCTAGTAGGCCTGGCGTGGAATAATGATGCTGAAGAAAAATGATACCAGAGATGCACAGAGGACACGGCACCCGGGAGGTAGCCTGCAAAATAGCAAAACTAGGCTGGGAGAATCATGTCTATTAACTCTGTTTCACCCTTCACAGAGTCCGCCACAGCCTGCTCAGAACTTTCAGCATGTTCTGCATTTAATTACTTTAAAAAATATATTCACATGCTTCTTTAAAATATCTTAATTCTATTTGGTGACATATGGCGTACATATAATTCCGTAAATTTCCACCCCCTTTATTGTGGAGTTCCGCTAGAGGTAGACAAAAATGCTGACGAGCAATGAAAGACTTGAATAAGGCACTCACTGAGTGTGTTAAAATGGGTGGCACTGGCTAGTGGAGCCAAAGGGCCTGTTTCCTGTGCTGTGCTGTTCTTTGTTCTTCGTTCTTGCAGACAATGCAAATGTCCCCAACCCACATAGTGTGTCATTCTGACCCTGAACTGAAAATGCTGTCATTATACTTGTTCGTCAAGCAGTGTACCATATGGAGTCCCTAGTGCTCCTGCCCCAAACTCTACTGATGACTTTATAATTGTGCTGCCTTTCCACAATCTAGACTTTTCCTACCCGATTAAATGGAGGTTCTCACAACATGATCATAAACCATGACAAAATTACTGCCAAAATTAGTGGTGCTCAAATCCCTTGGCTAGCTTTTTATATAACACAGCAAAAAAGCAAACATTATTTGTAGTGCAAAGGCTGCTATTTTTTTAAAAAAAGAACGAACACACTCCAAGGAATTAGTGAGGCATTATCTGCATTTCAACCTTTCGCAGAGAAATGGCATTGACGAATGAAGGGGAGGAGAGAAAGTCCATTAAGGAGATTATTGTCCATTGATGTGTTCTTCCATATATCACTTGCTTTGTGTCCGACTGATACTCAAAAATAGGCTGCTTTATCTATGCAGGCATGACAGCGAGAGAGAGCTCAGTTTGGCTTGTGTGAAATGCTGATGCCTCAGAGAACCTGTGGCCCATGACAGAGTCTGATTAGTTGGCCCACAAAAAATGTGAATGGTAATTTGGAAAATTCAGTATGAGTGACAGCTGAAAGAATTTTGCTGTATGAGCCATAAGCCCAGAAGCTACTTTCTGCACTTTTTCTGATACTTGTATTTGGTTTTGGTGGCTGGAACCCTGAACAGACTGTGCAGTACATTTGATACCTGGGAACTTCCAAATATTGTTTGTTTGATCACTTGTCTCTTAATACTGAAATTGATATATTTATCCTTACTTCTAATGGGGTGGCACAGTGGTGTTGGAATTAGCACTGTTGCCTCACAGCACCAGGACTTGGGCTCAATTCCGGTCTATGTGAAGTTTGCACCCTCTTCCCATGTCTGCTTGGGTCTCCTATGGGTGCTCCGCTTTCCTCCCACAGTCCGAAGATGTGCAGGTTAGGTTGATTGGCCATGCTGAATTGCCCCTTAGGGTCTGGGGGATTAGCAAGGTAAATATGTGAAGCGAGTTTTTATGGCCTCGCTCGGGGGAGACTGAGAATTCCCACCCAAGATTAACAGAGATTTCCGTTCTTGGACCCTTGCCTGCTCCGATTCCGTGGCAGGTAATGAGGGGATAAGGTGTGGATGAGACAATGATTGGTGCATTCTTGATAGATCAAATGGCCTCATTCTGCACTGTAGGGATTCTATGATTCTATGATTGTACGATAATTTCTATTCTGTTAGTCCAGTGCATGAATTATATATTCGAGATGGGTATTTTTCACCAATATTAGTACTTTATAAGTGTTACATTTTGTTTGTCATTTTTATTTGCTTTATTGTATAGTCAATCCAACACACTCAAATATTTCATTGCATCTTATAGCCCTACTATATTCCTTCTGTTAATGTCAGCATGATTTATTTCAATATCCAAGTTATTCAGGCAGATTGCAATCAGTTGTGGCTCAACTTTTGACCCTTGAGTGACTCAACTGGACAGTTGCCCTAATTTCTTAATCTCCTCTAGAGTAAAGAGTTAACTCTAAGAATAGCTACGTTGCTTCTCTCAGTGAGCGACATCAAGATAGCTCCTTACGCACTACTGAGCATGTGCAAAAGGAGCTATTTTGATGTCACTCACTGAGAGAAGCAATGTAGAGAGGAGCTGTAACTAAACTCATTGCATAGAGTTAGTTAAGTAAAGTTAGTTAGGCAGAAGCTCAGGCTAAAAGGACGATCCTTTAAAACAGGGATGAGGGGGAATTTCTTCAATCAGAGTGATGAATCTGTGGAACTCTTTACTACAGAAGGCTGTGGAGGCCACATCTTTAAGCACCTTTAAGACAGTGCTAAGTAGGTTCTTGATTAATAAGGGGGTCAGGAGTTATGGCGAAGAGGCAGAAGAATGGGAATGACAAAAATGTCAGCCATGATTAAATGATAGAGCAGACTCGATGGGCCGAGTGGCTAATTCTGTCTTATGGTCTTATGGTATGGTCTTAAATAAAGTAAATTTGAAGGAAACACAATTTCCTCCACAAAATCTGTTCTAGAATCTGAAAATTAATGTCTCCCTTGATGTTCTTTTTATTCATTCATGGGACATGAAAGTTGCTGAGCATTTATTGCCCATCCCTAGTTTCCCTTGAAACTGAGTGACTTCCCAGGCCATTTCAGAGGCAGTTGAAAATCATCCATATTGCTGTGGCTCTGAAGTCACATGTAGGCCAGACCAGCTAAGGGCAGCAGATTTTCTTCCGTAAAGAATATTAGTGAACCCGAGGAGTTTTTTTTTGACATTGACAATGGTTTCATGGTCATTAATAGATTCTTAGTTCCAGACAGTTTTTATTGAATTCAAATTCCACCATCTGCCATGATGGGATTTGAACCTGGTTCCCCCAGAACATGAGTTGAGTTTCTGGATTAATAGCCAAGTGATAATACCACAAGTTCATTGCCTCCCCAGCATGATAATCCTGTCATCACCGCTGTGACAGCGGTGATGACATCCACAGTTAAGAATGGCAGGAAATAACTCAAAGAAAAACTCAGCAGTTGCAGAGAGCAGTGGGTAAAAGGCTTTGGGGCCAACTCACAAACTACAGAGAAGGTACAAGAGCAAGGAACACATGAGGGCAGCCCAACGACTAGCAAGAAAGCAGTGCCGGAAACAGCAACCATGACCCAGGGCACAAAGTAGCATCTACCTTACCTCTCCCAGAATGGTTCCAAAACATTGAGATCCCCAGACACCCTGAGCAACAGCATAATTGGAGAAGGCATTTTACTTGATGCTACAATATTCAGGTCTTGCAAGTAAAATAAAACAGACCCAGTTTAGCACTTTTTAATATGCTATTGGTAGCATTGTGGATTACATGCTGGCCAGAGAGAAGTACTGACACTGAAGCACTGCATATTCAAATACAACAAAATGTGGACAATCTCCAGGCTTGGGCTGACAAATGGCAAGTAATATTTGCATCACACAAATGCCAGGCAATGACCGTTACCAATAAGAAACACTCTAACCATCGCCCCTTGACATTCAATGATGTAACCATCAATGAATTCCACACTGTCAACATCCTTGGGATTATCATTGACCAGAAACTCAACTGGACTCATCACATAGACACAGTGGCTACAAGAGCAGGTCAGAAGCTAGCAATGCTCCGGCATATAATTCATCTCTTGACTCTCCAAAGCCTAACCACCATCTACAAGGCACAAGTCAGGAGTGTGATGGAATACTCCCCAGTTGCCTGGATGGATGCAGCCCCAACAGCATTCAAGAAGCTAGACACTATAAGGATAAAGCAGCCTGGTTGACTGGCACCATATATAAAAAGATTCAGATTTTCCACCACCAATGCTCAGTGGCAGCAGTGTATACTATCTACAAGATGCACTTCACCAAAAATCTTTAGACAGCACCTATCAAATTCACAACCACCTCCATTTAGAACAATAATGGCAGCAGACAAATGAGAAGACCACCAACTGCAAAGACCATCCTGATTTGGAAATATATTGCCATTTCTTTGCAGGTAAGTGTCAAAATCCTGGAATTCTCTCCCTAATGGCATTGTGGATCAACCACAGAACATGCACTGCAGCAATTCAAGAAGGCAACTCACCACCACCTTCTTAAGAGCAACTAGGAATAGGCAATAAATGCTGGCCAGCCAGTGATGCTCATGTCCCATGAATTAATTCAAAAAAAATGAAAAGACAGCCTCCAAAAAGATGCCATTGGAAATTTTAACTTACAATTCAGCCTTTGTTGAAACATTGCAATTGAGGACAAAGTTTAATTGATGCGGTGATAGAAAGACTGAAAGAATTGATTCATTCATCAAAAACCTCAATGATAGATGGAATAAATGTTGAAGCTGGTGGATAGGGTGTTAATCAAGTGGTTGCTATGTCCTGGATGTTGTAAAGTTTCTTGAGTGTTATTGGAACTGCACCCATCCAGGGAAGTGGGGAGTATTCCATCACACTCCAGATGTGTACCCTAAAAATGGTGGAGAGATTCTGGGGAGTCCAAAAGTGAGTTACTCAATGCAGAATTCCAGCCTCTGACCTGTTCTTGGAGTCACACGAGAGCAGCCCAATGACGTGACTTGTCCAGTTCAGTTTCTGATCAATGATTAGTAATTGATGATACTACAAGCTCTTTGCCTGGCAGTCCTCCAGAAGCTTCACCAGGTACATCCTGGTATTACCAAGTGTTAGGCCAAAGCACAATAGTCCGTGTGGTGGCCAGGTTCCTGCTCTATCAAAGACATGGGGTAGGATTTCTTCTCCTGTGTTCAGTAGGAAATCTTGCTGGAGACTCAAAATGCCAGCGTGATTTCCTACTCTAATTGTCTCCATCTCCCCATCTTCCATGTGATGGAAACATTAAACCCCAGGATCCCCTGTTAAATATATTTAAATGTTATTATCAGGCCTCATTGTTAGCGCCCCCCCCCCCCCCGGGTGTAGCGTGTACCTGACAAGCAAAACCAGCTGGAGGAGTCCAGCTGGCTCAGGCACGAGAGAGTCAGGCCTTCCCCCATGGCACTACCCACTGCACTCTTTGCACTGCCCAGCACTGTCACCCAGCACTTCTGAGAATGGAATTTTGATAATGTGAATGGAACCTTGCACTGTGACGACACAGTTAAACATAGGCTAATAGCCATCCAGGTTACTGACACATCACAATGACAACGGTGCCCAGACATCAGGCAAAGTGTTCATGCAGGCAGGCTGACAAACAGCAGTTGGGATGGAAAAAAGTCCTGACACACTCAGCAGCTGAGTAGTGGCCAGCTACTCCCAACTGGGGCCCAATCCCATTCTCAGAAGAACAGGATTGTTTCATTTTATGAAAGGAATGATTTCACATCATTAATGATATCAATATTCATTGTACCAGTTGGTTCTGGCAAAGTTTTATGCACGTCTGTTTGACACAACACTTTTTTGGTCGACATTCTATGATTTATTTGAGCAACTTGCCCAGGCAATCTTCATTTGATTTATTTTACCTTCAAAGATGTCCAGTTTGAGAACTGCAACAGGACAATGAGCGATACAGACTCAATCCCAATCAGTTCCTCCGATGCCCAGTATACACAGGCAACACTGAATGATACCCCAAACTCCTGCTTTTTGGCATCATATAAATGTGCAGTAAGTTTGTTAATTTCATTGAAATAGTGATTATCAACGCATTTGAAAAAAGGCCCTTTAACCTAAAGCATTTGAGAAACATTGTTCTGCAATTACTTCCAACACACCTGCTGTTGCAGCTATCTCCCAACATATTTTCTGGTGTCTGTGCATTGGATGGCAGCATGTGATATTGCCATGAGAGATAATGGTCTCAGCTATGGTCCATTGCTTGTCATTCCCCCATCCAAAGATGTGTGAGTTAGGTGCATTGGCCATGCTAAATTGCCCCTTAGTGTCCTGAGATACGTAGGTTAGAAGAATTAGCCAGGTAAATATGTGGAGTTACGGGGATAAGGCCTGGCGGTGCAGACTCAATGGGCCAAATGGCCTCCTTCTGCACTATAGAGTTTCTATGATTTCTATGATCATATTGACACATCCTCGCACATCAACAGGACTAGTAAATTTCTGCCTTAAGGTTGTTTTAGGCTAATCCTTTGGTACTGCAAAGGCAAAAATGAGAATCTGTGACTGTGTGAATTTCAAGAATATTATAGCTGTCTGAACTTGAGAGCAGACATAAGCTCATTAGCTGGGGGGACTGGAGGAACAGAGAGAAAGTCAACATCAATGGGATAAGAATGAATATGGATCAGAAAAATTGGAATCAAATGTTAGCAAGCAAAACAGTTACCAAACAAACAAGGGCACAGTCATGGTACATTCCCAAGAAGCAGAACAGTAGACAAACAAATCTGGAACTCCCTAAATGAAGGCAAAGGAAGCAATTAAAATGAATGATAAGTGGATAACACAGCTAAAAACCAGGTTGAATATAGATGGTTCAGAGGGGAACTAAAAAAAGCAAATAAAAGAAGTAAAGTGAGAATATGAAAAGAGACTGGCAGTTGGCATGAAAGGAAATATAAATATCTTTTATAAGCATACAAATATTAAAGGATTGGTAAAAAGAATAGGGCCAATGCGAAGTGGGGGGGGGGAGGCATTGGGGAAGTGGGCAGGTAGCATGGCTGCCATCTTCTCTTCCTTATCAGTGCTCTGTGATTTACCCAATGTTACCTCCTGCAGACTATCTAGACCCTCTCGCTGCAAGTACACAGCTGTGTGAGTAGTGACAGTGACAAGGGGCCCTGTAGTGCTTCTTTCTTTTGGCCATATCCTGCAGCAAGCCCAGAAAAGCATTTTGATAAGACAAAAATGAATATCCTCTGTTAACAGGTCAGTGATGAGGAGTCAATGATTTAAAATTGTCATTGAGAGGGACTAAGAGAAATGTCTTCATGCAAAGAGCAGTCAGAGCATTTGATGCTTTGTCACAAAGGGCAAATGAAATAGAGTTCATTGTATCTTTTAAGCAAAACTGGATAAACGTTAGAACGAAAGGAGATGCGGTGTAGCAATAGTTGTGGTTTGCTGTAGCAATAGAACATGCACAATGATATGAATGGCCTGAGTTACAAATACAGGCCTGCTATACAGACACACAGAGGAATTGTAGACACATAGAGGGATCTGGGTGTGCAAGTCCACAGATCCTTAAAGGTGGCAGCACAGATGGAAAAGATGGTGAAAGGGTAAGATGCTAAAGGGCAAATGGTGATGAGGTGGTGAAACATCCTACTATTTGTATTCATAGAATCAAGGCTTAACGTGCCTAAAGGCCTGCAGATTGACAATAGTAGCAGTCTGGTATACAAAGAGAGAGCTGTCAGGCCCATGTGAGTGCAAGCTGCCTGAAGCAACTCCCAATTCCCTGCAGTCACCAGGGACCATGACCTGAGATGCAGACCATCCCCCCAC
This sequence comes from Sphyrna mokarran, assembly GCA_024679065.1. Classification (NCBI taxonomy): domain Eukaryota; kingdom Metazoa; phylum Chordata; class Chondrichthyes; order Carcharhiniformes; family Carcharhinidae; genus Sphyrna; species Sphyrna mokarran. Next base: position 68,646,692 of record JAGIQG010000011.1, on the reverse strand, counting down.
CCCCACCCCTCATTGATCACCCCACTACCCAGGCTAGTCACAGTCTCTGCTACCCCACCAATCGTGGACCCGCTGACCTCCCCCACTAATTTCGGACCCGTCACCCTCCCTCACTGATGCAGACTCACACTTCTTTGGACTGTGGAAGAAAACCAGAACATCCAGAGGAAATCCACGTAGACATGGGAGAATGTGCAAGCTCCACACATACAGTCGCCTAAAGGCCAGAATTGAATCCGAGTCCTTGGAGATGTGAGGCAACAGTTTAACTACTGTGCCACCATGCCATATACAACCTGATTGCTTCTGTGTCTATCTAGTGATAGTTACTTTGTTCCGCCAGTCTCTCAAATTCGATCTAATTACAGTTGAACATTTTGGGAGCTTCGGTTACTATGTAGAAGTATGAACGTTTATTCGATAAAGAAAAGTCTTCAATGCTCCATATGTTAAAATGTTTAACCTTGAATTCAATTTAGTATTTTTCTCCATTTTCAGGCTAAGAAAAGCATCTTTCTTTGTAATCATTGAATGTGCAAAACCCCTGAACAAGTATCAAGGTGACTTATCCAGAACTGGCTTCTTATTCCCTCGAGAAATAGAACAAAAATGCTCCAACCTTACAGTGCATAACATGTAAGCTTGTGACAACAATCCCTTCACATCAAAATGGAACACAATCATGGATGATTGCACTACATCCTGGTAGTATGTGCTTTGGTCCATTTACATCCTATGGATGTCTGTCTGCTCCATCTGTCTGTTGTTGTTAACTTCTAACAACATGGCATCAGTACTACAAATTTTTTTGCCGGTCTGTGCAGAATTTGACAAACAACAAAGTATGTGTGAACTTTCCAAAGGCTGTGCTGTGATAAGTCACTTGTGAATTGTAAACATCCAAATGTCATTCTCCAAGTCCCAAGTGTTCACTCAATGACTATTCATGAGACAATGTTTATACCTTTAACCAGCACTCTCAGCCAAAAAAAGACTTCAGATCACAGATTCTGTCACTTCCAAAGAGAAATAGGCACTAATTTTTAAACAATAGAGAAAAGAACTCAGACACTCAAATTAAGCTCTGGCATAACATGTATCTAATAGACAATCTTCCTCAGCTGAAACTCCCAGCAGTCAGGAATAGCTGGAATGAAAGAATTATTGGTCACTACTGAGTAATTCGTGACCAGCACATGTGTATAATATTCTTTGAGTTACATATTGTTCTCATGTTAATAAATTAGAAAGTGTTGGAGTTGAAGCCATTGCGGTAGGAATATTAGGAATTTGATAGAATTATAGATTGTTACACGTTGTCATTGCTTTGCTCAATCAAGTTGTGCTGCTTTTTTTCTCCACATGAGCCATCCACTCCCTTGCTGACTGCTGATAACTTTAAATATTACTTTTTCTAAAGCAATTATCAAATTCCCTCTGGTCAGACTACTTTTGGAGTACTGTGAGCAGTTTTGGGCCCTCTATCTAAAGAAGAATGTGCTGGCCTTGGAAAGCGTCCATGGGAAGTTCACAAGAGTGATCCTTGGAATAAAGAGCTTGTAATATGAGGAACAGCTGAGGACTTTGCGTCTGTGCTCATTGATTGAGCAGGGAACTTCTTGAAACTTACAGGAAACTGCGAGGTCTGGATAGAGTGGACATGAAAAGGTTGTTTCCACTAGTAGGAAAAACTAAAACCAGAGGGCACAACCTCAGCTAAAGGGACAATCCTTTGAAACAAAGATGAAAAGGAATTTTTGCATCCAGAGAGTGGTGAATCTGTGGAACTCTGCTGCAGAAGGCTGGGGAGACCAGGTCACTGAATGTCTTTAAGACAGAGATAGATTAATAAGGGGATCATGGGTAATGGAGAAAAGGCAGGAGAATGCGCATGAGAAAAAAAAACAGCCGTGATTGAATGGCGGAGCAGACTCGATGAGCCAAATGGCCTAATTCATCTCCTATGTTTTATGGTCTTGTGGTTTGCATGCTGCAGGAAGGTCTGCAAAATTTCCTGGATGACCTTACTGCTCTCTTCCACAAACCCTGATCTTTATACATTTTTACATGGAGTAGATGAGTCTAAGGGCAGGCCTGATATCTTCACCCCAATTAAAGCCAATTTAAGGGACAGTTCCTGCCTTAGCCTCAACTTTGAGGCCAGGCAGAAGAATTCAGGGCTATAGGGAATGCCCAGCAGGTCACCCTGCTCAGATCTTGGTCCCCAGCCAAGGCCTTCTTATCATTTTCCTACCAATGTCTGCCCCCACATGGATGATGTCTCTTCTCCCTGATCCCCACCCCTCTCTTTCCTCCTCCATACCATTGATCTGCCTACCAAAACCCTCACTGGCCTGTCCCCACCCACTGTCTCATTTCCCTTCCCCACCATGAGATCATGCACATTTACCTGGTCATAGAATCCTACAGTGTAGAAAAAGGCCATTCGGCCCATCAAGCCTACCGACCACAATCCTACCCAGACCCTATCACTACAGCCCCATGCATTTACCTAGATAGTTCCCCTGACACTAAGAGGCAATTTAGCATGGCCAATCCACCCAACCTGTACATTTTAGTTCTATGGGAGGAAACCGGAGCACAGGGAAGAAGCCTATGCAGACATGGGGAGAATGTGCAAACTCCCACACAGACAGTGGGCAAGTCCCTGATGTTATGAAGCCACAGTGCTAACAACTGTGCCACTCCATGGTGGAATCTGGGGATCATGGATAGTCTCTGTCCTGGATAGCCTCTGTTTGTAATTTTTATAAATGATCTGGATGAGGGTATTGAGGGATGGATCAGTAAATTTGCAGATGACACTAAAGTCGGTGGAGTGGTAGATAGTGAAGACGGGTGTTATAGTTTACAGAGTGACTTGGACAAGTTGCAGAGCTGGGCCGAGAGGTGGCAAATGGAGTTTAATGTGGAAAAGTGTGAGGTAATGCACTTTGGCAGGAACAATAAATGTGTAGAGTATAGGGCTAATGGTAGGGCTCTTAATAGTGTTGAGGAACAGAAGGATCTTGGTGTATGTGTCAATAGATCCCTGAAAGTAGGCAGTCAAGTGGATAAAGTTGTTAAGAAGGCATATGGAGTCTTAGCTTTTATTGGTAGGGGGATTGAATTTAGGAGCCGCAGCATCATGTTGCAACTGTACAAAACTCTAGTGCGGCCGCACTTGGAGTATTGTGTGCAGTTCTGGTCCCCACATTATAAGAAAGATGTGGAGGCATTGGAGAGGGTACAGAGGAGGTTTACCAGGATGTTGCCTGGTATGGAGGGCAGGTCCTATGAAGAGAGGTTGAAGGATTTGAGGTTGTTTTCGTTAGAAAGGAGGCGGCTAAGAGGGGATCTTATTGAAACATATAAGATGATTAGAGGTTTAGATAGGGTGGACAGTGATAGCCTTTTTCCTAGGATGGAGAAAGCTAGCACGAGGGGACACAACTTTAAATTAAGGGGTATGAGTTATAGGACGGATATCAGAGGTAGGTTCTTTACTCAAAGAGTGATTAGGGAGTGGAATGCCCTGCCTGCAGCTGTTGTAGATGCGCCAAGTTTGGTGGCGTTTAAGAGGTTAATTGATAAGTATATGGAAGAGAAGGGAATGGTTTAGTTTGGAGGGGCATTGCTTTTTATTTTGGTCGGCACAACATCGAAGGCCAAAGGGCCTGTTCTGTGCTGTAATGTTCTATGTTCTATGTTCTGGCCATCACTGCCATTGATGCTGCTGGGATTACAGAACTATTGACCGACCAGTTGCTGTCTGACTGCTTATCCCGTTTCCAGTCAATTAACGTTTCTTGGAGTACCGAATGGCTGTGGGGTTGTGTGCCCCATCAACTCTACAGGTGAATCCCACCATCAAAAATATTCTGCCTATTGATTTTGCTTCTACGAAGGTTTGTGGCAAAAAAAAAATCCTCATTCTACTCACCTTCAGATGTTGGACAGAGATGAAAGCATTGCTTCGAAAATTACATCACACATCATGATAGGCTGACTAACTGATAATTGTGATGTTTCAGCAGTGGTTCTAAAAGTGCCGTTACCAGAAAATAACAAAAGTATGCAGTATGTTAACTGCAGCGATGTACAACTTTGATGTACAAATGGTATGTGACTTACACAGCAGTTCCTGTAGCATTGGCTCATAAATCTGAAGGGATAATTTTAGTCCCTTGTGCCTGACAAGAATGGAGCGTGCATGGAGCTGAATATTGAGGCAGCATGATGTGAACGTTATGTTTGCTGGCTTTAACTGGCACATTTAAGCAGGTGAACGACTAACTGGAATGGTAAGTTCAGGGTCTGATAATGTTATTCAGACCACAGGGCTATCTTAATATATTTTTCAATATGTTTGGCAGCCGCGGAGGTTTGGAAGAGACTTGAGGAGGATCTCTTGGGGCTGCCTTCAGATGTAATTAAGGACAAAGCTAAATTTTTAAAGGAATCTCTGAGCCATTTAATGACTTGGCATGTGCCAATTAAAAATAAAAGGAAATATTATAATGCAGTATATCATGTTGGATTTACAATCTACACAAAATTAACAGATAGTCAGTAGAGATTTTTAAATTGTGATATTGGTTATTTCAGACATTAAATTTAACCATTGGTGAGAAGTTTAGCAATTTTATTTTACGTAAGACTTGCTTCTGCTTGAGCTTGGGGTGAATATATCATGTGGTCATAATCCTTTATATCATTGAAAGAGACAGCACTTTTCATTGTACTTTATCAACTGTTTTAAGATGAAAGATATATGATTGGATCACATGGTAAAATTATTGTTGAGTAGCATGAACTGCAATTGAATCCCTTTCCCATGTGGTCTGGCTGTTATAAAGAGAAGGACTGTTGTTTCCCATAAAAGTGTGCGCAAGAATAAAGCCTAATTTAATGCAACCTGAAATAAGAGAATAGTTTTTTTTTAAAATTCACTTATGTGATGTGGGTGTCAGTGACTATGCCAGCATTTATTGTCCATCGCTATTTGTCCTTGTGAGGTAATTCACTCTACACATAAACCCTATGTGTAGAATATAGGACTAATGGTAGGACTCTTAATAGTGTTGATGAACAGAGGGATCTTGGTGTATATGTGCATAGATCCCTGAAAGTTGGCAGTCAAGTCGATAAGGTTGTTAAGAAGGCATATGGAGTCTTAGCTTTTATTGGTAGGGGGATTGAATTTCGGAGCCGCAACGTCATGTTGCAACTGTACAAAACTCTAGTGCGGCCGCACTTGGAGTATTGTGTGCAGTTCTGGTCCCCACATTATAAGAAAGATGTGGAGGCATTGGAGAGGGTACAGAGGAGGTTTACCAGGATGTTGCCTGGTATGGAGGGCAGGTCTTATGAGGAGAGGCTGAGGGATTTGAGGTTGTTTTCGTTAGAAAGGAGGCGGCTAAGAGGGGACCTAATCGAAACATATAAGATGATTAGAGGTTTAGATAGGGTGGACAGTGATAGCCTTTTTCCTAGGATGGAGAAAGCTAGCACGAGGGGACATAGCTTTAAATTAAGGGGTGGTAGTTATAGGATGGATGTCAGAGGTAGGTTCTTTACCCAGAGGGTGGTAAGGGTATGGAATGCCCTGCCTGCTGCAGTTGTAGATGCGCCAAGTTTGGTGGCGTTTAAGAGGTTAGTAGATAAGTTTATGGACGAAAAGGGAATGGTTTAGGTTAGAGGGTCATGGCTTTTTCCTAATTGGTCGGCGCAACATTGAAGGCCGAAGGGCCTGTTCTGCGCTGTAATATTCTATGTTCTATGTAATGGTGAGCTGTCTTCTTGAACTGCTATAATCGCTAAGGTGTAGGCACTTCTATAGTGCTATGAGGGAGGGTATTCCAGGATTTTGACCCAGTGACAGTGGACATTTCCTCATCAGGATGGTGAATGACTTGGAGGGAAACCTCCAAGTGGTAGTATTCCCAGGTATCTCCCGCCCTTGTCCTTCTAAATCGTACTGGTTTTGGATTTCAAAAGTGCTGAATAAGGAATCTTGGTGAGACCCTACAGTTCATTTTGTAGGTGACACATACTGCTGCTATTATGTATTGGTGGTGAGGAGATTGCAGCAAAACATTTGTATTCCTATACACAAATCCACTCTCTGTGAAGACCAGCATACCATTTGCCTTCTTTATTACCTATTGTACCTGTGCACTTACTTTCAGTGATGATGCATAAGGATGCCAAAGTCTCAATGAGTATCCACCTTTCTCAATTTACACCCATTCAATAATAAACTCTCTTCCTATTGTTGCTACCAAAGTGGATAACCTCACTTATATTCACATTATTCTGCATTTGCCGTGCATATACCCTCACACTCAGTCTACCCAAATCATGTTGAATCATCTCTGTACCATCCTTACAGCTCACCCTCCCACCCCATTTTGTATCATCTGCAAATTTAGAGATAACATATTCAATTCCCTCTTCCAAACCATTAATATATGATGTGAACAGTTGGGTCCTAGCACAGATTCTTGCAGAACCCCACTAGTCACTGATTGCTAATCCAGTTATGCAAGCTCTTTGTTTCCTATCTGCTAACCAGTTTTGTATCCATCTCAAGGTATTAACTGCAATCCCATATGCTTTTACTATACACAGTGGTGTGTTATGTGAGACCTTGTCGAAAGTCTTTTGAAAGTCTAAATAAACTACAACCACCACTTCTCGTTGATCAACTCTACAAGTTATACCCTCAAACAATTCCAATAGATTTGTCAAGCATGACTTTCCTTTTGTAATTATCTGCTGACTTTGTCTGATTATACCATTGCCTTCCAATGCTGAATTATAAAATCCTTGAAAATGGACTCTAAAAATTCCTCCAGTATCGACATCAGGCTCACTGATCCTTGTTATTTCTCTATCTAGCTTTTTGAATAGCAGTTTTTACATTAGCTACTTTCAAGTCTGTGGGAACCAGTCCAGAGTCGAAAGAATTTTGCAAAATAAACACCAATCGATCTACTATTTCCAGTGCTACTTCATTGAGTACTCTGGGATGAAGGTTATCAGGATCTGGAGATTTATCCACCTTCAATCCCATCAATTTCTCCAAAACCACTTTTCCACTGCAGCTGATTTCCTTCAGCTCCTCACATAAATATGTTTCTCCCAGAACTTGTAGTACATTATTCATGTCTTCCTTTATAATAAATAAAGCAAAGTATGGATTTAATTCCTTGGCCATTTCTTTATACCCGATTATGAATTCCAAGTTTCTGACTATAAGGGGCCTGCATTATTTCTTGTCAATCTTTTTCTCTTATAGAAACTTCTCCAATCAGTTTTTTTGTTTTCTATGTTCATATCTCATTGTGAGCAACTTGTACAGCTTCACATTTTCTTCCCATTTGATTGCACTTACAAACATACAATTTGTGATTGACTTGTTCACTTTTAATTCAACAGATGTGGGCTCCGTTGAGGGTCTGGCATATCACAAAGCTTGGGATACTCTTTACTGGACAAGCTCGACATCATCAACTATTTCAAGACATACAATTGACCAAAATAGGTTTGGAGCTTTTAACCAAGAAATCATTGTTGCAATGTCCCCTAATGACCATCCCCATGTGCTTGCATTGGATGAGTGCCACAAGTAAGAAAATCATTTATTTTACTGTTCTATCAGAAAAATAATTTATGGTTGTCATTTTGGTATAATACTACTTTTTTTCATTATCTGGCACTAAGAAAACAATTTGCAACTTTGAAGGAATTCATTTATTTTACAATAAATGTCTATTTTCACTTCTTAATCTGTGGAAAGGAAAATCTTCAGTGTTTCGCTAACCTTGTGTACCATAAGAAGATAAGCAATTGATCTGCTCTCATTGAAATTCCCAAATTTGTAACTGGACTGTGCGAATTCGAAGAGAAAGCATGTTGATTCCATTTCATGGTGCCTCTAAATGAACTGGCTAATATTCAAAACTGGAGAATCAAAATTGTGTTCTACTCCTTTATCATTATATATTGGCATTTTAACAGGCAACATCCTGATGTGGCTCTTGACGACACAATATGTTCAGTAGAATTTGTAGGATACCTCATCAGGAGAGATCAGAGTTCATTCCTCCACTCTCATGAATTTTTAATCTTGATCATGTTCATGAAGATCAAAAACAACGATGAACCCAATTGAAAAGAATTTCTTGTGTAGTAAGTTCTTCCAAGGTTGAGACAATGACAAATTTCCTGAGACCCAACAAAGTAAAACAGTGCTGATGCCTGGGAAATCTGCCCTCTTGGATAGAGAACATTCATGACCAAAGGACAATGAAAAAGAACAAAATGCAGGCCAGATAGGAAAACATGCATTCCTTTAAAGAAAGCAAACTGATATTATAGTGAAGCAATTTACAATGCCCTGAGGTTACAACATTCAGTATTTAAATGCAAATATTTCTTTCCCAGTATGATTTCAGGATACTCTATCATATGAAACATAACTTTAAGATATATTAGTAAAATCATATTTTCCTCTGCCATATAGCAATTCATCTTTTAAAAAAACCCAAAATAATGCAGTCCCCTTTAAAAACAATATTTGTATGAAAAGAAGTTTGTACTTCATTTTGGTCTTTATTTCGTTCACATTTGAAAAATGAGTTAAACAAATTATTGAAAAATGTAGTGAAGAACAGATGCCAAAGACAAGTGTTTTTTTAAAGCGGTCTTAAAACCACATCCGTTGTGGCTCCATTGGTTAGCTTCCTACTCCTGAATCAAAACTGTAAGGTTCAAGACCCACGTCAGAGATTTGAGCTCAATAATGTAGGTTGACAGTCCTATGTGTTCCTCAGGGAGTGCCTCACTGCTGGAGGTGCTGTCCTTCCTCATGAGATGTTAAATCATCATGAGGTAAATGAAATAAATCCCTTGACACGATTGTGAAAAAGAACTGAAAACTAATTATCTGCTTGTTATCACATTCCTGCATACAGGACTTTTCTGCCTGCTATATCACAACAGTGTCTACCCTTCAGTAAATTACTTCCTGAGATGTAAAATGTTTTGGGATGTTTTGAGGTTAATAAATTCACTATGCAAAGTAAAGATTTCTTTCTATTGCTCAATTAGCACTTCCTAAATCGATTTAGATAAAAAATTGAATTGCAACTTTCAAAAATATTTTATTTTGTGACTGTAATATGTTGAGCTATAAAATTGATTTGACACTAAAGGAGACCATCAGCATCTTTAAGTCCATGCTGATTTTCTGTTGGTCAGTCCCAGATAGAACCAAATTATTTCTAATTGCTTCCAGTGTTCAATAGAGATTACAGTCATTAGCTTTATATTTATGGAATAAAAATGGCTATGCAAAATTGATGGTTAGATGATTTCGTTCTCTGGGGACAATGCAATTCAAAGTCAAAATATTGCTTGCAGCTTAGTTACCTTGCTTTGAACTCACCCAGACAGATGAGGTAGAGTTGTTTCCTCTCTCTGAAATCAGAGTCTTAAATCAGTTCCTCCGGCCAGTGCAGATCCCTGTTTCAAATTAACAGTAATTTACAATATCCCTCATTCCAGTAGGAATTATGAGGGATATAAGAGTAACTTTTATATGGTGCCCTTAATTTTTTATTGACCAGCTTTAATGAAACATTGTAGGTGAAGCTCTTTCTTTTATATCTTTTGCACGTTGTTGCTTCATAACAACCATGGGTAAAAAAACGTGGACCTGAATCTTCCAAAGAGTAGCAATCACAGTCAGATAACCACTCGGCTATTTCTTTACACAGCTCTGAAGCTCCCCATTTCTCGCGCAACATTCTGAATTGGGCCTCTTCAGAAATAGCCTTTTCTTGAATCTTTCTTTGTAGTAGTGGATCAAAGCTATGCCTTTTGTATGGCACTAGCTTCCATACTTTGCCAAGACTTCATTTGCCAACACTGTGCTAAAGCTTTGGGATATTTAAAGAACTTTTCAGTGTATTACTGAATGAGTGTGAGTGAGATAAGTGGATAAGATAATAAAGCAATAGTATGCCAGCTGTGCAGGCATGAGTAAGGTGGCAGGGTAATAAGTGGTATGGTGGGTAGGTTGGTAGGAGGGCAGAGTGGCAAGCTAATAGATACATGTTGGATAAGGTGGCAGGTTGGTAGGGTGGATAGGTTCCAGCTGCGTAGGGTGGTGAGGTTGGGTGATGTCAGGCTGGGAGGATAATCACAGGGTCATAGAATCCCTATAGTGCAGAAGGAGGCTATTTGGTCCATCAAGTGTGCACTGACAATCATCACACCCAGGCTCTATTTACCCTGCAAATCCTCTGACACTAAGGAGCAATTTAGTATGATCAATCAACTAAATCTGCATATTGTTGGACTATGGGATGTATCTGGAGCGCATGGAGTATACCCATGTAGATCCAAAGAGAACTTGCAAACTCCACAAAGGCAGTCATCCAAGGTTAGAATTGAACCTGAGATCCTAATGCTGTGAGGCAGCAGTGTGCCACCGTGCCATGTTGTGAGAGGAGTCAGAGAGTAGGGACAATGGTGGAGGGTCGGGTGTTATCAGAGGGGTTGTCAAAGAGTAAAATGGTTGTCAGGGGGGGAGAGACAGTTAGGGAGCTGTCAAAGAATCTGGGAGACAAAAGGTTGGGGTTAATCAAAAGAGATCTGACAAACTATATTAAAAAAGGAGCGATGTAATACTATAGCAGCAAAATTCCAAGATTTGGCTATGCCTCGCAGGATTCAAAAGTCTAGCTGTGGAAACACACAAATAATTGGATTAAAAAAAACACAATTGGGAAAAAAATATAACTTTCAGATAAGGAGCCTGAAATTGATCGGGTGAAATTTATCTTCTGCAAAATGAGTGAAAGCATATTGGCAGCTCATTTTACACTCTGCCCAACTTTCCTTCCCACAACGGGTGATTTCTCAGCTCCTATCTGTTGTGTATTACATTTTATAAATAGGTCCCAATGTTAAATTAAAAAAAAGAACTCGCAGCTGTGTGAAGTTTTTAATGAATTACCTCCTGAGGGCTTCAAAGTTAAAGAACTTTTGTAGTGAGTTTGTTACTGCTGTGATGTTAGCGAATACGTCAGTCAATTTGCACACAGCAAGGTTCCCATAAACAACAATAAGATAAAAGACTCAATTATCTGACTCAGTGATATCGGTTTTGGGATAAAGGCTGGCCAGAATATTGAGAAAACATCCATGCTTTTCTTCAACTAGTGTCAAGGACTAATTTAAGGCGACCGTGAAATGGAACTTCAGTTCGTGAAATGGAACTTCAGTTTAATTCCACACCTACCAGCCTCAGTCCCAGCTCTATTATCAGAACCTTTCCTTATTTATTTATTTTGTCACAAGTAAGCTTACATTAATGCTGCAATGAAATTACTGTGAAGGTCCCCAAGTCGCTACACTCCAGTGCCTGTTTAGATACACTGAGGGAGAATTTAGCTTGGCCAATGCTCCTAACCTGCACGTTTTGGACTGTGGAAGGAAACTGGAGCACCCAGAGGAAACCCATACAGGTGCAGGGAAAACATGCAGACTCTACAGACAGTGATGCAAGCCAGGAATTGAACGCGGATTTTTGGTGCTGTGAGGCAGCGGTTTGTGAAATGAGGCTTTAATGATCCTCTAACTCAGAGGGGAAGGTAAGAAGTCTCACAACACCAGGTTAAAGTCCAACAGGTTTATTTGGTAGCACAAGCCACATGCTTTCAGAGCGCTGCTCCTTCATCAGGTGAGTGGGAGCTCTGTTCACAAACAGGACATATAAAGACAATGATTCACATTATCTGCACCTTTAAGACTTGATTACCTGTAAAGTCTCACATTCTAATCATTATGTTGTAAATTGAGTTTGTGATTTTATATGCCCTGTTTGTGAACAGAACTCTTACTTACCTGATGAAGGAGCTGCGCTCCGAAAGTTTGTGGCTTGTGCCACCAAATAAACCTGTTGGACTTTAACCTGGCGTTGAGGCTTCTTACTGTGTTTACCCCTGTCCAAAGCCGGCATCTCCACATCAGAAGGGAGAACACAATTGTTGTCTGCATTTCTTCCTTTCCTGTTTCTGCTGTTCATTTTCTGTCACTTCAAATGTTTTAAATGGGTCTGTGAAGGGAGAGATGCGTTACGATATTGTGACAATTCAATCTCATCAGATAATCAGGAAACAGCTTCCATTGGAGAATAATAAAGTCTAACTCACGAAGTATAACATTCTTGTTATGTTTTGTTATGAAATATGCATTTAACTGAAATTTTTTTATTTGAAGCATCTTGCACCTGCGCGTGTTTTTAAATTGCTCAAATCAATTTAATGGATAATTTGATTATTTTTCAAGGAAATCTCTCTTTGACTGAATAGCTTTAGACTAGATAAGGGTGATTTTCCAACCTTCTGCGTTGCTGTTGCAGTATAATGGCTAGGAGATAACTGCGGAGTCCATTTAGCAAATGGCCTGCTACATGCCATGGCTTCTGCACTTATTCAGCTCCAAGATTTCTTTGGGCAATTAGCTGACCTACATATTGAATTAGACATTTGCTTATCATTAGCAGGCCCAGGACAGACGTCTCTGGACCTGCTACCATCCTCCCACCTCCTCAGGAGTGGCTCACTCCAATGGGGTTTACGACAGCTCTCCATAATGGGAGGAGGCAACTTGACGCTGCTGAAGGGAACATAGGCCATTTAGCTACCCCCTCCCCAGAAGGTCAGAAGTAAGGAGGGTGCTCCTTGGCAGTGCCAACCTGGCCCCTAATACTGCCCAAGGGACAAACTGGCAATGCCCAAAGGGCACCTTGGCACTGCCTAGTGGGTACCAGGCAGTGCCAAGAGGTGGGGTCAGAAGGAGTGGGGCCTGTTGTGGGGGTGACCCTATAAGGGGGTGATCAGTGGGGATGGGAGGTTCTGCTATTGTTCTCCACAGGGGTCAGCGGCAGAGAGAGGGAAGGAGGTGGTTGGGGCTGACCACCTGGGGGGTGGGGTGGGGGGAGACTGTTAGGGATTGGGGGGCTAGTCAGGGCTTGCTGGGATGGAGCAGGAGGGGATTTTGGGGTTTGTCCAGGAGGTCAGCAATGGGGCTGGGATGGAGGGTTCCAAAGGCCAGCTATAGAAGGTTGCAGGGCTCAATCACTGATCAGCGATTGGGAGGCTGACAGTGAGGGGCCATTGCATATATGCAGATCTCAGATCAACGTGTGCATAGTAACCTGCTCACTCCTATGCCACCAGCCTCTCAGCGGAACCAGATTCAATTCCAGCCTGGGTAACTGCGAAGACTCTGCATATTCTCTTTATACCTGTGTTGATTTCCGCTGGGTGCTCCTGTTTCTTTCCATAGTCTGAAAGACCTGCTGCATAGGAGCATTGGCCATGCTGAACTCTCCCTCACTGTACTCAAACAGGCGCTGGAGTTAGTGACAAGGGAATTTTCACAGTAACTTCATTGCAGTGTTAATGTAAGCCTACTTGTGACACTGATGAATAAACTTTGAACTTTAAACCTAATAGAGGTCTTTAAAATTATGAGAGGCTTTGAGAAATGGATATAGAATGTTTCCTTTTGTGAGAAAGGTATAATTGTAGGCCACCAAAATGAAATAGTCACCTTGAAAGACAGCAGAGAATTCAGAAACATCTTCACCCAAAGAGAGATGAGACAGACTATGGTTGAAGTGACTAGAATAGATGCAGTTAAGAGGATGCTAGACAAACATATGAGGGAGAAGGAAATTGAGGTTTATGATGGTAGATTAAGATGAGGAAAGATAGGAACGCATTCGAGTAGAGCCTAAATACTAAATGTACTCTTCTCTATGCTGTGTTTCCTCTGTAATTCTGTGAATATTTTCCAGAATCATGTAAGTTATAGTAATATAATTGCTGCATGTCGTGAAATCCAGTTCAATTATTTCCTCTGCGCTAAACAACGATGATTGAATTTTAGGTGGTACTATGTTTATTTGTCTTGCCAACTAAAGATATAACAGTTTAATTATGTATCACTTAATTGATTGATGAACTATTATATGACTTTTCCTATGTTAGAGTCAAGGTACTCTTTACAAACAACAGAACCCTTTCGTGAGATTTGACATGCTGTTGTATTTTCAATCTGGTGCAGCTTAATGTTTTGGACAAATTGGAATGAACAGCAGCCAAGTATAATGAAAGCAACCTTGTCTGGAGGAAATGTTCAGATCATTGTCAGCACTGACATTTTCACACCAAATGGACTTACGATTGATCACAAAGCGGAGAAACTGTATTTCTCTGACGGCTCTGTTGGAAGGATTGAAAGGTGCGAATATGATGGGACACACAGATATGTAAGTCAATAATTTTACCTTCTAATCTAAAAATTTAGGCTGCGTCTTATTCCATCTGTCAGACTGCTCAATGAATTAGAAAGTGTTTTCACTGCTTGTTCGATAGGCTAAACGGTGCAGACACTTCGCATGTGGACCCTGCTGGTGAAATAAATGACCAATTTGTTTTTTGGTGGACATTGAGCGGACAGGCAGTTAATTTCAGCTGGGTGACTCACCAACTGATACTCCATTTGGACCCCATCATCTTCAATTGGTCGTCTGACCAGGCAGTAAGGACAATTTGCTGTAGCTGGCAGCCTTACCAACTGCAATTTTAAATGTGTCCTGATTACGAAAAGACATTACAGTTTCCTGTTCAGGAAAAGGAATCCAGAATCAGAGGATTCTAACTTGCCTTGTGAAACCAGCTGGAGTAAGCATTCAGGCCCCAGAAGGAAAATATTGGCCACCACTATCACTCCGTTTTTCATTTCCAAGAGACCATGGTGAAGCTCCCCTCCTCTGCAACTTATCATTTTGCAATTGAGCTTCCTGGCGTCCAAACTTCCCCTCCACTGGCCAGTTGTTGTTAACTGGCTGTTTTGGGCACGTAGTTGACAGGAGGCATGATACTCACAAGCTAAAACCACATAGGTCTTGAGCTGCCAATTAGTTGATGGAGTTTGGCATTCACCTTGCTCACTGCCTGATCAAATCACACTCCAAGTTCAAATATGGCCTTCAGATAATAAAAACTAACTAACTCACCAAACAGACGAGTGCATTTGTGATAATGAATATACAAATACACTCAATCTTTGTTACTTTGGCGGGAATAAACAACAGTTATATTTGCATTTTGCCTTTAATGTAATAAATTATCCTAAGGCAGAGAGCAAGGGATGTTCAGATTAAACTGCATTTATTTCAATGCAAGAGGCCTGACCAGCAAGGCAGATGAACTCAGGTCACGGATAGGGACATGGGACTGGAATATTACAGCAGTTCCTGAAACATGGCTAAGGGAGGGACAGGTCTGGCAGCTCAATGTTGCAGGATACGGATGCTAGATTAAAGATAGAACTGGAGGTAAGAGAGGAAGGGGATTTGCACTTTTGATTAAGGAAAACATGGCGGGAGTATTGAGTAGGGATATTTCTGAGAGTTCATCCACTGGACTATAGGGTAGAATTGAGAAATAAGAAGGGGGAAAACACTTTGATAGGGTTGTACTATAGGTGCCCAAACAGTCAGTGGGAAATTGAGGAGCAAATATGTAAGATTACAGATAGCTCCAAGAAAAATAGGGTGGTAATAGTAGGGGATTTTAACTTGCACCACATTAACTGGGACAGCCAGAGTATTAGGGATTATGAATGGAGAGAAATTTGTTGAACATATTCAGGAGAAATTTCTCATTCAGTATGAGGATGGCTGGACGAGAAAGGGGGCAAAACCTGACCTCTTCTTAGGAAATAAGGAAGGGCAAGTGTTAGTGAGGGATTGGTTTGGGACCAGAGACCATAAGTCCATTAGTTTTAAGATAGCTTTGGAGAATAACAGGTCTGGCCCAAAAGCTAAAATTCCAAATTGTGGCAATGCTAATTTTGATGGTGCGAGACGTGAACTTTCAAAAGTTGATTGGGGGAGTCTGCTGGCAGGTAAAGAGATGGCTGCTAGGGGAGAGGATTTCAAAAGTGTGATAACTGGGGTTCAGGGTAAGCACATTCTTCTTCGAGTGAAGGGCAAGGCTGGTCGAAGTAGGGAACTCTGGATGACTCAAGATATTGAGGCCCTTATCAAAAAGAAGAAGGAGGCACATGGCATGCATAGGCAACTTGGATTAAGTGGATCTCTTGAAGAATATAGAGGGGGCAAGAGTAGAGGTAAGAGAGAAATTAGGAGGGCTAAAAGGGGATATGAGATTTCTTTGTCAGATAAGACAAACGAGAATTCAAAGAGCTTCTACAAATACATAAAGGGCAAAACAGTATCTAGGGAGAGAGTACAGCCTCTTAACGATCAACAAGGTAATCTATGTGTGGATTCACGTGAAATGGGTAAGATCCTAGATGATCCGCAAGAAATGGGTGAGATCCTAAAAGAATATTTCTCATCAGTATATAGGTAGATCAAATTAGGACAGGACTTACTCAGGCAATGGGGGGACACTGGGGTGAGCTGTAGAACAAAGAGATCTGAGGGCATAGGTTCATGGCTCCTTGAAAGTGGAGTCATAGGTGGACAGAATGATGAAAAACGCGTTTGGCATACTTGGTTTCATTGATCAGAACATTGAATAGAGGAGATAGGACATCTTGTCGAAGTTGTATAACATATTGATGAGGTCGCACGTGGAGTACTGTGTGCAGTTCTGGGTCACCCTGTTATAGGAAGGATATTATTGAATTAGAAAAAAATGAAGGAAAGATTTACTAGGATGCTACCAAGACTTGATGGTTTGAGTTGTAAGGGGAGGCTGGATAGACTGGGACTTTTTTCCCTGGAGTGTTAGGAGGCTTAGGGGTGAACATGTAGAGGTCTATAAAATAATGAAGAGCATAGATCAGCTGGATGGTCAATGTCGTTTCCGAAAGGTAGAGACGTTGAAACAGAGGACATTGCTTTAAGGTAAGAGGGGGAATATACAAAAGGGTCCAGAGGGGCAAATTTTTCACATAGAAGGCGATTAGTGTCTGGGACAAGATGCAAGAGGTAGTAATTGAGACAGGACAATTTTGTTTTTTAAAAAGCATTTAGAGAGTTATATGTGTGGGACAGGTATAGAGGGATATGGGCCAAACATGTGGGCAATTGGGACTACCTCAATGATTTTGAAAAAAGTCTGGCATAGACATGTTGAGCCAAAGGGTCTGCCTCCATGCTGTGAAACTCTATGACTTCAGAAGAGTATTTAAAAAAAAGCACGATATTCAGCCACATAAGGAGATATTAGATCAAATGACCAAACACTCAGTCATTTAAGCAGGGCCTTAAGGAGGAAACAGAGACAGATGCAAGCTGGAATATGGAGGGCATTGCATGTATTAGGGTCTAGGCAGCTAAAGTCACCCCCAGACAGATTATAGTGATTAAATGAGAAGGCTAAAAGATCAGAGGGAGAAGAGCTCAGATGACCCAGAGGTCACTGAGGTTGATGGAGATTACCAAGATAGGGAACGGTGAAACATTGGAGGAATTTGAAAACAAGGATGAGAATTTTAAATGTCAAGATGTGGCTTGTAGATCAGTGAGCATCAAGGTAAGTTAAGTGAAAACTAAATGTTCTTGAGTAACTTCAAAGAACAACACAGCACGGGAAACAGGCCCTTCGGCCCGATGTATTAAATTATGAAGGGATGGGATTCAGTATATAGAAACAGACAGTTTCCAGGGACAGTTTAATATGAGTGGTCACTGATATAAGAAAAATAGAATATAGAAAACTCTACAGTGCAGAAAGAGCCATTAGGTCCATTGAGTGTGCACTGAACACAATCCCCCTCAGGCGCTATCCCATACCTTGATATATTTATCCGCTAATCCCCATAACCTACATGTGTCAGACGCTAAGGGACAGTTTTTAGCATGGTCAATCAACCTAATCCATACATCTTGGGACTGTGGAAGGAAACCAGAGCACCCACAGGAAACCCAGGCAGACACGAGCAGATTGTACAAACTTCACACAGACAGTGATCCAAGCTAGGAATCGAACCAAGGTCCATGGAGCTGTGAAGCAGCAGTGCTAACCACTGTGCTACCGTGCTGCCCCCAAAGATTAAAGGTAAATGATTTAAGACAGAGAGCCAGAGAAACATCTTTATGCTGAGGGTTGAGAGACATTGGAAAGAACAATCAGAATTAATGATTGGGACAGGATCATGAGTGGAATTTTCTTCTCCCAGCACCGATGAAAATCATGACGATGGGAATGGAAAATTGGGTTGCAGCTGTAGGAAAATAAGTCAGAATTTTACTTCAATTCTTTCATACCAGCCGAATGGCAGGTTGGCTTTCCTACTGATCTGTATCAGGAATGCCATTTTGCATGCATCAGTATGCCATGAATACTCATTAAACGTACAACTGGCTAGAATCACATCCACCCTTCTAATTCAGTGCCACATCGACGGGCACCTACCCACCTGTACTTTACTCATGCATAAACAAAGCATTTGCCTGCCTTTCACTCTGTGTCTGTCATCTGTCATCACTGCTTTGAATCCTGACCTCTGGCAAAGTTGCATAGTCAGATAGAACCCATGATGGGATGGCACTGAACCCAGAGAGATTGTGGTAGGATGGGCAAGCAGAGTGGCACTGGACCCAGGGAGTCAGGCAGTCAGGGCTGAACACCATTCAGAGAGACCAGATTGAGAAAGGAGTGGACGGAGTGGGGAAATAGGCAGAATCATTTTTAGGCATGAGAGGGTGTAGGATTCAGATGAATAAGGGAGTGAGTGAAGGGATAACAGGCAGAAGAATGGGGCAGGGTGGGTTATGAGGAACAAGAAGGAGAGCTTTGGCATGCAGTGGCATGACTGAGATGGGGGAACTGGGGTCTGAAATGGAAGAAATAGGTGCAGACTGATCAGGTTATTAGGTAGGTTTCAGTTTTGGACAAGGGAATTTGTAATTGATTCATAACTGAGGAAGGGTGGATTAAGGAGCATGAGAAAGAGGGGATTCACATAGACTTATGACCAGGGGGCGGGGTGGTCTGATGGAACTGGGAGGGAAGTATCAGTCACTTCTATTACTGTATCTCTTCTGATCACATTGTGAGGGTGGGAAATAAAAGCCAGACCTGAGACTCTTTGAGCCATGCTACAAGTTTATACGCAGGATGCCAGTCACAGTTGCGGTCCAGAGACAGGGAAGATTTTTCTGCACAATAAGCATGGTGCACAGAATGATGGGCAGGATGTGATCAGTGCCTTACTCATGATGGTCTTGTGGTTGCATGGCTTGGTACTGGACTGCAGATGGTAACACCACAATCAGGAGTGGCATCTGCAGCCTGTAGATGGGGAACATGAAACTGATGAGGTGGAGAATGGCTGTGTGCAGGACGCAGGGTTACTCTTGAACGATGGTCTTTGTATGTACAGACAGCCTCAAGGTGAAGAGGGGTGAGGTCCATATGAAAGATAGGAACACCTATAGTAATGGGTTCAGGGGGAAATACAGGAATGTCCACAACATTTGTGATTTACATGGTACGGTGGCACAGTGATTAGTGCTGCTGCCTATCAGCATCAGAGTCCCGGGTTCAATTCCCAATTGGATCACTGTCTATTTGAAGTCTATGCGTTTTCTCCGTGTCTCCGTGGTTTTCCTCTGGGTGCTCCGGTTTCCTCCCACAGTCCGAAAGATGTGCTGATTAGGTGCATTGGCCGTGTTAAATTCTCCCTCCGTGTACCTCAGTGGACTCCAGGATCAATGGACTCCCACTGAAGGAGACTACAGTGTGACTGGAAGGAGATTTAGTCGCATAGTTCCTGGAGGATTGGAGGGACTGCCACAGTGATGAGGAAGGCTGGAAGCTGGACTTAAAGTAAAAGTGCAGCACCATCATGTTGACCACTCAATAGAATAACAAAGTTAAAAAAGACATTGGAAAAAAATATTGCCAAGGAGGGGTCAGAAGCCACATGGGAGGAATCAATGGTTGGATTTATGGGCCCATTCAAAGATCAGTCTAATTATTTGCACATGAGAGCTCTGTGCTCACTATTCATTGAAAACAGTAATGAAGACCTATTGAAAAGATAATGAATGGGGGACTCTAAATCATAGTGGGCTTTGATGTGATTTCATGCTGGAGCTTGCTACTAAATTTGTGTTCCTCTGAACCTGGTGCAGTCAGAGAAATAGGAGAAAGGAAGAGCGATTGCATCATTAAAGTACAGTAGCAGGAGATTTGCCATATGTAAGATGTCCACATCTCACTGCACATGGTATTTTGGACATAGTTTCCAGGGCACAGAGCTTCCAAACATTCCAGCAGTGCAAAGCTGTGCTGATTTCAGATCAAATGAAGCGGTCGGACTGTGTCTTGGATTCTGAAATCCCTGTTCCTCATAACCTGCTGTCCTTGACTCTCTCCAACACTATTTGTGATAGTGCTGTCAACTTGCTCGTGTGATTAATAGGCATTTATGATCCTTGAGTTAGCTCCTCAGTTGCAAAGGTGGAATAGGAATGGCAGTTAGCTACAATGGCAAGGTAGCACAATGGTTAGTATTATTGCTTCACAACACTAGAGACCTGGGTTTGATTCCCAACTCATTTTTGTGTAGATTTTGCACATTTTCCCCATGTCTGTGTGGGTTTCCTCCCACAGTCCAAAAATTTGGTGGATTGGCTATGCTAAATTGACCTTAGTGCCAGAGGGATTAGCAGGGTTACAAGGATGGGGTCTGTGTGATTTGAGGTCCATGGGCTAAATGGCTTTCTTCTGCTGTGTATAGATTCTATAATAAGCACAGCCCAGGATTTCATTCTGGATTTTGGCCTTGGAATGGGAGGTTGATCATTGCAAGATAAGCTACTTTCACTTGTTTGATGTAAGGTAGTTGGGTCCAGACTGAGGGGTTGGCTGAAGGTTTTTTTTTGTCCTGCTCCTACCTGTGTTTGGAAGAGACAGAATATAGAATTAGCTCCTGAGTAAACATAATCAAATTTTTAATTTAACTCACTGCAAAGATCATGGTGTGTTCAACTAATGGAGGGCCCAAATGTACTGCTTTGTTGGGGGAGCCTAATCTTACCTTATCACAGGAGCGATCACTATCCTCTCCTGGCAACTCAGCAGTCTCCTTCTCAAATGCAATCAGCTTCTGTATTTTAGAAGATCCCCACTGGAACAAGAGCTCTCTTTCTTATTGTGGGCAAGCTCTATCTACACAATGTCAAATGGAATAAAACGTGATGAAAAAGGTTGGAATAGGCTTTGGAAAGCATGCATGGTTGCTCTGCGAACTGTATCATCCCCTGTAAGAACATATGTTGAATATGCAGGATGACACATGAAATGGTAGCGATGTTAAAATGTGTGTGGGGCGTTCAGTATGTATGTCCCTTCTGCTACTAATATTTGAGACCTCTGTGGACTGTACCCACTAGGACATCTTATCGAAGTGAATCCAGAATTAATATAAAGTTGACTTACTTGACAAAGCAAGTAAGATCATTCATCCTCTTTTTGCACTGCAGCAATTTTTTTTCTGCGTGCCATGGGCACAAGCTCCCCTGCTGATCTCCTTCCAGGTCAGCAAGGTCAAATTGGTTGCCCTCTTGTTTCGACATCTTCTCCCAAAATCTATGCCTCAAGGAAAATCAAAGGACCCTTAACCATACCTTCTCCATGTAACTAATACACGCATGTGTGTGTGTGTGTGTGTGTGTGTGTGTATGTGTATGTATGTGTCTGTGTATGTGTGTGTCTGCCTATGTGTGTGTAAATACATATATTCTGTGTCAAATCACTCTGTCAGCAAATGCAATTTAAAAATATATATATTTATCTAGAACCACTTGTTATTCGCACAGATTAATTATTTTCCTAAAACATGCATTTTGTCCATGTTGAATATTTCACGATATTTGCTATCAACATTCTGCACTGCCATTTACTTTTATTAACCTGTAATGGAAGATATATTTAAGCTTTCGATTAACAAACAGAAGCTTTAAAAAATTCACATCAAATAATTAAGTGAATGCAATAATTAAGTTTTTTTATTGACTAGTCATTGAATCTATGTTTTTATAGACATTTTGTTTTGAGATATACTCACAGCATAATTTCCTATTTAACCATCTAGATCATGGAGCAGAATGGTAGTATTGATGCCTCAGAGCCAGGGATTCGGGTTTGATTCCAACCTTAGGTGACTGTGTGGAGTTTGCACGTTCTCCACGTATCTGCGTGGGTTTCCTCAGGGTGCTCCGGTTTCCTGCCCCAGTTTGAAAGATGTGCTGGTTGGCTGGATTGGCTATGCTAAATAGCTCCTTAGCGTACATTTGGGGGATTACTGAGATAAATGTGTGGGGTTAGGGGATAGAGCAGGGCTGGGCCTGGGTTCAATGCTTTATCAAGAGTCAGTGCAGAGTTACTGGGCCAAGTGGCCTCCTTTCGCACTTCAGGGATTCTGTAGCACTGTGTAAATATAATAGGCTGATAAATAGGCTGATCATAATCATCACAGTTACAATTTTCCACTCTGGTGCCACTCAATGTTTGACACAGGGAAGAATTTTTCTGGCTGTGTGGTAACGTGAATGGACTCGAGGAAAATAGTGGGACATTATATTGGAATATCTCCCTGAAACATTCATACCGCCAAAGAAGTTTCCCATTAGGGACCTTGATCTACTGCCCATTGAACAAAAGAGGGCAGTCAATTGTCATAGTTGAAGCCCCATTCAGGGGACATAGAACATAGAACAATACAGCACAAACAGGCCCTTCGGCCCACGAGTTGCGCCGATCACATCTACCAATCCACAGACCTATCTATAACCCCCTATCCTATTCTTTTCCATATACTCATCCAGAAGTCTCTTAAAAGACCCCAGTGAGTTTGCCTCAACAACCTCCGACGGCAGTCGGTTCCATTCACTCACCACCCTCTGAGTGAAAAACCTACCCCTGACATCTCCTTTGTATTTGCTTCCCTGCACCTTAAATCTGTGTCCTCTCGTAGTGACCATTTCAGCTCGGGGAAATAGTCTTTGAGAGTCCACCCTATCTATTCCTCTCAACATTTTATAAACCTCTATCAGGTCGCCTCTCAACCTACGTCTCTCCAGTGAGAAGAGTCCCAGCTCCCTCAACCTATCTTCATAAGGCCTGCCTCCCAATCCAGGCAGCATCCTTGCAAATCTCCCCTGAACTCTCTCAATAGTCTCTACATCCTTCCTATAATGAGGGACAATTTAGATTGTCCTCTATTTTTTGTCAGCGGCAAAGCAGCCCTGTCATAGTTTGTGAGACCATCAGAACCAAAAGCTGCAAAGAGGGTGGGTGCAATGACAAAGGAAAGCCCCCTCCCTCCCTAGTCCTCACGAGCCATTCTGAAGGTAGTTACTCTCCAATAGAAGGGTCTGTTCGTTTAGCTCCTCTGAACTTTGATTTGAAACTTCTCTGATTCAGAGAGTAGCATTGGCAATCCCATCCACTGTCCTTAATTGGGTGGTAAGCACAGAATGTTATGTGCAAGAGTGTTCCAACTTCAAACACTGGTTTCCTGTGGTGTACTTTTTTTTGGATATTAGCGAGACTCATTTGCAAAAGCAGTGAGGACTCTCTTTCAGTAAACAAACAATAAAGGAATTTATTAACATAGATGAAAGATAATAAAATGATACAAAGAAAATCCGATACTTATCAAATTAACAGTAAGAACATAATCCCTCAAAGACTGAAAACCCGAAAGTATTTGTTTCTTCTGTACCTAATCTCTGCTGAAACCATCTTTCTCAAACAATAATCATAAACCTACGGTCAAATCTAGCCAGTGAATACCGCACCATACAGTTTAAGTGACTATGACTTGGGAAAGTCTACATTTCGGTGAAGAAAAATGAGGGGGGAGATTCTCCAGTCTCCCCGCCATGTGGAAGGTGGCATGTTATTCAATAGCAGTGACATTCTCTGGTTCCACTGCTGTTAATAAAATTTTCCATTGATGTCACCCCATGCTACCATGAAACCCACGGGTGGGATTGTGCTGCTGGCGGTCCAGAAAATCACGCTGGCATGAACAGCTGATGAATTCCAGCCAATATTTTGCACAAATTTGCTTGCCTTTAGCACTTCACCTCTTGCTGGGCTGTTTTTTGAAGATGACTACCTCTCTCTTGCTGCTGCTTCTTCGACATTCATCTGTATCTAACCTGCTGCCTGACTCACAGCGCTCTGAATATTAATTGCATCGATTGCAAAGTACACCTTCTCTTTCTAATCGGTGCTGCCCAGATATGCTTCACAAAATACATGGATGTTTGATTTTACTTGTGTTAAAAAAACTAATTTTAGTATCATCCTACCATTTTGTGACAAGAGTCAATTCGGAAGATGCCTTCCAGGAATATCCCTGTGTCAATCCTGCAGCCACCAATTGGAACTCTATTTGGTAGCAACGTACAGATCCAGAAGATTGTTGGAAAATCTAGACCATGAGGAGTGCAAATACAAAAAGGGCAAAAGAGTAATTAGGGAGAGAATAGGACCTCTTAAAGATCAACCAGATCACTTATGTGCGGATCCACAAGAGATGGATGACATCCTAAATTAATATTTCTCATCAGTATTTACTGTTGAGAAAGGCATGAATGTTTGGGAACTTGAGGAAATAAATAGTGATGTCTTGAGAGTGTACTTATTACAAAGAAGGAGGTGCTGAAAGTATTAAAGCACCAAGATAGATAAATCGCCAGGACCTGATGAAGTGTATCATAGGACATTGTGGGAGGCTCGGGAGGAAATTACAGGTCCCCTAGCTGAGATATTTGAATAATCAATAGTCGCAGGTTATAGAATCATAGAGTCATAGAGGTTTACAGCATGGAAATAGGCCTTTCAGCCCAATATGTCAATGCTGCCCTTTTTTGAAACCCCTAAGCTAATCCCAATTGCCCCGCATTTGACCCACATCCCTCTATACTCCATTGTACCCATCTAACTATCTAAATGCTTTTTAAATGACAAAATTGTACCCACCTCTACTACTACCTCTGGCAGCTTGTTCCAGACACTCACCACCCACTGTGTGAAAAAATTGCTGCTCTGACACTTATGTATCTCTCCCCTCTCAACTTAAACCTGTGCCCTCTCATTTTAGACTCCCCTACCTTTGAGAAAAGATATTGACTATCTAGCTGATCTGTGCCCCTCATTAGTTTATAGATCTCTATAAAATCACTCCTCAGCCTTCTATGCTCCGCAGGAAAAGGTCCCAGTTTATCCAGCCTCTCCTTATAACTAATCCACCAAGTCCTAGTAGCATCCTGGTAAATCTTTTCTGCACTCTTTCTAGTTTAATAATATCCTTTCTATAATAGGGTGACCAGAATTGCACACAGTATTTCAAGTATGGCCTTACTAATGTCTTGTACAACTTCAACAAGGCATTTCAACTCTTGTATTCAGCGTTCTGACCAGTGAAATCAAGCATGCCGAACACTTTTTCACCACTCTGTCCATCTGTGACTCTACTTTTAATGAGCTATGAACATGTAGCCCTAGATCTCTTTGTTCTTTAACTCTCCCCAATGCCTTACCATTAACTGAATAAGTCCTGTCCTAGTTCAATCTACCAAAATGCATCACCTCGCATTTATCTAAATTTGTCTAAATCTGTCATTCATCAGCTCACTGGCCAATTGATCAAGATCCCGTTGCAATTGGAGATAGCTTTTATCACTGTTCACTGTGCTACCAGTCTCAGTGTCATCTGCAAACTTACTAACCATGCCTCCTATATTCTCATCCAAATCATTAATATAAATGATAAGGTGAGGTACCTGAAGATTGGAAGTTGGCAAGTGTCATGCCTTTGTTTAAGAAGGGCTGCAGGGAAAAGCCTGGGAACTACAGGCTGGTGAGCCTAATGTTTGCAGGAGATAAATTATTCGTAGATATTCTGCGATAGGATCTACAGGCATTTAGAGAGGCAAGGACTGATTAGGGACAACCAACATGGCTTTGCGAGTGGAAAACCATGTCTCACGAATTTGATTGAGTCTTTTGAAGGGGTAACAAAGAAGATAGATGATGGCAGTGGAGTCAATGTTGTCTACATGGACTTTAGCAAGGCCTTTCACAAGGTACCACATTGTAGGTTGTTGTATGATGTTAAATCTCACGGGTTCCAGGATCAGGTAGGCAGTTGGATACAAAATTCAGTTGATGACAGAAGATGAAGAGTGGTTATAATGGGTTGTTTTTCAAACTGGAATCCTGTGACCATTAGTGTGCCTCAAATTGTTATTTGTTATTTATATTAATGATTTCAAGAGAATTTAGGAATCATGGTTAGTAAGTTTGCACATGACAAAAAGATTGGTGGCATAGTGGGCAGTAAAGAAGGTTATCTAGGAGTGCAATGGGCTCTTAATCAATTGAGCCAGTGAACTGATAAATGGCAGATGGAATTGAATTTAGATAAATGTGAGGTGATGCATTTTGGTAGATCAAACCCCCAGAGCAGGACTTATTCAATTCATGGTAGGGCGTTGGGGAGAGTTATAGAACAAGGAAATCAAATGACGCAGATTCACAACTCCTTGACAGTGGAGTCACAGGTGAATAGAATGATAAAGAAGATATTGAGCATGTATGGCTTCATTAATCAAAATATTTAATACAGGAGTTGGAACATCTTGTTGAAATTGTACAAGACATGGGTATGGCCACACTTACCTATAATATTGTGTACCGTTCTGATCACGCTATTATAGAAGGGGTATTATTAAACTACAAAGAGTGTAGAAATGCTACCAGGCCTTGATGGTTTGAGTTATAACAGATGCTGGATAAGTTGGGACATTTTCCCTTGGAGAATAGGAGGCCTAGTAGTGATCATATAGAGATCTATAAAATAATGAGAAGCATAGATAAGGTAGATGGTCGACATCTTTTCCCAAAGGTACATGAGTCTAAAACTAGAGGGCATAGGTTTAAGGTAAGAGAAGAGAGATACGAAAGAGTCCAGACGGGCAATTTCGTTTCACACAAAGGGTGGTGAGTGTCTGGAATGAGTTGCCAGAAGTAGCAGTAGAGGTAGGTACAATTTTGTCTTTTAAAAAGTATTTAGACAGTTACATGGGTAAAATAGGTCTTGAGGGACAAGGGACAAGCGCGGACAATTGGGAAGACTTAGTCGTAAAAACTTGCTGGCAAGGACAAGCTGGGCCAAAGAACCTATTTCTAAGTTGTAAATCTCTATGACTGTATCAGAATTTCAAAGCAAAATGTAGATTTTTTTTAAGCAACCCCTTAGTAAAGTACAAGATCTTATTTTTCAGTTGTATATATTTCATTTCATGATGCACACCCCTCATGTCATTCAAAATTATTTATGTAAATGTGATTAAGATGGGAAGTTCCTTTTGATTTTCTTTCCAGAGTGTAGTTAGTGCTGAAAAGGCTGCATTCATCTCCATGTGCCCTGAGCAGGTGGTAAAGGGACCTCTCTTTGAACTGCTACAGTCCTTGTACGGATAATGTTCCACCTTAGTACTAAGTAGGGAATTGGAGGATATTGATCCAGCAGCAGTGAAGAAACAAGGTTATATGTCTCAGTCAGTTTGATATGCGAGTTGGAGGAGAATTTGGAGGTGATGCTGTTGTTGTGACGTTATGGTTCTTACCCTTCTCAACAGTGGAGGTCACAGGAAAGAAATTCTTTGCTATCCTGAATTATAATCCTCAGAATGCTATGCCATAATAAAAGCCATGAAAGTGAGATGAAGGGTATCTAAACCTGTTCTTTGTCATACAGGAAAGCATTTTCCTCTTCATTGAAGAATATATAATTGCAGAAAGTGATATTGAACTTCCCAAATGTTCAGTCCAGTCTTTTCACTCATTTTTTCTATCCATTATTTGCCATTTCAGGCTTGTGTTCTCTGTACTTAACACCTTCAGTGTAACAAGACATTGCAAGCCAAAAAAAAATATCGACTTGGCCTTTGTATGTTATTATTTCTCTATGTTCACTGTCACTATGATCTTCCACTGGTCAGTGGGCTACATAATTCTTACTCTTGCCATCTCATTTTGGCAGTTCACCAAACCTCCATGATTCAGAACATCATATATCCCAGATTGTCAGCAAATTCACCCATTTTACACTTTCCGACATTACTTATAGTGTTGTAAAGTCTATTACTTCACCTCATTAAGAGTCATTGTAAATTACAGTTCACCATTGATTAAGGGTATAATTTATGGTGATTAAGACAGATTAATCATTGATAATAATTGTTCTGAAATCCATTAATCATTGTTTAGTGCACAAAGAGTAATTGAACTTACTTTCATGACATGCCTCCTTCTATAACCACCAACTCATTAAAATTTGCCATTTCAAGTTCATCTTAAGGTCTTAGAATGAATGACTAATGAGAGCAGTTTCGGCATTTTCATTATGACACAATGCAGATTGTTAAATGATAAATTAGGCTTCAGGACAAATGGCAATAGAAAATTCTCATAAATGGAATTTCTGTTATTAAAACTATATGTTTGTAGCAGTCATCAGTTATTCTATAATAATTTCGAGTACAATTAAGCAGAAAATAGCCAATTACCAATGTTGTCACTGAGTTACATAGAATCATGCTTATTAGACAAGTGTCCCAGTGAGAATTATTTATACACAACCATAGCTGGTTCTCACACCATAAATATCAATTGGATTATAGTATATTAAAACTGTAAAAAGTATACAGATAATTGTTGGATAAAGAGGAATGGGAGGAGGCTTTTATGGTAAATGAACATTAGCAGGGAGACAAAATAAATTTGTTTGCGTATGTCATTTTCCAGGGATAGTTAATATTACAGGCTGTTACCTGTGCAACCTTGGGCATGGTCCAATGGGCAGAATAGCCTGGTTCTATTTGTGTAAATTTTACATAATTCCTTGGACGTTTTGAGAAATAATCACAGGCCATATGTTTTCTGATTGTTACACTTATTTGAGCAATAATTCCACACATTTAGCTTTATAATAATTTCAATTCTCACAACTCATCTTTGACTCAGGAATAGTTTTTTTAAAACTTTTCTTCCCCCTCTTGTATTTGCAATGGCACAGGTAGTTCTGAAATCGGGACCAGGCACTTTCTTTGGCTTAGCTATTTATGCTGATTACATCTTCTGGACAGACTGGATGCAGAGAACTGTAATGCGCTGTAATAAGTACACAGGAGGAGATGTTAAAGTACTGCGTTCAGATACATCGCATCAACCAATGGGAATTATGGTTGTATCTAATGATACCAACAATTGTAAGTTGTATTGAGTATGCTGATATTTAAGTGTCATTTGAGTGTGTCCATACATTGCGCATTATTATTTACCTATGCTTTTTACATGTTTTAGTGTGATAATTGCATTATATTGGAGAACAACTGTGATGTTCCAACTTCCTGTAATAGCTGTGAGTCAGCAGTCTGAAGATTTCAGGCCTGCTTTACCAGTAATTGAGCTTATGGTCACTTTTATATCCTTGGAAGCAGCAATGTTGAGCTATTGTTTTGGCTTCCTCAATGATAGAATCATAGAATTCCTACAATGCATAAAGGCGCCATTTGGTTCATTGAGTCTACATCGACAACATATCTTACCCAGGCCCTCTTCCTGTAACCCCGCACATTTCTCACAGCTAATCCCTTTAAATTACACATTTTGAGACATGAAGGAGCAACTTAGCATGACCAATCCACCTAACATGCAATCTTTGGATTGTGGGAGAAAATCTAAACAGCTGGAGAAAACCCACACAGACAGGGGAAAATGTGCAAACTGTACACAGACAATCACTCAAGGCCAGAACTGAATCCGAATCCCTTGTGCTATAAGACAGCAGCGCTAACCACTGTGCCACTGCGTTGCCCTATGTTGCTATTGCTGTTAAGAATCCACTACAAATAATGCCAGAGGTGGGCATATCTCTCTTGTCTGGATTTAATCAGTGCATCTTTATCTTGAGAGCTGATTTCAATTTTCTCCATAATTCAAAACAGCTTCCCAAAATGTTAGCTGAAGGCTTCCATGCACCTTTTAAAACATTTGTGACTTTTTGAGCTCAATTGAGCTGAAGAGGTATCTGGAGTCTGCTTTATCTATAGGTATTTTTAATCCATGGCTTTAACATTACAATATGCTTAACTATACAAGAATCGTTAAAAAATATTAATCCATCTGTTTGAGAAATTCAGGAAACATAACTACACAAATGGCCACTGGAAGCACATCTGAGTTTTTTTTTGATTTGTGGAAACTTTAACAGTGTAATCAACATCTTAAAGTACATGCAGGAAATGAATGTTTAAATATCCATGGAACCATGATTTTGTCCATTTACCACCAAATCATAGCATCCCCAAAGTGCAGAAAGAGGCCATTCAGCCCATCAAACCTGCACTGACGCTCCAAAAGACCATCCCACCAAGGCCCTTCCCTCCTCCCTAACAATGTAACCCCGCACATTTATCAAGGCTAATCCCCCTAACTTACAAAACCCTTGGGATATTAAGGAGCAATTTAGCATGTCGAATCCACCTAACCTCCATATTTGTCTCCAATGTTCAGATTTGTATACATGGAGGCTAAAACAAATGAATGCCACTGCCAAAATCAAAGTTCGGATTTTATAAATTTAGGGTAAAAGATGTATGATTGCGCATGAATAGAATTTTTTAAATAGGAAGAAAACTCTAAAACTTACCATTTGTTGGCTAATGTCAAAATCATAATACCAATTTAAATTTTAAAATGGAATCCCTGCAGAATGAGGCCATTTGGCCCATCAAGTCTGTCCCAATGATTGAGGGCTCGTATCAACCGGCATATTTCTTTGGCTGTTCATAACAGGCAAAGTACTAACTATACTCAACCCAATCAATACTTGCAAAACTCAAAATAAAGTGTCCAACATTGGATTTGATTCTGCAATTAGATAACATTTGTTAAACAGTCCTGAGTATCTGAAGAATTACGCTGACAATCACTTTAACAACACCACTCTGGCTCGCAATGTGGTGCACTTATATGTCATAGAATCTACATATATTAAGACATAGGACATTGCTCTCTGCAGATAGAAATTACATGTGCACACACTGCACATTTTTCAACTAAATAAAATAGGTGACAGTCATTTCCTCACTTATTCCCTAGGGCAATGTCTTGACCAAATAAGAGTCAAGCTACCTAGTTTGAATTTGAACAAATCTTGGCAGGTAAATTACAGTTATCCATTCATTGGTGCGTTCTCCATAGCAAGGCTTGTACCAATCAATGTCCAGTTGCTAACCAATCAGCATTCTCTTCCTGTACAATATTAATTACTGCTCCCTTTACATTTGGTATGCATGCAAATTTTCCTGATGAGTCCAAGCCAAAAAGATTTGACAGTATGTGTCTTTTTTTTTAGAAACATTTTAAGTTAGGTTCAAGATGTTGTCTCCTACTGGCAGTCTTCACATCCATTTACGTATACATACAATCTGATGAAAAGTCAACATTTCAATGTTTCCAGCATTTTATCAGGGCACCTTAATGTTTCTGAATGTCAGCAGAAGCATAAAGGGATTTTGAATAATTTTCTTGGATCCAAATATGGTCAGCAGAATTTTGAGTGACTTGTGACTTTGCAGCAGCATTTTTTATTAACAAGGAATGAAGGAGTTCTGTTGGATATTTTTTTTTGCTTATTAGTAAAGATGTATTTCAATAGTGACAAGAAATCGTTTCTTTCAAACTAGGTGAACTGTCTCCATGCAAGATAATGAATGGGGGTTGTCATGACCTTTGCCTGTTGACTGCTGATGGCCAAGTAAATTGTTCTTGCAGGGGAGAGCGAATACTATTAGATGACAACAGATGTGTTGGTAAGTTAATTCTCTCCTCATGTCTCACCACCCCTCACACAAGCTGCCCCACACCCAACCGCCAAGGATTGAACTATTGTGGCAATCAATACTCCAATAAAAAAATTGCAGGAGGTCAGTGTATATATATATATATATACATATAATATGTATATATTGTTTTGGTCCTATTTATTTTGTTTGAGCATTGAATGTTGAAATTATTATGAGTATGGATACATAGCTTCATCTCAATAAAGACATGGCTATTAAACTCAGCTGTTTTCACTTTGACTGCTAATTCAGATCTTTTAAGACTACCTGTCTTAGTCACTTCCAAAGGATAAATGTTTTAAATTGATATATGTGCTGCTGGACTATTAATAATAATAGCCTTGATAATGTGCTGCGTAATATTAGTGTACAAAGACTTAACACTTTTTGTGAGGTGGGAGGTCACAAGCTGTCACCTCCCATTGGGCTTCAAGATTATACTTGTGTAAATTATACAAAGGTAAATACACTGATTACATGCTTTCTGCAAAGAGTTTGATTTGAAAAGAGCAGAGATAAGGGTTACTGTTGAAACACTGTAATCTTGATCCTCTGACCTGCTTTCTCTTTTGAGAATGGTTCCCCACAGGGACCACAGGCTCATTACATTTGCCCTATTCTGTGATAGCAGCTTAATATGTTGAAATGACACTTGTCTCTATTTTAACATTAACCTGTTTTACATTAAGTGGGGAAACACCGTTGTTGAAATAGCCAATAATTGCACGTCAATGTCTGAACATTTCAAATTACCTATTTTAGTTTCTAGGTTGATATCTTCCTTGTGTTGTCGCTTTGAAATCACTGTTCTGCAGAACTAAAAAATAGAAGGAGAACTTCATATGCAGGACCTCATTTGAAACCCATATATGAAATAAAATCTCAGCCTTAGGTTTTTTTAATGGATTAATTTGACAGTCTCAAGAGGGATGCCTGGAGAAGGAAGCAATGGATGGAGTAATGGGAATTGTACAATTCCCATCCCAATGTTGAACTGCTATTAACTATTTACTAGGTCCATAGAGGTCCACAGTATAAGGAAACTAGGGAGTTGGAAATTACAAAATTAATTATATGCAACCATCGACTCTTAGTATTTTACAGTGCAAGGAGACATTCTGTATCTATGTGATTTGTTCTTAAATACAACATTTGTTTCAGCCAAGAACTCTTCTTGCAATATTCACACTGAATTTGAATGTGGAAACAAAGATTGCATTGGATACCATTTGACATGCGATGGAATTGTTCACTGCAAAGATAAATCAGATGAAAAGCAATCATACTGTGGTAAGTAATCTGTTCTATTAGGTAGGAAGTGTGTGAAAGTAGACATTAGCTTTTTCACCCAGCATCATTACTCTCAAAATTCCATCAGTAACCGAAATGAATAATCACTTGAGGCTGGATTTTCAGAACTGCAATCTGTGACATATTTGCAAATCATAAAATCATCCCTCACTTGCCTTGACCTCATGTACTGAATGCTTTCAAAGCTAGTCTGTGACACCATTTATCTAATCTAACAGCTCTGATAAGGGCCCGTTCCTTTGTACTATAACATGGAAGATTGTACACACCATAGGAAAGACAAATTCTGTATGAGATGTGTATCAAAGGTGAAACATTGGCTAACAATTTGTTTAAAAATAACATATAAACATGGAAATGTTTATTTAAAGTTAGATTTTATGTAAATATTATATTATTGTAATACTAATCGAAAATAGGCAGGATTTTCCAACCACGCTCATCCCAAAACTGAAAAATCCTTCCTGAGGTGAGTAGACTTTTCCATAGTTCGGCCCTTGCCTGCTCTGATTCCCGTGGATGGGAGGAACAATAAATTCACCCCAGTGGATTTAATCATATGGATATATTTTGTGTGATAAGGCCTATTATGTATGCAACTGCCTGGCAGAAAATATTCAGTGAATGGAGGACCAAGGGAAAAGGGCACAGAAAAGTAGTAGAGGCCAGCATAGACCAGCCATTATCATACTGACTGGCAAGGCAGACTTAAAGGGCCTAGTGGCCTACTCCTGTTTTGATTTCTTGCCTGTTTTTATGTGTTTAAAGTCATAGAGTCATAGAGATTTACAGCATGGAAACAGATCCTTTGGCCCAACTTGTCCGTGCCACACTTTTTTTTAAAACCCCTAACTAATCCCGATTGCTCGCATTTGGCTCATATCCCTCAATACCCATCTTATCCATGTAACTATCTAAATGATTTTTAAAAGACAAAATTGTACCTGCCTCTACTACTACCTCTGACAGCTTGTTTCAGACACTCACTACCCTCTGTGTGAAAAAAATGCCCCTCTGGACACTTTTGTACCTCTCCCCCCCTCAGCTTAAACCTATGCCCTCTAATTTTAGACTCTGCTACTTTTGAGAAAAGATAATGACTATCTAGCTGATCTGTGCCCCTCATTATTTTATAGACCTTTGTAAAATCATTCCTCAGCCTTCTACACTCCAGAGAAAAAAGTCCTAGTCTATCCAGCCTTCCCTTATAACTCAAACCATCAAGTTCCAGTAGCATCCTAATAAATCTTTTCTGCACTCTTTCCAGTTTAATAATATCCTTTCTATAACAAAGTGACCAGAACTGTATTCCGTGGCCTTATCAGTGTCTTGTACAACTTCAACAAGACGTCCCAACTCCTGTATTCAATGTTCTGACCAATGAAACCAAGCATGTTGAATGCTTTCTTTAATACTCTGTTCACCGTGAGACTACTTTCAAAGAGCTATGAACATGCACCCCTAGATCTCTTTGTTCTATAATTCTCTTTTTGGTCAAAAACTACAGGGAGACTTGCTGTCTCTACAGATTGACATTTTCATTTACTATTTGTATCCATATAAAGCTTTTACAATTTCAGGAAGTCCAAGTGCACTTTCAGGCAATGAATTTCTTTATTAAAGTACTATCACTGTTGTAGTATAAAAGACACAGCAGCCATTTTGAAGATAGTGAGGTTCCACAGACAAGAACGTGTTCATGACTATATATTGTTTAAGTCATGTTGGTTGAATTTTAGCGGGATTTCAGGTGAGCACTATCTGATTTTGTTTACAAAATGGTGCCACAGAGTATTTTGCTGGGAAGAACAGAATGTCTCAGTTTAATACCTAAAATAGCCACCTCTGACCGAGTAGCATTCTTTAGTACTGCACTGGAATAATAGCCTACGTTTCTGGAGTAAGATTGATGGTGGCATTGTACAGAAAACTGAGAGGGCAGTCACGTCGCACTGGAGGAGAACCATTGGAGAAAGAGGATCTGTTGGGCGGGATTTTCCAGCTGGTCTTGCCCCAAGATTGGAAAATCATGCCCAAGGACAATGTTCTGCCCCTCACAGGCAGGATGAAAAATTCCACCTCTTAACTATCCCAAAAGCTGCAGAGGGGGCGACACTTATAGGGAAGGATGATGCAGCATGGGCACTGTCACAAGGGTGGCATGGCGGCACAATGGTTAGCACAGTTGCCTCACAGAGCCGAGATCATGGGTTTAATTTCCGGCTTGGATCACTGAGTGGAGTTTGCATGTTCTCCCCCTGTCGGTGTGGGTTTCCTCAGGATGCTCCGGTTTCCTCCCACAATCTGAACGACATGCTGGTTAGGTGCATTGCGCATGCTAAATTCTCTCTGTGTACCCGAACAGGTGCTGAAGTATGGCGACAAGAGCTATCACAGTGACTTATTTGCAGTATTAATGCCAGCCTACTTGTGACACTAATAAATAAACTTTAAAAGGGTTCATTTTTGACTTTGGAAAGTGCCATTGCATTGATGTCTTATTAGAAAGGTTCAAACTTGAAATTGCAGATTGAAAGGTGACAATGCATTCAAGGACTTCAGAGGGGCAAGCTAACTATGTGATTTGGAGTTGCATAGAAAAGCCAAAGGGATTGAGTGTTGGTTTTTGGATAAAAGATGGTAGCAAATAGGAGTACATGAGGAGACAAACTATTTCATTCTGAATGTATATGAATGGACTGCAGTGTATTAGAAATGAGATCGAGTGAGGAGAGTGTCAAAGAGGAAAGAAGTTAGAGAAAGATGGCTATCAGAAGTTAGTTGCATTATTCAGATTTATTGTTTCAAAGGCAATATATCTATATTAATGAATATTTGCATATCCAACAAATTTGAATGTTCCAGATGGGGCTTTTAAAATAGTCAAATATGAAAAACATCAAGCATCAAAGTATATATATCAGTTTGACAG
Organism: Sphyrna mokarran; assembly: GCA_024679065.1. Taxonomy (NCBI): domain Eukaryota; kingdom Metazoa; phylum Chordata; class Chondrichthyes; order Carcharhiniformes; family Carcharhinidae; genus Sphyrna; species Sphyrna mokarran. The sequence continues at coordinate 68,610,447 of JAGIQG010000011.1, read as the reverse complement.
AAAATGAGTGTTTTAACATTTTGTGAAGATTAATTACAATATTATGAGAAATTCTCACTGAATTCTTATGAAGAAGCAAAGTCATACTGTCTCAGCTATCAGACAGATGTCTTAGCTTTTTTGTCACTGAAGGGATGCAACAACTCCTGACATTCCACCACCCGGGATGCTTCGATGTAGCTGTTGATAGCAATTAACAGGGGACAATCTCATTTACACATAGATTAAAGAAACTGCCTGTCTACCGATGCATTTGACGGCCAAGGGAAACCACATGCTTTACAAATTAAAAAACAACCACACAGCAGACTTAAACTTCATATATACACCTGCGGGGGAAAAAAAAAGCAACATAAATTAGATAACACACAAAGTTAGCTGTTCAGATGTACAATGGACTCCACATGAAAACAGCAGCGGGCATCATTTTTCAAACCAGAATTATTTATTGATGTAAAACAATTTAGCTGACATAAATGTATTTCTTGGAGCATCAGCAATGTTACGAACACCCTAAGGAAGATCATATAAAAATGCATTGTAGCTTGAACAGAATGTTCAGAAACTGGATTAACCTCACAGGGTTATCAAAGAGAAAAGATTCATGAGTTGTAACAGCCTAGGAAAACTGGAGTCCAATTCCCAAAGGTCAAAAGGACATTAATGAGGTACATTGCCACCAAAAATAAATTGTATGGTATCTTCAGCCACTCAGTATTCCTGGGCTGGGATGTCTTTGAAGAACTCATCCGAGTGCATTGACAGCATTTCCATTCACCAAATGCCCAACACTTCATTTCTCCTATGAGTCCTAGGATCGAAATGTCTGTAATGAAAAAATAACAACCACCACAGAATCAATATTCCAAACCAAATTGGTAAATCAAATCCTTCCATATTGCATTGACAAGTCGACTAATTACTCTTGTACAATCCCTCAGTATCAGTCTTGTGTTTTTGCCTGTCCTATTACTCCTGCTACCCCACTGGCTGCAGCATGACTGGTGGAAGAAAGAGCACTTAAAATGGTCTTGAAGAATAACTTCGAAATGCTCTGAGCCTAGATGGCCCAATAATGGACTGCACTATCTCAGCGTAGGGTGTCAGCGGTTTGGGCTTGCAGGCTGACAGGCAAGAACAAGGGCATTGCTGGGCATGCATTCAAGGACTTCAGGGGGCAGGCGCTAGAGAATGAATGCTCCCTTCTTGAGAGAAAACAGCAGGAGTGTGCTCCAGGGATTTAGTATTACTTTCTGGAGTATGGCTTAGCAGTCCTAGTTATTTGGTTGAGGATAGATTGCTGCGCTATTTGTACGATACAATTCATAGGCAGCGAGATGATCTTGCATAACCTCAATCTGAGCTTCCAGTGCAGCCGCAAAGTTAAGGGGGTGGGGGTGCGGAGCTCAGGGGCAAGCTTGGAGGTGCCAGTGACATACTGCAATGAAAACTGAGAGATAGGACTTCATATCGTGTATTTTCATTGGTTCACGAATGCTCTTACTTGGCAAAATTTTGCACTCTGTTGGCTAAAGCAAAAAAAACGGCCTGGAGCTCTCCAGTAGCACAGATGAGTTTTCTCTTCAGACATTCCAGCATCATGTACAAGAAATCTGGAGATGTGGCCAACACCATCAGGCCGGCAGAGTGGGTCGGACAGAAATGGCAACACCAGCTCCACAGAGATCAGGATGCTCTTTTTAAATGGCACCTCTATCTGCACTAAAAAAAACTATTTCCCCGCTCCCATGAATATGGAGAAACCAGTCCCTTGCATACATGCACAGGAACAAGTGCCCTCCCCCCCTCAAACCTGCCCACCCCCACAAATAAGAGGATTCCTACAAGCAATCATCTCCCCTGCAGATAAGGGGAACCACCCCCATTCTCACCCCCACGCAAGTACTGGGGCAGCCCTTCGTGTGGAAAAGGGGAACCTTTCTCCCCTCCCCACCCCCTCCCATGGATACTCCTTCTTGATAAAGGAAATCTGTACTTCCCTAATCCCACAAGCACAAGAGATAACATCTACCTCCTGTGAATAAGGGGAATCAAAATTATCCTCCAGCAAACTAGCATTTGCACCATCCTTAATTCCTTTCCTGCAGGCCTCTCATGCTTGCTGTCTCATCACGTGCAAATCCTGCCTCTGTATTACTTATTAAACCTTGATCAGTGTCAGTATCTGAACTGGTGGCTCCAAGTATGAAATCAAGTAGCTATATCATATCACCATCATTGTCACTTTACTGTTCTGGCATTGTCTGGCCTGATTGCACTTCCAAGGTATCTGAAATGAAGAAAAAGTCACAAATGTAAGTTGTAATGTAGTGTTTGAAGTTTAAAGTTTTAAAGTTTGTTTATTAGTGTCACAAGTAGGCTTACATTAACTCTGCAATAAAATTACTGTGCAAATCCCCTAATCACCACACACCGGCATCTGTTTGACTACACTGAGGGAAAATTTAGCATGGCCAAGGCATCTAAGCAACACAACCAGAACATCCAGAGCAAATCCATGCAGACAGGGGGAGAACCTGTGTCTCTGGTGCTGTGAAGTATCTGTGCAAACCACTGTGCTACTGTGCAGCCCCACACAGAAACCTGGAAATCAAAATAGAGTGTGGGATGATGAGGTGTTGTGATTTGAGAAGGAAGATTACCTTTGAGAAGATCATCATCTTCAATGTATTCAGTGACTCAGCAACAAAAATCCGAATGTTTTCAAGTACTGTTTCATTCATAAGGGTCTGGATATGCAAGTGCACTTGCTCACGTGGGCATTGCTGGCAAGGCCAATAATTTTTGTCAATCCTTAATTATCCTGGAGAAGGTGGTGGTGAACCATCTTCTTGAACCGCTACAGTTCAGTAAGTACATCACAGTGCTGTTGTGAAGGGAATATAATTAGTTTAGCAAGAGCTTGTTAAGACAGGATGAAGTGGAGTGTTAGATTTTAATGATCAACATCTTTATGAGGTTATAATAAGTCATCCTTCTTTTGATCTGCTTTTTCAATGTCTGTATGTTAGTTTCAGTAATGAGGTGTAAAGCAAAGTAAGACTTCTGTTATTGATGTTATAATCGCTTTTTCCACATGATACATTCATCGAGTTGCAAAAGCAGCAATCATTTTCAAAGTTGATATTTAATTGTTAATTCATTTTCATCAACAATTCAAGACATGCCATTGTCATTATATTGCTCATTGGCTTTGAGCATAGTGCATACTGGTCCCTCTGATTCTTTGAGGACCTGTGAACTATGAGTTCTCAAAAACCTAGCCCGACTCCACAATAATTCTGACGGGAGGATATGAGATAGATATCCCTACTATGGATTTGACACAATATTTTCCCATACTGGTGAAAATTGCTGAATCTGGGAACAGTGGTAGAAATTCCAGAATCGGGTACTGCCTGCCATTTTTAAAGCCCTCCTCAGAGTCAGCCTGATTCTGCAGAACTCTAGCCCCCATGTTACTCTTGTGAGGTTAATTGAACCCATCCTCCAGATAATCGGTTTATCTGATATCATTATTTTAGCACACTATCTTTCATGGTTAGCACTCTTGTCTCACAGTGCCAGGGATCCAGGTTTGATTCTGGCCTTGGGTGACTGTATGGGTGGACTTTGCATACTCTCCTCATGTCTGTGAGGGTTTCCTTTGGTTGCTCCAGTTTCTTCTCACAGTCCAAAGTTGTGCATGTTAGGTAGATTGGCCGTGTTAAATTGCAGCTTGGTATCCCAAGGTGTGTAGGCTAGAGAGATTAGCAGAGTGATGGGAAAAGGGCTGGCTGGGATGCTCTGCTGGAAAGTCAGTACAAACTTGATGGGCCAACTAGCCTCCTTTTGTATTGCAGGGATTCTATGATTACTGAGGGTACTGACAGTGGTGCCATTTGCTTATGCTAACCTACAGCATCATTTGAAGAAGAATTGAATGTCTTGCTGGTGTATTAGTTCACATTTCTCTTCCTAAACCAGCTCTAAAAGCAAATTAACTGATTGTTTATCTCTCTTTTTTGTGAAGTCCTGTTGTGTATATATTGGCTCTTGCATTTCCTGGTATTTACATTTCCAAAGCAATTTATCGGCTGTGCAAGGCTTAGATGTTCAATATGATATTATATGAATATGAATGCAAGTCTTTTATTTCTTAATCTGCCAACATTAAAGCTTTTATCACCTTGTTAAAGCTGGACGATAAACTGCAAATCAACATTATGACCTCCCAGCTGCAATTTTGTACCCAGGCAAATATTGCCTGCATGACACCAGATTGTGCTAAAATTTGCTGTCAGCAATCTCCCTCTGCAATTCAGGAAGCTAATATAGAGAGTAACTGAGTTTGGCTCACCAATAACATTCACAAACTATGCTGGATAATCACAGTCAGGTTGTGAGAGGGACACTACACTTATTTTTCAGTGCTCCTGAAGAAACATTAGCTTGAATTTGTGAAGGGTATATGGCTATCGGGCACAAATAGAGTTGAATGCCCACTGTGAACAGCTCGAAGATGTACCTGAGCAAGTACTCAGCAACTGTGTGCCCAAGAATGCCATTCTTTGGGTGAGGAGCGACAAGCATATTGAAATTAATGCATGTACACTATGACCTCTTTATTCTAAATAGCAGAGTAAAAAATTACAATTTAAAAGCTTGATGTGGAGTTCATTTTATCTCTGACCGAAATATGTCAATCAGACGCTGTTATCAACTTCCCCGCAGTTTCTGCCCTTGAAATTAAAGTCACTGCCAGTGACTAAAAAAGAACTAACTGGGGAGAACGTTCATCAATTACAAGTAACTAGAACGTTTATCAAAGAGAGTGATTTTGGCCAAATTGGATTTTGAGTGATAACGCACACCAGAAACAAAAGAGTGAAAGGGGTGTGATTAATATGGAAGACGGGAAAGACTCAGATTTGTTGGAAACATTCTCCTCTCCCCGGTAATGAAGGTGTCAGGGCAGACGGTGACAGAAGAGAAGTGGGAGAGAAGCTTTAAGTCACGAAATTTTGTAATGATTACAGAAAATTACACCAGCTGCCTTGTTAAGGAAAACAATTAGGAGTGAGAAAGGTGAAGTTAATAGCCTGTTTCTCCAATTAACCTGCAATCCAACTTTGTAAAATTGATCGCTGAATGCTTGAAACATTCATTGTCTTACTGGACACTATCGTCCATCACATGTGACGAATTTATCATCTTGCCACTTCACTTTTGTTTCTCTGGTTTCTTTGCATCAGCAAACAGGAGCTGTCGAAAAGGCTTTAAGCATTGTTACAATGGCCGCTGCATATCCAATGCAAAGTGGTGTGATGGGGTGGATGACTGCACTGACGACTCAGATGAAATATCTTGCAATAGTAAGTATTAGGTTGGTGTTGCGAGCAGTATTTACACTGAACAATCTTTCAAATGCTTCATTCACCATGCAGGTGACTAAAATAGCAGAAATTAAATTATTTTATCTCCAGCGATGTGCAGGTTAGGTTGATGTCCTGGGGACCTGGATTCCGATCCCGCCATAGCAGATGGTGGAATTTGAATTTATCTGAAATGCTCTGGAATTAAGAATTTACTGATGACCATGAAACCATTGGCGATTGACTGAAAAATGAACCGATTCACTAGTGATCTTTCAGGAAGGAAATCTGCCGTCCTTACCTGGTCTGACCTAAATGTAACTCCAGAACTACAGCAGTGTGGTTGATTTTCAACTGCTCTCTGAACAAAGGCAGCCAAGGATGGGCAATGAATGCTGGACAGGCAGCAACACTCATGTACCATGAATGAATTAAAAAAAAGATTGGCCATGTTAAAAGTGCCCATTAATGTCAGGGGGGTTAGCAGGGTAAATACATGGCGTTAAAGGGATAGGGCCTGGGTGGGATAGTTATCAGCACATGTTTGATGAGCTAAATAACCTCCTTTTGCCCTGCTGGGATTCTATGATTCTATGATATATCGTGATGTGAGAATTGTTTTCCAGATAGCCAGGTTCCCGGATTAATAGAATCCATTCAGGCTTTCCCCAAGAACAATACTTTCATTAAAAACAATTGACTTTCATATAAAATAGGGGTACATTTTTGCTCCCAACATTCTGCCTTTTAAACATTAATCCATAGCATTCCTGATTTCATGTTTCCCATGTTATGTTCTTTAATTTCAAGTTTTGCACTAATTCTAATTGTTGAAATATTATGGTTTGCAATTGCCTATGAATTGTTTAACGTGCTTAAGCTATAACTTATTGGCCAGCATTTTCTGCAAGCACCCTTGGTAGATTTAAATTCCACCCATTCAGAAAATTAGTAATTTAAGTAACTGAAACTGAAACTAAGAGGATAACTGCACCTTGACCTATGTTTTACTTCCAGATTCCACATGTAGTGCAGCTGAATTTCGGTGCAGAGATGGGACTTGCATTGTCAAATCAGCACAGTGCAACCAGGTGATAGATTGTGTGGATGCTTCTGATGAAACAAACTGTGGTAAGTTGTAAACTTTTGCCATGTGTTGTTATTAGCATTTCAGAGAAAGTAGATGCACTGGCCAACAGACATAACTGAAAGGCATCAGTTACTCGAGCATTATTTTCTTTACTGCTGTCAAAACACATATTTGAAAGATTTTATGGATAATGTCAGATCATAAGACACAGGAACAGAAGTAGGGCATTCAGCCCATCGAGTCTGCTGTGCCATTCAATGAGATCATGACTGATCTGACATAATCTTCAATTCCACTTCCCACTTATTCCCTGTAACTTTTGATTCCTTTAAAGATGAAAAACCTTCCATCTTAACCTTGAACTTAACTGTTAACAATATCCTCGGTGCTTTATATACAAGACCTCCCTATTTTTATACTCTATTCCCTTTGAAATAAAGGAAATACCATTTGCTTTCCTGATTACCTGCTGAACTTGCCTGCTAGCATTTTGTGATTTATGCATGAGGACCCTCAAATCCCTCTGTGCTACAGTCTTTCTTCATTTATGTAATATTCAACTTCTTTATTGTTCTGACTAAAATGCATAACTTCACATTTTCTTACATTATATTTCATTTGCCAAATTTTTGCCCACTCACCTAACCAGTCTACATCCCTATGCAGACTGTCATGTTCACTATTGCCTGTCCACCTATTTTTGTGTCACTTGACAAAAATCATCAATATATGTAAATAATTGTGGCCCCAGCAGTGATCTCTGTGACACCCCACAAGGTACAGATTGCCATCCTGAAAATGCCCCATTTATCCCAACTCTGTCTTTTAACAGCTGGCAACCCTCTGTTTATGCTAATCTTCCAGGAATTATCCCATTTTGTGAAGCCATATTTACTCTGCTTGAATATATTTTTAAACGCTCTGCTATTACATCCTTTAAAATGGATTCTTAACATATTCCCAATGACAGAAGTTAAATTAAATGGCCTAAATGTAGTTGTTTTTTGTCTTCTTTGTTTTTTGAACAAGACTGTTACTTTAGCAGTTTTCCAATCCTCTGTGGCTTTTCCAGATTTTAAGCATTCTTGGAAGGTTACTACCAGTGCATCCATTATCCCTGTAGCTGTTTCCTTTAATTTCTGAGGGTGCGATGCAACCCATCAAGTCTAAGGGATTTGTTGGCCTTCAGACCCATAAGTTTCCTTAGTACTTTATCTGTAGTGATAATTTTTATATTTATTTGTTCTCCTTTGCACTAACATCTACTCCTTGATTATTTAATATTTTTGGAATGTTATTAGTGTATTCTATTGTGAAGATTGATGTAACTCTGCCATTTCCAGCCTCATTCCCGAAGGAATTTATGTTCACTTTGGCCTCTCTCTTCCTTTTTATATATTTAAAGAACATCTTGCTTTCCATTTTTATATATACTTGTGAGCTTACTCTCCTAGTTTTCTTTTCCTTTTTTGGTCATCTTTTGTTGTTTTTTAAAACTTGCACAATTCTTAGCTTACCACTAATCTTTGCCACATTTTATGTTTTTTTTAACACCCTTTCTAAAATCCTTCTTTCTCATTGGGATATATCCTTGTTGTAAGTCATGAACTATTTTCAGAAACAATTGTCATTGCTGATCAGCCTTCTTGTCTGCTAACTTCCATTCCCAATCCACTCCAGCCAACTCTGCTCTCATTACTTTATCATTACCCTTATTTAATGCAGCCCAGTTGTTTCTGATCCAAGTTTTTCACTCTTGAACTCAATTATAGCATTATGTAAAATTTCAAGTAGATCATAATTTCCAGTGAAATATAATGTGGTCTTTTCAATGAGATGCAAATATTATTTATCTTGACAAGATGATTTCTATCAATTCTAATGCAGGCAACACAGACTGCACTGGATTCTACAGAGTTGGAATTAAGGACACAAATTTCATAAAATGTAATAGTACCTCCCTCTGCATCCTTCCATCGTGGATATGTGATGGCTCCAATGATTGTGGTGACTACACAGATGAACTAAATTGCCAAGGTAAACATCCTTTGTAGTTTATAATCAAAATAATAAACAAACATCCAAAATTGTAAGTTCATCCTAAAGAGCCCTTGCAACCATGGGGCTGCACAGCACATTGCTGCCTCACAGTACAGAGACTGGGTTCAATTTCTGGCTTGGGTCACCGTCTGTAAGGAGTCTGCACATTCTCCTCATGTCTGCATGGGTTTCCTTTGGATGCTCCCGTTTTCTCCCACAGTCCGAAAGACATGCTGGTTAGATGCATTAGCCATGCTAAATTCTCCCTCAGTGTACTGGGTATGGCGACTAAGGGATTTTCCACAGTAACTTCGTTGCTGTATTAATGTTAGCTTACTTGTGACATTAATAAACTTTAAACATTAAAAGCTTTAACCCAGGCAACGCTGAGGAAATTGTGTCAACAACATTTTGAGTGTCTTACCACCATGATCTGTTTGAAATAAATATTCTTTTCATGCTACACACCACTGATGGAACATATTGATTTCTTTTGTTTCGTCAGGGAGTAATTTTCACGTATACAAGTTTGCTGACTCTTTCCCTACTTTTTCTAGCTGAACTTTCTGTTGTCTCGGCTCTTGGCTCAGTAACTCCTTACCAAAAGCTTCCTATCTCACCTTCGTCTTTTAAGACTGTTTACATTCTTTCTCTTATGGATGACCTTCTCCTTTTCCAATATTTCCTTCATTGTTGTAATTTTTTTCCCTTGAAATGGGTGCATTTTGATATTGACCACCTAAACAAAGATGCTGTGAGTTTTGCAGTGCCCTGTTCATGTACAGATCAGGTAGGCTGGTTGCATTGCCAAGTTCTCCATGCTTGTGCCTTCTTTTGAATTTATGGCATGTTGTATTCAGAGAAACCAAGAGCACACAATAGGAGATTTCTACCTTTGGAATTGTGCCAAGCATTCGAATTAGAATTTAAACTGCCAGCCAGCTGTTTGAACTTTGATCCCACATTTTGTGGTTTATATGAAGTTGTCCTTTGGGTTATTACTCTGTAATCCACATTCACCTTTCAAGCGTTCTCTATATTATAATTCTTTCGGGTGTACCATAGCATGCTATACTGGGTGAAACCGGCAAGTTATTGCCATCATCTGCCATCAAAGAAAGTGACAACATGCAGCTATTCACATTTCATATAAATGATGAACAGCAGGTTATGTGAAAAGCCCCGTACCCAATCCTCTAATTGCATTATTAAGAAATGTGTGAACATTAAACAGATGTGCTTAGAGATTTAGGTTGGTGGAAATTCTGAAGGGTAACATCTTATTTAAAACATATTATGATTGACGTATTTAGAGCACGGATCTTAGAGCAGTCTCCTTAGTGAAGCTAATGTTCTTTTTTCATGATGTAGATGCAAACAGCACTGTGGTAGTTTCTGTGCATAGCTCATAAAGTTCATATCTTTCACCCATATATCTACCACCAATCATTTTTCATCATGTAACATGATGTTCATGGCACGCATGGAGTCTCAAAATATTTCTCATGTGCAGATAAATCATTGTAATCAGTATTTACAGAAGCAGAAGAAGGCAGGGTCGAGTTTGACCAGTGTGTATCTGAATTGATGTGTGTGTGTGCGCATTTGTGTTTGCGGTTGCGGGGATGTGTGTAGTGTTTAGAAATACTTATCGGTAGGTTGGGAAAAGCTCTAGGTTTTTAACTAGGCCTGATTAATTTTGAAAAAGGGTCTGTTGTTTGTAGCTGAGAGTACATAAATTGCCACCCTCCCACTGCCACACTCCCCCCCCCAATCCGTGAGTTTAGTAGTGTCACTAACCTCTGCACAAATTGAACATTGATTGCCCCACTGTTGAATTGATCTGCATTGAAAACAAAGGCAATACAAATCATTTTTTATGCCTATAAATATCCTGATGCCTCCACTATTTCTAGATAGCACAGTGTAGATAACTCTGGGTATTGGATTTTAGTGTCACAGTCATTTTCAGGGCAATTTCATGTCATGTTCATTGTAATAAACTAATAAGATCAAAAGTGTTTCCACGCTAACACTGAGATACAAAGCAAATTTGATGTTGTTATCCTTTTCCAACAGACTAACCAAAACCATATTATGAAGCAGTCACTGACTAGCAACAGATGATTTCATTCGACAGAAGAATCTCATTTACTCAGGCATCCAGTGGGATGTTCAATGCCATTTTCTGTTGTCAACTCCTACTAATAAATTAGCTTCATGTGAATACATTTAAAACATAAAAAAAACCTGACTATAAATACGTGGGCCAAGGTATCATTTTATTCACTGAGAATTAGCTCCCACGCTTTAAGCACAATCTTTTAAACTTTATTCTTAAATTCTGTTTGCATTTATTTTTCTTTCTTCTAAACTGTGAAATGACAACACGTGTTAACATCACCTGAAATGATCTGCAGCCAAGTGGAATGAATCAGATAGATTTTCCTCACTTCCTGGTCCCTTAATCCCAACAACTTCTCTTTCCTGAGAAAATGGCCCAATTGTCTTGTAGGCTGATTTCCGGTGTGGAGCTGAACACCCCTAATCTAGGCCCCAGAGACACCCGGGGGCTGTGGAGCCCAATGGAGAGACCTCCGCTGATGTCTGCTGGCCTCTACTAGAGCAGCGCAGCAGGCTGGGAGAATCATGCCCCCACCCCCCCCCCAAATAATTTATATTTGGCCAATTATAAATTAATGCACGGAAGGTCATTTCTTTGTGCAGTAACCTTTTTCTTATTGAACGTGTGATTACCGTGTTCAAAGTATTGTATCAAGGCACAAAGGCACATTTGAACAAAATGAAGAATTTGCACTGTGACTGGCATCAAAGGGCTGGGCAGACTGATGCAACCAGTTATCCAGAAACAGCAGCGCAGGCTCATTCTTGAAAACTTTGACAAGCAAAGTGGTCCACCACAAGCTCGCATTTGTCTGAAAAGACTAATGAGAAATCTTCATGATTCCTCACTGCGTCAGGAATATTCTGATTGATATGAGTTGGCTTTATGGCACTGCACATTCAAAAATATCACTTATCAATCTTATAAACTCAACAGTCAGCCGATCATTGAAGTCTCTGGGCTCAGGTGATGTTGATGGTGAAAGTTGTCAGATCGTCGCAATAAGCCGTAATGAATGACTTATTTTGGTGCTTATTCATAATTCAAACCATGAGATGAAAGCATGCCAAAGAAATATGCTGCATTTCAAATTCCAGCTGTACAAAGAACTTACAAAGCAGTGCCCATTATTTGCTCCAAGAATAAAAACAAATCCGTCACATTCTGCTTGAATTAATCCTCACACAAGATCAGTTAATTGATCTGTTTTAATAACGATCATTATGTTTTAAAGACATGAAACATCACCAGAGAAATCAAAATAAACTGTCATCTCCACACACTAGATCGTAACTAACTACAACCATGTCTGTTCAATCTCTGAGTACTGAGGTGTCATCTCAAGAGTTCCTTTCTCCTGTGTCAGGGAACACAGATCTTTATTCAGTATAATCGCTCCACATTTCAAACGTTCAGTGCCCACTCAAGGCAGTTCCCAACCAGTTCACCCATGCCCCAGTTCATCCGTTCCCTTAAAGAGGTTGTGGCCCAACATACATAACAATGTTGATTCCCATTTCCATTTTCCCCCACTCCTTCAGTCCATTAACTACAATTCAGTGGACAAATTACTCAATTTCTTAACCTCACACTGGAAGATTACCACTCTATAGCTACTGCTTGGCATTCTCCTTCCCAGCGAACCCCTGCATTCCCATTTCCTTGCCAATTCCTCAGCTATTTTCTGACCAGTGCACCATGTTGGACTGAACCGATTTACTTTCATTACTGGTTGTAGTCCGCTTTCTCTTTACATTCACTGGTACAAAAAACTGTTAGGACAAGTCTGAGTGAACCATTCAGTTTGGGCTGTATGAATTAGCCAAAGGACCAAATTAGTTGCTGCTAAGTTCTGAAAGGTACGGCAAACTGTAGGCTTATTCTGCCTGCCCAGCATTAGAACAGAAAACACAGAAAATCAACTCACCCTCTCTGAAACTTTGCAGTACAGTACCAATAAAGAATCTCTACCCAAACCATTAACCCATCCTGTTTCTTTCAATATCGATATATTTCGGTTTTATTCTTTCTTTATTTGTGTGTTTGTTAGTTGGGTTCAGTTATTTAAATATGACTGACTGCTGTGCAATATTTTCTCCAGAGATGAGTTACAACTTTCTGAAGTACTAAATAACTATCCTGCATTAATGTTTCTTTCAGCTCACCACAAACTCAAATGTAAAGAACACTACTTTGCATGCCCAAATGGAAGATGTATTCCAGCCTTTTGGATCTGTGACAAAGAAGAGGATTGTGAAGATGGCGCAGATGAATCCCATTGTGGTATCTAATCCTTTAGACTAGCCATACTTACTCTTAATGCTTGTGTGTCAGCCATTCTTGCCTCTGGGTCAAAATCTCATTGCTTCAAATCAAAAGCCAGAGATGATTTGATAACCTAGGTTGGCAACTTACAGTAATGCTGAAGGAATGCTGCAATATGAGAGGTGCTATCTTTGGGATGAGATGTTAAAATGAGACCCTGGGGTGAATCTTCTCCTCCTGCCTGTCACAGAATCATAATGGGCAAGGGACAGGCCATGGAAATGTCCATCAACTTCAAGCAGGATTTTCTGGTTTTGAGGCGAGAACCAATATTGGATGTAAAAAATCCCATAGTATAATTTGAAGAAGGTCTGGGAGTCCTGCTGCTGTCTTGGGCATAATGACCCAAATATTCTGACATGGGAAGAAGACTCCATCTCAACTTACTTCACAAATATACTCCAGGACCCCAGGGAAGGCCCAGTGTACATACACGCACAAAATTTATGCAGGGGGTTTGAAGTTCTTATTTCCAGTTCTACCCAGATTGCTCCATGGTTCCAATGACAGTGGGGTTTTTGGTTTTCTGGGGTGTTGTTGGTGGGGACGAGATGAAGGTGGTGAACACTATCAGAGGTGAGAGTGAGTGGGTATGTGAACAATTTTGGGAGTTAAAGAAAGTGAACCTTGCATGAACACAAAGGAGGGGTGAGTAATTTCAGGGGTAAAAGAGACGGTGAATATGTTCAGGGTTGTAGGACGGTCGAGGAATAATTTTAGGTATGAGAGAAGTGGCTGAACATTATCAGGGATGAGGAAGGCTGTTGAACAATTTTGGGGGTGAGGGATATTGGAAGATATGAATCAGGTGTTAGGAGTAGGCCATTCAGCCCCTCAAGCCAATCTGATTGTAGCCTCAACTCCACATTGCCACCTATTCTTAGTAAGCTTTGACTGCCTTGTTCACAAGAATCTATCTTCTTCTGCTTAAATCTATTCATTAACCCAGCTTCTACTGCTCCATGGGGAAGAGAGTTCCAAAGATTCACAATCCTCTCAAGGACTTCTTTTATACATATCTCATTTATACCTTAAATGGGAAACTTCTGATTTTTAAACCATGTCCTCCAATTGGAGTCTTTACCACAAAGAGAATTATCCTCAGCATCCAACCTATCAAGTCCCTTCAGGATCTTGTATGTTTCATTGTGTCACTTTTCAATCTCCTGAACCCAGTGGATAGCGGACCAGCCTTTCCTCATGAGATAACCCTTACCCAAACCAGATATCAGTTGAACAAACTTTCTCTGAAAGATTTCTAATGCGATTTATATATTATTTTAAATAAGAGAACCAAAGTTGTAAATAGCACTCCTGACTGACCTTGCCACATCCCTAATTTTATATTCCATTCCCCTTGCTATTAACTATCATTTGCCTTCCTAATCACTTGTGCTTGCGTATATGTGATTCATGTACCAAGATACCAGTTCTTCAATCTCTCTCTGTCCTTTAAATAATATCAGTGGCATGGTTGCACTGTAGTTAGCATTACTGATTCACAGCGTCAAGGGCTCGAGTTTGTTTTTGGCCTTAGGTGACTGTGTGGAGTTTGCACATTCTCCCTATGTCGTGTGGGTTTTCTGCAAGAAAACTGGTTTCCTCCCAGTCCCAGCCCTATATAATGCTACGATCATGATGTCCTATGCTACAGGCCTTATGGCTTTCCAAGCCTGTGCTGATCATGATACGCCATGCTAAGCTCAGTATTTGTATAAAACGTTACATTTCTCACTTCAGAATCCAATGAAGTATTTAACTTTGTCTCTGGTGCAAAGGAAAGCTCATTTCCTTGATAGACAGAAAAATTAGAGAAGAACAAGACATGGAAAAATTATGGCTCAAAGCAATAGACTATCTCTGAAAATTTATGGTGCATTCCATTCACTACTGAAACTATTTGCCTTCCAGGCAACAGCTCTTAATATTGACAAGATAGCAAAAAGACGAGGAGTTTTAAATCCATTAACTAAACACCCATGCTCAAGATTTTCAATCTCAGGCATAAATTTTACTCCATGAATTACAGTGCTTCAAAATGATAATTTAATCATCATGATACTGAGCTTGAAACCATTTGTTATCACTGATAGATTCAGGCTCAATGGTGCATAGAGTATAAAGGGTATGTGCAATGCCTAACCACTACAATCTAGCAAAGCATTAAATTGATACTAACATTAGATTTGCCTTTGTTCACAGATTCATTTTGTACATGGGATCAGTTTGAATGTCCAAATCACAAATGTATCTCTACTCGATGGGTCTGTGACGGTGCTGATGATTGCAGGGATGGTGCTGATGAAGTAGATACTCTCTGCGGTAGGTTTTCAATTAGGAATTAGATAACAGTAATGAATTTTGTACACGCCAGTGATTAATGATATTAGTCCACACGTAACAGCGCCAAGGATTCATTGTTGTTTAGATATAACCCATGTTGTGAACCAAATGCAGCTTTGGAACGTTCAGACATTTAGTTACTCAATTTTTTTTAACCCACCTACATAATGCTTCCAACTTGTAATAAGTCTTCAGAGGCAGAAGTCTTTTCACCAAAATCCCTTTATTTACAATTCCAACAGCAGGACACACAATGCTATCAATCAACAGTCTACCTTTGGGACTACCAGATGACACTCCTGGTTAAATACAAGGAAAAGAATCCCTGATTGGCCCATTACTGACTCTTTAATCTGAGAGCCCAATGGCCTGATTGAAGTCATTACACAAGTCCTATGAAGTCACGTGTACTGTGGATAAAGGGATGTACAGTACTTCGATTTCTACAAAATATTTGATGAAGTGTTGCATCAGAAGTTATTGTGGAAAACAGAAGTTTATGGTGTAGGGGATAATATATTGCCATGGATAGAAGATTGTTCAGCTAACATAGGTCCTTGGCCCTCTTTGGACAAGGCTACTTCCACTGGCTTTCCTTCTTCCTGCTGGCACTTGTAAGTGAGAAAGGAGAGAGCGAATGACAGCATGAACTACTTCCAACATGGAGGAAGGCATAATCCTTAGGTTTCTATGTGATTAAATTTTGCTTGAATCATTACTGAATAGGAGTCACTCATTGACTTCATGGTCCAGTTTCTCTGCTGACAACTTGGCTACCCACTCTTCAAACTCTATAAGATTCCTCATTCAAATGGTACCCCTCCTATCTTCTCTCTTTCTCTCATGTTGTGCCTTAATTTTCATATACTTAGAGAGAAGATGGGGTTGAGAGCAGTTGTGTTTCAGGTATTTTTCTTGTGCTTCTAATCTTGCAAATAATCCACTGAATTCTGTACCATGTGATTGATGTACTGTAGGTTGTTCACAAGTGATCTGGGCTGCACCTTCCAGAGTGGCTAACCTATGCAGAGAGAAGGATAAGGCTCACAGAAGCATGCCATAGACAATGCTTGCTGGTGTCTTTAATGCTTAACACCCTTTCTCCAGACAGAATCTGAGTTATCTGATGAACCCACAATTGCCTGTCCAACTGTGGGCAAACATACATGTGCAGCAAACAGATGGGGAGACAAAGAATATATTGGCCTTCATTGCAAGACAAATGGAGTACTGGAGCAAGGATGCCTTATTGCAGCTGTACAGGGCCTTGGCGAGACAATACCTGGAGTGTTGTGCATGGTTTTGATCTCCTTATCCAAGGAAGGATGTAGATGTAGCTTGCCCTCTCCTTCCACCTTTGAGTATAGGACAAGATGTCTTCCACTACATTGAACAGTACATCAAAGGAATTATTGCAGAATTTGGGGCTGGAGCTCTCTGTATTGCCAGGTAATGTCCTCCTTCCCTGGTAGCTTCACAACAAGGAAGTTGATGTCTGACTGCCTTTTAATTATGGCATCCAAGTATGAGGTGGGCAAGTGTCATCCAGCCTGCTCTATCGTGTAATATGTCAAGGAAGCTCCTATTACATAATTGGTGAGCCCAGCATTGGACATTTTGGTATACATTCCCATCTGGCTCCTCACCACTCCAGTTTTTCCTCCCATAAATCAAGAACAGAAAATCCTGGCCAGATTTATGGAAATCAGGCACAATGTCACCAGCTTTGCAGTATGGGTTAAGCCATTCATTTGGCAGCATCATTGCATTCCACCAGTGACACATCACTACAGAAACGTTCAATTCAGACACAATGAAGGGAAATGCTCGATCTGAGGTGATGCGCTATGGATTTGTATCCAAGAGGGAGAAAACAAAGTATTTGTTTCAGCTGTGACTCTCAATAGTTTAGTTGCTTTGTTAATTTAATTGATTCATTAAGGCCAATTATTAGTTTACGTTTGCATATTAGCTAATCACTTGATAATAAATCTGATGAAACTTGAACTCAAAGTGCAACTATGTAAAGTAAAAATGTTAGGTGGTGGTGTCATAGCCTTTTGTTTTAATCAGTTTTCTCAGCATGTAATGATCCTTGTGGCTTCTTCTTGCATTTTGGGCTGGTAATCAAAGGACTCAAAGTCATCGCTTCATGGTACAACAAGACAGAAACTTGGGGTGACTATTACATATGGATGCTAGAGATAAAAGTAATCTATCTCCATTTCCTAGTCTAAAATCAGCAGTAGTAAGACTTAGTTGTACAGTGCCTGGACATTGTCTCATGATTTGATTTTTGTTCCCCTTTTATGGCCTTCCTCTTCAACTCCATCAGTGAAGAGAAAGCAAATTTCTAAATATTGTCCTTCTTGTTTAAAGTAGAGGAAGATAAGAGGAAGATAAATGGGAAATGAAAAAGATATTCACACAGAAACAGTAATGTGATTTTCCAGCTCCCTTGAGGCATGTTTTTCCATGGCAAAGCAGCACGTCATTGTCCACCCATGATATTTTCTGGATTCATTGAAACCTATAGCATTTTGCCCAACCCACTGCTGGGTTACCTGCCACAAGGGATCACCTTTGATGAGGCTGGAAGATCCTGCCAGCAGGAAGGGCAGGTAAATCTTGCCCAATGGATGTATTGGCCTCCTTGCAGTAAACTTATAAGGTTTCATTAATCATTTACCAGCTCATAAGACATTGTTTGAAGTTTGGAATATGCACGGTCAGCGTTCATTACACTGCAGCAAATAACCAAGAGAAAAAGCTAACATAATTTGCTGGCAACAATTCATTCCAATTCTCTCACTCTAATGGGATCTCAATCAAAATTTTATGTGGTTGCTACATAGACTCAGTATATTAAGGCTCCTACATCACTTGGCTAGCTCATGGAGGCTGATAAGATTTCGAAATACCGTTATTGTTTTGAGTTTCAGATTGGGTAATTTTTCCTAAACATTTAATTCTTTTTTTATTTTGCATTTCTTTTGCCAAAAAATGTCCTTCACTTAAATATTACAATCACTATTTCACATTGTAAGTTGGCAATTTCATTTACTGGAATTTCCTAATTAGTATCTTTATAATCAAATTATCAGAAGCATGTTTACCATGGTGATCCATTCATAACTCACAGGTGGAGTGGATGAAGAACCTGTAATTAGTTAAGGATACTGAAGACCTAAAAATAAGTAACTTCTAGCAGCACGGTGGCACAGTGGTTAGCACTGCTGCTTCACAGCTCCAGGGACCTGAGTTTGATTCCCGGCTTGGGTCACTGTCTGTGTGGAGTTTGCACATGCTCCTTGTGTCTGTGTGGGTTTCCTCTAGGTGCTTCAGTTTCTTCCCACAGTCCAAAGACATGCAGGCTAAGTTGATTGGCCATGCTTAATATGCCCCTTAATGTCCTGAGATGTGTAGGTTAGAGGGATTAGTAGGTAAAATATGCACGGATATGGGTGTACCTGGCTGGGATTGTGGTCGCTGCAGACTTAAAAGGCCAAATGGCCTCTCTCTGTACTGTAGAGTTTCTACGATTTTATGATTCAACTTTCTTGTTTGTCTGTGTCAAGCCAACTTGTTCATTTTAATGCTGCTGGCTGATGCTGTGACAAGCATCAACTGAGCATGTTGAGCATGTGACAAGCATCAACTGCAACTGAGCATGTGCAGAAAGTGCTCCCCCTGATGTTATTTTCACAAATAAACGCAGTCAAGATAAAAAAAGATGCAACAGCAGACTTTCATAAGCTCACAAAAAAAATGTTACTAGCATGTCACTTCAGCTACAATAGTCACCTTTGAAATTAAAATTCTGTTTTGTCAAAAATAACAACTTAATCATAAGTTCCTTTAGTAATGGAGAGGATTTTTTTTAAATCTCAATAGTAAGCTGATAACCCAACAGTTAAGAATGTTTTATGATAATTGACACAATTTCTCGCAGTCAATTTCATGCAACATAAATTTGAACCATAATTTCAACATAAACTGGCCAATAAATCATGCTGACTGTGATGTTTCTTCAGATAACAACTATTTAAATCATATGGATAATGAATGGACAAGAATAAACTTGGACAGCTCAACTTATTGACCGAAAGTACAGACGGTAGAAGTTTTTGGTACAGAGGGGAAAACATTCTGATACAATGGAACCAAATAAGGTAGTAATAAATAAGAATTCAGCTAGGCTCATTGCGCAGATCATGATGGAGGTAGTCAGCAAATATCATTAAAGAGCATCAAAAACTTCAATGTTATTGCAAATTTAAGATTTTTGAAGTTTATTTATTAATGTCAAAATAGACTTCTACTAACACTGCAGTGAAGTTACTGTGAAAATCCCCTACTTGCTATACTGCAGCACCGAGGAAGAATTTAGCATGGCCAATGCATTTAACCAACTTAGCTCTCAGACTGTGAGAGGAAACTACAGCACCTAGAGGAAACCCACACAGACAATGTGCAGACTCCACACAGACAGTGATCCAAGCTGGGAATCCAATCTGGGTCCTTGCTGGTGTGAGGCAGCAGTGTCACCTCATTAACTGCAAAGATCAGATATGGATATGAAGAACATGTATTGATCAGAAGTTGAAAATAGTACTTCTCACTTCAATAGAAAACAAAATGTCAGTGTGCCAAATTATAGTGCATCACCACAGACATGTCAGCAAGGATGTTGTTGTGCTGAGCAACAGTGGAAAATGTATGATAATGGCCAAAAATCCAATCTATGCTGCCTGTTTGCTGATCCAAACTAAATTGCTGTAGGTAGATTTTTTACTTAAGGACCTAATGCACTTAATCTATGCAAAACATCAACTATCCTGACAGTTTGGGTACTTAAGAGGGAACCAACCTGTACTGCAATGATGTTACGTACACTAACCTTAGCCGCAAAATGAAGTGCCAGCAAGAGTATCAAAGGCTGCCATCTGAGGTGGCAAATAGGTATGTTATCAAGTCCCATTGCTCTAATTCACATCTCTCCTATGTCAAAGTTAAATGGATAGTCGTACTTCTGTACTTCTAATATCCTCTCTTTTCTCTTCACTGCTCAAGATTAATCACATGGTCTGCAAGTACTCAGCAATTTAGATAGCACAGATTGCCACATTTAGCAAAAACAAGCATCAACCCAGACAGACATGTCACAATAAACATTTAATGATTCGAATAAGGAAACACCGCGACAAAGTAAAGGCAGGAGAGACAAGATTTGACCAGGTGTTGGTCAGTGAGTGTGATACTACATGAGTTATTTTAGGGTTGAAACCTCGGTGGATCTGCTTTTCAACAAAGGAAACATGGTCACTGATGGAACACAATGGGAGAGTGTGTTCCCCATTGGCCCAAATTACAGCTCAGAAGCAGGCTCATGAAAAAATGAAACCAGAAATACTGATGTTAGTTATGAGGGGCAACTAGATAACCTGAAGCTCCTTTCAGAATAATAACAAGGTCAAGAGAAAGAAAAACATGGTGTTGCAGGTTTAAGCTGTTTTGATCAAATACCTTCTGATGTGTAAATGTGACAATGGTGTTGTCTAATTGATCTGCCTGTGGGTAAGAAACTCTTGTTTCTTCAACTCTACTTCCATCTGTGCTATCAAAAAGGAGTCCATTTCTGTTTTCTACAAGATGTCACAGTTGTGAAAATTCATCTGGTCCATCATAATCTCGCCATTCAGTAGAATTTGACCTCCTCCATTGTGTTCCATCAATGACGTTTTAAACAATTCAATTTAAAATATTGATTACTCTTTATGTGAAGAAACTCCTGATATCAGTTCTAAAGTTACCTCTTATTAGTTAGAATCTGTGTGCAATTGCCCTCTTCCCACAGTTTAATTTAAAGTAGTATCATAGAAGATTACCTTGCAAATATCTTGGGTGCAATTTTACTGCCCGTTCACACTGCTGTGAGGTCTGAGAATTTGATGGCCAGCCAAATATCTGTTTATTGCAGTGGGATGGGAAAATCCCGCTGGCGTGTTAAGATTCCGGCCATTGAGTGCGAAATGGGAAATAATGAATCGACCACCTGGTATGTACCTCACCTGATTTTGGAAGTGAGAATTGGTTACTTTATTTGACAGGAAGGAATTAATCTTCACCATTATCAATAGTCAAAGGGTTTAGGAAGGAGAAATTTTTTTTAATGGTGCGTTTTATCTATTCATCTAAAATATCCTGTTACGACCAGTAAGAAGGACAGAACTGGCTTCTCTATTCAAACTCCTTGCCTGATTCTGACAAATGTTTTAAGTTTCATTTTCACAGAGATGTGCCTTTTCCAAATCCCAATATATTCTACTATTTAAGCTGTGAATAATAAGGAGCCAATCAAACAAGGTTTTCCTGAATCAAAGACTGATTTATTAACTACTAAACCCAAGAAAAAAATGATGAAAACACATCAAACATTTGACCCTTCTGCAAACACTCAAGCCCAAACACATATATAGATACATACACACATACATGCACATACACAGATGTGCAAGCATACACATAGACATGCATGCATACACATACACATATGTATCAGAAATAAGAAGAGGACATGGTTAAGTGTTCTTCAATTTTCCTCCAGACACAGGTTTTAAATGCTCTGGCTGATTTAGGTTAGCCAGTTTCTTGGATGTGGGTAGATGTAGATGATGATGCAGTTATTACAAGATATCCGTCTGCTGGCAGGTTCTTGGTAGAGTTGGCTTCTTGGACTGGGCAATTAGTTTATTCCAAAAGAGCAAGGCATGGTAGGGAAGTGGAGATAATAGCCCTCAGGCTTTGGGGGTGTCTGTCTATGACAGACATTGTTTCTATTTCCAGCACTTTTGCATTTTAATTCCTTGGACAACCATGAGTTGTGATGGGTCTCTGAATTACAAAAAATGTCTTTCTCTTCACACTCCCCTGAGGACTATTTGTTGGTTTACTCAACTTCATCTTGGAATGTGGCCATGCATTTTAAGCAATTTGCACTGTCCTCAGTTCAAATCACAATATTCCCAGTTGAAGTTGAAAAATTTAATTTTCAAAGACAAAGTGGCAGTGTATCCTAACAACTACTTTTGTGGTTTACTTCAGATATTTGGCAAAAAAAAATCATAATGCATGTTCAATTTAGAATATTGCAGTAACATCGATAATCTGGTGGTTGAAAAGACTTCAAGGTAGAATAGCTGTGTCCATTTTACAGGTATAGAACAGCCAAAACAAGGACTAAATTCAGGGCCCAATATCCCAAAATGTCAAAATAGATTGGATAAATTTTCAGATTAGGACAGGCAGTTGCATAGTGGTATTGTCATTGGGCTAGTAATCCAAGGATCCTGGGTAATATTCTGGGAACCTAGGTTTGAAACCCATCACAGCAGATGGTGTATTTTGAATTTCAGATAATAATCCGGAATTGAAACATCTAAAGATGACTGTGAAATTATTGTTCGAATTTCGTAAAAACCCACGTTCACTAATGGCCTTTATGGAGGGAAAGCTGCCATCCTTACCTGGTCTGGCTTGGTCTGGTCGAGCTGTGACTCCAGATTCACAGCAATGTGATTGACTCAAACATCCAAAATGATCGAATGAGCCACTCAG
Organism: Sphyrna mokarran; assembly: GCA_024679065.1. NCBI lineage: Eukaryota > Metazoa > Chordata > Chondrichthyes > Carcharhiniformes > Carcharhinidae > Sphyrna > Sphyrna mokarran. The sequence goes on along the minus strand of JAGIQG010000011.1, from coordinate 68,587,532 downwards.
TTCAAAGGCAATTAGGGATGGGCAATAAATGCTTGCCCAATCAGCGATGCCCAAATCCCATTCATGAGTTTTTTTTTTAAAAAGATGCTGCAGGAAATGCCTTTGGTAAACTCTGCATTTGTAAATGAGGGAGCTGATAACATTTCAGGCCCTACCTGACAAATTTGGTACCTCAGAGATTATCAGGAGCTAGGCCTTCTCTTCAGAATTCTTAATCTTCCCCAACTCTACGGTACCAATTACCTGCTTCCCTTCACTTCCACCCCCAGGACTTAACTTTGGGGAACACCAACATGACAAACAACCCAATACTCATTTCAAATGAGTGAACTACATACCTATTTCCTTTGCAATCTATAGGAGACATTTACGTGACATGTTGCCAAAACCTTTAGTTAGGATTTACTCCATTCGATGAATTGCCACATATTTTATTTGCGCTTATCCCCCTGCCACCCAGAATTCTAATGTAATTCTGTTTGATTTTTTATTCAACAGGATTCAAGAAATCTTGGTAATCTTCGGCACATTTTTTCTTCTAGTTTACAAATTTCAGTACACTTATGACCAAAGGAAGATTTTGAGTATTAGCAATGATTGATGATGAGTCTATCACAGTAGCTCACAATTACTTTTTAAATTTGCAACCAAAGAAACCAAAGCCTAAACCTAATGTATTGAGAGTCCACTTTATACACTATCTTTAACTTTAACTAAATTCATGAACTTGTCATTGATAGTTTATTTCACTGCCACAGGTTCAGTCACTTGTGCTCCTGATCTGTTCCAATGTCCCAACTCTCATGTTTGTCTCCCAAAACATTGGCTTTGTGATGGTGATAAGGATTGCCCAGATGGAAGCGATGAACTCTCCACAGCTGGTTGCAGTAAGTAGCGCTGAAAACAATTGCCTAAGGCACACTGCTTTCACAACAATTATACAGTAGGACTAATGTTTTCTGGAAAATGAATAGTGAAAGTTCATTGTCTGCATTATTCAGAAAGATTGAGTGAGTGAGCTATGACAGAACTGCTGCAAATGGTTAATTTGTTCATCTGTCTGGCATACATAATAGCAGCTTCTGATTTAGTTCAATTCATTTCTACTGCATGAATAATACTGGGAAATAGTAAATCTGGAAACTATGTAAAGAATGTTAATTACATGTATCAAATGTATGTTTCATCCTTTTAATTCAGTGACAGACTAGAGATTCAGGATGGCGAACTACATGGGGTAAATTTAAACCTTATTGCTTAGGCAATAAACAGATATTGGGAGTTAAAAAATAAACAAATCAATGGAAATAAAATTTAAGTGGTATTTAAGACACATCAGATTTACAACCTAGATTGAAAGTTTTAAATCTCCCTTATCTAAGATTTACTTGATCCTTTTACTGTTGCTGACATTTCAGTTCTCTTGCATTACCTCAGCCAAAATTGTATAATTATATTAAAAGTTTTACAAACCTAACACAGTGGAGAGAAACTGCCAATTAAATCTGTCACAGAAATTTGTCAGCGAACATTATTTTTTCATTAGTACATCTATGATAAAATGCTGTTAAACATTGTTATTTAATAGTTATTGGGTGGATATTGTGATATGACAAAGTCCATAAACATTATAGTCTCAAATAAGTACATTATACCAAAATCATACAATGTCTATAGTGCAGAAGGTGGCCACTCGGCCCATCGATTCCCCAACGACTCTCCAAAAGAACATCTTACCCAAGCTCATCCACCCCAACATATCCCCATAACCGCATGTATTTACCATGACAAATCCACCTAACATTCACATCTTTGGACACCGAGCGACAATTTAGCATGGCCAATTCCTCTAACCTGCACATCTTTGGACTGTGGGAATAAACTGGAGCGTCTGGAAGAAATTCCACACAGACAGTCACACAAGACCGGAATCAAACCAGTGGGAACTGCTGAGTCACTCATCTCCACGTGCTACCATGAGGGCAGCATCTCCTCAACAGTTTCTGGACTGGAGTGCTACTTAAATTACAACAAAAATAGTTGGCAGAAGGTCAGGGGCATTAACTTAAGGCCTCAACTATAAAATAATACCCCCCCAACTATGCTGTATTTATTTCCTCATTTTATTAAAATTCTTTCATGAGATGTGATAGTTACTAGCAAGTCGAGTATTTGTTGCCCATCCCGAATTGCCCCCTTAAGAAGCTGCTTTCCTGAATTGCAGCACTGAGCTGGAACTTAGAAGTGGGTTCAATTCCTGAACTGATGTTTCACTGCAATTAACTTCAGACTCAGAGGCAGCTATTCTACAACTAAACCAAAACTGAGAATAATGATTTGCTTTTTGGATGATTTTACTTCATGGAACAATTTCATCCTTCTCAATTTGTTGGAATGATATTATAATTACATTCGTAATTTAGTATATTTTGATGGAGCATTTGTGCACGTGCAATTTAGAACATAGAACATAGAACAATATAGCACAGAACAGGCCCTTCGGCCTTCGATGTTGTGCCGACCAAAATAAAAAGCAATGCCCCTCCAAACTAAACCATTCCCTTCTCTTCCATAAAATATTTATTTTGTGATAGAACTGTTTGCATTTATGTTTGAAAAGAAATGCTCTGACTACAGTAATGGAGCCAAGTGGAATAGTTTCAACCTGTATAATAACCTTTACATGCACTTATCAACTTTCATTTCATATCTTGTTTCTCCTCATTCTAGCACACAATAGCACGTGTGACCACAAAGCTTTTATGTGTCAGAACAAATTGTGTGTTTCACAATATTTTGTATGTGACCATGATGATGATTGTGGAGATGGATCCGATGAACCTCCAGACTGTGGTAGGTATAAAATATTCCTAATATTGAATCCTTGGTGGTACTTTAAATTTGATTTTCCTTTTTACGAATGCTAATACAGCCCCATGAGATCATGTAATCAGAAGCTATAACCACTTACAAGAACAAAGAACTGTTAATGCTGGAAATCTGAAATAAAACAGAAATGATTGTGGCTTAGGTCTTGACAGGTTAGATGTAGGGAGGATGTTTTCCCTTGTGGGGGAATCTAGAACCAGAAACGCACAGTTTAAAACTAAGGGGTTTCCCATTTAAAATGAAGAAATCTTTTCTCCTGGAAGGTTATTATTCTTTGAATCAGTGGAAGCTAGGTCATTGAATATATTCAAGCTCAGTTAGACAGAGGGTGGAATACTTCCATTTAGAGACTGAAGTGGAGCAGGGACTTTCTCACTGTGACAGCTAGCAGGAAAAGACTTCAAACCTTCCAACCCCAACATCATTAATTATGCACCCGCATGTGTCACACTGTATTCACAGAGGTCTTTGTAGTGAGTAGTCCACAGTTTTCAGAGAAATCCTACAGTGCAAAAAGCGGCCATTTGGCCCATCGAGTTTGCACCGGCCACAATCCCACCTAGGCCCCAGCCCCATATCCCCACATATTTACCCACTAATTCCTCTAATCTATGCATGTCAGGATTCTATGGGATAATTTTTCACATGGCCAATCAACCTAACCCGCACATCTTTGAACCAGTTTTGCCTGGTGTCATATTGTAAAGGTAACGAGCGTCACTGTCCCACAAAAAGTGGACCGGCTGAAACTGAAGATGGATCTCCTGGAACTCTGAGGCTGGAAAATAGACCCTCCTGAGAATGAAAATGGACCCTCTGGATTATTTCCAGGCTGGAAGATGGATTCCCCTCCAGGAAACCTATCCGGGAGCATTCACCTTCAGATGCATAGGTACATGAATAGGGAGGAATAGAAGGATATGGTCCAAGTAAGGGCAGAAGCTAATGTTTTAGTTTAGTTAGGGCATCATGATAGGCACTGGATCGGAGGCCTAAGGGCCTGTTCCTGCACTATACTTTCTTCTCTTTCCCGACCCAATGCTACAGAAGATACAAATGTTTGAGGTCATGTACTATCAATTCAAGAGCAGCTTCCTTCTTGCTGCCATCAAACTTTTGAATGGATCTACCCTTCACTAAGTTCATCTTTCTCTAAAGTTTATCTATGACTGTAACATTACAATCTGCACTGTCTCCTTCTCTGTCTGTATAGCATGCAAGAAACAATATTTTTCATTGTATACTAACATGTGGCAAAAGTAAATCAAGTCAAATCAAATGAAAATCAAATCATTGCTGTGGTATTCCAGAATCAAGTGTTGTTGGCAGCTTCTATCTGAATTCCACAAGCAACCCTAGGTATTATTCAGGCAAGTCCCAGCACCTGCATGCTGCGTTGTTCCAAATGTGTTTCCTGCCGTCAGTACCATGGAGAATCTTGCATGAAGGTTGGGTCTTCACCTACATCCCATTAAAGAGCGACGAATGAGACTTTCCCAATCTGCCATGATGGACTCCAGGGAAGATCCTGTTATAAATTCATGCCAGCATGAAATCAATTTCTAGGCCGCCTGCCATATTCTCCCACCATGTCAACCACTGAACATGCCAACGGAATTTGAGAGAATTCCACCCCGATATTTGATCTTCAAAGAAGTGTAGGGTTTTGGAGGGCCACCAAGAAAGTGGAATTTGAGAAAATTTTATTTCCTTAATTCGGAGTTAAACTTGGGAAACTAATTGAGAATTATCACTGTTTTGTCAATCAGGATTAAAGTGCAACTAATGTCGTAGGATGTTGAGTTTTCAAAGAATTTAAGACTGTAAGTAATATTACTAGTTGTACAGAAAGGGCGTATGATGTGACAAGTTTAATGAGCTCTGCTCCAGAATATGTAGAAAGCTGACATGCAAGAACAGCTCTTCACTTCTTTTCTGAGTACTCAACTCTTTTTAAGTCCTGAAACCTCAGGTATGTTTGTCCAGGTCTTTCCTCAGTAATCTTTTCCACCCTCTAATGTAAATAATCCTTCCAAAATTCTCCTACTTCACACCTTTTTCAAGGGTGATGCCTGGATAGATTAAGGCCCCTTTCGTCCAATAAAAATTTATTTTATTTTAAAATAGCCTCTGGGGCATCAGGTTTCTTGCCTAAACTTTGGGTTAAACATCATGCCTTTTGATGCCAATCAACTGCTGTTACTCTTTTGGACCTACACACCTATTCTGGCCATATTCTTATTCCATTTTGTTCCTTTCACTTCTCAAACTGTCCATTCCAGAGTAGTCCTATCTTCCCTTCCTGGCATCACACTAACTTCCAAATGTTTTTATTCATTTTGCTTTTAAGTTATATTTGCCTTGGTGTGCTCATATGCAATCTCCTAATAATGATAAAAGTGGCCGTTCAGAGATCTGATGTACCTCCTTATCAGGCTAATGAAGTGGACTATGTGATGGTCCCACTTATTGCAATATGTATGTATTTCAGCTAACAAGATGAAATGGAAAGCCTTCCTGCCATTTGCTCTCTCTTCTAAGTATGGCTTTTTATTCTAACTAACCAAACGTATCAAAGACTAGTGAATTTTATAGCCTGCTTTCCATGATACTGAAACCATAAGCAATTTCTCATAAAATGAATTTAAAACACAGTGAACTTAAAAAAAAACTAACCACTCCTTTACATGTTTCAAGTTAATTTTATGTGTAAGCATATTCAAACACTCTTACTAATTTCTAGCATTTTCTAACAATGAGGAAAAATGTGTAAATGGCAGAACAAAGATGCAGAGTGTCAAAGGACAACCCGAGGCATGTGGCAGATATATGCCACATCTGCCTGACATGTTTTGATCTCTTTGTGACCCTTCTTAACCATGATCACTGCCATTTACATTCCCTTTGTCTGTTTGTCGATCACATCTTTGTCAATTCCACTCTCCCCCCACCCCGTTTCACCCCCACAGTATAAATCTAATAATATTTCCTATTGCTTTCTGCTCTGACAAAGGATGATACAGACTTGAGAGCTAGAATTTTATTGGCACACCAGGTTGATTCCATAGGCAGGTGAGACTCAGAGAACAGCATTCTCTGTCGGTCTCAGGTGGGATCATGTGAAACTTGGGTGTAAGTGCTGGTAAAACTCCACACGAATTGTTAGGTCTATTCTCTCTCCACAGATACTGTCAGACCTGCTCAAATAATTAATAATTTTACATTGTATAGAAATGAAATGAGTTTCTCTCACAGAAGAGTTTGCATTCTTTCAAATTTAATGTTCCCCTTTGAGATCAGTTAAGTCTACAGGCTTCTTAAACTACTACACACTCTCTTCTTACCTGTAAGTGTTTCTCATTCTGCAGAGTGAAGACTCTGCTTGTATACGTTCACCCCAGGGAACTTTTCAAATAACTCCTCTGGTAGAACTCAAGGATATTTAATCTGGAGAAAGTTTTAGAATTCCTTTTGATGGAATCTATTCTTCTGTCTGACACAAAAAGCATTTGAAATTGAAAAGCACCTGGAAAGCAAAAATATGACAAAGAATAGTCAGCGCAGATTTCATGCTTGTCCAAGCTTATTCACCTTTTGAAGGAGTAACAGAAAGAATGGACAAGGCTAACACAGCAGATATAATATATTCGGATTTTCAAAAGGACTTCAATTACATGGCACACAGTAAACTCATGACTAAGGTCAGAACATGTGGAGGCAGGGGACAAATGGAAAAGCCAGCTACTGAACAGAAAACAAAACGTAGGTGTTGAGGGCAGCTAACCAGATTAGCACACAGTGAGAAGTAGTGCTCCATAAGGATTGATATGAGGGCAATTGTTATTCATAATTTGCATAAATAATTTGTACTCGAGTTAGAAAAGTGCAAAGGACAAAGACCAATTAACCACAGCAGCAGGCTCTTTGGCCCTCCAAGCCTGCACCAATCAAGATGCCTGCCTAAAATAAAACCACATGCACTTATAGAATCTGCATCTTTCTATTCCCATCCTATTCATATATTTATATAGTTGTCCCTTAAATGCCACTGTCATACCTGCTCCCACTACTTCCCTGGGCAGCGTGTTCCAGGCGTTCACCACCCTCTGTGTAAAAATAAACTTGCCTCGCACATCTCCTCTAAACTTTTCCCCTCATATCTTTAAACTTATATCCTTCAATATTTGACTTTTCTAACCTAGGAAAAAGCATCTGACTATCCACTCTGTCCATACCATTCAAAATCTTGTAAACCCAGTAATTCCTAATAACCTAGTAATTGAAGAATTTCCAGCCAGCAAAAAATTGTGAGTGTAAGTAACCCAAAGGAAGATTGCAACAAAACTTGAGAAGACACTGATAACTTTGCAGAATAAGAATGTAATTAGCTGATGGTCATATAATGCTTGGGTAATGAGAATCTTATGGAACAGAGGAGCAAAAGGTTACGTGATACAGATATATAAATAATCAAAAGTATGGGTATAGGTAGTTCATTTCTGTAGGAATGCTATTAAAGAGCAGAGAATGTATGTGAAATTTCTGTTGCATCTTGGTTAGGCTTGTATTTTGTGCATTTCTACCAAAATACAGAGTATTTTGTGCATTTCTACCTCCATAATTATGAAAAGGATGTGAGAAAAATTATTCACAAGGGTGATTCTAGCATGGAGAGGATATATTAATCAGCAAAGCCTTCAAAGCCTGTGGTTCCAGAAAAGAGATGGTTGTTAAGATTATGAAGTATTTGCACAGAAAAAAGATTTCCTCTTGTGGGTGAATGCAAAATTAGAAATTATAAGTTCGTAAGTTCATAAGATATAGGGGCAGAATTAGGTCAGGTGGCCCATTGAGTATGCTCCATCATTCAATCATGGCTGATAATTAGTCATTAATAAATCCAATAAAAAAAATCAGGAAAACATCTTCATCCAGAGAGAGGCAAATATTACAGATGTGTGTCAAGGGAACCTGGGTAAGCATATGAGAGAAAAAGGAATTGAAGGATATGCTGCTGGGGCTGGATGAAGAGCAGCAGGAGAACACTCATTTGGGGTGAGATATTTCCAGCAGCCTGTTTCTGCCCTGTGGAAGTGATGCATTTTGATAATTTATTAAATCGCTAGGAACAAGTCATTCATCATCTATACCCTCAGGTTGCATTCATAACAAATGAAAAGTTAATGGTTTATCTTTAGCGCTGTTTGGGCAGGAGACAGTGCCTAGGATATAGACTGATGAGAGAGGTTACTGCTCACACTGCTGTTGGGATCTAACCAGCCCTCAGCATCTTCACTCAGCCAGATCATTCAGTCATGTCACCACTTACCATTGAAGCTGCAGTGTTCAAAAATCTATTATCAAAGATAATTAGTCTATCGAGGTTGATCCAAGGAATATAAGAATATTTATGGCCATTGGAGACCTCTGCATTCCATCCAGACAACTATCACAGTTCTTTGTGCAAATATTAAGAGCTGCTCAGTATGATTTCTACTCACTTAATCATCCAGGCAAAGACTCTGTAAAATTTTCTTATCAAAGCAAATCAATGACATTTAATATTTATTCTTCTAAACAACTATATTCATAGAACATAGAACATAGAACAATACAGCACAGAACAGGCCCTTCGGCCTTCGATGTTGTGCCGACCAAAATAAAAAGCAATGCCCCTCCAAACTAAACCATTCCCTTCTCTTCCATATACTTATCAATTAACCTCTTAAACGCCACCAACTTGGCGCATCTACAACAGCTGCAGGCAGGGCATTCCACTCCCTAATCACTCTTTGAGTAAAGAACCTACTCTGATATCCGTCCTATAACTCATACCCCTTAATTTAAAGCTGTGTCCCCTCGTGCTAGCTTTCTCCATCCTAGGAAAAAGGCTATCACTGTCCACCCTATCTAAACCTCTAATCATCTTATATGCTTCAATAAGATCCCCTCTTAGCCGCCTCCTTTCTAACGAAAACAACCTCAAATCCTTCAACCTCTCTTCATAGGACCTGCCTCCATACCAGGCAACATCCTGGTAAACCTCCTCTGTACCCTCTCCAATGCCTCCACATCTTTCTTATAATGTGGGGACCAGAACTGCACACAATACTCAAGTGCGGCCGCACTAGAGTTTTGTACAGTTGCAACATGATGCTGCGCTCCTAAATTCAATCCCCCTACCAATAAAAGCTAAGACTCCATATGCCTTCTTAACAACTTTATCCCTTGACTGCCTACTTTCAGGGATCTATTGACACATACACCAAGATCCTTCTGTTCCTCAACACTATTAAGAGCCCTACCATTACCCTATACTCTACACATTTATTGTTCCTGCCAAAGTGCATTACCTCACACTTTTCCACATTAAACTCCATTTGCCACCTCTCGGCCCAGCTCTGCAACTTGTCCAAGTCACTCTGTAAACTAAAACACCCCTCTTCACTATCTACCACACCACCAACTTTATATCATCTGCAAATTTACTGATCCATCCCTCAATACCCTCATCCAGATCATTTATAAAAATTACAAACAGCAGGGGCCCCAAACAGACCCCTGAGGACACCACTTGTCACCGAACTCCAGATGAATATCTCCCATCAACCACCACCCTCTGTCTTCTATCTGCAGCCAATTCCTAATCCAATAGCTAATCACCCTCTATTCCACACATCTGCATTTTCTGTAGAAGTCTTCCATGGGCCACCTTATCAAACGCCTTACTAAAGTCCATATATACACATCAACCGCCTTACCCCCATCCACCTCTCTGGTCACTTTCTCAAAAACTCAATGAGGTTAGTAAGGCATGACCTACCCTTCACGAAACCATGCTGACTATCCCCAATCAATTCATTTCTCTCTAAATAACTATAAATCCTATCCCTAATAATTCTCTCCAATACCTTGCCCACAACAGAAGTAAGACTCACTGGCCTATAATTCCCAGGAAGGTCTCTCTTCCCTTCTTAAACAATGGACCACATTCGCTATCCTCCAGTCCTCCGGAACCACACCCGTAACCAACGAGGACCTGAAGATCAGAGCCAGAGGCTCTGCAATCTCCTCTCTTGCCTCCCAGAGAATCCTAGGGTAAATCCCGTCCGGCCCAGGGGACTTATCCAACTTCAAACCCTCGAGAATTTCTAACACATCCTCCCTATCTACTACAATACTCCCCAATTTGCAACCCTGTACCTCAGTGCTCTCCACAGCTACATTTCCAGCACTCTGCGTGAATACCGAAGAGAAATATTTATTCAGTGCCTCACCAATCTCTTCAGGCTCCACGCACAACTTCCCACTGCTGTCTATGACTGGCCCTAATCTTGCCTAACCAATCTTCTATTCTTAACATATCGAAAGAAAGCTTTAGGATTCTCCTTAATCCTATCAGCCAACATCTTCTCGTGTCCATCTTAGATTATTTTTGCTATTATTATTAAACACAAATTATTCACGTAGACCTGTAGCTGTTCTTATAATCTTATAATCTCCTAACTGGATAAACACCTTGTTCTTTTTCAAACATGCAAGTGAACACAACACAAACTGCTACAGCTGGGAATCTTTATCACATAGCTGCTCCTCCATAAGTGGTCATAAATTTTTCTGAGATCAAACCTTGATTTGATTTGATTTATTATTGTCACATGTACTGGGATACAGTGAAAAGTATTGTTTCTTGCGGGCAAAACATACCGTTCATAAAATACATAGGGGAAAAGGAAAACGATAGGATGCAGAATATAGTGTTGCTGTTACAGGTAAGGTGAAGAGAAAACTCAGCTTAAGATATAATAGGAATTCTTTGTAATTGTTAGCTGTTACGAATATTTTATAGCTCTTTGTTTATAATCCAAGTAAAGGAACCAGCACCTAAACGTTATCCATTACTCCCAATATTTTCCAAAATTCACCTTTCCATCAATACTCAGGACAAATATAACAACTTATCCAGCACCTCCAATGTAGTAAAACATCCCAAAACACTTCAAAGGTTTGGAATCAGTACGTGTATATGCAATACTTTTCATCATTTAAAGTCTGCATTTTAAATATATATCATCCTTCAACTGTTCAATTTCTCCAGTGCTCTTGCAAAGGTCTGTGCTTAAACCTGCACATAATTTTTTAGACAAGGCCCATCTGTGCAAGGTTAAATGAACATCTTTTCACTTAGAGTCAAATGTTCTTCCGATGTCTCATTGTATCTGATTAGTCTGGTTAACAACAGCTGTACACAGCCTGGATAATTTCACTAATTGGCAAATTATCAAATTATGGTCAATTTAGTCATATTTTCTTTATATCCAATGTCTATATTCCATTGCATCCACTTATTTATCCAGTTTTATTTTTAATGATACCAGTCTCCTCATTACTTAACTATACTGCATTGTGCCATAAATGAATTTTATCCATGACAGAAAATACTGCTTTAACTTTATGAGGGACAGTCCCAAAGAACTCAATGATCTCCATTCATATATAGCTTTTCCTCTTCACTGGAATGCCAGTGTATTTGATCTAATTAGCAATTAATTGTACATGCTTTAATCCACTATTTAAGACTCAGATGTGTAATTTTATCCAACAAAGTTAGTTAACATTGTGTTTGCTTCTTTTTTGAAGGAGACACAAGGAAAACATGCAAGCTCCACGCAGACAGTCACCCAAGCTGGAATTGAACTGGGGCCCTGATGCTGTGAGGCAACAGTGCTAACCACTGTGTCACTCTGCCACCCTTGCCCCATGTTTCAGCCTTAGGATTATCACTACGTTTAAAGTGGGCTCCCTAGCCTCCATCAGGGAAGCTTACTGATATAGGAACAGAGGTTTTCTGTAGTGTGGTAATACCAGTAGCCTTGTGCAAATTGGGCCCACCCTCTTTTGATCTCCGTCATTTGCATTTGTTTTTTGGGCTTTCGGTCCCCTACTTCATCAACATTGTCATGATGGACATTAAGGACACTGGAATCCAAGTGTGAGTGGCCAGCTATTGACCTTTCATGTCAGAAATCAGTAGGACCTAAAATTGGACAGAGATGTGGCCAAGCATGTGCAACTCATTCCACTATCCTTACCCAATCCAATTCCTACTGTAAAAGTAGGAGAGGGAGGATGAAAAATCATACCTCAATAATTAAGGTTTAAAATTACATAGCTGAAAATTAAAGATCAACAGAAATTATGCATTTTATTTTGTGGATCTTTTAGTGTACAAAACATGCGGACCACATGAATTCCGTTGCGCCAATGGAAGATGTCTTGTGAACTCAGATTGGGAATGCGACGGGGATTTTGACTGTCTTGACTATTCTGATGAAGCACCAAAAAATCCAAAGTGTGAAGGAACAGGTAGAGACTTTTTTTTAATGTTCATTGCTTTATTGTTACTGATCAATGACTTCCTGATAATGGTTGATTGGAAATTCCAATTGGATTGGTATCATACTATATATACAAAATATCAGCTTATAATTAGAATTCATAAAAATATGAATGTTATCTCAAATGTTGCCTGGAATTCAAAATGGCATCACTTGCATCAATACAGAAAGGCCTGGATTTTGCTGTCAGTGCTGAAGAAATGTTTATTGTTAATTATACTTACAGTAGCTTGCAGACATTTTGCAATTTTTGAACAATACCTTTTGATTATGAGAGATCATTTGCAGAATGTCATTCTCAACAGAAAATGTGTGATGTGTGTTAACAGGGCGAAAGGCAGAATGTCTATTCAATCAGACACAATGAAGAGTCTTCACTGACCATGCAGAATCTAAACCAGGAAATTAAAATTTAAATATTGTAAAATCATGTATTGGGAGCAATATAGTGAAGGAAAAGAAAGTAGGGATTAAATGGAAGAGGTTAAATGTGGGAACGTTCTGAAGAAATAAGACTCCACAATTGTAAAATTAAATTTTCACTGCCAGAGAAGTTATCAAACAGTAATTAGGATTTATCACATTGTGAAAAATGCACATACCTGAATGTATCAGTTCTAACTTTTTTTTTAGGTAAGTAGTAGTTACGTGGAGCAACTTAGCTCATAGGTTTCAATGCCGGGGTACTGGTATAGTGCAATATTAAAAAAATAATAATTCTAAGGATATGAGACATTGTATAACACACTGGTGAGGCCGAATTTAGAGTATTGTGTGTAGTTTTGGTCACCTAATTATAGAAAGGATATTAATAATGTTGAAAGAATGCAGGAAAGGTTTACAAGGATGTTGCCAGGATTTGAGAAATTGAGTTACAGAGAAAGGTTGAATAGGTTAGGACTTTCCTAGAGTGTAGAAGAATGAGGGGAGATTTGATAGAGGTGTACAAAATTATAATGGGTATAGATAGAGTTAATGCAACAGGCTTTTTCCACTGAGGCTAGGGGAGAAAAAACTACAGAACATGGGTTAAGGGTAAAGGGGGAAAAGTTTAAACGGAATATTGAAGTGAAGTTTCTTCACACAGAGAATAGTGGGAGTGTGGAATGAGCTGCCAGATGAAGTGGTAAAAGCGGGCTCACTTTTAACACTTAAGAAAAACTTGGACAAGTACGTGGATAAGAGAGGTGTACAGGGATATGGTTCAAGTGCAGGTCAGTGGGACTAGGCACAGCCAAGAAGAGCCAAAATGCCTGTTTCTGTGCTATAATGTTCTATGGTTCTATAGTTCTATGAGCATCGCTGCTAAGACCAGCATTTATTACTCATTCTTAATTGTTCTTGTAAAGGCGGTGATGAACTGGCAGTTTGAACCACTGCAGTCCGAGTGATGTTAATAAATCCACAATGCTGTAAGGGAGGGAGTTCCAGGATCTTTGACCCAGCATCATTGATGGAATGGCAACATGGATCCAAATCAGGAACGTGTGTAACTTGAAGAAGATTTTGCAGGTGGTGGCATTCCCATGCATTTGCTACCTTTGTTTCTTCTGTCTGATAGAGATCATGGAGTTTGGAAGTGTCACTGAAGGAATGTAGGCAAGTTGTTGTAATGCATCTTGTATACAGTACACACTGAATGCCATTATTGGTCCAGTGGTGAGGGGTGTTTAAAGTGATGGATGGGATGCCGTTCAAGACAGTTGCAGTGTTGGCATAATTGGATAATGGTAGACAGTATCATATATGTCAGTGCTATTGGAGCTGCACTCATCCAGGCAAGTATTCCATCACACATCTGTCTGTATCTTGTAAATTGTGGACAAGCTTTTGGAAGCTTTTTTCTGAGTGGAGAATGTTCATGAAGAGTTCCCCAAGGGTCACTATTAGGATCTATCATAATGGCCTAAACATGGGTGCGCATGGCACAATTTCAAAACTTGTAGATGACATAAAACTTGCAAGTGTTGGTACACTATAAGAGTGGTAATAAAATTTAAGAAAACACAATCTAGTGGAATGGGCAGATACATGGCAAATGCAGGAAGGCATGCCAAGAGCTGCTGCTACCTAAAATTGAGGTAGCAACTTGGTGAAGCTACCACACAGACTTCTGTTCCAGAATGAGTTCCATCTCTCACTGGTTGTTTTAGTACAGCTACAATACTGGCATTTATCCAACAATGTAGAAAATTGCCCAAGTGTATTCTGTCCACAAAAAGCAGGACAAATCTAATCTAGCAAATTACCAACCCATTAATTTACATCCAGCCATCATCAAAGTGATGGAAGGTGTCATTGACATTGTTGTCAAGAAGCCCTTATTCAGCAACAATCTTTTCACCGACATTAAGTTCGGGTTTCGCAAGGGCTACTTGGCTTCCAATCTTATTACAGCCTTGGCTAAACATGGGCAAAAGAGCTGAACACCAGAAGTGACGTGAGAATAACGGCCCTTGTTCACTGATGATTACACAACATTCAGCATTCCTCAAGATATTGAAACAGTCTGTTCCTATATGCAACAAGACCTGGATAACATTCAGGCTTGGGCTGATAAGTGACAAATAACCATTTGAGCCACACAAGTGTCAGGGAATGATCATCTCCCTTAGGCATTCGATAGCATTACCATTGCTGAATCCCCCCACCATCCTGAGGATTACCATTGGCCAGAAGCTGAACTGGTCCAGCCTCATAAACACTGTCGCAAGAAGAGAAGATCAGAGTCTAAGAATCCGGAGGGGAGTAACTCACTTCTTGACTCCTCAAAATCTGTCTACTACCTGTAAGGCACAACTCAGGGGTGTAATTAAATATTTTCCACTTGCCTGGATAGTACTGTTTGAACAAGAAACTTGACAGCATCCTGAACAAAGGAGCCCACTTGATTGGCACAACTTGTAATATTCACTCCCTCCACCACCAATGTACAATGTATTTAGTAATGTGTACCATTTCCACGATGCGCTGTGACAATTACTAAGGCTCCTTTGATGTGATTTGATTTATTATTGTCACATGTATTGTTTCTTGTGTGCAATAGAGAAGGAAATGAGAGAGTGCAGAAAGTTTACAGTTATAACTAGTGTGTAGAGAAAGCATCTCACAAATCCTCAACCACTACCACCTAGAGGGGTGAACAGATGCAGGGAAACACCAAAACAGACAAGTTCCCTCCAAACCATATCTCACCGTGATTCGGAGCCATATGTCTGTTTCTTCACTTCACTGAGTCAAAATCCTGGAACTCTCTTCCGAACAGCACTGTGAATATACATACATCACACGAACTGCAGCAGTTCAAGAAGGCAACTCACCACTTGTTAAGGACAATTAAGGATAAACAATAAATGCTGACCTAGCTAGCAATGTCCACATCCTGCAAATAAAAATGTAAATGCAGAGAAGTGTGAAGTGATATATTTTAGTATCAAGAATGAGGAAATATATGAAATATGAAATAAAGGGGTGCAAGTGTAGGCAGACCTGGGGGTATGGGCACATAAATTGCCAAAGGTGGCAGTATAGGTTTTAAAATGAGATTTATAAGGAATTTGCTTTATCGTGTATTCTATAAATGCAGGCAGAGTGCAAAAGCATAGAAGACATCGTGAAACCATTTGCACTGACTAGTGCAGCTTCAAGTAAAATATTGTGTCCAATTCTGGGCACTCCACTTTAGGAAGGGAGCATAGGCATTGGAGAGATGCAGAAAAAGATTCAGAAGAATGATTTTGGGGATGAGAGATTAATTTATGGCAATTGATTTTCAAAGTGGAAGTTGTTCTACGTTAGGGAGATTTCACACAAATGTTCAACATCATGAGTGGTCAGGGCAGAATAGATAGGGAGATATTTTCCCATTAGCAAAGTGTCAAGACACTAAGAAGTCTCACAACACCAGGTTAAAGTCCAACAGGTTTATTTGGTAGCAAAAGCCACTAGCTTTCGGGGTGCTGTTCTTTCGTCAGGTAAGTGGGAGTTTTGTTCACAAACAGGGCATATAAAGACAAAGTCAATTTACAAAACAATTGATGGAATGCAAATATTTACAGGTAATCAAGTCTTAAAGGTACAGACAATGTGAGTGTTTACTCCACTCACTCAGGCAAGTGGAAAGTATTTAATTATACTCCTAACTTGTGCCTTTTAGATAGTAGACAAATTTTGAGGAGTCAAGAAGTGAGTTACTACCTACAGAGTTCTCAGACTCTGACATTCTCTTCTTGCAACAGTATTTATATGGCTGGACTAGTTCAGTTTCTGGTCAATGGTAATCCCAGGATGGTAAAGGATTCAGCAATGGTAATGCCACTCACAATATCTGTACCTTTAAGATTTGATTACCTGTAAAGATTTGCCTTCCAACCATTATTTTGCAAATTGAGTTTGTGTCTTTATGTACCCTGTTTGTGAACAGAACTCCCACTTATCTGACAAAGGAGTAGCACTCTGAAAGCTAGTGGATTTTGCTACCAAATAAACATGTTGGACTTTAACAGGTGTTGTGAGACTTCTTACTGTGTTTACCCCCGTCCAACACCAGCAACTTCACAAGGTGTCAAGAACCAGAGGACACCAAATTAACAGGAAAGAATAGACTTGTTAGCCTTACATCAGTGCTGGAATCTGTTATTAAGGCATGACAAATGGACACTTGGATATTCATGATCTGATTGGGCATAGTCAGGATTTATTAATGGTAAATCATATTTAACAAAGGTGTTAAGTTTTTTGAGGATGTTACTAACAAAATTGATAAAGAGTCAACGGACGTGGTATATTTGGATTTTCAGAAAACTTTTGGCAAAGACCCCCACAGGAGGTTGATTAACAAAATAAAAGCAGGTGGGATAGAAGGCAACATACTGTTATGGATTAAGATTGGTTAACAGGCAGAAAGCAAATAGTAAAAATAAACGGGTAATTTTCCAGTTGGCAGGCTGTGGCCAGTGGGGTACCACAAGGATTAGGATTCGAGCCCCAGCTGTTCACAATATATACCAATGATTTGAATATGGGATGAAATGTAATATTTTCCAAATTTGGGGATGTTACAAAGCTAGCTGCGAGTGTGTGTTGTGAAGAAGATGTAAAGCAGCTATAGGAGGATTTAGACAGACTTAATGAGTGGACGAGAACATGGCCGATGCATTATAATGAGCAGAAATGTTTGGTACTCCACTTTGGTGGAAGAAACGGATGTACGGAGCATTTCCTAAATAATGAAATGAGAAAATCAATGGAACTGACCAACCTTGTGAACTGATCTGAATCTTTTAAAAGGGACTTAAAAAATTGAACTTTTTTTTGTATTTTTGAATAGAACACTGCAGTGTACCTACCATTAACTTGAGCCATATGGTAACTCATGCAATACAGATTTATTCTCAGTGTGATTAAATGGCAAGTCATTAAATCTTTTAGTGCATTGCCATCATTGTCTGTTTCAAACATTCCAAAATGTTCATCTTGTGAATTGAAAACAGCAGGAAACCCAACATTGTGCCACAACACTCTACAATCTGTTTTGCTGTGCCTGCTGTTCTGTTTTCTTTGCTGTCTTGCTTGTTTTGTCACTGTCGATTGTCATTACAGAGCCTTTTAATTCTAATTTTTAGCATCCTCCAGTTGCTTTCAATAATCATTGGCATTTTCCACTTCCCTCGCTCTCTTTTATTCTAATAATGTTTTACAATCTACAGAGATGGGAAATAATTGACTGGCCACTCAAAAAATAATATAAACGTTTTCTATATTCGCAATCAGAATCCCAAATAACTGGGTCCGTTTGGCAAATCGAGTGAAAAGCTGTCATGTTCTGTAAATGCAGCACAAATCTTCGCAAGTCACAATTGTCTTTATAAATAGTTTTTGTGCATGCTTTGATGGCTATCATTGTTCCAGATACAATGGTGTGAGTTGACAATTTAATTTAATTGCGAGATGTAATCTTGAAGCTTAAGAAAAAGGAATGATGTTGAGGCTATCATTTGGAATTAACTGTGTTTTATTTCCTTTATTAAGAGCAAAATAAGTATTAATGAATAGTTGCTTCTTTATGGTGCATGTAATAAGTTGAAAGTCAGTTTAGCAAGAGTGTAAATTCATTGGTGGCATGGCAAGTCATGAAGATTGAAATAGACTACAGGAGATTAGAGATAAAGTATTAGCTTGAACAGATAGGTGATAAATGCAGTTTGTACACATTGAAATTAAGAATAAGCAACAGAAAACATTTGAAAAGAAATAAAATGGTGGGGGCCATCTTCAGTCCATGTTCGCCAGCCGTGCGAATGCCAGCAGGGGTTCAAAATCCAGTGTTGTCATTCTTGCCGGCGAATTTGCAATTACTTGATCTGAAGGCAAACTATTTGGTATTACAGAGTTAAGTTAAGACATTATGCATCTTGTTTCCAGCATGGTTGCCAGGCTAAGTATCCTACTCTCCATATCTTCCCTATTTTGCCTTAAATTTGACTTTGATTTTTCTGGCTTTCATTCATTTCTATTTTGGGTAGCGCTGGAATGCAAATAAGATAGAAATATAGTAATGTTACTGGAAAAAATCTGAACTAATACTCATGAGACATGAGCGCAAATTCCACCAAATAAGCTGGAGGAATCAAAATTCAATTAATAAATCTGGAATAAAATGCTAATATCATGAATAATGATCATGGGATTGTTGGGGAGAAAATCTCATCTGGTTCAAAAGTAAAGTTCATTTATTAGTCATAAGTAGACTTACATTAACACTGTAATAAAGTTACTTCAAAAATCCTCCAGTTGCCACACTCTGGCACCTGTTCGGGTATATTGAACATGAATTTAGCATGGCCAATACACCTAACCAGCATGTCTTTTGGACTATGGGAGGGAACTGGAGCACACAGAGGAAACCTACATAAACATGGGGAAAACATGTAAACTCTGCACAGTGACCCAAGCTGGGAATAGAACCCTGGTCCATGGTGCCATGAGACAACAATGCTAACCACTGTGCCACTGTATCGCCCAGTAATGTCCTTTAGGAGTGGAAATCTTACTTCCTTAACCGATCTGATTTTCAGGACATCACAAATGTGATTTGACTCATAATGGCTCTCTGAAATAGGTAAGCAAGCCACTCAGTTGTAGGCAGCTCATCATCATCTGCTCAAGAATATTTAGGCGTTGGCAATAAATGATGGCCTGGCCAGTAATGCTTATATCCCGAGAACTAATATCATAAAAGCAAGATTTTGGCATGATATTGCAATAGATTGTGTTGCCAAATGCTAAGTGTGTCAAAGAGGTAAAATAAGATAAATACTCACAAGTAAGCTCTTGATTTTTAAAGGAATAATACCAGAATCAAAACAACAGAAAATACAGAGAAAACATTGAGCAGAAAAAGTTAGGAAGACAGACAGGTTTTCGCTCTTGGCTTTCTACTTGCCTGAAATTTTGCACTTTTTTTTAATAGTCTCTTGGTGAAGCTAATTACTGTGCCTGCGTTACCATTTAAACTTAATTTAACATTCCCTTTTAAACCGCTGTGGGAATCTCAGAGATTGATTTTAAACCACTAGATCCCAAAGCTTCCAAGTTTACAGGCTATTGACTTTCTTCTCATGTAGACACATAACCTCAAATGAAGGAGAAGAATTCAGTCCCATTTTAGTTTAAACTTAGGCTGTTGGCTACATTATTGAGGACTTCTTGAAGATATTAATGTTTTGTTCTTGCTTAAATAAAATAAATATTGCTGGACTGTTTTAGTTTGTAGTCTGAATGGCTAAGAGCAAGCATCATTGGATCAGGCTTAGGAGAGGGTACAACACCTCATTTATCAGCTTGGATCTTGTTTGTCTCTTTGTGGGGACTTTGAGTTGGATTCAATTGGATTTTGGGTTTTGGAGCTGGCGGGGAGTGAATCTGAGCATTGGCTTTGTCACTTTAAGAACAGAGTATGTCTACAAGAAAGTCAGGTATGATTTAGGAAGATCTATCAAACGTGCCAAAATATAGTACCAGACAAAGCTAGAATCCCAGGCCAACCAGCTATTGACGACAGCTCAGGTTTCAACACCATTATTCCTCCATACTTCATGGCCTGGGGCTCAGCTTCTCCCTCTGTGGCTGGATCCTGAATTTCCTAACTCACAGACCACAATCAGTAAGGATAAACAACAGCACCTCTTCGACGATCTTCCTCAACACCAGTGCCCCACAAGGCTGTGTTCTCAGCCCCCTACTGTACGCCTTATATATCAATGACTGTGTGGCCAAGTTCCCAACCAATTTGATTTTCAAGTTTGGAAATGACAGTACCACTATGGGTCAGATCTCAAACAATGAAGACACAGAGTACAGGAATGAGATATAGAATCTGATGAACTGATGCAACAAAAATAATTTATCCTTCAATGTCAACAAAACAAAGGAAATAGTCATCGACTTCAGGAAGCATAGTGGAGAACATGCCCTTGTCTACATTAACAGGCATGAAGTAGAAATGGTCAAAAACTTTAAGTTTTTAGATGTCCAGATCACCAACAACCTGTTGGCCTCTCTGTGTTGATACTATAGTTAAGAAAGCCAACCAATGCCTATATTTTCTCAGAAGATTAAAGAAATTTGATATGTTAATTACAACTCTTACCAGCTTTTACAGATGCGCCATGGAAAGTATTCTTTCTGCTTGTATGCAAGAAACTACAAAAAGTTGTGAATGTAGCCCAATCCATCACACAAACAAGCCTCCCGTCCATTGACTCTGTCTACACTTCCCACTGTCTCAGCAAAGCAGTCAGCATAATTAAGGGCCCCATGTATCCCGGACATTCCCTCTTCCACTTTCTTCCATTGGGGAAAAGATGCAAAAGTCTGAGGTCACTGACTCAATAACAGCTTCTTCTCTGCTGCCATCAGACTTTTAAATGGACCTACCTCATACTAAATTTGTCTTTCCCTACACCCTACACCTGAAGGAGAATTTAGCATGGCCAACACACCTAACCAGCACTTCTTTCAGATTGTGGAAGGGAACCAGGGCAGCTGGAGGAAACCCATGCAGGCACAGGGAAAATATGCAGACTTTGCACAAAAAGTGATCCACACTGGGAATCAAACCCACATTTCTGACCTATCAGAACTCCTCCAAAATAAGGTCAAAATTGCACAGTGCTCAGCACCATTTGCAATTCCTCAGACATGGAAGCAGTTTGTATATCGTATGCAGCAAAACTTGGACAATAATCAGTTTTGGGTTGATAGGTGGAAAGACACTCATGTCACAGAAATGCCAGGCAATGCCCATATCCAACAACAGAGAATCTAACCATCTTAGCTTGACATGACTGTAATACTACATTCTGGACTCCTTCATTTCCTTCTCTATGAACTGTTTGCATTGTCTGTATAGCGTGCAAGAAACGATACTTTTCACTATATACTAATACATGTGACAATAATAAATTAAATCAAATCAAATAAAAAAGAATGTAGCAAATTTAATTGGGCTAAAATTTGGATGAATCCTCTGATCAGGTGCAGTAATCATGATGTGTGATTAATCTAGGCCCAGTTTAATTGAGGCCAACACTGTGCC
This sequence comes from Sphyrna mokarran, assembly GCA_024679065.1. Taxonomy (NCBI): domain Eukaryota; kingdom Metazoa; phylum Chordata; class Chondrichthyes; order Carcharhiniformes; family Carcharhinidae; genus Sphyrna; species Sphyrna mokarran. The sequence continues at coordinate 68,565,647 of JAGIQG010000011.1, read as the reverse complement.
ACATTTGCATTATCTATTCATCAAGTAGTATGCAGCTTATTTTCAAAATGTTGTCTGACTTCATAGTCAACAGGGGGCCAGGTGAATATATGGCTTATACAGTGCACAGCTAAACTAAGCAAAACACAAGAATTAGTGGGTCATTTGTCTCCTTGAACTTGTTCTGCCATTGGATAAGATCATTGTATCAATTCCATTTTCCTGCCTGGCCCTTGTACAGATATTTGAATAAGGAGCAGGAATAGGCCACTTGGTCCCTCAAACTTGACACAAGACGATTGAAGATGATCTGATGGTAATCTCAATTCCACATTCTCAACTATACCGGAAAACATTTCCTTCCTTTGCTTGTCAAGAATCTATCTAGCTCTGTCTGAAAAGCATTCAGTGGCTGGAATCTTATCACCGTTCTTGCCGCTGGGATTTTTCCAACCTGCTGTAGTAAACGGAGACTTGGCTGGAACCAAATTCTCTGAACCTTGCTGCAGTGGAAGTATGCAATGAACAGCAGGTAAGATCATGCAGAAAAGCTCTGCTTCCATCACCTTTTGAGAAAAAGAATTCCAAAGAAAGTTTAAAGTTGAAGTTTATTTATCAGTCACAAATTGGCTTATATTAACATTGCAATGAAGTGAAAATCCCCTAATCCCCACATTCCAGTCTCTGTTCGGGTACACTGGGGGGAGAATTTAGTATGGCCAACGCACCTAACTAGAACTTCTTTCAGATTGTGGGAAGAAACCAGGACACCTGGAAGAAACCCATGCAGGCATGGAGAGAACGTGTAGACTCTGCACAGACAGTGACCCAAACTGGAATTGAACACAGGTTCCTGGTGCTGTCAGAACTTCTCCAAAATAAGGTCAAAAGTGCACAATGCTCAGCACCATTTGCAATTTCTCAGACACCGAAGCAGTTTGCATATCATATGCAGCAAGACTTGGACAATAGTCAGCTTTGGTTTGATAGGTGAAAAGACAGTCATGTCACAGAAGTGCCAGACAATGTCCAGATCCAACAAGAGAGAATCTAACCATCTTGGCTTAACATGCAATGGCATTATTATTGCTGAATCCCCCACTTTCAACACCCTGTTACCATCTCCCAGAAACTGAACTGGATCAACCTCTTAAATACTGTGACTACAAGATGAGATCAGAGTCTGGAAACTCTAAGCTAAGTAACTCCTGACTTTCCAAAGCCAACTCACTTTGGACTGTTTGGAACACCCTCCACTTGCCTGATCGATACTGCTCTGACAAGAAGCAAGAAGTTCAACATCACAGAGTCATAAAATCATAGAATCCCTACAGCACTGAAGGAGGCCATTTGGCCCATTGAGTCTGCACCAATAACAATTCTACCTAGGCACTATCCCCATTAATCCCCCTGAGACTAATGAGCAATTGAGCATGGTCAATCAACATAATCTGTACGTCTTTGGAATGCAGGAGGAAACTGGAGCATGTGGAGAAAACCCATGCAGACAAGGGTAGAATGTACAGATAGTCACTTGAGGCTGGATTTGAACCCGGTCGCTGGTGCTGTAAGGCAGCAGTTCTAACCACTGTGTCACTGTGCCACCAGAACAGAAGGGTTGGCTTGATTGGCTTCATATCCATCAACTGTCTCACTTCCTCCACCAGCGACACACAAGATCAAAAGTGTGTACTATATACAAGGTACACTGCAGTGTTCACTAATGGCCCTTTGATAGCATCTTGCAAACCTTCAGCCTCTACTATCTGGAAGGGAAAGGGCAGCAAATATATAGCAACACTACCACCTGCAAGTTTCCCCCAAGCTTCAAATCATTCTGGCTTGGAACTTTATCATTGTTCCTTCACTGTCACTGAGTCAGTATCCTGGAACTCCCTTCCAAATAACACTGTAAATGTACCTGCACCAGTATCCATACCAAATAGTTCAAGAAGGCAAATCACCAGCATCTTCTCAAGAACAATTAGGGATGGACAGCAGACACTGGCCTTGTTAGCAACACCCACATCCCAGCTGTATAACTGAGGAAAAAACAGATTCCATGTTTATGTGAGATTAAAACTGAAAATGCTGGAAATACTCAGCAGGTCTGGCAACACCTGCGCTAAGAGAAACCGAGTTAAAGTTTCAGATCGATGACCTTTCATGAGAACATTATGGTCTATTGATTGGAACATCATAAAATTTAACTAACACACTTTTAAAAGTATAATGCCTCCAGTAAAAAGGGGAATCCCATTATATGCCAATACTAATTTCTAACCTTTGGAGTAAAATAGTGTAATGCAACAGCAGTGTGGGGGCACCTGATGCATTTATGTGAAATTCCTTGTCTGTAATTTTATCAGAAATCTGAAAGATCTTTGTGTTAAACCGTCTCAAATTGTGGCTGTCTGTTTATTATGGTCCCTTGGCTTGCATCAAATAGCTTATGTACTAAGTAAAAGGAGTTTAAACTCTGTATTTATGGTTGGAAATCTAATCTTGGTATTGATTTTGGTGTTTCAAATCCTGAGTGCTTTATTCTCCAACTTGCAAACATCAACTTGATTGAAAATTGGTAAAATAACTCATGAAGTTCTCTTACCCGCTGTGAGGTAATAAAGGATACTCAAGATACACTAGTGATACAACGCAATACCTTTTTCAACGTATTATATAAAGTATTGGCTCATTCTTTTTCACTCAGCTATCATTTTCCAAAGTCCTCCTTGATTATCTTCTTAAGAATCCAAAGCACAAAATGAATAATGTTATTGTAATGAAAATTCGATAAGGTACGGTATTCCCCAGCCAGTATAATAACACTGACATCCATTCCAAGCTGTGAGGGGGAATAACTTTCACATAGCCTGCTTGGTCGTTTAGTACTGAAGGTGGTTGTCATGCTCATCTGTAGTAACTTTTTGCAAATGCATAAATAATATTTACATCATTTACACTGGATACCTGACCGTTGGGATTGAGGACAGACAAGGTTAGATTATACAAGGCATTGGTGAGACTGCACCTGGAGTACTGTGTGCACTTTTGGTCCCTTTAATTGATAAAAGATGTAGTGGCACTGGAGGCAGTTCAGAGAAAGTTCACTAGACTGATTATAGAGATAAGGGGTTTATTGCATGAAGAGAGATTGAACAACTTAGGCCTAGACTCTCTGGAATTTAGAAGAATGAAGAGCGATCAAATTGAAGTATATAAAATGATAAATGGTATGGATTAAGTAGGTGTGGAGCTTCCTCTTGTTGGGCATTCTAGGACAAGGGCCCATAGCATTAGGGTAAGGGGTTGCAAGTTTAAAAAGTATTGAGGAGAAACTACTTCTCTCAAAGAATTATGGATCTGTGGAATTCGCTACCCCAATGTGCAGTGGATGCTGGGACAGTGAGCAAATTTATGGAGGAGTTAGACAGATTTTTAATTGAAGGGGTATGGATAGAAGACAGGAAAAGGGGGATGAGAAGCATATCAGCTATGATCGAATAGCGGAGCAGGCTTGATGGGCCACTTGGCCTAATTTTGCTCCTTTATCTTATGAACTTACCCTTACACTGACCCAATGTCCACTCTTGGTAACCTTGATTGCATATAGCCAAAACTGAGAAATTTGTGTAGCTGCCACTCTATGGGGTGCAATTGAAAACAGTACAATGTCGTAAATTCAGTGTTTAGCTTTCATGTGAGTAATAGGGTCCTGATGCTGTATGTAGTTGTGGCATATATAGTGCTATGTTCTTCTTAGGGGTCTGCATGGTGAGGCACGCTATCCGCTGCTGTGACAGCCCAAACTCCATCACTGAGTGGGAGGAGGGAGAAAATCCTAGGATCAATTTGGAGAACCTCATTAGGAATCAATCCTCTTGTTATGATACATTTAGTTTAACAATGGAATTTGAAAATGGTGAGGAGGATTGGGGCTTTAAAATATTAGTAAAAGTGGAAATAGAGTGAGTGTTTCTAAATGCACTTCTGTATCTCAAATCCAGCTAGTCAGAAATAGATGCTAGCTGAAAAAAATGGGCAATTTTAGAATTTTTTTAATTCATTCATGGGATGTGTGTGTTGCTGGCTGGCCAGCATTTATTATTACCCATTCCTAATTGCTTTTGAGGGCAATTGAGAATCAAACACATTGCTGTGGCTCTGGATTCACATGTAGGCCAGACCAGGTAAGGACAGCAGATTTCCTTCCCTAAAGAACATTTATGAACCAGATGAGTTTTCCTGATAATCAACAATGGTTTCACGGTCATCAGTAGATTCTGAAGGTCAGATATTATTTACTGAAGTAAAATTCTACCATCTGCCATGGTAGGATTAATGTGCCCAGAACATTGACTGAGTTTCTGGATTAATAGTCAATAATAATAATACCAATGGGCCATCACCTCCCCTGGATTCCCTGTGCTATGTATCAATTTTAATGGAGCAAAAGAAAAAATATTTACCTGGTAAATTCAGCTCGATGCTGCATTAGTGTGCCTGACTTGACATCTTCCCATGCTCTCCGCAACCCTGGACCCTACATGATCCGAAAACCAGCAGAATTTCAAATCCTCTGTCTCGAAGTTGCCAATTCGAAGATACTGTACCTTTACCTGGTTCTCACATCAAATCACATAGACTTGTTCATAAGTTCATAAGATATAAGAGCAGAATTAAACCATTCGGCCCATCAAACCTGCTCCGCCATTCGGTCATGGCTAATATGCTCCTCATTACATTTTCCTGCCTTCTCTCAATAACCTTTCAACCCCATTGCCTTTTAAAAATCTTTCTAATTCCTTAAATTTACTCACCCTCCCAGTATCCACTGCACTTGGGGTAATGAATTCCACAGATTCTCGACTCTTTGGGAGAAGTAATTTCTTCTCAACTCTGTTTTAAATTTGCTATCCCTAATGCCAGAATTATGACCTCTCGTCCAAGAATGCCCCACAAGAGGAAACATCCGCTGCACATCTAATTTACTCATACCTTTTATCGTCTTGTATCCCTCATTCTTCTGAATTCCAGAGAACATAGGCAGAAACTGATCAATCTCGCTTCATACGACAAACCCTGTATCTGAATCAGTAATTTGTATTCGTTAAAATCAAAGTAAATTTCACTTAAAATATCATCTGACTTCAATTCATTCTTAATAATAAGTCTGATGGTGTTTTTTTTTGTGTAATCAATGAAAGAGCTAAAAGTAGCTATTTAATGCAAGTTCCATTTCACAAATCATTTTATCAGTATATTTTCGTGTTCCAAACTGTGCTTCTACTTTTGTTAATAGCATAATATGACATCTCTTAATCCATATAATATTTATATCTTTCTGGTCAAGAAATGAATGCTGAGTGTAAGATTTTGCTACTTCTCTGAAATTTAAATGAAAAGTAAAGTTTATTTCTAAGTTACAAGTAAAGCTAACATTAATGCTGCAATGAAGTTACTGTGAAATTCTCCTGGTCGCCACATTGTGCTGCCAGTTCAGGTCAATGCACCTAACCAGCACATCTTTCAGTGGGAGAGAGCTGGAGCACCCGGAGGAAAGATTGTCAAGTGTGTACAAAATGATTGATGAACTTAAATTTGGGAAATTCAGGGCCGTGACAGCTCAGCTAAATAAACTAGTTTAAACAGCGTGAAATGATGTGAAGGAATGACGCGTACTCATGCAAAAATCAGCGTTTTGTTAACTTGATTGACCTCAACAAAATAGAGTCCAAAGTTTTTACTGAAATTATTATAGAAAATACTTTGCTCTGCAAATACCTCATTCAGGTGCAAAGGCATGAAAAGCTGACTAATATGACTTATTGGAACACTCCAAGAGTTAAGTTTGTTACATCCACTTCCTGCCAACATCCCCAAAACAATATGCAGACTTATGAGTAAACACAAGGAAAAGATTAATATGGTTTTATGTTTCACTCTGGGACAGGATTTCAAACCCTTGTCATTTAACACCCTTTGACTTTTCATTTTTGAATCATAGAATCCTGACAGTGTAGAAGGAAGCCATTTGGCTCATTGAGTCTACACCAACAACAATCTCACCCAGGCCCTATCCTCATAACCTCACAGATTTACCCTGCTAAGCCCTTAAGAGGTAATTTAGCATGGCCAATCAACCTGACCCACACATCGTTGGAGTGAGGGAGGAGACCAGAGCACTTGGAGGAGACCCACACAGACACGGGAGAAAGTGCAAACTCTGCACTGACAGTCACCCTAGGAATTGAACCCAGGGCCTATCATCTGAGGCAGCAGTGCTAATCACTGTGCCACTGTACTGCCATTGTACGTAACTGTCACCCAAACTGGAAATCCTAAACGGCTTTGATAAATCAATTATATATCATTTGACATTGAAAGTGCATCAATTGCTGAAGTTAGCTTTTTAAAACTTCCAACACAACTAACGCAACGGTGAAGCATTGTTTTGAAAAAAATTTGGTTTTGCAAGTCAGTCATTTTGAAACTAAATACAGAATGAATTTTAATAGCCTACTTAACCTGCATGTTATCTCATCATTTATTTAATTATTGTCTCTGAAAACCATTGCTTGTTTCTTCCATACTATTGTTTATGTGTTCATGAGTGCTATGATGGAAAATGCTTTCCTAAACGGCCCATTTTAACTAGCATGTCCCACGTGCTCAAAACCCTTTTGAGGATAGACTTGAAACAGAAATGCTCAGAAGCATCAATGAATATTTGAAATTCTCCCATCAAATATTTTGAAAAACCAGTGGATTTCCAAGTTCTTTAAATCCTTTATACCTCCAAAGAGTACCTTAATTACTCTGTCACGGAGGTCTTATGGTGCTGTGGGTTGCCTTTGAGTGAGAAACTCTGGGTTCAATCCCACTGCAGAATCTGATGGCCAAGGAAAATATGTTCATAATGCAGCTAAACACATTGAATAATCCTAGCAAGTAAGCTACAAACTTCTTCCAAACATACCAATAGCTGATGATAAGAGTGGGAGAAATTTCTAGTCAGCCACTTTTGATATGGAGGGATGCTTCTCAAGCTATAAGCCTTTGGCAACAGATGAACAACTTGTTCTGGTAATTACTAGCTATGGAAACAAATTAATGTCTGTCTTGGTGACAGGAAGGTGTGGGAAGGGAATTGGAATTGGAATTACTTTCTCTGTTGAGGATTATTAACAAATAATGAAATATTGGAAGAAGGAATATATCCTTTCTGCCCTGGATTTTCTAGGAATAACAATACAAGTCAGACACACAGGGTAGAATTTTACCTGTATCCGTGCAAAGTGTGAGAGAAAGTAGGAAAAGCAGTATTGCAGCCACTGTCGCCAATGGTGGTGTCCTCACCATATCATTGGGAAAAAAAGATTAGAAGGGCAGGTCTCATAATGCCATGCTTGTGCAGAACCCACCTTGCCAGTTTTTCTAAAGGTCTATGTGCCATTTTTAAAGGCATACAAGTTCTCCAGGGACCACGCAGCACCAAGGGACAGTATCCAGGCACTACCCAGGTAGTGCTCAGGCATAACTATCTCCCGCCAAATGATGCAGTCACCAGACCTCTTCCAAGTTGTCTACCCACCAATTGTGATCCAGTTAACTTCATAATTTACCTTAGTTTGCTTTTGTGTCAACTTGTAAAGAGGGAGAGGGGATGAGGGTGTGTTGGGGAGGCGATTCAGGGCTGATAATGAGATGCAAATGTATCATAATGATGTTCTTGAAGTTGAACATCATGATTCCAGTTGCGTCACGCTTTATGTTAGTGTGAAATGTGATTTGGTTCTCGCGCAATATTTTCCACCCGCATTGCCAAAGCCACCCGAAAAGAACAGACGGCAGAAACACCCCACACAATCAATAAACTGAACAATATTTTTCATTTTGTCAAACTGCTTCTCTGACTTAATTGAAAACTCCAAACTCAAGGTGACCAAAACAAGGAAAATTATATCTTTGCATTTTTTTTGTTTGCCCAATAGAAATATAGGAGGTAATTTGTAACTATGCAGCTCAAATGAATGGCTGTGATACGTTGAACAATGCATTTCCATTCCTGAATACAAAATTACATTTTCAGACTGTGATGGTTTCTCAATGCTGAAGATTATTTTTCACAAATAGTTGTGGTTGTTTATTTTGTTGGGCTAAACATCATTAACAAAGATTCCCAATGCGAAGTTACTTGTCACAAATTAGTTAAATCTATTCACTTCTGTTTCTGATTTTCAGGAAAAAAATGCAGCAATTCTTTCTATTTGTGTAAAAATGGGAAGTGTATAAATGAAACCCTTATCTGTGATAAGGCTAATGATTGTGGCGATGGATCAGATGAAAGCAATTGTTTTGTTAATGAATGTGTAAATAAGCGAATCAGCGGATGTTCGCAAGACTGTCAGGATCTTAAAATTGGATACAAGGTTAGTATGGATATTGAATCTAAATTATTGTCACTGATATATAAAATAGCATGGTTGAAAAGCTTTTGTGAGATAATTTGAAATGTGTGTTTGATATTTGAAGTCAGTATTCTGGCTAATATGAATAAGAATTAATTTATCTTCATTTTAATACATGGAAGATCAAAATGAGAACAACTGATGTAATGATCAAAGCTTAGATCTATAATTCTTAAGTTAAATTTATCTGCATAAACTCTTTCATTTCCTAATGGACCAGCATTTGCAGCTTGCCAACCAAGCTATTTGCTTCATGTTATATACTGACCGCAATATGGAAATATCTGAAGCTGAATATTCATGCAGTTGTTCAACAATGTGTTTCTTCACATTCATAAGGAATGGCTGTGAGGATAGTATAATCCAGTAAGAATTTAGCAACACCAATTTATAATCCAACCGATTTATTTGATAGTAAAAACGCGAGCTTTCAACACTCTGTGTCTTCAGAACTCTGTGAAGACACAGAGTGTTGAAAGCTCGCGTTTTTACTATCAAATAAATCGGTTGGATTATAAATTGGTGTTGCTAAATTCTTACTGAGTTCTTACCACCCCAATCCAACGCCGGCATCTGTATATCAGGATAGTATAATGACAGTGAGAGAGTAATGTTTCATGGCATTTTTCTAATTCTCCTGTTATGCAATTTACTGAATGATGTGATATTCTGACACAAATTACAAAAGAGGCAGCACATGGAGATGCAAACTGAGTAATGACTTTGCTTCAGCTTGCACCAGGATATGTTGGCCTAAGATCCATCCAATATTGGGCTTCAACTACACAAGCCCAGTGGGATAAGATCTCTTGCTGAACATCCCCAGGCAGCTCGCTGATGGAATTGTAATTTCAGTCCATTGTAACACTGACAATATTTCTGAAAATAAGAGACAGAGTGAGCATCTAGGTGAAAAGGGAGTGATGAAGGTAGGAAGGAAATGACTAATGATGGAGTGAGTAAGGAAGTGAAGCAGTCATCATGGCAGACAGGGGAAGGAACAGGGGCTGACAATTGTCTTCAGAGCTGTAACAGTGACATCTTTCAGCTAAGTATATTTTGCAAAGCATACATTTTTGCTCCCATTAATCCCTTTCAGAACCAGTAATTAAATCCCATATTTCACACATTTTATTGAGTGGCCATGCACGAGGTAGTTGCATTTTGTAAAATGAAGTATGTAACAGTGAATATGCCTTTTTTAATATGTAGAAAAGGCTATTTAAAGTGTTGGTGCCTCATTTGATGCCTGGACTATATCTCTGGGTCAAAATGTGCACACACATGTCATCATTCATGTTAGAAGCTTTTGTGTTTATTTTATACCTGTAAACCAGGCTTCGTGTCATAAGCCATAATACGTCTCAATACATCTTCTCATGAACTTACTCTACATATCCCCTTTTCTTATTGAAATTAGCAACTTTCAAAATATAGCCTTTTATTGCATGATTTTTTTTTACCATGACTATTATACAAGAAATATGTTTTGCTTCAAAAAATAATGGTCTTTAAATGGACTGTTGCTTTTCGTAATTTTTTTTAATGATCTGTATTTTTCAGTGCAAATGTTGGCCTGGATTCAGACTGAAAGATGATGGCAAAACCTGCACTGACATTGATGAATGTGAAACCACCTTTCCCTGTAGCCAGCAATGCATCAATACCTATGGAACCTACAAGTGTTTATGTGCAGAAGGTTATGAAATACGAGCAGATAATCCCAATAGCTGTAAAGTTTTATCAGGTATGATTTTCTATTTATGCCTACCATCAAGCACCCCGTTCCCCCACCCTCATTTAAAACTTCTACGTTTTCACAAGAGATATAAGGCTGTAGAAGAAATATACTGAGTGGGATTCCCCAGCCGTTCACCCAGCAGAATCCTCCCACTCTGCTGCAGGGAAAGGGGATTTGGCTGAGTGCCAAATACTCCATCCTCTGGCAGGACACGAAGGCTGGTGAATTCTGGTAAGTATTTTTAGCACTGATTGTGCTGAAGATGCATTCCATCAGGTTAGTAACTAGTGCATTAAAATATTGAAGCCGCTATTGAAATAGCGGACGAAGAGATTTTACATGGACACATTAGTGGCTCCACTATCTGTGATTTCAACCCATAGGCTGGAATTCTCTGGCCGTTCACACCCCGCCACTACTTTAGGTGAGGATGGAGAATTGATATATTATTGTCACTTTTATTGGGATGCAGTGAAAAATACTGTTTCTTGAAAGCTGTTGCAGACAAAATGTACAATTCATAGAGTGAACAGGGGAGAAGGAAAGAATAGACTGCAGAATATAGTATTGCAGTTACCAATAGGGTGAAGACAAAGATCAGCTTAATATGTGATAGGATCATTTAAAAGTCTGATGACAGCAGGGAAGAAGATGATGAGTAGGTTGGTATGTGATTTCAGACATCTGAAGCTTTTTCCCAATGGAAGAAGGTGGAAGGGAGTGTGTAGGGTCCTTGGTTATGTGGGCTGCTTTCCTGAGACAGTGGGAAGTGAAGATGGAGTCAATGAACAGAAGCTGATTTGAGTGATGGACTGGGCTACATTCACAATCCATTGTAGTTTTTTGCAGTCTTGGTTAGAGCAGGAGCCAAACCAAGCTGTGATGCAACCCCAAAGGATGCTTTCAATGGTGAATCTGTAGAAATTGATGAGAACCGGAGTGGACATGCCAAATTTCCTTACCTTCTGAGAAAGTAGAAGCTAAATCTGCATTAACAGCAATGGGACCAGAGATTTTGTTGACATGAACAACTGAAGAATTTCAGCTGTAGATTTCTTTTCCTAAAAGAGTTTTTGGAATTTCATTACCTTCAAAATTGTCACAGATGTTTTTACATCAGTGAAGATTTTGTTTCAGAGACATATCTTCTATTGGTTAGCGATGAGAATGCAGTTCGTCCTTAGTTCTTCAGTGTGCTTCAACAAGTTAGAGATAGTTTGTAAGCAGGGACTTTGTATAGGACTCTGCATGCAAAATGGAATTTCAGCAATGTTCCCCCCTGTGTTATGCAATGGAGATGGAACTTTCTGCTGTCTAATCAGAGGAATAGTACACAAATAGTTGCTGTTTTGTTTCCTCTAACTTAAATTTTAATGCACAGTGCTAATGGTGACACAGTGGCACTATGGTTAGCACTGCTCCCTCACAGTGCCAGGGACTCGGGTTTGATTCCCAGATTGAGTAACTGTCTGTGTGGAGCTTGTATGTTCTTCATGTGTCTGTGTGGATTTCCTCTGGGTGCTCTGCCTTCTTCCCACAATCTAAAGATGTGCAGATTAGGTGAATTGGCCATGCTAAATTCTCCCTAAGTGTATCTGAACAGGCCTCGAGTATAGTGACAAGGGGATTTTCACAGTAACTTCAGTGCAATATCAATATAGCCTACTTGTGACTAATAAATGAAACTTTAACAGATTAAAACAGAAAATACTGGATATACTAGATCTGGCAGCGTCTGTAGAAAGAACAAGAGTTAAAGAGTTCTGTCAAAGGGTCATTTATACTGGAAATGTTAATTCACTTTCTCCATAGATGCTGACTTGCTGAATTTATCCAGTATTTTCTATTTTTATTTCAGATTTCCAGCATCCGCATCATTTTATTTTTGTTTAAAGGGTAACCAAAGTTCTGTTATATGTATGGCTTCTTTTGTTCATTATTACATAGCCCTGTAGTAGAATAACTTCCCCCTTTCCTTGGAGTATATCTCAACAGTAGAAGTAGAACACGTATTTTACTGCATTTTAACCAATGCATTCATTGTTTGATGTAAGTACATTTAGAACAAGAATACTCTTCATTAAAGCAATGTTGGTGAGAATCCACCATTTGTCTTTAGTGAGTAGTTGGACAGAGACAGTGATGAGAATGAACTTGTGTGCCAATGAATAGTGGGGGACAAAAGACCAATGCATAATTGTTTCATATAGTATGTGGGGATCCTGAACTAAGGGTCATTGCTTGAGGATAAAGGGTAAACCTTTCAGAACTGAAGTGAGAAATTTCTTCACCCAGAGAGTGGTGGCCATGAAGAATTCACTACCACAGAAAGTAGTTGAGGCCGAAACATTGTCTGATTTCAAGAAGAAATGAGACATAGCTCTTGAGGCAAAAGGGATCAAAGGATGGGAGGAAAGATGGGATCAGGATATTGAATTTGATGATTAGCCATAATTATAATGAATGGCAAAGCAGGTCCCAAAGGGCTAAATGACCTCCTCCTTCTTCTACTTTCTATATATCCTGAACATCAAAATTGCCTAACATTTTAGTGCTACAACCACTTAGCTGTCTTTAGCTATGTTCATGGAAAACAAAATTAGACTTGGAGTAAACATCGTTCGGGATTCCAATCCTTGCAAAAGACAGCAATGAGGTAAAGAGACATTGATGATTGAAAGATGAAGTTTGGACTAAAAGGGAGGACAGATCTATTGCATTTAAATGCAAAATTGTCCCATACATAATAGGTGCTAAGCTCTTGTAAAGAACCTGCATCAGCATGGCTAAATATTTTCTATTGGTTTCTGAATATGTATGAAGTTACTGCACTTAATATTCTTTTCCTTTGTATTCAGCTGAAGAACCTTTTTTAATTTTTGCTGATCGACATGAAATAAGAAAAATGAGTATAGATGGATTCAACTACACATTATTAAAACAGGTACATTATTAAAACTAAACAGTTGTTCCATCATCCTATCATTATGCCTTGCCTTGAATTAAAACACTTTTAACATTCTGATGATAAGTTTGCTTATTTTACAGGGGTTGAATAATGTTCATGCGATAGATTTTGACTACAGAGAAAAATGTATTTATTGGGCTGATTTCACCACACAAGGCAGTACAATATCAAGAATCCATTTGAATGGAAGCAATCCTGAGGTAGGGATGTTTGCATTGGCAATTTATCCACTAATAATTTCTGCATTGTCGATAATGTACACTGAGGGCTATTGTAGCCCAGATTCTAAACATTATGGGCTATATTTTGTGGCCCATTGCACCCCCCACCTTCTCATTCACTGTTGTATTTTTGCGAGACGTTTAACAGGAGGTAATTTCCCAGCTCTACTCACTGACGCTCCCGGCAAAAGTGATCCCTGCCATGACTTTTCCAAGTACAGAGAGTGGAATCAGTGAGAATTCAGACTGAAAACCATACCATAAGGAGACCAGAAAATCCCCCCAATGGGTGACAAGCTCACTGCCTTCCTGTCTGTTTCTGAACTAGTTCTCATCATTCTGCGGGCCATGGAAATTGGTGGCCAATCCACTACTTTTAAATAAATAATTAAGGAGCAACTGAACTTGCTTCTAAGCCAATTGACCATATTATGTGTTGTCTATGCTATATTACAGTTGGCATGTGTAGGCGGGCGAGAACACAATTTGGAAAATAAATTATCCAAAGGTCGAGAAAAAGGATTGAGCGCAGCGTTCAGGGAATGACTTTTGTTGATCAATAGCATTTCCTCCAATGTTGCCCACTCCCTTCGTGCTTCACCTCTTGATCTCCAAAGCCTCTTGTTCCCTTCCCTTGCCTGCCCAATCCACCCCTCCCAAAAAAAGCCTGACTTACCATTTAATTTTATTCATTCATGGGATGTTTGTGTTATTGGCTGGACCAGCATTTATTGCCTGAGTTAAAAATCAGCCATGTTGCTGTGTGTATGGAGTCACATATAGGCCAGACAAGGTAAAGACAGCAGATTAGTGAACCAGATGATGATTGACAATAATTTTGAGGTCACCATTAAACTTTTAGGGCAGGATTTTATTGCCTTGCTTGTCCTGAAATCATAAAATTCTACCCAAGGTCAATGGGCCTTTTCATGGTCTGTCCCTTGCCTGCTCCGAATCCTGTGGTGGCAGGCCACTAACGTTCCAGTCTTAATTCCAGATTTTTTATTGAATTCACATTTCTCCATCTGCCATTGTGGGATTTGAACGTGTCCCCAGAGCATTACCCTGGGTTTCTGGATCATTAGTCCAACAACAATACCACTGCGCCATTGCCTCCCCTCCCTGGTTCCACTGTCTGCCTTCACCTGTTCACTGTGATGCTTTCAGTCATAGCAGCAATTACCTCAATACTGGTGCAGTTGAGACAGCTAGATCTGCTGGCCAATCAGATTGATTGACAGTGACCGAGGGTGGGACCACCTCCAACTACGGGGTTTAAGTTGCACTCTCAGCCTGTTTAATCATCCTACAGTGTGTTATCGTTGTGGAGTGGGCTTTCTTGAGTTGGACTTATCCAGCCAATTCTTAGTGTTCGAATAATAGATCTTCACACACCATCCCCCGTGTAAAGTGGAGCTCCAAGTTTGATTTTCTTCATATTGGATCTGAATTCCTGTTGGCTTTATGTTGTTTCCATATCATTTTGTAAGTGCTATAGTTAAGAAATATGCATAATTTAACATTGTTGGATTTTTCCTAATATTACTATTAAATTGTATTTAAAAAGCATACTTCCAGTGCTATGATCTGGAGGTTAATTTGATGTTTTCAATTAAATAGATACAAGCTTATAAAATAGATACAAGGTCCCTTTTGAAAAATACCATGCATTTGTCTTTTGTCAATAAGAGCAAATAATTTAACTTTCTCAAACTTTCAAAATTTCTGTCCAGTTTAAAATTAATCAATAGCATAGATTGGTAAGTGTAATACCAGTTTCATTACTTCAAAAAATGGGTCACAGTCTGAGATCTAACATGGTTGGCTGACATTATTTGGATTGGTTTCTTTTACTTTATTATCTCACATCAAGCTAACCTCTGAATTATTGAAGATATATTGCCCTACAAGTTGGGTTTACCATAAATATTACAATTTTACAGATTGTTTACACCTACCATATGTCACAATTCAGTTTCAAATAATTCTCATTAAGATTCCTTAAACTGTTATTTCTAGAATGCCTAATCTAGCACAGTTATTAAATTAAGATCCTTTTGTGATTTAAATATTCAAAATTGGGGAGGTCAGGTGGCACTGCTGCCTCACAACTCCAGGGACCCGAGTTCAATTGGATGACTATCTGCATGGAGTTTGCAAATTCTCCCTGTGTCTGTGTGGGTTTCCTTCAGGTGCCCCTGTTTCCTCCCTCAGTCCCAAGGTGTGCAGGTTAGGTGGAGTGGCCATGCTAAATTGCCCTTATTGTTCCAAAATATGTAGGTTCGATGAATTAACTATATAAAATGTGTGGGATTACTGGGATAGGGTAGGGGAAAGTGCCTGGATAAGATTCTCTGTCAGAGAGTTAGAGCAGACTCAATGGGCTGAATGGTTTCTACTACACTGTAGTGCTTCTTTGATTCTATGATCTTCCATGGTATGATTGTTTACTGCAGGATTTACAGTAATGGAAAGCATTCAAAGGTGTTCTATCTCAATCTCAATCTACTAGCTTTATCTAGATCTTTCAATGTATTTAGATATGTTCAGAATTCCATAAGACAATAACAGATAGGAGAAGAATTAGGCCAATTGGCCTATCAAGTCTGCACTGCCATTCAATCATGGCTGATACTTTTCTCATCTCAATTCTCCTGCCTTTTTCCCATAACCCCTGGTACCCTTTTAAATCAAGAACCTATCTATCTCTGTCTTAAAGACACTTAATGACTGGGTCTCCACAGCCTGGTGGCAAAGAGTTCTACAGATTCACCACTCTCTGGCTGAAGAAATTCCTCCTCCACTTTATCTTGGCCTTGCAGTATTCTGTAAGTTTCAATAAGATCCCCCTTCAATCTTCTAAACTTCAATGAGTACAGATATAGAGTACTCGATCATTCCTCACACAACAAAAACTTCATTTCAGGGATGATTCTTTAGAACGTCCTCTGGACCCTTTCCAAGGCCAGTATATCTTCCTCAGATATGGGGTTCAAAACTGCTCACAATATTCCAAATAGGATCTGACCAGAGCCTTTTACCTTCACAGGTTCACTCTTTCATGGGTATACACATCAGAGAGAATAGGACACATTCTCAAACCATATGCAATGTTAAGACAATGTTAGAAGCTAATATGTTAAGGATGAGATCTATATATCTGTCTTCAGGAACAAGAGGGGCCCAGCAAGAATGAGCCTGGGCTTGCATCAGAAACCCAAAAAAGACTTTATCATCATAAACATACTTGTACTATTTTAGGATCATAGAATCCCGACAGTGTGAAGGAGGCCACTTGGTCCATCAAGTCTGCACCAACCACAATCCCACCCAGGTTCCGATTTGTAACCCCACATATTTACCCTGCTAAACCCAGGACATTAGTGTCGACTTAGCATGGCCAATCAACCTAACCCATGTATCTTTGAATTGTGGAAGGAAACCGAACAGGGAGAATGTGCAAACTCTATACAGACAGTAACCAGAGGCTGGAATTGAACTTGGGTCCCTGGCACTGTCAGGCAGCAGTGTTAATCACTGTGCTGCTGTGCCACTCAGTTATTTCCTGGATTCTGGGGAACCTCATAACCCTGTCACTCCCTCCTTCCAGCTAGCTGTTTATGATGCATTATCTTGCTGCTTGCGGCATGGGGCAGGATGGGTTGGGGCAACAGTATGAACTCAGATGCAAAAGCTCAGCTTTACATAGGCCTGCTATGCCAACTGATCCCCATGAACTCTACAGTGGTCAGTAGCTGACGCCTTGGGCCAATAAACTCCAGGATTAAGATTGGAACACCATCCACAAATTTTCACTACCATTATATCTATTAAAAAAATCTTAAATATTGATTGTAGATAGTTTTGTTACAATATCTCAAGAGTGGGATCATCAATGTTTCTGTTTTATATTTCAACAGAGAGTATAAATCAAAGCTTGCATTGTTGGCGACTGAGAGAAATGGAGGAGTTAATGTTTTGGGTGTTATATTCTTGCTGTACAATCAAATTTTATTGTATTTTCCATGTACGTGCTGTATATTTCAGCATTTTCTATCATTTAAAAATAATTTGCATGTAAGATCGAGTTGCAGGATGATAATGCACAGAAAGGTGAAAGATAAAACAATTACTTGTCACCTCCAGATTGCTAATGCAGATTTTTACCAATGAAACTATCGCGTCTGTTTGAAATTGCAATCTCATTAAGCAACATGTTTTATCAACTTAAATAGTGTAAATCTGAGACACTGGCTACCATTGAGGACTGCTGGAGCAAACATAATCACTGTACATGGTTGAAGCAGCAGTTTTAGTGTGGATTCAGCAAACCTTCACTTGAACCAGGCAGAACAAAACAAATCATTTTGAACAGCACCAAGAACATTAGCAGCATATTCGCGATTGCAGGCCACAGAATGTGATGCAGAAAATGGGATTGATTCTCCTGTCCTGCTGCACTGCTTTTGTAATGCGGCAAACCGGGAGACTCAAATGGAGGATGGTTTATGAACTCCACATTGGGCACCACGGCTTCCGCGCATTTCATAGTGCTGGACTTCTGAAATCAGCGCGGAGATGCGAATTATATTCAGCTGCTTGTTTAAATGTCATTTAAATGCTATTAGCAAGACCCAGATTAAAATCTCCAGGCCTGCTAACCAGTCCCCCCGTGCCTGCCCCCACTTCCCCAGGAGTACTTCACTCCAGCAGAGTAAACTACAGCTCCCCATTTGCAGCGAGCTTGCAACCCGCCTCTGTTGAAGTGAAGGATGGGGGGAGGGTGGGGGATGGGGAGGGAGGACATGGAGGCTCTGCAGAGGGCCAATCGCCGGGGGGGGAGATGTCCCCTGGGCATTGTCACCTTGGCAGTGCTAGCATTATTCCTTGTCCATGGGACAAAGCGCCAATGCCCCAGGGCATCTTGGCACTGCCCATCAGTATAGGGCAGTACCAAGGAAGTGAGGCCTAATAGGAGTTGGGGCCTGATGGGAGGTGATCAATGGGGGTGGGGCGGGGGGTGGGATGTTCCACTACCACTTTGCGCTTAGAAACATAGAAAAACTATAGCACAAACAGGCCCTTCAGCCCACAAGTTGCTCTGAACATGTCCCTCCCTACTAGGCATACCTATAACCCTTCTTGTACTTATCCAAAAGTCTCTTAAAAGACTATTGAATCCGCCTCTACCACCACTGCCGGTAGTCAATTCCATATACCCACCATCCTCTAAGTGAAAAAAATTACCCCGACATCCCCTCTGTATCTACTCCCCAGCACCCTAAACCTGTGTCCTTTTGTGGCAACCATTTCAGCCCTCGGAAGAAAGCCTCTGAAAATCCGCTTGATCAATACCTCTCAACATCTTGTACACCTCTGTCAGGTCACCTCTCATCCTTTGTCTCTCCAGAGAGAAAAGACCGAGCTCCCTCAACCTATTCTCATAAGGCATGCCACACAACCCAGGCAACATTCTTGTAAATTTCCTCTGCACCTTTTCAATAACTTCCACATCTTTCTTGTAATGAGGTGTACAGAACTGCGCACTGTACTCCAAGTGGGGTCTGACCAAGGTCTTATACAGCTGCAGCATTATCTCCCGACTCCTAAACTCAATCCCTCGAATGATGAATACAATTCCTCGGTTGATGAATGAACTCTGGGCTATTGACAGAGGGAGGGAGACGGAGTGGACAGGAGATTGGAGTTGGCCAGTGAGGGATCGGGGGCCAGCAATCAGGCCCTAAGGAGGGTGGGATCACATGGCCAGCGATGTGGTGGTTGTGGGACTGGCCAACAATTGGGAGGCTGGCAATACGGGCCACTGTGCATGCGCCAGTCTTAATGCTGACAGATTGGCGCATGCGCAGTGGCCTGTTCAGCGTTATTCTGCCAGCCTCTCCAGTGAGGATAGGCTCCGCCCCCTAATTTTCAATGTGGTTCACACTCATGCAATCTGCAGTGCACAGAGTGTGAGAGATTCATTTTCAGATTCTCACGGAAAAAATCAATGGGATTTACTCTAGTTTTTCACAAATTCAACACTGAGGATTCTTTTGGTAGAACCGCCCCAACATCATTGCAAGTGCTGCCTTTTGGTTTTCAAAGTGACTTAAACATTTGCACCGAGTGATCTGTTATTATCTTCAGTTTTGTGAAAATACCCAGCATTCCTTGTGGTAACAAACTGATGGATGGATGGACTTTTCCCTCCAAAAATGATGGTGTTGTTTCCGGCAACAAAACGGTGGCAATCCATGCCAGATGTGGGAGGATGGCAGCGTGGGGAGCAGCTCAATTCTTCAAGGAGGCAGATCTCGAAAGCTTCTGGATGCAGTGGAGGAGAGGCAGGCCATCTGAGTGGGTAGACAACCCAGAAGCAGGGAAGCAAATGTGGCCTGGAATGTCGTGGCTGAGGCAGTCAGTGCCAGCGGCCTGTCACTGAGGACTGCTATCCAATGCCACAACAAAATGAATGACCTCATTCCAGTGACAAGGGTCAGTGTCAATTTATCACATCCTGGTACCAGTCCCGTCTACCACAGAAATGTCCACATAAGTCTACTCCCTGACACTCCGTGCCTTCCAGCACTTGACCCCACCCGCCTGCCCAGCATCTTCTCATTTTTCTCTAATCCCTCAGACACTCTTTGTTACAACATCTTCCTGTTCATGCAAGATGCCACCATATGTCACCTGTTCCCCCCCCACCCTTCCTCACGCTCATCCTGTTCCTGGGCCTGCCAGCCATCAAGTCAGTTCCCAAAATCTCCAAGCCAGGCAAGTAACCTGCAGTTTTCACTGCCCACCCACCCAGATTCTGTGGGCAGGGCTGAAGCTAGCCCTCAAATTTCTAAATATCAGAATATAGCATAAAAAGATTGTATTGTTGCAAAGCCAAATGTAAGATGGCTAAATAAAAAAGAACACTGATCTAGTAAGAGCAATGCTGATATCAGCTATGACTCCAGGTCAAAATATGACTCCATCCAAAATGGAATGTTTACAAGGCAGTTCTGTCATGCGGGATTGCTTCAGAGAGCTCGAGCTTCTCAGGCATGCAATTACTGAGCTGTCAAGTAGCTGCAAATGCCTCTGAGTTTCCTTTGTGACCAAAACCGTTTGTCTGTGGTTGTGAGACTCACACCCGCCCATATTTCTTTTCTCCCACTGGCTCAATCCAATCATCTGGCAGAGATTTACCAGGCATTATCCAAAGAACAATCGATACCCAGCCGCATTGAAAATGTGACTGATGCATTGTTCCAGAGGGCCCATACACTCTTCCGTTTCTGCAGAGCTGTGGGTAAATAGTTGAAGAGGCTACCACAACATTGAGACGCTGCCACCTTCCCCAAGGTCTTGAATGTTGTTAAATACAATCACACAGAGGGGCAAACATTCGCAATGAATCCGGCACCTAGAGCCATCATAAAGATTTCCAGTCAGTCCGTGCGCAGACACTGTGCGATTCTTAGTGCAGGATTTTATCTGTCAATCCACAATAATTGCAGTAACCGTATGGATTTTTCATTCTCACCTCATCCTTTCTATTTTTGGTAGATTTTGTGAAGTATGGTGACACAGGGGTTAGCACTGCGGCCTCATAATGCCAGTGACCCAGGTTCAATTCTAGCATTGATTTTCTGTCTGTGTGGAGTTTGCCCATTCTCCCCAGGTCTTTGTGGGTTTCCTCCAGGTGCTCTGGTTACTTCTTGCAACCTAGAGGTGTGCAGGTTAGGCTTATTGGCCACACTAAATTGCCTCTTAGAGTCCCAAGATATAAAGGTTAGCGGGGTTACGTGGTATGGCGGCTAATAGTCGGTTCAGACTTGATGGGCTAAATGGTGTCTTCAGAATAGTAAGGATCCTATGATTGTATAATTTGGCTAATGGCCTGCAAGCGTGGTTCATGTTTTCAATGTGGAATCCACTGCTATTGAATACAGTTGCACCAAAGCAATGCGCCCAGTCGTTTGCACATATTTCTTCACACAAACCAATGGGCAGCAATAATATAAATGGTATAAAGTCTCGTAATGCTTCAAGGGAATGTTTTCAAACAAAATTTGACACTGAGTCACATAAGGGAATATTAGCACTAATGACCAAAAGCTTGGTCAAAGAGGTAAGTTTAAGGCAGGACTTAAAGGGGAAAGGAGGGAATGAGAAGTGGAGAGGCTTAGGGGGGATATTCCAGAGCTAGGTTCATGGCATTTAGAATCCACAGACACCAGTGGTGAAGTGATTGAGATCAGAGATACTAATAAGGCTAGCATTGGAGCAGTGCATTTACCTCAGAGGGTTTGATTCAGGACTGGTCCCATTAAATTGGGAAATCCAATCAATTTAACAAATGTTAAACCACTTTTCAAGAAAGGAGGGAGAGAGGAAACAACTGTAGCCCAGATAGCATGGCATCAGTTCTGGAAAAATTATGAATGAATTTTTAACAATACACTTAAAGTACTTCAATCTGCAGTTAACCTTTACTTACTGAAGGTTAAACCTGTTTGACAAATTTATTAGCTTTTTTTAAACTTTGATTTGATTGGATTTATTATTGTCACATGTATTAGTATTAGCATGCAGAGAAAAGTATTGTTTCTTGCAGAGTGCAGAATGTAATGTTGCAAATGTAACTAGGGTACAGAGAAAGATCAACTTAATGCAAGGTAGGTCCATTCAAAAGTCTAATGGCAGCAGGGAAGAAGCTGTTCTTGTGTTGGTTGGTATGTGACCTCTGACTTTTCTTTTTCCCGATGGAAGAAGATGGAAGAGAAAATGTCCAGTACGTGTGGTTTCCTTAATTATGCTGGCTGCTTTTCCAAGGCAGCGGAAAATACAGACAGAGTCCATGGACGGGAGGTTGGTGTGCATGATGGATTGGGCTGCATTCATGACCTTTTGCAGTTTTCTTGTGGCCTTGGGCAGAGCAGAAGCCATAGTAAGCTGTGATGCAACCAGAAAGAATGCTTTCTCTGGTGCATTTGTAAAAGTTGGTGAGAGTCATAGCTGACATGTCAAATCTCTTTAGTTCTCTTCAGAGAGTAGAGGTGTTGGTGGGCTTTCTTAACTATAGTGTCGGCTTGGGGAGACCAGGATAGTTGTTGGTGATCTGGACACCAAAAAGTTTGAAGTTCTCAACCATTTCTACTTTGTCCCTATTGATGTAGACATGGCCATGTTCTCCTCTATGCTTGAAGTTGATGACAATCTTCATTTTGTTGACATTGAGGGGAGATTATCACCACCTCAGTTCACCAGATTCTTTATTTCATTTCTCTAATCTGTCTCATTATTGTTTAAGATCTGACGCACTATGATGGTGCTGTCAGCAAATTTGAAATTCGAGTTGATTCGGAATTTGGCCACACAATCATTGACATATAAGGAGTATAGTAGGGAGCTGAGAACGCAGCCTTGTGGGGCACTGATGTTGAAGATAATCATGGAGGAGCCATTGTTGCCTATCCTTTTGAGGATGTAAATCATTTCTACCAGATAAAGAGAATGCAGAATGAAAGGTAGTTTAACCAAGCTTCTTTCAATAAATTCAGAATTAATTTATTATAAAACAAAACTTCTTTTTAACAAGTTACAAGGACTGGTTAACATAATAACTTTAATCTGCAGATGTAACTATCTATCTCTTCTTAAAAAATCCCCAAACAATGGATATAGAAATAGTCTCTGCAAAAATAAGTGCTTAGAAAAAAGCTTTATAATTAATTGCATCCCTGAAAATCTTGAAATTGCTAAATGGGCAGAGAATGTTGAGAGATAATTATATGTTTGAGTCTCCAGGTCACCATGTAGAGTCTGGAATTCAGTGCATTTTATTAATTCACCTGGGAGTGAATTGAAAAAGTACCAGTGTAGAAGGAGACCAGTCAGCCCATTGATTTTGCATCAGCTCTCCAAAAGAGCATCTTATCCTGGCCCACCCCCTTGCCCCATTCCCGTAACCCCATATGTACATTTATCAGGGCTAATCCACCGAAATTATATATCTTTGGACATGGGCCTCCTTCTATATTGTATTTTCTCAATTCACTCCCAGTTGAACTGAAAAAAACATTCAAAACACTAGATTTCAAGTTAAAAGCTTATCTCTGCTTGTCATGTTTCAACTTCTTCCCTACACGGTGGCACAGTGGTTAGCACTGCTGTCTCACTGTGCCAGGGATCCAGGTTCAATTCCCAGTTTGGGTCACCATCTGTGCAGAGTTTGCACATTTTCCATTTGTCTGCATGGATTTCCTCTGGGTGCTCTGGTTTCCTCCCACACTTTGAAAGACGTGCTGGTTAGGTGCATTGGCCATACTAAATTCTCTCTCAGTGTACCCGAACAAGTGCCGAAGTGTGGTAATTAGGGGATTTTCACAGTAATTTCATTGCATTTTTAATATAAACCAACTTGTGACTACAATGAATAAATTTTACACTTTAAAATGATCGGGGTTCTAAAGAAATAAACATCTCTTCCCCCTGAAATGTCATGCTGGTCAGGTGATTTATTTGAAAAGGCATTGTTGCTTAGCGAAGTTGAGGTCATATTTTTAAAAACATGAAATGTCCAAATAATAGTGTATCTTTCATATTTTAAAAGAAAAATCCGATCTGTGTGGATATGGTTTTCCCAACACAATGTTGGAAACATAGCAACCAATCTGTAAATAGCAAGATCCACCAGTGATGTGGTAATGGCCAGATAATGTGTATTTAGTTTATGAGCTCTTTCACTTCTGTGATCAGTATGTTTTGTTTGGAAAGAGGTATGCTTTTTCTTACCTAGTTTGAGTGTGTATCTCAGTTAAATAATTCAGCAGCAAGCTTTTGTAAGTTAAAATAAAGAGGTTTATTTATTTTCACACATCCTGAATTAAGTGTAACAACAAACACAGTTGTTCACTCACACACTGATTAGATGCAAGTAAGTACAACTGCTCTTGCGGTTTACAGTTACCTCGGTCTCTAGTTTATCATATCCTACCTCCTATGTGGTAAGCTAATAGCTTCTTGAATGGTTTTGATGTTTTATAGTTGAAAAGAGAGTTTTGTAAAGCAAAAGTTTCATAGGTTGTGGAGTTTCTCGTGGTTGACTTTTTAGGAAGTTGATTCTCAGATGAATTTTAACTAGAATAGGTTACATAGTCTGCTCAATGTCTCACAGTTTGTTTCTGAGTCTGGTTCATAGACTGGCTGAACTAATGGTTTGATAGGTTTGTTGGAAGTGTCTGAAAACAACTCTCAACTTATTTTTTAAAAGCAGATGAAAACTTGGCTGCTTTACCATATTACTTTCTACAAGTTCCAAGTTGTCTTGCATTTATGTTGATTACATGTATATTATGGATTACCTCCTCTGTGGTCCAGCCAATATAGTTTGACAGGAAAAGCATCGTGATACAGTGGGTTGACGATCGGGGTCAGCCACTTCCATCTGTCACCAATTGAGGTTTGAGGAGATATTCTCCAGCCTCCCAGCCATGCGCTTCCTGCTGACAGGAGGTGGCACCTTGTTTGCTAGTGACAGAACTCTCTGGTCCTATTGCTGTCAATAGCAATTTCCAATGATGTCACTCCATGCCAGTAGGAAACGTTTCCAGATGAGCGAGGCCATAACGTCCCTCCCATTGTCTATCATTTGACTTTTGGAGATGTGGATAGTATCAATATTAGCCAACATGTAGCTCATCTGTGTTAATCTTAGGAAGGCATCTGGCAGATGCCATGAGATTATATCAACAGACAGACAATGGAATACTAGAAACAGTTGTTTGACCTGTCAAATGTTCTTGTTACAATTGATTTTGTAGGTTTTGGTGATTCTTTCTTTAGATACAATGCTAATTGATTGATTGATCTTTGCCTTCCATCTCCAATCTTAACTTCAATCTGCAATTAAAACTTAATGGCTTTGTACCTGAAAATATCTGGCCTGATTTATTGGATCTCTTTTTTGCAAAATTTTCAATATAACTTTTTAAAACTTCCATGCTGTTTTTGTATCAAGAAACTGCAAGAAACTACAAAAGGTCATGAATGTAGCCCAATCCTTCACGCAAACCAACTTCTCATCCATTGTCTCTGTCTACACTTCCCATTGCCTCGAAAGAACACTAAGGACACTATGCACTCTGGGCATTCTTTCTTCCACCTTCTTCTGTCGGGAAAAAGATACAAAAGTCTGAGGCCGCGTACTAACTGTCTCAAGATCAGCTTCTTCCCTACTGCCATCAGATTTTTGAATGGACCTACCTTGCGTTAAATTGATCTTTCTCTGCAGCTTAGCTATGAATGTAAAGCTACATTCTGCACTCTCTTGTTTCCTTCTGTATGAACAGTATGCTTTGTCTTATAGCATGCAAGAAACAATACTTTTCACTAATGTTAATACATCTGACAATAATAAATCAAATCATTTTATAAGGAGACCCTTTGTTTTGGAGTTGTGCTCCCCTAGTTCCAGATGCCTCCATGAGGGGAAACATTTCTCACCTATCCTGTGCTCCCCCAGAAAAAAATGATTGTCTTCATTATGTCCTTCAGCATGAGGAGCTTAAAGACTTTCTTGCAATTAAAATGAAACAAATTTTCGTCTTCAATGGTTTTGAGCATTGTTAGGATACAAAATAGAAACCCTGGTAGAAAGAACTGCATAGTCTTTACTGATTTGCCAAAATTAAGGGATGGAAGATCCAATGGCTTCTTTGAGGAAATGTTCCTTCCACATTTTCCTTCCACATGCCATCCAGGAAAGGCTCAACACGTGGCAAGTAAAATGAAAATCTACCTCCCACTTATGAAAGAATCACCGAATTCAATAATCAATAAAAAACAGGACATTTAGCAGGTCAGACAACTGTTTCTAATATTTCATTTCCTGTCTTAATATTGGATGGGCCCTGGCAAGATGCAGTGAATTCAGAAAATCCTGCTGCACCTTACTACAAAGCTGCATCAGGTTTACGCATGCATCTAAAACAGTATACCAAGTATCCGTGAATGTCACCCTGGACTCATAGGGAAAGCTCTTAATCACAAAATTAACTATTCTGATACATGGCAGTGCATCCTCAAGGCAGGAATGGTGGATATGATGCATGGATATGGCATCATGTTAGATTCTATTTTGTAGGAATGACACATTGATTTGACTGTTAAAGGATACTTTCCTAAAAACAAAAATGAAAGTGTCATTTTACAACAATTTTAAGGCCACATGTATTCTGTCATTTGTTTCTTGCCCTCTGGCAGTCTATAAAATCTATAAAATTGGACTTCATTTTCTTGGTTCTTCAAGAAGGGGATAAACTGGAACACCTACTGGACATGATCACTCGTGAACTGATTAGTAAGCAGAAGAATGCCACTGTATGTGGTAAAGGATCCATTTTGACTTCCTGTTACAGCTTCTGAGACAAAGAAAGTCAAGATAATGGCCACTGTCATGAATACATTTAGTGATGTTCTCCTGGTAAAAGTGTGCTGGAGGTCATCAGTTAATAACTAGCCTCACTTCCTAATAACATGCAAGGAAAACAGAAACTTGTGAGGCAGAGATATCTAACGAAGGCATTCTGGATGTGTTGTCCATTTTGTTGAAAATGCGTCACTGCAATCAAGTCTCTTCTCACTGAGATATTCATTTCTCTCCCTCTTTCATCTCTTTCCCATGCTACAGGGGAAGATTGCTTTAGAACATAGAACATAGAACATTACAGCACAGAACAGGCCCTTCGGCCTTCGATGTTGTGCCGACCAAAATAAAAAGCAATGCCCCTCCAAACTAACCATTCCCTTCTCTTCCATATACTTATCAATTAACCTCTTAAACGCCACCAAACTTGGCGCATCTACAACAGCTGCAGGCAGGGCATTTCACTCCCTAATCACTCTTTGAGTAAAGAACCTACCTCTGATATCCGTCCTATAACTCATACCCCTTAATTTAAAGCTGTGTCCCCTTTGTTTGATCTCCCTTCATATCAACCATCATTTTTTAATTTGGCAATTGCTTTCACAGGCGGATGTATCCTTGCTGCAAATCCTTCCCATTTATCTAGCCTTGGAATTGGTACCGATACACATTGGCTTGGTTAAGGAAAATATTTTGGCTGGCGAAAAGAAGAAAGTTTTGTCTCCTTTCACTCAGACTATTTACATGTGTAGGGTGAGATTTTCTGGCCACCCTTGCCCCAAGACTGGAAAATCTGCCCAAGGCAAATGGGACTTTGCAAGGTCTGTGTCCTCCCCACTATGATCCTCATGGTGGACGAGATGGGAAAACTGTCTCCATACCCCCCCCACCCTCGTAGACTACAACAGCTGCAGGCTGACAAATATTTTAGTAATATTTGCAAATGAATATTTAGACTCTTTATTTCACTTTGATCTTTTGATATGGAACTTAATACATTTATTTTACATAGGCTTAAATAGTGGTAGGGGAATGGCATACCAACACATTAACCATGCAAAAATATTTTCCAGCTCTGCAGCTCCATCCATCAACCCTTATGTAAGACAAAGTGAAATATGCTCCTCTGGATAACAAAGTAACTCCACCTCATCTAATTTAAAATCAAATAGCTCTCTTCCTCCCCCTATTAACTGCATCTTGTTAGAGAACAGTTTCTATTTTAACTAAATGGGGGAGGTGAAAGGATGGAATCAGACCTGATGCCCCAGAAGCAGAATACAGGGGGCCCTGGGGGTGGCCAAGTGCTGATGCAGGCTGATTGAGAGGCCTACTTCGATTCTCTGGGGCTTTACAGTTGCTTTACGTGATTTTAGGTTCTCTAGCCCTCACCCTCTCACTAAACATTCATAGTTCTTTATAGTCCCCTTACCAAATTATTTTCACCTAATAACACCAACCACCTAGCATCTACCCGGGGCAGACTTCAGAAGCTACATGGAGTTTAAATAAAATAAATTTCTAAAATTCCCATACAGATTTCACTATTTAAAAAAAACTCCCATTCCTGAAATTACATTCAAACCTTTTAAATCTCATGAGTTTGATCTCTTATGAAAGCCAACTTCTCTTCATTTCCCATATCAAAGACATCTAATCCTTTAACAGCCGCTTTAAGCTATCAATCAAAATGTGAATTTAGAAACTCCTCCATGTGGAGGTAATTATGCCTTTGCAATGTGGCTAAGCACTCATGAAGAGTTCTTAGGAAATGTCAGCAAACAGCTACTGAAAATGATAGAACAGTTTTTTTTAACTCTCATTGACACCTACAGCCTATTTGTCTTCATTTCTAAAGGACTGAGGATTTAATTAACTTGGCATAATGGCAATTATACAGCACTAGTTGTGCTTCAAGCACATTCATATCTAGTTCATAAATTTGTGATTCCCACACTGCATGTTAAGGCTCTTGTAACAGTCAAAATTGGATTGTTTTGAACTTTGCACTGAATTCAAATGGCTCTGCTGATTTTGGTTTTCTTCATTGTGTGACTCACTCCCTGCTTCTTGTTCCTTGCTGGAAAAAAATCAGGTTTGTCAGAAATGGGGCAGGACTTCAGCATGAAGATCCCATCCACCACTTTGGAAGCCATGTTGAGTCTCCACAATTACACAAACATTTGGCCATTAAAGTATTTTCCTGACATTGTTCCAAATCACTGTTCAGTTGAGATGTGTGGAAGGGTTCAAATCATTTTAGATTTTGAAAATATCCTAAATCATAATGAATTTAATAAAATTATTTGAAGCTCAATTCTTACAAGTTCATAAAAGTTTAATTTAGACTTTGGCTGCCTTAGGCCATCTTGCAAACCTGGAATGATCCACACATTCAGACACACGACAATTCAGTAACCTGAGACCAAAATGAAAGTACAGTTGTAGGAATGGATTGTAGCTTAGCAAAACAAATAGTGTATGTGACAAGAATGCAAAGTCAGTGCGTTGCGTCAAAATTGTATCGATTTTAGATCTCATGAACTATTGTTAACAATTCGTCTTGCTGAATTGTTTGCATTTTCTTCAGATTGTAATCATTTGTTTTGGCATCGTGACACATCTTTAATGTACCTTGACAAACACACAAAACTTCTCTTGGAGATTCCTTGGTTTCTGTCAGCTTCTGGCCTGACTGAATTATGAATGCCGTTATTTTTGGCAGCCACTTCCAAGCTACCAAAAACAACATTCTGCTTCTCTCACTGTCCTCATTTAATCATTAATCTTGAATATCTATCACAGTGAAAAATCTTCCATTTGGTTTGATTTGTTTGTATAGAGTAAAGTTTGCCCATCTTACAAAATAAGATTATTTTGAAGGTATTGATCTTTGCTATACTGTCATTCATTGTGTCGCTGTGTCGTTATATTGTTTGAGACGGAGGTTTGTGTGCTGTCAGCATTTAATTCTTGCTTTCTATTTTTGCTAGGTGGTACACCACACAGGGCAAACTATTCCAGATGGACTGGCAGTTGATTGGATTGGCAAGAACCTATACTGGTGTGATAAAACAAAGCTGACTATTGAAGTTTCAAAACTTAATGGGCTTTATCAGACAGTCCTTGTGAACACAGGATTGAAGACTCCCAAACATCTGGCAATAGATCCTCGCACTGGGTATCAACATAAGAGTATAATAGTTTATGCTGCTGTTAAAGTTGTCAAAATAAGTTTTCCCAATGTCTGAGTTATACCTAACCCAAAACAAATAATGTTTTGTTTGTGTATGTAAAGATATGGATTAATGATAACTCTTTAACAAAGAAGCTCCTTAAGTTTAGTTTTAGTTTAGTTAAAGGTGCAGTGGTAAGGGACTCCTGTCGACATTTCAATATCTCAATGTTTGAGTTATCTGTGAGACTCAATAGCTGCATATGTAATTATCACTTGTATAGAACGTAAGAGACTGTAAGATATAGGATCAGACTTAGGCCATTTGGCCCCCATTGATTCTCTTCACCTTCAATCATGGTTGATAAGTTTGTCATGAAAGGCATGCTTAACTAATTTGGTGGAATTCTTTGACACTTTACATGTGCAGTGGACAATGGGCAACCTGTGGATGTGGTGTATCTGGATTTCCACAGGCATTTGACAAGGTGCCTCACTAAAGACTGCTACATAAGATAATGATGCAAGGTGTTACAAGTAATGTATGAGCATGGATAAACGATTGGTTAACTAACAGAAAACAAAGAATGAGGGTAAATGGGTGTTTTTCTGGTTGGCAATCTGGTGTGCCTCAAGGATCACTGTTGGGACTGCAATTGTTTACAAGTTACATAGATGATTTGAAGTGGGGACCAAATATAGTGTGTCAGAATTCACAGATGACATTAAGATGGGTGGTAGACCAAAGTGTGCATAGGATGCTAAAAATCTGCAAAGAGATATAAATAATCTGAATGAATGGGCTAGGGTCTGGCAAATAGAATATAATGTTAGTAAATGTGAGGTCATCCATTTTGGCAGGAATAGCAGCAAAATGGACTATTATTTAAATGGTAAAAAAAATTGCAGCATGCTGCTGTGCAGAAGGACCTGGGTGTTCTTATGCAGGAGTCTCAAGGAATTAGTTTGCAGGTGCAGCAGGTAATTATGAAGGCAAAGGAATTTTGTTCTTTATTGCTAGACGGATGGAGTTTTAAAATAGTGAGGTTATGTTACAGCTGTATAAGGTGTTGGTGAGGCCACATCTGGAGTACTATGTACAATCTTGGTCTCCTTCCTTGAGAAAGGATGTATTGGCACTGGAGGAGATGCAGAGAAGATTCACTAGGTTGATTCCAGAGTTGAAGAGATTGGTTTATGAGGATAGACTGAGTAGACTGAGCTTATACTCCCTGGAATTCAGAAGAATGAGGTGAGACATTATAGGAACATACAAGATTATGAAGGGAATATTTAAGATAGAAGCAGGGAAGTTGTTTTCACTTGTGGGTGAAAGTAGAACTAGGGGGCGTAGCCTCAAAATAAGGGGAAGCAAATTTAGAACTGAGTTGAGGAGGAAGGTTCCTCACACAAAAGATTGTGAATCTGTGGAATTCCCTGCCCAGTGAAGCAGTTGAGGTTACCTCATTGAATGTTTTTAAGGCAAGGATAGATACATTTTTGAACAGTAAAGGAATTAAGGGTTATGATGAGCAGGCAGGTAAGTGAAGTTGAGTTCACAAAAAGATCAGCCATGATCTTATTGAATGATGGAGCAGGCTCGCTGGGCCAGGTGATCTACTCCTGCTCCTAGTTCTTATGTTTTTATGTTAACACCATTCTCCTGCCTTTTCTCTGTAACTTTGATCCCCTTACCAATCAAGAACCTATCTCTGCCTTAAATACACCTAATGGTCTCATCTCCACAGCCTTCTGTGGCAATGAATTCCATAGATTCTCTGACTGAAGAAATCGCTCCTCATCCCTACAGTTTTTCATTTTCCTACCATTTGCATACTGAATTGGAAGTTTAACTTTGTTTATCAATTATAGTTCATTTTATTGATGTTGTTTTACAATGGCAGTAAGTCATATCTTCACATTTCTCCTTCCACTCTTTGGCCTGTTGAGTCATACAACACTCTTGCTCAAATTTCTCTCCTGGCATTTTCATTTGCAATATCATTACGTGTGACAAATCTTGTAAAATATAATATTCATTTATAAAAGTAGTGCCAGAGGTAAAGGTTAATATATTGAAATTTGATGCAAATGTTATAGATGCTGAAAACTTGAAATAGAAACAGAAAATGCCAGAAAAAACAACTTAACAGGGTTAGGCATCTGTGAAGAGAACAGTTTCAAATTCTATAATTCTTCATTGGGGTTAGGATGATGTTAAATTTCTCAGCCGTTTGCAGCAGAGAAATGGGACATTCGGCCCAACTGCTTTGTGACATTTTTTGAGCTTCACATGAATCTCCTCTCACCTTACTGTATCTTCTCTTATCAGCATGTCATTCTGTTCTTTTCTTCCTCAAGGACTTACCTATCTTTCCTTTTAAATGCATTAGTATTATTTTTCTCGGTTACTCCATGAAGTGAGTAGGTTCTGTGGTTCAGCGGGTAACATTCCTGCCTTTGAGCCAGAAGTTCTAGGTTCGAGTCCCACCCCAGAACTTGTTGCCAAAGGAAAGCCTGTTTATAGTGCAGCCTGACAGGTTGAGCGTGAACTTGCAAATCCTTCCAGCAAGCCAGTAGTAAGAACGGAAGTGGTTCCTGGTCAGCCGCACTTGATGCAGAGTGGCAGCCCTCAAGTTATAAGTCCCTGGCGACAGACTAACAACATTATCCAGGAATTACTAGCTAATGAAACAGATGAAAACCTGTCTTGGTGCACCACTGGGTGTGGGAAGAAAATTGGAATTGGAACTCCATGAGGTAGCATGTTACAAATTCTTATCCCTCTCTGAATGTAGAGATGTCTCCTGAAATCAGATAATGATACAGCAGAGTAGATGATAATAGCTGACATGTCAAGTGTTTCCAGTATTTTCTGTTTTTATACTTGGATTTGAATTTGGTTTAATGTTTCTTTAATAAATATTTTTGAATAGGTATTTGTATTGGACGGATCATGGCGATTATCCGCATATTGGCCGTGTAGGAATGGATGGAACCAATCAAAGCATTGTAATAGACACAAAAATCTCAAAGCCAAATGGCCTCTGTCTGGACTATGTGAATAACAGGCTGTACTGGACTGATGATGAGCATGGTTATATCGAGTTTGCTGACCTGGATGGATCCAATAGACATAGAGGTAGGTAAGGCTGTTTTTTTTTCTCTCTCCATCTTGAACTAGTTTATTTTGTGTATATATTTCAGTTCAGCATACTGCATAAAAACAGTAAAACTATTTCATTTTTGCCACTTGTTTATGATAAATTTGGTAAGTTTTCTTTTAATTTGATAGCGATAATTTCTATTGAAATGGTAAAATTAAAATCTTGATAACTGAATCATTGAATGAAGTGATCACTTAATTGTCCGAACCATGTGAAATATTATAAAATGTCTGCCAGATTTTTATAGCGCTCTGCCGGGTGCACACTTTGACCTGAAATTGAGTTCAACTGCGCAGTCAATTTGAGCACAGGAATAGGGCAAATTAAAGCCACTAAAGCACCATTTGACTGTTATTTTATATTGCCTGTGTGATTTTGCTCTGTTTATACAAGCAGAAAGAGCAGTGGGTGTTACTTTTTTTATCAATTTGTCACCCAAGGGCAGGGGAGCAGGCACATTCATTTTGTTTCTGTCAAATCCCCATGTTGAGCCAGATTTCCTTTCAATTGAGTTAACTTTCTGACTTGGTTCACCTAAAAAAGTGAGAAGACAAACCTTCAAGAATAGAATGGCATGAATAGAACACACAGTTAAAGGCCCTGATTTTATCAGCACGCCTACCCCGGAATCAGAAAATGGCATTCTCTGTTGGAGTTGGGTGCGGCCTACGAGCATCAGGCTGGCGTGCCTGTAAAATTCCAGCCAAAATCACATGAGCACTTGAATCATATCATATGCATGACATCATTTTAACAAGTATTATTAACAATGAGGCCTATGGCCTAAGAAGGTGAGGGCTTCATTTACACTCAAAAGCCAACATCTGATGATGTAATTCAGACTTAATAATATTGATGTTGCATTTGGTGATGTTACCCAAAGGGTATGAAGAAACAGCAAATCTATGAGAAGGCTGATAAGCTCATTTAATTTTATAACTTTTTAAGTTAACCTGTAACTTTGGCTTCCCACAAGAGCCACCCTCTCCAACCTATGGTGATCACCACCTTCCACCCCTTATCTGATTGCCAAGGATCATTCCCTTTATGTCTTCCTGCCATACAGCCTGCCAACTCCCACTGTTGGCTCAAGATGGTTATCACTGGGTACAGATGAAATACAAGTCTGGTATATTTACTTGACACCTTGAAATTATAAAGGCTGACTTTGGCATCCTTTGACAAACTTGACACTCAAATTGTCAACGCTATGCCCAAAGTTGTTTCTCAAGTTAAAATTGAAATTTATGCTTTCAAATGATACACATATTTTAACAAAATAACATGCAAGAAGCCCTCAAGTAGGTAATTTACATTGCTATTGCATAGGTGTATTGGATAGAATTTTCTGATCCCACCGGCAGTGGGAAGCTTAGTGGGTGGGGGAACTTGAGATCTGAGGCTAAAAACCAGTTTTCCGATGGCAGGATGAATTAAGTTCCTGAGGTTTTAAAGTCACATTAAAAATGGGTCAAGCTACAGGATGTATAAGGTTGGGAAGTCAGAGGGCCAGCTGTCTGAAATTAGGTTCTGCACCCAGCATAAAGTTGGAGCATTCACTTCTCCTACTGCACATCATGGGTGTGCACCTGGTAAGGTTGACCACTTCCATGATTAACTATGAGTTGCAGTTGAATTGTCCTCTTTGGGGAGTGTCTATCAATGCCAGCCTGCACTCAAGACAGTAAGAGATCCCTGGAAGATGAAGGAATGAAGGGGTGGACAGGGTGGTAGAGTGGAGCAATGACCAGGCAGAAGTGGAAAGGATAGTGCAGACTGTGAATGCAATAAATTAAATATGGCACCTGAATGTTCAACCCTCTGAGGAAACAACGGGAATGGCGTCTTCCAGCCTGCTCCCACCATGAGAATCGATGAGCTCCTCATGGATGCTAATTTAATGAGTGAAACCATTGCAAGATCATGATGTTCCACCTTCCAGCAGGAATCACCCTCATTTCCACACCTCTCACTGAACCTAGCCCCAGAACCAAGAGATTCTGGTCATCAATGCAATTACATGTTTTCAACAGGCATTTTGAAGGATTGATTATGTGGAAAAATAGTGGAACCTGTCATTTTATTCATTTTATTGCTATTTGAAAGCATAAATTTCAATTTGAGCTTGAGGAACAGCTCTGGGTACAGTGCTGACAACCTGATAAATTTGAAAGCAAAACAATGGGTGGAATTAAAATATTCATCTTTTTCCCATTTGGTATTCAGTTCAGTTAAAACATGTGGCTTGCTTTTCAATGTTTGAAGAAGATTGCTTTTGTTGGACTTTCCTGATATATCTTGTGAGGTTGGCTACTGTAAGATAAATCAGGTTATATTAGGTGAACCCCCTCCCTCCCCTAGTCAGAACAGTGTGATACTGATATCTGACCTTTCAGCAATAAGAAGTCTCACAACACCAAGTTAAAGTCCAACAGGTTTATTTAGTAGCAAACGCCACTAGATTTCAGAATGCTGCTCCTTGGTCAGGTGAGTGAGGAGTTCTGATTACAAACAGGGCATATAAAGTCATACACTCAGTTTACAGAATACTGATTAGAATGTGAATCTTTCACTAATCAAGTCTTAAAGATGCAGACAATGTGAGTGGAGATATCATTAAGCATAGATTAAAGACATGTGTATTGTCTCCAGACAGGACAGTAAATGAGATTTCAGCAGCACACAGTATAAAACAATGACTGCGTTGTAACTACAGTCTATATAGCTGAGGAACGGAGGAATTTAGTAATGAAAGATTTTTCACCTGAATTTTAATTCTAACAGTGGGATGGTGAAGATCAGGAAACAGTATACAGATTTAAACTGAACTGTGTGTTGAATTTTGAACCAGTTTTTGTGGTAAGGTGTTTCTTTAAAGGATGACTCTTTACAGGCCATGTGATCAGGCCAAAGCCTATGGAAAAGCCACATTGAAATGAGGTCAATTTGGTGCGTGAGCGAAAGTCCTGGGGGGAAGAGCACCTTCAGCTGGAGCCAGAGAGGCAAACAGAGTAGACTTGTGATGGAGATTTCTGTCAGATACTTAACTTGTGTGCATATATATTTAGTTCATTAATAAATCTTTTGTTATTGGAATTACATTGAATGGCTTCCAGTTCTTTTTTTTCACATTTTTAATTATTATTATTATCATCATAAGCAGACTTACATTAACACTGCAGTGAATATAATGGGAAAATCCCCTAGTGCCATACTTCAGCATCTGTCCAGGTACATTGAGGGAAAATTTAATATGATCAATGCGTCTAACTAGCACATCTTTTAGACTGTGGGAAGAAACCGGAGCACTCAGAGGAAATCCATGCAGACACAGGGAGAACTTACAGACTCCGCAAAGGAAGTGGCTCAAGTCAGGACTCGAACTTGAGTCCCTGGTGCTGTGAGGCAGCAGCGCTAACCATTGTGCCATTGTGCCACCATGCTACCCTAGTTTATAAAATGATTATTTTCAGAAAAAAGTTGTTTAAGATGACATTTTTCTCAGAATGCTCAGTGAATTCACGTTGTCCTGCTACGGTTAGAGATTTACCTTGTTGGGAATTACAGAAGCTAACCCATCATCTGTTTAATTTACTGGACAATTTCAGGATAGCTCTGCAGAAGTCCATATACTGCTACTGTCTGACACTGGTGTTTTAAAATTGAACCTGCTATCTGGGGGAATTTCTAATCTGACCAAAATAAATTAAAGGGAAGAGAAACAAGACAAACAGTGAAATCTTTAGTAAAATATAAAAAAACATGTTGAACATATAGAAATGTGATGGCACTGCGGCTAGCACTGCTGCCTCACAGCATTAGTGATCTGAGTTTGATTCCTGACTTGGGTTGCTGTGCAGAGTCTGCACGTTCTCCCCGTATCTACGTGGGTTTCCTCCGGGTGCTCCAGCTTCCTCCAACAGTCCGAAAGAAGTGCTAGTTAAGTGCATTGGCCATGTTAAATTTTCCCTCAGTGTACCTAAACAGGTGTCAGAATGTGGCCATTAGGGAATCCTTATAGTAACTTCATTGCAGTGTTAATGTGACACTAATAAATAAACTTTAAATTTTAAAGAATCACATAAAGAAAAGTTTAAAGTTCTGATGAAGGGGTACACATTGTAACCCTACAATTTATGGAGTAAAAATCATGACTGGTTTTCAATAAGTAACAGAAAATTATCTCTATTGTGAAGCCAACAGACACGAAAATATAAGATAATTTGTGGAAAAAATGTGGAATTCAATACCGTTTGCATGAATGTATTATAATTTATGAGAGAAAGTTAGCAAGGTGAGAGTAAAATATACTTTGTATTCTCCAGCTGCCTACTATGATAATTACTTATAGTTTTGGGTCAGTATGTGGTACTGGAATTAAAATGTCAGATTTAAAAGCTCAAGGCTTTCTTTCCTTCATATTGCTATTTGGCATTAAAATTCATCCGAGGTCAATGATTGATTGCTGCAACTTGTTCTATTTAAGACTAAGATGGTCCTGTGAATTCTGTGTCCTCATTAAGGGATTTTTCAAGGTGCTGACCAAAGAGCTTCTGAAAGTGAAGGAAAGATTTAAAAAAAGACACAGTATAGCCAGTTAGATACCTATTAGATATCAGATGATCCAAGGGGCTGAGTGCTGGAATTCTATCATCGATTAATTTGGCAATTGGAAATCAAGCATAGAAAGATTTGAGCTTGGTGGAACAAATCTGCATTCAAGTTTTTTAATAGCTGGAAAATATTATTGAGTGCAGACAGCACAAGGTTATTGAAAACATGTCACAAAAGGGAAGGCAAGCTTTTATTATGTTTATTCCCTCCTGTTGTCCTTATTGGAGTGAATTATTCATTCAAGATTTTATGAGGACCCCCCCCCCCCCGACAGCTTAGATGATGAATACCCCACTACGGTGACCCTGATCCTTGCATTGTAGAAGAGTCCGCAGCTGCCATTCCTGAACTGTGCTGAGTAACCCACTATCAAATAAATCTGTTGGACTTAAACCTGATGTTGTCAGATTTCTTACTGAGTAACTCACTCACAACTGAGGTACCTTAGTTGGCCTCTGTCCCTCGACTTATAAAAAGGAAAATAACTCAATCGAAACGACTCCATCCTGACCGTTTCATAAAGCTATCTGTGGGAAATGAGAATTATGCAAAGGTAGAATTGAGCTAGGATCTGATGATCTGCGCTTTTAGATAACATTCTGACACTCGTAGGTAGCATGGGGCCCCAACATAAGGGGCTGCAAGCACCTATAACACTGCAAACAGACTTTGCACCTTTTGCAGAGAGTGAAAACAAGGGAAAAGAATTTCAGGAAGTTGAGTGCACTCTGTGAATCCCATTCTCATCCATTTTTTGTTGCAAGTTCTGAGTTTTAGCTGGTTTAATAGAATTCCAGTTCAAAGTGTTTCCTTTCCAAATGAAGTTGTTATTGCATGCTGAAGAATCCCAAAGCATTCTCTTTTGAGAAGGCGTATTCATTATCAAGTGTTGGAGCGAATGAAACTGTAAGCAACAGATTTAATGTTTGATTCTATGTTCTTTTAAATGGTAATGGAGAACCCCAGGGAGTTGCTGTATTGTCACAACAATTATTCAGAGGGAGTTATGTGCCAGTTGTATCTGAAGGCTCATGCAATATTGAGTGTTGTGACTGGTAGTCTACCAAGGTAGGGCACTAATATAACCATATCCTATTACAGTTCATAACCAAGATATCCCGCATGTGTTAGCGGTTACATTATTTGAAGACTACATCTACTGGACAGACTGGAAAACTAAGTCGGTTAGTCGAGCTCACAAAACCACAGGCTTGAACAAGATGTCACTAATCAGCTCCTGGCATCAGATAATGGATATCCATGTGTATCATCCCTACAGACAGCCAGATGGTAATTCGTCACAACATGCTATATACTTCCAAAAGTTAATGCATAAATCACTTGTTTAATTGGATAATTTGTATAATTATGGGGAGGAAGTCATTCTACTTGTTTTTTTTAAAACAAAAAAGTCAAGTTGGAAGAAAGAAACATTATCATCATGCATACCAATGAGATCCATATGGTAATTATTTCAGAACAGTATATATTTCGCATTATATTCGGTAGCCTTGCATCAGTTCGGCACATCACCCCTATAGGTGCTGTGAGTCAGCTAAACCTAAACTAATTGACTTACGGAGAATATATCACATGCATTGACCCTTATCTTGCTGAATGAACAGGAGTTTTCTATCATTAGTATAAGTGCCTTGACAAGCACTTTTACAGATTTAAAATGAAACTGTAGTTTTACCTAACTTTACGTGAGTTTTCTAACAATGTCTTTAAACCTTCCATTGCATAACTGCAGGAGTGGGCACTTGGCATTCGCCTACACTCCACATCAACCATCATTATCCAGTGACTCATTTGCTCTTGCTAAGATGTGTCAGGATTTCACGAGGTGGTTGACATTCACTTACAGTATGCAGACGAGAATTCGAGCTTAGGAAGAGTCACAAGTCATAAATCATGAGTCATCCATTCTTATTAGTACAACTGCTTCGAGCTGCCCACAGCGAGTTATTGTGTCTTCAGTATGCAAAAAAAAACTCAGTCATAAACTCCTGAATTTATAAGCCAATAAGGAATACATGCAAGTGGAAAGTTAGTAGAGCACAGCGATACTAGAGGGTTCAAAGATTTGATTCTATTCCATTAGCTTTTAAAAAAAAACAGAAAAGAGAAGAATTAGAAGAGCAAATCCACAGGGAAATTCTTAAAAAAAAGTAAGAGCAATAATAGTCAGGGGCATAAATTCCCCAAGCAAGGTTGGTAAGAAAGTGATGGGCAGGATTTTAAGCTCCAACTATTCTAGATTCAATAAAAAAAAGTAAATACATAAGTTAGCATGATATAAAATTAACCAGTCAACCAGACCCGATGGCATGCATCCTAGGTGGCTGAGGGAATAAAGAGGGAAGATATGACACAAGTTTTGACCTTGGATAGATGAAAGGTGCCAGGGAAATGAACAATTGGAAATATGACACTTCAATTCAATATGAGAGAGAGAGATAAAACTTGTAACTACAGGCCAGTCAGTCCAATATCAGTGGTGGGAAAGCTACATGAGGCAAATATCAGGACAAAATTAATTTTTACTTGGAGAAGCGTGGATTGTTAAGGACAGCTAGTACAGTGTTTTTAAGGCAAGTCATGCCTGTCTAACCCAAGGACTCTGAAGTCTTTATTTGAAGATAGGTATCTTCATTTTATTCCCTCTTGCCCGAGACATATGGGCAGTGTTTGCAAGATTTGCAGGCTTCCCCACAGTGCAGTAAGCCATCAACTGCACATGTTGCTTTGCAGACACTACAGTCGAAAACCTACCACCT
The DNA here is from genome assembly GCA_024679065.1 of Sphyrna mokarran. Taxonomy (NCBI): domain Eukaryota; kingdom Metazoa; phylum Chordata; class Chondrichthyes; order Carcharhiniformes; family Carcharhinidae; genus Sphyrna; species Sphyrna mokarran. The sequence continues at coordinate 68,525,105 of JAGIQG010000011.1, read as the reverse complement.
TGGGGCAGGTAAAATTCCCAGAATGTAAATCTCCATTGGCCTTGGGCAGAATTTTACGATTTCAAGCAAGCGAGGTTGTAAAATCCCGCCCATCATGTCATGCTGCCAGGTATTCTGGCAATTGTCAAGATGTATTCTTCCTGCTGTGGTACACTTTGCCAGTTGTATTTCAGACACTATGGCAAACGCGCAGCACAGTGGCTCAGTGGTTAGCACAGGGACCCAGATTTGATTCCCAGCTTGGGTCACTGTGTGGCATTGCACATTCTCCCTGTGCCTGTGTGAGTTTCCTCCGGCTGCTCCAGTTTTCTCCCACAATCCAAAGATGTGCGGGTTAGGTGGATGGACCATGCTAAATTGTCCCTTCCTGTCGGGGGACTAACTAGGGTAAATGCATTGAGTTATGAGGATAGGGCCTGAGTGGGATTGTAGTCAGTGCAGTCTTGATGAGTCGAATGGTGTCCTTCTGCACTGTAGGATTCTGTGAAACTAGAAGTCAGCTACTGAATGACATTGGCTGTTTACTGACAACATGACAACATGCACAAGTGACACTGCCACAAAGTAAGGTGATAGAAAAGACCATTGGCCTGTTGAAACAACACTGCTGCCTGGACTCCTGAAAGAGCCTTGCAATACTCAATTGAGCAGATCTCCTCCTTGTGATGGGTATGCTGCCTGCTTACAACCTTACTATCATGAGACATTCTTCTACCAAACACCTTGCGTTCCCTCAGTCACTCACCATCACATTGTCCTCTTGATCAAAGTACATAAATAAAATTCACAAATAAAAGCGCAACATGCTGTATTGTTCACAAATTTAAACAATTCAACGCTGAAGCACTCCTTTGGTTCCCATCTTCTGCATGTCCTTGTCTGTCCTAGTGTTAAGTGTTGCCAAATGATGGTGTCTAAGCAATTCCAGTGAGGACAGATTGTTGGACTGCTGTGCCAAACCTCTCTGTACATTGATATCCACAGACATGATATCAACAAACTGAGCTTGCAAGACTTCAGTCTGAATTTCCACTGCAATATTCACACTTTTTTGAAGTGCTTGTATCTCAACAGAAGCTAGGATATTGTTCTTCAGATAATGCATCATCATTGGGTCCATGGTATATTACTGAAGTTCAACACTAGTTCCAAGCCCTGTGCAAAACTCTCTGCTAAGCTGATGTCAGAATCCTTCATTCTCCTTGACATTGGATGCAGGCTTTCTGGCTGACTTCCCAGGGTAGCAAGCAATTTGTCATGTAAATCTGTCAGCTTTCTTCTACAGCCTCTTCCATTAATATCCTCTTCTGAGTCCTCTGCAGCCTAATCTGCGTCTAAAAATGCCCTCTAATGAACTGACACCCACACTTTCCTTGCTCTAGTGTCAACACTGGTAGACCCCATATTTAAGTTACACATAGAGTGGGATTTTCCACCTGCCCCACCCCCTCTCGTAGCTGGCAGCAATTTTTGCGGCAGCCATTGGATGGTGGCAGGACTGGAAGATCGCATTGCTGTCAACAAGTTTTCCTGTTGTTTGCATCCTTCGCCTTGGATTCCCTTTGATGGGACAGGATGATTCTCTCAACTGAAAAGACTTCAACATTTCAACCACAATGGCAGTATCTGAACTGATGACTGCAAGTGTGAATTCAAGCAATGGTACATCTTTTTCATTCACTTGCTGTTATTCCACTGCTGGACAGGGTGCACACCATGGGCATCTGAGAGGAAATAAAGACGGGCAGGGTTATGATGAGGAGCTGGGGGACATATAAAAGCTGCATGCTTACACAATCAGTAACTACATGACAACAGAGATTGTGGGATAAAGGATAAATGGGATTGAGAAAGAGGATTAAGTATGAAGATCCCACCATCTTTTCAATGGGCTCAGCCACGTTGTCAGCCACAGCCACAAAATGGTCCTTTATGACAATGGCCAGCACTACGTCCTCCATGGTGTTTAGAGAATGCAAGCAAACCTTTATCACTGACTAGTTCCTTAACTTTCACTTTGCACGGGAGGGGGAAGTGTGTCTGCAGTGATGTGTAATATCTGGTTGAATAGCTAGCCAGTAAGGCATGCTGCAGATGTGGACAGGAGGCCTGCAAAGGTGGTGAATTTGGAAGGATGAGGTAAAGTGATGAACATCAAATATCTATCCTGACTGAATGAAATATTGATAAGAACTAAGAAATTATTGACCTGTTGATGATGAATGTACGCTATATTAAATAATTGTAAGGTTAAAAACCGTAGAATCCCTACACTGCAAAAATGGCCATTCAGCCCATCAAGTCTGCACTAACAACAATCCCATTCAGGCCCTAACCCTGATATCCCACATATTTACCCTACTAATCTGCTTACATGAGGATCAATTTGGCATGGCCAATCAGCCCAACCCCAATATCTTTGGATAATATTTGACATTTGAAGCAACATTCATTAATCTTGATCACCTGTGTGTGGTCATTAAACTTCCTGTGACATTGCTTCAAGATTCCTAATGATGTGGTTTCCTGGCATTCATCTCCAAGGCTACTAGTTCCCAGTGTACAGCAGTGTCTGCAGGGTCTCCTAACCCCCAAATATACAAAGCCATCTCTCCTTTCTTTCCATCTCATCTTCAAAAATCTCCAGTGTAGATTGGAGAGAGCATTCTCCCACGTTTAGCCATTCTTCTCTTTCTGACAGGTCAAAGTCAGTGCTCGGGGACTCTCAGCACTTATCCAGCCACCATGCACCTCCCCTTCAAGAGCTGCAGGCTGACTTTAAATAGATTTTGAGCCTTCCACTCCTCCACCACTTGACCTATCTGCATGCTTATTCTTTTGGTGAGTGTTAGCACCAAATTTAGATTGCTGCCCAGCTACCATATAGTTTTTTTTTGCTTCCTCCTCATTTCAGTTTGCTATTTGAACTGTTGCTTGAAGATGAAGAACCCACAGAAATGAAAGTTAACCCAAGCCTCAATCATAGGTCAGAGTGCACATTTTAAACACACTCTATCCTTGGAAAATCTGCAGGGGGCGGGGGCGGGGGATTACACTCTACCTGAACTTTATAACATGGCTTCATTATTGTCTATAAGCCTTACATTAGGGTTACATTTTCCAATCTTATGAGTTTTTGATCTGTTCAACATTTTCCATTGGTCCTTGTTTATAAGTAAGCTAATTTTACTGTGCATCAGATGAGCTCATAAATTGTCTTTTATCTTCTGTCTCAGTGCCTGGTCATCCATGCAAATTATACAATGGAGGTTGCAGCAACCTTTGTTTGCTTTCTCCTGGAGGAGGATACAAATGTGCCTGTCCCACAAACTTCTACCTTGCTGCTGATGGCAAGACTTGTCTTTCCAACTGCACTGCAAGCCAGGTATTGTATGAATCTGTTACTTTTCATCTGTAAAGATGTCATGCAAGTGCATTAACTTCACTGTACAAATATTTTGTCATCCTAGCCTGTGAGTCACTCCAGCTATCTGGCGCACAGGGAATACACAAAGGCATAATTGGTATCACACCAATACCCATGTCACTGATCATGTCTAAACATTTATGTTTCTCTTTCCCTAGGGAAGGAAAGACTATAATAACTTACAATATCTGTCACTGGGTTAACTTAAGATCAAACAATTTTGACATTAGTAGTGATTTGGTGAACAATCTAAAAATTTACCAACGTCAGCAAAATCTAGTTATTATAATTGCAGTTGCATGAATTAATTGAATGGCAAAGCAGATTTGATGGGCTGTATGTTCTCCTTTCAGCTCCTATGTCTTGTGGTCTTATAACGATTTTTCATTGGGTGGGATTATCAGCCTTTCCTGCCCGGAGAATCTACCAGTCCCACTGAAAATGACTCCTTGCAGTGGGTAGCCCAATTGTAGGATGGGCGAACCACTTAAAATGCCATGAATATTGGTGGAATCAGAAGTCGCTGCTGGCAGCCAATGGTGAGGACCTCCACCACCAGGGGTGGTGGGTAATCCTGCCCACTGTCTCTCAGGATCCCTTGTAGAGAGCAGCATCTGTAGATGGAGAAACAAAATGTTTCACGTTTGTGACTTCTCTACAGAATCTGATGACCGGATGAGAACAAGCCTGAAAAATTTATTGTTGCCAGGTCTGCTGAGGACTCCCGACATTTTCTGCTTGCATTTCAGATTTCCAGCAACTGCAGTATTTTACTTTTAGTATCCCAACTAGAAATTCGATCGATCTTACTCAGTCTGAGGAAATTGTATTTTTGGTTTCCTTGGACATCACTGAATGTTCCATCCGACCTAAAGCTTCTTGCTCCCATTTTGTATAAAAGCCCCTGGGTATTAGCTCCTCTTATTTCTTTCCCCAAATTTTCCTCAGCACACAGCATGGATTTTATTTGACCTTCCCAAACTGAGCCTTATTATCTTTTCAACCAGCTTATTCATGTTGAAACCCCAGGTGAGAGTTTGACTGGAGTGCCCTGGCACAAATCTTTTAAATTATTTAGCAAATTTGCCCATTTTCTGTAAGTTTTTTTTTTAGTTAGATTTCTTTTGTGCTTCATCCAAAAGACCCAATCTGTAAATTGTATGGAGGCAGAGAGAGTTAACATTTTGAATCTATATGACCCTGCTTCAGAGCAGACTTGATCAGGACTTGATGTTCAGATTGGGGACATGTAGACCATAAGACATAGAAGCAGAGTTAGGCCATTCAGCCCATCGCATCTGCTCTGCCATTCAATCATAGCTGATATTTTTCTCATCCCCATTCTCCTACCTTTTCTCCTTAACTCCTGATCTCCTTACTAATCAAGAACTTATCTATCTCTGTCTTAAAAACTCTCAGTGACCTGGCCTCCACAGCTTTCTGCAGCAAACAGTTCACAGATTCACCACTCTCTGGCTGAAGAAATTCCTCTTTACCTCTGTTTTAAAGGATCGCCCCTTTAGCCTGAGGTTGTGTCCTTTGGCTCTAGTTTTTCCTACTAGTGGAAACATCCTCTCCGTGCCCACTCTATCCAGGCCTCTCAGTATCCTGTAAGTTTCAATAAGATGCCCCTTCGTTCTTCTAAACTCCAACGAGTACAGACCTAGAGTCCTCAACCATTCCTCATACGACAAGCTCTTCATTCCGGGCATCATCCTTGTGAACCTCTTCTGGACCTTTTTCCAAGGCCAGCACATCCTTCCTTAGATATGGAGCCCAGAACTAATCACAATCCTTCAAATAGAGTCTGACCAGAGCCTTACAGAGCCCCAGAAATACTTCCCTGCTTTTATATTCTAGCCCTCTCGACATGAGCGTTAACATTTCATTTGCTTTCCTAAATGCCGTCTGAACCTACGCATTAATCTTAAGAGAATCGTGAACAATAACTCCCTTTGTGTTTCTTATTTCCAAAGCATTTTTCCAATGAGAGAATAGTCTATCCCTCCATTCCTCCTTCCAAAGTGCATAACCTCACGTGTTTGTTAATTGTACTAACCGGACTTCTCCTCTGGCATTTTAGCTTAGAGATCAGAAGATTCCCAGCATCATTTTTTAGGTTGTGTCAGCTTTTTTCTGGACAAGGCCATAATGGCACATTTCAATTAGTTTCTGATTCCTCAGTTAGAGAGAGGAAAAGTCATCCAATCTGTTTACTCCTGATTTTTGTCAAGTGTTTCTTTTGTGGACATTTGCTGACACTTGACTGTGATGATCTCTACTCTTAATTGACCTTCGAACACTTACTACTGAGCTTCATAGTTTAAAAATCCCCAGTGAATTGATATGGCATGCGTGGAACACTCAAGGAGATGTGAGCAGCATTTGTCACTGCCTTTACAGAGAGTTGGAAAGGATATGGAAGAGAAAAAAAATGATTTGTTTGTCTCCCCCAAGAATTCTACACCTTGCTGAGAAAACCACTAATTATTAATAATGCACACTAAAATTTCCAACATATTGCATCCCTAGCAATTTAGTAATGTGTGAACAGGCATTAACACCAAGGAATGTCACTTAATAATATCACACTTGGCATTTTCTGTCTCTTGCATATGCTCTTCACCATATGACAATAAAGATATAAGTTTCCTAATTGTGTAGTAAATTCATAATATTGTTTCAACAGTTTGTCTGTAGCAATGACAAATGTATTCCATTCTGGTGGAAATGTGATACAGAAGATGACTGTGGAGATGGATCGGATGAACCTGAATACTGTCGTGAGTAATTTTAATCACCTTGTTTCCAATGATTTTAACATTATCTGGCATTCAATCTATACCCTCTGCACTGATTCAGATTACTGCACTATCTTGTCCCTTATGCATACCTTTGGGGCCAGTTATGGTGTGAAAGTGCCTAAATGTTAACGTGTTCATTGATAAAGCAGATAGCAGCAGATGAAAATCAATTACTTCTTTCATGAACCATCTAAGACCAGAATTTTCTGCTCCCCAACTTCATCGCCATCCACCCGTGGCATGTTTTGTGACGGCAGACGTCTCACCAGTTTTGCTGCTGTCGGTTTCCCATCCTTTGCATCCTCTGCCACCAAAAAAACCATGGCGAGAGGCACTGCCATCAAAGAGATTGGGTGATTCTGTTAGCAAGACAATCCAGAAAATCCTGCCCATTGTAATGTTAATTAGTTAGATGACGGAATATGCTTACCACTCCCTTGCATATTTCCCTTAAATTTTTATCATGAGTTAACTATAGTTCCTCCTTTCTTCCCAGCTGAATTTAAGTGCAGGCCAGGACAATTCCAGTGTGGCACGGGGATATGCACTAAACCTGCCTTTATCTGTGATGGTGAGAATGACTGTGGGGATAATTCTGATGAAGCAAACTGTGGTGAGTATTATATTAGAGTTGCTTAGCTTAACATCAAAAAAAACTATCATCACAATATTTCAATTTTGAATATTGAGCATGTTGTGTTTATTTTTAAATCATCAGAGACACATGTTTGCCTTCCAAGTCAGTTTAAGTGTACGCAAAAGAGACGATGCATTCCAATCATCTTCAGATGTAATGGCCAAGACAACTGTGGTGATGGAGAGGATGAAAGTGATTGCCGTGAGTCTTACCATTCAGCTTTTGAAGATAATGTATTTTTCTGATTAACTTATCCAAGTCAAGAGCCTCCCAGAGATTGGCAGTACTAAGTGATGTAAACAAGGACATCCCAAGGTCGGTTCTTGTTACTTCTGACAGTTAGCATTTTGCCAGGTTAGGCTACTCCAATCATTTCAATGGCTACAGTTTGCCATTTCTGCTCATTCCAATTCATATTTTTCAATCCAAATGGCCAGGAAGTCACAAATCCCTAACCCAAAGATCTTAGCTGCAAAGGTGAATCATTCGCCAATATTTACACTTCTGATGCAGTTGGAAAGTATGAAGGCCAACAGTTGGAAAGTATGAATGCCAGCATTAGATACGAGGCCCTCCTCCATAAATATCATGCCAGCTCATTCCCTGGGTTTACATAAAGAATGGCTACTTGGATGAGGTACTGGAATTGAGAGAACAGTGTTTGAACATGTTCTGCCACTTTGTACAGAAGAAAGAAAGTTGGAAGGAGGAATCCTGTTTCAGCAAAAATGTTTTTCAATAGCTTCTTGCATGTGGCATATGTCTTTAATAAATTATTCTTCTAGTAAATAAATCTGTCAGTTTGGATTGCTGTTGACTATTTCTGTGTTGTAGTGGTTATCACATTTGCTTGGATCGTGAAAAATCTGCAGTTTGACACTGGACCAGAGTACGAATTGGGTTTTATTCAGTTTGATGAAAATTTGCAAAGTTTAAATTTCTACGGTCAGCATGGTAGCACAGTGGCTAGCATTGCTGCCTCAGCACCAGGAACCAGGTTCAATTCCGGCCCTGGGTCATTGTGTAGAGTTGGCATGTTCTCCCCATGTCAGCATGGGTTTCCTCCAAGTGCTCCGGTTTCCTTCTATAGTCCAAAGATGTGTGGGCTAGGTAAATTGGTCATATAAAATTGACTCTAGTATGGGGGGGATTAGTGGGGTAAGTATGTGAAGTTATGAGATTAGGTTCTGGGTGGGATTCTGGTCGGAGTAGACTCGATGGGTTGAATCATCTTTTTTCTGCATTGTAGAAAATCTATGATTGAATGCTGAAAATCTCAGTGTTGCTTGATTCTCTTATCTAACTTCAGCAAGAAAATTTCCAACATGAAATTTAGCCGACACAAACTGGTATTTTGAAAGTAAACCTAATGAAATCTGTTATAAACTAAGCATTTAATTCATCTATATTATCTCTCCATGATGCTTCAATAATGAATAAACCAAATTGCTGTTTTGAAGTCTTTTAATGTAATAATATTTTACTGAGAATTCATTTTTCTGCACCAACTGATAAATGTTACAGTTTTTACAAGGAGTGAGATTGATAGGGCTTGATGGATAACAGAGTTGTGGTTGTACAACAGAAATTACTTGTCAGAATAAATGTGAATCTATCCATATAAATTTGCAGACATTGTAATACATGTTAATAAAAGTTTTTACTTTTAATTAAATTTTCGTTCCCAAAATCAGTAATCATTTAAAAATCTGGAATCAGGATATTTATTTGTGTTACAAAACACTTAGCCTGCTCCAGAATGCAATTTCTTAAGTTAATGCCTTAATCTGAGATCTAATTCAATCCATCAAAATTTTGCAGATACAAGCATAAAATGCAAGCCACTAAAGAAACGAATCAGTCGAATGATTTATAGTTGAATTTGGTTAAAAATCAGTTCAAAATGCATAATCTAATTTGGGCGATTTGTATGTATATTAGTTTACGTAATTGGAATGTCATTCAGAACCACAAGACTTCAATTTAGATAGCGTTCTGTAATCCTATTATTGGTACATTTTCAAAGTGATGGCTAGGTTTTAATTCAAATTTAATGGATTTCAAGAGTGAGAACTTGAATAAAAAAGTAGTATGTTCATCAGTCAAAAATGAATCACCCAGTAAGCTGAGAGTTTTTGTTTATACTTAATGTCGCTAATAGCTTTCTAACAGAGCATTTTTAAACTTTGCCCACCACCAGCTGAAGTTACCTGCTCCCCAAATCAGTTCCTGTGTGCTGTGACCAGACGCTGTATTCCTGAAGAATGGGTCTGTGACAAGGATCATGACTGCGCAGATGGGACTGATGAATCAAATTGCAGTAAGTTACTTCTAAGTTAATGAAAATGCAAGCAAAAGATTCTTGTATTTCTAAATATGTTCCAAATGATGAGTGGACAATCTTTCAAGTTGTGAAGGACTTGGAGGGAATCTAAAAAAAAACTGGTAATACAACATTCTGATGGCAGACAAAAAGACTGTAATTCCTCACATATTAATATTTTCAAGAATTTTCTTGCAAGTTGCAAGACAATTGCTACTGTTTAGATTGTGTTCCAACACTTGTATTTCTGATTTAAAAAAACACCAAGCTAAAGTCATTTTGGTGCTTTCGAGCTTTTGAAGTGCTGCTTCTTCATCAGGTGAGTGAAGGAGGCACTCACCTGATGGAGCAGAGACACTCCGAAAGCTGCTGCTACCAAATAAATCTATCGGTCTTTAACCTGGTGTTGAGGAACTTCTTAGTGTGCCCACCACAGTTCAACCATTGAGTTAGTATAGTACAACCCCAAAAACACTCAAGAAGTTTGACACAATCCAGGACAAAGCAGTCAGCTTGATTGTCGCCCCATCCACAAACATTCACTGCTTCCACCACTGACTTAAAGTGGCAGTAATGAGTATCGTCTGCAAGATGCACTGCAACAACTCACTAGGACTCCTGAGACAGCAGGTGTCAGATCCACAGTTGCTACCATCTAGAAGCACAAAGGCAACAGACATATGGGAACACCACAACCACCTGGAAATTCCTCCTCAAGACGTTCACCATCTTGGCTTGGAAAAATATCAGTGTTTCTTCACTGTTGCAGGGTCAAAATCCTGAAATTCCCTCCCTAATAGCATAGTGGTTAACGTACACTACATGAATTCAAGAATGCAGCTCACAACCATCTTCTGAAGCGCAATTAGAGAAGAGTAATAAATGCTCATCCCATTAAGAATTTTTTTAAAAAATCTACTGTTGCTCAGGAAAAGTATATTACAAAGGAAAAAGACACATATAGAATCTCTGCAATGCAGAAGGAGGCCATTCAGTCCGAGTTGCTCTGACTCAGCATCTTACCCAGGCCCATCCCATGCCCTTTTCCTGTTACCATGGCTAATCCACCTAACCTAATGGCCAATGATCAGGGTGGAGAGGGGGTTCCTGAGACCTCCATGATGGACTCATGGGGAGGTTTATGCAGATTATGATCAGAGCGTCCTTTAAAGATAGCACTCCGATCTCTGCAGTCAGATTTTGCCAACGTGTTTATGCTCTGGCCCGCCAAATGATGACATGAAATATGCCCCCTTGTCCTTTTTTTGGCAGATTATTGTAAGATCTGGAGAGAAAATCCATCTGTTTCTCTGGCGAGAAATGCACCAGTTTTCTTGCCAGAAACCACACATTTTTTTGGTATGATTTGGCTCTTTGTTTCAAAGTAATGAGGTTATTTTTGGTGGGCATTTGTTGACATTGTGAATAAAGAAAAATTGAAAGAGTAGGAATCAAGCTGATATGTTTCATGACAGAGGGAACTTTGAACAGGGAGCTTTATTAATTTGTTATTCAAATAGACATACTTATGTTTAATATCACATCTCTGGTGGCTGCAGCATCTATTTTTAATAGCATGGTCTAATCACAAAAACCACTGATGAAGTGTGGAACAAAAATTGCTTTTCACTCCTCCTGAAAAAGAATTTAGATTTTCCCCATCGTGCTATTGAACTGGAATAGATCTGAGATTAGTGCCTCAAACACGATACCCAGACTCATTTTTTTTCTGTGGTAATGCTCTTGAGGACAACAGATCCAAATTGTCCCTTAGTCAATTTTAACTTGTACCACGTTCACCGGAATTCTACCACCCTGCCCGCCATGGGAACTGGAGCAGGCAAGGGGCAAATAATGGGAAGGTCCATTGACCTCAGGCAGGATTTTACTGCTTCAGGACGAGCAAGGCCGTAAGATTCCACCCACAGTGTTTATTTAAGGTGAGTAATGGTTCAGATTTTACTAATGATAATACATATCATTAAGCATTCTACATCAAGTCTTTCTGAGTTACCATCTTGCAGGACAAGATATTTTAAATAGGGGAGCATACATTTTCTTTTCAGCAACAGATTGCATCATTTTTCTCTCCTTGTTTTTGTTACTGAAATCATTTATAATCCTGGCATTTACAACAAAAGCATGAAATGCAGAGAGAAATAACCACGGTGAGTGAAAAATACTGTCATGTGCACTGATGCAACAATCATTCTGAGGGAGACTTCAAGCTGTTATTTCTTTCATTTTTATTAAGTGTGACAGGATACAAATGTTAAATGGATATCTGTGCATTGGGAATTAGAAGCCACATATTTGGTTTATGCAGTGTTAACCAGTTTGGAGCTGTGGATTATGGTCACGCCTCTTTCTGTTTCATCTTATTTTTTTGATTGACCTCAGCTCAAATTGCATGTGGCACCGATGATTTCCAGTGTAAAGGTACAAGCAGATGTGTCCCTGCACGTTGGAAATGTGATGGAGAGGATGATTGCGGAGATGGTTCTGATGAGCCAAAAGAAGAATGTGGTATGTTTTGTTTTTGAACTGAACGTCACAATGTAAGATATCTCAATTACTGATGTCGGTTACTGATTAATCAAGGAATTCAAAATACTTTCAAAATTATCTATTAACGAAGCATGATTTCTCAAAGATGTTTTTAATGCCTATCAATATTTCTGCTTCTATTTTTTGAAAAAAAACCATCCTGATCCTGAAAAGGCAATAGTCCATATACTCTTTGGAATTCTCTCCACACCCCTACCTACTAATCATTATTTTAAAAAATACTATCTTACTGAGAAGATTATTGTAATGGTCAGGATTTTATGTTCCCTTTATTCCCCCATCCATCACACAACCCAATAGGTTTTCCTGTAGCAAATGCAGTGAGAATTTGTCTGTTGGTGGGATGTTCCAATCCCACCAAGTGCCCACAGGCTTTTGAAGATTCGCTCAACACACCCATCATGGGTGATCGTCTTTGGCAGGACCAAAAGATCCTGTCAGCACAAAGGGCCGGAAAACCATACCCAAAGTCTTTAAATGTCCAATTCCATATGGCAACACAGATTTGTATCCTTAGCATCGCTGGTGCCTTTATTAACATCAGGCCTGAGTTCTTTAAAATTTCAGCTGGAATGCTTCCGGCCACTTCTGATACAGTCCTATCTGGTACATCCTGACCAGGGCACTCATGGAGGCATACCATTTTACCTTCTGTGGAACGTACAGACATTGGCATTAACCAGCTTCTTAAGCTCTTTTGAAACTTGATCTGCCATTTTGAACTGTGCAGGTCCAGTTAGCAGCCTATCTTATACACTTCTAGCTGCACAGCAACCCCCAACTAGTGTTATTTAGAAGGCCACTTCCCATGGAAGTGCTTTTAACGTATTCTTGCTGATGGTGAGTTAATGTTGAGTTAATGGAAGTACTGTGCTGATTGTTGCTAGAGGAGTTTTGCCAACATTTTGGATTTTCAAGAGTGTGTGGTGCTAGATTTTGGCAAGAAAGTCATGGAGTTGGAAGACCTATCAGGAGAAAGTCTGCTTCAGTAATGGGAGCTATAGTGCCACTTTGGTCTGAAATTTGTTTTTGATTTGGCACATACTAACAGGACAGTGCCTTTTCGTTTGTTAATTTTCCCAGCAGTATATTATAGTGAGGGTCACAAAATTTCAGCTGTCTTTTGCATACTTACTGGCATAACAGGTCAAAAGAAAATATTTCTTTTAAAAAAAGAGAACATAAAGAGAGAAGTTTCATAACTTGCCATGTCAATAGTTACATTCAAAGTAGATTAAAAATGTCAACACAAGACTTTTGGGTGTTACAAAGTGCATCTCTATAATAATTTGATTTGATATTTTGTTATTGTCACATGTATTAACGTACAGTGAAAAGTATTGTTTCTTGCATGCTATACAGACAAAGAATACCATAAATAGAGAAGAAAAGAAGAGAATGCAGAATATAATGTTACAGTTATTGCTCAGATATAGAGAAAGATCAACTTAGTGCAAAGTAGGTCCATTCAAAAGTTTGATGGCAGCAGGGAAAAAGCTGTTCTTGAGTCGACTAGTACATGACCTCAGACTTTCATATCCTTTTCCTGACAGACAAAGGTGGAAGAGAGAACGTCCAGGATGCATGGGGTCCTTGATTATGCTGGTTGCTGGTACAATAACCCATAATGCATAAGCATATTGCCCAATTCTTTCTGTCATTCGCGTTACGTAATTAATCATTAAACACACACAACAGCCACAGATTGTGTTGAGGACTAATAAACAAACTTGGGTAGGGGTTGTTGTCAGCTGGTGAGTGGCATGGGGAGAATATCTGGAGGGTATTACAGTTGAGCATTGAGTGGAACATGTCAACACTCTCAACCATCACTTTTGTAGATAGATTCAGATCAATTGGAAATATTTGAATTGCACTATAATTAAGGAACTGCAGGCAAAGTTTCTTGACATTTAAAATGCAGAAAATAATAGGTGAGTAAATTGTAAACAGAAAAACATTTTCTTGTGTAGCATGTTAAGTGCAATCACAGTATGGCCTGATGATTGTTGGTTGCATAGAGAGGTTAATCTATTCTTGGGAAGCAGCTAAACCATTGAGTTCAGATCTAAGTATCCTGTGGATTTTTGTATAAGAATCATTGGCAGTTCTATTTGAGTTTGAGATAAACATTTTTATTGTGTCTGTCTGATCCATGTTCAAATTATACCTTTGGATTTGACATTATTTTGAAGCTGTTAAATGTTAGAATCATAGAATCTGACAGTGTAGAAGGAAGCCATTTGGTCCACTGAGTCTGCGCTGACCACAATCTCAGCCAGACCCTGTTTCTATAACCCCATGTATTTCCCCTATCTAGTCCCCCAAATACTAAGGGATAATTTAGCATTGCCAATCCACCTAACCCGCACACTTTTGGACGGTTTGGAGGAAACCGGAATACCTGGAGGAAACCCATGCAAACATGTGGAGAATGTGCAAACTTCACACAAACAGTGATCCACGCCAGGATTCGAACCTGTGATCCTGGTACTGTGAGTCAGCATGCTAACTACTGTGTCACCGTGCCACCCTATTTAGATCTCTAGACCTTCAGGCTAATTTGTCAATGTTTTTAAAATTGTTTCGTGGGATGTGTGTGTCACCTGCTGGACCAGCATCAATTATCCATCTTTAATTACCCTTGTGAAGGTGGTGATAGGTTTCCTGGTGTAAGTATATTCAGAGTGCTGTTAGGGAGAAGGTTCCTGATTTTTGACCCAGCAACAGTAATCTTGATATATTTCCAAATCAGAATGGTGTGTGGGTTGAAGAAGAACTTGCAACTTGTGATGCTCCCACAGGTCTGCTTCCTTTGTCCTCCAGTTGTTGGAGATTGCAGGTCTGCAAGGTGCTATTGAAGCACCCTTGGAAAACTCTTGTAGATGATGCATACTGCATTGGTGGTGGAAGGAATTTTAAGCTATTGGATGCTGCATTGATCAAACAAGCTTTCTGTTTCAGATGGAGTTGAGCTTCTTGAGTATTACCCAAGCTCCAATCATTTGGGGAATGGAGATTATAGCCTCACTGCTGATTTGTGCCTTGTAGATGGTGGGCAGGCTCTGGAGAGGGAAGTGAGTTAATCTCCTCAGAATTCCTGGCATCCATCCTGTTCTTGTAGCCTCAATATATATATGGTCTAGTTAAGTTTCTGGTCAATGGTAACCACCAGGATGTTGATGGTGGGAGAATCAGCAATGGTGATCATTGAATTCTCTTCTTGGAGATGTCATTGCATTTGTGCAGTGCAGTGTTATTTGCCTCTTAGTAATCCAAACCTGAATGATTGCTTCAGCATTGGAGTCACAAATGGTACTGAATGCAACAATCATCAATGAACATCCCACCTCTGACTTTATAATGGAAGGAACTTCATTAATGAAGCAGCAGAAATGTTTGGACCCTACAAAAACTGCAAACACGTTCCTTTGCACTAGGTATGAACTCTAACCAATTTTCTTTTTGGAACCTATTGACTTCAATTTTCTTAGGGCTCTTTGACGCTACAGTCAGTCAACCTTGATGTCAAGGACAGTCACTCTCATCTGTTACATAGTTCATATTGTATATGGAAAATACAGCATTGAGTAAGAAATTTGCCTGTTATTTAAATGAGAATTATAAATGTATTGTTTAATTTTTGGTATTTTTATTCTGGATATGTGGGCAATGAAATAGCACCCAATAATAACACCTTTCAATAGATTTTTGGACTTCAAAACATTTTTGGAGTATATACTTCATTTTGTGTTTCTTTTGCTTAGAGTTGTTCTTCTTTGAAGTAAAAATCGACATTGGACATTTATTCAGATTATGAACTGAAAATAGCCACTTAATCAAATTTTCACACAGTGAAAGACTTTTGGCAACGTTACTGTCTCGCTGTCAGCCTCCATACACGTACACCCTTCTTCAATGTCTTAATCTTCAAGTAATAAAAGTAACCTTTCAGTGTTCCCTTTTGTATTTGCATGCCTGCAATAATTATCATAATCGCTGCCTCTGACTTGATTTTCAATTAGATGCTCCTCTCTTATATCTAATTTATCTGTTTCAGCATTCATGTATTTTTCTCCTCATTGTAGACACAATCATTTAGCTTCTTGTTGTAGGCACAATCATCTGCTTTAGGGATTATTGGTTGATGATATTAAACTGTGGCTGAAATTAGGTTGGAGATTCCTGAAACAATTATGGGATGAAATTTTAAGAGAGTTTAACAAAATGTCAGTTCTGGTGAGAAAACTGATGTGGAACTCTCTGGCTAATTTTCTCTCCAGATCTTGTCCCTTTAGCTGCCAAAAAGCAGAGTGGACATGACTTATGTCATCAGTTTGGTGAAGCGAGGATTCTTAGAGTCGGGAATCAGATCCATTAAAATCTGACGTCATTTTTAAAGAGCACTCGATCACAGAAAGAAAAGTTAATCTCTACCTGCGTCTACTATGTAGGGAACTATGGCCTTTCAATCTCCCTCCATAAACCTCGTCAGTCCCCGGCATCCCCAGCCACCCCCCCCAGCCGCCCCCCCCCCCACCAATCATTACCAGCATCACCCCTTCTCCACCCCCTTCCTACTCCCTCCCCCACCAATCATCACCAGAATCCCCAGCCCTCTCTTGTGCCTGCTTCACCCCACCACAAATAAGTTAAGTCCCCACATGTGATGCTCCCCATAAGACTCCCCCCACCCCAGAAACTCTACCCTAGCACAGGTTGCTGCCAACCTGATAGTACCAGTCTTTGCCAGGGAGCAGTCCAAAGGGAGTTGCCAGGGCACTACCTGACAATGACCCTCTCATGGTGTCTATGGTCACCATTGCATCATGGGGGGTGGTGGGGGGAGGGTGGGGGGGGAAAGGGTGAGTCCACTGCCAGTCCGAGGGCAATCGGTGGGGGGGGGGTGAGGTGGGTCCACTGCCACTCCAAGGGCAATTGTGGGTGGTGGGGGGGGGGGGGGCGTCCACAGTTTCTCTGTGGGCCGTCGGTTTGGGGGGGGGGGGGGAGGTGGGTCCATTGCCACTCTGAGGGCAATCGTGGAGGGGGTAGCATTCACTGCCACACTGTGGGCAATCAGTGGGGTGGGGAGGAGGGGAAAGTATGGGTCCACTGCCACTCTGCACGTGATCGGTGAGAGTTAGGGGGTTGTAATCGGTCTGGGTAGTCGGGAGAGGGGTGGGTGGATAAGGGGGTCAGTTATGTTGTGGGACAATGTCTGTGGGGTTAGGGGAAGGCATAATCCGGCCTGGGAGCAAAGTGGAAGGGAAGCGTTTTTAAATTTCTTTTACTGGGCATGAGCAGTTGAAGACTCCAATCGGAACTGCAACATTTCATGCGTGTTAAACCCCACCCACAGGCTTCTGCGCCATTCAGAATTGCTATTTCTTTTTCAGTCAGAGTGGGTACGGGGGCACCAGTGAATGGGTCTAAAATTCAGAGCTGAAACACTCCTAGTTTCTAGTCCGCCTAGCACTTAGAACCAAAATGGTAAAACGGGTCCTATGACTCCTCTATTTTTTTAGGAATCTGATTTGAACTTAATCACAGAAATTGACTCACCTTCTCCATCAATCCTATATTTTTTCCAACTTGTAATCTCACTGCTGCAAGAGACAGATTGAACACCTCATAGTTCACTAGATTTTCAGATGCTCAAGTGCCCTTGCAACAACATTATTAGCTTCTCCCTCCAGCAAATTACAGCACAAATTATATTGGAGCTGAGGAGTGCACAAAGTAATCTAACTAATGACATTGCTCAAGCAAGATTAACACAAGAAAAGGGAGCAAGAGGGGAGCATATGGGCCATCGAGCCTGCTTCTCCATTCAGTATGACCATGGCTGTTCTTGGATTTCAACTCAATTTCCGTCCTTTCCCCATATCCCTCAATTGCCTGAGAGACCAAAAGTATGTAAAATGCAGCCTTAAATACTGATCTAATCCTTTGCTAACTGAGCTACCCACTTCATGCTCTTTTCTTAAAGTTCTTAGAAAATGTGCCAAAAGGTTGTGATGCCTGCTCAAACTCAGGCTTCAGGACGCCTCCTCGGGTCTGGAGAGGGGTTTTGATTTTATTCATTTATGGGATATGGACATTAATGACTGGGCCAGCATTGATTACCTGTTCCTTGTTGCCCCATGGAGCGGAATGGTGTGCTATCATCTTGAATTGCTGCAGTCCTGGAGCTGTAAGTTCACCCACAGTTCTGCTGGGGTAGAAATTACAGATTTTGACCCAGCAACATTGCAGAAACAGCAATATATTTTCTAATCAGGATGGTGAGTGACTTGGAGGGAACCTCCAGGTCGTGGTGTTCCCATATATCTGCTGTTCTTGTTCTTTTCAATGGCCATGATTTGTTTGTTTGGAAGAGGTTGTCTAAGGGATCTTGGTGAGTTCCTGTGGTGCATCTTTTAGATGGTACACATGGCTGCCACTGTTCGTCAGTGGTGGAGGCATTGAGTGTTTGGGGAAAGGGTAGCAATCAAGTGGACTGCTTTATCCTGGATGGTGTTGAGCTTCTTGAATGTTGTTGCAGCTGCACTCATCCAGACAAGTGGAGAGTATTTCATCACCCACCCCCCCCACCCCGACTTGTGCCTTGTAGATTGTCTACAGGCTTTGCGGAATCAGGAGGTGAATTAGTCACTACAGGATTCCTAATCTTTGACCTGCTCTGGTAATCATAGTATTTATATGTTTGGTCCAGTTCGGTTTCTAGTCAATGGTAATCTCCAGGATATTGATAATGGGGGATTCAGCAATGCTAATGCCATTGAATGTCAAGGAGTAATGCTTAGACCCTCCTTTGTTAGAGATAGTCATTGTCTGGCAATTGTTTGGTGTGGCTCTTACTTGCCACTTTTGAAGCCTGGATATTGTCCAGCATCTGGGAGGATGCACTATAAGTTTGCGGCAGACTGAAAAGATTGAGTATGTCGATATTAAGGAAGCGGATGTGTTAGAACTTTTAAATGCTATCAAGATAGACAAGTCTCCGGGACCAGATGGGATGTACCCCAGGTTATTTGTGGGAGATGAGGGATGTCATTGCAGAGCCCTTGGCGATGATCTTTGCGTCGTCGATGGAGACGGGAGAGGTTCCGGAGGATTGGAGGATTGCGGATGTGGTCCCTATTTTCAAGAAAGGGAACAGGGATAGTCCTGGAAAGTACCGACCGGTGAGTCTGACCTCAGTGGTTGGTAAGCTGATGGAGAGGCTTCTGAGGGACAAGATTTACGAGCATTTGGAGAAGATTAGGTTGATTAGAAATAGTCAGCATGGTTTTGTAAAAGGCAGGTCGTGCCTTACGAGCTTAATTGAGTTCTTCGAAAATGTGACTGAACACATTGACGAAGGAAGAGCAGTGGACGTGTTGTACATGGACTTCAGCAAGGCATTTGACAAGGTCCCACATGCAAGACTTCTTGAGAAGGTGAGAGGCCATGGGATCCAAGGGGCTTTGGCCTTGTGGATCCAGAACTGGCTTGCCTGCAGAAGGCAGAGGGTGGTTGTGGATGGCTCTCTTTCTGCATGGAGGGCGGTCACCAGTGGAGTGCCCCAGGGATCTGTTCTAGGACCCTTGCTGTTTGTCATTTTCATAAATGACCTGGATGAGGAGGTAGAGGGATGGGTGAGTAAGTTCGCCGATGACACGAAGGTCAGTGGTGTTGTGGATGGTCTGGAGGGATGTCAGAAGTTGCAGCATGACATCGACAGGATGCAATACTGGGCGGAGAAGTGGCAGATGGACTTCAACGCGGATAAATGTGTTGTGGTCCATTTTGGCAGATCCAACGGGATGAATGAGTACACTATCAAAGGTAGGAGTCTTAGCTTGTGGAAGAGCAGAGGGATCTTGGGGTCCGGGTCCATAAGACTCTCAAATCGGCCTCCCAGGTGGAGGATGTGGTTAAGTAAGCTTACGGTGTACTGGCCTTCATTCATCGAGGGATTGAGTTCAGGAGTCAGGAGGTAATGCTGCAGCTTTATAGGACCCTTGTCAGACCACACTTGGAGTACTGTGCGCAGTTCTGGTCGCCCCACTATAGGAAGGACGTGGAAGCTATTGAAAGGGTGCAGAGGAGATTTACAAGGATGTTGCCTGGATTGAGAGGCATGCCTTATGAAGACAGGTTGAGGGAGCTGGGACTGTTCTCCCTGGAGAGACGAAGGTGGAGAGGCAACCTGATAGAGGTTTACAAGATGTTGAGAGGAATAGATAGGGTGGACTCTCAGAGACTATTTCCCAGGGCTGAAATGGTCGCGACGAGAGGGCACAGATTTAAGGTGCAGGGAAGCAAGTACAGAGGGGATGCTAGGGGGAAGTTTTTCACTCAGAGGGTGGTGAGTGAATGGAATCGGCTGCCGTCGGTGGTGGTCGAGGCGAACTCGCTGGGGTCTTTTAAAAGACTTCTGGATGCGTATATGGGATCCAATGGGATTGGGGGTTATAGATAGGTCTATGGCTGGGTAGGTTTTGATGTGTTCGGCACAACTTGTGGGCCGAAGGGCCTGTTTGTGCTGTAGTGTTCTATGTTCTATGTTCTATTTGGACATGAACTGTTTCAGTCTCTGAGGAGTTGTGAATAATAGCGAACATCATCAGCGAACACTCTGGCTTCTGACCTTATGATGAAAGGAAGTTCGTTGATAAAGCAGCTGAAGATGGCTGAGGAGTGGGAGAAAAAAAATCCAACTGTTAGGTCACATGGGTAAGAAAAAGGTTCTGCTGAAAGAGAACAAGCAGCTGGGGCTGCATTAAAAAACAGAAGAATTAAGTTACTAATCTCTACTACTATTTGAGCCACAAACAAATTCAGTAAGAGAATTTAATTGTTTGATAGTTTCCCCCTACGACCATGTCTCTGAAATAGATATTAGATCGTAACCATTTTGTGCCACTAATTCTGTCTTGTTAGGAATGATGTTGGCATTCAGATAAATTTAACTCTCCCCTTTTTTCTAATTTTTCCCCACCTTGACTCTACTTTCTGATATGCTGTTAGAAATGTAAATCATCCCTTTCAGTCACATTCGGATTATTACCCATATCTATATTCTGCAATATTGTCTTGTCCCTTGTTTTTAACTCTCTAAATTTTTCCTCACTGAACTCCTGCCTCATTATTTACTTTAAAGCCCTCCATACAGCTCTAGTTATTTGATTTGACAAAGGCTGGTCCCAGTGCAGTTGAAGCCCATCCAAATTTCTCATTCCCCAGTTCAACTACCAGTGGCGCATGAACTGAAACAATAGGACTGTAAGAAATAGAGACAAGAGTAAACTGTTCTGCTCCTCGAGATCGCTCCGCCATTCAATAAAATCAGGCTGATCTAACATTCCTCTACTTTCCAGCTCCTTTCCCTGTAACCCTTGATCCCCTTCCTGATCAAAAATCTCTCTATCTCAATCTTAAAAATGCACAACGACTCTCTCCCACAGCTGTCTGTGGCAAGGAGTTCCAAAAACACAAACTCTCTGAGAGAAGAAATTCCTCCTCATCAGAATCTTAAATTAGCACTCTTTTATTCTGAAACTGTGCCCTCTTCTCCAAGACTCCTCCATTAGAGGAAACATCTTCTCATCCAAGAGCTGGTGGGAGGAGGTGGGAGTAGTGAGGACAGGCAAATATCGAAGTGCCTGACAGGTAGTTAGGGATGGCAAGGCTGGCCGGGACATTTTCGGGGGGTTAAGTGATCAGGCCATGGTGGAATCGAAGGGCCAACTGTGTGAGATCGTGGGATTGGCCAGCAATCAGGAGGCCAGCAGTGCAGGGTCACTGCGCATGCACCGATCTCAGCGCTGACAGAGGCTTGGCACATGCGCATTGGTCCACTCAGCACTATGCTGACAGCCCCTTCAGTGGGAATAGGCCCTACCCACTAATTTTCAGCATGGTTAATGCTGAGGCATGCTGCAATGCACAGAGCGTGGGAAATTCATTTTGAAACTCTCATTGAAAACAACAGTGAGATTTACTCCAGTTTTTACACAAATTCAACACTTTGAATTTTTTGCTAGAATCGCTCCTAAATATCTTTCCTTCAATATGGGGACTAAAGCTGCTCACAAAGCTCCAGATGTGGTCTCATCGGTACCTTGAAGCAAGACTTTCCTACTCATACTACAACTCCCATGAAATGAGGGCTAACATTCTATTCGCCTTCCTGATTCCTGTTGTACCTGTATACTAGCTTTCTGTGTTTTGTGCACAAGTATTTCCAAGTCCTTTTGTGTTGCAGCTTCCTGCGGTTTTTCTCCATTTAAATAATACTCTGTCCTCTTGTTCTCCCGATCAAAATGAACAACTTCACAATTTCCCACATTGTACTCCATTTGTCATGTACTTAATCTATCAATATCTCTTAAATCCCGCTCGCAACTTGCCTTTCCATCTATTTTTGTGTCTTCTGCATATTTCACTGGAAAGTGAACTGAGAGATTGCACTGCAGGTTTGAGGCATACGGAAAAGATTGAGCATGCGGATGTTAGGAAAGAGGATGTGTTAGACCTGTTAAATTCTATCAAGATAGACAAGTCGCCGGGACCGGATGGGATGTACCCCAGGTTATTGTGGGAGGTGAGGGAAGTGGTTGCAGAGCACCTGGCGATGTTATTTGTGTCGTCCATGGAAACGGGGGAGGTTCCGGAGGATTGGAGGATTGCGAATGTGGTTCCTATCTTTAAGAAAGGGAACAGGGATAGTCCAGGAAATTAGCGACCGGTGAGTCTGACTTCAGTGGTTGGTAAGCTGATAGAGAAACTTGTGAGGGATAAGATTTATGAACATTTGGAGATGTTTGGACTGATTAGAAATAGTCAGCATGGTTTTGTCAAGGGCAGGTCATGCCTTACGAGCCTAGTTGAGTTCTTCGAAAATGTGACTGAACACATTGACGAAGGAAGGGCGGTGGACGTGGTGTACATGGACTTTAGCAAGGCATTTGATAAGGTCCCCCATGCAAGGCTTCTGGAGAATGTGAGAGGGCATGGGATCCAAGGGGCTTTGGCCTCGTGGATCCAGAACTGGCTTGCCGGCAGAAGGCAGAGAGTGGTTGTGGCTGGGTCTTGTTCTGCATGGAGGTCGGTAACCAGTGGAGTGCCCCAGGGATCTGTTCTGGGACCCCTGCTGTTTGTCATTTTCATAAATGACCTGGATGAAGAAGTGGAGGGATGGATTAGTAAGTTCACCGACGATACAAAGGTCAGTGGTGTTGTGGATGGTCTGGAGGGATGTCAAAAGTTGCAGCGGGACATAGACAGGATGCGATACTGGGCAGAGAAGTGGCAGATGGACTTCAATGCAGATAAATGTGCAGTGGTCCATTTTGGCAGGAATGATGGGATGAAGGAGTACAATATAAGGGGTAGGAGTCTTAGCTGTGTTGTAGAGCACAAGGATCTCGGGGTCCGGGTCCATAGGACTCTTAAATCGGCCTCACAGGTGGAAGAAGTGGTCAAGAAGGCGTACGGTGTACTGGCCTTCATTAATCAAGGAATAGAGTTTAGGAGTCAGGAGGTAATGATGCAGCTCTGTAAGACTCTTGTCAGACCCCACTTGGAGTATTGTGTGCAGTTCTGGTCACTTCACTATAGGAAGGATGTAGAGGCTATTGAGAGAGTGCAGAGGAGATTTACAAGGATGCTGCCTGGATTGGGAGGCAGGCCTTATGAAGATAGGTTGAGGGATCTGGGAGTCTTCTCACTGGAGAGACGTAGATTGAGAGGCGACCTGATAGAGTTTTATAAAATGTTGAGAGGAATAGATAGGGTGGACTCTCAGAGACTATTTCCCCGAGCTGAAATGGTCACTACAAGAGGACACAGATTTAAGGTGCAGGGAAGCAAATACAGAGGAGATGTTAGAGGTAAGTTTTTCACTCAGAGGTGGTGAGTGAATGGAATTGGCTGCCGTTAGAGGTTATTGAGGCAAACTCGCTAGGGTCTTTTAAAAGACTTCTGGATGAGTATATGGAAACGAATAGGATAGGGGGTTATAGATAGGTCTGTGGATTGGTAGATGTGATCGGCGCAACTCATGGGCCGAAGGGCCTGTTTGTGCTGTATTTTTCTATGTTCTATTTGGCTACACTGCATTCACTTTCTACTTCCAAGTCATTATTAAATCATGTGAACAGTTGTGCTCCCAGCACTGATCACAATAGAACCCCACTAGTTAGAAGGCATCAATCTGATAAAGAACCCCTTATCCCCAGTCACTTTTCCTGCCTGTTAACCAATTCTCTATCCCTCGCGATATACTACCTCCAACATCATTGATTCTTATTACTTAACCTTTTGTGAGGTATCTTGTTGAATGCCTTCTGGAAGTCCAAATACATCTACTGATTCCCCGCTATCCACTTGAGACTTTCTCAAAAAAACTCTAATAAATTAGGCAAATACGATTTCCCTTTTATGAAGCCATCTAGCCTTGAACTGAACTGATCCGTGTCATTGAACCAATGCAAATTAATTTGTGGTTCAGGTAGTAATCCAGAGATTATTAGCTTTATGGTCTGCTTCTTAATCCAGTCCCTAGCTGCTGGTGTTCCCTGAGCAGAGCCTTGTTTTTAGTCCTTTCATGTCGGTGGTGCCAATGTGGGCCTAACAGCTGGATCTTTCTTCTTGCACTTCAAACTCCTCTCCGTTCTTGAGCAGATGTTTTGAACCTTGGCACTGAACAAACACCACAGCCATCGGGAATCATGTTCTCAGCCGAAGAGAATGTTATCTATCCCCCTCGATATACTGTCCCATCATGCTTCTACATTGCTCTTCACTGCCCCCAATTTCAGTGAAGCTGTACTACAGTGCTGTGATCAGGATGTTCATTCTCCCTGCAATCTCTGATCTTTTCCACACAGCCAGCAAGAACCTTGTATCTGTTGGAAAATTGTTAGGGTTGAGGATTCTCCAAAACTATCTTCCTGATCTGCATACCTACCTCCCTCATAGTCACATCCTGCTGTTCCTCACTATGTGCCAAATTTGAAGTAATGGAGCTAAAGGGAATGATTGCATAGAAGAACAAAGATTTTAGATTACTTTCTCTCTTCCTGATACATCACAGTATCCGAGACGCTATCACCATCTCATCAACTATGAGTCAAGGTTCGTTGAGCTGCAGATACTTATCCCAGATATGATTTTTGTGGATCACACAGGTGTCCATCGATTTCCAAATGCATAACAACACATCATGTACCCTGCCGTCTCTATTGTAATTCACCCAACTAATTATGTTTCCAAGCTTTGAAATATCACTCAGTTGTCTATTTATAGTTTTTAATCTAAGTAATAACGTTGTTAATTTATTAAATTCAGTATTTGCTTCTGGTCTTTACGATAACATTGCCGACAGTACTAATTTAACTATATGTGTTGATATTTATTTTTTTTAAATAAATCAATCCTCTGTTAATCCTTTTAAATGTTAATCCTCTCAACCTTTTCTACAGTGCTAGGCAACCTTGAAGTGTAGAGTGCTCAGTGTCTTTGTGCCCTGCCAAAAAGTTTTAAATTCAATGAAGTTAAAAATTGAATGTATTTGAAATTCAGCAGTTTTCCCTGTTGGTAGTTCGAACACAAATATCTAACCTATGCCTAACTGGTTTCTCTGAAACCATGGGCTGCACTACAATGAACTTCCTATTGATTGCTTTATTCAGTCTCGGTGGAATGATCAGACAGCGCACCTTCCCCACTGCAGCCAACAATGCTTCTTCTCTCCGTTTGGAGCTAAAGTCAGTGCAAGGCAAGCCATTTTTCATTTTGCACCATTTCAATGGGAAAAGAGATCATTGTTGCTATTTTCTTCATAAAATATCCAGTCGTTTGTGAAAAAATTTGCATACATTCTGTGCATTCCTGTAGTAACAAAATCTTTTCGAACACTTATTTTCTTTCTGTTTAAATATATCCATTTAACCCTTCTGTTCTCAAAGTGATCCATTTGGGACTTTCTCATGCCAAGTGTCATTTCTCATATATAAGGCTGGAGTTAGTGATAGGACATTGTTTGAGTATGGAGTATATCACAACCAACAATCATTAACTCCCTCACATGATTATTCCTACCCTAACTAAGGGTAGTTGTCAGAAACAGGAACTTTGCAGAATTTCCTTCCCCTTAAGTCTAGGCAATTGTAGCAATTCCTGAAACCAATTATAATGTCCCACTGCGACTGATGGGGCACTGACTAATTCAGCACAAAGATTTAACATTGATGTGTTTTAATGTGCATGGCACAATGCCATTTGTTGAATATATTTACAGTCTGGAAAACCAGCAAAAGCTGAACAATGACTGCAGATCAGCTGAAAAATCAAAAACAATGTTGACTATCCCAAAGGAAAGAAAAAATCAAAATTTTCAGATACAAAAGGCTGATTTCATCAGTGCAAAATGTTCATAGGTAAATTAACTTCCAGAGTGAGGAGAGGCTGTGGAAAGATTTAAACATCATGATAAGAATTTTGAGATGCTGGTTGATTGAGAGATACTATTGCTGGAATTTTATCGACTGTCCCACCCTGGGATTGGGATGAGCATGGCTCGCAAAACAGAATTCACTGTTGGCCTTGGGCAGGATTTTACAAGCCTTGCCCAAGTGAAGTTGTGAAGTATTGGCCTGTAGGCCAATGATGAAGGATAGTTGAGACAATTGACAGCAACATTCTGGATGATCTGAAGTTTATAGAGAGTAATGGATAGCTGCCAAGGACAGGAGCATTGGAATAGTCAAATCTGGCACTTTTCCACACAGCTAATGGTGATACTCGTGTTACATTTTCAATACCGCACTCAACAGTCCATGTTGGCAACTTATTCATTTTTATCCCTAAGTTCAAACTCGAATTGACCTCAGCTTTCTTTATCAGATCACACTGAGAATCTACTAGATCCTCAATTCAAAATGGCAGCTTACAGCTCTCTTTGGTCACGCTGGCATATTTCTCCACATACATGTCTTCTGTATTAAAGTTGGCATTCGCTTCTTTCCTGTATTCCAACTCAAACTCTTGCATTGCTCCTGGTTCACTTCAAAGTCCTGCTTAAGATGAGTGCTGGTACTGATCTGGAGGATGGAGTTCTGCTAAACACTGTGGGCAGCACCTTTAGCCTTTACAAAACCCAGAATCGAATCCCAGTCCACAATGTGCAAAGCAAGTCCAGTCCCTGAGACAGTCGCAGCAGCATCATACAAGAGCTTGGTATGACAATGAGCTAGTACAGTTGGGATCAGCTCTGAGGGAGGAAATGGTGCTGATACTTCTTTTCAGACAAGTGGTTATTGGACCCAAAACATTGAGGCTGGATCTTACTACTGTTCATGCTGTCAGGATTTTCCTATCCCGCTGCAGTGAACAAAGATTTGGTTGACTCTCAAATTCTCTGATCTCTCTGAAGCAGGAGTCTGCCATGGATGGGCAGTAAGATCATACCCTGAATGTCAGGTAAAATGTAACTGTTAGTCATATCTGTTTGATTATCTACCTAGTAATCTTGAAGAGTGTTACAGAAATACACCTCTTTTTGCAAAAAGAACCTTGTGTATTTTTTCTTCCTGGCGAATTTATTGCATATAAAATAAATTAATAAGATTATTGAGATGGAGGGGGTCATGTTTTTCGGTGGTGGTGTGTGGAAAGGATTGCATTCAGGAACAGTAATCTTTATCACTAGTCTCATAAGTGCTTAAGAAAAATCACTCCCTTGGCCTACACATGGCAGTTTCAATTCTAGCTCCATTGCTTGCTTAGGGCATATCATAGAGAGTATCATTAAGCCATACAGATCTGGAAAGTCACAGACTATAATATTCAGTTATCCAGCTGGCTGAGCCTGGTATTGAAGATGTCCCCCATGGTGTTATATCTGAGATATGAGAGAGACCATTTGCACTGTCGGCAAAATTACCACGGTAAGTTGCTGTTAACCTAAACACGAGTACAGCCATGTGGCAGCTACATTAACTTGCAGGGCAGCTCACTGATGCTTATAATAAGCTGATCACAACCTGAAACTGCATCAAACATTTTTTTTCAGTTACATTGCAGGCCGAATTGTTTGTTTTAACATATTGTGATGTCGGACCTGAGTGGGTTGCATGGAAAGTCTTCAATGCACCATACAAGTCAAGTTAGGTGAGAATAAAGAACCATTTTAATCTAACTTGCTCGATGAGAAAGCGATATTATTAGTTTGGCCTCCTGTTTTACATTGCCCAGTTTTACTTTCCATTAACTCCAGTGAAGATGTTGATTTTGAAATAAGGAAAACTTGTCAGTAATTTGTACTAGAAAGAGCTATTGATGTGCCTGCCTGTGTAAACAGCTACAATTGCAGTGCTGAATGAAGATGTGTGAGGGAAGGTGCAGGTCAGAAGAACATTGATTTTTTTTTCTCCTTGTCTGAAAACGAGCCAATTTTTATTGGAACATTGTCCTATGTCTCTAATTGTAACTGGGTATACATGGACAATGCAAGAATCTGGACAGCGGGTCTGAAGCCTGTTCTCTTGTTTGTGACTTGTACTGACTGTAACGTCCATTACAGGCTATGCTGCCTGTTCATGGCAATGGAGAATAAGAAATAAAGAAATATCTCAACATATGCATTCAGTTAGTGTGACAAGTAGGACACAAGCTAGGCCGGATAGTGGAGGTTTTCAAAGCTAATTAAAAATACAGTTGTAAATAAATATAAACCTAGTGCTACTTACTCATTTTGAAGTGTTTAATGACGTCAGCAATATTCCCAATTTGTTCAATAGGAGATATGACATTGCAGGATGTTTCTGATGGAATTCCATCTTGACAGAACATCACTTAACGGTACCGAAGAAAAGTTAAACAAAAGAATGGATGTGCATTCAACAGACTTATGTTGCATTCTTACTATTGGATGGGCTGAACAGTTGGCAATTTGGAGAATGACCTGGTCATTTTTTTCATTTAATTGTTTCACCTAATCTGGTACAGGGTGTGTCAAACTTCAGAGCATGTTTCATTCTTAAACAGGAACCCAAAATTGTTGAAGATGAAGAGTTCTGCTTCAAAGTAAATGATGACCTGAATATCTCATATCTGATGCCTTGGGTATTAGAGGCAGCAGGATTATGAACTGGTAACACTTGGAGCAGAAAGTGGACTTTAGAGTCTTTTCATTCACATAAATCATAATCAAGCGATGAAAGGAAGTAGTTTGGCTCGGCATGGTAATTTAAATGCACTGGCAGGAACAGTTGATCTTGTTGGTCAACCAATAATAGTTTCTTGAAGTCACTCTGCTGTCAGTGATCTATCTTTAAATGCCTGCAGTTTGTACGGCTTTAAGTCCTGATGTTGTTAAAATAATGGCAGTATCAGCATCTTCTGCAGCACTAGCAGCAGTGACAGTGCAAGAGGCAACAGCAGTTCCAAGAACATAAGCAGAATCCAGCTGCCCTAGATTCGAATATGCTTGTACTGTAGCCCCTGGCTTTATAAGCAACTGCATGATTTGCAGAGTACCCTGACAAAATGAAAGCAGCTGCTGTGGCATAAGAGGCAGAAGGCATGGTTGCTATTGACAATAGTGATCATGGCTCCTACTCTACCAATCTTCACCATACCTTTCAACAGGAATCCTCACCATTACTTGCAGGAGAAATTCTCAAGACAGCAATATCTCCCTCACTTTGAATAGGTGATTTACATGTTCATAGAAATATAAAAAGTAGAAGCTGTAGTCACCAATTCAGTCCTTCAAGCCTGCTCTGTCATTCAATCAAATCACAGCTGATCTTTCTCTGGTCTGAAATCCACCTGTTTACTTGTTCCCCGCATCCTTCTAACCTGTTTATTTTCGCCAGAAATGTATCTATCTCCTTCTTGAAACCATTCAATGACTCAGACTCCACTGTGCTATGCGGCAGTGAGTTCAAGAAATTTATCACCCTCTGCGAGATGTATTTGCTCTTCATCTCAGTTTTAAATCTACCACTTCTCAGCCTATATCTGTGACTTATTGGGGGCAATTCTCCCACTGCGTTCATAAAATCCCTACAGTGCAGAAGAAGGCCATTCAGCCCAATGACCCTTCACCGACCTCTGACAGAGTATCTTATGCAGGCCCTCTCCTCTGCACTGTCCCCGTAACCCTACATATTTACAATGGCTAATCCATCTAATGTACAACTCAATTTAGCATGGCCAACCCAAATACCCTGCGTGTCTTTGGAGCATGAGAGGAAACCGGACAACCCAGAGGAAACTCACACAGACACGGAGAAATGTGCAAACTCCACATAGTCACCCAAGGCTGGAATTGAACTGGGGCCCCTGGTACTTTGAAGCAACATTGATAACTACTGTGCCACTGTGCCATCCAGGTTGTGGAGGCATAGGGTTATGGGGACAATGGTGTGGTTAGGGCAGCACAGGAGCATAGAGACAATGAAGGTGGCTAGAGGGTAACTAAGCTAGCATAGGAATGTGAGGGCGATGGGGATGGGTTGGGGACATGAATTTGACACAGATTGGTATCGACTGGGTATAGGGAATGTGTAGAGGTGAGAGAAGTGAGGACTGGAGTTAAAAGGGATTTTTTTTAAAATTATTTAAATTCTGTGGCAGGGTTCAGAGATGGGCCTTGAACCCAGGCCACTTGTCCACCAGCAGTTTTCAAGGGCCATTTCTAAAGGTTGTGTTCACTGAGCTGGGAAATTACCCAACTTGGGGGTGGAAGGCTGGGCTATTGTTATTATTCTAAAATGTACACTTTACACACTTAATTGAATTTTAATCAGATACAAAAATCTTCATATTTACTGAATGATTTTCACAACCTCAGGAAACCTCAAAGGGATTTGCAGCTAATAAGGTCTTTATAACTTGTCACCATTGTTTTAATAGAAACATTATTCCTCTTAAAAATTAATGCATTATCCCTCACTGAAAAATCTTTCAAGCTGGTTTACAGGAAAACATGACCAACAGTTTTCAGTCCACACTTCCATTGTGTTTTTCCTCATCTCTGGCTTGGGTGTATCTCCTCCAAGATTTTTCATTCAATTTTTGTCTTCCAAAATATAGAACTATTTTACTTAGCTCTAGTGAATAATTTCGTATCCTCTTTTGCCAGCTGCCCCTATAGATTCAACTTGCTAACAAATCAAGTCATTCACTACTGGTTTCATTTGTCCTGAAGGTATTGCTACTCTGATCTCTCTGGAGTTTGGATGGGGGTATATGACCAAAGCATATAAAATTCTAAAAGGGATTGATAGAGGAAACAAATACCAAATGTTTCCCCTTTTGGGTCAATCTAGAACAAGCCATCCTCCCAAAAAAATTCTAAATGTCGAATTTGCGTAAAAACTGGAGTAAATGCCACTCATTTTTCAGCGGGAATTGCAAAATGGATTTCCCACATCCTGTGAACTGCAGAGTACCTCATCGTGAACCATACTGAAAATCAGTGGGTGGGGCTTATTCCTGCTGGAGAGGCCAGCAGCATAGCATTGTACGGGCTTTGTGTATGTGTTGCCGATCTGTCAGTGATGAGATCAGTGCATTGACCGTGCATTGGCAGCCCCACATTGCTGGCCTCTTCGATCCCCCCATGGCCCCCTTGCTGGCTAGCCTCAACTCTTCCCCCACCCCGTCCTTGCCCCAGTTGTTGGCCTCCCTCCCCTCTGCTCATGATCCTCTGGCAGAGTGGCAGTGGGAACCCCCACCCGCCATCTCTACCCTCACCCATCTCCCCCACCAGAGGCCCCACATTATTAGGCCCTGCCTTCTTGGCACTTCTAGATGCCTAGTGGGTAGTGCCAAAGTGCACCCGGGCATTGCCGCTTTGCCCTTGAGCAGTGCCAAGGGTCAATTTGGAAGTGCCAGGCTGGCATTGTCCAGCGGGCATCCCTCCTTCACTCCCGACCCTCTGTGGGGCCTCCATAGTCCCCCTTCACTCCAGCAGGGTCAGGTCATGAGCTCCCTGCAAGGGAGGGGGGGGGGGGTTTTGTAAACCTCGCTGGAGAGAAACACTTTTGAATGGCCGACGGAGAAGCGGGGGGAAAGGGTGCTATCTGGCACAGAAATTTCAGTCCCGGGTCCTCTAATGACATTTAAAATACATTCCAATGAGCATTTGCATAAATTACCAATTTCTGGTGCAGATCTGATGGTATCAGACTGCCGGTGACTCGCTCCAAGAATAGAATCGGGTCCTCAGAACATTCACTGAGTTTCTGGGTCAATGGTTTTACGATAATAACACAAGGCCAATACCATCCACTAACCCCCCCTCCCCCCCATAAGGGACTCCTGTTCCTTAAAGTTTGCACTTTATCATATTTGCCTATGCACGGAACCTGCATGAACTTTCTGATTTTGAGCCAGTTTGCAGAGGTGATGTTTGCATCGGGGAAAAATGTCAGAAAAGCCAGCTGCTCCTTCCAAACAGCATTTAAGCGGCTAGTAATTGACTAAATCGTTAGTAGGTTTGCCAGTTGTGATTAAATGAATCCCCAGAGGTTTCATCACATAACGTACCTCCACAGTCTAGTCATTAGTTGGCCCACACATCCATCCTTGTGACGTACTGCCTTCCCACGCTAATTGGAAAGCAAAACGACTCATTACCCAATTGGATGATGCTTGACTGTGAGCCAAACAACATTCCCCCCCTCCCCATCCCTGCATTTTCAATATTTTTATATCTGCTGAAGAAAAGTGTTCAAAGATAATGACCAAAAAAAGGAATCCATTTGTTCCGGTGGTTTTTATCCAGGGTTGCACACAGTAAATATCTGTCAGATGTGTTGGGGAGAGTGATGGCACAGTGGTATCATTGCTAGACTATTAATCAGAAACTCAGCTAATGTTCTGGGGACCTGCATTCAAATCCTATCACAGCAGATAGTGGACTTTGAATTCAATGCAAAAATAAATCTGGAATTAAGAATCTACTGATGACCATGAAATTGTTGTTAATCATTTGAAAAATCCACCTGGTTCACCAATGCATTTTAGGAAAGGAAATCTGCCATCCTCACCTGATCTGGCCTTCATGTGATTCCAGAACCACAGTCGTGTGGTTGACTCTCAACTGCTGTCTGGTAACTAGGGATGGGCAATAAATGCTGGTCAGCCAGTGGCACCCATGAATGAATAATAAAAAACAAGGTTGCCTCTGACAGCCTCTGAGGGCGGCACGGTGGCACAGTAGTTATCACTGCTGCCTCACAATACCAGGGATATGGGTTCGAGTACCAGCTTGGGTCACTGTCTGTGTGGAGTTTGCACATTCTCCCTGTATCAGCATGGGTTTCCTCCACAGTCCAAAGACGTACTGGTTAAGTGCATCGGCCAGGCTAAATTCTCCCTCAGTGTACCCAAACAGGTGCCGGCGTGTAGTGACCAGGGGATTATCATATTAACTTCAATGCAATGTTGATTTAAACCGACTTGTCACTAATAAATAAACTTTAAGCTTTAAACTGAAAATCGTGGAGGTTGATCTTCAATTCCCAGAAACTCCAGGCTGATCTTGGAGGGTTGGCAACTCTAACTTTAGTGTTCTACCTCCAGCTGTTTGATTAATTGATACAATGTCAGGTCCTGTTTTTTTGCCAATATGCTTCTAAATGACATGTTCAAACTGAAGGAAATATTGACCTGGATTTTCTGCTCAGAGTGTCATCAGCAAAAAATATACCCAGAAGGCCATGGACCATGTTTTAGCTTTGCTGAGGTGAAGTCACGTTCAACTTTCTGCGCTCATAATGTAAGCCCAAACACCAAAGCTCCCGTGAATCTGTGCAATCAATCCGCATAATCAAATACAATTGATTTGTAACTGGCACAAGGCCAATGGAAATATAAATGGTAAGGGCGGGGGAAAAAAAAAAACTGCTTTAAAGTGAAGATGGAGACCACAATGTAAGCAGTACTTTTCTGTGTGTCCTTCAGACTTTTTCAGATGTTAAACTCTTTGAACTAATTGATTCCTGTGGACGCAAAGAAGATCAATTGAATGATGTGCTGCCCCAGTTCTTATTTTCTCAACTAAATGCTGTCGCAGCAGACAGACTGGAGCTCACTGAGAACTGGTCACTGCTGTCCAGGTGATGAAACCTGCACTCATGCGACCATGGGTAAAGAACAAAGAACAGTACAGTACAGGAACAAACCCTTCAACCCACTCAGCCAAGACATGAGACTTTTTCAAAGTAAAAACCTTTTGCACTACACAGTCTGTATCCCCTTATTTCCTGCCTTTTAATGTATCTGTCAAGATGCCTCTGAAATGTTGCTATTGTATCTGCCTCTACCACCTTCCATGCACTTACCACCCTCTGTAAAAAAAAAACTTGCCTCTCACAATTTCTTTAAAGTTTCCCCCTTTTATCTTAAATGTATGTCCTCTAGTAATTGATATTTCTATCCTGTGAAAAAGTTCTAACTATCCATTCTATCCATGCCTCTCTCAAATTTGTAAACCTCTGTCAGGTCACCCCTCAACCTCTGATGTTCAGGTGAAAACAAACCAAGTTTGTCCAATCTTCCTATATAACTAATACCAAATCCTACTTACCCTTTTCTGTACCCCCTCCAAAGCCTCCACATCCTTCTGGTTCAGTAAGAAGTCTTACAACACCAGGTTAAAGCCCAACAGATTTATTTGGAATATTGAGTTTTCCGTGAGTGACTCACCAAATGAAAGATCTGCAGTCTGAAAGTTCATGATTCCAGACAAACCTGTTCGATTTAACCTGGTGTTGTGAGACTTCTTACTGTACCTACCCTAGTCAAACAAAGCATCTCCACATCATCCTTTTGGTAGCGTGGCAACTAGAACTGTGCATAATATTCGAAATGTGACCAAACTAAAGTTCTATACAGCTGCCAATTTTTGTCCATTTTTATACTCTATGCCCCAGTCGATGAAGGAAAGCAACTTCCTTCTTGAACACTTTATCCACTTGTGTTGCTATTTTGCAGGATCTGTGGATTTGTACGCCTATGTGTCTGAGAATTTGGGTACAATCTGATGAAACTCACTGCTCAAAGCAGCGCAATTAGCTGAAATTCACCTTTCTGACCTTAGCTAGCTCTGTGATCAACGGAATGACAGGAGGGTGGGAGACTTCAGAGAAAAGCACTGTTGATCTCTCATGACAGTTCGTAGAGACATACGTTTCAAATATTACGAGCATAGTTCTCTGACACTTAAAATTCTGCAATCTTTTGAGCAATTTGATTTGATCCCACGTAGATTAAGCTGCTATTTTGGCAGAAAGCTTTTCAAAACTCCAGGCAATCCACAATTTACTGAACAAAAGAAAAATCAATAATTGCCTCATCTTACATCTCCAGCCTCTGTACCCGTGACTGCAGTTTTCCATGGAGCAGAATTATCAGATAATAACAATGACATTCCATTCCCTTGCCTGACGGATTCAGAGTCCAATGGAGTCTCAATATTTTTGAGGTATTACGTTGCAGAAACAGCACTTTTCATTGTTCCATCAATATGGAGTCAGCAGCTGTAAGAACTAGAGCAACATTCCTGTCCTCAGCATATCTGAGTGCCATTAGCTGCAATCGGGTTTTAGAAAAAGAAATTTGAATTGATATCGCACATTGCATGACCTAGGATGTCTGAAAGCACACAATAGCATATCATTGCCCTGTAAACAATGATGTAACGATGGTCAAATAAACTGTTTCAGTAATGTTGATGGAGGGATGAGCATTAGCCATGACCAGTTGAGAACTCCCATTGTTTTTTCACAATAGTGGGGGCAATTTTCCATCCTCATTCGCCGTCAGCGAGAATGACGACACAAACGTAAAACACTGCGGGAGTCAGAAATGAAATTCTCGCTGGCAAGATCTCATTTTCAAATTTTCCCTGCCCCACGCTAGTCACATAATGAGGTTCCTGCCCAAAAAGGGTGGGAATTAACCTCATTTGTATCCATAAATACTTGACAATGTCAGCCTATGCCAACCTGTCCTAGGGGACAGTGCCAGGACAGGCTCTCTCATGAGCTCAGTTGTGGGGTCGAGGTCCCATTATGTTTAGTGGTGGGGGCGACAGTGCTGAGGGGAAATGGCTGTGAAGGAGAAGTTGGCATTTCTGGGTGAGAGCATTGCTAGGGGAAGGCAGGGGAGGGAGGCAAGTGGGAAGGCAGTACCAGCAGTATTGCCGTGGTGGTTGTTGGTTGTAGAGTGCAGGGGTGATAGGGTGAACCCCTAAAAATGATGCCATGGCAGGGGAAAAGAATCCCCAATAATTAAGCTGTGGCTGGGAGGGGGAAGCGGGGGTGCAGGGAAACTGCTAATAACCTGATAATTGTATTGTACTACATGATGGAGATAGCTTCATTGATAAATGTTACTATAATGTTAATTGTGGTTCTCACTTCTTGCATCTGAAGTGGGTCAGAACCAAGTCCAAGGGCTGAAACACAAAAGCTAGGAATGACACTATAGTGTGTTACTAAAGGAGTTTTTGCATTGTCAGATGAGATGTTAATCCGAGGTCCCATCTGGGATAGGGAAAAGGTCAAAAGGCAAAGGTCAGGATTTTCCCGTCATTTATCAGTATCAGGTTCTGACTGAAAACTGGCTTGGATTTCTCCAGAAGCACTGCCGAGTTTTCAGATCAATCTTGGTGGGTGGGGGCTGGGGGTAAAGGAGGAAGAACGTTCGATGGTTGCATTGTGGCAAGTGGAGGATGTCCCTGATTATTGCGCCATGGTGAGGGAATGGGATGGAAAGAACTCCCAATAATTGAACAGTGGCAAGGGCAGAGCCTCCATTGCCTTCATGGTGCTGGTGGGTGTGCGGAGTGGTGGGGGAAGAGGTGGGGGGGGAGTAAGTGGGGGAGTTGCTGGGGGAAATTTCATCTCAGTTCCGCTCAGGCAAGTATCATGATCGAAGCAAGCTTGAAGGGCCAAAGAGCCTGTTCCTGTGCTGTACTGCTCTTTGTTCTTTGTACAACTGCCACACCAGTGGGTAAAAGAAGGTCTTGTCTACATCTGTGACAGTCACGCAATACAATCTTATTCGTTTCAAATGTAATAGAGTCATTATGAACTATGCTGTCCCGATCTCTGTGAAGCCAGCCTTGTTTGTTCTTTTGAGTCCTGCCTGGCAAAGCGGTGACATAAAACATGTCTCCCCTGTCCCCTGTTATTTTGGTCAGACTGACTCAAGATTGATCTGAAAACTCAGCAGCGCATCTGGAGAAATCCAAGCCAGTTTTCAGTCAGAACCTGATACTGATAAATGATGGGAAAATCCTGACCTTTGCCTTTTGATCTTTTCCCTATCCCAGATGGGACCTCGGATTAACATCTCATCTGACAACACAAAAACTCCTTCAGTAACACACTATAGTGTCATTCCTAGCTTTTGTGTTTCAGCCCCTGGACTTGGTTCTGACCCACAAGCTTCAGATGCAAGAAGTGAGAACCACAATTAACATTATAGTAACATTTATCAATGAAGCTATCTCCATCATGTAGTACTATACTTTTTTATGTTGTTATAAATAAGAGACAAGTAAATTTGCCGTCTGAATTCTGATGCACCTTCCCTTGATGGGCCAGGCTGGAGAACTCGTGAGTGATGAGTAAGCTCCAGTCAACTTAACCAGCAGAAATAGAAAACATTCCTTAGGATGGTATCCAACCCCGAAATACATCATATTGTCATGTTTATCAGCTTTCAAAAGATAATTCCTGCAGGCTTGTTTATGTTATGCAGCAGAACAATTTGAAACCAACCATCACCTGATGCAGTTAAGCTATTTTGATGTAACAGACAAACCTATTTGCACGGTTGTCAAATTGTACATGAACAATACAATCGAACCCTTCATCCCATCAGTGGTACTTCCCCAGTTTGCTGAACACTGCACTAGCGTTGCTTGTGGAAGGATACATAATTTTAAGTGACTGGCCATGACAAATCTACTCACAAATAGAAATGTAAAAGTTTAGAGGAGATATGCAAGGCAAGTTTTTTACACAGAGGGTGGTGAATGTCTGGAACGCACTGCCTGGGGCAGTGGTGGGAACAAGTATGAAAGCAGCATTTAAGGGGGAACTAAATGAATATATGAATAGGATGGGAATAGAAGGATATGGACTCCATAACTACTTACGTTTAGGCAAGTGTCATGATTGGAGCAGGCTTGAAGGGCCGAAGAACCTGTTCCTGTGCTGTACTGCTCTTCGTTCTTTGTACAACTGGCACACCAGTTGGCAAAGAAAGATCTTGCCTACCTCTGCGACAGTCACGTAATACAATCTTATCCATTTGAAATGTAATAGGGGTCATGTGTGAACTATCACTGAAGCATAAAATCAGTGTTGTGGGTCTGGCACCTTGTACTGAAACCACTGGAACTTTCTCCCCATTAAATCACCAGGTCCGCAACATCCATTTTACGCTTCAGGACGAAGTTGAAAATAACCCTCCTTTTGTTTCATCACAATATAATACCTCTAAACTATTGAAGGGAAATGTTACTGGCAGTCCAAACTCTACAGCACTTGCAACAAAAGGAACTATCTCCTCAGTCAGATAGAATTATATATAACTTGATCTGAATTATAAAAATGAGTTGATGGTTAAAAACTAAAATTAAACTTTGACAAAATGGCCAGTTTGCCCTCCAGGTGAAAAAAGATCTAACCCATGCCTAATTACATTGGCCAAAATAACCTCTACCAATAAAATTATAGAAAGCAAAAAAATGCTGGAGTATCTGAAAAAGAAAACACTTAAATGTGCTCCGATTTCCAACTGTTTCATAAACTGCTCCCGCGGCTTGATTTCCTTTGAATCCCTTTGATGTGTAACAATTTTGTGGCATGGTTGCCTGAATCTGATCTGAGTGTAAGGCACAGTTATTTCCATTCCTTATCTCATCAAATGATGAGCCACACTGTCGCTGGTAATACTGCCATTTATTCAATGAGCATCAGCCGGTGCTGTGGATTCAATTAAAGGACGCCTGTCACAGCATTCTTGTCAAAAACAGAAATAGCACTCAGTCCCAGTGATTTCAAATGAAAGGTCTATTTCCCTTCAACTCTTTCCCTTTCTGTCTCCATAGACCTGTCTTATTGTGATCTGTATCGTTTTTAACTTCTCTGAACCGATGAGGAGCTTTCAATGACACCGGGATTCAAAGATGTGTTTCGCTGTGCTGTTCAGTATACGTTAAATATTGTAAGGAAACGTATGACTGCTGGATTTTGTTTATTTGAACAAGTTGACTGAATAAATTACAAATGACAATCGTGTTTGAATTAAGGTTAACAATTGTAAAGATCACACATACTCCTCCATGGGAGGAACAAATTCATTCAGTACAAACATGTGCAGGTTAGGTGAATTGGTCATGCTAAGTTGTCCCTTTGTGCCCCAAGTTGTGTAGGTTAGGGGGATTAGTGGGGTAAATGCGTGGGGTTATGGGGTTGGGATCGTCTGCTCTGTCAGACAGTCGGTGCAGACTGAATGGGCTGAATGGCTGCACTTTAGGGATTCTTTGATCAGATGAAGTGAGGCAGTGGAGTGATGTTAAGGTCACAGGACGAGCAATCCAGAGGCTGAGATGAATGCTGTGTGATATGAGTTAAGGAAAATGAGGGATGAGTAGTAAATGCTGGCATTCACTACCCCCTGTCCCCCAAACCCTCTGATCAGTACCGGCATTCCCCCTATCCCTACCACCTAATCAGACTTGGTATCTACTACCTTCCCCCTATCCCTCCAATCCCTAACCGTCAGTGCTGGCACCACCTACCTCCACCTCCCCCCCCAAATAAATTGAACACCATTACCCACCCCACTCAACAGTCGATGCTGGCACCCGTCCCATTTCTCCCTCAAACATTGTGTCACTTCTCCCCAACCTCACACATATACAGCTATTGCCAGCAATAACCGATCCTCCCCCCAAAATGGCTATCGCCAAATCCCCAGCTCCACATCCACTTCACCCGTCCAGCACCAGATGTAAATGATTCCCCCCTCCTCTTTGTGGACTCCCACCCCTTGAACTACCACCAGCACAGGTGTCAAGTTGCCAACCTTGCAGTGCCAATCTGTACTGGGAGCAGTGACAAGACATTGCCAGGTCACTGCCTAGCCTAGTCCGTCTTCGCTTGGGGGCTATAGTTAACAAAGAAGAACAAACAACAAAACAGCATGGGAAACAGGCCCTTCGGCCCAACGAGCCTGTGCCGTCACCCTGATGTTCCCACATCTACCCATGATCCCTGTCCATGTTTATAGATCTATGGATTAAAAACCAAATTTGAGACAATTTAGGGAGAATTTGTTTTGCCAATTAGCCTAAGAGCACATCTTTGGGATGTGGGAGGAAACCGGAGCACCCGGAGAAAACCCACGCAAGCACGGGGAGAATGCTCAAACTCCCACAGACACAGGCCCAAATCCATGTATCTGCACAGCACAGCGATAGTCACTGAGCTGTCGTGTTGCCCATCAGATGGTCCAGGTCAAGCGTACACTAACGACGTGAAGCACTAGGATACTCTCCAAAAAAATCCAAGAGCAGCCCTCTCACGACCCATCGCGTGTACGCCCCGCGTTAGACAACAAGGTGGACCAAAGCACCTGTAGGATAAAAACAAGTACATCAATATCATCATCTATTTACACACTTCCCAGGGACTCCCAAGGCTCATGATCCCTATTTTAAATCAGTTTTCTATACCCCTCCATTCCCATTCTGTTCATGTGCCCATCTAAGTATTTCTTAAATAACTCCGAGTGCCTGCCTCCACCACTTTACTTGGCAGTGCATTCCATATCCCCACCAGCCTCTGTGTGAAAAAACTCCCTCTAGCATCCAAATTATACCTTACCCCCTCAGCCTAAGCCTGTGACCCCTCGTGCTATTTGAGTCCATCCTAGGAAAAAGCTTAACCCTGTTTACTCTATCTATACCCCTTATAATCTTGTACACCTCTGTTAGATCTCCTCTAAGTCTATGTCTTTCTAAGGAAAACAGTCCCAATTTGCCTAACCTCTCCTCGTAACTCAGACCTTCCATAGTAGTTGTCTTTACACTGCCTGAGAGGATCCCCAGATGAACCTATTATAATCTGTGCTGATGTGATGTCCATTGGCACAGTTTGAAAATACACTCAACTCCTGGTAATGTAGTATTTAAATTAAGCTCACACCCATTGTGGACATGAAGAAGGGAACAACACTTGCAAGGGGCGCAGGCAAGATTCACGACTCCCAAGTTGAGTTGGATCTTCAGCAGCCATTGGCATTCCCATTAACCTGAACGTGAGGTCACGATCCTGCCCCTTGTTTCCTTCTTTGGGTCTGAATGTTCAAAGTATTTTTAATATTGTTTTTAATGATGTTGGATGAGGACAGTGCTTTCTTGGAGCAAGAAAATTGAAGAGTCTTTGCTTGTCTGAAAATCCGAAAATCAGAGTTAATATGTGTTTTTACAAACGAGTGTTCCTCAGAGCTTGTATAAATCTTCTTAATGACATGAGCAGTAGTTGCCGAAAGGCTTAGCCAGAGTATTAATTAGTTAATGGAATCATAAATTGAATTATACTGCTAAATCAATATAGAGTTTAAGTCAGAAATTGTCATGCTGAAACCATATAGTGTCTTGGTTAGATTACTCGTTGAGTGTTCAGTTCAGGATGTTTGACAAGTATTCAGGTGGTGCAGTTAAAATTATTTTTGTCATCTTGATTGAATGATGTTTGTAGAAAAACTGGATACCAGCTTTGCAAGGAA
The DNA here is from genome assembly GCA_024679065.1 of Sphyrna mokarran. Lineage (NCBI taxonomy): Eukaryota > Metazoa > Chordata > Chondrichthyes > Carcharhiniformes > Carcharhinidae > Sphyrna > Sphyrna mokarran. The sequence goes on along the minus strand of JAGIQG010000011.1, from coordinate 68,483,529 downwards.
ATTAAAAGTTGTCCTTATAGTAAGATTATTAAAGATATGAAATATTATGGATTATGTCAAGGTAGAACATGCATCCAGGTATGCCAAGGATTTCTTTCTTCATTCCTGAGATGTGAAATGTTGGTTAGGCCAACATTTGTTATCCATCCCCCATTGCCTCTGAGAAGATAGTGATGCGCCACCTTCTTGAACTGCTGCAACCCATCTGCTGTGGGTGTACTGAGAATGTTGATTGGAAGGATGATCTATGTTTTCTACCCAGTAACATTGAAGGAATTAATGAAGGGTAGCAAAGGATTATATTTCAAGGTTAGAACACTGTTTGGCTTGGAAAGGGTCTTATAGGTGGTGCTCCCATGCATCTGCTATTCATGCCCTTCTAAGTGATAGAAGTTGTGTGTTTTGAAGGTTTTATTGAAGGAGTCTTGGTGAATGGCTGCAATCCATCTTGTACATAGTACACACTCCCATCACTGTGTTTGAGGTGGTGGGAGGAGTGGATATTTGAGGTGGTGGAGGGATGCTGATCAAATGGACTGCTTTGTTCTGAATGGTATTGAGCTTCTCAGGTATTGTTGGAGCTGCAGTTTTCCTTGCAAGTGGAGAGTCACCCATTATAACCCTGATTTTTGCTTTGCAAATAATGACAGGCTTTAGGGAGGCAGACAATGGGCTATTGACCACATCACTCTCTGACTTGCTCTTGTAGCCGATGTATTTATATGGCTGATACAGTTAAATTTCTGATCAGTGTTGATGAATAGGATATTGATTGTGATGGATTCAGTAACAATGAATGGATATGGCCATTAACTAACCCTTGCCACTTATCAGCCTAAGCTTGAATGTTGTCCAGCTCTTGCTTGCTGCATGCAAGCTTCAGTATCTAAGGAGTCACAAATAGTACTGAACTGTTATGGGACAAGGAAGAATGGCTGAGAACAGTAGATGAAAGAGAAATTCAAAACATTTGTCAGGAAGAAAATTTTCATCTAAGATTACTTTAAATAATTTTCTGGATAGTGGGAATTTTTTCAGGATATTTTCAGAGAATAAGATCGGAAACTGGAAAACTTCATTTCCAAATGCATGAACTAAGTTGACAAATATAGTACATTTTATGATTTCATAGTTATACGAACACAGACTTTGCTGTGAAAATAATGATGAAGCTAGCAGCATTTTTACAGTAGTGTAGACAAGTTTTTTTTAATGTACTAGACATGGCCATTATGGAAGGGTACATGGAATTCTAATACATCAAGGGGAAAAAAGATGTTTAGCAGGAGTAGCATTTTTTAGATCTCTTAGAGGGAAAGTTCTGAGAAGAAGATGAAAAAAAAAGTGATTCCTTTATTCCTTCTTCAAGACCATGTGCCTAATTAATTTCATATACATTTTCATGTTAAAAAAGCAAGCTATTTTGGCATCAATTTTTCCTTTCAAACATATTGAACAGCATGGAATTAAAATTGTACTGACGTCAGTTTTGGATCAAAATCATTGTGAAAAAGTATTAAGGCTTGTCCATTCTAGTCTAAGTACTATTTCAACAGTGTGCCCAGTGTTAATAGCTGTCAAACAAGTCTCTTCACAATCAACAATCAACTTTAATAAGTTTGGTGACTTATTCCTTCAGCTTTTAATTATTGTTGGCAATAAAACAATAACACATCTATTTTTGCTTTCTTTTCTCTCTCATTTCATTCTTTGTTTCCCTCTTTTTAATCTTTGAGTTTCGAATTCACATTGAATTAATTATTTTTGCATGCATTTCCAAATTCGGAGTCTGCACTGCTTTTTAACCATTCTTTAAACTAATTAGTTAAGGAGATGTACCATTTGCTGTCCTCTGCACACAGTTCCCAGAAACTGAATAATGGTAGAGTGCTGTGTGGATTTCTCACTGATAGTAACTTTTTTTGAAGTTTATTTATTAGTGTGACAAGTAAGCTTATGTTAACATTGTAGTTAAGTTTCTGTGAAAATCCCCAAGTCGCCACACTTTGACGTTCGTTCAAGTACACTGAGGAAGAACTTAGCATGGCCAATACACTTAATAAGCATGTCATTCATACAAAATCTTGCAGAAAGTGAATGGGCAAGTGCAAATTGGAAGAAAAGGAGATGATATTCATTAACTGCTCACAGCAAAATATGATGCATTGTTTTCCACAAAGTTTCCTTTGGCCCATAATTTTGAACTACTCATTCGACATGTATATGTTTGAGAAAATGTGGGTTAAAAAAGTCAAACAACAGATTTTGTAATATCATTACGGAGGAAAGATGAATTATTTCCACAGAATAATTCCCGCTTATGTGTTTATTAATAAAATTTCTCCTTAGAAGACTGTCAGTGGCTGACTGATCAGTTACTCATTACATTCAGCAAGTTGTGATATTTTGTTGCATGCTGATTATAGATGGACATGCTGTGAACTTCCTTCCCAGGATCAAACAGTAGACCATGGTGGGAGATAGAGTGCTGCAAATCTGATCATTACATCGAAACCACACTCATCATTATAAATAAACACAGCTGCGCACATGCATATGGTTTATAGTGTTGATAAGGGTCAATCCATCACAATAACAATGAACGCTTAAACAACTGCATGTTCCAGTCTTAGAAGACCCATCTTTCTGATAAATGAACAGCAGAACTCTTAGAGAAAACAAGATTTTTGACTGTAAAAGACTTCACTGTTTTTGTTAAGGAGACAGAATCACACACAAATTGTGTGATGTCTCATTTTTCCTGAAACACAGTGTATTGACATTAGTCAACAATGACTTTTTTTTTAAAAAAGCTAACCTGTTATTGTGCCCAACACAGGAGTTAAAATACAATTCGAGATGTCCAAGTTAGAATCATAAATTCATAGAATGATTCAGCACAGGAGCAGGCTATTTGGCCCACAGAGCTTTAGCCATTGAAGAAGCAATTTAGGTAGTGCCTGTCACTTGTTCTTCCCCATGGATCTATATTTTCATCATTTCAGGAGATTGTCCAATTTGTCTTTTTCAGGCAATGAATACCATATCATGGCCACTTGCAGCACTAAAAAATGCAAATTGCCAATTGCCAATTGCCTTAAGTATGTGTCTTGTGTTAAAGGAAACAGTTTTTCTCTCTCTCCAGTCTGTTTAGCCATTTCAAGATTTTGCATATTCCTATTAAATCTCCTTTCAGTCTGCGCCAGGAAGAATAATGTCAATCTCTCCACATAACTGAAGTATTTCATCCCTTGAAATTCATTGTTGTCAATTTTTTCTGCATTCTTTCCATTGTCTTCACATCCTTCCTAAAATCTGGTGCCCAGAATTGGGCACAATACTCCAGTTGAAGTGGAATTAGTGTTTTTGAATTTTCTTTGTAGCTTCCATGCTTTTGTACTGTGTCACTATTTATAAAGTCCAGGATCCCATTTGCCTTTTTAAACATTTTCTCAACTCATCATATCATTTTTAATGATTTGTGGAGGTATAACCCCTGATCTCTCTGTTTCTGAATTGTACTTTTTAGCTTATGCTATTCCTACTCATTCTTCCATCCAAAATGTATTACTTCTCTGCATTAAATTATATCCACCAATTCTACCAATCTATGTTCTCTTGAAGTCCATCATTATCCTCCTCACAATTGACTATACATTCAAGTTTTGCATGTTGAAATTGTCCCTTGTATAACCAAGGATAATTAATAAATATAGATGAAGAGAAGCAGGGGCACCCCACAATGTAATTCATCCATTCTGAACAATTAACATTCAATACCAATCTTTTCTGCCATTTTAATAACTTTGTATAAACGCTGCCATTGTTCGTTCTAATCCATAGGTTTCAACTTTTCTGGCAATCTTCTTTTGTAGCATTTTATCAAAAGTCTTTCGCAAATTTTTATACCACCGCATCATATTATCCTCATTGGTCTTCTTTGTTACCACATCAAAAAACTCAATCAACTTAATTCGTCTTAATTTGCCTTTAACGAATCTATGTTGTTTTGAATTAAGTCATTCACATCGTCCCAATAACTGTTAGTTTTGATTTAATTTGATTTATTATTGTCACATGTATTAGTACATGGTAAAAATATTGTTTCTTGTGCACTATACAGACAAGGCATACTGTACATAGAGAAAAGAGAGAGTGCAGATTGTAGTGTTACAATCATAGCTCGGGTATTGAGAAAGATCAACTTAATATGAGGTGGGTCCATTTAAAAGTCTAATGGCAGTAGGGAAGATACCGTTCTTGAGTCAGTTGGTACATGTCCCTCAGATGTTTGTATCATTTTCCCAACAGAACAAATTGGAAGACAGCATACTCATGATTATGTCCAAGATGATCATTTCCCACCACTGAGGTTAAACAGACTGGCCTGTTGGAATTGGGTTAACCTTCATATTCTTTAGTGAGCAAGTTGTAATGTTTACAGTTTTCCAGTCCTCTCATTTTATCCTCTTATCTCTGATCAGTGCCTCTCAATTGCAGCCTTTACTTCTCTTGAGCATCCTTGGATGAATCTCAACGGATAACCAATCAACTTATCACTTATTAACAAGTAAAGCCAGCCTTTCTTATACCTCCTTTATTAATTTTTAGCCCATCTAGAATCTTAACTATTTACTCTCTTATCCCGACTTTGCCAGCATCACTTTTGGTAAACGGGGATGCAAAATATTCATTTAGTACCATGCCATCTGCCTCCATGGGTTTGTTTCCTTTCTGGTTCATCGTCTCACCAACTTTTGATGATTGATATACCTATAGAAGACTTTTGAATTTCATTTTATGATTGCTGCTAATCAATTCTCATGCTTTCTCTTTGCTCCTTTTATTAACTTTTTTTGCTTCATATCTGAACTATCCATATTCACCCTTTTCTGTTTTGTCTATTCTCCATCTCTTTTGTTATCCTGTTGTCTGGTTTTGTTTGACCCACCTTTCCCGCTTGTACCCTCAGTTTCACTGATACCACTTCCGTTTTAAAAACAGCTCATGCTTGATTGCAGTTTTATCTATGAATCATTCTTTCCAATTTACTCAGGCCAGATCTGTTCTTAATCCATTGAAATTGGCCATTCTCCAAATAAGCGTTTTTTTACTCCAGACCGCTCTTTCTCCTTTTCCCATGTGTTATCATTAAATGTAATGACATTAAGATCATTGCCTCTAAGTGTTCCACTCCTTTTGACCAATCTCATTCCCTTGAACCTTCCCCTTCCTTTTTGGACCAGAAATGTACTGACCAAAACACATTGGGCACATAAGACAAACTCTTCCCCCTTTATACTGTACTATCTCAAACTATAAGTTCCTCATAATCACAACTCTATAGTTCTTGCTCTTCTCAGTAATTTCCCCACAGATTTGGTGCTCTCTATTTTTCCCTGTAGTTACTAGTCTTTATAACACACCCAGTAATGTAAAGGCACCTTTGTTGTTTCTTAACTCCAACCCAATAATTATGTCCTTAATCCTCCAAGACATCCTCTCTCTCCAGCACTGTTCTCCTTAATTAAGCCTGCAATCCATCCTCCTCTCTTTCCCGTCCTATCTTTCCTAAAGACTTTGTACCCAGGAATCATTAGTACCCAATTTACCCTTTGTAAGTCAGGATTCCATTTTCACCATGACATCATATTTCCATATATCTGCTGCAATTTGCAACTCGCTCATCTTATTTACCAGGCTTCATGTATTTACACACATGCACTGTAAATCCAATCAAAAATTTCCTGTATTCTCTTGTTTCTGACCCACATATACCATTTCTTACTTCTAGAGTTATTTATCGCTCCCAATTCTTTGGGCCTATTTACTTTCTAATGCTACATCCTAATTTTCATCCCCCTAACAACTGCTCACCAGCACTAGCAAACTGTGAGAACTAGAGAGCTTGAGGCCTCAAGAGCTGAAGGCCAGATCTCCTTTAATGGATTATAGCCTAAGGGCACATGCAAAAGGTGTTCACAACTCGGTGGTGTAGTTTAAATGAGTGAGAAAACACAATACCAAGCTGTCTCTACAGGTCATTTCCCTTATTATTGTAATGATGTAATACCTTGGACTTACTTGCTGTACAAGGCACTAATTGCTCTTAAGAGATCGGGTGAATGCATTGTTCATTCACTCATTAAGACTAGGTACATGAGAAGAGTTTATAGAGTGGTATAAATCGGAATTTATGCTATCGTATAAATCAGCATCAGAGCTGTGCGTGTGTGCTCTTCTTGAAGCAAAAGTGAAACTGAGATTGCATCACATGATATACTTTCCTTCAAGTGATGTCATGCTGAATTTCCTTGATTTGATTTATTATTGTCACATGTATTAGTGTACAATGAAATGTACAGTTTCTTGAGCTATATAGACAAAGCATACTGTACAGAGAGATGGAAAGGAGAAGATGCAGAATATAGTGTTATAGTCACAGCTAGGGTTAATCATGCATTGTTAAAAAGCTTAAATTATTTAGAATAGAGTTTTAGAAACATTGAATGAGAGTAAAAGATAGAATTAGAGGGTATGCTGAGCACAGCTTGCAAGAAGTTGCCTCACTCTGCTGCCATCTAAAGTCAGGTTATAATATCCACTTTATTCTTAAAAATACTTTTTCCCTTTGAAAGAAGTACAATACATGTTCATGATTGTTTACTATTGTATAATCTGCTGCTGTGCCCAGAAATTGTGATGGCACGACCTTTTTGTGACATCCCTTAAAGGCAAACCACAGTAACCCCCAATTTGAGATTGACAGAAGAAGTTCAATTATCTGCTATGATACCTGAGATGAACAAATACACTCAAGCTGTAGTGTTTAGAATTAAAAATCATCCGCCCTTCAAGTACAGTCCTATCCTGAATATTGTATGGGTGCAGAGGAGCTGCAAATCAAGCAGGGATCTGGATAATCAGACTCCTAATCTTTCCCAGGACAATGGGAACAATAATTAGAGGGTGATTTAGCTAATTGGATTAGAAATTGGCTGGCAGATAGAAGACAGAGGGTGGTGGTTGATGGGAGATTTTCATCGTGGAGTTCGGTGACGAGTGGTGTACCTCAGGGGTCTGTTTTGGGGCCCCTGCTGTTTGTAATTTTTATAAATGATCTGGATGAGGGTATTGAGGGATGGATCAGTAAATTTGCAGATGATACTAAAGTTGGTGGTGTGGTAGATAGTGAAGAGGGGTGTTTTAGTTTACAGAGTGACTTGGACAAGTTGCAGAGCTGGGCCGAGAGGTGGCAAATGGAGTTTAATGTGGAAAAGTGTGAGGTAATGCACTTTGGCAGGAACAATAAATGTGTAGAGTATAGGGCTAATGGTAGGGCTCTTAATAGTGTTGAGGAACAGAAGGATCTTGGTGTATGTGTCAATAGATCCCTGAAAGTAGGCAGTCAAGTGGATAAAGTTGTTAAGAAGGCATATGGAGTCTTAGCTTTTATTGGTAGGGGGATTGAATTTAGGAGCCGCAGCGTCATGTTGCAACTGTACAAAACTCTAGTGCGGCCGCACTTGGAGTATTGTGTGCAGTTCTGGTCCCCACATTATAAGAAAGATGTGGAGGCATTGGAGAGGGTACAGAGGAGGTTTACCAGGATGTTGCCTGGTATGGAGGGCAGGTCCTATGAAGAGAGGTTGAAGGATTTGAGGTTGTTTTCGTTAGAAAGGAGGCGGCTAAGAGGGGATCTTATTGAAGCATATAAGATGATTAGAGGTTTAGATAGGGTGGACAGTGATAGCCTTTTTCCTAGGATGGAGAAAGCTAGCACGAGGGGACACAGCTTTAAATTAAGGGGTATGAGTTATAGGACGGATATCAGAGGTAGGTTCTTTACTCAAAGAGTGATTAGGGAGTGGAATGCCCTGCCTGCAGCTGTTGTAGATGCGCCAAGTTTGGTGGCGTTTAAGAGGTTAGTTGATAAGTATATGGATGAGAAGGGAATGGTTTAGTTTGGAGGGGCATTGCTTTTTATTTTGGTCGGCACAACATCGAAGGCCGAAGGGCCTGTTCTGTGCTGTATTGTTCTATGTTCTATGTTCTATGTTCTAATATATCGGATGGAGCGTCTGAACATCCCAAACAAGGTAATAGATATCAAAGTAGCAATGCTGGGGCTATGCCCCAGTATATCCAGGAGTTTCTAGGCTCCCAATTAGTTATGCTAGTTGTAATCAGCATGCTAGGAAGAAAGTTAAGTACAAGTCTTAAAAAAGATGGTTTGGGGGTCACATTGGAGGATTGTGGCTTATTACTCCAATGAGGAGCGATGATCAAAAAATGCTTTTGTTCAACTATCTTGTTTGGCCAGGGCATCATTTGGACCACAGAGGTCCAGTCCACTTTCTTCTCTAGTCTAGCTGCATGCAATATGCTTTGTGCCTCCAAGGAGCAGAGTATATCAACGATGTGCATTTAAATTGAATGATTTTTCATTGAGCCCAGGTACTTCTGCCATGATGGAGGGAATTTGTTGGCATTTCCTGACAGGGCTATTGATCCACGCCTTTTTGTGTTGTGTATTTTCCTGATGATCACACAACACATACGTCAAATTCTCCTCTCTGTGAAAAAGGCAGGAAATGTCTCACTGATATACATATATGTTTTAATGATATTAGCAGGGGTGACTCAAGGCTTGAGGAAAAGAGATGGGTTGTAAAGAGTATCTTAAAGGAACAGAGGTGGAGAGGCTGAGATGTTCAGGAAGAGAGCTTAGAGCCAGGAGGCCTGAAGGCCTTCATTGGAGTGAAGATTCTGCAAACATGCAGAAGATCTCTGCGATAGTTTATTTGAGGATCAAGCCCCAATTCTGAATGTATTTTGCACCTAATGCAGAATTTATTTCCTCTTCTAACGGACTGACTCTGTTCAGTTTTTGTGTGATACTTCCATAAATAAATTTTACACTGTTCAAGGAGCAATCAAAACTCTTACTGATCTTATGGAATCAACATTTCATTGTTTGAGACTAGAATGATCTCTCTGAAACATAATTTGGAATTCTGATGATTTTTAATGAATTCCATGGAGTCTTTTGTACCAGCTTTGACTTTAATTATATCTGTTATTGACTGTCCAATGAACATAATTAACATAATCAGAATGGCAATTATTTCAAATAGTTCTATTCTTTAAGTCAATAGTGCATTTGCAAATCACCATAATTAGTCTTTAGTTTGCCAGAATCTCAGGATATTTGTTTGACTTGATTGTGAATTCCATGCAAAAAGATTTTATGATGAGCAACAAATAAATGAAGATATCTTCTTGCTTTGTATCTAAGAAGAGATAACTAAGGAAGTCCATTTCTATCTTATGCAATCTTCAAGTGGTTATCCAATTTGTAAGCTTCACAGCAATTTCATTTCAGAATTACATAAATATCTCAATTTTTGTAGCCTTCAATCTTATACATTTATTTGAACAGTAATCATCTTGAGTTGTGTGCTGTGAAAGTACAGAAATCTAGGATTTAGGGATAGAATTTCCCCTTTGGGTAATTGGTGATCTAGGGAAAAAGGTGTGATGAGAAGTGCATTCATTTTCCGATTTTTGCTCAAGTATTCATCCAGATTCATTTGAGTATGGTTTTTTGTGAAGCAGTGCAATATGGCAATTTTAAAATGTTCTTTTGTTTTAAGATATATTCCTTAATGTATTAAAGATTTAATTTTGGGGCCATTGCTCTTCCTAATACTTGTTAGTGACCTTGACCTTGGTTGTAGAGCACAATGTCAAAATTTGTGAATGGTATAAAATTTAGCAGTATTATGAACTGTGAGGAAGGTAGAGGAGAGCCTCAAAACAAGATATAGGGCGGGATTTTACAGCCTTGTTTAAGCGAGACTTGCCTGAAGTCGTGGATTTCTGTTGTTAGATTCTTGCCCATTCTGATTCTGTGATGAAAGACATGGTAAAATTCAAGTGATAGACAAGATAATGGAATAAGCAAACAAATGGCAGATGGAATTCAATGCAGAGCAGTGTGAGATGATTCATTTTGGTAGGAAGAATACAGAGAGTCAATAAAAAAAAGTTATAAAGAGTACAAATCTAAAGGGGGTACTGGAGCAGAGGGACCTGAGTGTGTATAAATAAATCATTGATAGTAACAAGACAGGGTTGAAAGAATGGTTAATAAAGCATATTGCAACCTGAGAAGCTGTATGCTTTATTAATAAAGGGCACAGAGAAAGGTTGCAATAAACTTGTATAGAACACTGGTCCTCAAGTGGAGTATTGAGTCCAGTGATGCACAGTACATTTTAGGAAAAACGTAAAGGTGTTAGAGAGTGCAGAAAATATTCAGAAGACTGGTTCCCAGGAATGAAGAACTTCTGTTATGTGGATTGATTGGAAAAGTTGGAATTGTTTTCCCAGCAGAAGAAAAGTTTGAGAGGAAGTTTGATAGAAATATTCAAAATTATGAGAGGTCTGGACAGGGTAGATGGGAAAAACAGTCCCATTGGTGGAAGAATTGATAGCAAGAGGGCACAGGTAAGTAATTGGAAAAATAAGCTACTGTGACATGAGGAAAGACTTTTCATGCATGAGGGGTTCGGATATGGAATGCATTGCCTGATAGTGTGTTAGATTCGATAAAGGCACTCAAGAAGGAATTGGATTATTTTCTGAAAAGAAGGAATGTTCAGGATTTTGAGGAGAAGGTGGGGCAATGGCACTAAGTTTGCTTTTAGAGAACTGGCCAATGATCTTCTGTGCTTTACTGACTATGTGATTCTGTGTTTCTTCATCACTGTAGTTCAGTATATTCTTCGGTGCATACTTAGAGCGTGATGTCCTGGGAGTCCTAAACGTTGTTTCTGAATTCTATGAAGTCTTATAAGATTAGGTCAAAAATGGGCAAATAAACCTATTGCCTTCCCTGAGCTGATGGACCTGTGCACCTACATGTTGGATACCACGAGAAAGAAGCATAGAGGACTAAAAGAGGGACATATTGTACTTTAGATAAGGGACTTTGATGTCCATTATCAACAGTAGTGTAGTTGCAATCTGATTAATTAAACTGGCTGGATGTATCTGACAGACTGGGCTGGCAGCAGGTGGTGAACCATCAAGCAAGATAGCCTATTTGACCTGTCGATGATGGTATATGTAGGAGTGGGCACATGCTGTCCTTGTGGAGACAAATTCATGTTGCACCACACTACCACAATGCTAGCTGGGATAGATTAAGCAACAACCGAACAGCCCAGAGTTGGCTATCCATGATGCATTGAGGAGCTACAGCAGCAGCAGAAATATATTTCATCATGATCTGAAACTTCATGGCTTGGTATGTCCCTGGCTGTATGATTACCATCAAACCAGATTGTCAACCCTGGTTCAGTGAGGAGCATTGTAGATTATGCCAAAGGCAGAACCCAGCATACCTAAAATTAATTTATCAACCAGTTGAAACTACTACTTAAGAATACAAGAACCAGGAGCAGGAGTAGACCATTTGGCCCTTTGAACCTGCTCTGCCATTTAATGCAATCATGGTTGAATTTGGGCTTCCACTCAATATCCACTTTCCATATCCCTTAATTCCCCAAAAAAACAAAAATCTCTCTATTCCAGCCTTAAATATATTTAGTGATTGAATATCTATAATTCTGAGTAGTAAAATAATGGAGTGTATTGTTGATCATCTCTTCTGGACACTCAATGACCAGGGAGATGTCACCATCTATATCCTGTGTGTTACCATTCAGCAGAAACTCTACAAGGCTACAGAAGTAGATCAGAATCTAACCATCCTGGCATGAGTCACTTCTAGTATTGACAAAACGCAAGTCAGAAGTGTGATGAACACTCTCCATTTGCCCGAATGAATGCAATCTGACAATATGCAAATAGTTTGACAACATCCAAGACAAAGCAGCTGGTTTGATTGGCAGCCCATTCAACCTTACCATTCACAAAGTGCCCTGCAGCAACTTGCCTTGACTTCTTCACCACGATTTTCCAACATCTACAGTCTAGCAGGAGAAAGGCAGGGAGTGTTTTGAAACACCACTACCCCAAGACACATGCCATCCTCACTTGGAAATATTTTACTGTTCTTTCAGTGTTGCCTGGTCAAAATCCTAGAATTCCCTCCCTAACAACACTGTAAGATTATCTCCGTCATCTGAACTGCAGCAGTTCAGGAAGGAGTTTCACAATCAATTTTTAATGCCAACTAGTGTGATTAATTTTGGCTTTGTTAGTGATACCCATATGCTGTGATATAAACAAAATGACAATGAGAAACAACTGAACATTGATTTTTTTAAAAATACAAAAGCATTTATTAGTATCATTGGCATACAGCAGTAAGAGAAAATATTTCAAAGCTTTCAATAGGTGTTTGTCAGTTCCCTTGCAGCTAACAAAGGAAAACTTTCATTTTTAGCAGCTTCCCTTAACAAACAGATGCACAAACGGGATTGCAACACAGTTGAACTGATGTCCAGGTCCACATGTTGGGGTCCTCAGGGTCACTGACAGGTCAGGGTTCCTTTGGAGGTCAGAAGATCTCTAGGTCTGCAAAAACATTTAAAAGAGCAGTATTAGTGATTTTTAGGCAATAGGAATTCAGTTTAAAGAGTGTGGGGCAACTGTAGAAGAGGGGGAGTTGGGGGGAGCGCATGGGGCCTGCAGGAAGTCATAGCTCTCCAGATCAGAGGGGTTGGGGGCTCATAGGGTGGAGAGTCCAGCTCCAAATTTGCTGGTTTGGCCGTCGAGTTTGATGGAAGCTGGGAAGAAGGTAGAAGACCAGAGTCCCAGGGATGCAGATCTTGTCAGCGGAAACTGGCAGAGTTAAGGCCTTGATTTCCATGGCATTTTCCTGAACTGTGGAAGCTGAGGGAGTTAAGGCTGCCACTCCAGTGGTGTGTCATGGTCATGGCTGGCAAATTGAAGGCCCTGGCTTCTAAGGTGCTTTCCTGGTTGTTGGGAGACTTCAGAGTAAAGGGCCTGGCTTCTAGGGCAGTGGGAGCTAGTACAGTTCCCACGTGATTGGCATGTACAGGTCAGCTTCAAATCAGATGTTTCCAGGGTTCTAAAATTCACCAAATGTTAGTCTGAGGAATTTGATGGTCTCCTAAGGGACTGCTTAGAGTCAGTAGACTTGCTTTGGCAGATAAGGCAAAGAAAGCTTCTACAAATACATAAAGGGCAAAAGAGTAATAAGGGAGAGAGTAGGGCTTCTTCAGGATCAATAACATCAATTATATGCAGATCCACAAGGGATGGGTGAGATCCTAAATGAATATTCCTCATCAGTATTTACTGTTGAGAAAAGCATGGATGTGAGGGAACTTGGGGAAATAAACAGTGATGTCTTGAGGAGTGTTTATATTACAGAGAAGGAGGTGTATCAAAGTAGATAAATTAGTGGGACCTGATGAAGTATATCCCAGGACATTGTGGGAGGCACAGGAGGAAATTGCGTGTCCCCTAACTGATCATCGATATTTGAATCATCAATAGTCACAGGTGAGGTGCCTGAAGACTGGAAAGTGGCAAATGTTGTGCCTTCAACACCTTTATTCCTATGAGATCCAACTCCAAATTTTGTGGGCCTGGGGTTGGTTCCTCCCGCTGCAATTACATCCTAGATTTCCTAACCCATAGACCACAGTCATAAAATGGTAGAATCCCTGCAGTGCAGAAGGAGGTAATTCAGTCCATTGAGTTTGCACCCACATAATCCCACTCAGGCTCTATCACCATAACCTCACACATTTACTCTAGCTAATACTTCTGACCTGAAAGACATGGTCAATCCATCGAACCTTCACATCTTTGGACTGTGGGAGGAAGCCCACACAGTACAGAGAGAATGTGCAAACTCCACACAGACAGTGACCAAAGGTTGGAATTGAACCCAGGTCCTTGGTGCTGTGAAGCAGCAGTGGTAATCACTGTGCCATCATGCCACCATCATCCGTAAAGATAGGCAACAACACCTCTCCACAATCATCCTCAACACTGGTGTTCTACAAGGCTGTGTCCTCAGTGCCTTATATACTCCTTATACACCTCTTATTGTATGGCCAAATTCCCTTCCAACCCAATTTTCAAGTTTGCTGATGACACCATTGTACTGAATCGGATCTCAAACAATGATGTGACACACTATAGGAAAGAAATAGAATATCTGGTGAACTAGTGCAATAACAAGAATCTCTCTCAAAGTCAGCAATACATAAGAGATAGCATTTGTAGCCTATTCATAATGGCCCTTGAGAAAGTGTGGTGAGCCACCTTCTTGAAATGATGCAGTCTATGCGGTGTAATGCTATTAGGGAGAGATTCCAGGATATATCTGCAGGACAATAGGAAATATCAGAGGGCAAGGCACCTGGAGCCCATTCTGCTGTCTTTCAAGCGATCATTTACACTATCATATTCTCAGAGGTCTAGGAGTAATTCATGACTTGTGGAAGAACAATTCAAAAATAATTTGCATTGAAAAGCATATATTTATGTTGGATATTTAATTATGGAGCTTAACCAATGAGGATACTAGTATGTTTCTACAGCTGAAGGTTTCACAGTTCATTGTCTGTCAGCAGTCTTTGTGCATATACATCATTTCTGTTGTGTTTGGTGAGTTCTGTCTATCTTGACCTTGCTGGCATTTATGAGCTGTCATTTGAAGAAGCCCTTAGAGTAAGCGTCAATATCTTAGCTTGAAACCCATTGTGTTTTGTTGATTACCTTTTAAAATATGGTCGTCTCTCATACATTATAGTCTGATTTTAAAAAGTTGCTTCTGCTTTAAGTGTAGACATAGTGTATTTCTGTAACTTGCGACATTGTGTAGATTATAATATGTGATTCAGGGTGGTACACATAGAATTTGGAAAAGAAATGCCCAAAATCTAAAATATTTCTATATGAACAAACACAAGAGCACATTTTAGTGCGCTTATATATAAACTGGTTTTACATTTCTGTTCCAATGAATGTTCATTTATATTCTCGCGCTATAGTTTGGTTAAAGTGTTCAAAATAAATATATCAGTAGCACTGCAATTTTGCTTGCCTTCAAATTCCACACAGCAAACATTTTGATGGAATCCATTTTCCTGACCTTTTGTGATGTTGAACACTGAGCTGGACCTTGACTTTCTGCGAATATCATACACTACATTTTGTGGAATAGCAGCTAAGAGAATCATAGAGCTTTAATGTGGGATACAGATCTTGGTCAAATTTACCAGACAAGCTCATTAAAAGCTTTTTTCACATTGGAAATTGGTTTTGTGGTGACCCTTGGGGGGTGGGGGGGAGGGGGGGTGGTGGAGGTGGTGGAGAGAAACAATAACTTACCCTTGGATATTGTACATGTATAGAATAAGAAATGCCAATCATTTATGGCAGTCATTAACATATAAAGATTAAATGTGCATGTACTGGACTTCATCTAACAACTTCCCTCCAGCTTACACTAATGCCGTCACCCAATTAAAATGAATTGTTCACATCGCAATAAATTTGACACGTAATTAGCATTGTTAACTCACTGCCTGTTTCACACAGTCTCAGTAAGCTTTTTAATGGCATTACAAGCAAGCTGTGCTTTTTCAGAAGTGTGAGTGCAAAACCAGTCACAGACATTTCAGAATTATCTTGCGGAGAAATGCCTCACATTTCTCCTGACCTGCTTTTGCTCGTTTACATAAACGCAGCACCTATATTGTGAAGAGCAATGTCATTCCTGCCAGTGACCGTGATCATTAGAGGATTGGTGTTACACGTTCAGACTGCTAAAAATCCGTTTACATCTAATTGCTGCATTTTAAAAGACAATTTCAGCAAAGAACATCACCTCAGTCTCATGGCAACAGTTTGCACTCATCAGATAATCTCATCACTTGCATTAAGAAACAAAGCTGCTCTCCTGCATTCTGACCTTACAAGAACTCTGCCCTCGACTGTGAACTGTTGTTTTTTGCAAAAGGATGTATTAAAGGTTCTTGTAAATCTACTTATTTGGAAAATAACACAATTATATTCATTCCACTTTAGCTGCATTTTTTCAATTTCATCAAGACACAAGTTAATCAAAAAAAAAACTAATGAGTTCTGTCACCTTATTGGTACTCTGTGGTCTTTCTTATGCTGTGCACCAGGAATGCATTGTGAAGTGTAGGCATTTCATTGGAAAGATGTTAGCATTAAAATGAGAAAGAGCAATGTTCAGCCACTAAGAATCAAGTTACTCTTTGATTATCGGTGACATGGAATTAATTCTCCGCTATGATTCTGTGCACCACTTAATAAATAATGCATCAGAAATGCAGTTCAAATTCTAGAGCTTTGAGTTCATAAATGCCAGTCAGACAGCACAATGAAGCATTCCTGTTTGCTTACTGAAATGTGCGGTCCTTGCGAAACAGCTTTGTGCTGCAAAGCATGTCGAGCAAGGAGGATATCTCTTGAAGAACTCATTCATAACAAACAGGCAACACCATTGTGTAAAGTAATCAGTCCTTGGCAATCAAAGTAGAAGCTTTGCTGAATTTCATTTGAAAACCAAGCTGTAGAATCATAGAATCCCTACAGGGCAGATGGAGGCCATTGGACCCATCGAGTTAGCATGGACTTCAATCCCACCCCAGGACCTGTCCCCATAAGCCTATGTATTTACCCTACTAATCTCCCTGACACAAGGATCAATTTAACATGGCCAATCAACTTAATCCACGCATCTTTGGACTGTGGGAGGAAACCAAAGCACCCGGAGGAAACCCATGCAGACACGAGGAGAATGTGCAAACTCCACACAGATAGTGACCTGAGGCCGGAATTGAATCTGGGTCCCTGGTGCTGTAAGGCAGCAGTGCTACCCACTGTGCCACTATGCCACCCCTTTAGTCAATTGCTTCTTTAATTTTGATGTGACTGACTATCTCAAAGTTTTGCTGAAATAGAAGTAAGTGTTGCAGGAGCTGAATTTTGTTTCTTCAGGCTTCTATTATTGCAATGATCTATTATCAGATAAATGACTCTAAATCAAACATATCTTTGTAAAAATGTGAGTGGAACTGAATCACAATAGGGTTACCTTAGAGAAGATGTGAAGGTTGGGCAGTACAGTGGCTAACACTGCTACCTCACTGCACCAGGGACCTGAGTTCAATTCCCAGCTTGAAACGCTGTCGATTTGGAGTCTGTATGTTCTCCCTATGTCTGCATGGGTTTTCTCGGGATGCTCGTGTTTCCTTCCACTATCTGAAAGACGTGCTGATTAAATGCATTGACCACGCTAAATTCTCCCTCAGTGTCCTCGAGCAGGAGTGTGGTGACTAGGGGATTTTCACTGCAGTGTTAATTTAAGCCTACTTGTGACACCAATAAATAAACCTACAGAATAAAGTGGCCCTTGCCTGTGAAGTGTGCCAAAGAGGTGGATTTTAATTTACATCTAAAATCAGCACTGGCTGTACTACCAATCCTCATCTGAACAGTATCTGACAGATAGGATCGAGAAGTAAAATCAAGAGTAAAATTTAACAGTTGTGCTTGTGAGACTGGAAACCTTCCACAGCCATCTCTGGGCTGCCAGCAGGGTTCCTGGCACCTGCAGGAGCAGTTTCCCTCTAGAAATTTTTCCTGTGGGTTGTATGTCCCAACTGTGCAAACCATGAGCTAATCAGAGAGCAGCCGCTCTCCAGAACCGGCAGCAGCACTGGGAGTGGTGGCCTCTGTCAATGCTGCAGTCGGCCCAAGGCTGAGGGTCCCTAGAGCTCAGGAAGGCCCCAGCAAGGGTGAGGGAGAGAGAAAGTGGGTGATTGTAAAGAGCAGGGATTTCTGCTGATTAACTTCCTCGCCATCAACAGGTCCTTCCTTTGGATTACAGAGTACCCAAGATGGAAGGACTCAATCCACTTGATGCAAGCATGCCAGATAGGGCTCACCTAGCAATTTTCCCACATGACGTCGCCCTTACCCAGTAAAGCGATCTGCGAGAAGACATTGTGTTTTTCCCATTGACAATCCATCTTCCCCTTTGCCACGGCCTCTCGAGTTCTGAGACTTAGGTCACGATTGGTTAATCGGTTAATATCAGTTAATTAACGTTCTGGTAAATAGGTAGTGGCGGGGAGGGGTGGAAGTTAGTGGTTGGGTGTGCCTGGGAATGATAGAAACGTGTCAGTCACTCACTCGCAACTTATCACCCCATTATACAGTACTCCCTCCTCAAATTCTCAGCCACTGCTAGGGTAACATTAACTTTTGGCCCTCAGATCAGTCTGTCATTAATGATGTCAATTCATCATTTATATAAGTTGACTACGTAAAAAGGTATTTCTGGAGTAAGTATTCCAAGGGACTGCTGAAATCATTGCACGACTTAAATGTTTTACAGATGAGCGAACTTGTGAGCCATATCAGTTCCGATGCAAGAACAATCGTTGTGTACCTGGTCACTGGCAGTGTGACTATGATAATGACTGTGGAGATAACTCTGATGAGGAATCATGTGGTAAGTTCAACATTTGCTTTGACATTTGATTAACATTTTAGGAAGAAACATAATTTTCTCAGTGTTGACAATGAGAGCACAACGCAATGCAGATTCTCCACAAAGTTACTGATTAGTGACTTGGACAAGTTGCAGAGCTGGGCCGAGAGGTGGCAAATGGAGTTTAATGTGGAAAAGTGTGAGGTAATGCACTTTGGCAGGAACAATAAATGTGTAGAGTATAGGGCTAATGGTAGGGCTCTTAATAGTGTTGAGGAACAGAAGGATCTTGGTGTATGTGTCAATAGATCCCTGAAAGTAGGCAGTCAAGTGGATAAAGTTGTTAAGAAGGCTTATGGAGTCTTAGCTTTTATTGGTAGGGGGATTGAATTTAGGAGCCGCAGCATCATGTTGCAACTGTACAAAACTCTAGTGCGGCCGCACTTGGAGTATTGTGTGCAGTTCTGGTCGCCACATTATAAGAAAGATGTGGAGGCATTGGAGAGGGTACAGAGGAGGTTTACCAGGATGTTGCCTGGTATGGAGGGCAGGTCCTATGAAGAGAGGTTGAAGGATTTGAGGTTGTTTTCGTTAGAAAGGAGGCGGCTAAGAGGGGATCTTATTGAAGCATATAAGATGATTAGAGGTTTGGATAGGGTGGACAGTGATAGCCTTTTTCCTAGGATGGAGAAAGCTAGCACGAGGGGACACAGCTTTAAATTAAGGGGTATGAGTTATAGGACGGATATCAGAGGTAGGTTCTTTACTCAAAGAGTGATTAGGGAGTGGAATGCCCTGCCTGCAGCTGTTGTAGATGCGCCAAGTTTGGTGGCGTTTAAGAGGTTAGTTGATAAGTATATGGAAGAGAAGGGAATGGTTTAGTTAGGAGGGGCATTGCTTTTTATTTTGGTCGGCACAACATCGAAGGCCGAAGGGCCTGTTCTGTGCTGTAATGTTCTATGTTCTATGTTCTATGTTCTAGTCATTTTGGTGCACAATCTTTGAAGACAGAGGGTGAAGGAAGTTCCATTTTATACTGCTCAAGATGAGATTGAAGCTGAGTTGATGTAGGGACAGATGTTGCATGAGAGGAGGCTTATGTCTGACTGAAGAATTGTTGATACAATCATTATGTATTAACAAAAATAGTCACTTGCCGATTTGGAAGAAATAATGGGGAGCATTACTCTACTATTTTCAACACCCTCTGTCATTACCATCAAATTTGGAATGCTGGTTGAAATCTGAAGACTTTCATAGGCCAATTCCCTGCAGCTACATTTGAAAATTACATGGTTGGATCTCACAATGCAGACACGCGGACAAACCAATGTCACAGAGGAGGTTTGGCAAGTAAGGCATTCCCTAAGGCTACAACTGCCAGACTTGCAATGACTGCAGATTAGTGAACATACGAAAGAAACTATTTCAGTCTCATAATATTCCAAGCACAAGAATGCAACTCATAGCCAAATGACCATTTGTACACCTGCATTCTTTTCAGGCTTTTTTGAGCTGTTCCAAGTTTCCCTTCAGGATAACTGAGCTCGATTCTTGCTTTACATTCCATACAATGTACAAAGTTTCATTGCCATGATAATAAGCTGGTTTGGTTAGACATGCATAGTGTGTGCCTTACCTCTCAAAAAGATCACCAGCTATCATTGCAGTCTTCTAAACTTTTCCAAGGTACGAGTTGGAAAGATGCCCTTTGTGATGAAGTCAGGCCTTTCAGTTTTTCCAGCAATGTGGATGTCCAGAAAATAGTCCGGCAGAACTCCAGCAAACACTTTTACATTGCGATGAGCTGGCCCCATCTTCTGGTGCAAATTTTATAGCGTCGCAGAAGATGATCAAACATAGTATTGCTGCATACGTGATTAGTAAATAATGATTTTCCAAGATGAGAAATGCAGGACAGCTTTTCAGGTTAGTCCAAAGCCTTGGTGCCCCATTGAAACAAATGTGGTCACCGTATAACATACACTGTACAGTAGTAGACTGAGGGAGCAAAAAGTCTGAAATGTCACATATCCATTATGCAACACATTTAACAACATTCCTTGTTGTAGTAAGTACATATTCTAAAACTTCCACATTGCAAGTATTAAACAGAAATTTATCTTCTGAGATTTTGCTGTTAATAATACTACTTCTCAGAAATATTTCTTTAATGTTCAATTTCAGATTATTTGATGATGGGTATGAAACATACAAAAGAATAATTAGAATTTGATTATCTCAAATTGAGAAGCTTGTTATTGATTAGTGCAGTTATGTTGATGATGAATGGGATCAGTAATAATAGGAAGAGTAAAATAGAATTTGCACTACTGAATCAGTCTGTACAGTTTTTTATGAGGTTGAGTACTGAATGTCAGGAAACTGATGGAAACACAGAACTCAACAGAAAATATTCTTTCTTCTCAATTGACCCAAAGACATTACTTCTCCTCCTAGGTTTGCTGGGATTAATTTAGTAGCAATTGGCATTTATATAGTGCCTATCATATAGTAAAAATTCTTAGGCACCTTAAAGAAGCAGTACAAAAGGTAAATATTCAAGGACTTCAGGATCAGAATGGTCTCTTTCTGTAGTTTCAATTGGTCTAGATAAGGCAGTGAAGAATTTCTCAGTTTTTTTTCTCCATATTGGAATAGAAGCCAGCAAATTGCATTTGTGGTGAGCTATTGCCATAGAGAAAGTAGAGCCAATATTTTAGCACAGCAAGATCCTGCAATCACCATTGTTAAAGTTTATTTATTAGTCACAAGTAGGGCTTACATTAACACTGCAATGAAGTTACTGTGAAATTCCTCTAGTTGCCACAAGTCTGGCACCTGTTCGCGTCAATGCACCTAACCAGTACATCTTTCAGAATGTGGGAGGAAATTAGAGCACCAGGAGGAAACCCATGCAGCCACGGGGAGAACTTGCAAACTCCACACAGGCAGTGACCCAAGCTGAGAATGGAACCTACGTTCCTGCCGCTATGAAGCTAACCACTGAGCTACATCTGCTTTCAGTGATGTTGGTAGAGGAATAAATATTAGTACATAATAGTTAGATTATCTTGATTAACTGAAATGCAAAGCAAAAATTCTGCCAGATCCCATTAATAATCATTTCCTATCAAAATGTATATCAGCCTTTACATATTAATGGTTGCCCTCATACTGCCAGCATTTATCAAGACTTTTTAAATTCTCTGCTCACTCACTCTGCTGAATCACCTAATTTAAGATTCAGGTATTTATTAGTTTTTCAAAGAGTTTCTGAATTTTTTACAATGCTCATACACCCCTGCATGTTAATCTTCATAATTGGATTACCTTCTATGATTTATCGTTTTGTTTCAAATGTCATTGAAACTAATATAGTTGTAAAATTTAGAATGGCATAACAACATTTTGCATTCAGGACACTTCAGTGATCCTGCTTGTGACATGATGGAGCACTACTTCCATAGAATGGAATTACTTATTAAATTAATTGCTTATTTGTTAAATATCAGCATTGCGTTCCTGTTCGCTGAATGAGTTTACCTGTGCCAATGGTCGCTGTGTTGCTGCCAGATGGAGATGCGATGGAGATTATGATTGCTCTGATAGCTCAGATGAAGTAAGTGCTCTGTTTTTGTCAATGACATTTCATAGATTATAGAGTATTAGTTGTTCCATTGTCAGTGCAATTATGAATTGCATGTTACAAGTCTAATCATCAATTAACCTTTTATTTAGTTCAGTGAGATTTTACTGAATATCTCTTCACAGGTAAGTCATTGACATAAATACTAGTTTCAATGCATACCTCTCACCTGCATCAGCGAATGCAAACGATTCACAGGTTTATTTTCTAATACTGAATTCCTAACACTTTAATTATCCTTTATGATCTTGTATATGCTCACACTCTCAGCAGTACACTTTGTTTAAATGCCATGCTTTCCAAAGTCCCATTGTCACACCGTTGTTCTCATTTCTGCGATTATTCTTTAGTCTCCTTTCCTCTCTAAAATCCTCCAAATTTTGAATTAAAACAGCAGATCCTGGAAATATTCAGAAGATTTGAATCTCCTGAATATTTTCAGAAATTTTTTATGTTCCAGTCCAAAGATGTGCAGGTTAAGTGGATTGGCCATGCTAAATTGCCCATAGTGTTCCAAGATGTTCAGGTTAAATGGGATTAGCCATGGTAAATGTGTGGGGTGACAGAGATAGGATGGGGAAGGGGCCTGTGTAAAATATTCTCTCAGAGAGTTGGTTCAAAAAGGCCAAAGGGCCAAATGGCTTCTTCTGCTGTGTAGGAGTTCTGCGCTATATGATTCTGGGAGGTGGAAGGGACCAGTTCAGTTGCCCGAGTGCTTTCTCCTAGAATTGGATAAGGTACCAGGTTTTCAGACAGAGACGGAGGTCCTTCCTGCCTTCTCAAGTGCAACTTCTGCTGTGAACCACACTGGAGAAGGTGGCCTGGCTACAAAGGGGCCTTCCTTAAATGAAGCTTTAGAGCCTCTATATTGAAGTGCCCTCTTTCTCACTTAGTAGCCATTGTTCCCTTGAAACTCAGGTAGCTCTAATTGTCCTCCCAACTCCAGAAGCTCATCTGCCAGCCTGAATTAGATTTTATGTCTGTGCTCTAGCCATTCATTAGCCATAACCAGGGGATAATTGTACTGACTGAGTTTTTCCCCCAAGCTACCCATTTGAGCCCAACACTGGGTTCAGAAGACCATGAAGAAAATACTGCCCAGTGTTTCAGGTCATTGATTGTTCAGCTGAAGATTTTAGTGAAGAGTTACATTGGCCTGAAACTTTGGGCTGGATTTTTCTGATTGTGTTGCAATCCCGGAGTCAACCTTAGTTCTGGGTCAGAAACCTGAAAGAGATGTTTGCAGGAATTCACCCATAACCTTCCCCAAGGTTGTTAATTAAAAAATTGTCTCCAGAAATCTTGAACATTCATGGATGATGACAAAGTAGAAGGCCAAGTGGAAGAGTTGTCGGTGATGTTTGTCTGCTGTTGCCATCAGGGGAGGTGGGTGCCCCTAAAGTCGGTGCTTCTAAGACAGACAGGAGAATGTGATAGCACATCAAAATGAAGACACTTTTCAGTTTGGTGGAAAGTTAAGGGTAGGATTTTCCATGCAACCTGCCGTGTGTTTCATGGTGGCAGGCGCAGCCCACCACTGGCAGGAGGCAGGATCTTCTGGTCCCGCCGAGAGGATTTCCCACTGAACGCACCACTTACCGCGATGAAACCCGCAGCAGAGCTGTGCCATCTCTGGGGCTGGGAAGATTGTGCCAGCATGAATGGCTGAAAAAGTTCCAGCGCAAAACTTCCTCACAGCCACTGTATTGGACTATTACCATGTAGGATAAACCCTCCAGAAGGGATATTCCTTCCACATAATGTTCAGTGTCTATGATTGTGGCCATCCCAGTGGGTCTGTTTTGTGTTGACGGTGAAGAGACATCGATTATCTCCAGACCTCTTTGTAAATTGTGGCTCTGCTTTCAGTGAGGCTCCCAGTTGCTGTTGAGAAGATCTGACTGGCATATCTCTCTCTCTATTGGTCAAATAATAGGCCTAATTGGTTAACCACTCTGCCCAGCCGGTAGGCTCTGTGGACTCATCCTACCTCTAGCAAATTTGCTCACGAGTGATATGTGAAGACCTGTTCCAATTTTGCTCCTGATTCTGCCTCCTTTTGCTCTCTCCGTAGATGCTGCCAGAATTACTGACCATTTCCAGCATTTTGTTTTTATTTTAAGTTCTCAGTGTCTTCGTTGTTTTGTTCCTCCAAATTGTGGTTCCCCCCCCCCCCCCCCCCCCCCCCCGGCCATATGCCCAGCAAGGTCTGCCATTCTAATTCTTTAAGTCCAATTTGCACTCTGGTCTCTGAGACTGTCCTGACCAAAGATGTAGAGGCAGTTTGCTGTGACTGTGACTCTCTGCTCTTTAATCTTCTTTGAACACTTGATCCCATTGACCACACCATCATTTTCCATTGTCTCTCTGTTGTTCAGTTCCATTCAGTCGCTCTCCAATCGGTCCAATTGCAGCAAATCCATCTCCAGTTGCCAATCAGACTTGCCCTTCTGAAGGTTACCCAGGCTTGTCTGATCATCTTTTCTGTCCTCAACTTGATCTGTCCACAGATATTTGAGTCCACATTCATACTTATGCTAAGGATACTCAGATATACATCTCCATGCTTT
This sequence comes from Sphyrna mokarran, assembly GCA_024679065.1. Lineage (NCBI taxonomy): Eukaryota > Metazoa > Chordata > Chondrichthyes > Carcharhiniformes > Carcharhinidae > Sphyrna > Sphyrna mokarran. The sequence continues at coordinate 68,458,826 of JAGIQG010000011.1, read as the reverse complement.
GATTTTGTTAGATTTATTATTGTCACATATATTAATACACAGTGAAAAGTAGTTTCTTGCACGATATACAGATAAAACATACCATTCATAGAGAAGGAAACGAGACAGTGCAGAATGTATTGTTACAGTTATAACTAGGATGTAGATAAAGATCAACTTAATATAAAGAAGTCCATTCAAAATTCTGACAGCAATAGGTAAGAAACTGTTCTTGAATCAGTTGTTATATTACCTCAGATTTTTGCATCTTTTTCCCAAAGGAAGAAGATGGAAGAGAGTATGTGTAGGGTACATGGGATCCTTAATTATGCTGGCTGCTTTGCCGAGGCAGTGGCAAGTATAGACAGAGTGTTTGGGAGACTGGTTTGCGTGATGGATTAAGTTACATTCATAACGTTTTGTAGTTCCTAATGGTCTTGGGCAGAGCAGGAACCATACCAAGCTGTGATGCAACTGGAAAAAATGCTTTCCATGGTGCATCTCTAAACATTGGTGAGAGTTGTAGCTGAATTTCCTTAGTTTTCTGAGAAAATATGTGGGCTTTCTTAACTATAATGTTGGCATGGAGGGACAGGGCATGTTCTGGACACCTAAAAACTTGAAGCACTTGGCCATTTCTACATCATCTTCATTGATATAGACAGGAGTATGTTCTCCACTATGCTTCCTGAAGTTGATGACAATCTCCTTCGTTTTGTTGTCATTGAGGGAGAGATCATTGTTGCCGTATCAGTTCACCAGATGCTCTACCTCATTCCCATATTCTGTCTCATCATTGACGACCCATTACAATGGTGTTGTCAGCAAACTTGAAAATTGAATTGAGGGGAATTTGCCACACAGTCATATATAAGGAGTATAGTAGGAACTGAGAACTCAGCCTTGTGGGGCACTGGTGTTGAGGATGATTGTGGAGGAGGTGTTGTTGCCTATCCTTACTGATTGCTTTACCTTCCAATGCCATCCAACTGCCTGCCAAGCAAGAGATCATGAATGTGTCAAAATTTCCTTCAGTTAAAGATAACTGTTCAATATTTTGGCTTCCATCATAATCTCTATTTTCTCATTCATCTTCTCCCTTGCTCCCTAAGCCGGAACCTGCTCATAAGTACATCCATGCCCTATTGCAATTAGATTTAGATTATGTGACAAGGCCACAAATATTGGTCTCTGCATTGATATTCACCTTTGCAACTATCTCAGCCACTCCATCAGCAAACCTTTATTTCCTCATTTGTCAACTTAAAAGTAGATTTTTTCAATGTCTCCCTAACTCTCATGAACTTTAACTTGGTCAAAATTCAGCCATCCATATGGTGTCACACGAACCTTTGCTTGCCCATCACTTAAATCCTTAATGATTTCGTTTGGCTCCCTGGATGGTTAGGCCTGGGACAATACCCTGAGGAACATCCGTCGTGATGTCTTAGGGCCGTGATTGACCTACAAAAATCATGACGATGTTCCTTTGTGCTAGATTTGTCTCCAATTATTATTTTCTCCCAATTTCCACTTGCTCCTCTTTCTCTAGGACTCTTTGATGCCACACTCCATCAAATGTGGCCTTGATGTTGAGAGCAGTTGCTGTCACCACTTGAGTCCAGTTCTTTTGTTCATGTTTGGACCAAGGCAGTAATGAGGTCAGGAGTTCAGTGATCCTGGCAGAACCCAAACTGAGTTGTCAATGAGCAAGTTCTTGACTACATGCCACTTGACAGCTCTGTCAATGACTCTCTCCATCACTTTGATGATCAAGAGTAGGCTGGTGGGATGATAGTTGGCTGGGTTGGATTTGTTCTCTTTTTTCTTGTGGATAGGCTGTATGTAAGCAGTTTTCAAATTGCTGGGTAGATGCCAGTGTTGTAGCCATACTGGAGCAGCTTGGCTCAGGGCACAACTAGTTCTGGAGTGCAAGTCTTCAGTAATATTGTTAGAATGTTATCAGAATTCATAGCCTTTGCAATATCCAATGCCTTCAGTCATGATACCATGTGAAATAAATCAAATTGGCTGAAGACTAACATCTGTGATACTGAGGACCTAGGGAGGAGGCTGAGATAGATCATCCATTTGGCACTTCTGTCTGAAGATTTTTGCAGGTGCTCCAACCTTGTCTTTTACATTTAATGTGTTGGTTTCCCTCACCATGAGGATTGAGATATTTGTGGAGGTTCTTTCTCCAGCAAGTTATTTAATTGTTTGACATCATTCATGATTGGATGTGGCAGGACTACAAGAGTCCAGATCTGATCTGGATTGATCAGCTCTGTCTTTCCCATACTGCTTTCACTGTTTGCCCAGTAAGTAGCCTTGCCCTTAGTTGACAACTCATTTTATGTATGTTGGGTGCTGCATCATTCATTCATTGAATCAAGGTTGATACCCTAGTTTGATAATGGTTTTCTAGGGGGTATGCCAGGCCAGGAGTTTGCAGATTGTGGTTTTATACAGTTCTGCTGATGACTCACAGCACTTCCCATAATGATTGTAAGAGAACACATGATAGAGTTGAATGGGGAGAATGTTTATGGCTCCAGCAGTTTTAAATATAGTTACGAATATCTGTACATAGCTTAATTGCATATAATGAACAAGTTATCATTTGGACATACCAACATCTCAGCAATCATTCCTCAGCTAGACTAAACACATGCAAAGGTACTTCTGACAGTGCAGAATTCCCTTAGTACTGCAGTGGCATGTTGACCTAATTTAGTTTTCCTGATGTCTCTTTAGGATTGAATTTGAATCCACAACATGGCTCTCTATTTTTTCCAATTTTAAAATAAAGTCCTGTTAGATGAAGATGACAAATTACGGCATCCCTGCCATGTTACATTACAGCTAAGCTCTGCACTTTTGGCACAGTAAGTTTTATTTTATCTGGTGATAGTCAGTTGATGATCTTCAACACTGAAGTTTGTATTAACTAATTAATTATCATGAATCAAGTTCTAGCACCAACTGCTATGCTGCAGCTGTGTAGTGCCTTGAGCACTGTCATGGGAAAATCACCACTTGGAGTCGGATTTAAAGATTCAACGTGCAATTTATCGGAAAAAGCTTTGGAAGAAGTGCTGTGCTCTCTGCAGTGCTCGCAGTCACTTTCTCAACTTTAAAATGGAGCTGAGCTTTTATACACTTTCAAATAGTAGACAAGTACAAACATTAGCAGTTAGCACGTTGTTATACGTTTATCCCCTTTCAACAACTGATCTTGTTAACAAAACTCATTATCTTGGTTCTGCCTTACCTCAAGCTAAGGTGATCATCTGGGCCTCAAGGTCTGATTTATTTCCTGTAATAATTAGACACTAACAGGATTTAACTCATTGTGCAATGTCCGTGCCTAAGTCAGCACATCTTAATGTCTTTTCACAGAGTCCATTTTATGCCAGGTAACCATCTTTTATCTTTTAATTTCTGGTTTACTCCAACGAGTTCCTAATATTTTGCTGAGTCACAAGGAATTCAGCTTAACTTCTGACACTAGTTTGCCTAAAAATACATTTTGTTCTTGAATAGAAATCCATTTCAACTCTTTGTGACTGAAGTATCAGGTTAGAAAATGAATTAAAGTTGGGTTAACAATTGTTTTGCTGTGTTGGACAAGTTAAACAAAGATATCTGTTACCGACATTGTTTTTTGCCAATTTAGATTGCTTGGCCTGCATGAGTAAAATGGGTGTTGTCTTATCAATGACATCTGCTTCTCTATCTCTCCATCCAACAATAGAGTATAGAACTCCTCATTACTGGGTATTAAAATTTCAATATTGCATGGTTACTATTCACGTTCAATATTGTCTTGACCACTGATTTCCAAAGACTCCTTGAATACAGAATTATTTTCTCTTATGTATTTTGCATCTGAGGGATAATATGATAGTGAGATCAAGGAAATTACTTGCTCAGTGACTATCGCTGTGCTGTGCAGATATTTGGATTTGGGCCTGTGTCTGTGGGAGTTTGCACATTCTGCCTGTGCTTGTTGGGTTTTCTCCGGGGCCTCTGGTTTCCTCCCACACCCCAAAGATGTGCTGTTAGGCTGATTGGCAAAACAATTTCTCCCTGAATTGTCTCGCAAATTTGATTCCGATGCATAGATCTATAAACATAGACAGGGATCATGGATAGAAGTGGGAACATCGAGGTGGCAGCGTGGGCTTGTTGGGCCGAAGAGCCTGTTTTCTGTGTTGTTTTGTTCTTTGTTCTTTGTACTACAAATGAATAAATTTTAAGCCCTCATCCAAATTACTCTGTGGCCTTACTTCATCTTCCCTCAGCAGCATGTCCAGCCTTGGATCCCCTCTGACTTGCCTGACTCTTTCTTTCTGTGCATCTCTCCTTCCTTTCATCTTGACATTTGAGGTAGAAGTTGCATCTGCCTTGGTTACTCTTTGAATCTGCTACACTTTCTAAGCCTCTCCCCTTTAAAAACCTCTGTCATTTCAACTTAGCTTCCAATTAACTCCCGCATATGTGCTTTGTTCAGTGGTACCGTTCATCAATAACATAAATTTTCTTCCATTGTTTCTATTGCTATTACGCACCTTGTGATGCTTTGTCTAAGATGGACTTTCCACACAACCCAAATTTGAATAATAAACAGAATCTCTGGCCCCAGGGCACATTTTCCCATGGTGGACCCAGCGATCCATTTAAGTCTTTGTTGAGTTCAATGGGACCAGAAAATTCCACCGGTTCTTCCCACCCAGAAATTTTCCGTCCTGTCCACTACGTCACCGCGGGAATCATCGCAGATTGGGCAGGGGGAGGTGAGGGGAAGGGGTGCAATGAGAGGGGTGGTGGTGGGGGGAGAGCAGATCATACAAAGGTCCATTGACCAAGCTAGGGATTTTCCGGTCTTGGGTGAGTGTGGCTGGAAAATCCTGCCCAAGATGTTTCTTCTAGTTCGAGTGGAGAAAGCATAGAAATTTCTTATTGCACTTCATTGAAAAGCAGGTGACAACAGCAACAAGGTTTGGGATTGATGTTAATATGAACGCTGTCATTGAAATAATTTTTCAAAGCTCAATGTCTACTGCTGTTTCCGTGAGAAAGATTAAACTTGATAGTGCGTCGCTCTTTATAATGAAAACAGGATTTTGCAGTTGGCTGTAATAGGAGCAGAGTTAATGGTGGTTCTTTGTCAATAAAAGATTATGCTTAACAGCATCCTGTAACCAAGAGTGCATCAAGAGTTTTTTGACTGTGCTCTGAATAACCAAGATCACATGATATTATTTGTTACAACATTCATATTGCTAGCGGTAGGGTGCCACCTGCTGCCTTTTTTGAACAACTTCTCAAATTCAGTAAAATTATTATTCATCAGTTTTAAAGTCAGTGAATCAATAGTTCAATGTTTCAAAATTTTGGCATTCTTTGCATTAACTATCAAATATTACTTGAATCGTATTCCATCAGTATGTTTCAATATTGAAAGAGCAGATATCCAACTTATTGATGATTATTTTAATGGTTAATAACTTGTTGTTTAAAACAAAATCTTTGCAGATCTCTCTTTGTTGCAATGGCTATTGCTGCCACGCCTCACTGAATTCAGGATGATATGTGATTTACTGAAATCTCACTGACTGATCTGAATATTGCCCAGTAATCAGCAGACAGAGAGCTGAGCTATAAAGCTCTGAGAAAACTGCTTTCCCTTATTCTGTCCTCAGCCTTAATAGAAATCTTTTACAGCGGTCATATATTGCTCAGTCAAAACGCCCAGCCGTCAGCCCATTCAATTTTCTCCTCACGACGACCAGAAATATTGGCCATGATTCTCTGCAAAGAGTGAAAGTCCCGACATCAGGATAATATATGGGCCCGCATGTACTTAAGAAAAACGGCTAGCTCTCCATGCTGCAAGCCCAATCAAAAACTTAGGAGCTCTGAGGCTTCAACAGTGCCCCTGAGAAAGGTGATGAGGGCTAAAGCTGCCATGAGAACTGGGGTGGGGAAGGTGGTGTGGAACGGGCGGAGGGAGGGGGTTTGAGGGGAACTTCCTTCATTGTGAGGTAAATTAGAAAATTATTTTCCATGATGGAATCAGGCAGGTTGGTCTAGCTATAAATGTGGAGTTCCTCCGGCCACCCCACCCCATCCCCACCCCCACCTCCACCTCCAGCAGTAATACGGGGCCCATAGAGGCAGCCTTCCCCAGGCTATGGAATCTCTCCTGGAATGCCCCTTCCCTGCAACTTGTTGACTTCCTACATAGCACGGGATCCCACATAGCCTAGTATTCAAGAAAATGCCCCTTAATTGGGTAAGTTGACCTCCTGCCTCCAATTGATGAATGGCCGTGCCACTGCATTCGTACTACTGGCTAGTAGTAAAAAACTACTGGCTACTGGCATTGCATCAGGAAGCTCTTCCAACACAGATCTCCAGCAGTGTATCATCTCCTAACCTGCCACGCTGTGGGCCAGGCTGTTGGGATGGGCAAGGCGAGTTTGTAGATATGATGCCAACCTTTGAGCTGCAGGTGGTCCAAGCGAACAAATTTGCCAGCAGCCAAAATTTGATTAAATTTCAACTTTAAAGCTGAGCAGTTTACTTTACATTTCTGTTCCAGTTTCATTTTCCTCACTATTGGTTTAACTTAGCACCATGTCTCAGTTAGGAGGTTCGGCCATAACCAATGCTTAGGTTCAGGTACCACTGTTGAGTCACCTGTATGGACACAGTTGGGGTTTAAAATGTGTGCATAGAGTGATGCAGCTTAATTTGTGATTTTTTTTTTCCTTTTTATCTATGTCCTTTCTGAGATTGGGACTAATAGTGGATTGAGCTGTCAGTAGGAAAGTAAGCTCACCAATCTGTATACTCAGAAAGTTGATTGGATGATGCTATCCCATCAATCTTTTATAGAATTTGATGGTTAGCACAGTTTAAGGTATTTGCATGGACGCTCTGTTTCCTAGCTAGGCTCATTGTATTTTGTACAAATCAGTAAACTGGGGCACTATAGAAATTCCATTAATATATTATTCAGTGTTATTTTCCTGATTTATACATCATTCAGCATTATTTATCTGATCAAACTTTATTTTATCTATTGTAGGAAATGGTTACAATCAAACCAATTATTCATAATAAGAACATAAGAATTAGGAGCAGGAGTCATCCATCTGGCCCCTTGAGCCTGCTCCAGCATTCAGTAAGATCATGGCTGATCTTTTTGTTGGCTCAGTTCATCATAACCCTTAATTCCTTTATTGTTCAAAAACCAATCAACCCTTGCCTTAAAAACGTTCAATGAGGTAGCTTCACTAGGCAGGGAGTTCCACAGATTCACAACCTTTTGGGTGAAGAAGTTTTCCCTCAACTTAGTCCTAAATCTGTTCCCCCTTATTTATAGGCTATGTCCCTTTGTTCTAGTTTCACCTGCCAGTGGAAACAACCCCCCCTGTTTCTGTCTTATCTATTCCCTTCATAATTGTATATGCTTCTATCAGATCCAGCCTCCACACCCACTCCCTCAGTGTATGTAGCCTCAGGTGAAAATCAATGATCTTTTATATTGAGTATTTTATCTGCAATAATAAATAAGTGGGGAGATTGATGAGCTCAATTGCTAGGTAGCTGATGTATAATGCAGAATTAAGTCAATTGGCCTCAGGTGGCAGTGTTGAGATATCAAGCCTTGTCCCAAAGCAGCTTGGATGCCCAAAGATGGTCAGAAACGCTGTTAAGTCTTGGCTGTGGTAATTAATGGAGTCCCACCTCTTCATCTTCCCCATGCTTATGGAGTGGTGTTCTTTCAATAACCAATCTTTCTCTTTCTCTCTAACAAAGAAGAATGTTTATGGTCATTTGTGGGTAAATGCTAGTTACTTATTACCTAGTCAGTGAATACAAAACCATTTCACACAATTATACAATCTAGAAAGTAGCCATTTAGCCCATCACACTTGTGACAACACTAAAATTGCAGTCCACTTAGTCATACACATCACCTTTTCCCAACATAAGAGTTAAGAAAATTGGCAAATTGTTAATTAGAGAGCCTGTAGACACTAGGGACAGCCACATTGAAATTTTCTGTGATCAAATAATTCCAAGTCGGACCGGGTGACACAATCCACATTTTCCAAACTTCATTACTTAGCAAAAGTAAGCTAAGCCTCTGAGCTGTGTGAGCTGCATCTGGGAGGTCACAGAGGCCAAAGATGTGAGGAAAGGAGGTTATCTTATTCGCCCTAAGCATGAAGAAGTGGGATGAGAGGAAGCATGATTTTTCCAGGCGAGCAGGATTTCCAATTTTCCAAAAGTCATCTGCAGAATCCCCCAAGTAAATTGAAGTGTGCTGGAATCAAAAAGATTTTTCCAGCAATCTGCAGTTATTGTGCATCTAAATACAAACTATATTTTTGTAAAGGCTGACTATTCTAGCAGCAACCTTGATGACGTCATTCTGAAGTGATCTGCTGCATCACTCAAGAAGTGAAGTTCCACTCAAGGACAGTGTGTGGAGCCAGTTGAGGTCCTTCATGAGGATTGTATTCACAAAGGAGAAGAATGGGGTGAATAATGACTGTAGAAAGGAGGATGTTGACATTCTAGGACATATTGAGATAAAAAGTGAGGAGGTATTGGAGGTTTTGAAAAACATTAAAATGGACAAGTCCCGAGGGCCAGTTAGGATCAATCCCAGAATACTGAGAGAAGCGAGGGAAGAAATTGCTGAGACTTCGGTCAAAATCTCTGTATCCTCTATAGCCAAGGGTAAGGTACCAGAGGTTTGGAGAGTAGCTACCATTGTTCCTCTGTTTAAGGAGGGCAGGAGAGACAACTTGGGAAATGACAGGCCTGTGAGAGCTACATCAGTAGTGGGGAAAGTATTGGAGAAGATTCTTAGAATCAGAATGTACTCACATCTGGAAGAGAATCAGCTTATTAGCAATAGCAGCATGGTTTTGTGATGGGGAGATTGGGTCTCAAACCTGATTGAGTTCTTTGACAAAGTGATAAAAAGAATTGACTAGGGCAGAGTAAGAGATGTTGTGTACATGGACTTTAGTAAAGCCTTCAGTACCGTTCCTCATGACAGGCTTATACAGAGGGTGGATCCAAAGTGAGCTGATAAGATGGACACAAAACTGGCTTGGGCATTGAAAGCAGAGTGTAGCAATGGAAGGGTACTTTTTTAATTGGAGGTCTGTGACAAGTGGTGTTTCACAAGGATCAGTGCTAGGGTCTCTGATGTTTGTAACATGTATAAAATATTTGAAGGAAGATGTAGGTGGTCTGATTAATAAATTTGTAAATGATACAAAAATTGGGATCATAGCAGATAGTGAGGAGGATTGTCAGAAGATACAGCAGGATATAACTTGGCTGGAGACTTGGGCCAAAAGATGGCAGATGGAATGTAATACAGACAAATATGAGGTGATGTGATTTGGAAGGTCTGCAGAAGGAAATTATACAATAAATGGTTGAGCCCTTAGAGATATTAGTATACAAAGGGATCTAGATGTGTAGTTCCACAGTTCCCTGAAGACAACTCAGATGGATAAAGTGGTCAAGAAGGCATATGGTATGCTAGCCTTCATCGGTTGGGCTGTTGAGAAGAGGAATTGGAAAATCACATTGCAGCTGTATAAGACTTCAGTTAGGTTGCATTTGGATATTTGTACAATTCTGATTGCAACATCACCAGAAGGATGTTGATGCATTGGAAAAGGTACAGAAGAGATTTATCAAGATGTTGCCTGGTTTGGAAATTATGGACTATAAACAAAAGTTGAACAAACTTGGATTGTTTTCATTGGAGCATTGGAGGGTAAGGGGGAGGATCTGACAGAGGTTTACAAAATCATAATTGGATAGTCAAAGTCTTTTTCCCAAGGTTGAAGGGTCAATTGCTCAGGACATAGATTGAAAGTGAGAGATAGGAAATTTAAGAGATGTACGGGGCAAGTTTTTCACACAAAGCATGGTGAATGCTTGGAACGCGCTGCTGCAGGTGGTTCAAGACGCATCTAGATAGATAATGAATAGACACAGAAGAGAGGGATATGGACCACATAGAAACAAGAAAATACTATGGAGGATCAAGACTTGGGAGAGTCTTGATGGGCTGAAGGGCCTGTTCCTGTGCTGTGCTGTTCTTTGTTCAAAAGGGTTCCAACCAAAGGAAGAAGTAGAGCTTTAAATTCTTTCAAGATAATTATGAAGAGTTCATATGTAGTATCTACCTTTAATGCCCAAATCCAAAAGTCACAGTTCCTTTATCCTCTCAAATTCAATATAGGTTTGCCAGGCTTATGCTCTGAAATTTCTGCCCATGTGCCTCAAGGGCCAACTGATGTGCATTCAGCATAGCCTTTTTTACTGCGTCATAATCCATAAACATCTCTTCTGAAAGTGAAGCATAATTTTAAAAAGCCCTACTCACCAACCTACTCTTCAGAAGCAAAGTCCACTTCATTTGGTAAGCTACCCTATCAAACAAAATAGAGTGCCTCTACATCCCTTTCCTCAAACATTGGAAGGGCTTGTACTAATTGAAATATCTCTCCATTGGACTTTGGGCTGGAAGTTTTTTTTTCTCATCATCAGAATTTTCCTCATGCTTGCTTTAATGTAGCATTTTAAACTAACCCTTTGTTATTCCTTCTCTCGTGCCTTTTCTATTCTCTTTCATCCCTTGTTAACTTCTCTTTCTTGAAGTCAGATTTCCATATTTCAATTTATTTTCCTCTATCCAATCCAAGTTTTTTTCAGTTATTTTATATGTTGAAGCTGTTTTATTGGTAACTGAATCCAGGCAAACTCTACTTACTCATCCCCTTGAGAACATCCCTCTTGTATCTGTTCCAATATTAAATGCTGCGCTATTACCTCGGCTATGTTCACCCCTATAAGTAATTCTCACTCTATTCTATCAGCTAATTCATTAGCTTTCTCTTGGTTGCTTTTTGTAAACCAGTCAGGGTTAATCTTTTATCTCCGAAAAGATTTAGCAAGTCCTAATGCAATTTTAAATTTCAACCTGTATGATACATTTCACAGCAAATCTTGACTCTATGCACAGTATCTCCATGTACAGTAAGTACATCCAACTTACCTGATGAAGGAGCAGTGTTCTGGAAGCTCATGCTACCAAATAAAACTTTTGGTCTTTAACTGGATGTTGTGGGACTGTTTACTGTGCCTACATCAATTCCACTTCATACCCCCATGTATTCATTTAAGTATTTATGGATTGCAATTTATCATGAAAATTCTGGATGAGCCCTCACTTGTTACGATTACAGCTGCCATCATTACTAGAAAGTCCATATCCCAGGGTGGAATCTGGGTCAAGAGACCCAAAACTTTTTATGTTTTATTTAGGAGTGTGGAGTCTGGTGACTGAATAGAGTCGCAGGTGTCAGCTGATGAACTTTTAACAAAAGAATAAAACATTTATTAACCAAGAAGAAAAGAGCTATATTACATTATTCCTTCATCCACAACCATGCCCTTACAGATATGTACAGGTTTGTAGAAAAGTACAAGTTACAAAATCTATCTCCTCAAGACATCACTATTTATTTTCCCAAGTTCCCTAATATCCATGCTTTTCCCAAGAGTAAATAGCGATGAGAAATATTCATTTCAGATCTCATTCATCTCTTGTGGTTCTGTACATAGATATTTTGTTGATCCTTAAGAGGCCCTCTTCTCTTCCTAGTATTCTTTTGGCCTTTATGTATTTATAGAAGCTCTTTGGATTCTCCTTTGCCTTATCTGCCAAAACAATCTCACGTCCCCTTTTTGCCCTCCTGATTTCTCTTTTAATTCTACTCTTACACCCCCTAAACTCTTCAAGGGATTCATTTGGATGGAGAGAAATTTGTTGAATGTATTCAGGAGGAATTTGTTATTCAGGATGTGGATGGCCTGACCAGAGAGAGGAAAAAACTTGACCTCCTCTTTGGGAAATAAGGAAGAACAGATGGCAGAAGTGTTAGTGAGGAATCACTTTGAGACCAGTGACCATAATTCTATTAGTTTTAAGATAGCTATGGAGAATGATAGGTCTGGCCCAAAATTTAAAATTCTATCCTGCTGCATGTGCATGTCATGTGTGTGCATCCTTCTTCTTCTTGACCAGGGCCTCAATATCCTGAACCATCCAGGGTTCCCTTCTTTAACCAGCCTTGCCCTCCACTCTAAGAGAAATGCGCTTACCCTGAACCCTTTTTGGAAAGGAATTTTGAAAGCCTCCCGCTTACTACTCATCTCTTTGTTTTCCCACAGACCCAATTAACTTTTGAAAGTTCCTGCCTGATACCATCAAAATTGGCCTTGCCCCAATTTAGAATTTTAACTTTTAGGCCAGAGCTAGCATTCTCCATTGCTATCTTAAAACTAGTCAAATTATGGTCACTGGTCCCAAAGTGATCCCTCACTAACACTTCTGTCACCAGCCCTACTTTATTTCCCAAAAGGAGGTTAAGTTTTGCCCCTCTCTAGTCGGGCCATCCACATACTGAATGAGAAATTCCTCCTGAATACACTCAACAAATTTCTCTCCATGCAACTTCCAATATTATGGCTGTCCCAGTCAATGTTGAGAAAGTTAAAATGCTCTACTATTACCACCCTATTTTTCTTGGGTGTATCTGTAATCTCCTTACATATTTGCTCCTATTTCTTGCTGACTATTTGGGGGCCTATAGTACAAACCTATCAAAGTGATTTCCCCCTTCTTATTTCTCAGTTCTACCCAAATAGACTCAGTGGCCGAACCCCCTCAGATAAGACAACAAAGGTGATTCCAGCCAATTAGCACACTTCAAAAGCGGGTAAAATAATAAAGCAGAGCTTTCAAGTTTGGAATGGGCATAAGCGACGCAGAGATTTGAATCAGCCATGTTTAAAATGCCTGATTGTCCGTTCCATTGAAGTTATTGGCTCCAGCCTGTAAATACACTTGCAGAAGCTGAACATTTCAGCAGTAGAATCATTAGCATCTGTTAACATGCCAGTTACTTGGATTGTAACTTTTTATTTCGTAACGGCGTGGCTTTAGAAAGTGGAGGCCTGTTTGACAAACATCAAAAGTTTACTTTGAGAAAGTGGCATCTCAAGCGGCTCGTGCAAGGCTGAATGATGTACTTGGACTTCCAGAAAGCTTTAACAATCACCACCCACCCCCACCCCCTACCCCATCCCCCGCTCCGATTCTAACTTCAAGTCATGCTAATTCTGAGGAATAGTAACAACTTGCATTTATATGGCACCTCTAAAATAACAAAATGGTCTAATGCACTTCCCAGAAGCATTAACCAGAGGAAAACAAAAATGGCACTGGACCCAGTCAGGGGCATTTGGACAGATGGCCAAAAACTTGGTCAAACAGATAATATTAAAGAAAGGAGGACACAAAGATAGGCAGAAAACTGAAAAGGAAGGATATAGTATGTGATAACAGAGTGCTGTTAGGCCATGGGTGTAGTGCTAAGTGAAACATTACACATAACTGGCAATTTGCTGCTTCTCAGCTGAATAATGGCTATTGGATTAGATCCAAAATATATTGCTCAGATTCACAAACAATATTAACCTGAAGGAGCATAAGGTGGTAGCTGAGCCTGCAGCAGACAGGGAGCTGGAAAGTCAGCGAGACAAAACATACAAGTGGGCACAGCGGCAGGGCTGTGGCAGATGAAATTCAGCGCCGTTAAATGTAATTTATTGCACAATGGAAGAAAAAATTGGCAGTACATTTATTCTATTTATGGTGTTGAAATAGCTAGGGAAGAAATTGAAAGTGATTTAGAGTTAGCAATAGACTTGACACTTGACATTCCCAGTCACTGTGGCAGAGCAATCGACAAAACAAATGGAATGCCGAACTACATTGTTAAATCAGCGTGGAGTCGAATTCAGAGATGTCACGTTAAAACTTCATAATACTCTACCCAAACTTCAACTTAAATATTAGGCCCAGCCACCCAGACAAAGGAGAAACATTCAAACTCTGAAGGTCGTAAAAAAAAACCTGAGGCTGAACCACAATGTCAGAGAACTGATTTATGAGGACTATCAGAGAAACTAAAGCTCTCTATAGCTTTCAAAAGTGGCAACTCAGAAGGAAGTTATTATGAAGAGGTTTATAAAAAGTAAGTCCAGAACATGACTTCCAATTAAACTAGACAAGGAGACTCAGGCTGAAACTGGTAAAAGTCACATATAGGCTCAATGACAGAAAGGTTTTCTGTGCTTATGATGAACATGTGGGACAGTTTCAGCTGGATTGACCTTGTGGGGCATTTTGCCCGAAAGATTACAGAGTTTCAAGCACAAGCTACATTCAATGCAAGTCAAGTTTCCACAACCTTTAGTTTCATCTTTTCCTGGTGGGGTGGGGTGCAGTTGGGAGGTAGGGGGGTGCCTGGTGGCACAGTAGTTAGCACTGCTGCCTCACTGTATCAAGGACTGAGGTTCGGTTTCTTTCTCGGTCACTGTCTTTGTGGAGTTTGCACATTCTCCAATGTCTGCATGTGTTTCCTTTAGGTTCTCCAGTTTTTGTGCAAAATATGTGGGTTAGGTCGATTATCTGTGCTAAATTGATCTAAATTGATTAGTGGGATAAATGTATGGGGTTACAGGAAAAGGGCTTGGGTGAGATTGTGGTTGGTGTGAACTCTGTGGGCTGAATTGCCTCCTTCTGTACTGTAGGGATTCTATAACCTTTGATAATGGTTCAAATAAAGAAGCCAGAAGTCAACCTCATCCATTAATCTGGTTGCACCTTCTGTATTTGAAGACATAACACTTGGAAGCATTGGTTTAAAAATGAATGGAGCTTCCTTGATGATATATTGTCTCTTCCATTGTTGCTGCTTCTGATTTCCAATTCATAATACCTTGTCCATTTGCCTACATTATTATATTGCCACAGCAGGGCTCCACAGTGTGCCAATACAATCAAATACTAATACATAACATTCCATCCACTGCACCCCTGCTTTATTTAAACATACACAAAGTATGTTCAACATGAAAATATCAATGAGCCAGTTATTATTAATAAGACAGACATTTTGGAGATTGTTGGTCTTGAAACCTTCGATGGCGCACCTCTACCATTTTCTTCTTCATCTTCATTAGCGTGAACCTGTGACGTTGTTGTCTTTCCTCTGACATCACCAGTGGTTGCACTAACCGGCATTGACATGGAAACTGGAGGTTATCTCTGCACCTGAATAGAGGGTGAGGTGTTTACTTCTTCAGTGACATCTGATGGTGTTTGGATTGTAGGAAATCCTGGTGAGATAAGTCTGAACCTATATTTCCAACATGCTCTAATCTTATCAGGTCTGTTTTTTCATTCAGGAACTGGTCTGCATGTCTCCTCAAGATAATGTCATCACTAGTCTGGACATATAAGAGACAGGTCCAGTCCAAGCAAGGAACCTATTTCTTCCCTGTGATGACGTTCTAAGCCAAAATCCTTGTCCTTAATGGAAAATTCTATGTTTTGCCTTGCTTTTCCTATCATTCCACTTTTGCTTGTTGTTGCTACCACAGTTTTTAGAGGTTTTAAAAGCCCAGACGCAGAACAGAATTGTCTTTTTATTCACAAGTAAGTCAGGAGAAGTCTTAGTCCTAGAATGTATGGTATTCCAGCAGACAATTCAGCACAGTAAAAGCACGAACTTGTATAACACTTTTTTACAAATAGCCATCTCGAGAGATGTTGCTGCAGACCTTTCCAGCAAGAGTTTGTTAAAGAATTTGACAAGCTAACCTTGTTCCTTGGTTGCTTTCAAGGTGTGTGTCAGCATTCAGACAGAATTTTCTGCTAATGAATTAGCAGCAGGGTGATACTGTGCAGAATAATATATCGTACAGGAGATAGAAACTAGAAGCTGGAGTAGGCCATTCAGCCCTTTCAGTCTACTCCACCATTCATTTGATCATGGCTGATCATCAAAATCAATTTCCTGATCTCATCTTCTCCCCACATCCCTTGGTCCCTTTAGCCCTAAGGGCTATTTTTAATTTCTTCTTGAAATCACACAGCGTTTTGGCCTCACCTATTTTCTGTGGTAATGAATTCCACAGATTCACCATTCTATGGGTGTAGAAATTTCTTCTCACTTCAATTCTAAAAGACTTATCCCTTATCCTCAAATTATAACTCCTAGTTTTGCACTCATTGAGAACAATCTTTCTGAATCTACCCTGTCTAATCCTATTAGAATTTTATAATTTTCTATGAGATCCAATGAA
The DNA here is from genome assembly GCA_024679065.1 of Sphyrna mokarran. NCBI lineage: Eukaryota > Metazoa > Chordata > Chondrichthyes > Carcharhiniformes > Carcharhinidae > Sphyrna > Sphyrna mokarran. Next base: position 68,442,575 of record JAGIQG010000011.1, on the reverse strand, counting down.
TACAATCCTATTTTAGTCTTTCCTCATATGAAAGATCTTCCATTCCAAAAAATCAGCCTGTAAACCTTCACTATACTCCTTGTGTAGCAAAGACATCCTCAGGCAAGGACACCAAAACTGCTCACAATATTCCAGGTATGGTCTTACCAACATCCTGTACAAAACTTCCTGAACCTTACACTCAAATCCTCTTGCTATGAAGACCAACTTACCATTTGCCTTTGTTACTGCCTGTGTGCTTACTTTCCTTGTAAAACCATACCCATCGTTTCTGAGAGCACAGGATTTCCCCGAAGTATTTTCTCACTTGCCTAGGCGTGACAAGTGTGTTAACTATTTTTTCACATTAGAAATTATTCCCCTTCTTGCAGTCCGAAGAACTGCCTGATATTGGACATCCTGAAAGCCCATCCATGTTATACTGTAAACTAGATTGGCAGGATTTAATGGTATAAGTGTATGCAGACAAGAGCAATGCCCATCTTTGCATTCTACTTGTTGCAAGTATTGGAATTCCCACATGTGACCCAAAAATGATAGTGAGTAGTAAACTCTCTCCCATACAAAATCTGATAAAATGAGTCTGATGCTTCCTGTTAAATCTGAAAATAGTTGCCATCACCTTTACTCAAGGTCTGAGAAATCAAATAATGGGTCTTTCTTCATCTAATGGCATAGTGTGAAAGACCACCACTTCTATACCATAAGGGAATGGTATAATCACAAACTAAATGTAGGATAAGGTAAAATCAAAGTGCATGAGACCTTCAGACTTAAATGACACTTTTTTGGCTTGTGTGGAAGTGTGATTGCATTGACCTGATCACTTCCAGCTCTTTCTTTTTCCAGGTTATATTTCAGAATTGTTGCCAAGTTTGGGACAAATCTTCCATAATAGTTCAACAGTCTCAGAAAGGAACATAACTGGATTATATTCTGAAGTGCAGGCACCTCTGTGATGACATTAAACTTAGAAAAAGATTTGTGAAGACCAGTGGCATAAATCACTTGGCCCAAACATTCAACAGAGGATTGTCTTTATGGATTCTCAGACCGTAGTTTTCCAGTCTCTGGAGAATGACATCCAAATTTCAAAGCCGTTCATCTTCATCTTTTTCAGCCAATAGGATGCCATATAGACAGTACTGGACTCCACTTAATCCACTCAGAACATGATGCAATGGCCTCTGAAACAATGCAGGAGCAGATGTGACACCTAAAGTCTATCTTCAATATTGGAATGAGCTTTTATATGTCACAATTTATTGATCACAATATGATCAACACTCGTCTCCCCCTTGGTTTAATTTATGGAATCTAAAACCCATTGCAATCGCCAGAAGTTTCGGTAAAAACTGCTTGCACAATATCCACAGTTTACTTATATGTTTTAGTGCTTGGTTTATGAGGTTGTGTTAAACTGGAGTGGGCTTTTAAAGATTTTCTCCCCAACATGCTCAGGAAAGTGAGCACCATTATATCTTCAGCGATTCTGTTTCTCTCACAAAATAGTCAAAATGATCGGTATAACAGCTTGATCGCTCCTTATTTTCATCAAAAGTTCAAATGCGGCCAAAAATTCTTGTCATTTTTCACTTAAGGAGTGAAAAGTTTTTGCACACTTCACAATCATGCTTCCAGCAGCTACCTCAGTTTTCCTTACACACAAGCCACTAATTTGAGCTTCAGCCTGTCTTTTGTTAAAGTCAGCTCTGGAATTTGTCTGCAGAGAATCTTTTATTCAATTCAACAATAGTCCACTATCTCTTTGTGGCACATGTGAAAAGTTTTCTTTTCTTGGCTTTCTTCGCTAAAACATCCTCTTCAAGTGGCTCAGCAAGCAGTTGCCCTTTTCCTTTTTGCCGGATCTTGTTATATTTTTGGAAACATGGCACTTGGAAGCACGGGGGTAAAAATGAACAGAACTTTATTAGTGGCGTGTTTTCTCTTCTATGGCTGCTGCTTCAGTCTCTGTTTTCCACTCTACATCTTATGACCTCACTCCATTTGCATACATTATTGCATTACTACGTAACACCTTCAGATTGAATTAATCACCATGGTAGTTTACACTAATCACACTTGTTCACAGGCTTTCAACCAGGCTCTCAAAGTAAGCCTTTTTTAGGTGATAGAACATTAATAGATCCATTTTATATATTATGTGAATAACCATCTCACTAGGAAACTGACTACTGTCCAATAATAATACTAGCTAATCATTCAGTGCTTGTCACAGAATCATAGAATTCCTACAGTGCAGAAGGAGACCATTTGACCTATTGAGACTGCACTGACAACAATCCCACCCAGGTCCCAATCCCCATAATCCCATTTATTTACCCTATTAATCCCTCTGACACTAAGAGGCAATTTAGTATGGCCAATCCGCTTGACCTACACATCACTGGACTGTGGGAGGGAACTGGAACACCTGGAAGAAACTCATGCAAACACAAGGAGAATGTGCTGACCCCACATAGACAATAACCTGAAGCCGGAATTGAAGCCGGGTCCCTGGTGCTGAAAGGCAGCAGTACTAACCACTGTGTCACCGTGCCACCCATTATTGAAAGACATTTTCAATTATTTAAAATCTGGGTACACACATGTGGCGGACACAGGTGATAGTGGAATGTTTTTAAATAATTATATTCTGAAATATAATGGAAGTTTTTTTTTATGTTTAGCAATATGCAAATGAACTTTTGGAGAAGATCGAGCACAAAATTCAACTCTGACTAGGAGTCTTTAGAGTGCAGTTTGCTCCCAGGTTGCTTTTTGGCAAAGTAGAAAATCTAACCCATGTTCCAGATTCCTGGAAAGGGATATGGAGGCGTAAGTCCTGACAAATATTATGAGTGTTGTTTTCTTTCTCAGATTGTTAAACTATGACAATCCTGATAAAAACACTATTCTGAAGATTTTCAACTTACCAGCACTATAATTTATGAGGAAATGTTAAATACCTTTGGGATTTTTAGCAATTCCATTGAAGATCAAGAACTATAAATTTTGATTTAATTTGACTTTTTTATAGTCACATGTGTTAATGTACAATGAGAAATATTGTTTCTTACGCGCTATACAGACAAAACATACCATTCATAGAGAACGAAAGGAGAGAATGCTGAATGTAGTGTTACAGTAATAGCTAGGGTGCAGAGAAAGATCTACTTAATGCAAGGTAAATCTTCTCAAAAGCCTGACAGCAGCAGGGAAGAAGCTGTTCTTGAGTCGATTGGTACATGTCCTCAGACCTCTGTATCTTTCTTCCAATAGAAGAAGTCGGAAGAGAGAATGTCCGAGGTACGAGGGGTCCTTAATTATACTGACTGCTTTTCCAAGGCTGGATGTAGATGGAGTCAGTAGTTGGGAGTGATGGATTGGGCTTCATTCAGAACCCTTTGTAGTTTCTTGCAGTCTTGCACAGAACAGGAGCCAGATCAAGCTGTGAGAAAGAATGCTTTCTCTGGTGCATCTGTAAAAGTTGGTGCAAGTCACAGCTGACATGCCAAATTTCCTTAGCCTCAAGAGAAAGTAGAGGTGTTGGGCTTTCTTAACTATAGTGTCAGCATGGAGGATTAGGACAGGTTATTGGTGATCTGGACACCCAAAAACTTGAAGCTCTCAACCCTTTCTACTTCGTTCCCATTGATGTAGACAGGGGCATGTCCTCCACTACACTTCCTGAAGGTGATGAATTCTGATGGACTGTAACAGATGTATTAAAACAATAATTTGCCTACCCCATCATCTCATTGCATGATGAATGATGTTTAAATATTATAAAGTGTTAAAATTAAATATGTGATTCTTTGTAGTCTCTGCTGTACAAACATGTTTCTCATAGAAAATTGCAATTATTCTGTGCAGAACTTTTATACATGTTTTGTGAATGACTTGATCTATTTCACCATGTACAGATTACTATTTGCTACTGGGTTGACATGACTAACTGTTCTTGCCACCTTTGCTTGATCAGAAATAAAAGACCACATCTTACCTTCATTATTACTTCCAAACTTACAACAGATGATTAACAACATGATTTTGTCATCTTTGACTCCATTGTAATTAGCCATATGCCATTGGTAACAAGCATTATTAAATTAAATCTTGCATGTGATTTATATTAACAGAAAGATTGTGTAATTAAATGTAAGGAAGATCAGTTCCAGTGTAAGCATGGCCACTGTATTCCTGTCAGATGGCATTGCGATGGAGAGACTGACTGTCTAGATGGCAGTGATGAAGAAAGCTGTGAACAAGGTAACTAGAAAAGCTTAATTTTGCTTCACACTAATTCATTTAATTTTCAGATTGCATTGGAATGGCATGAGTCTATATAGAATATACTTCTATATTAGTCAAACTTGTTTATTGCCAGCATTTTGTGTCTATGCTTTGACATATGTTCTGTAAATTCTGTTGCCATATGGCCAGTCCTTGGGTGATAGCTTTATGTCAAAGCTTTGAATGCCTTCAAAGCCAGCTGTTTCTCATTGCCTGCTACTTACATGAGGGAGCTTAAATTCCTCAGTGAGTTTAGCATTGTTTAAAGTGGTCAAATTAACTTCTAGCAAACACTAACATCGTAAGGGACGTCTTGAGGGTTACATGAGTAGCAAACAAACTAACATAATATAAATATATTTTATTGAAGGCATTACCTCACTTATTTGAACAAGCCAACACCTTTGTTGAAATGACAGGCAGGAATTTTCCATACAAATGCAATAGTGCATACGTTGCTACCCTTACAAATCAATGTCAACAAGGTAACGATGTGGAGGATTGATGACTTTGTTAAATAGCACGCACAAGAATTTGATGCACATCTGTTAACCAGTGCACTGAAAAGAGTCCATAGAGGAAATCTGGCAAGCATTTTATTACATTTCATTTGGAGTGAACAATGAAATATAATCATAAAATGAGCTGACAACAACTGGAGGACAGATGAGTTGGTGCTATTTCTTATCCAAACAGTTTTACAGATTCACACTTCAGTCTAGCCAACTGAACAAATTGAAGATTAGTCTATACTTCCATATCTTTGTTATCCAGACAGAAGTGACAATGCAAAAAAAAACAAAAGCTAGGAAGAACAACAGGACCATTCATGATGTTGAAAAGAATACACTTTTAAAAGTTTATACTTTTTAAACAGTTCACACACCCTGTTTTAAGAAATCAAATCAGCAACATGTCACCATGATTATTTGTGGGTGGGATTTTCTGATCCTTCCCACCAGAGTTGTGCTTGCCACAGGTTCCCTAGTGGTGGGATGGGTGAGCCATGCAAAAAGCCATGATGACAAACCGGAAGATCTCTGTAGTGGCCAAAGACTAGCAGGAATTTCCATGCATCTGCCACCTTTCTTCTTATGCGTGACGGAGGCCTCAGTTTTAGAGGATGATGTTAAAAGGAACCTTGGAATGTTGCTGCAGTGCATTATGTTGATAATATTGTGCTGCAGCAGCCACATTGGTAGAGGGAGTGAATGTCACTGGGTGGCACAATGGCAGAGTCATTAGCACTGCTGCCTCACAGTGCCAGAGACCTGGGTTCAATTCTGGCCTCTGGTCACTGTCTGTCTGGAGTTTGCACATTCTCACTGTGTCTGTATGGGTTTCCTCTGAGTGCTCAGGTTTCCTCCCCCAGTCCAAAGTTGTGCGGATTAGATTGATTGGCTATTCTAAATTGACCCTAATGTCAGGGGGATTAGCAGGATAAATGTGTGGGGTTATGGGGATAGGTCCAGGTGGGATTGTGATCGGTAGAAACTTGATGGGCCAAGTGACCTCCTTCTATATTGTAGAGATTCAATGATAATCTCTGATTACGCTGCTGGATGGAAGCAGGCAACTTTATCCTGAATGATATCAGGCTTGTTGTTGCAGCTGCATTTATTCATTCGAGTTTAGAGTATTCCAATACAATCTTGATTTGTGCCTTGTAGATCATGGTAGGCTTTGGGGGAGTCAGGAGGTGACTTACTCACAGAATTTCCAGCCTTCTGACCTGCTCTTGTAGCCACGTAATTTGTATGGTGTTCCAGTTCAATGGTAAATGCTAGCATATTGATAATGGGGGATTCAACAATGCAATTTTCATTCTCTTATCGGAGAATGTCATTGCTTGGTACTTGCCTGACTGTCCTGTATGTCTTGTTGCAACTCGACACAGTCTGCTTCAGTATCTGAGGAGTTGCATAATTAACTAAATGCAATGAGCATTCCTAATGATGATCTTATGCTGGAGTTGGGACGGGAGTGGGGAGGATACCAGGGTTTTGTGGAGATCAGAATCTGTGAAGAAGCAACTGAAGATGGTTGGGCCTCATGCTTGGGAGATCAAGAAAGTTTGGTAGACAGGTTTCCCCTTCCTAAAGTTTAGAGCACAGCTACCCAATCTTTCAAAATTGAATAAGGCTTTCATCAAAATGACTCCCGGAAAGGCACTATAGTGTGTGATTGGAAATTTTTAGAAACAAATGCCAAAAATCTACAAAAATATAATTGAAGGAATCATTAGACGTAGACAGGCAAGTGAGAAATTAAAATTGGACTGATTGTCTACTTGCTGATCGTAATCTCACTTCCTGCAGAATTAAATTTTATCTGTTCTTCTGGCCAAGCAGCAAAGACAACCAATGGATACTGCTGTGTCTTTCGCTATACTTTAAGATGGAGCTCCAACAATGTAATCGGGGCTCAACCGCTATGTTAGCCAGTGGCTTAAGCAACAAAGCCATTGCAGTCTTCTCTGTAAGATGATATTAGCAGGCCCAACTCTTCAGAAGTTCTATTCCAATCTGTCGACCAGTTTATTCTTTCAGTTGGTTATGAGTAAAGAAGTGATACTGCATGTACAAATGTGCCCAGGAGTTCAAATCTCCTTAGCCTCATATTCCAGACATCAATGGGGTTTTTGAACTCACCTACTCCTCCATACACCTGACTCCCAGCCCAAGCTAGAACAAAGTTTGTGTATACAAGTAAATGTTAAAAAAAGAGAATGCGACAACAGGCTCATTTTTCATTAGCACACAACAAAATTACAGACTGTTATATAAAGATATTGAACATGTCATATTAGTTCTTTGTTATAGTTAATGCTATAAAAATAGCCAGGAGCTCTCCATTAAGAGTAAACATTTTGGCCGTCAAATAAATTACAATGTGAAACTGGAAGAGACTTAAATTGATCCATAAATGAATGAGTCCATTGAGTTACTCATCCTTCAACTGACATGTTTATATTAAAACTGATGATCCTATATTTATTATATTGGCTATATGAATTGGAAAATCAGATTGTTTAATGCTCCTTTCTAGTGAAAACAACGTGCAATGTAGATGAATTCCAATGCAACAATACACTTTGTAAACTTCTATCATGGCAATGTGATGGAGAGGATGACTGCGGAGACAATTCAGATGAAAACCCAGAAACATGTGGTAAGTCAATCATGTTCTTTTAAATTCAATGAATGCTCTGTTCTGTCCATTTTACGAGAGAGAAAAATAGAACCATATATTTGAATGTTTGGTAGATGTGATTAATCGATGGAAATTGGGAAAACCATGCTTAAACCTAATGGACTTTTTTTGTTCTCAAAACTCCTCAATGTCAGCAGGATGTAAGACGATAAATTAAAGATGCTTGGAGAAATTGTGACCCAGTCACAACATTATTGCTGCAGGTGGTCTATGATGGGTACATAACAGACATTTCCTGAATAGCTGAAAGCATGAAGAGATTTTGAGTTCTGCTTGGGTTAGAGGAATAGCAGCATTGGAAACATCCAATTGGGAGAGAGTTCCTAATTAACCCTTTTAATTTATGCTGATTTTTATCAATTCTTCTTACTGCCAAGATTCTCCCTCACCCCATTCCCATTGTTCAAAGATGTGTTTCCACTCCATGGTATTATACTGAAGCCCCTTTAAAAAGATTTAGGGAATACATCTTTTAACACTCTGGGCGGGGCTCTCTGGATTCGATGTGTAAGACCAGTGATTATGGCTCAGAGACTGGTCACATAATGTAGTGGCAGCTCTATACATTGAAAGTAAACAAAAGATTTGACCATGATTGGATAAACAATGGTCACAAAGTAGGGCAACCAAGATTATTGAGTCACAGATGTGGCTTTTAAGTGTCACAAGATGGGTGGGCAATGACAAAGTCTACAATAAGTGGGATTTTCCAACCCTGCTGCAGTGGATGTGAAGCCAAAAGACTTCAACAGCAATGGTGAATCCTGTTGGTGAGTGGGAATTTTCAGTCCCACTCCATGTTTCTTGGTGACACAACTGAAAATCTTCAGAGTTATCAAAGAACTCATCCAGGTCCATCACCAATCTTGGAGAACTCAGTCTCGAGTATTGTAAATAAATTAAGCTTAATTGTAACAGCCAGGTGCCATGGCACTAAGAATACCAGGAAACTGTAAGCGCAAGACTCAACTGATGTAATTATGAGTGGAAAACTTTCAATGTATAACAGATCGATTACAAGTTTGTAAAAATTGTTTTTTTTTCTCCATTTTGTTTTAAAAAGTAAAATTTCAATGTCCACCCACAAGATCATTCAGATGCAAAAATGGGAGAGTGTGTCTGCGGCCTGATCGAGTTTGTGATCAAGTGAATAATTGTGGTGACAATTCTGATGAAGTGGACTGTGGTATGTGCATCCATTTTATTTGAATAATAGTACTAATATCCTGAATGCCAATCTGTTAAACTTCAAAAGTATCAATTCACATATTTTTAATAGGCAAAATGAATCACATTTCAATTAAGGTTTGAAGGAGTCAATCAACATTCATAGTTTGGCACAAGGATACAACAATGTTAAAGAGAATGAAAGAGCTTAAACTTGAATTGTGTTGTCATGCCCTAAGTTGCCTCACAGTTAATTTATTTGTTGTATTTTAGTGAATGAACGTGGCAGGTAATTTACAGTTAGTTGCCTCAAATGGTAATAAGATCAATGCTAGTTCATCTGCTTTTGAAATCGATCAAGAGATAAATGTGGCTGGAGCACTATATGAACAACAGCAGAATTTCACAGTGCATTTTTACATTCACCTAACAGATGAACAGAGCCATAGCTCTGGGAGAAGACAGTGGTGTAGTGGTACTGTCACAGGAATAGAATTCCAGAGACCCAGGTAATGCTCTGGGGACCTGGTTTCAAATTCCACCAAGACAAATGATGAAAATTGAATTCAAGAAAATTCTGGAATTCAAAGTTTAATAACGCAGTAGCCTACACTGCCAATCACTGACTAGCTCGCTCGCTGGCTAGCCCTGCGACCCCTGAATTGCCGATTGGGCAATCCCCACATGGCTCCCCCCCCCACCCCCACCTCCCTCCCCACAAATATGCCCAGGCCTCACTTCCAATCTCCCACCAGATCCAACCCACCTCGATCTAACCCTCCCCCTCCAAATCCGATTTCCCGAATGTCTCCCCAACCCTGACAGCCCCAACCAGCCCATCCCCTGCAGTTTCAGCTTCTGTCCTGCAACACAGACCCCTCCACCACCCACGTAGGCTGACTACCCCACCCCGATCCCTAACCCTAATCACTGGTCTCCATCCCTCCCTCCATCCCTGGCTGTTACAATTAAGCTTAATTTATTTACAATACTCGAGACTGAGTTCTCCAAGATTGGTGATGGACCTGGATGAGTTCTTTGATAACTCTGAAGATTTTCAGTTGTGTCACCAAGAAACATGGAGTGGGACTGAAAATTCCCACTCACCAACAGGATTCACCATTGCTGTTGAAGTCTTTTGGCTTCACATCCACTGCAGCAGGGTTGGAAAATCCCACTTATTGTAGACTTTGTCATTGCCCACCCATCTTGTGACACTTAAAAGCCACATCTGTGACTCAATAATCTTGGTTGCCCTACTTTGTGACCATTGTTTATCCAATCATGGTCAAATCTTTTGTTTACTTTCAATGTATAGAGCTGCCACTACATTATGTGACCAGTCTCTGAGCCATAATCACTGGTCTTACACATCGAATCCAGAGAGCTCCGCCCAGAGTGTTAAAAGATGTATTCCCTAAATCTTTTTAAAGGGGCTTCAGTATAATACCATAGAGTGGAAACACATCTTTGAACAATGGGAATGGGGTGAGGGAGAATCTTGGCAGTAAGAAGAATTGATAAAAATCAGCATAAATTAAAAGGATTAATTAGGAACTCTCTCCCAATTGGATGTTTCCAATGCTGCTATTCCTCTAACCAGGACCAATTGCCCCTCCAGAAGTCCTGTCCCTTAGGCCCCATCCTCTTGGCATTGTCCAGTGGGAAGTGACAAGGTGTCTCCTGGGCATTAGCACTTTGCTTCTTGGGTAGTGGTAGGGGCCCAGGCTAGCCAGTTCGATCCAGCTGCTGGAGATTCATAGTGGCTGTGGCGCCTTGCCACATTTGAGCCTCCCAGCTCGCTTGCTACAAAAGCAGTACAGTGGGATGGGAGAATGCCAAGAAACTTTGTGATTGGAAGTTTCAAAGAACTATTAAGATAATAGTTTGCCATTAAGTTAATAGCTGGAATGCTGCTTTCCTGTTTATTGGTACAGTATATGACTTGGATGTATATAATTTAGAAACCTAATATAACAATATTAAACCTCCCAGGGAATGTTAAATGCAAAAACTGTTGAATCTGGTCACCATAAATAAGTAAATTCGTATCACATAAAAAAAAGTCCTAAATAATCTGATGGTAAATTAGTTGGTAATTTATAAAATCAGTTGTGAAATTGAATGTTTTTGAACATGGGATTGGGTTTTTTGACAGAGTTTTGAGGAAACGTACATGTAATAAATGCATTAAAGTTGCTTTATTAATTTGCTATGTCAAATGTTCCATTATTATTTATTTACTGTGCTTGGAGAGTATAACTGCATTAAATTCTTTCTTACTAACAATTATATCATTTAGACCACGGTCCCTGAATATGAATAATGCCAGCTGATATAATATTACAAGTATGCAAAGGGTATGTGAGCTGAACCATTTGACAACTGCTGGTCGCCTGGTGTGAATGAATTAATGTTGTGTTGTTGACTTAGTGACCTATTTAATTTCATATTAGAGGAGTTAGAATACATTAGCATTTTGATATTTTCAAGCTCATGAGCAATGATACATAATAAAATATGGCTGACCATTTTGACGTGGTAGAAATTGATATGGATGGGTGCAAAAATGGACACAAGGTTCCGCACTTTTGCAGTGAGATGGGCTATGCCCAATCAGTGTAGACATTACTGAAACTATCAAATCCATAAGGCCCGATATTTGAATACCCTAGCCAGACTTTGCAAATAAATTAAGGTTCAAACAGCTCCCAGAGCTATTTAGGGAGGTGACAGCCAAGTGGTATTGTCACAGGTATAGTAATTGAGAGATTCAGGATAATGCTCTGAGGATCTATGTTTGAATCCATTGTAGCATCTTGGATCTGGATTAAATATTGAATAATGACCATTGTTGATTGTCATGTTAACATATCTGGTTCACTAATGCCCTTGAGGGAAGGAAATCTGGCCTATGTGTGATTCCAAACCTCATACCAATGTGCTTGACTCTACAATGCCCTCTGAAATGGGTTAATGAGCCATTCAGTTCAAGGGCAATTAGGAAGAGTAATAAATCTTAGATCAGCTGGTGATGCAAACTCATGAATAAAAAAAACGCTTCAGACAACTTTTCGAAACTGATTCTCAAAAGTATTTTTTTTACTTAATAAGAAATACATTTCTGTGGCATTAACAGGAATGATCCTATGACTCAATTGGAGACATGATCTCCTCCTACTACACAGCCCAGCCCTCTCAATATAACCTGCTACAAGCCCCTTTTCCTGGAGGCTGTTGTCAAATTAAGCCTCACATTAATTTGAGAGGCTTAAATTAATGTGTCCCACCAGGAAAATTCCTTAAGAAGATGAAATTTGCCAGTAGCAGCTCCTCCCAATTATCCAGATAAGCAACAAGTATGAATTTCCATATATATTCAAGCTTTTTCTCAGATGTGCATTGTCTTTGCAGCATCGTAAACAACTCCAGCCTAATTTCTAGGTCACAAACTCCGCTGTGGCCATTTTCATCAATTTTGTTTACAAATGGTGTTTTTACAATTAGCCATTGTGAACTATACACTGCCAACTGTTCTGAATAACCTTCAGTTTGTGTGTCTTTCATAACCTTTGACATTTTTGCAGCATGCATCATAATTTACTCTGTCTACTTAACTAATAGGTAAGCAAATTCAGAGGGCATGTGGGAAGGATGAGTTTACATGCAGCAATGGGAAATGTATTCCTGTGGAGCTACAATGTGACATGTTCAATGACTGTGCCGATGGTGGTTCTGATGAACAAGACTGTACAAGAAGTAAGTCCCGATTGTGCAAGTGTAATTCCTTGTGAATAAAAGATAAATGTAGTTGGTTTGTGAAGCTGGAGATAGCTGCAACATTACTGAATGTTTTGTGCAGCTGGGTTGATCTCCCGTGGAGAAACCTTGACAGTGTTATTGATATATTTGACGTGGAATTGCTTCAGCTGTTCCCCTTGGTGCTCTTTTCATTGTCGCTTGATAAAAATAAATACATATTAATAACTCCATCAAGAAGATTACGAAAATTGTCCAGCCTAAAGAAGTTGGCAACGCTGGACTTCTGACAACTTTATAAATAGCAAGTTTGTGTGATCTGATCTGTGCTCGGAATCCGAGTCCAGTCCTTGTGTTCAAGGCAGGGGAATACAAATGACTGGCAAATATTTACAGACATTTTAGTTGCCATCATTATACAGAAATTCCAACTCAGTTGACCAATTTAGCATATATTTCTAAGTATAAAGATCAGCAATTATTTTTGCTGGTGTGGTCTTCAGCCTGAGCTTAATTTAATTTCTTTGGTTTTAAAAGAGCATGCTCTGTTTTTATTTTTCTCTGGGCTAGTTTACAGAAGTATTCAGCACATAACCTTGTTTAATGCCCATTTATGTTATATTACAAACTTCACTTTATTCTCATAACTTCAGCAATTCCACTTATTAAAACTGTAAGCATTGCAGAACAGGCTAAAATTCATATTAAGCAAATTGACAATGGGAAAATTAAACCAGCTTAAAGATATGAGATATATTTGTTTTTAAGAATGGCATAGGTGACAACGGACTACAATTCTAAACTGCGTTTCCAGTGAGAAAATTTGCTCTGTAGATTTAGCAACAACCATTTCCATCAATGTGTCCTTTGGGTCTAATAATGAAATTGGCATGAATTGGTACAAACACAGGAATCCCAGGTTATATGGGCTCCTGGGAGCAGAATGAATACATGTAGCCTCTAGCAAATGTAAATGAGACACAATGCAAACCTGACTAAAAATCTTAAATTGGCTGTCCGTGTAATTCTTAGCATGCTTGCGATTGTTCAGCATGCGTTATCCACTCATAAAATCACATCTGATGATAGATATTATGTTATGAGTGTTGCAAGCATGCATTTGTTGAGTATTGTCAGTGCTGTAGCGAGATGGTGGGGTAATATACCAGAGACCCAGGCCAATGTTCGAAGGACATGAATTTACATCCCACAATTGCAATTGCACCTGGGTGGAATTTGAATTTAATTACTAAATCTGGAATTGAAAACTAGTCTCAGTAATGGCAATCATGAAACTGTCATTGATTTTCTTAAAAATCCATTCGGTTCACTAATGTTCTTGAGGGAGGGAAATCTGTCTTCCTTACTAATGCTGGTTTACTTGTGACTTCAGGCCCACAGCAATGTAGTCGACTCTAAACTTCTATCTGAAATGGCCTCATAAGCTATGCATTCTTTCCTGAAAGCCATGATTGAATCTTGCATGTAACTAACCACCTCCTATTTTTCAGGTTATTTCACTTGTACATCTTCCTGTTTCGTGTGTGATTTTTGTTTCTTTTCCTCCTCCTGCCCTTTGTTTTAATTCAGTGAAATTGGCGTGTTTGTTTGAGTTTCTTTCAGTCCTGAGAAAATAATATACCATCCATATTAGCATACAAGTTGACTTGGCATATCAAATGACTTTATTTTTATTTACTTCACAGTCAAAATTCATATTTAGCTAATATTCAGTTCAGCCGACACTCACTCTCCCGCGTACCACCCCCTCCCCTCCCCCCCCCCCCCCCCCCCCCCCCCCCAACTCCCACGTTACCCTACGAAAAGCACCATACTTACAGTGTGAGTTAGCCTCCAGTTTTTATCTCAGAAATGCATCTTTTACCCACCGCTTTGGTCAGTGAATTGTATTAAGGAGGTAATGTGAGCTGTGTTGCTAAGAAGATGCATGGGAGTTGAAGACACACCCACACAGAGCAGGCCACGCATGGTGAACAGTGAAGAATGGAAATGGATCCTCTGCCAAAAGAATGAACAATGAAGCCGGTTTGAAACAAAAAGTCAGATCATCTTCTAACTAGTAAAATAGCTGTGCTGCAGTGAAGGAATTCAGTGTTGGTGAAAAACCATGTGTGAGAATGAAAGAAGGAATTTGCTCTGAAGAAGATGCCTTCGAGCAAATACAGCTTGAGAACAGGGACTAGCCACACGCTGGCCTGATTTTGAGAAGTATGTACTGGAATGGATTCTTGAAAATTGTCAGAATGGTTTTCACCATCACCAGAAGTACAGAAAATATTATATTTATACTTCAATGGACCAACGCAAACACTGAGGCCAGAAAAAATTTCAGAACAACACTCAAATAAAACCTAAATACAGTAGATGCCGGAGATCTGAAATAGAAACAGAAAATGCTGAAAAAGCTCAGCAATATAACTTAAAACAGTAATATCTCTACAGATGCTGCCAGACCTGCTGAGTTTTTCCAGCACTTCCTGTTTTTATTTCAGAGCAAAAGGGTATAGCTACTTGATGGAAGGGAAATGCCTAGTACTATGGAAGAAGACCAAAATCACTCGAGACTAGAAATACCATGATGCCAAAATTACTAGTTTTCAGAGATTCATCACATGACAGTGGCAAAAAACATGGGTATTGATTGTATCACATTGGCAACAAGGATAAAACATCCGTGAATTTTGATATACCCAATAATCACACTATGGAGTGGAAAGGTTCAAAATCATTTCAAGTGCAAGCCGCATAACATAAAAAGACAAGACTGCATGGCCAAGGAACAAAATTCAAAGCTGTGGTGATTGTCAAATGTAAATTCATGCCAAAATTGAGTTACCAGGAGGAGTATTTGCACACGTGTCCATGACAACTGTTGCATGGGTGAGCATGGAATGAAGCTATAGAACAATGTGTGGAATAGCTGCCCTAGTGGTCTATGCAAATGCAGCTTATTTTTGTGGGATATGTTCATATCCCACATATCTAATGAGATCAAGTGGCACCTGCAAAGAAGAAACCCCCACAGTACAACTTTACCAAGGTTCTAACTTCCATACCTATACCTTTGGATGCGAGCCTCAACAATCCATTCAAGATCGTATTCACACTGAATGGAGTAGGTTAATGATGGATAGAGCAAAAGATCTTCAAAAAAAATGGAAATATGAGTGCTGCCCTATTGATGCTTTGTGTGGTTTTATTATGGCATGTTCTCAATGCACAAACTATTATCAGCTCATTCATAAAAGAAGGAATATCCAGTTCAACAGATGGAGAGGAGGAGAGTACCAGAGAAGAGGGCATTGGATTATGAGAAGAGACTGAATAGGCTAGGTTTGTACTCTTTAGAGTTTAAAAGGCTGAGAGGGGATCTTATAGAAACGTATAAGATAATGAAGGGGATGGATAAGGTCGAGGTTGAGAGACTCTTCCCGCTTAACAAAGATAGCAGGACTAGAGGGCACAGCTTCAAGATTGTGTGTGTGTGTGGGGGGGGGGGGGGGGGGGGGGGTGTTCAGATCGGAGTTGCAGAGGGGTTTCTTCACACAGAGGGTGGTGAATCTTTGGAATTCTCTGCCTGATGAGGTGGTGGAGGCTTCCTCCCTGAATATGTTCAAGTCAAGAGTGGATAGGTTTTTAATTGATAAGGGAATTAAGGGTTCCGGGGAGAAAGCGGGAAAGTGGTACTGAACAACTACAGATCAGCGATGATCTTATTGAATGGCGGGGCAGGCTCGAGGGGCTGTATGGCCTACTCCTGCTCCTATTTCTTATGTTCTTATGTTTTATTGTGGAGGAATGAATCTGAAAATAAAAGTGTCAAATATGATGCAGATTGGGATCTTTATGATGATGCAATAACTAGAGTAACCGAGAATGAATTTGATGAACATTTTGGGCAAATTGTGTTTGTTCAGCTGTCTCGCTATCCAATAGGAATCACTCCAACTTTCCTTCCCTCTACCAGATTTAATCTCCACAATGGCAAAGACATTAAACTTGATGGTTTTAAAACTACTTGATTGTGATTAAAGTTAGCCTTGTTGGAATTAAATCATTCAATAAACATGTCACATTGATTTGATTCAAGATTTTTTTTTATGCACATTTCAAAATGGCGATCACCTACACTCATCCATTTACATTTTATACTCATCAAGTAAGTTTATCACTGTTTTTTTGAAGGACTTTTCCAGGCTTCAAAGGCTGACTAATATGCCATGCTCTGCAATATCTGGCACTAAACTTGCTCATTGTTTCCAGTAGTGGTGACTGATTTACTGCGTTCTAGTTTTTTTTTCCCAGTTTTGTTTGCAATTTATAAACTTCAGTGCTATCCATGTGCATGTTTGATTTTATTTAAATCTTTCTTTTCCAGATTATAATGAATTTAATTGTGATGAAGAAATAAATGCTTGTGGAGTTGATGCCTATTGCAATAGGACAACACTTTCACTTTTCTGTCAGTGTCGGCCTGGATTTCAAAGAAACAAAGTCTCAAAGCAATGTGAAGGTAATTACCTTATTCTTTATGATATTAGATCTGACTTCAAGTGTTTCTTAAATTTAGTTCTCATCTACAGGCTGTTGTGCAAAACCTTAAATTTTCCAATATTTTTCTTTGCCTGTAGTTCCTACCTTTTCCAATTGTCACCAAATAAAGATTAAACTTAAAGATAACCAAAGTGTAGAGAACAGGAGGCAGCACAGTGACACAGTGGTTAGCATGGCTGCCTCATAGCACCAGGAATCCAGATTCTAGTGCAACATGGTGGCACAGTGGTTAGTACTGCAGGGACCTGTCTTCAATTCCGGCCTCAGGTCACTGTATGGAGTTTGTGCATTCTCCGCATGCCTGTGTGGGATCCCTCCAGGTGCTCCAGTTTCCTCCCACAGTCTAAAAAGCTGTGATTAGGTGATTGGCCATGATAAATTGCCCCTACATGTAAGGGGGATTAGGAAAATATGCAGGGCTATGGGGATAGGACCTTGTTGTCAGTGCAGGCTCAGTGGGTCAAATGGCTTCCTTCTGCACTGTAAATTCTCATTTTATGATTCAATTCTGGCCTTGGGTGACCCCCTATGTGGAGTTTGTCCATTCTCCCCATGTCTGCGTGGGTTTCCTCCATTTTCTCTGGTTTCCTCCCACAGTCCAAAGATGTGACGGTTTGGTGGATTGGCCATACTAAATTGTCTATTAGTGTCTCAAGGTGTGTAGGTAAGGGGGATTAGCGGTGTAAACATGTGGGGTATGGGGCGAGGGCTCTGTTGCAATGTTGGTGCATATTTGATTGGCCGAATGACCCTTTTCTGCACTGTGATCATTCTATTATTCTATGAAAATACCAGAGCTCACTTCTGGCCCCACCCGCTGTGGTGATTGTAATAGATGGGATGGATATCTTGACTGACTAACAGCAGGTCCGATGACCTCAGGTGGGAATTTCTGGTTTCAGAATGGGTGAATGACAGCAGAAAACTCACCTCACCTTTATTTTCAAATTCATTAAAATCAATTTTCAAAATCAATCATTTGTTTTATTAATGTCATAAAGGTAATGTAAAGATATCACAAATTACTAAGTGACAAAAGGGTCTACATTTTGCCCTTTCAGCTTTGGAAGTCTCAGTTCAAATGTCAATCTTCACATTTTTTTTGGTTTGAAAATTCCTGTGTGAAATAAATTTGATAGCTTCCAATGTAATGATAAACCACACCCGCCCCACCAGAAAAAACCTGGAAGCTGTAACTGGAATAAGATCAGCAAACTGCTCAGGTTATTGTCCAGAATACTCAGTAATTCTGGTGCAAGAAAGGCCATTTCCTTAAGTTGACATTTTATTGGAGTAGGGCAGAAGCAATCCTGCAATGAATCCATGCTTTATACTTCTTGGGAGTGTTTGTTGCAGAGTCTGAATACAGAATGCTAATAAACCTTACAATGATGACCATTTGGAGAAAACAGAGGGTAATCATTTTAGTTTGGTAAGCTAGTCACCTCTTCAGCATTTTACCTGTTTCATGGACTTATGCTTAAAGATACTGATAAGAATATAGACAGTGAATTAATGGTAGCATGTCGTGATCAGAAACAAATGGATGAATGGTAAGTAACACAAACATATCTTTACTGTTCACGTTTGTCATGTCCAATATTTTAAAAGCCACCATTTCAAAATTAAACTACTTTATGTATACAAAAACATTGTGGATGGAATTTTGCCACTCTGTCCGCTATGAAAATTAGGTGGGTCTGGAATATGGAAAGGTCCATTGATCTCTGGTGGGATTCTCTGGTGTCAGAATGATCAAAACTAGCATATCCCACTCTGTACGTTCCCAGCAATTGCACTGCAGAAACTCACCAAGCATCTCAGTAGCACCCCCCATACCCATGATACCAGGTAGGGCAGGAGATACCTGTGAAAACCCTAACTGGAGATTCACCTCCAAGCTATTCATCTTCCTGACTTAGAAATATATCACCATTCCTTCACTGTCACTGGGTCAAAATCCTGGAACTCTCTTCCTCACAACATTGTGGGTGTTCATACCTCACCTGGGCTGTGATGCTACAATATGGCAGCATACCATCACCTGCTGTAAAGCAATTAGGGATAGACAAATAAGTGCTAGCATAACCATTGACACCCACATCTCAAAAATGAATAGGATAAAAATTATCAAAGTCATCATTCCAAAGCCATTGATGTTTCAGTTCTAATTCTTTAATACAAAATGACCTTTCATATTAACAGCATCTGCTTTGATTATTTATAGATATTAATGAGTGCCTTCAATTTGGAACTTGTTCACATTACTGCAATAACACGAAGGGGTCGTACATGTGTGCATGTGGAAAAAACTATAAAAAGACTTATAACCACAGCTGTAAAACAGAAGGTAATGATGCACAAAGATTGCATGCTAAATTAAAATTTACAAATGTTAACTGTTGAATGTCGATTTTTTTTTTAAATGTGAATAACTCAAGTTGATTGTTTCATTATTGACTTGGTACTTATTCTTTGCCTTATAGTGAGCTGGTATGGAATAGGAACAGCAAATTCAATGTCAGTTATAATGCATTGAAACATTGCTTTTGAAGTATATTTTCATGTTTTATGACAGAGGTTTTTGATTGATAAATGAGCCAAGGATTATTGGAGTGCAAGCAGGCAACTGAAAGTAAGGTCACAGTCAAATCAGCCACGATGTTGTTGAATGGTGGAGCAAGCTCAAGGGGCCAAACACACTAGTGCTGCTTTTATTTCTTATGTTAGGTTTTTTATCATGTAATTGGTGTAAAGGGATTTACAAATAAATAGACAAATTAATGTATATTTGAAGTATTTTGTTTGCTCCTGGGAGATGGGAAATACTGGCAGAGCAATAATCATAACTGTCCCACGTTGACCTGAGTGAAGAAAGAGGCTTAAATCAAACCTAAATCAGATTGCTTACAACCGACAAACAGGTTCGTTGTCTGAAGGCCAACAAAGAAAGAGTTGGGTGTTTATATCAGTTCATCTGTTTTCATGCTCATTTTTATCAGATACAGAACTAAAATTACCAGATTTGGTGAATTCAGTTTCATTACATTTATTGGTGAGATTTATACTCAACCTCAGCATTGCTCAAGTGTCATAACTGTAGGACTAGCATAGCAACAAAGAAGAAGAACAAAGAAAATTACAGCACAGGAACGGGCTATTTGGTCCTCCAAGCCTGCACCAACCATGCTGCTTGATTTAACTAAAACTCCCTACCCTTCTGGGGACAATATCCCCCCATTTCCATTCCATTCATGTATTTGTCAAGACGTCCCTTAAAAGTCATTATTATATCTGCTTCCACTATTTCCCCTGGCAATGAGTTCCAGGCACCCACCACCAAAAAAAATTGCCTCATATAACTCTTTTAAACCTTACCTCTCACACCTTTAACCTATGCTTCCTAGTAATTTAGTCTTCCACTCTAGGAAAAAGCTTCTGACTATCCACTCTGTCCATGCTGCTTATAATCTTGTAGATTTTTATCACCTATCCTGTCACCTTTCTCCTGCATTCCAAAAGCGAAATACCTCTTTTTTCAGGTAACATAATATTCAAATAGGAACGAGACTTTTTCAGAGGAGTCAATGAGGAACATGCCTACATTTGGTACGACAGGCAGATTTTGAAAGTTTAATCCACAATTCCAATCGTCAAGTTCAATAAATCAAAATAAGTAATCTTAACACTGATGCTCACCAGATGAAGGAGCAGCGCTCCAAAAGCTTGTGATTCCAAATAAACCTGTTGGACTTTAGCCTGTGTTGCGAGACTTCTTACCGTGCCCACCCAGTCCAATGCCAGCACCTCCACAGCTTGGGGAACACCACTGTCTACCATCCACCAGTCTGAAAAATAACAATTTACAGTGACTTATGGAAATATTGTGTTCAGACTAATATTTTATCTAACCTGTCACTGACCTCATATGCCATGAGCCACAAATTTCTTAACTAACTTTTTATGTGGTATTTCGCCAAACTTTTTTTTTGATTCATACGTACAACACCTATTTTATTTCCATCTTCAATCTTCTCTGCTATATTATTAACAAATTCATTTGGATTAGTCAAGCATAATCTGCTTTTTACAAATCCTCACTGGCATTCCTTAATTAAATTAAACCTTGCCAAATACCTGTTTTTTTTCCCTTGATTACTGTTTCCAAAGCCTTACCAACCATTGATGTTAAACTAATCAACCTGTAGTTACGAGGAATGTTTTCTGCCCCTTCTTGAGCAAAGATGTGGAGACCATGACAGGTTCAGGCGGATCACATCACTAATTTGGTGCTGATTGTACCAGTAAGACTGGGCAAATGGTAAGAGTTGAGTTAATCCAAGAGCTAGATTGGGAGGGACTGTGAAGTGATTGCAATATTCTCCTTCAAAACTCCTTCTGGACCCCAACTGGATGATGCATCCAGTTGAGAAACCCTGAAATAGGATACCAAAGCTGTGAATGGAGACTGAGAAAATTGCTGGAGAGGTGTATGCCATTGAATGGCCCATTTCTACTTCTGTTTCTTATGTTTACTAATGATGATTGTCAAAAGGCAGCGTGGAAATGAGGAATTGTGTTTGGATACGGGTGGGTGTTTATTGAGTTTTCCAGATCATTTTAAATGATTCTACCTCAGTCTCCTCACAGATTAAAAAATTAATCACCTGGCCACAAGTGGCACAGTGGTTAGCACTACTATCTCACAGTGCCAGGGATCCGGGTTCAATTCCAGCCTTCGGTCACCGTTTGTGCGGATTTTGCATGTCTACATGGATTTGCTCCAGTTTCCTCCCACTGTTGAAAGATGTGCAAGGTAGGTTGATTGGCCATGTTAAATTGACCCAAGTACCAATGGGATTAGTAGGGAAATATGTAGGATTATGGGAATAGGATCTGGGTGGGATTGTGGTCAATGCAGACTCGATGGGCTGAATGGCCTCCTTCTGTTCTGTAAAGTTAGAATCACAGAGGTTTACAGCATGAAACAGGTCCTCAGTCCTTTTCTCTTAAACACCAACCTAATCCCAAGTGCCTTCATTTGGCCCATAGCCCTCTATATCCATCTTAGCCATGTAACTGTTTAAATGCTTTTTAAAGGATAAAATTGTACCTGCCTCTACTACAACCTCTGACTGCCCATTCCAGACACTCACCACCCTCTGCGTGCAAAAAAGCCTCTTTGGACACTTTTGTATTACTCTCCTCTCACCTTAAACCTGTGCCCTGTAGTTTTAGATTCCCTTACCTTTGGGAAAAGATATTGACTATCTATCTGACCTATACCCCTCATTATTTTATAGACCTCTATAAGATCACCCCTCAGCTTCCTATGCTCCAGAGAAAAGATTCCAGTCTATCCAGCCTCTCCTTATAACTCAAACCATCAAGCCCCAGGAACATTCCAGTAAATCTTTTCTGCATCCTTTCTAGTTTAATGATATCCTTTCTATAATAGCATGACCAGAACTCTACACAGTATTCCAGTGTGGCCTTACCAATGTCTTGTATAACTTCAACAATTCCTATGTTCAATGTTCTGACCAATGAAATCAAGCATGCTGAATGCCTTCTTTACCACCCTGTCCACCTGTGACTCCAATTTCAAGGAGTGCCCCATCATAGGGATTCTATAATTCTATGAATTCACCTGAATCCCTGTTTTGTTTTCATTACAAACTGCATGATACTTCTGGCATCCAACTAGGCTTGGATCATCACATGAGCTCCTGCTGAGAATCAACCTGCCCTCTACACTTTTGGTCCATTTCTTCAAATGCATCCATAATATTTTGCTTCTATTTTAATCCAGCTGCCACTTCCTGCCATACCAGTCGACACTCTTTTGGTACTCAGTTGAATTTTGATTTGATTTATCATTGTCAAATGTGTTAATATACAGTGAATAGTATTGATTTTATGCGTTATACAGACAAAATATACTGTACATAGAGAAGAGAAGATGAGGGTGCAGAAAGTAATGTTACAATAATGAATTACTCCTGGACCTCTGACAGTATTATAGTGTAAATAATCATTTGAAAAATGGCAAAATGGGCTTCAGGTGCTTTGCCCTCTGATATTTCCTACTCTCCTGCAGGTAAGTCCTGGAATCTCTCCCTAACAGCACTACACCACATAGACTGCTCATTTCATAGCAAACTGTAATACAATTAATTAATCTTGACTGTTACTTAGAGTAATCTCCTCCCTCCCCCCCACGACACCCCCTCCCCACCGTCACCCCTTCCACCCTCTGCCACACTTACCCTTCCCCAATCTCCGCAAGGGTTTTATAAATAATAAGTAAAAGTATTCAAAGAAAATTAAAAAGAAAAACATTTGCTATTTGTTTAATATCTCTCAGATTTTTATTTCATTCCCTGGATTACTTTTAACAGCATCCAAGAAACTAATCTTCGATTCTGGGAGATTCCCAGAGAGTTGACAACCGTAATGACAGCAGCAACAAAAGTCTGTAGCTAATACATTTAACTCACACATGCCACATCCCATCGGAAATTCAGCTTTCTTTTTGCTGTGACACCAATTATAAATAATGGACCTGGCAATATATTCCTCACCTTAATGAATGCGCACATCAACAACATTAATTCTTTCAGTCCACTGAGATTGTTTTTTAGCATTGTAGCCTGCCGTCAAGTTATGTACCTTAATTAAAAATTTACATGTGGCTGAAAACTGAGTGAGAACGTCATGATGGTTTAGGATTATCTAATGAAACCTGGCAAGATCCGGATTAAATTTTCAATCCAGTGGATATCTCAGTGAACAGGTTCATCAATAAACTGTCTGGAGAGTGCGAGCAAACAGGTTCAGTAATTTTTAAAAGAGAATTGAATGCATACATGAAAACACTTGCAAGGCTATGGGAAAATAGCAAGGCACTGGGGACTAATTGGGTTTTGATTGTTCGGTGAGCCAGTACAGATACAATGGGAACTATTATTTAGAAGCGATGGAGGTTTCACCCCTGGCTGGAGAGTCAGCATCACCTCCTTTAGGAAAGACTCATTGCAATAAGGAAAGTTTATTTATTAGTCACAGGTAGGCTTACATTAACATTGCAGTGAAGTTTCTGTGAAAATCCCTTAATCGCCACAGTCTAGCACCTGTTCGGGTACACAAAAGGAAAATTTAGTAAGGCCAAATCACCTAACCAGCATGTCTTTCAGATTGTGGGAGGAAACCGGAGCACTTGGAGGAAGCCCATGCAGACCAAGGGGAAAATGTGCAGACTCCGCACAGACAGTGACCCAAGCTGGAAACTGATCCAAGTCTCTGGCGCTGTAAGGCAGCAGTGCTAACCACTGTGCCACTGTGCTGTCCCCAGTATGTGCTGGGTGGGCAGCTAATTGGGCAGTGGTTTCCCTAGCATCAAGGATCCTGGGGGGCTGAAGGCTTGCCCACTGACAGGTGCCAGTCAATCAGGAGGCACCAGCTCTTCCCTAATTAGCAATGCCATTGGTGTGGCAGTGGATGCTATTGCTAATGTACAATCTCTCCTTGCACAACCACCATAACCAATTCCAATGTGCCTAAGATCACCATGGACTGGACACAACATGTACAGGTGAGTGATAGCGGCATTGGGGATTCAGGAAAGTGGGGTGAGGGAGGGTTTTGCTATGTAGGTCAAGAAGGGTAGCTCCCAAGGTCCACAACCAGCCCCCTTCCCAATCCTGGTCCCTCAATCGTGCATTACATGCCTCTAAATGAGCCACCACCCGAGAGCTTGCAATCAAATCTCACAGGGTTTGCTTTCTAATCTTCCCGCATAGTTTGTCCCCACCTTTTCCTGAGCAAATACTGGTGGCAATAGGATGAGGCCTAAATTGACCGCTTAAGGATGTCAACTGATTGCAGGGTGAGAAGGACTTCCACGAGTCTCCCCACTGAAGATTGGTGATGTGACAGGAAGTCAGCAGGATCATCACCTGTCACCTTCTCATCTGAATAAAGACTCCCTGCCAACAAACTCACTATGGGCAAACGCGGTCAATTACCCCGTGGGGCAAATAGCCCCCCCTTCTCTCACTTACGATTCTTGAACATAAATCATAACCTCAAAAAGGAAAAAAAAAACTCATTTTGCATGCAATGTTAGTGGCATAATTCAAGTAACACTTCATTAATTTACATGAGCTACTCTTCACCCTGTGTTTTGTTAAAAATGGATGAACTGATTGAGGGATAACACCTGTTCACACAGTGACTGCGATCCTTTGCTCATGATACAGAATAGCACATCAGAGAGAAAAATCAGATAGCAATTAAGCGAGAAAATGAACTGTTTCCACATGCCTATCCTTTCCATTAGCAGCTCATTAAATATGGAAGCCAAGCAGAGGCAAAAAATACAGCAGGTGTTATTTATCCAGCTTTATTGAAACGCTAGTTTGCTGTAACCAATTTAATTTCAGAGTTTATACAGTAAGAAGTCTTACAACACCAGTTTAAGGTCCAACAAGAATAACTCACCTGATGAAGAAGCAGCATTTGTGCTACTAAATAAACCTATTGGACTTTAACCTGGTGTCGTGAGAATTCTTACTGTGCCTACCCCAATCCAACACCAGCATTTCTACGTCATTTCAGGGTTTATCTACGTTCCTCGTTCACTTATTCTGTTGACATTTCCTCTTGCCCTGTTGTACCCTATCGTCACTTCTCCTCTCCTACGTTTCACCCCATTAACCAGCCTGCCCTTTTATTCTGTCACCCAACATCCTCTCAGTTCTCTGCTTCTATTCTTACTTAAAATGCAACCAGTTGTTGCCGTTTTCCAGCTCTGACTGGAACTGTTATTGACTTGAAATGTTAACTTTGCCCTCGCCACAGATGCTGCTTTGACCTGTTAAATTTTTCAGCATTTTTTTGGTCAGTGTTGCTTGGATCAGGACAGTGCCTAATACGGTTAAGAAGCCAATAGCTAATTTTTCAAAAATTGTGGCATTTGTGTATTTGTCTTATATTTCTGGCTGCTGTACACTTCAGCATACATTTTCTGTCATTATAGTTAAGCACTGTGGCACAGTGGTTAGCACTATTGCCTCAGAGCGCCTGGAACCCAGGTTCACTTCTGGCCTTGGGTAATTGTACGTGTGGAGTTTGCACATTCTCTTCGTGTGTCTGTATGGGTTTCCTTGGGGTGCTCCGGTTTCCTCCTGTAGCCCAAAGATATGTGGATTAGGTTGATAAACTAGGCTGAACTGCCTCTTAATGGTAGGGGGACTAGCAAGATAAATACATGAAGCTATGGGGATAGGGCTTTGGTGGGATTGTTGTTCAGTGCTGACTCAATGGGCCAAATGGCTTCTTTCTGCACTGTGGGGACTCTACCACTTTTTGTGATGCAATTTTCTTACATGTCCCATCTGCCTTTTCTCCTGGTGCCTAAAAAAAATCTGTTTATATGTTTTATAGGTTTCACATCTTTTCTAAAAATAAAAATCTGTTGATAAATGATTTGGCATGATGCCAAAGCTCAATATGAACTGTTTGAAGTTACCATTAGGTTATATATTGCTTTTAATATTCCAAAAAGTACTTTGGGCCTTCAAAAATAGACCTGCGTCATGTTTAAAATTCTACTGTAGTGAACTTTAGGGAAGTAGCATGAGACCTGGTTTGAATAATGAACACAGATGCTGGATCAGAGATTTACTCACAAGTGACATTTTGATTGGGAAGAACTCAAGGTTTGGGAGGGTAAGCAGACAGAGATCAAGGTTCAATTCTGAAGTAAGGGGAATTTACTTTGGGAAGGAAATTTCATGAACAATGAGAAAGGCTTGACAGAGATCCATAGAATGATACAGCACTGAAGGTAGGCCATTTGGCCCACTTTGCCTCTGCCAGTCCTATCTAATTATCCTGCTCCCCTGCTCTTCATTCGTCAATGTGTACTCTGTCTGGATGTAGAGATGCCGGCGTTGGACTGGGGTAAACTCAGTAAAGTTTTACAACACCAATTTTAAATCCAACCAGTTTATTTGATAGTAAATCAGTGAGCTTTCGACTTTCATCTTCATCAGGCAAATGCAGACCAGAAAACTGCATTTGCCTGACGAAGACGAAAGTCGAAAGCTCACTGATTTACTATCAAATAAATTGGTTGGATTTAAAATTGGTGTTGTAAAACTTTACTGAGTTTACTCTGTCTGGAAGCAGATCTTTGGCTCTTTGTCTGCTGATGTCTCATCCTGAGCTGTTTTCTTGACCGTTTTCTTACTATTGCCTTCCACTCTCAGGGACAGGGTGAGGAGACAGGCCCCAAGTCTAACTCAGTCTACTTCCAAACACACCGTTAATGTTACTCTGAACTACATGTGAGCTAACTGGCCCACTGAGCTGACTATTCCTCCTCCCCATGTTCTACAAATGTTTCCCCTCAAAATATTTATCCAATTCTCTTTTGAAAGCTCAAATTGAATCTGACGGTACCATCTCTACAGGCAATGCATTCCAAATCATCAGCTATCATGGAGACTAAGAGAATGGCATCCAGGTTGCAATTTCAGGACTGCTTCTCATACAACTTCTCAAGAAGCAAGTTTTAATATTAGTTAAGATAGAATAAGTGTAGCCTGAGTCATAAGCAAAAATGGTTGCTGGATATCTGAAATGTTAATAGAAGCTCACCCACATATCAGGCAGCATTTGTGATGAGAATGTCATAGAATCCCTACAGTAACAGAAGGAGGCCATTCAGCCCATCAAGTCTGCACCGCTCACCATCCCACCCAGGTCCTATTCCCATAAACACTGCTAATCCTCCTGACACTAGGGTCAACTTAGCATGGCCAATCAACCTAACCCGCACATCTTTGAACTGTGGGAGGAAACTGGAGCACCTGGAGGAAACCCACACAGATATGGGTGAAACTTCACACAGACAGTGACCCAAAGCTGCAATTGAACATAGGTCCCTGGCGCTGTGAAGCATCAGTACTAACTACTGTGCCACTGTGCTGCAGAGGAAAATGGTTAACGGGTAGGGTTTTCTTATCAAGGTTTATTTACTTACGTCATTTACTTATCCTGTTGTCATATCCCTTTGTCTTGCACAGTTACTCTTACATCATTTTCTCTTTTCTATTTTTCACCTAATAACAGTTTTTCCAATTACTCTGAGAAGTGGATCTATTCGGTAAAGTTTCACAACACCAATTTTAAATCCAACCAATTTATTTGATAGTAAATTCGCGAGCTTTCGACACTATGTGCCTTCGTCAGGCAAATGCAGTGTTCTGGTCTGCAATCACACTTATACCAACACAGACAGTCATAGATTGCTGATTAGAATGTGAATCCTTACATCTAACCTGCTATTCAAGTGTTAAAGTGGCTAACAATGTGTGTGAAGGGAATCCTGAGCATTGGTTAGAGAATTGTGTATTTTCTCCAGACAGCACAGTAAGTGAGGTTTTTTGCTAACCCAGGCAAGTTACGGGAGTTACAGATAGTGTGTCATGAAGCCAAGATCCCTATTAAGACCGTCCTCATGTGTGCGGAACTTGGCTATCAGTCTCTGCTCAGCGACTCTGCGCTGTCGTGTGTCCCGAAGGCCCCCTTGAAGAACATTTACCCGCAGGTCGGAGGCCGAATGCCCATGACTGCTGAAGTGTTCGCCCACAGGAAGGGAACTGTTTTGCCTGATGATTGTTGAGCGATGCTCATTCATCCGCTGTCGTAGTGTCTGCATGGTCTCCCCAATGTACCATGCTTCGGGACATCCTTTCTTGCAACGTATTAGGTAGACAACGTTGGCCGAGTTGCAAGAGTATGTACCGTGTACCTGGTGAATGGTATCCTCACGTTTGATGATGTCATCCATGTCTATGATCTGGCATGTCTTGCAGAGGTTGCTGTGGCAGGGTTGTGTGGTATTGTGGTCACTGTTCTCCTGAAGGTTGGGTAGTTTGCTGCGAACAATGATCTGTTTGAGGTTGTGCGGTTGTCTGAAAGCAAGAAGTGGGGGGGTGGGGATGGCCCCAGCGAGATGTTCATCGTCATCAATGACATGTTGAAGACTCCGGAGAAGATGTTGTAGCTTCTCCGCTCCGGGGAAGACAGTGGGGAGACCATGCAGACACTGCGACAGCGGATGAATGAGCATCGCTCAACAATCATCAGGCAAAACAGTTCCCTTCCTGTGGGCGAACACTTCAGCAGTCATGGGCATTCGGCCTCCAACCTGCGGGTAAATGTTCTTCAAGGGGGCCTTCGGGACACACGACAGCGCAGAGTCGCTGAGCAGAGACTGATAGCCAAGTTCCGCACACATGAGGACGGTCTTAATAGGGATCTTGGCTTCATGACACACTATCTGTAACCCCCGTAACTTGCCTGGGTTAGCAAAAAACCTCACTTACTGTGCTGTCTGGAGAAAATACACAATTCTCTAACCAATGCTCAGGATTCCCTTCACACACATTGTTAGCCACTTTAACACTTGAATAGCAGGTTAGATGTAAGGATTCGCATTCTAATCAGCAATCTATGACTGTCTGTGTTGGTATGAATGCTATTGCAGACCAGAACACTGCATTTGCCTGACGAAGGCACATAGTGTCGAAAGCTCTCAAATTTACTATCAAATAAATTGGTTGGATTTAAAATTGGTGTTGTGAAACTTTACTGAGTTTACCCCAGTCCAACGCCGGCATCTCTACATCAAGTGGATCTATGGCAGAGGACACAAAAACAGGAGGGAAATCCCATTGAGTTGTCCCCCCAACTGCATTCCCACCTCCATGAGAGATAGATGAAGGCAAGACTAGTTATCTGAAAGGTCATGGGCGGGTGGTCAATTTTAACCCTTGATGGCTTATTAAGGCAGTCTTTGATGACACCTTAGTTTTCCAGCCAGTACATGAGGTACCTGTTGAGCTAGAAAGCAGTCCCTGAAATGGAGACAGCCTCCCAGCGGCAGGCAACATATCCATTGGAGCTGGAGACTCGATGTTCATTCAGGAAGACATTCAATGGGAAGGCACCACACCAGTAAGCAATAACAAATGCCTGTTACTGTGGGAGGCTTTCTCACTCATATCCAACAGTCCAAATGTTTTTGACCCTTCCCAGATCGCCTATTTGTGGAAGGAGACCAGGAATGGAAGCACCCTGGTACTTTCTGCATACATCAGCTGCACCCACATTTAATGTGAGGCTATAAAACTTTCAATGCTAGATGGCCTCCTGATTTCATGGAAATCATAGAATCCCTACTGTGCGGAAGGAGGCTATTGGGTCCACTGAGTCTGCACCGACAACAATCCCACCCAGATCCTATCCCTGTAACCCCATATATTTACCCCGCTAATCCCTCCAACCTACACGTTCCAGGACACACAGAGACAATTTAGCATGGTCATTGCACCTAATCCGCACATCTTTGGATCATGGGAGGATATCGTAGCATCTGAAGGAAACTCATGCAAACACAAGGAGAACATGCAAACTACACACAGACAGTAACCCAAGCTGGAAATTGAATCCAAATGCCTGGATCTGTGAGGCAGCAGTGCTGACCATGTACCACCATGATGGACCAAGCTCAGAAGATTATTCATCAAACCAGAATAGATCGGGCTCCCTGAGATGGGTCATTTAAATATCCACCTCCTCTAGAATGTCTTTTGGCAATTTCAGAATCAGTGGCTTGCATTTCATCCTGATGGGGGTAAAGGTTTCGGGTTGATGACCTTTTATCAAAATCTCTGCCAGAATTGCAGAGACCAAAAAGTTTGCCAATGTCTCGCTATGGATCCTGCCTGACTTGCTGAGAGTTTCCAGCATGTTGGCAGTGTTGGAAGATTGGCTTCACTTTCCTGAGAGTATTAGGACAACTGGGGACTGTATAATGGCATCATTAGGCTCAACCATAGTAGTGCCTATATCCTAGCAATAGGATAAATAGTTTAAAGTTTATTTATTTATTAACCACAAGAAAGGCTTACATTAACACTGCAATAAAGTTATTGCAAAATTCCCCTCGTCATTATAGTCTGGCACCTATTCGGGTCAATGCACCAAACCAGCACAGCTTTCAGAGTATGGGAGGAAACTGGAGCATCTGCAGGAAATCCACACAGACAAAGGGAGAATGTGCAAACTCCACACAGACAGTGACTCAAAGTGGGAACTGAACCCGGATACCTGACGCTGTGAAGCAGCAGTGCTAACCAATGTGACACCGTGCTGCCCGTTCCGTGCAGTGAGAAAATTTCTTTTTAAACTAATATTGAGGGAGAACTATAAAAGTAATCAGGCCACCAGCTAAGGACACTGAGGAATATTGATTAAGAATTGTGAAGGATGATTTAAATTATGTTTAATGCAAGGAATATAAAGAACTATCTCAGGCTGTAGGTAGCAAATGAATATCATAGGAATAAATGAAATGTAGTTCAGGAGAAACAACTTGCATTTATATAGCATCCTTAAAGTAGCAAAAATATCCCAGGGCACTTCAAAGGAGTGAAGAAAGATACAGGAGTTGTGAGAGTTTTGGAAGCATTGAGAAGGAATGATGAATAGACGCTATTCATCAGTAACTGCAAAGAATGACGTTGAACATGCTTTTTTAAGTGAGTGTGTAGTTGGATTTTCTAAGTGGCAAAGGGGAATAGTTAGTGCGTGGAATTCGCCACAGGCTACCAGAGAAGATAGGTATACTGCTGTGAAGGTCATAAAGTAGATGAGTATGTAAGTCTGAAGTTGTGATCACAAGGATTTCATTCTTTCCAACAGCACAACAGGGACAGTTTGTGAAGCAGAATTGATTGAAGTTATGTGAGACTCATTTGAAAATGATTTATGAAGGAGATTGCAGTATTGAATTTGTTATTAAAGAGGGAAGGATACGCCAGACAGTAGCAAGGAAACATCTGGGACCCAGCGACCATAGTCACGGTGAAGACAGAACATAAAAAGAACACAATTCTAAATGAGCTAACTTCAGAATGTGCTTGAGATTAAACAAAACTGTTTATTTATAGCTAGCAGATCGTATGTGGAAAAAAAAAGCATTTTGAAGAGGTTTGAAGACTGGATAAACAATTTACCATTGAAATAAATCTTGAGTATGACCTGAGTCGATAACTGAAATTATCAAAGTAATAGGAGGTAACAGGAATTAAAAATATTAAAAATTTAAAAAAAAATCAGGAAAGAAACAGATCTATAAAGTCAAAATGAGAAAGGAAATGCTATTGATAGCGACACTGGGGGTGGAAATTAGCTTGGTGCAACGATAAAAGGCCAAATGCTGTCCTGAAATTAGGCCTCATCTACACGGTTAAAATGAGCTGCCTATAGACAATCATACAGTTAATTAAAATAAGCATAGCAGTTCTGTAAGGGGATAGCTAGCTTGGGCAATAGAAGCCAATTTCCAGCATTGTGAAGGTGGAGAGAATAATCTGGATCCTCGTTTATCCAAAGAAATGGAATATATATATTTTTTGCCAGTTCTGGGGCTGCTGAATACTCTTGAGCAATGCAGGCTCAGTGCTTGCCCTGGTCATTATAGACACATTTCTCAAAGAGTTCCTTTTACATGCATTAACCTTCTAATTCATAGAACATAAGCACTATGCTCGCAAAGTGTGAACTTGTGGTCTATGAATTTAATTGTGGAACGAGTGTCTATGCACACCAAACTGCTAAATGAGTTTGCTCTGTGCCTGTTGGGTGTAATGAATACCATTTTCAACCCCATTGACAAAGAGACTTAGGGCAGAATCTGGAGATTTGGTGATGAAGTTGGGGGGGGGGCAGTCTGTATGGGTAATCTTCTACCTTCCTGTCTCTGCCAAAATAGTATCTGGGATGGGAAGACCCATTGAGACCCTTAAGTGGACTCTTAAATGATCACTTAAAGGCCTTATTCTACTGTCCCTATTGCCATGCAAAGAGTATAGCAAATCAATCTGTGCAGGCTACTTGTTATTTCCCAGAGAGGGGAGTGGGGAAGGGAGCAGGGGAATGTGAGTGGGTGCCTCATTCAAAAGCACTTCATGCCTGATCAAGAGAGCTGATATTGGAGAGGAAAGAGTCTGCTGAGAATCACCTCCCTGCCCTTCATCACATCTTCATCCCATCCTGCATAACCATCTTGGATTCCCATCCCACAAAAACCTCCCACCGTTACTTATCTCTGCCCTGGATTGCTCCACAATCCTGAGCCACAAGCAACTATTACAGAACCTCTACAGCACAGAGGAGGTCATTGCACCAACTCTCTGCTGAAGTAACTTACCAAGGCCCTCTGCCCCCTCATATCCCCATAACCCCAAAATTTACCATGGTTAATTCATTTAACTCATCTTGGGACACTAAGAGGCAATTTAACATAGACAATCCATCTAACCTGCATATCTTTGGGCTATGGGAGAAAATCGGAGCACCCGAAGGAAACCCAGGCAGACACGGGAAGAGTGAAGAAAGCCCACACTCTTTCTTCAAAGAGTCACCCAAAGCCAGAATTGAACCTGGGCCTCTGGTGCTGTTAGGAACAATGTTAACCATGTACCGCCCATTTGTTCTTAATGTAAAATTATAGAGGTGAGAGCTTTATCTCAATTGCAAGGAAATTGTTGAAAACTATGATGAGCAATAGGATAAGGGTGAGCACCAGAGTTTGGCTGAGTAACAGTTTAGGAATGGTAGATCGTGCCTAACCAATATGTTAAATTTGTTTGAGCAGGTTACAGATCTAACAGATCAAGGTGAGACTGTGAACATTATATGTCCAAACAGACATTTGGCACTGCCTCATGTAATGGTCTATTTTTAAGACTTAGGCCAATAGAATTAATTACAGTGTGTACTGACTAGGATTTGGCTGGTAAAATCAGTACATCATAATGCATGGGGAGGTGTGTGTGTTGCATGGAGCTCAGAACTGCTACTCATTTTGTTACTTTTAGTCACAATTGGGAAAATGGAATGATGTCCAAAGTACCAAATTTACCTGTATTTCCAAACCATGACAAAGATGATTATTACTATTTCATAAATAAATAGTATCTATAAAAGCTATGTCTATTGGCAGAGAAATGGCAAATGCAATTTAATACAGATATGAAGTAATGTAGCTTGGCATTTGAAGAAAGGAAAGAGTTAATGAATTTTCTACCTAGAATATATCAAAAACATAGCCCTTCATCATGGCTGATTTTCCCAGGCTTATATTGCTCCTGGCGTTAATGTAAATTACTTGTTCATATCTTTCATTTTTTAACTCTCATAAAGACAGATGGTCAGATGTGAATATAGATGGTCAGATGTGAATGTAAGGACAAATGGTCAGATGTGAATATAGATAGTCAGATATGAATGTAAAGACAAATAGTCGGATGTGAATATAGATGGTCAGGTGTCAATGTTATTTTGCAGACAATGCAAGCCTTGCCTGTTTATGTTAATTACATAAATAACTTCAAAGACAGAGATGCCGAAAAAGTCACAGGCATTGTAATTGAAGAAGGAAGATCAAAAATTTTGACTGGAATTGGAAGTTTGTGTTGTGCTTGTTATTAAGACTCATGATGTATAAAAACCTGCTTATGTTTGTGTTCTATGAGAAGTCTGGCAGTCCATTTTAGGAACCAGTTCTCCCAAAGCTCTGGAATAAAAGCCAGGGCTTTGAAATAAAAGCCACTGTATTTTGACTCACTAACAATCTCAGAGGTATTATTTTACCTACAACAGCATTGAAACATTATTGTGCATTATGTATTAGATCGGCCTTCTTCAATTTTTCAATTTTTTTCTCACTCATTGAGCTGATGATCAAGTAAGATAAGGTTTTGTCCAACATCAAACATGAAATCTTATAGTGATAAATTTTGAAAAAGAGTAATTTATAAAAATATGACATAACCAAAAGAGAAAATGCTGGAAAATCTCAGCAGGTCTGACAGCATCTGTAAGGAGAGAAAAGAGCTGATGTTTCGAGTCCCAATGACCCTTTGTCAAAGCCCATTAGCTCAAAAATAATTAATAAAAATGCCCATTTAAATTTGTCAAGCGGCAGAGTTCACTAATAAAACTAGAGAGAGATAGACTAGGCCTCAGGGTCACTCAGGAAGGGGTAGGGACCAGGCTTAGCGAAGGAGTTGGTTTACAAAACAAAGACCTTGCCTTGGGTGGCACACGTACAATGCTGGCCTTGGCACAATTCGTATGAAGGAAGGTATCAGAAATGAGTTGTCTTTCAACCAGGGATTTCCTCCTCTGCCAAACTGCTTTGTGGGTAGATTTTTGGAAAGGAAGATGGGGAAGGGCCTGGTGTGTGTTTCTGAGACACTCTAAGTCACACAGTTCTAACTCTTGTAAATTACTTAGAGTCACCCACTCTCAAATGAATGCGTGCATACACAAAGAGACTCACATATGCAAACACACTCTCTTATCCAACTCATATACTCATAATTGTTGCCACTCGTCTTCCTGTTCCTCTGCCAAGCCCTTGCATGCTTTCCTTCACTGTGTTTTTCCTCCTGATCTCCCCGTTTGCTTCACCACTTTGGTTCTGTACTCTCTCTCAGAACCTGGCATCTGCGCAGCAGAAGAATAACCAACTACTTTTACAATATTCACTGCTCATCCTATCAAAGACTGATTCTGTCCCAGATTTGCTGCCATTAGGCTCCTTAGCCATAAACGTGGGAGAGGATCAGTCTCTCATTCTACAAATACACCTGACAGTTTTTCATTCAATTACCCATAATTTGAAGAGTGAGTCCACAGGCCAGATACAAAGGGTTCAGGGGCCAAGTTGTGGTCTGTATACCAGGAATTGTTGGGGCAGTAGGCGGACGGAGACTTTTGATCGGGAGAGGGGAGGGGAACATGTAGGGGCAGTGGGGAAACATGGTTGGACAAGCTTCTTTTGGAGGGAAAGGTCACATTAATATCAGGACAAGAGATTTCGGGATTTTTATGCCCAGTTTTAACACTCTTAGCATCATTCTCAGCCTTTATCATCACCAGTTACATTCTCTTTGTATTTTTGTCTATGCCAGTCCTATCAATTACTGCCCTCCCAACTCCCTCCCCCTCATCCTCATAGTATAAGTCTTATCCAATTTTCCTTGTCTTTAGCTCTGATGAAGGATCATCCAGACTTGAAACATTGGTTCTTTTCTCTCCCCACAGATCTGCCAAATCTGCTGATTTTTTCCAGAAATTTCTGTTTTTGTTTTGGATTCCAGCTTCCACAACGTTTACCTTTATTTTAATATCATTACTATCTTCACAGGCAGTTATAAAAGTGAACATAATTTTAGGATGCAAAGCTAACTGTGTAGTTAAATGAAGAAAACGACATTCAAAAAGTATATCTGACAGTCAGGAGACAGCACACCTCCTGTTTTAAAAAAAGTGTTGTCTATATTGAAGGGAGTGAGAAAGTTAGCTACTACTTTAATTTCACGACTAAGATGATAGAATCCCTATAGTACAGAAGGAGGCCATTTGGCCCATCAAGTTTGTGCTGACCACAATCCCATGCACACCTATTCCTGCAACGCCACACATTTATCCTGCTAATTCCCCAGATACTATGGTTAATTTAGCCTGGCCAATCAACCTAACCTGTACATTTTTGGACTGTGAGATGTAATCAGAGCACCCGGAGGAAACCCACGCAAGGGAAGAACATGCAAACAGACAGTGACCCGAGGCTGGAATTGAACCCAGGTCCCAGGTGCTGTGAGGCATCAGTGCTAACTACAGTGTCACTATACCGCTAAAACGTCATATTTTGACATATGAAGAAGTTATTGACCCCGAAACCTTTCTCTGAGGTGATTTGGTTAAAGTTAAGATCATCAGGGACTTGGAGGACATGTGTTCAAATACATTCTCCTCCCATGTATGGAACTCAAGAACAAGAGGTCATCATTTCAAATGAGAAAAAAAATACAAGCAATTGTTTTTCAGCAATACATGAATATGTGCAGAAAAGTTGATGGAGCAACATTCTATGACAGGATTCAATGGGAAAATTTGCTTCTGCAAATAAAATTCATTCATTTCATAATTTTCAATATTAAAGTGTTTTTATGGGAAGTTGGATAATAGATTAAATGGACCAATGGTCTTCATTTGCCTGAAAATTGTTCTATGTTAGTAAGTGCTAAAATGAATAAACATTAAATGTGTAGTTGTAAGTTAATGTAATCTTTTCTCCTTGTAATCTTCATACAGGTTCAGAACATCAAGTGCTCTACATTGCGACCAGAAATGAAATTCGTAGCATATATCCATTTGACCCCAACTCAGCCTATGAACAAGTGTTTCAAGGAGATGAGACTGTCAAAATTAGCATGATGGATGTGTATATTAAAGGCAAAAAGATCTTCTGGACCAACGAGCACACAGGCAGGATCTCCTATTTAGACATCTCAGACAAACGGAAGAGACAGACAAGTGATGCCACAGATCTGAATGTAATTTCAAGAAAGCACTAATCCATTAAATCATTAAGAGTGAATTTTTAATAGCGACATTAATAATGTAATTTACAATTGTACATTTTTTGTTGTTAACCAGTTTTACTTAACATTCAATTTATTATTTCTCTTTGTTTCACTTTTGGCTTTTGGTTTTTGCCTTTGCTCATTACTAATTATGTTTTAAGGCTGGATGCTGTTGTGGTGTAATCCTTGGAGTTAATTCACGAGGGAGTACTGGATGAATTTTATGACACTTTTCTATTAACATGGCTGCTTCATATGCTACTATCTCCTATTGAACCAGGGATTTAATGCACCTTTACATACAGCAGTTTGATAGTTGTTTTATTTATTTATTATGTCACAAGTAGGCTTATATTAACACTTGAATGAGGTTACTGTGAAAAATCCTCTGATTGCCAGACTCTGACACCTGTTCAGATACTCCGAAGGAGAATTTAGCATGGCCAATGCACCTAACTAGCATGGCTTTCAGACAGTGGAAGGAAACTGGAGCACCCAAAGGAATCCCATGCAGACATACAGATAGTGACCGAAACTAGGAATCGAACCTGGCAGCATTGTGCCAGTTTTGATTACCCAGAATAAAATCTATACTGCGCAAAAAACTGCAAAAATGTTTTCAAAGCGTGTTTTTGAAGCTTTCTCTTAGTGTGTTTGTATCTCTAGGAGCTTTCCAATGGCCATGCTCTTGGTTACAGAATCTTTGTATTCCACCATCAAGTTATTCTTAAAATGCAGCAGCAGATCATTGAACACGCAATGGCAAATTGTATTGTTTTTCCCACTGGATGAGATGGAATGGGAATGTGTCTTGGGTTTGCTCATTTTACTTGGTTCTTCAGATGAAACAGAATATCAAAGTCCCATTGAACTTTCTTCAGTCACTTAAGGGCAGACAGTGCCTGCCCCTGCATTTCCCCCACTCTTTCCCATGAGGTGCGCTTTCCTGAACTAAGATGTCACTGCCATTGTTGCAGCATTCACCCTGTGGCGCAGTGTGCTTTTCTCTTGCTGCCTCGCGTGAAGCACAGAAGCAGCTATCCTGGAATCTTAAACTTGACACTTTGATAAAAGATATAACTCTGGAAGTCAATGCAAAAAAGCATGTTCTTAAGGCTTTCCCAACAGTCAGACAGGTAAAAAAATAGCTGAATTGTTCGAGCTGTCAAAGAGTATCAGATGAATCATAACTAAATGAAAGTGATTTCCTACATTTATCCAGTTTTGAGCTGCTGGCTGTTGTGTGACAATTTTACTTCAATCCATTGTTCAAATAATGAATGAATATAGCATTTTTCATGCTTTATTTATAATAGAGGGTTTGCAAATATGTGTTTTTGATTTGATGCGTGGTTAACAGAATGGAAGTGAGCTACACTTGATTTGTCACCTAATCTTTAAGTTGTGTGAGACCTGAGGATTCTTTTATGCAGCATGTCATTTTGCTGGCATGTTAATTGTGTTATGTACATGTCAAAAGTCAACTTTCCAACTGTCATAAAATTGGAATAATGATGGCACAGTGGCACAGCAGTTAGCACTGCTGTCTCACAGTGCCAGGGACGCAGGTTCGATTCCAATCTTGGGGCACTGTCTGTGTGGAATCTATACATTCTCCCCATGTCTACATGGGTTTCTGCTGGGTGCTCCAGTTTCTTCCACAATCCAAAGATGTATGGGTTAGGTTGATTGACCATGCTGGATTGCCCCTTTGTGTCAGGGGGATTAGTGGAGTAAAAACGTAGGGTTATGGGGATAGGGCCTGTGTGGCCTTATTGTCGGTGCAGGCTTCATGGGCTGAAAGGCCTCATCCTATAGAGTAAGGATTCTATGATTATTGTGTAATTTCAGAGCGCACACTTCAAAATTCTGTCAAAGAGCTAGCATATACATTATTTATGAGTAAACATTATGGGAGCTATTCTCCCAAAAAGTGCTTAAGTGCTGCATTCACGTAAAAACTGGGATAACATCTGTTGTTTCTTTTGTGGGATTTTTAAAATCTTCCCCACTTTGAGAACTACCCCCCACTCCCACAATCGCTAGCCTCGCGGAGCACTCTGGACAAATCCTGATGTTCCCTCCGTCTTGCCTCCCAGACCAGCCCTGATCTCTCTGACACTCCCCTCCATTCCCTGGCAATCCCAATCTTATCTCCACACAGCCCCCTCTCCCACAATCCAGATGGCCAGTACAGTGACCCACTTCCCTCCCTCTGATGAAGGAACAGCACCTCGAAAGCTTGTGCTACCAAATAAACCTGTTGGATTTTAACTGGTGTTGTGAGCCTACTCACAGTGCCAGTCCAATGCTGGCAACTCCACACCATGGCTCCCTCTCCTTGCATTGCTATGGTGGAATGATAGTGGGACCCACACCCTCACTGATCACTCCCCCCACTCGTGGGCCTCACCCTCAATGGGTCCCAGCCCCTCTGGCCCTGCCCCATAGCATTGTTCGATGACTGGTGGGCACTGCCATGTGCCTCTTGGGCAGTGCCAGTTTGCCCCTTGGGTAATGCCTAGGGGCAGGTTGGCACTGCCCAGAGGGCACCTCCTCCTTACTTTCCTTGAGGGGCCTCAATGAGCACTGGTTCCTCCAGTGGAGTCAGCTGTCTGTTCCATATGAGTGGGGAGCAGTTGTAAACCAGGCTGGAGCAAACTACTCCTGGCAGGGATGGGGAGAGATGCTAACACTAAGATTAGATTGCACTAATGATAGGCAAATAGGAATTTAAATATTTAAACTAGTTCACTGCCAGAAATCAGAACGGAGCTAATTACACCAAAGGTCTTGAAGCTGGAGAATGTGGAGACTTGAGCATCCAATGGGAAGCCCGCTAAACCTTCTTCATATGTTGCAGCAAGATAGAAAAAAAACTAGATGACTGTGGATCTATTTTATACTGGGAACTATAGGTCAAATGTAGTCAAACATCTAGAAATCCAATTAGCGACATAGAGGTGACCATTTTGCACTATGAATTAACCATCCTTTCATATTAATCCCAAGTGGAGAAGATTTGGTATCGGCATAAAATTTGAAAGGATTGGAAAACAATAAATGCTCAAATTATTCACTCCAGTCCTCTCTGTAACCATGACATCCATCAACTGTCATTGCAAGAACACAGCATGCATTGAAAAGTGTAACAGCTATCAAGTCACCTTGCTGACAATCATCAGCATAGCCAGAGTTGCTCTACTTGACCTGCTTATGTGGATTCATTAACTTAATTTTAAAAATCTGAGTTCCTAAATAGGTCAGGATAGATAGCAATGAGCATTAGGTTTAATTTGTGGTAGTGTTCTAACCCGTGAGTCAGAAAGAACAGAGTTCAGGGCAAACTTCAGCCCATAAGCAGATACTTCAGTGCAATATTGATATTGGAGCTGTCCTTTGGTTTAAACCAAGTACTATAGATCCCATGCCACTATTCAAAGGGAAGTATAGGAATCATCCTGGTCTCTGGGGTGATGTTTACCTCTCAAAAAACGTTATTATATCAATAGATTATCTTCTTGCTGCTTGTAGGAACTTGCTATGTGTAAATTGGGTATAAAGTGCTTTGGGAGCTGCTGATTTTCTGAAAGCTGCTCTATAAATGAAAGTTATTCCCAATAGATATGACTTAACATTTGAATTATAGATTGGATACCTTAGAAACCATCAAAGCTAGGATTCAATGAACACCTCATCTAAGATCCCTGGAAAACTATCTCATTGTAACTCATTTAAAAATTTGACACATACATTTCCTCAAACAATATTCTTGTGAAAAAATGGCTTCTAAAAGCAAATATAATTAATTTTCATTTCTCTTTCAGATTCCTGGCTCCCAGGCACCGCAGGGCATTGCAGTTGACTGGGTTGCTGAAAATATCTATTGGACCGATTCTTTCAGAAATGTCATTTATGTGGCTAAGATTAATGGACAGAAGTACAAAAGACTTATCTCTGGGATGATGGACAAGCCCTGTGCGATTGCTGTTGATCCCAGCAGAGGGTATGGTGCTATATTGTTTGAGCCACTCAATTGTGTTCAGAAAAGCAACTTGCACACTTATAAGACATGGCCAGTCATGTTACATACCCAGCAACTTTGCAAATTCAACATTATCTGTGAAAATGACTAACCTTATCCATTCTAAAATGTTAAGTAATGAATAATGCAAATGCTGGAGATCTGAACTGCAACAGAAATTGTTGGCGATATGCAGCAGCTGAAGGAAGATCTGAATGTAAAAGAAAAATTAATGGTGCAGTTCTTCGGGCCTCCAGGTTGTCAAAGACCAGGCTTACAACCCAAATTTGCATTAGGACCCTGCAGAAATCCCATTCCGCTGACCTATAAGGAAATTATCCAAGAAATCTGAACTTCCAACGGGCAATACTCCTGCTCCTCAGGAACCACCATAAAAGTTTCAAACCTTGTGTTATAATTGTCCCCACTTGACTCCCTGAAAAATGTTTACAACTCACCACCTACTCCTCCCCTTCCCCTCCCTCTGTGATGACCCATTAATCTTATCGAACTCAAACACCAGTCCAAACCACTAACACTTGACTAACTCTCCCAGCTTGATCCAAGTACCCTGGGCCCAATTACCCATTTACCCACATCACCCATCTGCCACCCTTTCCACCTGCCACCCTATTCATCTACTCTCCTACCCATCTAAGAGCCTACCTGACTGCCACCACACCCAGCTACAACCTGACTCACCTTCCGCCCTACCCACCCTATCACGATCCCCATTCACTAATTAATCCACTCCCATTCACTGGCAGTCACACTGAACATTTCAATTTATTTTTGGCAGTTAGTGCCATGAAAAGGAGTGTGCCCAACTTGTCCTGGAGGGATTGAAATGATAGCTGGTGGAATTGAAATTCTTGGCTTGAAAATTTGTCTCAGCAAAGTTGATTGTGAACGACCATCCAATGTTACAGAAATTCAAGTGGTTTATTTATGCCCTTTAGAGAAAGAAATCTGTCTTCCTTACCTGGTCTGCCCTACATTTGTCTCCAGACCCACAGCAGTGTGGTTGACTCTCAACTGCTATGTGAAATGACCCAACTAGCTGCTCAGTTCAAGGACAATTTGGAATGGACAGCAAATGGTGATCTTGCCAGCATCATCCACATCTATGAGAAAAAAAAAATCCTTTTATCTTTGTATCTCAAATAAGATTTTCAATGAGGTAGATTAATGCAACACTCTTTCAGGTGAAATTCTGAGAGCATTTCCAAAGTAAATGTGGTTAGAATGTTGGTGAACTCTCTACAACCTGTCCCTAAGGTGTTTGCAAACTTACCTTCAACCTCCAGCAGTAATTGAACAGTAAAATATAATACTCAGTGATTGTCTATTAATCGGAGAGGGTCTACCACAATGCATCAAAATGCTAAACAGCATTGTTTGTAAGTGCAAGTGACCAATTCAGGTGGCAATCGATGCCATTCACAAGTCTACCTGGGAGCTGTTCCCAGCACAACTCTAATTCCTTTTCCAAGTTTGTGAATTGTGCTAAATGTGGGCTAAACTATTATTATATCCCTATCTAGGCACCTTGGAGCTTCTTCAACACCTGAAGGAACTGCCAAAAACCGCCCCAAATCCCTGTCTCCAGTGCCATCAGACTCTACATGTTAGTACAATTAAAATCCTGGGAGTCTCAGGCACTTCTGCTAACAATGGCTAGAACTGCTGCTTCACAACATCATGGGTCTGGGTTCAATTCCTGGCTTGGGTTACTGTCTATGCAGAGTCTGCGCATTCTCCCCGTGTTTGGATGGGTTTCCTCCAGGTGTTCCAGTTTCCTCCCACAGCTCGAATGATGTGCTGGTTAGGTGCATTGCTATGCTAAATTCTCCCTCAGTGTACCCGAACAGGCACTGGATTGTGGCAAATGGGGGATTTTCACAGTAGCCTCATTTCAGTATTAATACAAACCTATTTGTGAATAATAAATAAACTTCTTAACTTTCCAATGTTTAGTCAAAAATAAAATCATAAGTAGCACTTGTACTTATGGGTAGTTGCTGTCACATGAATATTTCATTGACTAATTGATAACTTGGAATATCAGAGTTTGTGGGTGCAATTAATTAAACCATATGGCTAGAGCAAACCATTATCTATCACTCAATAGCTGTTATGCTCAGAATTATAGTAATTAATAAGGGAAAATACACAGTTTGTTATCTAAGCTTCGCTTTGTAGTTCATCTGTTGGAGGGAAACATGGTCTAAAATGGTCATGTAATTTGGTTTGTTCAACTATATTATGTTGATATATTTATTTGGAATGTTTACAGGATGATGTATTGGACAGACTATGGCAAGCAGCCCAAGATAGAGCAATCTGCCATGGATGGGACTTTGCGAAGAATTCTCATACATAAGGACCTGCAGTGGCCTACAGGTAGTAGCATTCAGATGTTGCACAATGATCTTTCAGTAAACATAATAGGGCAATTTTCGAATTGAGTGGATAAAGTGCTCTTTCCACAGTGTAGTCAGCAGGATGTCTGATCAGTATTTGTGATCAGGCATTGTTAGCATTGACTGAATGAGCTTCCAGCTCTAATTGTGATTGTCAATGGGAGTATGGGCCTGCAGGAGAAATTTTAAAGGAATGTGTGGCAGGGTCAGGAGTGATGGTTAGCTGCAGTTTATTGTAGCAGGTAATATTTTTACAACGCCTGCAGCTGCTATGAGATCGTATATTGGAAGTCTTTCAGGCTCAAAATACGCAAGTCACTACCTTATAGCAAGTTGAGCTTTCTCTATACCCTATCTATGATTATAACATTATATTTTGCAACCTTTCCTTTCCTTCTCCCCTATGTATTCTATGAACGATGTGCTTTGTCTGTATAATGCCCAAGAAACAATACTTTTCACTACATCCCAATACATGTGATAATAGTGAATCAAATCAAATCAAATCAGTATAAATTATATGTAGTGCAGCTTGTACTTCTTGAAACATTTTTATCATCCACAATGCTTCTATCACCCACAATGCATCCTGGCGGGGTTGAGCAACTGATGGTAGCAAAACAGGTAAACACAAAAATGGACTGAGGACTGAGGTCTTCACTATAATATGCGACCCTAAATTGCATCTATTAGCAAGGCTACCACCTGTTCCAAACACGCAGTTTACTTGTTGAAATCAAGGTCTTGCCAAAGATCAGAAGTGATAGGCAACCAGTGGTAAGCTGGTGGATCAAACGTTTAGGTATAAATGGGGTGAGGTTGCATGAGATGTGAGGTTGGGGAGGGTGGTGAGATCAGGGAGATAGGGGTGT
Source organism: Sphyrna mokarran (assembly GCA_024679065.1). Lineage (NCBI taxonomy): Eukaryota > Metazoa > Chordata > Chondrichthyes > Carcharhiniformes > Carcharhinidae > Sphyrna > Sphyrna mokarran. The sequence goes on along the minus strand of JAGIQG010000011.1, from coordinate 68,397,730 downwards.
GGTTATGGCTTACGGTGATTGGGTGTTGCTAATAGAAAGTTAACAAAATCTTCCATGTTTTCTTCAGTTTCCCAAATGGTACACAGATTGGTTGAAATCTTTGCAAGAAGTGAGGCATCGATTTATCACAAAGAATAGTAAACTGCTGTAAGACTGATTTTCTAATCAACATAGCTGATGTTGCCAAAACTTGGAACTGGGAACTCAAGCAGAAATTTCTATTTTTGTTCATATGGATGGTATTTTGGTTAGTCCTCTGTGTTCTCAAACAAAACTTGCAAGAGCCTCTTTGGATGTGCTGATCTTCATGCAATTTCCACTTGCCAGAAGATCATGAGATAGTGATCTCGGGCAGGGACTTTGACTCCTAATTCCTGTTCTCTTCCTTAGCAATGGAGCATAGGCCTGACCTGGTTGTTGACTGCACTGCTTACATTTAGCTCTTAAATATACCGCACCTGAATATCCTCCATGGCTTTCCTGGTTGCTCATTGCTGAGTGACTATTAGGCATGATGAGTTTTAAGGACAGGTCGGTGTTATCAACATAGGCCTTTAATTTTAATCTTCAGATAATCTGGGCAATTGCAAAATACTGTTGGTATTTTTTATATAATAATAGCCATGTTCATTAATATATAACCATTCTATTCTCACAGTATCATTCTTCAGTGCAATGTTTTATCTGTTCTTCCACCAACTGCTTGGCAGCCCAATGTTTGCCGCTTACCAGTTCCCCTCCTAGACTTGACTGTCCAGACTGCTGTTTGGGTGGTATTGCTGACACAGCTATGGCTAACTAGCATAAATTCATTCACGGGAAATATAATCTTTCAAGAAATGTGAGCACTGAAAACATTTATTACTTTTAGAGGACAAAGATCTTCTAGGTCTCTGATAGGCTTTCAATGTGATTCTTTAACATTGATACTAACTCTAAGGCCCAAGCATTGGAAACAGTTCAGAGAACGTTTGCTGAACTAATAGTAAGAATGGGCTGGTTGTCTTATTCAGAGAGATTGGACAAGGTAAGCTTGCATCTGCTGGTGTTTAGGAAAGTCAGAGATGACTTGATTGAAATGCAAAAAATCCTGAGGGATCTTGGCAACATGAATGTGGGAAACATTTCCACTTGTGGGAGAATCTAGATCTAGAGATCAGTGTTTAAAAATACTATCATGCACTTAAGGGAACAATGAGAAGAATATATTTCTCTCAGAAGGCAGTGAAACTTTTGAAATCTTTTGCTCAAAAAGCAGAGGTAGATATATCTCTGATAAATGGGTGGGGGGGGGGTGGCGTGAGAGGTTAACGGGGTTGGTGGGTGATTACATTCAGCTCAAGTGTGATCTTAATGAATGTTGGAACAGGTTCAAAGAGCTGAATGGCCTTCTCCTGCTCCCAGTTTGTATGTTTGAAAGTGCTGGTTGGAACTTTGTCTCAGGATCTGCAAAACAACAGGTGGACCTCCAGTGGTGCCCTATATCCACCAACTCCAGTTAAAAGAGGGCACATCAAAAGTCTTGATTGTGGTGCATTGATTCCATAGAGTACCCATCAGTGCCAGGAGAGGAAGTCAAATTGTGATAGGCCCTTCAATTTAACTTGAATATGTGAATGAACATTGACAATTCTAATCAATTATTAATTTTCTGGAGAATGTCCCTTTCAAACATAAACATTTAAAAATCTGAATAAAGTCAATTTTAACCATAATCTACCAGTATATTTTGAGAATAAAGAAGTATTAATAATTGCTTTTAGTGTTTCTGTTTATCTCAAGCAGAAAAAAAAGTCTAACCATTGAAAAAATCATGGAAAATATAAACAGAAACATTTCAACGTGACAATTCTAGTAATAGTTTTTAAATATGTACTTTTTGTCCTTTCTTTAGGATTGGCTCTTGATCATTTTAACCAACGTTTATACTGGGCAGACGCCAAGCTTTCAATTGTAGGCAGTGTTCGCTTTGATGGCAGTAATCCTGTCGCTGTGGCCAGTATTAAACAAGGTGCATAAATTTCACTTTCATAGTTCATTAATTTTCGTGGTTTCAAAGGAATAAACAGACACTGATGGTTAATTTAATTACGTCTTTTTCCATATTAGTAAATATTTAAGAATGCAATCTCTTTTCTTTGGAGGTCTCCTGAGTCCATTCAGCATTGATGTTTTTGAAGATTATATCTATGGCGTGACGCACACCAACAGTCGTGTTTTTAAAGTTCACAAATTTGGGCGGGTTAACCTCGAATACCTGGTGTCAGGTCTCAATGATGCCTCGGCTACAGTGGTGTTCCATCAGTACAAACAGCAAGACTGTGAGTCACAGCTTATCTTCACCAAACAATGTATGAATTGAATGCACCAGAGTGTTCAGACTCGTGTTACATGCAATTTCTTTCCGTTTCGTAGTACCAAATCCTTGCAGCAAAAGGAACTGTGACTGGCTTTGTCTTCTGAACCCTACTGGTATAACGTGTATGTGTCCAGATGGAAAGAACATGATTAATAGAACGTGCGTTGATATGGATTCTCCAACCGCACTACCTTATGGTGAGTACTTCTGTACTTCCTAATACTAACCTATTGGGATATAAACAACATTGAAAATATTTCTGAATATTCATGAGTAATTTTTATTATGATGGCACAGTGGTTAACACTGCGGCCTCTTAGTGCCAGGGACCCGGATTCAATTCTGGTCTTGAGGTGACTGTCTGTGCAAAGTCTGCATGTTTTCCCTGTATCTGAGTGGGTTTCCTTCGAGTGCTCCGGTTTCCTCCCAGTGTCAATTTTGTGCGGTTCGTCCAGCCCACTGTCAAAGGTAGGTGGGAAAGCTGGAAATTCGAACCCCAAATGATTTAGTTAAATTGGGTTGTGATTCCAGAATGTGAGAGCATGATTTTCACATCCAAATGCGGAACAAAATAAAAAGCAGTTCTGCCTGCAGAGATTCAAAAACAATTTGAGAAGTTTGCATAAATTAATCAATCAAGGAAGCAAACCACTTTGTGCATTGGATCAAAAGATCCTGTGAACACGTTTTAACGATACAACAAAAGCCATTCTAACATTTGGCACAGTTTCTGCTGTCAAAATGTCTATTCTGTGACATTGAAATTCAGTTCTGAGTTGAAATTGGATAAATGCAGATTCATTTATTGTATCATAGAGGATGCATTGATGTTTACAAGACAGCTTAATTGACCTATAACTAAAATTAATAGTGAAATCTTACCCTCTTAGTTAATTTTAGCATTAATCACCGCTCCAGCAGAACTGCATTGCTAATACTGATGGTCAATAACATTTAATGCAAAAAAATTTAAAGTAAGACTCAATATTTATTTCATGCTTTTTTTTGTGTATTCACTGATTGGCCAGCACTTATTGTTCATCCCTAGTTGCCAAGAGCAGCTGAGAGTCAACCCATTGCTGTAGCTTGGGAATCACATGTAGGCCAGACCAGGTAAAGATGGCAGATATGCTGGTCAGTGAACCAAATGGGTTTTTTCCAACAATTGACAATGGTTTCATGGGGGTCATCAGTAGATTACTAATTTCAGATAATTTTTATTGAATTTGAATTCCACTAGTTGTCGTGATGGGATTTGAACCCGGGTCCCCAGAACATTAGCTGTGTTTCTGGATTAATAGTCTAGCGATTGTCTAGGCCATTGCCTCTCCTTATTGGGCTTCAGAATATCCCAAAGTGTCTCACAGCCAAATACATGGCTTTTGAATTGTAGCCACTGTTCTAATATGGGGAAATGTTGCTGTGCACAACAAGCTAATATCAACAGCAATTACATCAATGGCCAGGAACAAAAAATAAATGAGTGACAGTTTCTAATATAGGTTTCTGTTGCTCCACTGTCACAGAATCAAAATCCTGGCACTCCCTTCCTGACAGCACCATGTGTGAGCCCACGTCACATGGACTACAACAGGTCAAGAAGGCAGATCACCACCACCTTCTCAATAGCAATAAATGCTGGTCTAGACAGTAATGCCTATATCTCATAAATGAAATCTAATCATAGAATCCCCACTATGCAGAAGGAGACTTTTATGCCCATGGAGTCCACACTGATCCTTATCATACCCAGACAAACCTCTGGCCAATCCCCATAACCTCATGCATTTACCCCAACAATTCTCTTAATCTGGATATTTAGGGATGCTAAGAGACAATTTAGCATGGCTAATCTAATTTGCACATCTTTAGACTGTGGGGGGAAGCTGGAGCACACAGAGGAAACCCACAGAGACGTGGTGAGAAATTTCAAACTCCACGCAGTCACCCAAGGCCAGAATCGAACGTGACTCCCTGGCACTGTGAAGCAGCAGTGCTAATAAGAAAAGTGACCCTCACATTTTTAAATGCAGACTCTTTCTTCTTGGAGCTGACAATTAGTATTAATAGAGAGGGTGTGCTAGAATGAATAGCAATCCTAAAATTAGATAGCAAGATGAAATTACAACATTAGTTTTATATGGTTTTAGAAAGGAAGGAGGGTCAAGCAGCCTGAAAAGTTTTGTGACTCCTCTCTGATTCAACAAATGTATCTGCATTCGTACTATTCAAGCTCAGAAATTACTTTCAAAGTTGCTGAATAGAAAATTAGACTGCAGAAACTGTGCCAAATGTTTGAATAGCTTATTGTATTTTTAATGAAAGTGCAGGCAGGATCTTTTGATGCAAAGTACAAAGTGGTTTGCTTCCTTGATTGATTAATTTCTGGGGACTTTTTACTTGTGTTCTATCATCAGAAGTGGGATTTTATTCAACATATGGGTGCAAATTCTGCCGAGCTGCACAGTTAGAAATTTATATATTTAAATATTCGTATATAGGATTTCAATTGTACATAACAATGTGACATCAGTAAGTTCATCTGATAGCTGCACTTGATGAGAGGTTGGATTTGGGACTTTGACCAAGATCAGCAGTTCTTTCTGAATATGTATGAGAAAAGCACTTAGAGACACAGTTACATAGTGCAGAAGAGGGTCTTCAGCCCCTCGAGTCTGCATTGACAAAACTACACTACATCAACACCAATCCCACATTCCAGCACTTGGCCCTTAGCCTTGAATGTTATGACTTTTCACGTGCTCATCCATATTCTATTTAAAGGTTGTAAGGCTTCCCACCTGTACTACCCTCCCAGGCAGTATATTTGAGACTCGCATCACCATTTCAGTGAAAAAGATTTTCCTCACGTCGCTTCTAACACTCCTGTGCCCCTCACTTTAAAGTTATGTCCCCTTGTTATTAACACTTCAACTAAAGGGAACAGCTGTGTCTTATCCACCCTGTCGATACCCTTCAAAATATTATCCACTTCAATCGGGCTTCCCTTTCTCAGCTCTAGAGAAAACAACCTGAGCTTATCCAGCATCTCTTCAGAGCTCAAGTGCTCCAACCCAGGCACATCCTAGTGCAAGTCCTCTGCACCCTCTCCAGTGCAATCTCATCCTTCCTATAGTGAGGCAACCAGACCTGCATACAGGACTCCAGCGGTGGCCTAACCAAAGTTTTGTATAACTCAAGCATAATCTCCCTGGTCTTATAATCTGTGCCATCACTAATAAAGCCAAGTGTCCCATATGCCTTCTTTACTATCTGCCAATCAGATATCTCTGTTACTTTGAGCTTTCTACTGTCTTGAGTACTCCCTTGTCTTGTTACTCCTTCAAAGTGCAATTTTCAAGGTTAAATTTCATCTGCCACTGACCTGCCCATTTGATATACCCATCTATATCTTCCTGACATCTAAAACCTTCTTGCTCACTATTAGCCAATCTTTGTGTCAACCGAAAACTTACCAATCACACCCCTCACTCACATTCTCATCTACATAGTTTTTATGTATCATGAAAAATAAGAGACCTAGAACTGATCCCTCTGGTATGCTACTGGACACCAGCCACTAACCTCCAGTCACACAAATAGCCTTCTACCATCACCTTCTGATCCTCTCACTAAACCAGTTTTGATGCAACTTACCTCATTACACTGGATTCCAGATGCTTTTACCTTTTTGATCAGTCTCCTGAAACCTGTATAAACAATAACAATATGCTGTTACTAGGGGGCATAACTATAAGGTTCATGGTGGAAGATATAGGAGGGATACCCGAGGTAGGTTCTTTACTCAGAGAGTGGTTGGGTGTGGAATACATTGCCTGCTGTGATAGTGGAGTTGGACACTTTAGGAAATTTAAAGCAGTTATTAGGTAGGCACATGGAGCACACCAGAATGATAGGGAGAGGGATAGCTTGATCTTGGGTTTAGACATAGCTTGGCACAACATCAAAGCCGAAAGGCCTGTATTGTGCTGCACTGTTCTATGTTCTATGTTTTAACCAAACCACCCTCATCTACACACCTGATTACCTCCTTAAAAAATTCAATCAAATTCAATTAAATCTTCCTCTAACAACCAAATCTTTTGCTACATTGTAAGACATAAAGTTTAGCTTTGAATATTACATGTTTTGGAAGACCAAGGAGAGTAATCATGGACCCTGATATTTCTATTGTTTCTGAGCCCCTTATCCCCCTCATGCTCTCTCGCCCCCCCCCCCCCCCCCCCCCCCCCCCATCACCAGCACTCATCACTCTCCCTCAATCATGCACGTTACTGTTCCTCTTTCAATATTCACCAATCAATTCACAGAACAACTCCACAAAGGTCCAAGTAACATGAGAATGCTTATTGATGGCATCTGGTGACAAATATCATCCTGTATGCAGCATGGGTCATTAATATTAAGAACAGTAATGATGTAGTGCAATAATCATTTGTATGTGCCCTATAGATGTTCCCAACCTGGCGACTCAACAAACCAGAGACTATTCATTTTACTTCAACATCTTCATGGAAATGTTGTTAATTTGATAGAAATATATCCCATTTGTTATTAATATGTTAATTTGGTGACTATTTTAATCCTCATAATATATTAATATGTTCTGTGCATTGATTCACATGGTCACAGTGAAAGTAAATTCATATTTGGGGAAATATTCAATGCTTGCAACCCATATATGCTGCACTAGTTTTTTTTTCAATTCTGTAGAAGAAATAGAAGATGTTCTTTTGTTTGGTTGCAAGATATTATATAATTGGAATAGAATCATAGAATCCTTTAATGTAGAAGGAGACCATTAGGCAAATCGAATCTGCATCGACAACAGTCCCACCCAGGCCCTCTCCTTGTAACCCCATGTATTTACCCTGCTAATCTCCCTGACACAAATGGACAATTTAAACATACCTGCGTGGAGGACACCTGTGCAACACAAGGGGGAATATGCAAAGTACACACAGGCAATGATCCAAATTGGGAATCAAACCTGAGTCCCAAGCCCTGTGAGGCAGCAGTGCTAACCACTGAGCCTCCGTGCCATCCTTTATTCGATTATTCAATAGAAGAGCTATAATTGGATTCCATTTTCTCAATGATCACAGACGGTAGAAAGATGACTCCTGAGCAACAAAGTGGGATGATAGAACAATATAGATCTTCATTATCAGTCAGAAGCATTAGAGATGCAAGGTGTCTTTGTGCAACACAACTTTTATGGGGTCAGGAACAGTTAGAAAATTCCAGCCCTTTTGTTAAGATATACCTTTGTGACAAATTGGGATTTTATTTCCAGACTTTGCAAGAGTAATAAAACAAGTGATAGTGAGTCAATACTCTAGGGGAGATCCACTGATCTGTTGGAATACCATGGAAATCTTGATGCTCTCCTAAATAAACCATTGGCCAAAAATCAGGATCTCCAATGGCAAGGCAATCTGACTTCAGCTAACCAACACTGCTGACCCTAATTACATTCCCTCTAAATCAGGAGGCAACCCAATTATTGTGCAAGCTTACTAATTGTAATACAATGGACTGGATGGACCATTCAGCAGCATCCTGACATTCACTTGCCTCCCTGATAGGAACTGCATCAGGCTGGAGACAAGGAGTTGATCTCTGCACTTCCCTCAGCGATGGGGGACTATGCCTTAACTGCCACTTTTAGCCCTGGCAGACTTGGAGATTACCCCTGGCATTGGTGATTTCAGGCAGCTCTGTGATCAATATCTTCATTCTTGCCAGTCAACATAACCTATCCCCTGCCTAATTAGTTCTAAATCATCCCTTAAGCTGTACGTTCATCTGCCCTATCCTTCTATTCCTGTACTCATTAACACATCACACCGGGAGGAAGTCAGAGATTGCAACCTTTGAGGTCATGTCTACTGAACTATCTAAATTCTTGTGAAAACTTTGAAGTGGCCAAGTCCCTTTAACCTCCATGCATCCAGACAGTTGGCATGTAAATTACAGCAGTATTCCATTCTGCAGCAGAGATTACCCATTCTCTCTGTAAAAGCTGCATTTGAAGTCCTCTAACAGAGGAGATGACTTTTTCACTGGGGATAGGGAGAGGCAGCTTTTGCTTTCTCCACAGCTGTTCACCCAATGTATTCACACAGCTTTTATTTGAAGTTTCTGAGCTTTCATAGATAACTGAAACCTCCAAAATACTCTCTGTTTCATTAAAAAGTTTTGATCATTTTCAATTTCTTAGTATAGTACTTTGAAACAGGCTTTGATTTACAGCTAAATGTTTATTTTCCTTTCCCTTCATACATGAAGTCATCTCAAGTATCTTCATTTGTCCTCAACACAAAGTTTACAAAGATATTGAGTCTGATTGACAGCTGTGTTTCTTTCAGAGTCAAGTGGTCTGCAAAAGAGGTGAAACCACTTAACCCCTCCACCCGTACCTCCAATCCATAATCCATCCCCTTCCTAATTAGTCTTGAACCACCTCTTCAGACAAAGATTCACCTGTTGTATCCTCCTATTCCTTTTCTCACTAACACATGACACCAGGAGATTACAACTTTTGAGGTTATGCTTTTCAATCTCCGACTGAACTCTCTAAATGCATGTTGAAAGACTTCATCCCTTTTTCTATCTATGTTGTTGGTACCAATGTGAACGACAACCTCTGAGGGCACAGACTCCCCCTTCAGAATGCCCTGCAGCCATTCAGTGACATTCTTGATCCTGGTACCAGGGAGACATCGCACCATCCTGGAGTCACAATTACAGCCACAGAAACACCTCTCTGCATCCCTCACTATTGAGTCTTGTCCTTCTAGATGGTGGAAGGTATGGGTTTGGGAGCTGCTAGTGAGGAAGTCTTGATGACTTGCTGTACTGCATTCTGTAAATGATATGCAATACACCAATTGTGCCAAGCTTCTTGAATATTGTTGCAGTTGGTCCATCCAGGCAATTGCAGAGCATTCCATCACATTGCTGGTTTGAGCCTTGTACATGGTGGGCTTTGGTGTAGGATTGGGGAATCAGAATTTGAGCACTCACCTCAGCATACCCAACCTCTGACTTGCTATAATAACAATGACATGTATGTGATTGTCTCGTTGAGTTTCTGGTCACTAGTGACTCCACAGAATATTGTTGATGGGGTTTCAACCATAATTATGCTATTGATAGCTAGACTTTCTTGTTGACTTATAATCACATGGAAATTGGTGGTGTGAATGTTATTTAGCACTTTTCAGCACACATTGAATGTCTTCTGGCATTAGGGAAGAAGCTGTTCTTGAGTCGATTGGTATGTGACCTTAGACTTTTGTATCTTTTTCCCAATGGAAGAAGATGAAAGAGAGTATGTTCGGGGTACACGGGATCCTTGATTATGCTGGCTGTTTTTTCGAGGCAGCTGGAAAGAAAGATGGAGTCAATGAATGGGAGGCTAATTTGCATGATGGCTTTGTTACAACTCTTTGTAGTTTCTTGTAATCTTGGACAGAGCAGGAGCCATACGAAGCTGTGATACAATCAGAAGGAATGCTTTCTATAATGCATTTGTAAAGTTGGTGAGAATCATAGCAGACATGCCAAAGTTCCTTAGTCTCCTGAGAAAGTAGAGGCAATTTTGGGTTTTTTTAACTATAGTGTTAGCATGGAGGAATCAGGATAGTTAGTTGGGAACCTGGACACCTATAAATTTGAAGCTCTCGACCATCTCCACTTCATCCCTTTTGCTATAGACAGAGGCATGTCCTCCACACTGCTTCCTAAAGCCTGTGGCAATTTGTTGACATTCAGGGAGAGATTATTGTCATTGTACTAGTTCACCAAATTCTCTATCTCTTTCCTATACTCCATCTCATCATTGTTTGAGATCTGATTCACTACAGTGGTGGCATCAGCAAACATGAAAGTCGAGTAGGAGGGGAACTTGACCTCACAATCATAGGTGTATAAGAAGTATAGTAAGAGACTGAGGACACAGTTTCGTTGGGCACTATTGTTGAGGATGATTGTCCTCCTAATCTGTCTTCCTAATCTGTCCTCCTAATATTAACTGGGCAGTCTATAGAACCATCCTTCATAATTTTTGACTGCAATAGTTGTTTGTGCAGCCGATCCCCCAAAGGTTGTTCAACTTCAAATTGATCATTAATGGCTCCTTTTCTCTTCCTTCTGTCCTTTCTGAACACTCTGTATTCTTAAACATTACAATTATTTTTAGCTTTTAGATTGTGGCATGTCTGTGCTGCTCCAACCACATTGTAGTTCCCTACTGCGCTAACTGTTTCCAGGATTGGCATCTTGTTGCAATGATCCTAGACTTCACATTTTAGGTATCTTAGTGTCTTGTTTCACATTTTCATTCTGGAGTCTGGTACGTGACTATTTTGTAGGGGAAACTATGTTTGTACCCAGTAGCTGACTAGCTGCTGCTCTCCAATGTGTCGCATCTAGAAAGTCATGGAGTTACAGAGCCAGAGAGATATACAGCATGGAAACAGGGCCTTCGATCCAACTTGTCTATGCCAACCAGTAACTAGTCCCATTTGCCTGTGATTGTCTCATATCCCTCTAAACCATTCCCATCTATGTACCTGTCCAAATGTATTTTAAAGTTGTAATTGTACCCGCCTCTACCACTTTCTCTGGCAGCTCATTCCAAATTAACACCACTCTCTGTGTGAAAAAGTTGCCCCTTCAGGTCCCTTCTAAATCTTTCCCATCTTACCGTAAACCTATGGCCTCTAGTTTTGTGCTCCCCTACAAAAGACCTTGGTTATTCACGTTATCTATGCCCCTCATGATTTTATAAACCTCTATGAGGTCACCCCTCATCTACCTCATTGCCAGGGGAAAGAGTCCCAGACTATCCAGTCTCTCCTTATAATTCAAACCTTCTAGTCCCAGTAACATCCTTGTAAATCTTTTCTGCACCCTTCTAGTTTAATATCATCCTTCCTATAGCAGGGCAATCAGAATTGTATGCAGTACTCCAAATGACTTGTATAGTTGTAACGTATTATCCCAACTCCTGTACTCAGTGCTCTGACTGATGAAGGCAAGTGTGCCAAATGCCTCCTTCACCAACCTGTCTACCAGTGATGCCACTTCCAAGGAACTATGTACCTGCAACCCTACATCTCTCTGTTCGACAATATTTCTTGTCCTCTGCAACATCTACCACACCATTCCACCATCCACACCCCACAATTCCTCAACTAATATAATTTAAATTATTTTCAGTATGTGCTTCAATAATTCTTGTCTGATTTGATTTAGCTACATCCCAAATTTCCTAAACCATTCAATTTTAATTCTGAAAATCATTACAATTATAATGGAAACACAGAATAGACTTGAGCATAAAACCATGGACCTGCTTGGTCTACATAGATTGGCTACTGAACAGATAACCTGAATAACCTCATTGAACGACTGAGGGAATTGTAAATTTCCGATCATTAAACTACCATCTTCGCGAAAGCAGCCAGGGAGAAAGGCATCCTGTGCTCTCTCACACAACTCATAGAATTGAACAGAAAGTATTCTGGGGAAAATAACTGGCAGAACTCAATCTCTCATCACAACAAGGTGCTGCAGAGGGAAAGATAGGCTAATGAGAAAACAATTTTCAGCAGCACATGAATAGCGATGCAAATCAGGAAGGCAGGAGGTTGCCTGAGGTCTGCCCAAGAGCTCTCTCTCTTTCAGGGACACCTTGACTGTGAAGTCTGCACCACTTTGCACAGCTGTGCCTGCAGTCTCAGCATCTTCAACAAATGTTTAAAAAATGACCATTGCACTGACATATAAGCTGGTTAATAATCATTACAGAGAAGAGGCTGAGATGAATTGAATTACTCATTACAGTCTTCCTCGTCTGCCTGTGTCATCAGTGGTTTTAGTTTCTACTTTAATTTGCGTCCCTTGGTGGCCTTTCCCTTGCCATGGTGTGTTTCTCAAGCCTGGATTATGAGGTCCAATACTAAAAATAACCACACAGCAAATTCTTTTAAGGTGAACCAAAACGAGGCTTTATTAACACATTCACAATCCGGGGAATTGAGCGTGAGCCACATTCACACACACACACACACACACACACGTGAGCATGGAAGGTCAGTGAGGTTTTGAGTTGCAAAGCAAAAAGAAATCATATTGACATTAATTCATGAGATTAGAATTCAGCAAGTCAATGTTTAATGATATACCTTTCAGATGGCTTTGCAGGTGGAGGCAATGGAAGTGCAGCAAAATATTCATGTATTCTAGGAATTAGTTCACTTTTGAGGCAAATTACAAGGTTCTTTCCAGAGATCAGTCTTTGAGAGACAGAGAGAGATGGAAGCCAGAGGCAGGCTGCTAACCTGGAATCCTGTTTTCCCTCTTCTGAGGTTAAACCGTGACTGAAGAGAAGATCCAAAAGCTGTATAAGCAATTCAAACACTCAAGACTCAGGGTGGTTTGGATCGAGCCATTCAGCTAATGATAACCTTAAGGACACTTGTGAAAACCCATTCTATTTTGAGTAGACAACTTGTGGAACTACTAGTGCAATGTCGGTGGTAAGATATACCAATAGCTCTGTCTTTGTTCCGAGTCAACTGGTGCAGAAGTCACATCTACCTGTCCTTTGTGTTGGATTGGCTGGAATATTTATACAGTGAAAGAGGGTTGATGAGTTAGCTTCCATGTTTTTAAAACCAGAATTTAACCACGAGAATATGGAAAAGAAATATATTTAATTTTTTTTTCTTCATACCTCCCTAGCAACATAAAGAAAAAATCAAAAATCAGAGATATTGCTTTGTCATTGTATACCCATTGAATTGTGTGACACAGTAAGAGAACACCTTGCCTGCGTCCACTCTTTGAAAGAGAAGTCCAATTATTCACATTTTTCAGCTATTTTCCTATACTTCTTCAAGCATTAATATAACAAAATTATATTATGAGTGTTGTCTGTGAAATATTCTGCAGACACTTCGACCAATTTATCACATTTACTCATGGTTTATCATGTGAGACAAAGGACTGTGTTTCAAACTTGACTTTATTAAAAACACTCACAAGTTAAAGGAACAGTCCTTACATAGTCAATTAAGTTAACTTTCCCCAAAGTAGACTATTTGTCTGAGAAATAGATGTCAACCAACTTAGTGAAATTGATTAGGCAGCATGGTAGCACAGTGGTTAGCACTGTTGCTTCACGGTTCCAGGGACTTGGGTTCGATTCCCATCTTGGGTCACTGTCTGTGTGGAGTTTGCACATTCTCCTCATGTCTGTGTGGGTTTCCTTTGGGCACTTAGGTTTCCTCCCACAGTCCAAAGATGAGCGGGTTAGGTTGATTGGCCATGCTAAAATGCCCCTTAGTGTCCTGAGATGCATAGGTTAGAGGGATTAGCGGGAAAATAAATAGGGATATGGCGGTAGGGCCTGGGGGGTATTGTGGTTGCTGCAAACTCGATGGGCCAAATGATCTTTTTCTTTACTGTAGGGTTTCAGTGTTTCTGTGTTGGATTCTACTCACTGAGCTCATGATGACAGATGAACGCAGGTTCCTCTTAGCATGAAATGGATCTCGCACAGCTTCCTGTGTTGATTCATGTCGCAATAGCTTTGGTCGAATCTTCACTGGAATTTGTCTTGAAAATGGTTGTTTTCATCCTCTCACTTCTTTCTTCGAATATTCCATGGCTTTCAGCCAATGGGGTGACAGGACTGGGGGCTGTCACAACACCCAGTAAGATTAGGTCAGGTCATCCTAATTGTACACATCTCTTTTCAGGATATGGTCAATAGCAGAGAGCCTGGTTGAAATAAGGAATACACAATCATATTGTCTTCAGGTTGAATATCTCTGGAGGGTTTTAGGCCATAATGACTCTTCCCTTGTGAAGTTTGAACCTCTCTATTCAATAAGAGGTCTGGGTTCTGGTTTCATAACTTCTGTATTGATAAGGTGAATTATCTCTGTTCAACATGTGGGACAGTTCTGATTTGTGTCCCTGTTGACTTTTGACCTGTGGTAACATCAGAGAAGCAGTTTTTGCTGTATTAATTTAAAAGTGTCCAGTTTTATGTTGGGCCTAATTTCTAAGGCCACTGTCCATTTAGCGACAGTAGGTAATGTCTAAGAATGACATTGACATAATGTGTCATTCCTCTGCAGCATCCAGTGAAATATGGGTCAGATGGTTTGAGCTAATTGAAATGAAAAATATTAAGTGCTAGAAAGTCTCAGCAGACCAGGGAGAGGAAGGTTGGGTTAATGTTTAAGGCTGATGATGTCTCATCTGACAGGTTCCTGACCTTAGGCCACTGAACTAAAATGTTAACCTTATCTTCCTTTCTACGCATGCTACCAGATTTGGTCAGTCCCCCAGCATTTTCTGCTTTTTAGTCTCATACTTCCAGCAACTGAGTTTTTCTTTAATCTTTCGGTACAGTCGAATTTTTGTCAAATTAGTCACATTTTTCCAATAACAGCACTCACTGACCATCACAGTTTCAATAACACTGAACAGTTGGCAATAGTCTAAATAATATTGCTGAACAATCCAAGGACAAATGTGATATATTTGGGTGAGGTGGCATGGATAAATCACTTCAACTTCACTTTTATGATTTATTGTGTCACTTCAATCACAATGTGTCACTGCCTGGCAACTCATTCTAGTCTATGTGTTCTTTTATATGTATCGCAGCAATGGAAATTAACAGTGCATTTCAACAGGTGTGCATGACAATATCTAATAGCATTGCAAATTTTATGTCATAAACGGGATTAAAATAAAGGAAATACATTTAAGCAGTCTGGTGATCCAGTAACTTTTGTCTGTGAGACTCATTTTTGAGTCATCCATTTGACTATCTTCTTGTAAAATCTTTGGAAGAGAAGCTTATAACATAAAGTTCATAACTATCACCTAAAGATATAGTAACAAGAAGTTTTAATTCATTTTTTATTCATTTATGGAACATAGGCATTACTAACTGGCTAGAATTTATTGTAAGAAGTTTCATAACACCAGCTTAAAGTTCAACACGTTTATTTTGTAGCAAAAGCAATTAGCTCTCGGAGCGCTTGCTACTCCTTTGTCAGTGAGTGGGAATTCTGTTCACAAACAGAGCATATAAAGACACAAGCTCAATTTACAAAATAATGGTTGGAATCAAGTCTTTAAAGGTAATCGAGTCTCAAAGGTACAGACAATGTGAGTGGAGAGAGCGTTAAGCACAGGTTAAAGAGATGGGTAATGTCTCCAGAAAGACAGTCAGTGTGATTTTTGCAAACCTAGGCAAGTCATGGGGGTTACGGGTAGTTGAAATGAACCCAAGATCCTAACTGAGGTCTCAGCTGTCAGAATTCCCGCTCACCTGACGAAGGAGCAGCAAGTGCTCCGAAAGCCAGTAGCTTTTGCTACCAAATAAACCTGTTGAACTTCTTTTGCTACCAAATAAACCTGTTATGAGACTTCTTACTGTGTTTACCCCAGTCCAATGCCAGCATCTCCACATCATGATGAGAATTTATTGCCAATCCCTATTAATCCTTAAACTGAGTGGCTTCCTAGGCCATTTCAGAGGGAGTCAACCACAATTGCCATGGCTCTCGTGTCACATACAGGCCATACCAGGTAAAGACAGCAGATCTTCTTCTCTAAAGAATATTAGTGAACCTGATGGGTTTTTCCGACAATCAACATGATCGTTGGTAGATAAGTCCAGATTTTTTTTTATTGAATCTGAATTCCACCATCTGCCATGTTGGGATTCGAACCCGAGTCCCCAGAATATTAGCTGAGTTTCTCGATTAATACTCTGGTGATACTAGAACTAGGCCATCACTTTCCTTATATACTTGATCATCTCAGATGCCAAAATGAAAATTATAATAGCCCACTTACTGGCGATGTTATTAAAGTTGAATTCTCTCTCACTATGTTCATAAGAAACTTTCTTTGTTATGGGGAAATTTTGAATCTGTGGTTCAGTGAAAACACTTTTATCTTTGAGTCTGTAAGTTCCAGCTCTGTTTCAGAGGGTTGGGCAAATTGACTGGACCGATACTCCAGTGCAGTGCTATCTTTTGGACTAGATGTTAAACTGTAGCTCCACCTGTCCTCTCAGTTGGACATATAAAGTGATGCTTTTCAAATGTGTGTAAGGGTGTACTTACTGGTGATCTGGTCAAAATCTATCCTTCATTCGTGGGACATGGGCATCACTGGCTGGCCAGCATTTATTGTTCATCCATAGTTGCCCAAAATTAGTTGAGAGTCAACCATATTGCCATGGCTCTGGAGTCATGTAGGCCACACCAGGTAAGAATGGCAGATTACATTCCCTAAAGAATGTTGATGAACTAAATTTTCCCAACTATCGACAATGGCTTCATGGTCATGTCGCCAATAGATTCCTGATTCCAAGTACTTTTTGTTAAGTTCAAATTCCACCATCTGCCATTACCAGAACAGATTACCTGGTGGTTATCACCATTGCTTTTTGTGAAATATTATTGTTTCAGAATTGCCTACCATCTTTCCTATATCACAAATGTGATTGATGATTACTCATCACTTGGCCATAAAGCATTTCAGGGAATCTTTAGGTCCTGCAAAATACTTCATAAATGCAGTTCTTTTCTTTCTTTCCTCTCACAGTAGAAACCTTTGAAAGAAAATGTTAAACCTACCTAAATCATTTGAAGGTGATTTTTTTTTGTTTCAGTAGCAACAATCCTAAAAACAGAACAGATGTAATATCGATGCCTGGTTCTATTATAGGAAGTACCTGTAACCTAGTGTGTATGAATGGAGGAACTTGCTTTGTCAATGAACGAGACCAGCCAAAATGCAAGTGCAAGCCTCAGTATGCAGGACAGGAATGCGAAAGAGACCAGTGCAAAGACTACTGTCAAAATGGAGGAATCTGCTCGGCATCAACATTGGGTACTGTATATCATTACCCAGGAGTGGACAATCAAATGTTTAGTCTGATTGCATGTGGACTACAAGAAATTTACTTTTTCTAAATCATAGTTTAAATGCAATTCTACGCATTAAAATTGTCATTTGCATTACATTAATAGCGAAACTGCATGTTAGCAATTCTAAAAGTCTTGTTTGATTTAGCTTAAGAGCATTGTTCTTATATCAGGAGTATGAGCACAGTCTTGACATTGTTTTTCTTTATACAATGCATCAATACAGTTTTAATTTCCAAGTTCTGCCCAATGAGTTTGAGATTGGGAATGAATAGAACAGCTGTGTAATGTAAACCAAGACTTAAGGTGTCATTGTCAGTGATGGAATTGTAGAATATTTCTGAAAAACAGAAAAGGATAAAATGAATGTAACATCACAAAAATAAGCATGACATTATTCATATGCAGCTTATATTTTGAACTAGTATTTTTGTGTAGAAATTTAGTTTTCTGTAGTATTTTGCAAATGCTTTTTTTGTAAATTATATCGAGCTCAGTATGTTAATGTGTCATTTTTGCCTCGCTGCAGATTTGCAAAGCGTCCTATAAAACATTTGCAATATTCTGAAAATTTTTTGCAGTACAAATCCATGCTTGTAGAAACTAAGTGTTGATGAATAATGTTAATCAAGTGTGATAAGGCACTTTTTTGTCACTTTACCCCTCAGGAGATCTGATAGAAACATATAAGATGGTGAAGAAAATAAATAAGATAGAAACAGGGAAGTTGTTTCCACTGGCAGGTGAAAGTAGAGCTAGGGGGCATAGCCTCAAAATAAGGGGAAGCAGATTTAAGACTGAGTTGAAAAGAAATTTTTTCACACAAAGGCTTGTGAATCTGGAATTCCCTGCCCAGTGAAGCAGTTGTGTATACCTCATTGGATGTTTTTAAGGCAAGGATAGATACATTCTTGAACAGTAAAGGAATTAAGGTTTATTGTGAGCAGGTGGCTAAGTGGAGCTGAGTCCACAAAAAATTTTGGTCAAGATCTTATTGAATGGCAAAGCAGGCTCAAATAGCCAGGTGGCCTGCTCCTGCTCCTTGTTCTTATGTTCTTATGTAAGTTGTTGCCCTTCAGATATAAGATGTCCCATTTGACTTATCAGTAAAATCTTGAAAGTCGCCCATTTGCGAATTTGCTTTTGCTGCTGAAATCCTTTGCTGGTTTCAAGTAACTGGTAAAGAATCCTAATGTCAGATTTTTTTCTAAAAAAGTGTAGAGGACAAATTAAAATGCAAACCATCCAAGGAGTTGTGCTGCATGTCAGTGCTTAATCGTATTTTAAGCACAGCTTTCAGTACCATTTCATTCTGCATTTTTTAAATATAAACTTCCACGTGTCTAATAATCTGAATTTTATTTTCTAATATACCTAATGAAGCACACTAGCAGCTAATGGAAATTTATTGATGCGCTGCAAGAACTTCACTTCCCCTTAAATTATCCCAATTTATAACTTCCTTATTTAGAACGTGTTTCATACAGAGAAGAAAAAGTCAGGTAAAAGGGATGTTGACGGTGCCACTGTTAAATGTGATGGGTGGTAGCGGAATGAGTTTGGAGCAGCTGGAATTAAATTCACTGTCACGTTTCTGCGTGTAGAACAGAATGAACTGTCGATCAAACAGCCCATTCCCTGTATGTTGTTTGACTGCTTTGGAATACCAGTCACAAAGCATCAGCACAAAATGTGTGGTGCAGCTAAAGTGTCAGCATGAATTCAACAGGTTACTGAATTGGCTAAGCTGCAGTTTAACATATTAGGGGTTGATCCAATTCGGTTCTGTAGGTCCATTGCAATGCAGGGATGTAATAATGATTGTACTGCTGTTAAAGTGTCCTTTTTTTTTCTCTTTTACGTCTTTCTTTTCAATCTATTTAGGAAAACCAGCTTGCCGCTGTCCAATAGGATTTACTGGTCCAACCTGCAAGCAGAGAGTTTGCGACAGCTTCTGTCTCAATGAAGGTGTCTGCGATGTGAACATTGGAAATCAGCCCTATTGTTCCTGTCTGCCAGATTTCACAGGAGACAGGTGTCAATACAGTGAGTGTCATGGCGCAACAATTTACAGTAAAGGCTCAGATAGCGCTGAAGTTAATGGACTCGGCAGTGGCCTCATCCACTAGGTAGAAAGCCAGTGGCAATACAGACTTAGTCTTTCCTGCAAGCTCCAATGGGATTAAATGTCTTAACAGGTAATCTAGGCTTCCATGCCCTTCAAGGAGAAAAGAACCAATCTCCCAGGATGGCCAACGAGTGGGGTGGCTGACAGCTCTTCATTTCCAGTAGTACTACTGGGAGCAGTAGCCACTGCTATGACTGCAGAAGACTCTAAATAGCAGCATGGAGGAAGCCACAGAAGAGAAGTTAGTGGAGTTGGTGCACCGGGGTCAGTCATATAAGTCCCTTTCTCCAGGATGATGAATTGGGGAAGGGAGTTTCAGTGTGGCGAGCTGGGGAGGAGGTGCTTTTTTCAACAAGGGTAAAAAATATTTCCAATTTGGTAAGTAAGAGCCTCAAATGGACTACAAGTTGGAAGGCTATCCTATCACTTTCCTATCCTTTCCTATCACTGGCTGAATTTGGAGCGAGTTGGGAATAGGATAGCTACCCTTGTTCTCCCACCTGATTAAACATCCCCTTCAAAACTCCCAGTCATCTCCCAGAAGGGGCAATTAAATTTCATTGTTACTTATGACAGGGGAACAAAAGCAACAAGCATACACAAAACAGAGAAGCTAAGAATGGCAGGCTGTTTGTATAAATGGATATGCCATAGTATGACGAACGGTAATATGGGCTGAATATCTGGTCACTGGAAGAAAAAATGTTAAAATATAGTGGGTAAGTTAAAAACAAAGATAATAGCAACCACGCTATCCCCAGCATTGTTTGTAGTCATGAAAAGGACTTGCAGGTGAATTGATTTCAAGATTAAAATGGTATGTACAGAAGTTCCCCAAAATATAGTATGAAACAAAAACAATAGGCAGAAAACAAAAGGCTTTCTTGTCCATTTATCCAGCAAGTTACATGAGTTTATGACAGAATATGCAATACATTCTGATTCCTGCCAGTAAGGGGGGCAGAGCCTAATCATGCCAGGAAGCAAGCTGCAGACTGCTAGAGACACTATTGCACATGCACCCTGATTTTCCAGTACATAGGTGTACACTGGGAGCCCCATTGGACTATATCTTTGCTGTGAGTCATGAATTATTTCCGTAAATGTCTGTCATTGCTGGTCAACCTTTTTTTTTGTTGAACTCCTTTCTCAGTCCTCTTTTGCCAGCTCTGCCCTCATTCTTTTGTAATTGTCCTTACTAAGTTTAGCACAGTTGTTTCTGACCTCAGGTTCTCACTCCAAAACTATTGGCTAAGGTAATGATGAGGAACCTTTCTTTTCAGAGGATTGTGTGACTTTGGAAATCTCTTCCCCAAAAGGTGGCAAGTCAGAGCCTTTGAATATCAACAAAGCAGAAGTCAATAAATTCTTGATAAGCAAGGGGCTGAAACATTATCAACGGTAGACAGGAATGTGAAATTGAGGTTAAAATGAGATCAGCCATGATTTTATTGAATGATGGAGCAGGCTCAAGGCGCTGAGTGGCCTTCTCCTGCTCCTCACTCATATGTCTGTATCCTGGACGCACTGAGTGGGTCAGGTAGGCATAACCATACATTAATACTAATTATATGTAAATCTCAGTTTTACATGGATGTATGTGCATAGTCTATTTGAATTATGTGTGCAAAGCTAAAGAGTGTGATTAACACTTTCTCTCAATATTTTAACATTGTTACTCTGTTCCCTCCCTTCAACAATCCTTTCTTTTGCAACTCTTTTGTCGTATCTTGCAACCCCTCTTCTCTTTTTCTTTAAAATTTATCTATTTATTAGTGTCACAAGTAGGCTTACATTCACACTGTAATGAAATTTGCTGTGACAATACCCTACTCACCACACTCTAGCGCCTGTTCAGGTGCACTGAGGCAGAATTGTAGCATGGCCAATGCAATTAACCAGCACATCTTTCAGACTGTGGGAGGAAACACACGTAGACATGGGGAGAGCGTGCAGATTCTGTAAAGACAGTGATCCAAGCCAGGAATCAAACCTCGGTCTCTGGCTCCGTGAGGCAGCAGTGCTAATTACTATGTCACTGTGTCATCCCTGTGCTACTCTCCATCATATGTAAAGCAGTCTGAGACTTCTGTAAATCTTACTGAGCAATGTAAGTAATTGTTTTAGCACAAGGTCACCAAGCCTGGAAGGAGATTTGAAGTGAGAAGGAATTTCCTTTTTCCAAAACAATTAAGCTGTGTAGCTGTTAAGGATATATTTCAGTGAATATATGATTAGGATGAGATTGATCTTTTTTTTGAAGATAAGTTTGAAAGGTGAGATCAATTGCTTTATGCTACATGAACTAATGCAGTGGGAATTATGACCAGATTACATTTCTCATGTACAGTATCCCAGTGGTAAAATTACCGATAAACAAAATTATTTCTAAAATCTTCAAATGCTCAAACACATATATGAAACCAACCAAATTCAAAGCACACAATGCCTTTGTGTTAAAATTGTGAACAGTTACTTTCAGAATATATTTGTATTATTTCAAAGTAACTAAAGTATTTTGAATTAAGTATAAACTTAATCTAGTGAATTAAATGGCACTCAGAAAATGTTAGTGCCAATCAACACATTTCTTTCAATGTGGTCAGATTTAGTCATGAACATTGTCCCAATAAGTATGCAGCTTTCTGATACCCTGCCATAAAGTTATCATCCCTTCATTTGGCACTGGGGCCCTTTACATGAAATAACTTTGAAGTAGTTCAACTGAAATAAAAATCAGCTTGATTTTGAATCAACATTTGCCTGGTCTCAAGGGAGAGGTTGAATAAACTAGGATTGTTTTCACTGGAAAGACAGAGGCTGAGGGGAGACCCAATAGAAGTCAACAAAATTATAAGAGGTATAGACAGGATGTATAAATAGAGGCTTTTTTCCAAGGGTGAAAGTGTCAATTACATATGGGCACAAGGTTCAAGGTGAGAAGAGAAAAGTTTAAGAGAGATGTGTGAGGAATGTTTTTCATACAGAGAATGGTGAGTGCCTAGAACAGCTGCCAGAAGAGGTGCTGGAAGCAGGCACATTTTCAATATTTAAGAGGCATCTGAATAGGGAAGAAGTAGAGGGATACGGACTGAGTAACAGCAGAAGTTATTTTAGTTTGGTTAGGACCTTATGAACAGCACAGGCTTGGAAGGCTGAAGGGACTGTTCCTGTGCTGTAATTTTTTTTGTTCTTTGATCTTTTTTTTTCACAAATTAACCAATACGATGACAAAGGAAGATTTATTTGCTGCTCGAGGATTGAAATTAGATATTCATTAATCAGGTAGCAGATAAGATTCATAAATATCCTTACAAATTGTATTAAACAATGGGCAGCACAGTGGTACAGTGGTTAGCACTGCTGCCTCACAGTGCCAGAGGCCAGGGTTCAATTCTTGTCTTAGGGGTGACTATTTGTGTAGAGTTTCCACATTGCCCCCTTGTCTGCATGGGCTTCCCCCAGGTGCTGTAGGTTCCTCCCACACTCCAAAGTGCAGGTTAGGTGAAATGGCCCTGATAAATGTGTGGGACTCGGGAGATAGGATGGGTGAGAGGGCCTGATAGCGTGTTCTGTTGGACAGTCCAAGAGGCAGAATGGCTTCCTTCTGCATCCTTGGAATTTTATGATTCAGTAATGACTTAAGTGAAATTGGGGTAATTTCCAAATGAGAAACACTGGAAGTGATTTTGATGGGATTCTCCCAAAAATATTCTAAGTGTCGAATTGACATAAAAACTGGGGTAAATCCTGCTGGTTTTTCAGCAGAAATTTCAAAATGAATCTCCCGCACTCTATGCCTCACAGAGTGCCCAAGCATAAAAAATCTGTGGGCGGGGTCTATTCCCTGATTGGGCCACTGCGCATGAGCTGATTGGTCAACGCCAAGATTGACACATGCACTGTAGGCCCGCACTGCAACCCTAACGATCACTGACCAGCTCAATCACTAACCAGTCCCGCAATCCTTCCCATTACTACCCTTCCAACTTCTCTCCAAGCCCCGATTGCTGGTTCCCTACATATGCCCAGGCTAGTCCCAATTCCTGCTGCACTTCCTCCGCCCCAGTCCACCTCCCCCTTCTCTCCCCACTTTGCCTCTTGAACAATGCCAGGGGTCAAGCTAGCACTGTTAAGCTGGCAATGCCCAGGGGCACACCAGACCTTATGTCCAATCTCCCAGGGGACGTTGATGGTCGGGCTGCCAGCTCGCTGCAAGGGGGAAGTTTTGTATACTCCGCTCTGGAGTGAAGCACTCCTGATGGGGGCTGAGACACTAGTGGGCCTGGAGACTTCAGTCTCGGGTCTGCTAATAATAGTACAATGAGTATTAGAATAATTTTTTCAGCTCTGTGCCGATTTCTGAAGCAGAGGTGATGGCCCGGAAATCCGGCAGTCATAGACTCGTGAAGACCGTGGTGCTCAGCGGGGAGTCTGCGAAATGTTCTCCACTTGCATCAGCGCAGTGGGCTGGGAGAATTGCCCCTTTATATTCAATCCTGACACATGCTCTTTATTATTGTTAGAGGAAATAAAAAGCCACCTTCTAAAAATAGCAACCTCTGAAATGTAAACTCTAAAACAGGATTACTTTCAGCGAAAATGCTTGCAATTGTCATTATAATTTATATTTTCAATTTGTGATCTGCATTTAATTTTGTTCCAGATGTGTGCTATAACTACTGCATGAATTCGGGAAGCTGCAGAATTAACAATGATGGCAGTGCTCAGTGCATTTGCTCTCCACAGTTCGAAGGGGCAAAATGCGAAGTGGATAAATGTGCTGTGTGCCATGGAGGACAGTGTGTTGTGGACAAAAAGACAAGACAGGTGGCCTGCAAGTAAGTATTTTATGTTTGTTATTCATTGGGAAATGTTATCATTAAGAATATAAGCAAGCCAATTCCCTCAGCCAAAGGTATGGGGCACCTGCAGGTGATCTCGATTCATTTTCTGCAAGTTGCTTGGTTTTTCGAAACAGCTTTCAGTTCAGATTATTCTGTCATTCCTTCATCTTGAGGGCAATTTACATGTTTTGGCTGGAATGCTACTTTAATTTTATTAAAATTAACCTCCGCTCCTCTCCCCCCACCAAACGATTTCTGATATTGCTGTGTCTGTTTTAGCTGTTTCCCTATTAAAGTGAGGATGCATTGTTATTTTAGTCTACTGCACCACCTAGCTTCCATGCAGCAATTTACACCAGTGACTTCTTTTAAAATATTTCCTTGTAAAATCCAATTTACCATCAAATATTAGCTTCCAGAAATCTCTTTTGGATATGAACATTATAGATAAGATTACGATGTATTGTCCATCCCTTGTTCTCAAAGACGTTAATGGCAGGCAATGAAGAAACCGAGCTATAAAGTCAAGGTGGTGTACAACTTGAAAGGCAAGTTGTGCTTCAAAATGGTGAAGATGGAGTTTGGTAAGTGCCAGTGAAGAATCCTTGGTGAGTTGTTGCAACCTACAGGCAGGCAGTGTAGGCCAATGGTGGAGGGATTGGGTACTTAAATTAAGTGTCAATCAAGCATTGTCCCAGATGGTGCTGAGTGTTACAGCACCATCCAGACAAGCGGAGGACATTCCATCATACTGTTATTTGCGGTGTGAAATTATTTGTGTGCTTCAGAATCCTGAGCCTCTGACTTGTTTCAGTGGCCACAGCATTTATTTGGTGTTCCAATAAGGTTTTGAGCCACTGGGGATTCCAAAGCTTTTGGTGGCGATTCTCCCCAAAACATTCTTATTGTTGAACTCGCATAAAAACTAGAGTAAATCCCGCTGAAAAAATTGGCGGGAATTTGAAAATAAATCTCCCACGCTCTGTGCATAGCAGAGTGCACCAGTGTGAATCATGCTAAAATGCAGAGGGGCCTATTCTTACTGGAGAGATCGGCAGCGTAGCGCAGAACGGCCACTACACATGCACCGATTTATCAACGATGAGATTGGCACATGCGCAGTGGACCCACACTGTTGGCCTCCCAATCACTGGGCAGCCCTGCAATCCCTCATTGCTGCCCCTCTCACCCCTCCACAGCCTGATCACTGGCTCTCTGGATATGTCTGGGCTAGCCTTGATGCCCCACCCCCAGCTTACCTCAATGTCCCCTTCCCCCGCAACTCCAATCTCCCGATTTCCCTCCCCCACCACCGTAGACAACACCCTCCAACCCCCGACCCCCGCAGTCCTGAACCCCTCTTACAGCCCCAAATCCCCCTGAAGTCCTATCCCTCCCCTCCCCCTAGCAGGCTGACCTTCCCCCCTCCAACCCCATTGCCCAGCCCTGAAACCTGGCTTCCCTCCCTCTGTCACTCAGCCTGAATGCAGAGTGGCAGTGGGACCCCGACCGATCTCCACCAATCAGGCTGGGCCCCATACCAGACACTGCCTCCCATCAGGCCTGCCTTCCTCATCAGGTCCCACCTCCATTAGGCCCCACCTTGGTACTGCCGATGCCTGATAGACAGTGTCAAGGTGCCCCTGTGCATTGCCACTTTGCCGCTTGGGTAATGCCAGGGGACCCAGGCTGGCACTGCCAAGCTAAAAATGCCCAGGAGCACTCTGCAGCCCAACGATGTGGGGCATCGTTGGTCCTATTCACTGAGCGGGGCTGGGCCGCCAGCTCTCTGCACATGGGGAGCTATACTAAACCCTGCAGGAGTGAACCACTGCTGGCAACAGGGGATACACGAGTCATTGCCTGGCACTTCTGTGATGTGAATGTTGAGACTTGTATGTTGTCCAGGCTTTAACGGATGAAGGCATGGATTGTTTCATTATCTAAACAATTACGAATGGAGCTAAACAATAAATAATCATCAGAAATCATTCCACTGACATTAGGGAAGATCATTGGTGAAATATTTGAAGATGGACAGTGAACACTGGGTGTGATCTTTGCTCTCTTTCTCTTGGCCATACAGGAGAAAAGAGCACACAATATACAAGTTTTTTTTTAATGCATTTGTGGGTCATGGACACCGCTAGCTGGCCAACCTTTATTGCCATCCTGAAGTGCGCTTTGAGGGCAATTGACATATTTAGCAGTTAGCCACATTGCTGTGGCTCTGGAGTCAGGTAAGGACAGAGTTAAGGACAGCAGATTTCCTTCCCTAAAGAACATTACTGAACCTGATAGATTTTGTCAACAATTGCCATGATTTCATGGCCATCAGTAAATTCTTACTTCCAGATTATTTTATTGAATTTGAATTCCACCATCTGCCATGGTGGGATTTGAATCCATTGCCAGATTAAACTCAAGCCACAAGTTGGCTGCATATATCATTATTCTGACGTTCATAGAGGAAGATTCCCTGACGGAGTCACACAAGATGGGTTTTTTTTCTGGAGTGGTACTTGTAAATCTAAGCCCAAATTTCTTGAGGCAAATGCAAAGTCATCGGCAGAGAACGGAGGAATCCATTCATGAGGTGAACCACACTATGCTTCAGCCACATGAGCACATAAGATCAACCATTTAAAAAATGGCCAAACTCATGAAGAACCATATAGGGCATCACCTCCGAAAACTCATGATTCCAAATAAATCTGCTGGACTTTAACCTGGTGTTTTGAGACTTCTTATGTGCCCATCCCAGTCCATCCCCCGCATTGCCACCTCATGACTATACAGGACATTGAAAGATCCAGGGAATAGCTTCCTATTTAGAAAAAGCCCCTGGGAATTTGGGGTTTAGAAGAATGAAAGGTAACCTGATTGAAACTTGCAAGATCCTGAGAAGACTTGACTGGGTAGATATTGAGAGGATATTTCCTCTTATGAGAGGGACGAGAACTAAAGCTTAAAAAATAAGGCGTCTCCCATTTAAGACAGAGATGAGGTAGAAAAAAATTCTCTGAAAGGGATGTAAATTTGTGGAACTCTCTGGCCAGAGAACAGTGGAATCTAGGTCACTAATAGTTTCGAGACTGAATTGGTCAGGAGTTTTGATCAACGAGAGATCAAAGATGATAGGGGTATTCTGAGAAAGTTCACTTGATAGCACAAT
Organism: Sphyrna mokarran; assembly: GCA_024679065.1. NCBI lineage: Eukaryota > Metazoa > Chordata > Chondrichthyes > Carcharhiniformes > Carcharhinidae > Sphyrna > Sphyrna mokarran. Next base: position 68,370,225 of record JAGIQG010000011.1, on the reverse strand, counting down.
CAGGCTAGCCATGATCTTATTGAATGGCAGAGCAAGCTGAAGGAGCCAAGTGACCTACCCGTGCTCTTCATTAGTCTTCGTTGCCTTCTGTGCTGTAGAGATTCTATGCAGAAGCATCACATCAGCAAGTTGACATAACCTGTGGTGGTGAGCGACATGGTAGCACACTGGTTAGTGCTGCTGCTTTGCAATGCTAGGGACCCCAGTTCGATTCTTGGTTTGGGTCATTGTATGTGTGGAATGTGCACATTCTCCCCGTGTCTGTGTGGGCTTCCTCCAAGTGCTATGGTTTTCTCCTATAGTCCAAAAGACATGCTAAATTCTTCCTCAGTATATCTGAACAGGCGCCAGAGTGTGGCAATTTGGGGATTTTCACAGTAACATCATTGCAGTGTGAATGTAAGCCTACTTGTGACACTAATAAATAAACTTTAACTTTCTGATATTCTTGTGTTTGAAGACCATATAATCCAGTCGATAACATTCTGCAACTGAAGGAATTCAGTTTTGGAGACAGGTCCCATAACACTCTGAACCTTTGTGGCCTCATCAGTCTGGAACTCAATGTACTCCAATGGCCTCCCATATAGAACAACCTGATGCTCCACTGTGGTTGCTTGTGATATGCTACACTGGTATGCTGGTGTCCTTTGAAATGACCCAGAAGCAAAGTTCAGCACCACTGTCAAATTGATGGGTTACTGGCAGGGTGTGTGCATCTGGCAGGCTTACTTTGAAACAAATAAGCATATGAACAAGAGGCAGGAGTAGGCTATTCAGCCCTTAGAACCCATTGCATCATTAATAAGATCATAGCTGATATATTTGTAACCTCAGATCTGCAACCTACCCTATTCCAATAACACTCAACCTATTGTCCCATTTGCAGCTCCAATGTGTCCAAGAAGCCGATTCTTTGGCAGTAGATCCAATAATGAGGATTGCATCTTCATGCCTTCCTTGCTCCTCAGGCATTTGTATCCCTCAGAATCAGGAGAAGCTGAGCCTCTTGTTGAGGGATGGTCTGATTTAGCACCAGCTACAACCATCACAACCCCACTATGCTCTACCAACTGCTGTAGATGCGCCCGCTTGTGCCTCCCATCCCCCGAGTTCACAATTAGCTCAACTACACAGCAAATTCTCTGCAAATCAGCAGACTCTGCTTGCACAATGGCCACTATGTGCCAAAGAATGAACTGCTCTCTGCTCCTTCTCCTGTTATTCATTGTTAGGGAGTTACTCCTGCTGGCATTTTAGCTGTACTGTCACCCCCTTTCCATGGATGTGGGTGTCACGGAGGCACAGTGGTTAATGTGAGTGCCAGGGATCCAGGTTTGTTTCCAGCCTTGGGTGACTATATGTGTGGAGTGTGGGTGGGACCTAGGTAAGACTCTAGTAGATAGTCGGTGTAGACTTGATGGACTGAATGACCTCCTTCTGTACCACAAGGGTACTATGCGGAAGCACCACATCCTGTGGCGGTGGGAATTGCCAGCACATCAGCTTTTGGCCCCATCTCTGCTGCGCAATGAAAATTCAGCCCACTAACTCTGTTTCTCTCTTCACAGACACTACCAGACTTGCTGAGTTTTCCAAGTATTTCCTATTTTTATTCCCAGTTTTCAACATCCGCAGTATTTTGCTTTTGATTCTTATTCTGCATCAGTTATGACTCCAGACAGGCCATAATTTGCCCACCGAGGGAATTGGGATGGGCAAAGGGCAGACAATGGAAAGGGCCATTGACCGCGGGTTGGATTTTACAGTTTCGGGATGAGCAAGGCCATAAAATCCCACCTGGAGAGTTTTCTCCTTAATCTCTGTCAAGTTCAGATTTGCAAGGACTCCTTGGTGCTACAGAAGCTAAGTGCTACCTTGAACTTAGGCACTTACTTCCACTGTACCTCTGCAATTCAAGTCCTGTGTCCATGAGCTTATTTGTATCTGCGTAACAGTGAAATCCCCTGTGATTAAACGCTACAGTGCGCTTGATGTTTGAACTCGTGTCCAGTAATTTATATCCATGTTACACAATTAATTTTATGTTGAATTGAATCAGCTAACAGGAAAGTGGTAATATAGAGCTACAGAATCTGAAATTAAAGCAGTTATGTTGTTACCACTGAGACCCGCTCAATCTGATTACAATTCATGTTGGGTAAAACACAAGAGTGACTCAATTATGTTGTACAATATTAGCATATGAATACCTAAACTCTTTGTATGGAGCTCACCCACTATTATAATGTTTTTGTTTGATTAACACTTTGCTTATAGCACTAGGTATGGTATTATTGATTAATGCTTTGTGTATTTACATATATCACATATAGCCTGGTGTCTGCCCCAAAAAAGAAACTGACAATTCTGACAAGTTATGCTTTAACCTAAAGAAACTGGCTGTTTCCACATTGTTCCTTCAAAATGATTCAATCTGTGCAAATCGAAGGTTGATAGAGTTTGATTTTTTTAGACAAGAATGGCTAGCTTAAAAAAAAACTGCTCGTTGGAAAAAGAAAGTGGCTTTTACATGGATGCTTCTGCAATCTGGTTGTTGCCGTATAAAAAATCCCACTCACCTGTAGATGTGGCTTTCTTATCACTGTCATCAGAGAAGCACATTAAATTTAAATGATAATGACATCTGGAAAGATAATTTCTGCTTTAAGTAGAGAAAAAAAGTGTCCTTTACTACACACAGCACATACAGGAAATCTTCACATCTTATGATTCTTTGCACAGCTATAGGGTATAGATGTAGGCTATAATTACAAAGTAGAAACATTTCTAAATTGTATTTGATTAACTGGACCTCAAATCTCAAACTCAACCCTATTTCAGCATATTTCAATTTCAGGGGACATCATCCAGCCTCTTGCTAACTTGGAAATGTTCCCAGTGTAGAGCTGATACACATGTACAAGTGTGTCCGTATAAACCAGCTTTTGTCATTGCACTGGGCATCCTGATGTTGATACCATTTGGAAGTCGGTTTAGCTCAGTTGGCTGGACAACTGGTTAGTGATGCAGAGCGATATCCAACAGCGTAGGTTCAATTCCTGTACTAGCTGTGATTATTCATGAAGGCCCTCCTTTGCCCCTCCCTTGAGCTGTGTTGATTCTCAGGTTAAATCACTACTAGTCAGCTCTTACCTTTGAGGCTTATGGTTATCTGGGACTATGGCGAGTTTACTTATTGTGACCATTAGCATTGATTTTTCTTAACAGTCAAAAACTCCAGTGCTAATATACTGAATTCATAGCACAAAATAAGACATAGCAATTGGATTTTAAAAATCTTCAGAGAAATAGTCTGTTGAAAAACCTTGCAGTGATTAATAGCATTAAGCTTGTAACTGGTTATGTGAAGCAGTAAATTGATCATTCAGTTGGATTTCATTGATGTATTTTTCACTAAAGTGAAACGATTGTTCACTCTCATGGAAAAATATTTTCTGACTCAATGTAAGCAATTTCTCGTGCAACAGAGCATTCCATTGAATACATACAGGCGCCTGTAATTATGGTTCTTGTAGCATAATCTGGAATGACATTAGTCTCACTTTGTTGATACAGTTGCACAAATGGAAGGATTGCATCCAGCTGCCTGTCTTGTGATGGATACTGTTACAATGGTGGCACTTGCCAGCTGGGCCCACACTCTGAAATGCCCACATGTGTGTAAGTGTATACTCTGTACTTTAAACTTACCGTGTAACTATATCCTTTCAAGCACCCATATACCTTAGGATGAGTTTAATATGTTGACTAATGTCCATTTAACTTTTAATTTGAGGAAACATAGATGTATTTCAGAACATTGGCAATAGAGTAGCTTTATTTTAATATTTAAATAGGTTATAACTCAACACAAAGGAAATGTCATAATCAGCAGTACTGAACAAGCTCCACAAATTTGCCTAAATAACCAAAGCCAACAAATCTATTGTTCAGAATATTAGAGTTTCACCGAAGTTCATGGGATCAAAGAGTTTTTTTTAAAGCTGACACCTTAGATGTAGAGTAGTAGTTGACCCTGAAGGGAGGGTTTGATGCTAAATCCACTGGAAAAAAAAGGCTCTCTGGCATTTCCATTTGCCCTTCTTTAAGAGAATTGTTGTAAACATTGCTTTAAGTTTGACTTTTCTTCTGCATGTGAGGCCAGAGTACCAGCCTGCATAAGGCACTCCTTACAATATTGAGTGGATTAAGTGAAACTCCACCACCCCATGCATTGAGGCCCTCTGAGAGCTGGCAAACCCCACAATAGGCAGGTCCCATTTTATAGCAATTGCTTTTGCTTGGGTCAGGAATGCCATTCTGGAAGTTTGCTGCATGGTCAGGATATCACGGATCCAGACTCCAGCATAATCTGTGCTCCATTAATTCCAACAGAAAATATAATTCATAATACAATATCACCAAATTCCAGAGAATATCATTAGATGCAACAGATGTAATTTTTTTTCATTGAATTATACTCTGTTGACTCAACTCTTCACTATTTTCTCAATCCCATTCTCTCTCTAACCAGTAAGAAGTTTCACAACAAGTTAAACAGGTTTAACTGTTAACATGTTAACAGGTTGAAATCCAATAAGCTTATTTAGAATCACAAACTTTTGGAGTGCTGTTCCTTCATCAGGCGAGTGATCGGGACTCATCTGATGAAGGAACGATGCTCTGAAAACTTGTGATTCCAAATAAACCTATTGGACTTTAATGTGGTGTTGTGAGACTTCTTACTATGCCCACCCCCTAGGCATAGTGGGGCATCTCCACATCATGACTTTCCAACAATATCTTGAATCAGTCCATGTTATTCATTTCAGTGGTCTTCCCTACTAACCTCCCTCTTGCCCAAAGTTCCTAATTGTTAGCAATGTGCGTTAATTGTTAACTATTTGTTCTTTTGCTCTTTGAGCTTTTTACCGCAGTGAATAATTTGGCTACATCAACCGTACCAATCCCTTCACGTTGGTGAAAACTGAAAACTGGGCCATTTCAATATCTTCATGCAGAGCTTTCTTAATTAATTCTAAAAACAAACTTTGATTTTGATAGCTGGGAATACCTTGTTTTTTTTTCTTTTGAAAGCTACCTTTGAAAGCTACCAATAAGGATCCTTCCAACCTAAAGAGAAAATGCTGGAAAATCTCAACAGGTCTGGCAAATCTGTAAGGAGAGAAAAGAGCTGATGTTTTGAGTCCAGCGTAGAAAGTGGGAGATCTTTATACTGCAGGATGAAATTAAAGATGAGTCACAGCCTCAGAAACCAGGAGAAAAGACTGCTTATCGCTGTCCACAGAGAAAATAAAGGATGTGAATGGCCAAACGGCAGAAAAGCTGTAAGCTATGACAGGTGGAAATGCTGGGGTGGGGGGGGGGGGGGGTACGGGGGAGGGGGGGGGGGGTCGGGTCAGGAAGAGATGGTTGCAGAGCTGGGGTATGTAGAATGTAGAAAAGGGGAAGCGGGGGGGAAAAGTCAGGGTAGGGGAATAAATAGGGGGAAAGGGTAGAGGGGAAGGAAAATGAAGAAAGACAGTAAAGAAGTAAAAAGTAGAGAACAGTAAAAAAAAGTTAAAACAAAGGGGGCCGAGGTGGATAGAACAAATCATCAGAAGTTGTTGAATTTGATGTTGAGACTGGAAGGCTGCAAAGTGACTAGCCAGAAGATGGGATGCTATTCCTCCAGTTTACTTTGAGCTTCACTGGAACATTGCAGCAGGGCAAGGACAGATAGCTGGGCATGGGAGCAGGATCAGGTGTTAAAATGGCAAACAAATGAAAGTCAGGCTCTTGACTGTGCACAGACCGAAGGTGCTCAGCAAACCGATCACCCATCTACCCTTGATCTGTCCGACATAGGGGAGACCATATTGGGAGTAGCGAATGCAATACACCAAATTGAAAGAGTTGCAAGTGAAATGCTACTTAACCTGGAATGAGCATTTAGGACCTTGGATGGTGAGCATAGAAGGGGTAGAGGAGCAGGTGTTACACCATAGCATAGAAGAGGTAATGCGGTAGGTGTTACGATCCTGCTCCCATCCCACATGTCTGTCCTTGGTTTGCTGCAATGTTCCAGTGAAGCTCAATGTAAACAGGGGGAACATCATTTCATCTTCCGGCTAGGTACTTTACAGTCTTCTGGTCTCAACATTGAATTCAACAACTTTGGGTGATTTGCTCTACCCCACCTTGGTCTCCTTTGTTTTCATTCTATTTAATTTTTTACTGTTTTCTACTTTTTATTTATTCCTTCATTTTTCTTCTCCCTGCACTCTTTCCCCCTGCTTCATCCCCCTTCCCTTATCTTTTCTGCCTCCCCATTTCGCCATTTCTACATTCTATCTCAATCCTATTTTCCCCTTCCTCCAACATCCTCATCTGTCATAGCTTCTGTGTGGACAGCAGTCTTTTCCCTCAGTTTCTATGGCTATGATTTATCTTTCATTCCCTAGTATCTCCCATTTTCTATGCCTTTTAGAGGGTCATCCGGACTTGAGACATCAGCTCTTTTCTCTCCTTATACATGCTACCAGACCTGCTGAGATTTTCCAGCATTTTCTCGTCTGGTTTCAGATTCCAGCATCTGCAGTAATTTGCTTTTATTAATAAGTATCTTCCTTGTGATTGGGGAATTAGAATGACACAAATTACTACAAATGAGTTCTTATCAATTTAGTTCACAGTAATCCAATCATCTCTTTTGGCTTGAAATTTCATGTTATACTCATATAATTCTCAGCTGGGGTTATTTATCATTTCTCATTAACTTCATTCATCTACATCGTTCTTTTATGTCATGCTAAGTGTTAAAAATGAATACAAGATTTCTGTATTTTGCATACACACATTTGAGTAATCGTATGTTAACTCTTTCTCACGTGGACACATTTTCTCACCAGCTTTGCTTTTATAACCCTAACAAATATCAGCATCTCATGTCATTCCTTTATTTTTATAAATCATTTGTTATTAAAAGTCCAATAGTTCTAATATAGAAGAAAAGTCAATATCACAATCATTAACCTAAAACAACAGTTTAACATGTCAAGTGGCCATCTAGATGCCATTGGTATGCGTGTAATTCAGTATTAACTTTATAAAACTCAGTTTAAAGACATCTTTTTTTATTATTATTCATTCAGGGAACATGGGCTTGACTGGCTTGCCAGCATTTATTGCCCATCCCTCTTGTCCTTGGAGGGGATTTGAGAGTAACTCACATTATTGGATCTCATTCGATGAGCCCAATACTAATTCAGATGGCTCTTGCATCTTTTGTTATTAAGTACCAGTACTTATTATGTACTAGCGCATTAGTACTAGTCGACATCTTTATGGAAATAATTACAATCACTCAGTGCTTGAGAAGCAGAACATTGCTCTCATCATTTTGTCTTGATGCCTTTCACAAGGGACATAACTGCACCAAAGCATGGGAATTACACATCATGTAAATTATGTCATTACATTGTAGATCGTTTCATAATGAAGTAAATAAAAATACAATAATGAAGTTATCTAACTTATTAGATTGAGATATTGATTCCCCTTTCAGCCAAATTGTATTAATTTGAAAAACCTTTTGTGCCATTATCGTCATCTTATTCTCTCAGTGTTAATAGTTTCCCATTTGCAATCCCAGCACAATAAATTAAGATTTGTGTCTCCTTCTTGTGATTTTTAGCACATTATTCAGGCAGAGTGTCAGACATAAAAGAATTAAGTGCTAACTCACACTACTAGTCAGTGCTGAAAGATATTAACATTTCTACTGAGCAAAACAATAAAGCACAAACTAAATAAGAGAAAAGGATGAGTTACAAGGCCGCCATAGCTGAATAGGGCTTGAGTTCGCATTCATAAAGTGTAAGAGCAATAGTTCATTGCTATCTTTACATTATCTTTACATGGTGTAGGTTAGAGGGTCATTGCTTTTTCCTAATTGGTCAGCGCAACATCGAAGGCCGAAGGACTTGTTCTGCGCTGTAATGTTCTATGTATTACAGAGCTGTTGCCAGTGGAATTAATGCTTTACTGATATCTCAAATTATATCTTCTCTGTGTACAGCACAAGGTGGAATCCATTGCATCAGTATTAATACAGGAGCAAAAGTGCATGTATATTGTGATGCATATATCACTAATTTCCATTTTGGCTATAACTTTTCCTTGATTCAGGGCTAAGTCTACCTATGGGCATAAAAATGGCATTGTGAGCCCATTATTTTCAATTCTTTCAATTTAAAGTTGTTCTTTGTAGCTATACATTGTAATGTTTCTGCTAAAGTCAGAGCTGTAATCAGTAGTAGCTTCATAATTGAAATTAATTTTCTTTTGGAATGTCTGAAATCTGACTATATTGTTTATTAGTTATGAATACATAATCCCATGGACAATCATCAAATATGAGTTCAGGTCTATCATGGGTGACATTCTCGCTGTGTCTGTGTAGGCTTCCTCCGAGTGCTCCTCTTTCTTCCCACAATCCAAAGATATGCAGGTTAGATGGATTGGCCATGATAAATTGCCCCTTAGTGTCAGGGGGATTAGCAGGGTAAATACGTGGGATCACAGGGATAGGGCCCAGGTGAGTCTGATGTCTTTGAAGGCTCAATAGGCCAAATGGCCTTCTTCTGCACTGTGTGGGTTCTATGATTCCCAACATAATGAGTTCCAATTATAGAATCACACAAGTGTCACAGTGCAGAAGGATACCTTTGGCCCATTAAGTCTGAACTGGCTTTTCAAATGAGAGTTATGAATTTGTGCCATTTTCTTTCCTTTTTCCCATACCCTGCACCTTGTTTCTATTCAAATAATGATTTAATACCCTTTTGAATGCCTTAATTGAACCTGCCTCTACTGCACTTCCAGTGTATTCCAAACCAAAACTACTTACTGTGTGAAAAGATTTTCCTCACATCACTTTTGCTTTTGTCACCAGTCACTTCAAATCTGTACCCTCTTGTTCTCATTCCTTTTACGAGTGGGAACCATTTCCCTTAACTACTCTGTCCTGCTCCCACATAATTTTGAACACCTCAATCAAATCTCCTCATAGCTTCTTTTCTTCAAGGAGAACAATCCTATACCTTTCAATCTATCCTTATAACTGAAGTTTCCCATCCCTGGAACCATTCTTGTAAACCTCTTCCTCATTCTCTGCAATGCATTTACATCCTTTTTATAGTATGGCACCCCAAACTGTACATGGTAGTACAGCTGAGGTCTAACTCGAGTCTTGTTTTATTTCAGTATCACCTCCTTGTTCTTGTCCTCTGTGCCCAAAATAAAGCCCAAAATAAAATATGTTTTAATAACTGCCTGCTCTCTCAAATATCTATACACATCTATTCACCACCTGCTCTCTCAAATATCTATACACAGGTCCCTCTGCTCCGACAACCCTTGTGAATTGCACTCCTTATTTCATACTGTTTGTCCATGTTTGTTCTACCAAAATGCAACACCTCACACTTCTCTGCATTGAATGTCATTTACCACTTATCTGCCCACTTCACCAATGTGCCTATGTCCTTTTCAAGTTCTACATTGTCCTCCTCACAGTCTACAGTGCTTCGAAGTGTTGTGTCATCCACAAACTTTAAAACTGTCCCCTGCACTCCAAGGATCTTTAACAAACATCAGAGAAAGCAATAATCTCAACACTAACCCTTGGGAAACACCACTAAAAACCTTACTCCAGCCTGAAAAATATCCATTAACCATTACTTGCTATTACCTATTACTCAGTCAATTTTGTACTGATTGGATGTAACAATGGATTGTTACATCCATTTTATTCCATGAATTGTAATTTTTCTCACAAGTCTGTTGTGTGCCATTGTATTGAATGCCTTTTGAAAGTCCATGCACATGCCAAAAACCTCCAGCAAGTTGGTTCAATACAATTTTCCCTTTAGAAATGTATGCCAGCAGATCCTGATCAACCCAATTTTTCTATGTAACCATTAACTCTATCCCAAATAATTGTTTCTAGAAGCATCCCCATCAGTGAAGTTAAATTCATTGATTGGTGGGTTTATCCCTATAACTCTTCTTTTGAACAGGAATGCTGGGGGTCTGTCTATCAAATTCTAAGTGCCGAATTCACATGAAAACTGGAGTAACTTCCACCGATTTTTTAAATGTGATTTTCAGAATGAATCTCTCACACTCTGACTATTGCAGAGTGCCCAAGCGAGATTCACTCTAAAAGTCACACTAGAAAGGCTAGCAGCATAGCATGGAGGAAGAGACTGTACGTGCATCAATCTGTCGGCGTAAAGATTGGCGCATGTACAGTAGTTCCGCACTGCCGGCCTCTTGGTCACTGGCTGATCCCAAGACCCTGCATCGTTGCCTTTCTGACCCCCATAACTAATCACCAGCATCCTCTCCACCACCGCCCCACCCCCACCCCTCAGACCTCTGCGGGCCAGCCCCGATGTCTCCCCCCATCCTTTGGCCAGAATCGGTCTCCCCCCACGTTCCCCCCACCCCCCTCAGCAGCCCTAAGCACCAACCTCTTCAGCAGTCCAGACCACCCACCACCCTCCAGCAATCTGAACCCTCCCACCACACCCCGGCAGGATGACCCTGCACTCTATCCAGATGACCTGCCCCAATCACCCTCTTCCCTCCCTTCGCAATGATCATTGTGCAGAGTGGCAGCAGCAACCCCCACCCGGCTCTGAAGGCCCACCCCCCCCCCCCCCGCCTCCCGAGGCCCCATTCCCTCTGGCCCCGCTCTCCTAACACTGCCCAGTGGGCAGTGCCAAGGTTCTCCTTAGACACTGTCCAGGGTGCACTCTCCCATCACTGACCTGAGTGTCCTCCATGGCCTCTGTTCCGGCCAGCGGGGTCAGGCCACCAGCTCCCCATTAGTGGCGAGTAGGAGTAAACCCCATTGGAGTGAACTGCTCCTGGCAGCCAAAAAATGCTAGTGGGCCTGGAGACTTCAGTGCCGAGTCCACTAATAAGATTTAAATTGAAATTTAAATATGGAAATCAGCTCTGCGCCGATTTCTGGTGTGAAGCTGATAACTCCAAAAAACTTGGAGCAGGAGACGCACAAAGGCTGGGCTGCCAGCGGAGCACCTGCTAACTGGCCTCCACTGATGTCTCGTGTCCTGTTGCTTTGCTGGAATAGGCCTGCAGGCTGGGAGAATCACCCCATAATGAAATTCTCAACCCTATATCTCCTTTTACCAGCCTCTTACTATTTGTATGTGTATAAATATAGTGCATAGATCTCTGAAAGTTGGTACTCAAGTTGATAAGGCTGTTAGGAAGGCATATAGTGTGTTAGCATTTATTGATAGAGGGATTGAATTTCGGAACCGAGATGTCATGTTGCAACTGAACAAAACTCTGCTGCGGCTGCCACATTATAAGAAAGACGGGGAGGCATTGGAAAGGGTGCAGAGGAAGTTTACCAGCATGTTGCCTGGTATGATGGGTAGGTCTTATGAGGAAAGGCTAAGGGACTTGAAATTATTTTCATTAGAGAGAAGAAAGCTAAGAGGTGACTTAATTGAGACATATAAGATGATCAGAGGGTTAGATAGGGTGGATAGTGAGAGCCTTTTTCCTCAGATGGAGATGGATAACACGAGGGGACATAGCCTTAAATTAAGGGGTAGTAGTTATAGGACAGCTGCTAGAGGTGGGTTCTTTACTCAGAGGGTAGTAAGGCGTCGAATGCCCTGCCTGGAGCAGTTGTGGACTCATCAAGTTTAAAGGCATTCAAATGGTCAGTGGATAGGCATATGGATAGCATTGGAATAGTTTAGGATAGAGGATCATAAAATTGGTTCCATTGGTCGGCGCAACATCGAGAGCCGAAGGTTCTGTACTACGCTGTAATGTTCTATGTTCTAAAGGACTTTGGTATTCTCCTTTTCTCATAATCCCATTCGCTTCTCCTATTTACTTTTTCACCTTCCCTCTGAGCCTCCTGTACTCCTCTTGGTTCCACCCAACACTTGTCATATGCTGACATTTTCTTCTTTAGCTTAATTTCTATTTTCTTTTTCAGGATCAACTTGCCCCTCAACTCTCACATACATAGAAGAACATGTTGTGCCCTCCCCACACCCTGCCCCCCCAGGCAAAGATCAGGCATTTTTTTGACATAATCCTGATTATGTCACCAGTGAGGGGAGGGAGGAACTCACACTGACATTTTGCCAGTACAAATCTCATTATGACCTTCTCGTGAGGTTTAGTGGTCATTAAGAGATTTATACACATGGAGAACGAGTCCCATGACTTTCTTCTTGACTCTGTCTCCACAATACTAATTAGTATTAACTTACTAATACTAATAGTATTAACTTACTATTTTCTTACCATACTTGTGGTATCTGTTGCTGCTTGCATTTTGTGCATCTTAATATTCTCTGTATTGTGAATACAGAGGAGCATTAATTCAATGGTAGCAATAAATCATAGACTTAAGTTCTCGAGAAAACTATGTGTCTAATAATGATTGGTGCTGAAGCAATAGCAAACTGAAGGATTAATTAGGATTGAGATAAATTAAATTGAGGCAAAAAGTAGTACTTATAAAAATGAATGGATTATATTGCAGGTCCCTTGTTGTATATTTTTAAAGCTGTGACTGTACTATGTGATCATTTTACTGAGATTATAATGTAATGATTTCATAATCTTTTTTTTCATTCTTTCCAACAATTGAAAAATTGAACTCATAATACTTAATAGACACATATTTTAAATTTCTGCCAATTCTGCATGAAACATTCCTTCAATTGAATTAGGTTTCAAGTCATGGGTAGGAAATTCCCCCCCTCCCCACTCTGTGACATATGCTGTCACTGTCAATTGGGTTTCCGATTGTTCACAACCTCTGAGGAACCCAGAGTTGCCATTGGCAGGGCTGGAAGATCTTACGGGTGGGAATATCTGGAAAATTCCACCCATTAAAATGCATTTCTGTTCTGTTAGCACCTAGGGTATACTAAGAAACTTAACAAAGGTTTTAACTGAAGTTGTTGAACTTAATGACCTATATCTGTGAAATGTGTTGAAGTGTTCATTTCATTATATATCACTATAGCCCCAAAGTCACAAATTACACCTGTCTGTTAGTTGTCTTGCAATATTAAGGGCGAGGTTCTCTGGCCTCCCTGTGGCATGTTTTGCAGGGATACAGCCTTTGCTGGCAGAGGGATCTTCTGGTCCCGCCACTGTCAATGGGATTTCCCATTGATTCCACACAATGCCCATGGTGAAGGATGCACCCATGGGCATGAATCTTTTTAACGAGATATCGATTTACTGTGAATCAGGTGGAATCTAACAAACACTAACGTTAATTTTTATAGTTGTTGAATAGCTAAATTCTATTTCTTCGTGTTGGGTGGTTTTGCATATGAATTGGTTCTGGTTATTATTGTTGTCTTTCTGTGCACTGCAGGGTTTTATGGTTCATTTCTAAATTGCGTAGGTGTCTGTCGAATCATTAGTTTTTTAGCTGTACTTCTGAGGAAGAATTTGCTGTCAAAAAATACCTCTCATCATTTTGGAATACCTGCGATGCCAGCTCAGCCAATTAATGACTTTTCAAGTTCAGCTATTAATGTTATATTGCTGCCAATATGTACATAGCAGAGTGTCACAAAAAGCAATGAGATAACTGATCAGTTAGTGGTTTTTGATGGTGTTGGTTGAGGGATAAATGTCGGTGAAACTATCAGAAAACCCTTCTTCAGAAGTTCCATGGGACTTTTTACACCAACTTAATAAAGCAGAAAAGGCATCAGTTTAACATCTCACCAGAAAGACGAAATAATCACTACAATTAATACAACTAAAATGACAGAAAGGATGAACCATATTCAGGTCAAGCTGGAAAGGATTGACAGATTCCCTTTCCTTGATGAAGTGCAGTATATTTTGGGCTTTATAATTTATCTGGATTCTGTGTCTTGAGGAGGCAGGTTGTAATCTCTCATTCCATTGTCTCAACATTTTATTTTTTGTCCTGTTGGCGATGAGGGATAGGACAGAGATTATGGTGGAACTGCGGAACTATTCAGCAGCTTTGTTATTGGCCAAAACCCTCTATTAAAATAATGAGCATATTCCTTCTGGAAGAAAGCTTTCATGACTATCAGAAATGCTGCATTTATTTCACTTCCATCATCAGCAGTGGTACTCCCGTCATGACAGGAAACAGCCACTAATCCCACAGACTGAAAACAGATTGAACATTACAGATAGAAGACAGAAAGGAAGAGAGGGAAAGATAGAGAAAAGAGGACAGTAAAGAGAGAACACATTAAATGGCATTTGGCTATCTTTTTTAAAAGTTGCAAAGACAGAGCTTGTCATTTTTCACATAATATATGTATACCTTTAGCTTGAGTGAATGTGTCAAGACTTTGCTTTGGTACTGACATATTCACACCTTCAAAATTGTGCAATTTATCAAGCTTGCTTCTTTTTTCTTCTCTTTTTGGGATACTGTAGGTATGGCTTCACTATACGTTTGTGTACGTCAGTGCACTTTTTCCCATGATTCTGCTAACTTGAGGTTTCCTCTATTGAACAATATCAGCTTGTTTGAACATGCTACCATTCACGCCGGCAGGATTTTTCCATCTTGCCGGAGTGAACGGAGGTTTGTCTGGCTGCCAAATTCTTCAACTTTGTTGCAGCGAAGCATGGTGTGAACGGCCAGTAACATCGCAACCTTCAACTTTCCTTGTTGTGTCGTGTCAGTTACGTGATGCATGGTAGTAATATTCTATTCACAAATGTTATCTCCCTCATTGGTATCATGTAGGAAGGAAAGGGAAAAAGGATGCAAATTTGTATGTTTATTTATTTATATATTTTTTGGACCACCTGACAACTCAAAGCACTTTACAGCCAATGAAATATATTTGAAATGTAGAACTGCTGTAATTTATGAAATTTGGTATAAATTGATTTATTTTTGCTATTTGCTACTTATTTCAACACATTTTTGTATGCATTTAAAAACATAATAGTATGCAGCAAAGTGTCAGAACATAAAGCACGTAAATATATAAAGTAGCCATAACTGAACTGCACTAAAACAAGTGGAAAATATATCAAGTTGAAGTTTATCGAAACTTATCTACTGGACATATTTCACCATGAAATGCTTTTCTTTCCATCAGTCCCAACACAGGAATGTGTATAATATTCATGAGTTAGAATGTCTGCAGATAATAGGATATTTCTATGAATTTTACTGGATTTTGATTAACAAACAGGAGAGAGTTTAGGGCAAATGAGATGAAATTTTAAGGCTGGAATTCTTCAATGCCACCGCTGCCAGTGAAAATGGAGGATTTGGCACCATTCCACTGCAGTGGAACCAGAGAATCCCAGCTGGGGGGTGTGATCGGAGAATTCCAGATTAAAGCTTCTGCGACTTGACATCACTTAAGTCAGAATGATACAATGCCCTGTTACTATTTGATATATACTAGCACTGTTGCGACAGCAACTTACCTCATCTTTTCGAGTTTATTTTTAACTATGTTATTTGGGTGGTAAAATCTGTTAGAGGAATACTTGACCCCATCACTATTCAGCAAAAATTTAGCATTAGGGAAATGGATCTACGAGAATGTTCTCAGGTGTCCAACATCCAACAATGTACATGCTTCCAAATTGGAATAATCGCTGAGCAGAAACTAATAGCCAGATGAAGGTGGCCTTAACCAGGATCTCGGGTTCATGTCACACTACATGTAATCCCCACCATTTTGCCTGGGCTTGCAAAATCCTACTAACTGTCCTGGCTTGAGACAATTCGCATCCCTTTAACCTGTGATTATCCCTCTCTCCACTCGCATTATCTGTACTTGCAAAGACTTGATTACATAAAGACTTGCATTCCACCCATTATCTTGCAATTGCATCTCTGTCTATTTATGCCATGTTTGTGAACCCAACTCTTCATTCACCTGAAGAAGGAGCAATGCTCCGAAAGCTCGAGATTCCAAATAAACCTGTTGGACTTTAACCTGAAGTTGTGAGAACTTCTTACTAAGCTTAAATTGGAAGTTGGCAAGTTCCGATTGCTCAGATTGTCCATCTGAGTACGTAGGATTGCTTGTGCATGTGAGTGAGGACTCTCCTAGATATTTGAAGAAATTCTGCATTAACTGAGTGGAGTATGTACCACACAGGCTGCACTAAAATTTACAGGTCTACAGTGGCCTGATGAAAAACTGTGTAAACTTTTGATTACTGACTTTTCAACTTGCGATACTACAGGCCATCATCAGCACATACTCTTCTCCCACAGCTAACCTTCTTGACAGTCTGACTGGAAAGCTGAACTGGAGGCCAGTTTGGCATCTGCAGCTTACTGGTATTGTGCAGTTATGAATCAGTTCTGATTTCTAGAAAGACATAAGCCAACATTTTCAGGCACGTTTTCCACCCACACAACAGCTGTGTTGTGCACTACCAGAAAATCTCAGGCTCAAAGGAGGACAGGAGATTTTGGCCAAGAGGTGCAATATTCAGTCAATGGGCTGCTCCGTTAGTTTTAATTTTATAGATCATAGAACCCTACAGTACAGAAAGAGGCCCTTTGGCCCATCGAGTCTGCACCAAACACAATCCCATCCAGGCCCTACTCCCTTATCAAACTACCAAGACGGCAGTCATTTAATTCATTTATACAGTTTACTTTGAATAAAGATCATATGTAAGAACTATACTGATTTCACCACGGTTTCAGTGGTTAGCACTGCTGCCTCACATCTCCAGGGACCTGGGTTCGTTTCTGACCTTGGATGGCTGCACGGAATGTGCACTTTCTCCCCAAGTCCACTTGTGTTTCCTCTGGGTGCTTTGGTTTCCTCCCACTGTCCAAAGATGTATAGGTTAAGGCAATTAGCCAGCCGGTGACAGCCACTTCGCATGACTGAATGGAAAAAAGAATGCCACTTAGTCACCAAGATTATTGGTGCCAGCAAAAATAAATTTTAAGTTGATAGACTTTTTGTTGTCCAGAAAGGTAAAAAAATGCTTTAGCTATGTGTCAAAGATAAGGTGAGCGACCGTGCCAGTAGGTGAACTCTTGACAAGGCAAAATTCTACAGATACTGAAATCTGAAACAAACACAGAAAATGCTGAAGTATCTCAGCAGATTTTATGGCATCTGTGGAGAAATAATAGAGCCAAGGTTTTAAGACAGGATGATCATTCATCTGAGCTGAACTCTTGAGTTAGGAATGTTTTAATTACAGAAAAAGAAAAAGCCAAATTATTCAAGGGAGTTCAGGCAAGGAGAGGGGCATCAGAATGAATAAAATCATACACACCTTATTTTGATTATAATTTGGAATAAGAAATGTAAAAGGGACACCAGAGGGGATAGGATTCAGAAAAAAAGCATAAAGTTGATGTTACAGGAAGACAAATGAACTTTCACTTTTCAATTTGAAGCCAGTCATTTCCTATCCATACACAAACATAGACTCCCTACAGGATGGAAGAGGCAATTTGACTCACTGAGTCTGCACCAACCACAATCCCAGCTAGGCCCGACTTCCAATATTTTGTGCCGTGGATCTTTCGCTGTTTTAATTTTCTTTGTTGTTAAAATCAAAGGCCTCTTTCATAATTGGGCACAGAAATTTGCAATTCGATTTAAAATAATGGGCTGGATTTTCAATTTTGTCCATGACAAGTCCTATTGGGAGCAAGAATAGAAAATTTGGCACTCTAGCTAACACCCCATGAACTTTCAGCAACATCAGAAAATCCCAGGCTCAAAGGAGGACGGGAGATTTCGGCCAAGAGGTGTAATATTCAGTCAATGGCCTGCTCCATTAATTTTAATTTTATAGATCATAGAACCCTACAGTACAGAAAGAGGCCCTTTGGCCCATCAAGTCTGCACTGAACGCAATCCCATCCAGGCCCTACCCCCATACCCCTGTGTATTATACCCACTAATCCCTCTAACCTATGCACCCCTGGACACTAAGGGGCCAATTCTTAGCATGACTAATCAACCTAACCCACACATCTTTGGACTGTGGGAGGAAACCGGACTACCCGGTGGAAACCCATGCAGACACGAGGAAAATGTGCAAACTCCACACAGGCAGCGACCCGAGCCAGGAATTGAACCCAGGACCCTGGATCTGTGAAGCTGCAGTGCTAACCACTGTGCTACCGTGCCGCCTAAATTTTGTGCTTTTAAAAAGTGGAAAACAAAAATCCTGAAACTTAATAATAAAACTTACACATTCCTTTCTTTACCAGATCCCTGCTGAGACTTGTTAAGGTGTTCCTCATTACATAACTGTGATTAAACTGATTTATTCAGTGGCCCTAGACCCACTGTCAACCATCCCTTGAGTAATTTTACAATCCTTTCAGAATTTTCTTCTTTTATTAATTTTTTCTTTATCTCTTACACATTTAAATACAGAAATGAAAGAAATGCAACCATGTAGACTACTCTATATACTTCACAGAATAAATATTAAGCAATGCCAACATTTTGAGTGTAAATTTTCATTTCTCATATTGGCATTCAAAGAGATACAGTAGAAGAGACCATGGAGATGAAATAGTTTCATGGCACAAAACAATGCCAGATAGCTTACCAAGTGACTGTAAGTTTAAATGACATTTGACTATTGCTGTTCTTACAGCTATGAATTTGTCAAAGTTGTGCTGAGTTATAAATCTTTAGGTTTTACTTGCATTTTTCACTGAAGAGAAGAAAAAGACATGATAAGAGAAGAACTTCCATTGTAATGTGAGAAAGAGGTGAATTAAATGATTTCATATGCCCTATAAAATCTGTGGTGCTACATGTCTGCATAGCCAAGAAACTCATGTACAACAGGATGATCTGTGCCAGGATTCTTAATGGCGCAATTTTGGTGAGTGGCACAATGGTTAGCACTACTGCCTTAAAGCACCAGGGACCCAGATTCTATTCCTGGCTTGGGTCACCATCTGTGTGGAGTTTGCACGTTCTCCCTGAGTCAGTATGGGTTTCCTCCAGGTGCTCTGCTTTCCTCCCACAGTCCAAAGATGTGCAGGTTAGGTGCATTGGCCACGCTAAATTCTCCCTTAGTGTACCCGAACAAGCAACCAGGGGATTTTCACAGTAACTTCATTGCAGTGTGAATGTCAGCCTACTTGTGAATAATAAATTAACTTTGTTGGACTTGATAAATTTGGGTAAGGGATTCCTTTAAGTAGCATCTGTCCTCCTCACAACTTCAACAATGATGAAACAGATGAGGGAAAAAATAGGAAGTAGGAAGTAAATTAGTTGAAATTCTTCAGGAACCAAGTGGAAACATGGATGAAAAGTTAAGTGATTAAGTGAGGGATAGAGAAAGGCAAACAGTCAAACAGCAACCACAGCACGATATTATGAGAAAAACTTTTCATTGATTGCTGTTCATAACAAAATAGCAAAGCCAAGCATGAAGATTGCATTTACAATTACACTGCACATACAAACAGCAGAAACCTCCGCAGATCATTGTGAGACTTGGCATGTATTTATGAAAGTCTGCCCTTGTGTCAAAATGCTCACAAATTCATGTTATTTTTCCTGTTGTAGAATCTAATAGCACCTCAGACATGAATTTTTATTTATCTTTCATTGTAATTTTAGTCCTGTGTCATATCCATTTACAAATGTTTCTTCCCTTATAATTTATCATGAACGATGCTATCAAATGAAGTAGGAGAATTTTGCAAGGACTAACAATGGAGATACTGCAGTCCTTTGTATAAATGTCTATTCTTTATTTATAAGTTCAGCTAGTAGGTATCAGCAGACCATTTAACTGTGAAGAAATCTCAACAAACTCCAATCTTTCCTCACTTGATGTCCAAACACGCCCACTTTCTACCAGGGATTGTTTAATGATGATCAAGACTTGACATTGACTTGGAATCCGGATTGACATTTGCCTTCTCAAACTTGAGGCCAGTCACAACATCTGGACAAATACAATTATTTGTACAAATATCCATGACATTTAAATTAACCGTATCCAAATATGCACGAACTACAGACCCATGCGACAGTAACCTAAAAATGGTTGGTGAAAGGGTTGGTGAACTTTTCTCTGAAGCAAATTATCTTTCTGTGGCAACAGTGGTCCTCAATTGATTAGAGTTATTAGAGTCAGAGAAGCCAACCTTGTTGGTGAAAAACTGGTGCAGCAGGAAAGGGGATCAATAAAATTACATTATAATACAATTCAGCATTTTAATATCGCTTATATTCTATAACTCTGCAGATGCACAGTGGGGTTTAAAAGTGATCGATGTGACCAGAAAATGAACCTTTGTGATTACTACTGTCAAAATGGAGGGGTTTGCACTTTAACTGCATTTAATGAGCCTCAGTGCAAGTAGGTTTTGACCTTATGCCAAACACTGTTCTTTGCTGTAAAACATTGAATTCCAGCAGACTCATCATGCATTGGTGGCATGTTTCAATAGCCTTGTAAATTAATTGCTTTTATGCATGGCATGCTGTTGGCCCATATCAGAGCTAATCATCTCCTCAAAGCATTGCTATTTAAACAAACCTGCTGTCGAAACCTTAATGCATGTTCCTAAATGCTGTTCGCTCTTGCTGATATCTGTAGGTGCTCTCTCCTCTGGAGGTTGTAACAGTTGCAGTACATTAATTTTACGTCCTTAATTGGTTCATTTCAGGTGTTCAGATGAATGGTCGGGCACACAGTGTGAAAGGCCAGCTCCCAAGAGCAGCAAAACGGAAAATACAAGAGGGAGTAAGTATTGGAAATTCAAGCCTTATTATAGATATAAGATTCCTATCACCATATGTTGGTCTCTGAGCTGATTTGAGGGCCACCTTCAAGGGCAAATGGATTACTGGCCTGGGTGAAGACTTTATAATGTTGAGCCAACCCCGCAGCTCACAAATGTTTAACTTGTGTGAAGGGGGGCAGGATCCTCTGACACCCCCAGCCACATGTTTTTTGGTGGTGGGAGGAGGTGCGCCACTTGCCAGTGGCAGGACCATCTTGTCCTGGCACTGTCAATGTGCTTGTCCTTTGATTCCATCCCATGCCTCCAGGAAACTCACAGCGAGGATGTGCTGTCAGCGGAGCCAGAAGATCATACCAACATGAACAATCAGAGAACTCTGGACAAGGTTTAATCCTGAGGTTTCAACTTGGAGATCCCAGCTGGTAGCCTTGAATTTGATCCAATAATATTGATGAGCAGGCAACAGTTATAATAGTATCTTGATCCTCATCATATAACATACCTGAAGATCTTCTCTCATTGATTCCTATTGACAGTTATAGCTAAACCTGACCAAGAGCTCAAAAGAATACAACTGCAAAGATAATATAGCCAATGCTAAGATCTTTTCTCAGCGAGGTCATGGTTCGAAAATACAGATAGAAATATCACGTCATTCTTTTGGACACGTGTTCTGAGAAGCTAATGTGAAGAATGTCCAGCAGCACAGCTGAATGTCAGCCTGTTACAAGGATTGCTTTAAAAGTACCATTAGATGACAGAAAGCCTTTTAAAAAAAGTGTTCTCATTTAAAAAAAAGATTGTCTTGTACATATCCAACCAGTCTTGTCTCAGTGTATTCTCACAAAGGAAATGCATGGGACAGGCAAACCTGGACCAATGCAAAGAGGCAAGATAAGGCCAAAAAGAAGATTATATCAGACACTGAGAGCTTCATGCTACAGATGATATGGGGGAATACATAAAGTGCAGGGGTGAGTAGGCATGACAAAATGTTAGCAGGTAAAATCAAGAAAAATCCAAATATATTTTACAATTACATAAACAGCAAGAGGATTTGTAAGAAAAGAATAAGGCCTTTTAAAGACTAAGAACGACAACTCTATGGAGCAAGTAGGATGTGATTTTGATTTGATTTATTGGAACATAGTAAAAAGTACTGTTCCTTGTCTGCTATATAGACAAAGCATACCATTCAGAGTGTACATAGGGAAGAAGGAAAAGAGAGGTTACAGAATGTAGTGTTACAGTCATAGCTAGGATGTAGAGAAAGATCAACTTAATGTAAGGTAGGTCTATTCAAAAACCTGATGCAGAAGGAAAGAAGCTGCTGTTGAGTCGACTGGCAGATGATCTCAGACTTTTGTACTTTTCCAGACAGAAGAAGGTGGGAGAGAATATATACGAGGTGAGTGGGTCCTTGATGATGCTGTCTGTTTTTCTGAGGCAGCGTGAAGTAGATGGAGTCAATGGATGGGAGACTGGTTTGCGTGACAAACTGGGCTACATTCACAACCCTTTCTAGTTTCTTGTGGGTGAGGTTCTTAGTGAATACCGCTCCCTTTAAAAAATTATGGGGGAGGAGGGGTGGGTGATGAAGCTATCATAGTTAAAGGGGAATAAATAAAATATTTTTGATAAAACAAACATTGTCAGAGAGGAAGGATTTGACATCTTTGAGAGGTTGATAATTCATCAGATATAGTAGCGTGCTTTTCACAAAGGCAAGCTGCTGCTTCATCTTGAGTTGTTTCCTCGGCAATTTTTGTCAGTGTTGGTTTTCCATTGCCTTCCACTATCAGTGACAGGACGAAGAGACAGGTCCCCAATGTACCTCTGCCAGAATGGGAATCACTCCCTCATGTTGCCATTATTCTGAACCACATGCTAACCATCCAGCCAAATGAGCTACCAGAAATCATCAACTAAAACAGGGTACATGGTACTATCACTGAAAACCAAAAAATGTACAAAGTGTAACTTGTGTTTACTTTTAATACTGATCATGACCCAGTAGCAACTTTATATTTTCTGAATTATTAGTTCAGCCTACCCATGTTTTACAGAAAGCAAACCAGGGAATTTGTTTAAAATATGCAATATTCTATATTTGCTGTTGTCAAAGGATTGGCCAGCACAATGTGTATTTGTTTATTCTATCCAAGAGAAAGCACATCTGTGGGAAACATCTAACTGTATTTGAGGATTTACCATTATATTTGACAGAAGAAATCTGGTCAATTGTGTTGTCCATTTTTGTTCTTCTTTTCCAGGAAATATCACATTTATTGTGCCCCTTGTCATCTTGGTTCTTCTGATTATTGCAGTGGTTGTTGGAATAATCATCTGCAAAAGAAGACAACGGTAAGTGGTTTTGACGGTAATTCATCCTTGAAGCAATACAGTGTAATGAAGGTTTGCCTTGCTTGCTGTAAGCATCTGATATAAAATGAACTCAGGCATCTCAATTCATTCTGAATGGTTAGAAAAGCACACTTAATTCAGCATAGCTTCACATCAAATTGGAAACTCTGCAATCAGGGTGGCTAACAAGTCTGGGAAAGAGAAAAATGCTATGTTGACGGGGGAATTTGTAGAGGCATGTTGTCCAGGTAAAGTCAAAAGATGCTTTACATTTGACTTGGGAATTCTTGGGGATGATACCAATAGCACAAAGTAGAAATCTTCTTCTTTAGCAATGTCTCTCACCTTGATGAGTATAAAAATTTTAACAAAGAAACATATGAAACACTAATATATAGTTATTACACTAGGCTGATGCGAATTTGTTATTTTTGTACCTGGTCCAACAAACCTGTGGACAGGTTTGAAACCAGGGATTTCTATTTGAACTTAAAATACTTTGACACAAATTCTTTAATAGTCAAGAATTCATTTCAACTTGTTTTGATGCCCTTTTAGTGTGAAAACTGTACGGAGGCATCCGCTGACAAATGGAGGAATGAATGTGGAAATTGGAAATCCAACATACAACATGTATGAAGTTAACCGCAGTCACGAAAATTCTGGAGGTTTGCTGGATCCAGATTTCACATTAGATCCAGAAAAGGTATGTGTTTTCTTGCACTGGAACATTGGACAATAATGGAAACCATGAGCCCACTTTGCCGTTCCTCTGCATGCAACTGTGAGAAAGACTAGAGGAAATGTGTGGAGTCATAAATATATCATTATAAATGGAACCTAAGGATTTTCTGCTCCTGATTTTGGGGGGGTTCAGAATGACAGAAAGGCCAGAGAGTAGAATGGGGGTCCTAAAAATGCTTTTACACAGCAGGATTTCCCCAATTGATTGCCTGCAGTACCCATCCCCTGCTTCAATTTGCAACAATTTAAATGTTATCAGGCCTTCACGCCTGGTGGCCCGCAATGATAAATTTCCTGATTAGCAGAATCTGCCAGAGGTACACAGGTGCATACAGGCCCAGGGCAGAGAGGGTCATGACTGGGCAGTGCCAGGGCACATTGCCACGGGACCGATTTTCTATTGGATGGGGGGTGAGGTGATGTTCAGCGAGGTGAGGAGAGGTCTCTGGAGAAGGTCATGCAGGAGGGCCTCCATGAGAGGATGGTAGGGGAAAGTCTAGTGGGTGGAGCACAGGGCAAGGGGAAGGGGACTGTCTCAATCTTTTTTAAAATTCAGGATGCACTTTAAAAATGGTGCATCGATTTTTAAACAACCCATGCTGCTGGCTGAGCGGGTTCGTTCAGAGGCAAGCATGCCAGTATCATGTTCAGAGACCAACCTCTTCACTTCTATTGGCAAAGATTTTAAAAATATGCTGGGAAAGCCCTGCAAATACTGCTGGCAGGGTACCTTCCACTTTTTCTGCCTGGGATGACAATTTGCCAAAAAATGGAAAAGTTCCACCCTTTATATCATGTCCATCACTTATTAGATGTACTGTTCCATAACAGTGTTTCTTATAAGTTGGTTGTCTGTAGGTTTTAATGACCACAATGGAATGTTTAACTAAGATGGAGATCATTCACAAATGCATGCAAATAGCAATCCAATTTATCTTTGTTGTACAACATTCCCAAGAATCCAGAATCCAGATCCAATATTTAAATATGGATTCCACTGTCCCCAATACCATCTCAACAAAACTTCCTTATCTGAGTCTACACAGAATTTACCGATCTCTAAATTTTCTTTAAAAATATCTATTTGTTTGGTCAATGCACACAAGTGTTCATGACTGAAATTTTTTTTTACACTGAAGTTGAAAATGTTACCGTTCAGTATTTCAATACTCAATATTCAAAATTGGAAGAAGAAGAAACTTGGCAATGCTAAGGTTTTAACGTAATTATTATCAGTGCCATATCACTTATGGAGAATGTGGCATCAAGTTGCCTATTGGGAAGATGAAAAATATCTATTTATATAATTTCTGTAAGTGATCGCAACTGTTACCATGAGTCCTCACATTATTATCTGTTTGATACCAGTTTACAACAGAGATATTTGATGGATATTCTGTTAGAATTGTGCTGTGATTTTTAACAGACAATACTCATATTTATCTTTATGGAATAGGATATTTCATAGGATAAAAGGGACAGTTGCTACATGGATACAGAATTGGCAGAATGACAGGAAACAGAGTGTAATTGGGTAATGGATTTATTGAGACCGATGGAAATGTTGTTGTGGAGTCCTGAAGGGGTCAGTAGGAGGAACTCTTGCTTTTTCTCATAAATATTAAAATGCCCTGAACCATGGTGTACAGGGCACCATTTCAAAGTTTGCATAATTATACTGTTAGGAAAACAAAGATAGTTTTAAGGAATTTGCATTGATAGATATTAAAATTAAGATATAATTTTAAGAGTGTTTAAGTTAATATTTCTGTATCTGGAAGAGTAAAACCTATAGTTAGATTCGTGATGGATCAAGGTGTTTGCATGGGTGGGGTTTGGTTAAGTTCCATCTGTGTTTGTGTTATGCTTGGGGAGGGCTATGACATGAAGAATAAATAGAGGCTGGCAGAAGAAGCAGTGCTACTTAGCAACTGAAGGCCTTGAATGGATTGAAACACTTTTTTAGCTGGTTATATTGCAGATGGAGACAGTACAAGAGCAAGGTGGTTATGTTGAACTTGTATATGACATTAATTCAACTATAGCTGGAGTATTGTTCAAATTCTGGGCACCACATTTTAAAAAGGATTAAAGGCATTGGAAAGAGGGCAGGAAAGATTCAGGAGAATTATTCCAGGGATGAGGAAATTCAATTATGAAGATAGGTTGGAGCAGTTAGAACTGTTTTCCTTAGAGAACAGAAGATGGAGCTTTGATTGAGGTATTCAAAATCATAAGGCTTTGTACTGAGCAGAAAGGGAGAAACTTCACATTTGTGAAAACAACGAAAATGAGAGGGCCCAGACTTAAAGTAAAAGCCAAAAGAGAAAAGATGATGTGAGGAAAACGTTTTCACACACCAAGTGGTTAAAGACTGGACTGTGCTTGAGAGTGTGGTAGGGGCAGGTTAAATGAAGCATTTAAAAGTGTATTAGACTGTTATCTGAAAAGAAGGGTTACAGGGAGAAGGGTGGCATAGACAAGTTGGGCCGAAGGGCCTGTTTCTATGCTGTAAACTTCTATGATTCTATGGGTCTATGAGAAGGACACAAAATGAACTGCACATTTGAAGAACCATCAACAGACAATAGGCTGGATGGCTTTGTTTACACTGCAACAATTCTGTACTGCTGTGATTGAGAATAATTCCAATTCTCTGTTGGCATCTTAGCTTATGAAATGCATATATGGCATTGCTAAAGTTGAGTCAACCCACTTCCAGCCTGATAGTCACAGTAGGTGCATTTAATGAGTTTGAAAGTGACTGAGAATAGAGATACCAAAATCTCATGAAAGATTGATGCAAATGCAGAATCATAGCACAATATTAAATTTATTCCAAAATCATCATATTGCAGACCTTGAGGGGCTGTGGCTGCAGGCATGCATACTTCAATTTTAATGAATAATAAATATAGTGTCCTTTTGTACCAGGAACAAATGCTAGATTAAAATTGTCTTGTGAGTTTTGTACACTCAAAATCTCATTTGCAGTGTTCTAAGGATCCAGTGACATTCAAAATTCAATAACGTGACCTTTGTCCTCTTTTTATTCGACAGCCGACAAATTACTCAAATCCTGTTTATGCAAAACTGTACTTGGATGCATCAAATTGCCGGAATTCTTTAGTCAGCACAGAGGAAAAGAAAGAATTGCTTCCAAAGAAATTAGAAGATGGCCTGAGGGAGACTGTTGCTTAGATTACCCTTTAGTCTTGTATCTTTTTTAAACACTGTATAAATGTATAAAGAAAGGATTAATTTTTCTATGTAATGACAGTGTTCTGATTATATTTTTTTGCATCAGCACTAAATGTGTTTTTGCGCTGAGGATTCTTGACTGCCCCATTGTCCAATATTTCTGTCTAACGGACTGGGAAAGCCACCTGCACTAAACCACGTAGAACAAAGCTGCTGATTGCATCTCCCATTGTATTTGATCCTGTACTTGGAAGAATTATACAAACCATTTGTTTTTTTTTTAATTTTATACCAGTTCTGTTTTTTGGTAGAAGTATGGCACATTTGACAATCTCTGCTGCACCGTTTTCAGCTGAATGGATAATTTTAATGATTATAAATAATTTTTGTCCCTGTTGGTTTTCCTATTACTAGTTTAGATACCTGTACTCTTGGGGGGAAAATGCCCTAATGTTAAACAGTTTTGGAAGTTGCAGTAGTCATCTCTTCAGAAATGAGTAGGGATAAATGTCAAGGCGAATCCTAAATCAAACTCGCTCAAATTTCAGGTCTGACTGAACTGCTGGCTTGGTTCTTATTTAACATTTCCTTGTTTTTATTTTAGTATGATGATCAATGCTTAATGAGTTGCATTTTTACTATATTCTTGTGTCAGAGATAAGGAGACTTGACATGTTTCCACTGTATCTGGCTTGGTTTGAGAAAACTAAATGTTACATATTCTAGCCAAGCATCTAAACCAAACATGTGAATTCATGTTTTCACAAAGAACCTGTTAACTTATATGTATAGGCCAAAAGTTGCTGTGCCGGGCCATCACATTTTTTTGACTGTTAATTAAATATGCCTATTTAATGTCGATTATATTTTACCATGGAATTGTGAGATGTAAATGGTGCTGCACCTTCAGCAGAGCACTGGGTGAACTCCTTAACTGATCAGATTGGACCTTTATGAAATTAGCAACACAAAAATTGAAAAGGAAGATTGGTTTTTAACAGGGAATTAAACACGAGGGAAAAAAAAACATTGGAATATGAGATAGAAAAATAGAAAGAAAAAAGTAAAACAAAACCATGTATGTTTTTTAAAACTCCAACAACTAAAACCTGAAACAGTAAGAATCCACACTTAGAATAGTTAGGTTTCAATGCAAGAGAGGTAGACTGACAATGTTACCGTTTGTTACATTGTAAAAGAGTACACAGACTTGAAATCGCTTCATTTAACTTTCTGTGATGCATTTATTTCATATGCAAACAGCTACATGAACTTCATAGCACTCAATACAAAGTGATAGGTAGTCAGACAGTAAATTGTTTTTTTTCTATAAAATTAAGGAGCACAGCACATTTCTAATAGTAAGTTTTGAACTTCCACGTTTAGCTATACATCATCTTCACCTAAGGTTGCTGTTACTAAAGTTAGTGTTGTGAGATTTGTTTACAGATAATAAAGGACCATTTGTATTGTTATTTTGACAGCAAAGTTTGGGCCATGATGTTCTTTGCTTGCTATTTTAATGGAGGCGTTATCTATCTGGTTACATTATACGGTTAATGACTTTGTTGAACGTACAGACAGAAATTTTAATCAGGGTTTCCAAATGCTAACATTGCAAAGTCCAATTCACCCTATATGTCTCACATTAATCCTGAGCAGAATTGAAAAATAAACTAAGACAGGAAATTAAATGAATCTCAATTTTTACTGTTTATGGACGTTGACCACCTTCAGCACTGTAAGTTCCAGTTAACTATGCTCAGATTTGAGTAAAACCAGTGCTTGGGCATTCTTTCAATCAGTTTCCTGTCTGCACTAAGAAAATAGACAGAAACAATGAACCCTAAGGAAACCAAGGAATAGATTGTTGTGAGAAAATGGAGTTAAGGAGATGATCGCAAAATCTTTTGAATGGCAGGGTATTCCTGAGGGACTGTGAGGCCCTCCTCCTAGAAATTTGTGTCTGTTTGTGTGCACTCAATGTCACTACATCAGTGCAAAAGTAATTTGGGATGAGTATGGAGTATAATCCATGTTTGTTAGCCTCTCTGTCATGTTAATTTTAAAGTTTATTTACTAGTGTTACAAGCAGACTTACATTAATGCTGTGAAAATCCCCTAGTTGGCACACTCCGATGCCTGTTTGGGTACACTGAGGGAGAATTTAGCATGACCAATACTAAACCAGCATGTCTTTCAGACTCTGGAGCACCCAGAGCAAACCCATGCAGACACAGAGAAAATGCAAAGTCTACAGAGACAGTCACCTTAAGGCTGGAATTAAACCAAGGTCCCTGGGGCTGTGAGGCAGCAGTGCTAACTACTGTGCCACCGTGCCGCCCATGTCATTGAGGTATTAATTTATGGTTAGTTTTAAAATGACAAATCTGAGAAAATATTAGCCACACTGTAATTTTGTGTGTATTGAAAAATGAAAACATGGAATTATACAGGAATATATTTGGAAGTTCGGAGGGGATAGCAAAGTTGAAGGATATGAGTGTGAAAGTTTCAACACCTACTGATACTAGAAATTAATACCTTAATATTAATCAATGACTAATAATAGAGACATTTTAGAATTGATCTTAACAATTATAGCATTGCCTGACTGGTAACAACAATGCAGATGTATAACATATAATATTTTGATTTGATCTTCAGTATTTGTTTTAATTTTGTGGACCAAAGGTTTACTGAGGAACAAGGTCTATTGCCAAAGTTTCTGAATATATGAAAAATTAATTTGGTATAATGTATATTTAAGCAGTAAGAGGTATCATTTGTGAAATTGACTAATGAATTCTGTCCATGCGGTAAAACATAAGTGAAACTAAAATCTGGAAAACTTGTTGTATTTTGATAGTTTTGATTGCATAGTTACAATGTTTATTCAGAACGTTACATCAGTCTGGTGCTGAAAATATGTTTGCTAGAGAATTCTATGAGATTGTACTAGGTTAAGAACATTTTCCAGATTATTCTGTCCATGATTAAACTGTTAAAATATACTTTTAACTAAATGGGGACAACCTTTGAAAGGTATGATGGCATTGTTATTTTTTATCATCTCACACTTCTGAAAATGGGAGCAGAAAACTTTTAGAGCTGATTAATATATTACAGGATATTGTTTTTCCTTTAAAAGATTGATGTTCGAGAATGTATATTTTCATAATGTTACTCCTAGTTTTGAAAGTGCAGTTTTTCCATTCTTGTCATGGTGCAAAGCTGCACAGACCCTTGTTTTACAGTCAGGCCACCCTAGTGTCTGAGACTGTGAGTAGTTATTACTTTGCTGTGTTCTTATTTCAATAACTATCAGAGGACCGTTCTAAATTCATAACAGTTCACACCCCTTCCATCGTATTGCTCAGATGCTAATCTTTCTTCTATCCTAGACCTATTAAAATGGTGTCACTTCTATATCCAGTGAGCTGTCTGTCTGAATTATCTTACCATATGTTATTGCCACAACTGTTATCATCTTTAAATAAGTTATCCAAACTGTGAAATCGTATCATCCTCTTTTCTTCTCATAAGATTTAAAATTGTTTTTAAAATTCATTCATCGGATATAGGTCTAGCTGGTTCCGTGAACACTTGTGGCCCATCCCTGATTACTCTTGAGAGGGTGGTATTGAGCTGCTTGTTCTAACACCTGCAGTCCATGTGATATTGGTACACTTATAGTGCTATTAGTGAGGGATTCTCAGGATCTTGACCCAGTGACAATGAAGGAACAGTGATACATTTCCAAGTCAGGATGGTGAATAGCTTGGAGGGAAACTTCTAAGTGATGATGCTCCCTTAGGCTTACTGCCCTTGCCCTTGTATGTTGTTGTGGTCATTGTGGGGATGGATTACATTGTTGGACAGGAGATGCATAGGTGTTTCCCCATGACCCCCCGAGCTAACCCATCACATTGTCTTCCTTTCCACTTTCTCACACTTTCATCCTGTGATCATTCAATATTCCTTACTCGTGATTCGCCAACATGCACCTCACATATCACTCCACCCATGATCAGCTAACATTTTTTCATGATTCTTAATCCCCACATCTGCATAATCCCACTCCCTTCACAAGGATCCCAAAGTCAAGTGATATCTCTAACTCCATCATTCCTGCCTTCCTGACAGTCTTTAACTCCGTACCTATCCTTCCTGATAATTAACCAGCCTTATTTGTCTGGCTATCAGCTTGGAAATAGAAAAGTTGAATAAAATCCTTCTATTAGATTCAGCACAATCTCTGCCTTCCCCATCTTTTCTGGATTCCCAGCCACAATTTTTCCTTACTCATCAGAACCTTAAGTCTTACACAAGCAACAACTCCTACTCCCAAGACTTTTAAACTGTTGCTATAACTTAATACAGCCTACTCATTCACAT
The DNA here is from genome assembly GCA_024679065.1 of Sphyrna mokarran. Classification (NCBI taxonomy): domain Eukaryota; kingdom Metazoa; phylum Chordata; class Chondrichthyes; order Carcharhiniformes; family Carcharhinidae; genus Sphyrna; species Sphyrna mokarran. Next base: position 68,338,697 of record JAGIQG010000011.1, on the reverse strand, counting down.
AATCTGCTTTGTATTCCTGCCAGAAACATTGCAGCTTCTGATTAAAGACACTAACTTGGCATTATGTATGTAGTTATGTCCACCATTCAATTGACAAGATTGCCAAGATAAATTGGTCTGACATATGGAGGAATAATAGAATTATATTAGGTCACTTTAACCTGCATTTTTTCAGTGCAAAGTGATCCAAAAAGAAATAGTTTGCTTAGTTGTTATAGCTTGAACAAGGATGGTAGAATAATCAACCAAGATGCAATGTGCGAAAATGGGAAAGAACATTTGGCATAAGTTACAATGTGCTTCAATAACTCACAACGTAAATGCAGCTTCCAAGTTCATCTGCCTATTTTATGCTCTAGCTGAGTACAAGCAGGGTTACTTCTCACAGTAAATTGTGCTATACTCATTTTCAGCACCTTCTATGACTGATATTGGCAGATCTAAATAGTGAATACCCACCTGTTGGGCATTTCTTGTAGTCATTGACAGCACAGTGAAAAATATACTGAGCAGAAAGCAGAGGCAGTGAGATAATTGAATTTATTGTCACCCACCATCAGCTTTTAATGGAACATAGTATTTTGATCCTTACTCATTTTGGCACTTTGAAAAGAAGCGAGATTTGCATTTATGTAGCGCTTTACATGATCACCAGATGTCTCAAAGTGTTTTCCAGCCAATTAAGTACTTTATTATAAACTTAATCACTGTTGTGATGCGGGAATTGTATGGTTTATTCATGAATTCGAAAAGGCTTTGCCTGGAATGTTATAACTGTTCATGCTGGTAGGATTTTCCCACCCCATCGCAGTGAACGAAGATTTGTCCAGGTGACAAATTCTTTGACCTGCTGCAGCAAGAGCATGGCATGAACAGCTGGTAAGATCACCCCCTACGTATTTAGTTCGGTGCACCTGGACTCTAAGAGATAAATTTTTGCCTTGATCAGTCTTTCCAACATTTTGACATCATTGTTGTTTTTTAGTAGCTTCTAGCTTTCCCTGGGGCCTGTGTCTCTTTCATTCTAGTATCTAATCTTCCTGTTGTGTCAGTGCCAATTTCCAGCTGTGCCCTTGTCACCACATTTGTCTTTGTTCCCATCTTCTCCCTTGTCACCAGCTCATCAGTTTCCAATCTTATCTAATATCAACTTTACAAATTATAGTTTGAGAGCGAAATGCAGGGTTTAAAGTATTGCTGGAAAGAAAGTGATAAGAGCTGCAGGACTGCAACTTCTGTAATGGGCACATGATAAATGTTAGAAAAAACTGGAGAACTCAGCTAAAGAAAAAAGTTGTTACATGAAAGGAAGAAAGAAGGAGCATTGCATAAATAAAATAAGAACAGTGTAAAATCTTGGAATCATAGAAGTTATAATCAACCAAAGGTCTTGGCTGGTATTTTATGACCTGGCTCAGGCAAAGCCATAAAATCCTGTCCGAGGCTAACAGAGAATTCCATTTTGCGAGCTTTGACTGGCACTTGAATCGTCTTTAGTAACCACTGTTGCCAAGCACTTAATGTTCGGCTAGCTTTCCACATGAAAATCATCCTTCCAAATTCTGCATCTTCGATTGAAAATCCTCGGTCTAAGGTCCCTTGTTAGTTATTTTCCAACCAACACTTTACATTGAGTGGTCGGCTCAGAAACAGACTATTTGGACCAATTGGTTAATGCCATTAATTATACTCTGCACAGATCATTCCCACCTGCCTTTATCTAACCCTATCAGGAGAGCCTTCTGTTCCTTTCTTTCTGATGTATTTATCTAATTTAATCTTAAATGCATCTATGCTGTTTATGCCAAATGTTCATTCAGATGAGTTCAGCATTTAGGCAAAGAAATTTCTCATGAATTCGCTATTGGATTTACAAGGGATGCAAATCTTCACCAGGCAATGGTGCGCAATGAACATATTTAACAAAATTGACTGCAATTGAAATGAATATCAGACGTTGTGCATCATGAATAGGTGACCACTTGGATTCCACCCATTTATAGCACCATCTGAGGTGGTCAAATACCCTATCATAACTATCTTATATTTATGGCCGCTAGTTTTAGAGTTCTCAAAATGGAAATATCTCTATTTTGATCCTATAACTCCCCTTCCTCATTCTAAAGCCCTCTACCAGCCTTCTCTTTTTTTGGAGGAAATAGCCTCAAACTTGGCAAGCTTTCTCTAAAGCTATAATATCTGTGCGTAGATGCAGGAGAGTCTTATATAAGTTTATAACAGCTTGTTCCCAGTATCTTTCTAAAGAATCTTCCTTCCATAGCTATAATAACCTTCCAATGATGGAACGCCCAAAAACTGCATGCAACAAAGCAATATCTTGCACAAATTGAACGTCACTGTAAAATGTCTTAGACTTTAATTAATTATAACGTGAGGAGAAGGAAGCAGGCAATTAGAAATATGCTTGATTGAATAAAAGCATGTTTAATAGAACTAATTTCCAGACTATCAGTATTGCTGCCTTTTGTTACTGGACAACAATTACGTTTACACGTAAAGTCTGATAATGCCAAAAACACTGTATAGATTTGCCTTCCAAAACAGTTAATTGGAAAACATGTACAGTATAATTTAATGATAACCATGTTGTCTTGTTCAGATTGTAGAACATATTCTTGTATCTTTATGTTAGAGTGAGAGGAGGGAGAGAAAAAGAGTTGGGAACCTTTTCTACCCCAATTCTTGTACAAAAGCAATTTCTTCTCAGTGCTTTGCTAGGTGTTGATGGACATCAGCATCAACATGACTGGAATCTATAGTTTATAGCACTTTCATCCAGTTCTCCTATTTTTGTGTCTGTTGAGAGATCAACTGACAGACAGTAATGATTTTAAAGCAAGGAATTAATAATATTTTACTGCCTGACCAATCTTTACTTTTCCGTTCATTTCTATTACATTGTAAGGCAATGGATTTTAGCAGTTTAACTCAACTTTGATTAATTCTGTTTGCTTCCGATTAAATGAAATTCCAAACCAAGCCAGTTTGCACATCCTTCAAAATTGAATTCAGTGTCAAATGTTTGACAGACCAATATTAAGCGTTGTTCTGGGCACTTGCAGAAGTAATAACAAACATCAAGAGTTGTATGAGTGAATCCTGGGATTGGTATATTAATCATGTGGAAAAATCATGTCTGCTATAATGCAATCATGTAGTTAACGGATTATGGCTTAAAATTTGATACAGCATATAATCTCTTAATTTTACACCAAATGGAATTGACTTCATTTAGTGATCAAACAATGCTTCTATCATTATCAAAGGCACAAAAATAAAACTGTATTTAAATTCTTACTGAAAATAAGGGCTTTTGTTTCATTTTGTTTTGCTATAATGCTTTGTACCTGAGAAATATTTAATATCACAACTTATATAATACGTGTTTGCTACTGAACAAAAAACTGTCTTATCAATCTTTTCAAATAATCAAAACTTTACTAAAACAATAGACATTAGATGATTTTTTAAAGGTTTTCCCATTATGTCTGCATGCATAACATCTATATTTTCTTAATTTGACTACATTGAAGCCTCTGTTCATTGTGTCTAATTTATGCTCATCACAAGAGTTCAGCTCAAACAGTTGTTCGTAGCTTAAACCCGAGTAGAATTTTGTAAGACTGTTAATGGGCTACTGTTTTTTTTTCTGGTATTATTATCAAGGTTTGATAAGCCTAAAATTCAACCAATATTGTTTCAGATTGAATTTCACAGCTGCTTTGCTTGGAAGTGTTTTTTAAATAAAATGTCAGGTCACTTTGAAATTGCATTTTATTGATATTGGTGTGTTTAAATAAAAATAATAAAAGCCTGGCTGAATTTGCGGTTTTCTTGTATTGTGGTCAATTGAATTTTTAAGAGCTATCAGTGCCTATATCCTTAAAGTACAATTATACAGACCTGTCTTGTCTCTTGCAATTACTCTCTTTGCAGCCCTGGAAATGAACACATTCAATAACAGCAAAATGTCAGTAAGATTTTGCATTTCGAATCTTGTTCGTCCCCTTCATGTCGTTAGTGTACGCTTGACCTGGACCATTTGATGGGCAACACGACAGCTCAGTGACTATCACTGTGCTGTGCAGATACAAGGATTTGGGCCTGTGTCTGTGGGAGTTTGCGCATTCTCTCCATGCTTGCGTGGGTTTTCTCTGGGTGCTCCGGTTTCCTTCCACATTCCCAAAGATGTGCTCTTAGGCTAATTGGCAAAACAAATTCTCCCTAAATTGTCTCAAATTTGGTTTTTAATCCATAGATCTATAAACATGGACAGAGATCGCGGGTAGAGGTGGGAACATTGGGGTGGCGGTGCGGGTTCGTTGGGCCGAAGGGCCTGTTTCCCATGCTGTTTTGATCTTTGTTCACTAACCACTATGCCATAGTGCCACTCATACACTATCTATGGTAAATCTAAAATAATCTTTTGAATTTGCATTGAGTTTCAGGCAACCAAGAGAGAAGCTGTGAGCCAACAATACTTGTTCATTGTTATAATTCAAGCTTACAAATAAATACAGTTGGCCATGCAGATCAAGGTAATTGAAAATATCCATTTCTAACTAGAAAGGTTCTTTTACCATAGATTGCCTGTGGCTCAAACCCTGTGATGGCCGCTAAATCGCAAAACAGAGGGGGCGAAACAGAGGGGGCAATATCACTTGATTAGTAATCCAGATGTTCTGGGAACAAAAGCAGCCAATGAAATTTGAATTCAATTAATAAGGCTGGAATTAAAAGCCAGGCTCAACAATAATGACCATAGAACCATTGTCAATTGTTGTAAAAAATCTATCCTGTTGATGATGTCCTTTAAGGAAGGAAATCTGCTATCAATGTCTGTTCTGTCCTACATGTGACTCCAGCTCCTTAGCAATGTGACTAACTTATACTCTTTAAATGGCCAATCAAATCATTCAGTTGTATCAAACCACTGTAGGAAGATCACTAAGGAATGAAATTGGACAGACTATCTAGCATTGACCGATGCATTGGAAATGAAAGTTGCCCACCCAGCCCTGTCAACTCTGCAAAGTCCTTACTAATACCAGGGGGCTTATGCCAAAATTGGAAGAGCTGTCGCAGAGACAAGTCAAGCAATGGCCTTCATCAGATATAGTCGCCGGTTCATACCTTATAGACGATATCCCAAACATCACTATTCCTGAGTATGTCCTGTCCCACTGGTACATCACACCCACCAGAAGTGGCATCCAACAATATCCAGGCTTGGGCTGTGAAGTGACAAATTAACACTGATGTCACCAAGATGCCAAGCAATTGACCGTATCCATCAAGAGAGAATCAACCACCTTCTCTTGACATCCAATGCTATTACCATCACTGAAACACACACTATCAACTTCCTGCAGGTTGCCATTTACCAGAAACTGTACTGGAACAGCCATTTAATACTGTGCTTAAAAGAGGGGCAGCATGGTGATTAGTACTGTTGTCTCACAACGCCAAAGAACCCAAGTTCAATTCCAGTCTTAGGTTGACTGTGTGGAGTTTGCACATTCTCCCTGTCTGCTGGAGATTTCTGCGGGTGCTCGGTTTCTCCTTCATGCTCCAAAGATGTATGGGTTAGATTGATTAGCTATGCTAAATTAACCCTTAGTGTCAGGGGCGGTTAGCAGGATAAATGTACGGGGTTGGGGCCCAAATGGGATTGTTGTCAGTGCAAGCTCGATGGGCCAAATGGTCTCCACTTGCACTGTAGGGATTCTATGTAGAGCAGGTTAGTGATTGGCCACTCTGCAGAGAGTAACTTGCCACCTAACTTTCCAAATCCTTTCCATTTCTGCTAGACACAATGTGATGGAATACTCTCCAGTTGCCTGGATGAATACAGCTGCAACAACATTTAAAGTTTGACATCATCCAGGAAAAAGCAGGCTACTTAATTTGCACCCCATCTATTTGCTTTAATATTCATTCCCTTTAGGGCTGATGTACAATGGCAGCAGTTTGTACCATCTACAAATTTGCACTGCAGCAACTCACCAAAGCTCCTTCAACAGCAGCTCCCAAACTAGGATTTCTGCCATCTAGAAGAACAAGGTCAACAAATGCATGGGATTATCATGGAAGTTCCCTTCCAAGCCACATGCCAACCTGATTTGGAAACACAACACTGTTCCTTCACTATTGCTGGGTCAAAATCCTGGAACTCCCTTCCTACTGGCACCTATACCATATGAACAGCAATAGTTCAAGAAGGAGACTCACCATCACCTTCTCAAGGTCAGTTAGGGTTGAGCAATAAATGCTGGCTTAGCCAGTGATGTCCACATCCTGCGAATGAATAAACATAAAAATAATACTTTAAATAGTGAACAAATATAAATTTTGAAAGCTGAAACATTTTGTTGAAATATTTGGAGCTCAGGTGTTTCCAAACATCTCAATAAAATGTGGATCAATTGTTCATGCTAAAATCACCTGCAGTGATTGTAAATGGGAGTTTAGATTCACTAACATTGATTACGAGCTGTAATTATCAAGCATTAGCTAATCAGAAAGATTGTCAGTATTACAAGATATACAGATCTGTTAAGAGCATAGCCCAGTCAATTATAACCATTAGTAAATCTGGCTTGTGGCACTCAAACATGTACTGAAAATTGAATTAATTATTGGTATTCAATTAATGCACGTTTGAGAGTCTGGATTCAGTAATGTTACTCATTCTGGACATGACAATTTCAGCATGTAGCACTAAGCTCCTGACCACACCACTTTCTTGCAGCTGATGTTCCCTCTCTTTTACTAACCCTTTCTAATTCAAATCATTTTTCAATAAATGCATTCTGTCTTTGCCAACTGTCATCCCAGTCCCATATTCACCAGAGCCTGGTACCAAGGAATTGCCCGCCTCAGCTGTGCCCAATGCAGGATTTGAATCTTTCAATCAAAGCCTAAATTTATAGGCCCCTGTGTCAATGAGTACAGAAGTTGGCTGGCAAGTAAATTTCATTATCTCTCAGGCAGGCATGTGAGGGATGGGGAGCTTGGAGCAGGGTTACTGGCCAACACAATAGTTAAAGGCCCATTAAGGCCCATACATAGATCGGAATCTTGCAGTTGATCTCCTAACTGCTGAAGCATTCAAGAAGAGTACAGCTGCCAGAAAATGGCCTCCTGATATTCAATCACACCAGCAGGTTTCAAAGTTCTGCCTGCTAATTACTTGCTTGACAACAGCTGCATTCATTGGTCAATCTGTGAAAGAGTACACAATAGTAACCCAGCTACTAAGGACTCTTTTTTGTTAACTGAATAAGTTGGAGAGAGAGTGTCTCCATCTTGGGATGCCCTCTTCCCTCACTTATCTGCAAAAGCATTATGATGTCTCTGTTGGTCATCCTTAATTTGACAGTGAGATCAACCTTTGGCCACTAATTGGCCAGTTTGGGAAAAAAATCAATTGGGTGCAGGCCTCTAACCACATTTATCCCTGATGGCATGGCATATTTATGCAACATCAGTTGACTTGTAGTTGATCATATATTGGTCTCCATTGATCCAATCATGGGCAGTGAACCCCAATTTTTACTGGTCTAATGGTGTCAGTAACTTTGAGTGCAATATATTTAGTACTTGTTGGTCTTTTGGGATACAGTGAATACAATACATTTATTAATCTTGGTCCAGTGATAGTCAGGGGTCAGTTCCTATTAATTTAAGGATGGCTGCATATCTGAAAACACATGGGTGTTTACTGAGAATTTATCTAGTTTCTAGCGTTCTTATGGTGTCATTACATTCAATCTCCGTACATCAATGATTTGGTCCAGTGATGATGAGAAGTTTGGTTAATATTGTTTGGGCAGTAATTGTGCAATGTAGTTGGACCAGCTGCAGATTGTTTTTTATGCTTTTTTCCAGGTAAATGGAAAACGTGAAATAGATTCAACCATTTGTCTTGCATGAAAAGTCTTGCATGTAAATTATAATAGTCTTAGTCTATTTAAATGTTGTACCTATGAATAGAATATGCTCACAAAATCCTGTTTTGTCAGGGCAGCTATTAAAACAAAATACAATAAAATAGAAATCAAATGAATTAAGCAGTGATAGCAAGTGGATACCCACAGAAATTTGTTGCAAATCTTTGTTCGCATTTATCTCAGTTTTAAACAAATACATTTTCCTCTGTTCTTTTCATAAACGTTTGATCAATCAATTCATTAAATTATTAATTGTGTGCCAGCCAAGTTTGTTTTCACGCAATATGCAAACCTTTGAAGAGGAACATGATTGTATCTCTTTAGGACAAATTATTATATAGAACATTATCCAAAAAGATGTGCAAGTTAGGTTGGTTGGCTGTGCTAAATTGCCTCTTAGTGGTCAGGGAGACTATCAAAATAAATAAGTGTAATTATGACGTACGGCCCGGGTGGGATTGTTGTTCAATCGGCTCAATGGGCTGAAAAGTCTCCTTCTGCCCTGTAGGGATTCTATGCTTGACATTGGAGAAATTGCTTGAGCTACAAGTCACTTACAATGGTATTCTCAAATTCCCAACTGATGACTATGATAATTCTGCAGCTGTTTATCAACTCAATCACTCCCTCATTTTCATCTTTGATACCCTCAATCCCAATAAAACCCTTACTCTCTCCTAATCCAGTTGTTCACACAAATGCCAAGCTATTCTTGCTCTTTTAAGTTCAAGAGTTGCAGACAGGAACATATATGTCACACAATTGGTTTAGTCATTTATCACCAGATCAGGCTGGGCTGCAGCAAGCATTACTGTGCCCTGTTTGATGTCTGCCAAAACAGTTATAATTCACCATTAAATCTCTCAGCCCCTGTACTGCCTCTGTGAATTCAGCCGACATATCCAATATACAGTTTATAATGAGCCATTATTTCCACTAATTGAACATTTGGAAGAACAAAGCCATTTAATTTACTACGCCCAACCTCAATTAACTCTATTCCCTTTTCATTGATTCAATCTCCATCCTTGGCCATTGCTTCAGGCTGAACAAGACTTTGCAGCAAGCATGTTCTCATTCACACTAAACAGAATTTCACAGAATCCCTACAGTGCAGAAGGAAACCATTCAGCCCATCAGGTCTGCACTAACTCTGCAAAAAAGCATCCCACCCAGGCCCTATCTCTGTACTCCCATGTATTTATTGCATGAATCCCCCTAATCTACACATTTTGGGACACTAAAGGACAATTTAACATGCTAATCTACCTAACTTGTATGTCTTTGGACAACGGGTAAAAAACAGATCAAGCAAAGGATCACGCAGACGCAGGGAGAACATACAGATTCCTCACTGAGAGTGATCCAAGCCAGGAATCACACCCAAGTCCCTGACGCTGTGAGGCAACAGTGCTAACCACTGTGCCACAGTGTCACCATGAATCTGTATCCCCTACAGGGTGTCTATTTCCATCTCTGTAAAGCTGAGCATTTCCAGGGCTGTCTCAAGCATACAAAATTTCAGTAATTCAAGTCTAGTACTCCATTGCAATACTTGTTGCCCACCTTACTCCCAGCCTCCATAGAATTGAACTCATCCAAAGCTCCTATATCTTAACTTGCAGCATGTCCCATTCATTGACTGTCTGTCCTACACTGGCTCCGATTTAAAATACTGTTCAGATTTAAAATACTTATTCTTATCTCCAAAGCAGTCCATAGTCTCACCCTGGCATTTTCTGTAACCACATCCCACACCCCTGAGAAATCAACATTTCTCAAACACCGATCTCCTGTGCATTCTTTACCATTTCACTTTATAGCTGTATCTTCAGCCATCTTGGCCCAATGTTTCGAAATTCTCTCCGTAAATCTCTACCTCTCCATTAATCTCTCCTTAAATTTACCTTTCTGATCAAGCATTTGGTCACCCATCCTAATATTTCTTGTGATAGCTCAGTGTCAATATTTGTCTGATTGTGAAACTTCTGGAGACATTTCACTACATTGAAGACACTATATATTTTGCAAAAGGTTGAGAGTTAAATTACAAACATTGGGGGTATAATTCAGCTTTGGTGGTAAATGAGGAAAAGTTTTAGGATATTTGCATGCTTCTTAAAATGTATAACCAATGTTTGTCATGCATTTCAATTAATATCACAATTATAACATGAATACAAATAACTTCATTGCAGTGTTAATGTAAGCCTACTTGTGACTAATAAACTTTAATGTTTACTTGGGTTGGAATTTGCCAGCCTTTCATTGCCAAGCCACAGCTGCAAGCGAGGAGAGAGAATTTGATCTACAAAGTTTTAAAGTTTATTTATTAGTGTCACAAATAGGCTTATATTAACACTGTAATCAAGTTACTCTGAAAGTCCCTCAGTCACCACACTCTAGCACCTGTTCAGGTACACTGAGGCAGAATTTTAGCTTTTGAATGTGAAACCCACATACAGTTTATGGTTTATGTATCTAACCAGCACATCATTTGGACTGTGGGAGGAAGCTGGAGCACTCAGCGGAACATCATGCAGACATGGGGAGAATATGCAGATTCCTCATAGGCAGTGACACAGGCCAGGAATTGAACTCAGGTTCCTGTTGCTGAGGCAGCAGTGCTAACCACTTTGATACCGTGTGGTCTCATAGGCTGTATTTTAGGTAATTAAAACGTAATTAGAACATAGAACATGGAACACTACAGCCCAAAAGGCCCTTCAGTCCACAAGTTGCGCCGCTCATACCCATACTTACCAGGTCAGAGAACTATCTATAATTCCCAATGCCATTAAATTCCATGTATTCATCCAGAAATCTTTTAAAAGATCCCAGCGAGTTTGCCTTTACCATCACCAACGGCAGCTGATTCCACTCAGTCATCACCCTCTGAGTGAAAAACTTACCCCTAACATCTTCTCTGTACTTGCTGCCCGGCACCTTAAACCTCTGTCCCCTTGTAGTGACCATTTCAGCCTTGGGAAATAGCCTCTGAGAATCCACCCCGATTTATACCTCTCAACATTTTATAAACCTCTATCAGGTCGCCTTTCAACCTTCGTCTCTCCAGGGAGAAAAGATCTAGCTCCTTCAACCTATCTTCATAAGGCATGCCTCCCAATCCAGGCAACATCCTTGTAAATCCCCTTTGCACCCTCTCAATAGCTTCCACGTCCTTCCTGTAATGAGGCGACCAGAGCTGCGCACAGTACTCCAGGTGGGGCCTGACATTGGTCTTATAAAATTGAAGCATTACCTCCCGACTCCTAAACTCAATCCTTGATTAATGAAGGCCAGTACACGATACACCTTCTTCACCACATCCTCCACCTGCAAGGCCGATTTAAGAGTAATTAAAGAAGAATACAAAACATGTTGGCCAGAATATTACAGCTGTTATACTAACGGGATTTTCCTATCCCACTACAGTGAACAAAGATTTGGCTGAACGCCAAATTATCCATCCTCTCTGCAGCGGAGAAAGGCCAGTAAGATCACACCAGTTGTTTCTTCAAAATTATTTTTACTTGGCTGAAAAAATTTGGAAACATCAGGTATAGACTTTTTTGTCACGGAGCAAATGCAAAGCCATTATATTTTAAACTATTGTTAAGTGCATCAGTTGAAGTTAAATACATGCAAGTGGAAGATAGCAATCAGATGGTTCCCTGAGCACTTATAAAGGGATACTCACTGACATGAGTTGAGTGGAGTCAGGAGATACATTCCTGTAAAGTTTCACTCTGACTAAATCTATTCCAGGCAAAAAGTTGGTTTTGGAGCCTTCCTTCACAAACTGGTTATCAGGAGTACAACTAATATTTTATCCTAATATTTAAAAGTGGAATTACAGACCCAGGAATTACAATTTTCATTTGGACAAAAATGAATGAAAACTCACTAAAAATTTCATCACAGCTGATTTTTAAAATTTGCCATAAAATATATAAATTAATATTTCCCTTCAACTGTGACTACACTTTCACATGATAGGAACAATGGACATTTCAGAAGGTGGCACAGTCATTAGCACTGCTACCTCACAGCGCCAGGGCCCAGTTCGATTCCCTGTTTGGGTGACTATATGTGGGTTTGCACATTCTCCCTATGTCTGTTCAGGTTTCCTCTGGGTGCTCCAGTTTCTTCCCACAGTTCAAAGATATGTGAATTAGGTTGATTGGCCATGCTAAATTGCTCCTTAGTGTCATGGGAATTAGCAGAGTAAATAAGTGAGGTTATGGGAATAGGGCCTGGGAGAGTTTGTGATTGGTGCAGACTCGATGAGCCCAGTGGCCTCTTTCTGCACTGTAGGGATTCTATGATTCTATGAAGCAGAGTACAGACACGATGCATAGAAAATAAGCATTCTGATAATAGCAACCAACAGCTTTTTGTGAACAAGGAAATCCCCATACAAACTAAATAATTGTGACAAGCATGTTTAGAATTCTTTGACATCTCAGCTGTCTTTCTGCTCCCCAGTGCATGGAATGATGTGGTAAAAGAACACTGAGAACTGCTGTTCTCTTCCTGAAGATCGATTAATACGCCCAGATGTGTGATTGAATGAGATACGACAGGAAGATTGGTCAGAGAGTGAACTTTGGATGTGGCCCATCACCTACATTGTTCAGACATTGTGCAGAGGAGGAACACCCCTACAATTTGATATAGTATCCACTTGCATGTATGTTCTAATTCATAATTGTCTGGTTCATATGAAACCCATTTGCAGTGAGTGTAAACTATTTCACTAAAATTCAACAATGAAGATTTGGAAAGATGACATTATTGCTGGTATTTAATCGCGACTTTGGATTTGCCTATCCAGAATGATCCTGTACGGATAAGTTCCAATTCACAATTTCAACCAGTGATACCCCACGCTGGAAGCAAAACGTTTAGCAACATCTAATTCTTCAGTGAAAATTCTCTATTTGGAGTTTGGAAATAGAATCAGGCAGCCCATTTTTCATGTTTGCAGGTGGTTAGATTGGAGCTGAAAAAGAAACCGAAAGAAGAACCAATGGGTAAAGAAAACTTTCTGTAGAAGTGGGGGGGATAAAAAGCAGTTGAAATGTAAGTTCATGGATGACTGAGTGATAAGCAATGATGAAAAAGCTATGATGAACTTGGGTGACCTGTTACTGTGATAAGCTTGATCTTGTCAAACAATGGTTAGCTGAGGGAAGGGTGGACAGGGCAAGGTATTATTTTTGCATCCATGAGCACAGATCATCAGACAGAATATGGAACACAAAAGGTTCAAAGGGAAAATATGGCAGTGTGGCCCATCAGGATCAGCTGGTCTTTTCAGTTTATTTAAGTTTATATCCCTTACGGCAAGTCATTTTGCATCTTAAAATCTGCCTGAAGTGAGGTTACGTCTAGTGAGATTGGTGGAGAATAATTTGCACAATGAAAATGTTATTAATTATAGATATAATATCTTAAGGACACAAAATTTTCAACCATAAAAAAACCTTACTGTCGCTGTTGTAATCCAATGAGAAAAGGACAGTTGATCCCAGTTGTATCAAACTATAATATTGTTTGACTGGCCCCAGCTCAAACTGTGTGTTTTATTACACTTTAGTTCTCCTGCTGACTCTAGCCATTATATTCTTTATATCCTTCTCCAACCCTCAGGCTTCAGTGTACATGGTGCATGACTGACTCCATATAAACTGTGCAGAAATGGTTGGCTTTAACTGTCATCAAAATTTGGCAATTACTGTCAGCAATATCAACAGGCAAACACTTGATACATTTGAACAATATCCCTCTGTTATTTCTACAGAATAGATAACCCATTTAAATAGAGGACATGGGAAAGGCATCTGAATATGTTGAACATTCATCACTCACAGTAATTTTAAGGAACTTACCATTATTCCATACCAAGCCCGGAGACAACTGTTTAACAGCATTTTAACTGTATGTCGATGTAGATTTACTGTTCTTTTGTAGATGAGCTACCTCTAAACAATATAAAGTACGTTAACACTGCAGGAATTCCTCAGGGTATTGTCTTTGGCCCACCCATCTTCAGCTGTTTCATCAAATATTTTCTTCCATCACAAGGTCAGAAGTGGGAATGCTTGTTGATGATTGCACAATACTCAGCACAATTTGTGACTCCTCAAATTACTCTGTCCATATTTTCTTCTTAGGCAGTCCTTTGGAGTCTTGCTTCCCACTCAAAATAAATTTTCAGGTTATGGAGGTATAGAACATAGAACATAGAACATTACAGCACAGAACAGGCCCTTCGGCCTTCGATGTTGTGCCGACCAAAATAAAAAGCAATGCCCCTCCAAACTAAACCATTCCCTTCTCTTCCATATACTTATCAATTAACCTCTTAAACGCCACCAAACTTGGCGCATCTACAACAGCTGCAGGCAGGGCATTCCACTCCCTAATCACTCTTTGAGTAAAGAACCTACCTCTGATATCCGTCCTATAACTCATACCCCTTAATTTAAAGCTGTGTCCCCTCGTGCTAGCTTTCTCCATCCTAGGAAAAAGGCTATCACTGTCCACCCTATCTAAACCTCTAATCATCTTATATGTTTCAATAAGGTCCCCTCTTAGCCGCCTCCTTTCTAACGAAAACAACCTCAAATCCCTCAGCCTCTCTTCATAAGACCTGCCCTCCATACCAGGCAACATCCTGGTAAACCTCCTCTGTACCCTCTCCAATGCCTCCACATCTTTCTTATAATGTGGGGACCAGAACTGCACACAATACTCCAAGTGCGGCCGCACTAGAGTTTTGTACAGTTGCAACATGATGCTGCGGCTCCTAAATTCAATCCCCCTACCAATAAAAGCTAAGACTCCATATGCCTTCTTAACAACTTTATCCACTTGACTGCCTACTTTCAGGGATCTATTGACACATACACCAAGATCCTTCTGTTCCTCAACACTATTAAGAGCCCTACCATTAGCCCTATACTCTACACATTTATTGTTCCTGCCAAAGTGCATTACCTCACACTTTTCCACATTAAACTCCATTTGCCACCTCTCGGCCCAGCTCTGCAACTTGTCCAAGTCACTCTGTAAACTAAAACACCCCTCTTCACTATCTACCACTCCACCAACTTTAGTATCATCTGCAAATTTACTGATCCATCCCTCAATACCCTCATCCAGATCATTTATAAAAATTACAAACAGCAGGGGCCCCAAAACAGACCCCTGAGGCACACCACTCGTCACCGAACTCCACGATGAATATCTCCCATCAACCACCACCCTCTGTCTTCTATCTGCCAGCCAATTCCTAATCCAATTAGCTAAATCACCCTCTATTCCACACATCTGCATTTTCTGTAGAAGTCTTCCATGGGCCACCTTATCAAACGCCTTACTAAAGTCCATATATACTACATCAACCGCCTTACCCCCATCCACCTCTTTGGTCACTTTCTCAAAAAACTCAATGAGGTTAGTAAGGCATGACCTACCCTTCACGAAACCATGCTGACTATCCCCAATCAATTCATTTCTCTCTAAATAACTATAAATCCTATCCCTAATAATTCTCTCCAATACCTTGCCCACAACAGAAGTAAGACTCACTGGCCTATAATTCCCTGGAAGGTCTCTCTTCCCCTTCTTAAACAATGGGACCACATTCGCTATCCTCCAGTCCTCCGGAACCACACCCGTAACCAACGAGGACCTGAAGATCAGAGCCAGAGGCTCTGCAATCTCCTCTCTTGCCTCCCAGAGAATCCTAGGGTAAATCCCGTCCGGCCCAGGGGACTTATCCAACTTCAAACCCTCGAGAATTTCTAACACATCCTCCCTATCTACTACAATACTTCCCAATTTGCAACCCTGTACCTCAGTGATCTCCATAGCTACATTTCCAGCACTCTGCGTGAATACCGAAGAGAAATATTTATTCAGTGCCTCACCAATCTCTTCAGGCTCCACGCACAACTTCCCACTGCTGTCTATGACTGGCCCTAATCTTGCCCTAACCAATCTTCTATTCTTAACATATCGAAAGAAAGCTTTAGGATTCTCCTTAATCCTATCAGCCAACATCTTCTCAAAGCTACAGTCTCTGTCACAGGTGGGGCAAATGATAATGGAGGAACAGATAGGTGGGATGCCTAGATTGCCATGTACTTCTCTTGCTGCTGATGTTTAGCTTCAGCTTGTTCTCGGAGATTAAACTTGAAATGTTCAGCTCCTTCCCGAATGTTTTTCACCCACTTCAACTCGGGGAATTCCCAGGTGTCAGTGAGAATGTTACATTTTTTCAAGGAGTCTTTGAGGGTCCCCTTGAAGCTGCTCCTCGGACGTCCCAGGCTCTCTTGCTGTGTCGAAGATCCGAGTAGAGCATTAGTTTCTGGTGTCTCATGTCAGGCACGCAGGTAATATATTCCACCCAGCAGAGCTGAAGAAGTGTGGTCAATTCACAATCTTCAAGAAAGAAATAGATTAAGCCTTATCCTAGTGGAAGAACACCCAGCATGAATTAATGTTTTATCAGAAGAAATGAGACAGGAATGAGGGGTAATATTACAAAGGTAGAAAAGGACAGTCTCAGTAAAGACATGAACGCAAGATTGGAAGCTCATCCTGGAATCAAATAGTACACCATGGTTATGAGTGATCTGGCTGAATCAAATGGAATTACATAGAAACATAGAAAATAGGAGGAAGACTCTACCATTCAGCCCATCGAGCCTGCTTTGACATTTAATGCGAAAATAACTGATCCTCTATTTTAACATTATATTCCCACTCTCCCCTTGACACCTGCTGTGTCTCGATATCTATTTCCTTCTTAAATACGTTCACTGATTTGGCCTCCACAAGTTTATGTTGCAGAGGATTCCAGTGGTTCACCATCTTCTGAGTGAAGAAATTTCTCCACAACTCATCCTTCATCCTGAGACTGTGATCGCACCTCTCCCCCCACCGCACCTTGTTCTAGACCTCTCAGGCAAAGAAAACTACATCTCTGTACCCAATTGATCCAACTCTGTCAGAACCCAGACTTTCCTGTCACTTGACATTTTAACACACCACCCTGCTGGTGGCAGAATCCTCACACAGTGGTTAACACTGCTGCCTCACAATGGCAGGGACTCGTGTTCGATTCCTGGCTTAGGTCACTGTCTGTGCAGAGTCTGCATGTTCTCCCCGTGTCTGCATGGGTTTCCTCCAGGTCTCAGGTTTCTCCCACAGTCCAATAGACATGCTGGTTAGAGGCATTGGCCATACTAAATTCTCCCTCTATGTATCTGAACAGGTATCAGAGTATAGCAATTAAGGGACTTTTCACAGTAACTTCATTGCAGTATTAATGAAAGCCTACTTGTGACAATAATAAACAAACTTTAAACTTTGCTCTCCTGTCCACATGCCCATCCTTGACCTTTGTGATGTTCAGGTGAAGCCCAACAAAAGCTGGAGATACAGCACTTCTTCTGATTGTGCACTTTACAGGCTTCCAGACTGAACACCCAGGTCCAACTGCCACATTCTTCATGTTGTCTCTAACAGTTGGTACCTTTGTTCTGCCATTCACATTCAATGGAAAAATCAAGCACCTTTCTCAGCCTTTATCACCATTATTTACATTCCCTTTGTTCAATTATGGCTCCCCCAACTCTTGCTCCCCTGAACCCTCATAACATAAATCTTATCTGATTTTCTCTGCCTTCAACTCTGATGAATGGTCGTCGTGACTCAAAACTTTGATTCTATTCTCGCTCCTCAGATGCTATCAGACCTATTGAGTTTTTCCAGCATTTTCTGTTTTTGTTTCAGATTCCACAATGTGTTGTCTTTATCTATTAAAATTGTGTACATTTCAATTAAATCCCCTCTCATTCTTCTAAACTCCAGTGCATACAAACTTATCAGCCGAATCTTTCTTCTTACTACAATCTTTCCATCCCAGGAATCAGTCTGGTGAACCAACTCCACACCCTTTAATATGTAAACATACAAAATAATCTACCATTATTCATTAACACTCTTGTGTAGTCACAACCAATATAAAAGCTTGAAATATCTCTATGCACATTTAAATATCTTCAAGAAAGATATATCTGATCTTGTATACAACAATAAACATGTAAATAGTTGCTTTAGGGCTGAATGACATCTTGCACTCAAAGAACATTAATAAATCATTGAACTTTACTCTTGCAATTTATGACGATATCTCAACCTTTCAATGTGTTACTGCCTCAAAACACATCTCAATGATTCAACCAAGTAAAAATTATTTGACATTTCAAGGGTACTTGTATGAAAAGTGTCCATAGCAACGGTGAATTTTAATAGGAAAATAGACTAAAAGGTCAAACAAACTATTGATTGTAAAATGTTGAATGACACACAAGGCAATACATGTATTATTTAAGACATCAATACAGGAATTTTATGAAGATTACAGATTGTGATATGTGAATGTTTGCTAACAATGCAAAATACAACTTGATGTTTTTCTGCTTCCCAGTTTTCCTGCCTTGTCTCCTCTCCTCTGATGGAATCCTGACTCAATGCTGGGATGATGTAGAGATGCCGGCGTTGGACTGGGGTAAACTCAGTAAAGTTTTACAACACCAATTTTAAATCCAACCAATTTATTTGATAGTAAATTCGCGAGCTTTCGACTCTACAGCCTTCGTCAGGCAAATAAATTGTTTGGATTTAAAATTGGTGTTGTAAAACTTTACTCAATGCTGGGACACAGTTCTGCAATTTATTCAGACAAGCAAACAATTTGTGAAAGTGCCAGCAGTCAGTGGTTCATCGAGCAATGTAACACAGAAACAGGCTCTTTGACCCAACCGCTCTATGCTGACCATGGTATCTTCCCAGCTCGTCCCCATTGCTTGCGTTTGGTTCATGTCCCTCTCATTTTTTCCCATTCACGTATTTATCCAAATGCTTCTTAAATGTTGCTATTGGAGGTAAGAAGTTTCTGAACCTTGCCTGTTGTTTATATAGGGGTACAAGTACTTTTTCATCAGGGCCACTAGACAGAATAAAACAGGAACATAAACTCAGCTTTCCTCTCCCCATCTCAAGAATCACCAAAAACATTTGTGGTCCTACTATGCTGTAAAGATCAACAGCAAACTACCCATCACTCTCAATCAGTTATGAATTGGTACTTTTCCACATTGAACACCACTTGGAAGCAGCACTATGGGTAGCAAGGGCACTTGGAGAAACCTCAATGTCTATCACTAAGAGGGACTTGATATTTTAACACACCATCCTGCTGGTGGCAGCACGCTATCACAATGATTAACACTGCTGCCTCACAGCGGCAGGAACTCATATTTGATTCCCAGCTTGGGTCACTGTCTGTGCAGAATCTGCATGTTCCCTCCGTGTCTGCATGGGTTTCCCCCAGGCCTCAGGTTTCCTCCCATACTCAAAAGACTGTCATTATTGACTAAACTGGCTGAATATTATGGGACATCGCTACCAGATCATAAGTTATAGAATCGTAACAATATAGCAGAAGGCCATTCAGCCCATCAACCCTACACTGACAACAATTGCACCTAAGTCCTACCCCCGTAATCTCTGCTTATCCCCCTGATCTTAAGGGGTAGTTAATATAGACAACATAACCCATACACATCTTTAGAGTGTGAGAGGAAACCTCATGATCTGCAGTAGGTGGTGAGGGAAAACAAAAGAGAAAGACCTACCTGACATTTTCTTAACCGTTCCGTTATAAATATGTCTGTTCATTGGTAGGAGTGACTGCACATGTTTTACTTATAGAGATAAAGTTATATTTTCACAATGAGAACATCCATCATGTTCTGTGGTATTATCACTGTGCTTAATGGGATAGATTCAACAGCTCAAAACTAGACATCCATGAAGCGTGGTGGGCCATCAGCAGCAGCAGAATTAAATTCAATCGCACGTGGTAACCTCATGGCCCAGTATGTCACTCACTCCACCATTACTATCAAGTGAGGTTCAATGAGGAGTGTATGAGAGCGTGCCAGCAACAGCGCCTGGCAAACCCAGCTACGACCAATGACTAAATGGATGTTAAAAAGCAGAAGAGGCATGCTATAGATACAGCACCATATTCTCACCACCAATGGATCAGACCCAAACTCTGCACATCCAGTCATGAATGCTGGTGGACAATCAAATAATTAACTGAAGGATGGGTCTCCTAAACAACCCATCCATCATGATGTGAAAGCACAGCATCTCAATGCAAAAGGCAAAACTGAGACATTTGTAACCATTACAGCACTGGAACAATTGAAATCAATGTAATCAGGGGTTATACTCTCTGCTTGTTGGAATCACTGCTTGCACAAAGGAAGGCGGTTGTGGTTTTTGAAGGGTAATCATCCCAACCCACAACACTGCTGTAGTCATTGTTCAGGATAGGGTTTTCAGTCCAACCAACTACATCTGTTTCATTAATTACCTGCTATCCATTATAAAGTCAGAAGTGGAAAAATTCCTTGATGATTCCACAGTTTTAATGCCAGGAGCATCTTCCAAGAAATCAAAGGATTTCATGCTTGCAGTAGCAAAACTGAGACAATATTAAGTTTTGGATTGATAAATGGCAAGTGACATTTGCACCACACAAATACCAGGCAATGACCATCTCCATGATGAGAATGAGAATGGCATTATCATCAGTGGATCTTTCACAATCAATATTCTTGGGGTTTACCATTTACCAGAAAAACTTAACTGGACCAGCCATATGAATACTATGACTACAAGAGCAGTTTGGAGAATGAGAAGACTGCAATAAATAAATCACCTGCTTGGTTGAGTACCACTCAACATTCAAGGCAGGTGGGGGGGTTGGGGGGGGGGGGGGGTGCAGAGAGGACTGGGGGCGGTGGGGTGTAGTTTTCTGGCCATTTCTGCCCCATTATTGCTGCAAGTGAAAATAGAGAACTTGGAGTTCAGCCAAATTTTCGTTCACTGCAGAGGGACTGGAGAATCTTGCTGGTGTAAACAGCTAGAAAATTCCAGCCAACAAATACGATATCATCCAGCGCAAAGTAGCCCGTTTGATCAGCACCCCATTCGTCATCTTAAACATTCACCGTGGTCTCACAGTGTGGATCACATACAAGATGCACTGCAGCAACTAGCCAAAGCACCTTATAAATTTGCTACCTCTCCCACAAGGGAAGATATCAGAATATCAGAAAATTCCCTTTCAAGTCCCACACTATCCTGACCTGGGACTACTTTGCTATCCATTCAGTATGGCTTGGTCAAATTCCAGAATCTCCCTCTGTAAAAGCAGGTCAGATGTACCTACAGCATAGCTGTTCAAGAATGTGGATCATCACCACCTTCTCAAGGGCAATTAGGCTTAAGACCAACAGCAACATTGTCATCAAATCAGCAGACAAAGGAGGCGCCACTGTCATACTGAACAGAACGGACTACTGTGAAGAAGTGTACCGACAACTAAACAATGTGAAACACTACAGACAGTTACCAGCAGATCCGACCAAAGAACACACTCGTCAACTCAACACTCTGATCAAAACCTTTGATCCGGACCTTCAGAACACCCTCCGGACTCTCATTCCACGTACTCCCCGCATTGGAGATCTCTACTGCCTCCCAAAGATACACAAGGCAAACATACCCAGCCGTCCCATCGTATCGGGCAATGGGACCCTGTGTGAGAACCTCTCCGGCTATATTGAGGGCATCCTGAAACCCATTGTACAAAGAACCCCCAGCTTTTGTCTTGACACTACGGACTTCCTACAGAAACTCAGCACACATGAAGCAGTTGAACCAGGGACACTCCTTGTCACAATGGATGTCTCGGCGCTCTACACCAACATCCCCCACGACAATGGTATTGCTGCAACTGCCTCAGTACTCAATGCCAACAACTGTCAGTTTCCGGATGCAATTTTACAACTCATCCGCTTCATCTTGGACCACAATGTCTTCACCTTCAACAATCAGCTTTTCATCCAGACACATGGAACAGCCATGGGGATCAAATTTGCACCTCAGTATGCCAACATCTTCATGCACAGGTTCGAACAAGACTTCTTCACTACACGAGATCTTCAACCAAGGTTGTATACTAGATACATTGATGACATCTTTTTCCTTTGGACTCATGGTGAACAATCATTGAAACAACTGTATGATGATATCAACAAGTTCCATCCCACCATCAGACTCACCATGGACTATTCTCCAGAATCAGTTGCATTCTTGGACACACGCATCTCCATCAAGGATGGTCACCTCAGCACCTCACTGTACTGAAAACCAACAGACAACCTCACAATGCTCCACTTCTCCAGCTTCCACCCTAGACACGTTAAAGAAGCCATTCCCTATGGACAAGCCCTCCGTATACACAGAATTTGCTCAGATGAGGAGGATCATGACAGACACCTCCAGACGCTGAAGGATGCCCTTGTGAGAACAGGATATGGCGCTCGACTCATCAATCGACAGTTCCAACGTGCCACAGTGATAAACCGCACTGACATCCTCAGAAGACGAACACGGGACAAGGTGGACAGGGTACCCTTTGTTGTCCAGTACTTCCCCGGAGCGGAGAAGCTACGATATCTTCTCCGGAGTCTTCAACATGTCATCGATGACGACGAACATCTCGCTAGGGCCATCCCCACCCCCCCACTTCTTGCTTTCAGACAACAACACAACCTTAAACAGATTCGCAGCAAACTACCCAACCAGGAGAACGGTGACCACAATACCACACAACCCTGCCACAGCAACCTCTGCAAGACATGCCAGATCATAGACATGGATGACATCATCAAACGTGAGGATACCATTCACCAGGTACACGGTACATACTCTTGCAACTCGGCCAACGTTGTCTACCTAATACGTTGCAAGAAAGGATGTCCCGAAGCATGGTACATTGGGGAGACCATGCAGACACTACGACAGCGGATGAATGAGCATCGCTCAACAATCACCAGGCAAAACAGTTCCCTTCCTGTGGGCGAACACTTCAGCAGTCATGGGCATTCGGCCTCCGACCTGCGGGTAAATGTTCTTCAAGGGGGCCTTCGTGACACACGACAGCACAGAGTTGCTGAGCAGAGACTGATAGCCAAGTTCCGCACACATGAGGGCGGTCTTAACAGGGATCTTGGCTTCATGTCACACTATCTGTAACCCCCGTAACTTGCCTGGGTTAGCAAAAAACCTCACTTGCTGTGCTGTCTGGAGAAAATACACAATTCTCTAACCAATGCTCAGGATTCCCTTCACACACATTTTTAGCCACTTTAACACTTGAATAACAGGTTAGATGTAAGGATTCGCATTCTAATCAGCAATCTGTAACTGTCTGTGTGGATAACAGTGCCTCTGCAGATCAGAACACTGCATTTGCCTGATGAAGGCACAACATAGTGTCGAAAGCTCGCGGATTTACTATCAAATAAATCGGTTGGATTTAAAATTGGTGTCGCAAAACTTTACTGAGTTTATCCCAGTCCAACGCCGGCATCTCTACATTTGGACAATTAATGTCAGTAATAGTAACATCGCCTGAATGAATGGAATAAAAGTTAACACAAATGTGAAATGATGGCTGAGTGCTCCATTAACAACTGTTCAGGGTTGCTCAGGCACACTGTTCAGAAATAAAATCATTTTAATAATTTATATAATTATTTTCTAAATACAGAGACAAAATATGATATCTATCATCATGGGAGCCATCACATCTAGGGGAAGATGTTGAAGGGAGGCAAGATGTAACAGTAAAATGTTGCCACTATTTTCTTCTGTAGAATGTAACTGAAACAGGAAACCTAACTATTTGGAAGTGTTCTGAGGCTGCAAAGCCAAAAGCAGGCAAAATATTTGATAGGTTTCAAGGTGGTATCAAGATGTTTTGGGAAGCGTAAAAAGCAATGAGCACAAAAAAAAATCCAGATAAGATTCACAGCATAACCTTGAATGAAAAAAATTGAGTGAGGAACAATTTTGAATGCTATCTGCGATGCTTTATAATTTAACATTCAGTACTTATGGTATGATATAGGAAATGTTGACTGAATTAAAGGATTCACAGCCAATATTATTTGAGCTATAAGCAGATCAGTTGATTCATAAGCAAGATTTTCAAACTTTGCATGAATGTTTTTATATCATAGACAGCACACAAAAGCATTACAGAGGTTCAGTTTCCCCCTTAGTGTAGAGTTAAATGCTATTGTTTGTACTAGGAGATGTAGCATCCCTAGCCTCGTACTATGGCTGTGCAATAGTTTGTGCTGCATCAAAGATTGTGAATTAATATTACCAAGGCCAAAAAGAGTAAAGCAATTAATGGAAAAGCAAATATTGGAAAATTTCCAATACAATTGTCTTTTTTTCATTATCTGTACTCACTGAAATGCAGCAGTCTCAGTTGTACATAATTCCTTCCATTCTTTGTTGTTATATAATCATCCCCAGCATGATTTGGACAGGCTGAGTGTATGGGCATGTGAATGGCAGATGCAGTAAAATGTGGATATATGTGAGGTTATCCATTTTGTTGCATTAATAGGAAGGCAGATTATTACTTGAATGGGTGTAAATTGAGAGAGGCGAATAATCAATGAGACCCTGGAATCCTTGTGCATTAGTCACTGAAAGTAAGCGTGTAGATACAGCAGGCAGTAAAGAAAACAAATGGTATGTTGGCCTTCATAGTAGGAGTGTTTGAGTATAGGGATAGGGATGTTTTGCTGCAATTGTATAGGGTTTTGGTAGTATTTGGTAGTACACCTAAAATATTGTGTGCAGTGTTGGTGTCCTTAGCTGAGGAAGAATGTCTTGTTGTAGAGGGGGTGCAGTGAAGGTTTGTCAGGCTGATTCCTGGGATGGCAGGTCTGTCATATGAGGAGAGATTAAATTGTTAGGATAATATTCACTGGAGTTTAGAAGTGTGAGGGGGTTCTCATAGAAATTTATAAAATCTTAACAGGGTTAGACAGGGTAGATTCAGAAAGAATATTTCCGTTGGGTGGGGGAGTCCAGAACTAGAGGTCATAATTTGAGGACAAGGAGTAAACCTTTTGGAATTGAGGTGAGGAGAAATTTCTTCACCCAGAGGGTGGTGAATGTGTGGAATTCATTATCACAGGAAGTAGTTAAAGTCAAAACATTGTCTCATTTCAAGAAGAAATTAGATATTGTTCTTGGGTCTAAAGGGATCAAGGGATGTGGGGGGAAGGTGGGATCAGGATATTGAATTCAATGATCAGCCATGGCTAAGATGAATGATGGAGCAGGCGCGAAGCACTGAGTGGCCTACTCCTTCTTGGTGGCCCATGGAAGACTTCTGCAGAAAATGCAGATGTATGGGATAGAGGGTGATTTAGCTAATTGGATTAGGAATTGGCTAGCAGATAGAAGACAGAGGGTGGTGGTTGATGGGAGATATTCATCGTGGAGTTCGGTGACAAGTGGTGTACCTCAGGGGTCTGTTTTGGGGCCCCTGCTGTTTGTAATTTTTATAAATGATCTGGATGAGGGTATTGAAGGATGGATTAGTAAATTTGCAGATGACACTAAAGTCGGTGGAGTGGTAGATAGTGAAGAGGGGTGTTATAGTTTGCAGAGGGACTTGGACAAGTTGCAGAGCTGGGCCGAGAGGTGGCAAATGGAGTTTAATGTGGAAAAGTGTGAGGTAATGCACTATGGCAGGAATAATAAATGTGTAGAGTATAGGGCTAATGGTAGGATTCTTAATAGTGTTGATGAACAGAGGGATCTTGGTGTATTTGTGCATAGATCCCTGAAAGTAGGCAGTCAAGTCGATAAGGTTGTTAAGAAGGCATATGGAGTCTTAGCTTTTATTGGTAGGGGGATTGAATTTCGGAGCCGCAACGTCATGTTGCAACTGTACAAAACTCTAGTGCGGCCGCACTTGGAGTATTGTGTGCAGTTCTGGTCCCCACATTATAAGAAAGATGTGGAGGCATTGGAGAGGGTACAGAGGAGGTTTACCAGGATGTTGCCTGGTATGGAGGGCAGGTCTTATGAAGAGAGGCTGAGGATTTGAGGTTGTTTTCGTTAGAAAGGAGGCGGCTAAGAGGGGACCTAATCGAAACATATAAGATGATTAGAGGTTTAGATAGGGTGGACAGTGATAGCCTTTTTCCTAGGATGGAGAAAGCTAGCACGAGGGGACACAGCTTTAAATTAAGGGGTGATAGTTATAGGACGGATATCAGAGGTAGGTTCTTTACCCAAAGGGTGGTTCGGGAGTGGAATGCCCTGCCTGCAGCAGTTGTAGATGCGCCAAGTTTGGTGGCGTTTAAGAGGTTAGTTGATAAGTATATGGAAGAGAAGGGAATGGTTTAGTTTGGAGGGGCATTGCTTTTTATATTGGTCGGCGCAACATCGAAGGCCGAAGGGCCTGTTCTGTGCTGTAATGTTCTATGTTCTATGTTCTTCTCATTTCTATGTTTCTATGTTTCCTCCACTTAAATTGATTGGCCACATGAAATTACCCCTTAGTATCACATTATGTGTAGGTTAGGGGGATTAGCAGGATAAATACGTGGGGCTACAGGGATTACAGGGTTACGGGGCCTGGATAAAATGCTCTGTTGGACGTTCATTGCAGATTCAATGGGTCAAATGAGCTCCTTCTGCATTGTTGGAATTCTATAATTAATTGTAGGCTACTGAGGAGGAGAAAATGTAAATATTTTGAGCACTGCTGGGAAGGAGATGCATTATGACTGATTTAGAGATTTGACATGGTTTTAAATCAAAAGCTATGCCCTTTGTTTACTATTATACATAGGAAAGTCAGTTGCACAAAATCCTGATCATATATTTTGTAATTAAGAGCATTATATGTTAGAAACTATTAATGATGTCTTAAAGTTTAATTTTCTAACAATGCTATTTTAGTTTTTTTTTGAAAGAGCAAAACTTTGGGATTAAGTACCATTCGCAAATTGTCCTTTAACTTCTAAAAAACAGGGTCAGAATTGTTTCAGATTAACTGTTTGATAAGGAATTAGTTATAAAATTCCTAAAGGGATGTTAACTTTCTCAGCCTTCAATGGTGCTTTCCTCGACATATTAAAAAGGGATCACTTTTAATAAGTAATGTCTTTTGATTCATAAACTTCAACCTTCCAGAAGGTGATAAATTGAGTGGATTTTGTTTTTCACATGCTTTGAAAGAAACTGTACAGGCATATAAACCAGACTAACAGTTGCAGTCACTCCTCAGTGGGAGGCTTAATTGTGGAACTGTCCAATATATTTTTTGTCAATTTCCCAGCATTAATAAAATCATATTTCATGTGGATTTAGCACCATCAGTATGTCAAAAATACAAGTGGCCTGGTTACTAACTGTCACCTGAGAATGGAGGAGAATATATGGAGACAGTTGATTCTCAACGTGGAAGATGACACCAACCTTAATCAAATAATGGGATTTTTTTGACTTTACTTTGCAACTTCCAATGTTTTGCAGTTTTGTCAATTTTACTATGTTATTGACAAAATATAATATTAAAGCATATCCCTACTTATTTAGACTAATGATGCTCAAACAGGACGAACAATAAGCTATGATGTGCATCCATCATAAATGTGCATTGCTGGGCCATAAAACTGAACAAGTACTTATCTTGCAATTCATGGCAGTTTGATCATGGGAATTGCAACTTCTCAATCGAATCTTGCAGGTTTTTGTTGCTGGCAGTCACTCGGGGAATTGAGTCTGATCAAGTAAAAGACTCTTTTGACCTGGTTGAAGAGTTCACCTCTGCAAAGCCCTGGATTTTCCACTATGTTTTCTTTTCCAGAGTTCAGTATACACAGGGAAAGATGATGAGCTAAGGAAGGCTGCAGTTCAGCTCAATGGATCAGAGTTTGCTGAAGACTGAGAGCCTTGGGAGGTCCCAGATGGTACAGAGCCACAGAAAGGTCACGGTGCAGAATGAGGCCATTCAGACCATTGTGGGTCTGCACTATATAAAAAAAACAGAAAAAGAAGGATTGAGCCGCTTATTTTAATCCCATTTTTCAGCACCTGCTTAGTAGCCTTGACAGCCTATCCCTCTTTCCCTGTCCCACTCGCTGTTCAATCTGGCACCACAGAAGCTAGAGGGAATTTTTAAGATAAATTTCAAATTCCCACCTGCTCTCTCGATTATTCAGACCCCATTCTTCTTACTATTTTTTTCACTTCATCATTGATGTCCCCTCATTTAGCTATTATCATCTTATTCCATGTTGAGTTCTCTTGAAAGAGAACTGAACATTCTTCTCTTTTACCTTACCTTTCCTCTCCCAAACTAGCACTTATTTTAAAATTTCCCCTCCTGCTCAGCACAGTGCATCACTGTGTTATAAGTACTTAGATTTGGAGGTTCATAGAATCCTTACAGTGCAGAAAAAGTAACTGGAACCAACCCCCTGACAGGGCAAGCCATCCCGGCCCACCCCCCATCCTCTCCCCAAACCCTACTCACTCAGTTCCCAATCCCTAACCTACACATCCTGGTACACTAGGGGGTTAATTAGCATGGCCAAACCACCTAACTTGCACACCTTTGGATTGTGGGAGGGAACTAGAGCACCCAGAGTGAAGTGGCACAGTGGTTAGCACTGCTAACCAGGGACTAAGGAAGGTGGTTCGATTCCCCGCTTGGATCATTGTCTGTGCAGAATCTGAATGTTCTCCCTGTGTCTCTGTGGGTTTCCTCTAGGCACTCCAGTCTCCTCTCACTTTCTGAGAGACATGCTGGTTAGGTGCATTGACCATGCTGAATTCTCCTTCAGTGTATCCGAACAGGCGCTGGAGTATGGTGACTAGGGGATCTTCACAGTAATTTCACTGCCGTTTTAATCAACCTGTGACACTAATAAATAAACTTTAAATGCACACAGATACAGGGAGAATGTGTAAACTTTACACAGACAGTCACCCAAGGTCAGAATTGAACCTGGGTCCCTGGCACTGTGAGGCAGCAATGCTAACCACAGTGTCACTGTGTCATCCAAATTGTTTCTTATTAGTAATATAAAAAAACAGCACAGCTGTACTGTTCACTCAATATCATCCAAGATCATATCCCATTTGTTAAATTATTTCAATAAATTTTAAATGAAACTGACAGTTGAAATATTTACATTTTATGGATGGGAAGTGTATATTACAAGTTACCATAAATGTGGAAAATAGGTTGGATGTACCTGAGGGTCTTTGCCTGTTTGTTATTGTTCATAGTATTTTGTTATCTGTCATTATCATATTTCTGAATAACTTCAAGTTTGTGGTAATAATTGTTGGTCCAATGTAGAAAATCTATTTTTAATGCATTATCCATTAAGCTGTTCCATACTGTAAGGGAAGTAACTGTTAATAGTGAATGTGTTGGAAGGATGGATCTTTCTATAATAAGTGGAGTATGATCTATTTTTAAAAGTTTTTGATAAAGCATTTTCTTCAGATGCACTGCGGGTAATATAGTTTCTGTAAGATGCTCTACCACATCTGAACTTAAATCTGGCACTAATGCAGCTTCTCCATTTTGGGTTACATTTGAACAAATCTGAAATTCAAAATTCTTTATATCTGTTTCTCAGTGAATTTTTGAGTTGGAATTGGTAGGCAATGGCCTAGTGGAATTATCACTGGACCATTAATCCAGAAACTCAGCTAATGCTCTGGGAACATGGGTTCGAATTCCATCATGCAGATGGTGGAATTTGAATTCAATAAAAAAGATTCTGGAATTCAGAATCTAATGATGACCATAAAACCATCGTTGACTGTTGGAAAAACTCATCTGGTTCATGAATGCCCTTTAGAGAAGGAAATCTGCCATCCTTACCTAGTCTGGCTTACATGTGACTCCAGAAACATAGCAATGTGGTTGACTCTGAACTGCCCTCGGGCAACCAGGGATGGGCAATAAATGATGGGCAAGACAATGATGCCCATATGCCATGAATGAATTTGAAAATATATTAAAACGGATCTGATGCTGACAATGAAGGGGCACCACTGTCAAATGCAACAAAGATCCAGAAATTGAACGATCCTTGCCACAGAGCTGGGAGACTGGGGCCGACCCATAATTGGACCTTTGACTTCATATCCATGACACCAGCAAGCTGCAAATGTCTTTGACAACAAAGAGGATATCAACTTTGGGCTGCTGTGTGACAAGGAGTTGTTACGTAGAACATGGGGGAAGGTAGGGTCATGTGAGTATGGGGAAAACAATTAAAGTGAGTGAAGAACGGGACAATTAGGAGAAGGGGGCAACAATCAGGAAGAGTGAGATGCTTAAATAAAGAGACACGTAAGAGAGGAGGCCGAGTGGGGGAAAAGCAGCTAAGAGGCAAGAATGTCACACCTCATTCCAAATTTAGATAACCTTTAAATCTCTTACCTTTTTATTGTTTGCCTCGCATACTCCTTTTATCATTAAATATGTCACTGCTGCAAAAGATGATAGAAGTTTGCTGCTTAATAGAACTTAATTTACATTTGCAAATAGGCAATTGCATCAACTAGCTCTGATGCTGCCTGAATATAAAATAGAACATCAATCTAACGAGTTGCTTTCGGGTGACTCTTTGTAGTCCATTTAAACAATAACACAAGAAGCAATTCACATCAATAAATCATTAACCTGAGTTGGTAGACCTCTGTGCTCAATTCAGTTTGCTATGCAAACTCAATGTCCCACATATCTATGCACTCTAAATGCATAAATATCCCTCTGTGTACAGGTTGCGCAGCACATAATTTATAAAAACATGTCATTAATGTTCCACAATGAAAATATATTAAAAAAACAGTAAAGTGATTAATGGATTTAATGTACAGCAAATCCCACACATCTTGGCATTAAACTAGACCATTAACACGGCTTTTGAAAACTACTTGTCAATTTATTATCCCTCACATGCATTTTTGTAAAATTATTTTCTTATGCTTCATTAGTCTTTCGTGAAGCAAGCAATTCCCTAAATTACTATGCGTGCAGATGATCATCGACCAATCCCACTTCCTATACTGTTCTGCATTTGGACTGACTGAAGTGGTGCTCAGGCAAGGTCACAAGTTAGCTCTTATTCTGCACTTCACCCTCCTCCCAGACAAGTGTATTGCATCCAATTAGTGTTTAATGAACATTGACTCCTGACAGGGTGTGATACCAAGGGCTTTAATCCATTCTCCCACTTTAAGAAATGACACTGAAGCTATAATCAATGGACTTAAGCCCATGGCTGAATCTCTACATTTAATGCTTTGAAATATTAGGGCCTGAGCTTCAATAGAGTGGCAATGGCAGTCTGATGACCACTCCATTCCTTCCTCTTTATCGAGAGTTGCATATTTTCCATTCAAACTTCCAACCTGAGTCTGGTGCGAAAGATGCAGTATAGCAGACCTTTAATCCTTCCAGTGTAGTGCAGCACATCAGGGCAAATGAATCCCTTTATCACAGAATCACTACAGGAGGCCATTCGGACCATCGAATTTCCACCAACAACAATCCTAGGCACCACTGCCATAACCCACAATTTTACGCCATGAATCCCCTGACACTAGAGTCAATTTAGCCTGGCCAATAAATTTAACCTGAACATCTTTGGACTGTGGGAGGAAATTGGAGCACCCAGAGGAAAATCACGCAGACACAGGGAGAATGTTCAAACTCCACACAGGCAGTGATCCGAGACCAGAATTGAACCAGATACCTGGCACTCTGAGGCAGCAGTGCTAACCACTGTGCCACCGTGCTGCCCTATATGTTGCATTAACTTCCCTAAAGTGGGAAAGTTTAAAAATCCTAGCGACTTTGAAAAGCCAGGGAGAAGGTTAGTTTGTAAGGTAAGTGCGTGCATTAGGGTGATGGTGAGGGAGGTGTTGAGTGGTCTGGGTGGGCAGGAGGGGTAGGGGTAGTAGGTAGAAGATTTTGGTGGTCGGAGAGTAAGGTGATCAGGGGAGAGGGAACAGGTGGTAATGGATGGATCATTGGGTCTCAGGTGTGAACAGAAGTTGGGTGGGTAGTTGGGAGAACTTGGGGTGTGGGAGGGTGGTCGCAGCTAATGAGTTGGTTGACAGGTAATCGGAATGTGTGGATAGTCAAGGTGATGGGGAGAATGTTCGGAGCTAAGAGTTAGTCGGTGAGTATTGGGTGTGGTCAGGTAGGGAGGCTAGAAGATGTCCAGCGTGGATTTAGAGGGCAGTGGGGGATGGGGGGGGGGGAATGGCTGGAGTAAGTAGCATGGTTACTGAGGAATAAGTGGTTTCAATCCTCCTAACTTTACTTGGGTAACTATTTAACTGAGGGGGAAATGGATGGTTCCTGGTGCAGAGAAATTGCCCATCAGAAGTTTAAATTATCCAGCCAATTGCCATGGGGAGTTTTACCATGGGGAGTTTTACCATGGTGTTTGCATGGGGAGTTTTGCAGGTCCCTCAGCGCACAGTCTGGGGCATTTCCAGGGTCCCCCTGCTCTCCTGGCCCCTCTGTCCAGGTAACCAAAGACTTATGGCATTACATCAGTGGATGTGTCAAAGGACATCAATAAAGGGCTAACAATTGTGCTAATTCAATAATGATGTTAACAGAATAAAGATCAAAGAAGAGAACAGAACAGGAACAGGACTTCTGCCCTCCAAGCTTGTGCCAATCATGATGCCCTAACTAAGCTTAAAAAAAACTTACTTGTTCCGTATCCCTCTATTCCATCTCTATTCATGCACCCATCCAGATACCTCTTAAATGTTGCTAATGATGACATAAGCAATATATCAAGTCTGTGTGCAGAGAACAATCATTCACCACAAGGTCTTGAAAAAACTAAATACTGACTGTTTCCAAGTCACTCATGGTTAAGAAAAACCTCATCAAGCTAACAAACAAACAAATATAGGGAAGCCGGCGTATTGTGACAACCCAAAACAGTACCCGTGTCAGGATGGTGGAATTCAGGCTCCAAAGATGTGCAGGTTAGGTTGATTGGTCATGTTAAACTGCCCCTTAGCATCAGGGAGATTACTGGGATAAATGTGTGCTCGGGGCTGGACGGGATTGCTGTCAGTGCAGGTTCGATGAGCCAAATGGCCTCCTTCAGCACTGGAGAGATTCTATGGATTCTATGGACTGTTTGATCCAAGTCAAAGTCAGGTGTATGGATAGCTGAGGCCATATTGACATTGTCACACACAATGGAGAGAATTGGAAGGGGAGAAAAAGAGAACCCAAGTGTTGATATACCAAGGGTTTGAATTTAAGAGCCAAGGAGTTATGCTGCAACTATACCGGACAATGGTGAGACCACATTTGGAATATTGTGTTCAGTTCTGGTCATCTCATTATGAGAAGGATGTGGAAGCGTTGGAGTGCAGAGAAGATTTACCAGGATGCTGCCTGGTTCGGAGAGTTGGTCCTATGAGGAAAAGTTGAGGGAACTGGGGCATTTTTCTTCAGAGCAGAGGCAGATGAGAGGCAACTTAACAGAGATTTATAAGATGATGAGGGAGATAGATAGAGTGGAACATGCAGAAACTATTCCTCGGGTGGATACAATTGTTATTAGGAGGCATAACTATAAGGTTCACTGTGGGAGATATAGAAAGGATATCTGAGATAGATTCTTTATGATGAGAGTGGTTAGGGTGTGGAATGCTCTGCCTGCTGTGATGGTGGAGTCGGACACACTTTAGGCAATTGGGTAGGCACATGAAACACAGTAGAATGACAAG
This sequence comes from Sphyrna mokarran, assembly GCA_024679065.1. Classification (NCBI taxonomy): domain Eukaryota; kingdom Metazoa; phylum Chordata; class Chondrichthyes; order Carcharhiniformes; family Carcharhinidae; genus Sphyrna; species Sphyrna mokarran. Next base: position 68,304,939 of record JAGIQG010000011.1, on the reverse strand, counting down.
AAATGGGATAGCTTGATCTTGGGTTTGGACATAGCTTGGCACAACATTGAGGGCTGTACTGTTCTATGTTCTATATTCCATGTTCTATTTTGTAAATTGTCATTTATACACTGATGCTTCTGACAATTGTGTAATAAAATGTTCGTTTCCATGTCAATGCACAAGCTGGAAATTAAGAATACAGTCCTTTCATTGATGCTGATATATCCTATGACCATCTGCCAATAAGGAGGTAAAAAACTGCCATTACACTGATATTCTCTAAATCATGCTGACTCTATAATTTAGTGTGGGAATTGTGCTTCTGCCCTCAATCAGTGGAAGATCATCTATCAGTCCCATTATATTCTTTTGTAATATATCAGCTGCTAATTCACCGTGAGTATAAAAGTACTGCCTCAGTATAGGATTAATCTGACTTATTTCTGTTAGTAAATGAACAATATTGAACACTGCTCGAGATAGTTCATTACAACATCAACAAAGCAAAGCCATTTCCATTTACACTAAAGCTATGGTGATGAATTTGTTACCGATGTAAGTATAATGAGGTGTCACCTCCAATCTAAACAAACATTATCAGCGTTAAAATACTTATGCATACATTTTGGAATAACTTTCAATATTTCTTCTGTATTTTAGAATAATTTTTCAATCAAGTGGTTCGATAGAGAAATGTGATTAGCCAGCAGATTGGTGGGAAAAGGGTGACGCAGGAGTAATTATAAAGGTTTGATATTAGATTAGCCTGATTTTGAGGCTGGAGGGTAATGAGTGGCTATTTGTTTATGCCCATTCAGACATCAGTAGCAGTGTTGAACCTGAGTGTGTTTTGGAAATTTACCACTTGGAGATGCAACAGAACAGTTTTATTTCAGTCAAAGCTTTGGGAGAAAGCACTGGTACTCTGTAGTATTACACTATAGTAGTTGAGCGTCTTTATATCTTTTAGACCATACATAATACAGATATTAGCTGTTAACACATCGTTACAAGTTGAGTAGGCAGATATGGACACCGACAGTTAACACATCATTACAAGCAGACAGATACGGACATGAACAGTTATCATTGTAGATAGAATGGATACATTTATGCACTTATGTTCCCTATCAATGATTAGTTTTGATATATACATTTATGTATTTATGTCCCTACCAGTGGCTGATCTTATTATCAAACTCATCATTCAGGATCTGTTCTTATCTCAAGTCTTAAAGTGCCCCTGGTCTGACCAGTTTCCTGCAGCAATTCAGATACTGCAGGTTTTAACTCTTTGTGTAACTATCTGTGCCCAAAGTCAGGACCATTTAATGTCCCTTCCCAGAGTCCATTTTGTGTGCCAGGTAACCATTTTGTGTCCAACACTAATTTCACCATAACAGAATTGTCATAGTCTCATAGGTGGCCAGGAAGCCCTAAAGACTGTTTTCGGAGGAGACAGATGGAGCACAGAGCAAGGGAGGTCAGCTCCAGAAGTCTGCATCTGAGCACTTGGCAGCAGTGCCAAAAGAATGACCAAAAGCGATCAGTGTCAGAGAATGTAACTTTTTGTGAGATATCTGACCCACCCCACCACCATTTGTTCATGCTGCTCAATGTACTCATCTCCAGCCCAACATCAGTTCTTAGAACTCAGGATTCATTCTACCCCCAAGCCATTTACTCCACTTTATCCTACACACTTTCCAAAGCTGCCATTTTCGCACCCACATTTTGCTGTGGTAGATACATCACCCAAACACAGTCCAACACAATCAATGACGTCCACTTATTTCTTGCAGAACAAGATGGCATAAATAGAATGGAGTGGAACAGAACCAGCAGTGACCCAGGATGCCAGCATCTCCAAGACTTTATGGTATAGATGATTGTCTATATTATCTGGAAATTGATGGTCTATTTCTGCCTTATGCTGCCCCTCACCTCCCAGCTCGCTCTTGTCCTGCTGCCTGGCACAATAAGTTGGTGGCTGATGATGTGGCCATCTTGCTTCCCATTCCACCATCTTTCTCTCAGACCAAATTTTCACTTCTCAATTCTTGCTTTCACACACCTGCCCAACAACTAGACACATCGGCAGAAAAGGAAATAGGAACAGTAACACAGTGCTGATGAGGAGACCCAACCAGTAGATTTGGGGTAGAACTGTGACTCAGTGGTTAGCAGTGCTGCTTCAGATAGTTAGGGACCTGGGTTTGATTCCAGCCGTGGGTGACTGTCTGTGTGGAGTTTGTACATTCTGCCCATGTCTACGTGGGTTTCCTCCCATAGTCCAAAGGTGTACAGCTGGATGGATTGGCCAAGCTAATTGTTCCCTTCATACCCGAGGATGTGTAGTTTAGATGGATTTGCCATGGTCAATGTGTAGGCTTGCGGGGTTAAGATGGGAGAGAGGTAAGATGCTCTGTCAAAGAGTCAGTGCAGACCTGATGGGCTGAATGGCTTGCTTCTGCACTACAGGGATCTTCTCCAACATTCAGAGCTTCCAGCTCAGATTTTGGCACTGTATGATCTGTGGAGACAAGATTAGAGTTGGGATCTGAACATAGCAGGCCCAATTTTACCATTGTGCCACGTATGTTTTCGGATGCGAAAACACGGTAAAGTCGGGCATGAGACTATTGACCCAATCTGCGCTTGCGTCTGCACAGTTGGCCACTTTACTGAGGTCCTGGAATGGCCGCGATCCAATTCCTGCCCGAAACGGGCACAACAGTGATTTAAATGTATTTGCATACATTTTAATTGAATTAATGCCTGCCCAACTTTATCAGCATTTTCCCCTTCACCACCGTGTTCACTAATCCGGAATCAGGCTGAGATGGACGTGCGGAATAAAAGCCTGTTTCGGGCGCTCCAGCTACTGAAGAGGTGAGCTCAGAGCCTCCCATAGCTCTTTGATTCAGATCAGTGGGTGCGGGGATTGGGGAGGGGAGGGAGGCAGGTAGGTAAGATACATCTCTGGTGGTGGGGGCAGAGACATCCAATAGCTCACTGATTGTGGGGGGAGGGGGATGCCAGATAGATCTCTGGTGGTGAGGATGGGGGTGCAGGGGAGGGGGTCAGCTGTTACTCTGCAAATGATTGGTAGAATGGAAGAGAGCAAGGAGTCTGGGTAGCCAGTGGGATTGTGGATAAGGGGGACAGTGATATTTGTGGAGGCCATCGCTCTCACTTTTTATTCCCGGGCCACTTTCTCTGCTTTTTGCAGCTCGGGAGTGATCTGACATGGGCACGCTTTTTCAAATTTTTTTCTAACTGCGCATGTGCAGTCCAGAGCTCTGATCATTTCGGGTGCGCTAAGCCCTGCCCACAGGGCGATTCAGACTTGCGATTTTTTTTCAGGTGAAGTGCGTATACAGGCACCCGAAAGCAGATTTCCAAGCCAGATCTGAATTTTGCTTAGATTCAGCACTTCGAATGAAAATGGTAAGATCACGTGTAGAATCACCAGGCTACGGTTAAAGAATGGATTGTTTGCCAAATCACAGGAATCAGGTGAGTTCCATTACAAAAGACTCAGGAGAAGATTTCAATGCATGCTGGAGGACATTGATTGAGGTGCACAGCAAGATTCCAGGTGTATTGCTGATTTGTCAGACAGCCTCTTGTTACCATCAAGGAGCAAGTGGATTCAGACTCCAAGTTGTTAGAGAACTTGGTGCTTTCCCTGCTGCCTTTACTCCATTTTCCTTTAGATCCAGTGGCATTGTTAGTGCTGCCGCCAAACCTCTTGTAACCCTTATACAGTTAGGTCACTATGACCCCACCATTTCTCCATCCAAAAACTCAAGATTTCTGTCAACATACCAGACGCTTTGCAAAAAATAATGTTATTGAAAAGAACTTGACCTGCAGTTTGAGTTCTTTTAAATAATACTTTATTCAGCATTCATTTAGTGGTGGAATGTAACTTATTTGCAGTGTAATCTACAATTTTGATACCATTGCTTAAGTGATTTTATGTCCACTGGTTAAACCGTGTGATATAGGACAGCACTGGTCTGACATGCTGGTGTGGCCAGGCAGCACAGGTTTGAGCTGGTCATGCTGAGTGAGCCTTAGGGGCACATTGTTGGTACTAATGTCACAACTAGGCTCTGGATGGCTTGATAGAAGAAAACTGGAAACCATGCTGTTGCCAACAAGTGAACGTAACATAAAAGAGGCCAATAAGTGAACATTAACTACACCATTTACAGAGGCAGGCTTTAACTGGTCCCCATTGGAACTTTCTTCCCTCAGCCTCCAGTTCCATATGATTTGGCATGATCAGCATCATTGATAATATACTCTAATTAACAACATAATAGTGACTCACTCTTTATGCTACAGGCACAGTGCTCAACCAGAGAGCAGATTTATATCCCTGTCGCACTACCTCCAGCAGCACTGCGGGAAAGTGATGCCCTACTGGTGCTAGACTATTAATCCAAAAACTCAACAAATGCTCTGGGGACCCAAGTTCGAATCCTACCATGGCAGATGGTGGAATTTAAATTCAATAAAAAAAAAGTACCTGGAAATAAGAATCTACTGATGACTATGAAACAATTGGAAAAACCTCTCTGGTTTATATTAATGTCCTTTAGGGAAGGAAGTCTCATGTCCATACCTGGTCAAGCCTACATGTGACTCCAGAGCCACAGCAGTGTGTTTCTCTCTCAACTCACCTCTAACTAGGGCAACTAGGGATGGGCAATAAATGCTGGCCAGACAGCAATGCCCATGTTCCACAAATAAATATAAAAAAAGCTATGCAAGGGTGTTATCTTACAAGAAAAGATGGAAAAGATATATAATGGGAGTTATAAAAATGAGAAAATTTTATTCAAATCTATAAGATCCTGAGGGGACTTGTCAAAATGGATTCTGAGAGGATGTTTCCCCCTATGGGAGACTAGAACTAGGGGGTCACTGTTTAAAGTCACTCATTTAAGATGGAGATGAGGAAAAATGTTTTCTCAGAGGGTTGAGTCTTTGGAACTCTCTTCCCTAGAGACCTGTAGAATCTGAGCATTGAATATTTTTACAGCAGAGGTAGATAGATTCTAAATTAAAAAGGCAATTTAAAGCCTATTAAGGTAGCAGAAAAATGATGTTGAGATCATACTCAACTGTGATCTCATTGAATGATAGAAAAAGCTTGAGGAACCAAATGGCCTTCTCTTGCTCCGAATTCCTATATTTGTATGTTTGTATGAAATGCATATCTGCTTTTTTTTTTAAATATGATTGCTTGCGCTCCCTCTCGGAATTGATCAATGTTCTCAAGTATCCTGTTAAGTACATTTGCGCCAGAGCATCTATAGCTGCAAGCTGACATATTCTGAAGTCTACTCAGGGCACACACGTGTGCTGAGTCAATCAGAGAACACAGTAAAAGTGAATACAGACTTGGAAATAAGTCACTGCGTATGGTATTTCCCCAAACACCAAATACAACAATGTATGTGAGTTGCTTACAACCGCAATAAAGTTACTATGCAACATATTATCCAGAAAAGAAGAAATATCTTCTTAAGGCTAACTGCTGCATCAAGAAATCACTTGAGCAAATGTAATCATTAGGGAAAAAAAGTCAGTGATTACAAAATGTATTTTAATCAGCAGAACAATTTCATAGAATTTACAGTGCAGGAGGCGGCCAGTTGGCCCATCAAGCCTATACAACAAAAATCCCACCCCAGGGCCCATCCCTGTCACCCCATATATTTACCCTCCTGATCCCCAAGACACTGATGGGTAATTTATCATGGCCAATCAATCAACATCTTTGGGCTGTGAGAGGTGATTGGAGCATCCAGAGGAAACCCACACAGACATAAGGGAGAAAGCAAATTTCACACAGACAGTGACCTTAGGCCAGAATCGAACCCAAGTCCCTGCCACTGTAAGACAGCATTGCTAACCATTGTACCACCATGCCACATTCTCAAGTTTCATTGAATTTGACAGTAAACCCAAGCCACTTTCACTTTAACTTTTTAGGTAAATATTGTACTGTGGTAAAATGGTTGCAGGGGGGCACAATTTGTCTTAAAAATGTAAGTGATTGGAGGAGTTGCCTCTCCAGTCCCTTGGTGCGTGCATCATAAGGACTGACAACATGGAAATGTGACATTTCCATCATTCTTTATTGGTCTCTCCTGTTCCGATTATTGACATCTCTGGCTGTGCTTTGGCAGCTGCAGCTGGTCTCGATCATGGTGCATTTCCCTTCAACAAGACCAAATTGAACTGGTTTAGACAGCCTACTTGGCATATGAATCTATTATCGGCTTTCAGCATATTATTTTGTTTTACTTCTACCTGCTGTCTTTCCTCATCATTAGTCTGGTCCTGCCAGGGAACCAAGAATGCAAAATAATACCTTAATTGAAAAGAATTCAGAGTTTGCATCTGATGTTGAGAATCTACATTTAAGCTCCAGGGATTAAATTGACAGCCTACTTGGCATATCTGAAGTTGGGATTCTGCTGCTAGTAACATGAGGTTGTGGCATCATTCAGAAACGACACTGTAATTTCACCTCCGTGTTGCATTTTGCTTAAGTCATCAGTGAAACACAGAATAAATGATGCTGCCTTTGGGAATCATATTTTCAGTACGCTGCAGAATTTGTTTAGCTTCAGGGAGATGGTTGAATCTTGGATTCAGTAATCTAACATTTCCCTGATTCATGGATATTATACCATTGTCTTTTAGTTCAAATCTTAACAGAGTGACCCCCATGAACTACTTTCTCCCATTTATATTTCACCTTGGGCACCATTTCTGCAGCTTTGCTGGCGTTCATTATAAAATATAGGTACTCAGTTATCATGCAGATATGCTGAGCATGAGCGCAGTATCTGACATCTTATATAATTTTTCAAATTAGCCCCCTTTCAATTCATTCATAGTAAGCTTCCTTTTCATAATAGCAGATCACTTTCTGTGGGCAGAATCAATACTTGGCTGGCTCCACATATCTGTACTCTTTTTTTTGCTCATTCGTGGGACATGGATGTTGCTTGGCTGTCCAGCATTACAGTTTATCCCAAATTGCCCTTGTTCAGAGGACAGTTGGGATTCAACCACATTACCTGTGGCTCTGGAGGAACATGTAGGCCAAACCAGGTAAGGATGGCAGATTTTCTTCTCTAAAGGGCATTGTACATAAGAACATAAGAAATAGGAGCAGGAGTAGGCCATACAAACCCTCTTGAGCCTGCCCCACCGTTCAATAAGATCATTGCTGATCTGTAGTGGTTCAGTACCACTTTCCCACTTTCTCCCCGTAACCCTTAATTTCCTTGTCAGTCAAAAACCTATCCACTCTTGACTTGAACATATTCAGTGAGGAAGCATCCACTACCTCATCAGACAGAGAATTCCAAAGATTCACCACCCTTTGTGTGAAGAAACCCCTCCGCAACTCCAATCTGAACAGTGCCCCCCCAATCTTGAGGCTGAGCCCTCTAGTCCTGCTATCTTTGCTAAGCGGGAAGAGTCTCTCAACCTCTACCGTATCCATCCCCTTCATTATCTTATACGTTTCTATAAGATCCCCTCTCATCCTTCTAAACTCCAAAGAATACAAACTTAGCCTATTCAGTCTTTCCTCATAATCCAATGCCCTCATCTCTGGTATCAGCCTAATAAACCTTCTCTGCACCCCCTCCAAGGCCAATATATCCTTCCTTGAATGAGGCAACCAAAACTGCACACAGTACTCCAGCTGCGGCCTCACTAGCACCCTATACAGCTGCAACTGAACCTCCCTACTTTTATGTTCTATCCCCCAGCTATAAAGGCCAACATTGCATTTGCCTTCTTAATCACCTGCTGTACCTGCATACTCTGTTTTTGCGATTCGTGCACAAGGATCCCCAGGTCCCTTTGCACCGTCGCATGCTGCAGCTTTTCTCCATTTAAATAGTAGTCCTTCCTACCATTAGTCTTACCAAAGTGGATAACCTCACACTTGCTAACATTATACTCCATCTGCTAGGTCCTTGCCCACTCACTCAACCTATCCAGATCCCTCTGCAGGCTTTCCACACCTTCCACACAATTTGTTTTTCCACTCATCTTCGTGTGCAGCAAATTTCGCCTGCACTCTACCCCTTCCTCCGAATCATCTATGTAAATGGTAAATAGTTGAGGCTCCAGCACCAAATCTTGGGGCACTCCACCAGTCACCAACTGCCAATCAGAATAGAACCCATTAATACCTACTCTCTGCTTCCTATTAGACAACCAATCCTCTAACACCCTACCCCTGACTCCCTGCACCTTAAGCTTCTGCAGCAATCTTTTGTGAGGCACCTTATCAAACACTTTTGGAAATTCAAAAACATCACATCCACCGGTTCCCCTCTGTCTACCGCACGAGTCACTTCCTCATAGAACTCCAATAAATTCGTCAAGCACGACTTCCCCTTAACCAATCCATGCCGCGTCTGCCTGATTAAACCGTTCGTATCCAGGTGCCTCGTTATTTCTGCTTTGACGACAGATTCAAGCATTTTTCCTACCACAGACGTTAAACTAACCGGCCTATAATTCCCTGCCTTCTGTCTGTTACCTTTTTTAAACAGCAGCATAACATTAGCCGTTTTCCAATCTTCTGGCACTTTTCCGGAGTCCAGTGAACTTTGAAAGATAATTACCAGGGCATCCGCTATCACCTCTGCCATTTCTTTGGGAACCCTGGGATGCATTCCATCCGGTCCCGGGGACTTATCTGCCTTCAGCCCCATTAGCCTGTCAAGCACCACCTCTCTAGTGACTGTAATCTCATCAAGGACCTCATCACCTACCACCCTTCTATCCTTGAATTCGGGCAAGCTATTTATGTCCCCTTCCATAAAGGCCAACTCTTACTGTCCTTTTTGATGTTTTGAGCTAGTTTAGCCTCATATTCCATCTTTCCTTTTGTTAATTACTTTTTTATTCACTCTCTGCTGTTCTTTAAAACTTTCCCAATTCTCCGATTGCCCACTATTTTTAGCTGTTCTGAATGCCTCAGCTTTAGATTTAATACTCCCCCTAATTTCCTTGGAGAACTGTGGCTGATTTCCCTTTCTCCTACAGCCCTTCTTCACCATCAGAATATATTTATGCTGAGTACCGAAAAAGATCTCTTTAAAAATCCCCCACTGTTCCTCAGCCGTCCTACCAACCAGCGTACTCCTTCAATCCACAGTCGCCAATTCCTCTTTCTTCCTATCACAGTCCCCTCTGTTCAAGCATAGTACGCAGGTCTGGACTCTACTACCTCATCCTCCATCTGCATCATAAATTCTACCATACTATGATCACTCGTCCCTAGAGGATCCTCACATGAATATCCCTAATTCTGCCCACCTCATTACATAGTACCAGGTCTAAGATAGCACGCTCTCTCGTTGATCCTGTAACATGCTATTCAAGGAAACCATCCCTACAGCATTCCAAAAACTCTTCCTCCAGCCCGCCGTGTTCAACTTGCATCACCCAGTCAATGTGCAGATTGAAATCACCCATTACTAACACCGTCCCATTTCTGCACATATTTCTTATTTGTTTGTTTATAGTCCTCCCCACCTCAAAAGTTGCTACTTGGGGGTCTATAGACCACATCCACCAACGCCTTCCTCCCCTTCTTATTTTTTATCTCCACCCACAGTGAATCCACATTTTGCTCTTTGGGGCCTATATCCTCTCTTACCACCGCCCTGACACTATCCTCAATCAACAGAGCTATCCCACCCCCTTTTTCCTCCTGTCTATCCTTCTAAACACTAGATAGTCATGGACATTCAGCTCCCAGTCCTTGTACCCCCACAATCACGTTTCCGTAATGGCCATTAGATCATATCCATTTGCGCCATCAGCTCATCCATTTTGTTCCAAATGCTTCGCGCATTCAGGTAAAGTGCCTTAATACCAGCTTTTGCCTGGACCTTATTTGCTGAATCCCTACTAGGCTCTCCCATGCCCCCTACTCCTCTAATAGGCAACACATCCTCAACCTTCACATGCACCTGCATCTTTTCCTTTACTCCACGAGTAGTAATTTCCTTTACCCTTGCACCCTACCACCCCCCCCCCCACCGCCTCCCGCAACTTAGTTTAAAGCCCTATTGTGAACCACATGTGTTTTTTTCCTGACAATTGACAATGATTTCGTGGTCATCAGTAGATTCTTAATTCCAGATTTTTTTTATTGAATTCAAATTCCACCATCTGTGATGTTGGGATTCAAACCGTTAGTTGAGTTTCTAGATTAATAGTCCAGCAATAACATCACTAAGCTTTCGTTTCATGACTTGCATTGAAACATAAGCCCACAGATGCACAGTATTGATTTGATTGTATTATAATATGAAGAGCACATAATGGAAAAGCAATATAAAAAGTGATTTGTAGACTTACCCTTCCACTGGGTCCACAATACTATCAATATGTGTCGTTTGTAATGACCAAGGGGAGCCAATGTTGGAGGACAATAAATCTGCTATCAGTGACATTTCTCCCAATGCCAAATTGTTTCAAGCATAACCATCAGGTGGCAGTGAAGGGTATAGAGTAGTTTCCCATTGGAACTCACCCAGTTCATGAAATATTCACAACAAAAACCAAAATGTTCATCTGTGTAACATCTTTAATGACAGGAGGATATCTCAAAGTATTTTATAGATGTTTAAGTAGCTTTGAAGTGGATTCACAATTGTAATGTAGAGAAATGCAGCAGCCAATTTGTATGTAGCAAGGATTGATCTTATTTTATTATTGTAATGTATTGTGATACAGTGAAGAATATAGTTTTTTTACATGTTATATAAACAAAACATACAGTTCATTTAGTACAGGGGCGGCGGGGGAGAGGAAAGGAGAAAGTGTGGAATGTAGTGTTACAGTTATAGCTAGGGTTTAGAGAAAGATCAACTTTATATAGTGTAGGTCCATTCAAAAATCTGATGGCAACAGGGAAGAAACTGGTCTTGAGTCGTTTGGTACATGTTCTCAGATTTTTGTATCTGATGGAAGAAGGTGGAAGAGAGTACGTTTAGAGCGTGTGGGATCCTTAATTATGCTGGTTGCTTTTCCAAGGCAGTGCGAAGTATAGATGGCCAAGGTCCTTCATATTGTAAAGGAAGAATGCCTTAATCATCTTTTTCAGTGATGATGGTTTAGTGTTAAATGTTGAATTGAACATCAGGAAGAATGCAACCATTCTTTTTCAAATAGTGCCATGTGATCTTTCACATTAATGTAAGAGGGCAGATGGAAATTCAGTTTGCTATCTTACTTAAAAGACTGCCTCTCTGACAGTTCAGCACTCCCTCAGTATTGCACTGGGGCATCAACCCGGGTTTTGAGTTCTTCTGAGGGGACCCTGTGGCTCTGAGACAAGAAATCGACTAACTGAACTACAGCAGCTAGTGGCTTGATTGTCACTATTGTCTTGTTGACAAGACAAAGATGCTTCCCTGAAAGGTACAGCAAAGGGTGTCTTCATGAAGGAGCAATAAACAACGCATGCTCTTTCAAATGTAACAGTGTACAGCAGTACACTGGGGAGAAGCAAGTGTATTTCAAACCCAGCAGTTATAATTTTAGCCTAAAATTAATATGTATGATTAGTACCACTACATATCCAGGAATTACTGATCTAATGATTTTGGAAAGGGCATGTTATGTGTTGAATTAATGGAATAATAGATGTATGGGAGTGTAGCAGGTCACAATTGAGGGCAGGAAGCTTCATTAAAAAATGACAACACGGGTCAAGTCTCTCAATCAAGCTGCTGCCTTCAATTATAATCTGCTCTACATGTGTTATTACAACTATATAATTTTTAGAAGAATATTTAAATTCTCTGGAGCTGTCCTTTTCCTTTATGTTCTTGACATTCACAAGTTTCACTGGCATTCTTAGGCAGTTCAGCAGGGATCAGAGACTTCATAAATCTATCTGTAATTATGCTGTTAGATTTATTTCAAAACCTGTTTCATTTTGAAACGCCAGCCAAGTTGATTTAGTCAAGGAGTCACTGAGTCATGCAGACTCATTCGTAGGTAGGCTCCAAGTTCAATCCTGGTGTATTAGATTGATACATGGCTACAGGGCAAAAGACATCTGCGGAATTGTAATTCAGTGGTGAGGGTAAAGGAGAAAATTGGCAAAAGTAAAAAAGACAAACTATTTCCCTTCACACCAAGACTTTTAATTGCATTGAATTGCCTCAGGCAATGATCCATCGGAAGAATCTTACAGGTGGTGAGGCGGAGGAAGGGGGAATGGTGTCACAAAATTAGCACTTTTTGAGAAGTACAGCTTAAATGTACTGAGTATATGAGAAGAGGTGAAACATGTTTTATAGTGAAGAAACAAAGCAATTTAAAATAGTAAGTTCAAGAGGCAAATATGGGGAAATGCACCAAAAAAGAGAGACAAAAACAGAGCGGTTAGGGAGGGTAGTGAAGAAAATTATAAAACTAAAAGAATGTATTGGAGTGTCAATGTTTTGCAAAGGCGACGGTTTTAAGACTGGCGATGGGATGATGAGAGAGGTGCTCAGTTGAAGGGCCTGGCCTTTATCCAATACAAATATTGAGTTATGATCACACATAACCAGTGGCATGATGGTTAGTACTGCTCTCTCACTGTGCTAGAGACCCAGGTTCAATTCTGGCCTCGGGTAACTGTTTATATGGATCAAAGAACAGTACAGCGCAGGAACAGGTCCTATAGCCCACCAAGCCTGTCCTGATCACATTGTCCTATTTAGATCTGTGTCCCTTTATTCCCTGTCTATTCACACAAGTATTGGGGTGGCATGGTAGCACAGTGGTTAGCACTGCTACTTCACAGATCTAGAGACCTGGGTTCGATTCGTGGCTTGGGTCACTGTCTGTGTGGAGTTTGCACGTTCTCCTCATATCTGTGTGGGATTCCTCCTGGTGCTCCGGATTCCTCTCTCATTCCAAAGATGTGCAGGTTAGGTTGATTGGCCATGCTAAAATTGCCCCTTAGTGTCCTAAGATGCTTAGGTTAGAGGGATTAGAGGATAATAATATGTAGGGATATGGGGGTAGGGCCTGGATGGGATTGTAGTCAGTGCAGACTTTATGGACCGAAGGGCCTCTTTCTGCACCGTAGGGTTCTATAAGCTTTAAATGTTGCTAACACGTCTGTCTCAACCATTTCATTTGGCGGTACATTTCAGGCCACCACTCTCTGTGTAAAAAACTTTCCCCACACATCTCTACTGAATGTTTTTTCCTCTTACCTTGAACTTGTGCCCCCTTGTAATTGTCATTTCTGTCCTGGGAAAAAGCTTCCAACTGTTCGCCTTATCTGTGCCCCTCATAATTTTATAAAAACTTTTATCAGATCACACTGTCAGCCTCGTCTTTACAGGGAGAACAATCTCAGCTTATTAAATCTCTCTTCATTGTTAATACTCTCCATACTAGGCAGCATCTAGTTAAGCCTTTTATGTGCCCCTTCCAAAGCCTCCACTTCCATCTGGTAGTGTGACAACCAGAATTGGACAGCTTATTCCAATGGTGGCTTAACCAACATTTTATGTAATTTTAACATAATTTGCCAACTTCTATACTTGATTGCCTAGTCAATGAAGGAAAGCATGCCATATGCTTTCTTCACCACTTTTTCCACCTATGCTGCCACTTTTAAGGATCTATGGACCTGTACTCTCAGATCTCTGTGTGTCTATGCTGCTGAAAGTTCTGCCATTTATTTTATAGATCCACCTGAATTGGATCTACCAAAATAATCTACCTTGCATTTGACTGGATTAAATTCCATCTGCCATTTCTCCGCCCAATTTCCCAACCTGTCTATATCCTGCTGTATTCTCTGACAATCTTCATCACTATCCACAACTCCAGTAATCTTACTGTCATTCACAAACTTGCTAATCAGACCAGCTATATTTTCTTCCAAGTCATTCGTATACATATTACAAAGAACAGAAGTCCCATCACTGATCCCTGCAGAACACCACTAGTTACAGATTTCGATTCAGAAAAACACCCTTCCACCATTACCCTCTGTCTTTTATGGCCAAGTCAGTTCAGCATCCCTCTAGCTACTTCACCCTTGATCCTGTGTGATTTAACCTTTTGCATCAGCCTGTCATGAGGGACATTGTCAAATGTTTTACTAAAGTTCATGTACACAACGCCTATGACGCTTCCCTTGTCAATGATTTTTGTTACCTTGTCAAAAAACTCAATCAAATTAGTGAGCCATGATCTCCCTCATACAAAATCATGCTGTCTGTTGCTACTAAGTCTTTTCAGTTCCAAATGTGTATAGATCCTATGCCTAAGAATCTTTTCCCACAATTTCACTATCACTAACATCAAGCTTATTAACCTATAATTTCTTGGGTTATCCTTGCTACCCTTCTTAAATAATAAGACAACATTGACTATCCTCTGGGACCTCACCTGTGGCCAACAAGGAAATAAAGATTTCTATTAGAGGCCCAGCAATTTTCTCTCTTGCCTTCCTTAGTAATCTGGGATAGATGTCATCTGGCCCTAGGGATTTGTCGACCTTAATGCTTCTTAATACACCTAACAATTCCTCCCTTGTAATGATGCCTTGCTCTAGAGGCTTACATATCATTCCGAGACACCATCAATCGAACTTTCGCCCTCCTTTGTGAATACGAATGCAAAGTACTCATTAAGGATCTCACCCATTTCCTTTGGTTCTACATATAACTTCCCTCCTTTGTTCTTGAGTGGACCAACTCTTTCTCTAGTTACCCTCTTGTTTCAAATTTATGTATAAAATGCTTTGGGATTCTCCTTAATCCTGCCTACCAAGGGCATTCCATGATTCCTTTTTGCTCTGTCAGTTCACTGTTTGAACTCTTTTCTAATTTCTCTGTATTCTGCAAGGGCTTCATCCATTTTCAGCTGCCTAGATCTTATGTATGCATCCTTTTTCTTTTTGACTAGAGTCATAATTTCCCTGGCGACCAATGGTTCTCGAATCCTGCCTTTCATGTCCTCCCTTTTCATAGTCACATGCCTGTTCTGTGCTCTGATCAACTGCTCCCACATGCCAAATGTGGATTTATCCTCAACCAGCCTCTCCCAAATAACCACCTCCAAATACTGCTTAATCCAATTATAATTAGCCTTCCCCCAATTTAGCAACTTAACCCTAGAACAACATTTGTCTTTTTCCATGAGCATCCAAAAATGTAGGGAATTGCAGTCACTGTTCATCACATGTTCCCCCACTACAACTTTGATGACTTGGCTGGACTCATTCCCTAGTACTAGGTCCAGTATTGCACCTCTTTCGTTGGACTATTGTTCCAAGAAACATTCCTGGATACATTTAACAAATTCCTCACCATCTGGACCCCCAGCCAAATGGGAAAATTAAAGTCTCCCACTACAACAACCCTATTATTTCTACACCTATCTAGAATCTGCTTACATAATGGTTCTTCAAGATCCTGTGGACTGTTGGAAGGCCTGTATTTCCATTCCTGTTATAGTGACAGCCCCTTCCTGTTACTGAGCTCTACAGATAGCACTACGTTACATGATTCTTCCTATTTGTCCTCTGTCTGTACAGCTGATGCCCAAATAAAATAAAATGAATGATCTGAGTGAAGACTGTGCAGCAACTTAATATATTCCCAAACTAGTATTGCAACTTCCCCATCTCTTTTGTCTTACCTCCTGACTCGCCTTAAACAACTATATCTCGGAAGATTTATCTGCCAATCCTGTCTCCCTTTTAATCAAGTCTTCATTACCTCCACCACATCCAAGTCCTGTGCATGATTCAAGGCTCTGAGTCCATCTGTCTTACCTGTTATACTCCTTGCATTGAAAGAGATGTGCTCCAGATCTCCAGGCCCACTAAGTAATAGAAAGTGCTTAATCATTTATATATTAATAGAACTATCATCAACTTCAAATAGTTAAAAACAAATGAAATATTTACGCTTTGGACCCAGAGGGAGTGCACGCCTCTTACAGTCAATGTATAAAATCAGCATGCATCTCACTTCAGGTGCCACTGCTTTACATGTGTATCACTTCAATCACATCAGTAGAAAAAAAAGTTTGGATATGGAAATCAGCAGAATCACTACATGTGGGCAGCACTCAACAAAATTTCTCATGGGCCGCAGTCAGAACCCAGATGGACTGCATGTTGAGCCTGGGCCGGAGGCTGATCACCACTGCATAGCACCACTGATTGAATTAAGATATTAAAGTTGTTGCACAGTCACCACTCAGATCATTATTTTATTTGGGCATCAGCTGCTGATAATAAATCTATTGCAGTCATTTATAACTCTTCTAGGTACGTTGTATGTCAATTTACCATCTCCTTGTACTTTGAACAAGCAAACCTTCTGTCTTTCCATCTCCCCTGCTTTCCAACCTATTGCAAACTTTCCATGCTCTCTGGTCTCCCAATGCCGCTACACCCTGCACCTTTTATCCTGCCTCTACAATTGCTTAAAACTTACTACCTCTCCAACATATTCCAGTTCTGATACAAGTTCACCAACCCAAAACGTTAACTTTGTTTCTCTCTCCTCCGCAGATGCTACTTCATCTGCTAGCATTTGCTTTTACCGTTTCTGTTTTTATACCAGATTTCCAGCATTGCTAGTATTTTGCTTTTGAAAAAAAAGTAGCCTTGAAACTTGAGTTCAACAAAGCCAGATTGGGAACTAAATGTTCTGAAATGGAGATGAAAGGATTTGCCCAGTGAGGATATTGGGGGGAGGGGTTGTGTGTTGGGGGCGGGGGGGGGGGGGGGGGGGGGGGGTGATTGTCAAAAATAAAGTAAACAGTAAATAGCTCTGTTCAAATTCATGTTATCATCAGCTGTTGTATGGCTTCTTTCCAATGCTGTAATTTATTTGAAATAAATTATACGTGTTGAATGCCTTCAGTATCAATGGGAGGATTTTCCGGCTGTCTGTGCCCTACGATGGCAAATTCCCATCCACGGTCAACGAACTTTTAAATGGTCTGCCAAATATTTCAGTCCCACCCATTACAATTCCCAAGGCAGGCAGGACCCAAAATTCTACCCAACAGGCCTGATTTTACTATCGTGCTGCTTCTGTTTTCTGGTGAAAATTTGGTAAAGTCGGTCATGAGGCAGGTCATGTGATCTGCGCCCACTTCCTAACCAGTTTCCCCTTTCTGAATGCCAAAAAATGGCCATGATCGGGATCACACCCAAAATGGGCATGACAGCCAATTTAAATGCTATTGCATGCATTTAAATTGACTTAATGGCTGCATACCCAAACGGGAAGTGCCACTAACTGGCGTATTACTTAACTAGTCACCAGCTCTCCCCCCTTTACCACTGCGTTTGCCCATCCAGAATTGGCGTGAAACAGACATGCTCCATAAAAATCCAATTCAAGCGCTCCAGTTAGTGAGGAGGTAAATGCCGAGTGTCCGACGGTATCTGCTTGAGATGAGTGGGGGGAGGGGGAGGTGTGTCTGATGACTACCTGTTTGAGACGGGTCGGGGGAAGGGAAGGTCTGCTGCCACTCTGCTTGTGATCAGTCGGGGGAGGGGGGTGGAAAACGGGATCCACTGCCCCTCTACTTGTAATGAGTGAGGAGGGGGATGGAAGGAGGACCCAGTGCCATTCTGCCTGTGATTGGTCTGGGTGGCAGAGGCAGTGGGGGATAAGGGCTCAGTAGTACTGTGGGGGAGGGACAATGCCAGTGGGGGCCAAGAGAAGGCATTATCTGACGTGGGAGAGATGTGGCAAGGGAACCACATTCTATCTTTTTTTCTGGGCATGTGAACTTGGAGGTGTCGATAAGAGCTGCAAGATTTTGGGTACATTAAGCCCTGCCCACAAATTTCTGCAGTGCTATTTGGAATTGCTGATTTTGTTTTTCAGTTAGAATGCATATGGGGATGCCTGAGAAAGGGTCTGAAAGTCAGATCTGAAACATTCCCAGTTTCGAGTCTACCTAGCATCTGGAATCAAAGTGGTAAAATAGGGCCCAATGTGTCCTGTTGCTGTTGCAAACAGGCCTCTGCAAATATAAGACTGATAGCACAATAACTGATAAGATAATGTCATTATCTTGTGCTTACTTTGGCTTAAAGCAATATATGTATTCTATACAGAAGTGCTCAGCTCAGTTTAATAGCACAGATAAAATAAAAAGGTTGTCACATGGTGTGTTACTTAACTTAGTGGAGCTTTATTAGATATATGTTGCTTGCTTAAGTCCAAGAAGAAAGAGGGGAAACATCTCCCAAATACCTTGATAATGTCACTACATAATCATGTGACACACCAAACAGCAATGCACTGGTTTACAATACATCGCAAGATGTCCCTGATTTTTAAATTTAATTTGAGGTGTGCATAAATTCTCAAGTAATACAATCTGTGCTCCCTGTCATCTGTTCCTTCTATTCCTTTGATCAGTAGTGACACGGTTGCAGTTAAATTTTAATAGAAAAATTCATACTTGCTTAATCTGTGACCTCTGCCCTCTCCCCTGAACATCTTGCAGATATGAATGCGAATAATGCACATCTGCTAAAATGTGTAGCACTTCGTACCGCATTTACAAGGAAAAGTTGGGAGTCCCTGGGAAGTGTGTAAATAGATGATAATATTGATGTACTTGTTTTTATCCTACAGGCGCTTTGGTCCACCTTGTTGTCTAACGAGGGGCATACAAGCGATGGGTCGTGAGAGGACTGCTCTTGGATCTTTTTCAAGAGTATCCTACTGCTTCACGTTGTCAGTGTATGCTTGACCTGGACCATCTGATGGGCAACACGACAGCTCAGTGACTATCGCTGTGCTGTGCAAATACATGGATTTGGGCCTGTGTCTGTGGGAGTTTACGCATTCTCCCCGTGCTTACGTGGGTTTTCTCCGGGAGCTCCAGTTTCCTCCCACATCCCAAAGATGTGCTCTTAGGCTAATTGGCAAAACAAATTCTCCCTAAATTGTCTCAAATTTGGCTTTTAATCCATAGATCTATAAACGTGGACAGGGATCGCGGGTAGAGGTGGGAACATCGGGGTGGCGGCGTGGGCTCGTTGGGTCGAAGGGCCTGTTTCCCGTGCTGTTTTGTTCTTTGTTCTTTGAAAAGCAAAGAAGGCTAGGTGATTGGTTTGTTAAAGGGGGTCCAATCAAATTAAATTGTCCAGATGCAAATATACATTAAACTAGTATTTTTAAACATTTATTTAGGCTTTCAAACATTAATAATATGATTAGGTCAGGAAAGAAAAAAGTTAAAATGTGTCAGTGCCAAAGTTTTTTGGGTATTGAACCTTAAGTTTCAATAGTAAGAAGAATAAATTAGTTAGTTAAAATGTTGCAGTATTTAGTTCTCATTGTAGTTGGTTTTGAGAACTGGGTGAATGTGGTAAATCACAATGTGCTATCCTGTTACAGTATGGCTTTTGTTGTGTAATTTTTTCATGTTGCATTTATGTATCTGAAAGATGCCTGGACCCAAATGAGAAATAGTAACACAGTATAAAAAACTAACCTTGCCCAGTGGTTTAACAAATATAACTTTACCAATGTTAAAACAGAGGTCACATTTTGCACTAATTATTCAGATGATTAAAAAAAATCCTCTATTTTTCTCCATCCTTTCTCTCCTGGTTACTACTCCATAGCTTGCAGATTCCCTTTTAAGTCCTTACCCAAGCTTTTGTTCTTCATGAGCAAGGCTAGACAGGGAGTGATATTGGTTGTCTGCTGTCTGTTTCTGGGGTCCACAGATTAATTAACCATCTTTGTTAAATAGTCATGTGTAGCAATCCTGAATGATTTTCCCCTAGAGAACTATGATTAACACCACGGATTTCACTCCAGCTGAGAGTTAACTGAAGACAGACCAGGAATGAAACTGAAAACTTGCTGGTCTGTATGGATCAGTTACTTACTGGCTTAGCTAGTAAAATAATTATGGGAAACATAGTTAAAATTTTATGTGCTGTTTAATATTACTTCCCCACATTTTCTCATTGTACACCAATTCAAGATATTTGGGAATTTGTAAGACTAGCTGGCTTCCCTCATGTCAGGCTATCATAGAATATAACAGCACAGAACAGGCCCTTCGGCCTTCGATGTTGCGCCGACCAATATAAAAAGCAATGACCCTCCAAACTAAACCATTCCCTTCTCTTCCATATACTTATCAACTAACCTCTTAAACGCCACCAAAATTGGCGCATCTACAACTGTTGCAGGCAGGGCATTCCACTCCCGAACCACCCTTTGGGTAAAGAACCTACCTCTGATATCCGTCCTATAACTATCACCCCTTAATTTAAAGCAGTGTCCCCTCGTGCTAGCTTTCTCCATCCTAGGAAAAAGGCTATCACTGTCCACCCTATCTAAACCTCTAATCATCTTATATGTTTTGATAAGGTCCCCTCTTAGCCGCCTCCTTTCTAACGAAAACAACCTCAAATCCCTCAGTCTCTCTTCATAAGACCTGCCCTCCATACCAGGCAACATCCTGGTAAACCTCCTCTGTACCCTCTACAATGCCTCCACATCTTTCTTATAATGTGGGGACCAGAACTGCACACAATACTCCAAGTGCGGCCGCACTAGAGTTCTGTACAGTTGCAACATGACGTTGCGGCTCCGAAATTCAATCCCCCTACCAATAAATGCTAAGACTCCATATGCCTTCTTAACAACTTTATCGACTTGACTGCCTACTTTCAGGGATCTATGCACAAATACACCAAAATCCCTCTGTTCATCAACACTATTAAGAATCCTACCATTAGCCCTATACTCTACACATTTATTATTCCTGCCAAAGTGCATTACCTCACAGTTTTCCACATTAAACTCCATTTGCCACCTCTCAGCCCAGCTCTGCAACTTGTCCAAGTCTCTCTGCAAACTATAACACCCCTCTTCACTATCTAACACTCCACCGACTTTAGTGTCATCTGCAAATTTACTAATCCATCCTTCAATACCCTCATCCAGATCATTTATAAAAATTACAAACAGCAGGGGCCCCAAAAAAGACCCCTGAGGTACACCACTTGTCACCGAACTCCACGATGAATATCTCCAATCAACCACCACCCTCTGTCTTCTATCTGCTAGCCAATTCCTAACCCAATTAGCTAAATCACCCTCTATCCCATACATCTGCATTTTCTGCAGAAGTCTTCCATGGGCCACCTTATCAAACGCCTTACCAAAGTCCATATATACCACATCAACCGCCTTACCCCCATCCACCTCTTTGGTCACTTTTTCAAAAAACTCAGAGGTTAGTAAGGCACGACCTACCAATGTAATCATGGATTACATTCACGCTGCCAACAGAGCAGTGGACCACAAATCATGAACTGAATGGATTTCTAGTTTGTTCCAGACTACAGAAACAAGATCATACAAAATTGTTTAGGATATCCAGATATCTATCAGGAATCCTTTATCATACACCATTTCACATCCCCCAGCCAGTTGAGGTAAAGGAAGGATTAAAAGTAATATGCAGACACCCTGCTCAACCAAATCCTCAATGTTTCCAGTCCCCAGAATTTCTTGCATTTGGAAATCTGAGACATACTCCCCCAAAAGGTGATAGGCCAATGTAAAAAACTGAGAAAACTATGGGTGGGATTCTCCAGTTGCGCTCACCTCAAAACCGAAGAATCCTGCCTAAGGTCAATGAGCCTTTGCATAGTCCATCTCTTGCCTGCCATAATTCCCGTAGTGGCCAGGATGTGAGAATCCCCCTCTCCCCACCTGCCTCCAACATAATATAATATGTCAGATAAAGACATCAAGGAATAGGAACAAGGGCTTATAAGTGGAATTGAAATAAAACTCAACCATAATCTAATTGAAGAATGTATCATACCCCAGGGGATGAATGGCCTACTCCTGAGCATATGTTCCAGTGATTTAGGGCTGTGAAGTGGGATACTTTACTCCCAGTTTTACTCCTCTCCAATGGCATCATATGTTACCTCCTCTTGCAGAAAGAGAAAGGTAGAGTGAGCAAATAGCTGTTGGATAAGTAAGGAGAGTTATTTAGGTTGCTGTATATAGTGTATGTGTTGACAGACAGAGGGAAAAAAAGACAGAATGAAGATCAAGGTAGGTGATGAAACTTCCTGCTTAAAGCTGAATTTATGGGATGTCAAGTGAGAGATTAGAGGTTGTGCAAGTGTTGGGATACGGAAAAGCAATGGTGATAGTGTTGGATAAAAAGAGGAAGATGTGCATTTGTTTGGAATGAGAAAGAGAGGTGTCACGGAATACATTTATAAACGTATATTTAAGGAAGTGAAGGAGTTTGAATGTAGTTTGGGGCAAAGGGTGAAAGGAGCATTGCAGATGTCATTGATAGATGGAGAGGTGAGCAGCTGAGTGCATTCTTTCTGCTTTAATGAAGTAACTGAACCTCTTCCTACACCGAAGCCAGATCCTCATGGAGTGGGATGCTGGTGGTGGCAAGGCTGCATGCCCTGACCCTATTCAATCTTGATGGATCATGTTCCTGGGAATGCTTCTGTTAATGCAAGGGCACCACCTCTTCCTCTTTATCTGATATCTTCCACCTGGATCTCCAGGGAGCCATCCAAAATTCTGGAGACAACCCTGCGAGTCATACTGCCAAGATAATTATCTCCACATTGTTTGACTGAAGTCTTCACTTTAAGAGCTGTGCTCCCACTCTCAGTCTGCTTTAGGAGACTGCCATAAATTGTGTGGAGAAAATGAGTACACTACCCATTTCTCTATATCACAAATTGGTAGTTAGTCAATTATAATGAAAAGACGCCTGGCTGTTAAATTTAGCCAGGCTTCATGGCAAAGTCACAGGAAGAGCTTGTCACTCCCAAAACCCCACCTTCCTAAATCTCACCAAAGTTAAAACTAGGGCTATACTTTCCAAAAAGTATGTTTTCTATTTGGAGCTTTATGTTCACCACAGTAATAATTTATATCTACACCAATATGAGTTTTTTTTTTCTCTGTTGTCACCTTTCAGGGTTTTCTAAAATCTCTGGTGTCTTGAAGTTTATAATTTTCAAATCCTAACCAGATGTCTATTAAAATAACCATGGAAAAAGAAAAGTGTGCATGTTTCTGAGATAGGAGTAAGTTTGTACCCTGCCCTGCAGATTTGAAGTATTCACAACCAAACGTGGACACGTCATTAACGCCCTTCATATATTATCTCAAAATAAAGGGTCACTTTAAATTACATGCCTTTGGAAGATTTATTTGTTCCAATTTGCCCTGATAATTATGTGACAGAATGCATCTTTGAAGACCCATGCAAATATCCAATCCCTCAAGTGCACCAGTTAAAAAACAAAACCTAGTTATTCTTAAGTCAAAAGTCAGTTGCATAAGTATAGTTGGTTAAATTTGAGTCTTTCCAGATATCCCTACAGTTGATTTAAAACAGTTAATGCAGCCACTTGTACTGGAATGCCTATTTAACCTTTACCTTATAACATATGGATTTCTACTCCGGTCTCAAAAGGTTCTTAATCACCCTTAAGGTTAAATGACCACATGGCTCCAAGTGTTTCAATGCCCAGGGCATGAAGGTCAATGCTTTCCTGTAGTGATTTGCTTAGAACCATATTTGATGCTGTAGAAACCAACAATTCATCTGAGAAGTTATTTGTGGATGAATTCTAGAATTTGCTAACTTCAGGTGTTAGAGTATCAGGTCACAAGCCCCAAGATATATTATGAAGTCAGACAAGATCCCTACTATGTGCTATATTGGCATTAGTATGAGGATATGATTTTTTACTCCAGGCACAATGCTACTGACACGTTGGGAAGCTTTTACCAAAACAAATTTTATTTAATGACACAGTTTAACTAGAACAAATTAATGAGCTTAACTTTTAACAATTAAACTATACTTAAACAAGACAATATACAATTCTTAACTGCTAAGTTCTCACTATGTGTTCCTATTCAAGCAATATTCCTCTTATAAACTTAAACCTCCTCTTTAAAATCAGTCAGCAGAACACAGGTTTACTTGCTTGCCTCAGGTTAACAGTCCTAGAGCTTTCAGGACATCTCTGGAGAGAGACCTTAGAGCAACACCAGTTTCTTCAGGCAGTCCAAAGAGCAACTACTTATACTTCTTAAAACTGAAACTGAAACAGTAGTCATAATTCTCCCAGAAGTGCTGATTTGATGGGAAAACTGTTCTAAATCTCAACTGTTCTGACAGTTCAGCTTCTCACCCGAATCTCTGCACTCTGCACACTGCAGAGATCTCAGTCATGACTATCATTAAAAATCCAGGGGGGTGGGGCTTATTCACGGCAGAGTCTGACAGTTCTGGAAGTCTGCGCATGCGCAGTGGCCCCGATGTGTCAGACTTCTTGTTTGCTGGCCTGCTTGATTACTGGCCAGCCTGGGACTCCCACAGTGCTGCCCCTCCGCCACTCCCCCCAGCCCGATTGCTGTCCCCACAGCAGTTCTCAGGCCAGCCCTGACTGCCCCCCATTCTGTCCCAGACTGCCCAGATGGACAGCCCACCTCCTCCAGCACTGGTGATACCCCCCTCATCCTGGCAGACCTCCCCCCACAGATCCCCCTGCATCATTCACCCCCTGGAAGTAGCCACCCCCCCCGCAAGGTGACAACTACCCCAGCCCACTCAATTGATGCCCTCCCTCCATCCCAGACCGATCCTGTCTGCAGAGTGGTAGCAGGATCCCTTACCCATCACCATAGGCCCCACCCATAATACAGCCCTTCCTCTTGGCACTGCCCAGTATCTGGTAGGTGGTGCCAAGCTGCCCAATGGGCATGACCACATTACCTCTTGGGCAGTGCCAAGGGCATAGGCTGATACTGGCAGGGTATCCATGCTCAGGGGCACTACCCCCCACCACCTGACCTCCTGGGAAGGACCTATTTGCCCCCCTTCATTCTGTCAGGTCTCCCGCTAGATCCCTGAACACGAGGAGCTAGTGTAAACCCTGCCAGAATGAAGTACTCCCGGTGAAGAGGGAGACTCAATCAGGACCTAAAGTTCCTAATAATGAACTGCTAATTTGAGTTATTCATGACCAGATGTGGACATGTTATTAATGCTCTTCATATGCATTTAAAATACATTCAAAAAAGATTCAAATTACTTATCTTTCCACTATTTTCCAGCATGGCCTGGCCTGTGACCATTCACCAGCTCTGGGAGATGTGCATGCGTTCCTGGACATGTGCAAATCCCAGTACAAAACTGGCAATGCACACCTCAAACCGCAACCTGCCTGAAAAATTCCCTGTTAGCTTAGTTCCTCCATGTGACTCTTTGTACTCATCTGAAATCCCAAGATAACCTAAATAAATGAATAGTCCATTAACTCTATAAACAAATGCATTGCTGAGCTAAAATCAATTACTACATTCCACAGATTGTATTGAAAGTTACTGGAGATACCTTCTTTTACTGTAACAGTCAAACACACCTATAATCATTGGTTTTCACAGGTGAGGTTTTAACCATGTGACATCTGACTATCAGCATCTAATGAAGGGAAATCCAAGAACTTTTGATCTTTCATTGTCAATGTTATCAAGATGGCATTATGACAGATTGTGTCCTCAGCACCCTCCTTGCGTGATGAGTTTTGTTCATCCCACTTTATTTCTGGCAGCTTCTAGTGTTATGAAGTATAGTAGCCTATTGCCCTTCTATTTTCCAGGATATTCAGACAAAGGCAGGTGGAAGTCCATCAGCCAAACTGCTTAACCGTGCCCACTAACCATCTGCTTTCAGAAACTGCTAGAAAACTGGCCAATGTGTAGACCAGATGACTTCTGCAGCCACGTGTCTTTCTACTTATAGCTGTTTATTTTCTTTTATAAGGAAAGACAGCAATTAATATTCCACATGCCCCGTTGTGACATTTCAAAGTGCAGAGTTGAGATCCATCGGACATGCATCATGCATGTCCACAGTCATAGAATCCCTGCAGTGCAGAAAGCTGCCATTCAGCCCATCAAGTCTGCACTGACTATAATCCCATTCAGGCCCTGTCTCAGTAACCTACTACTTACCTTGTTAATCCCCTGACATGAAGATCAATTTAGTCTGGTCAATCAACCTAACCCTTTGGACTGTGGGAAGAAACTGGAGCACCGGCAGGAAACCCATGCAGACACTGGGATAATATGCAAATTCCATATAGACAGTGACCCGAGGCCAGAATTGAGTCCCCACAGCAATTCCCAGGCCAGCCCTGACTGTCCCCCACTCTGTCCCAGACCCCCTAGATGGACAGCCCACCTCCTCCAGCACTGGTGATACCCCCCTCATCCTGGCTGACCCCCCCCACCGCAGATCCCCCTGCATCAGACACTCCCTGGAAGTAGGCCCCCTCTTCCCTGGCGCTGTGAAGCAGCAGTGCTAACACTGTGCTACCCCGCATTGTCCTACATTGGAAACACAAAACCCGGAGTGAAATTATAATTTAGTTGCCATCTTGAAGTTGGACATTCAAATACACAGAAACTTCTTCCAGGTTTCGCATCCACTATCACCTCACCCCTGAGCAGAACACAGTTATTAGTGCACCCACTGTATATTGTTTGATCACGTTTTCTCCACCTGGCACATTTTGGGGTACTCAGAACTGAAATCAAATTAGAAACCAAAATTCAGATTTTTTTAAGACAAATGTATCATGCCTACATATTTCAGAACTCGCAGTTGCAGGAATCATTAGGCTGTAGCTGATATTGCTGATGTTTTGTTGTATTAGAATGAACTTACATCAAATCTCCAGTATATGGCACTGTCGCACTTAAAGGTACATGATGTATTACTGAAACTTTCTGAAGAGTTTTTTTTCCCTGAAAGTTGTTTGTCAAATTTTTTCTTTTGCAGGATGGAGTAAGCCTGATGAGTTGGGCACTGATGTTGTCACAGTGACGTCCAAACAGTACAATATTATCATCTTGTGGAGAATTTTCTCATGGCAAAAGATTAGTCGCAAATCATTCCCATGAAAAAGTGTCTCTTTTTTAACTAATGTTTACGTTGTGTCCGAACATTTTAACCAAACAATAAAAGCTAAAGTATTTCAAAAAGTGTTTACTTAGGTCTAGTCCCAATTTCCGAGCCAAGTCAGGCAGCAACTGTTTAAGGTATGGATGTTTAAAAAAAAACAATTACTTTCAACTTCAATTGTGAAAATCCTATTTAAAAGTGAATTAAGGAAACTCTGTCACCTGTACCATTTAATTAATAAACACAAATGGAATTATGGGTCACTATTCTTCCAAAAGCACTGAAATGGCAGGAAAACTGTACTAGATCCTGACTGTTTTGTCAGTTCAGCTTCTTATCTGAATCTCCCCTCTCTGCACATTGCGGAGGTCCCACTCACAAATCTCATTAAAAACCCAGGGATTGCACCTAATGGTGCCAGAGTTTGACAATTCTGGAACTCTGTGCATGTGCAATGGCCCTGATAGCCGGAGTGAAGTATTCCTGGCAATCAATACCAGTAAGCTCCCAACAATTAGGTTTAACCAACATTTAAAATATATTTTAAAAAATAATTCAAATTACTCACCTGCCTTCCTGTTGGTTTCCAGTAGAGTCTGACCGATGACTGTTTGCTGGCTATGGGAGAAGTGCATGCATTCCTGGCACCTGCACAAATCCCAGAACAAGGCCAATGACACGCATCTCCCACCCCGACCTACCAGAAAAATTGCAAGTCGCGATGGGAGAATGGTGGCCGTGATTTTAAGCAATGAGTTCAATATTTTATCAATACCTTCAACGATTTTATTTTATACCTTTGTTTAGTTTTAGTTTTAGACTACCCCACCCAAAGGTAGGGTAGTCTAAACTAGAGGGCATAGGTTTAGAGTGAGAGGGGAGAGATAGAGAAGGATCCAGAGGGGCAATTTTCTTCACACACAGGGTGGTGAGTGTCTGGAATGAGCTGCCAGAGACAGTAGTAGAGACGGGAATAATTCTGTCTTTTAGAAAACATTTAGATCATTACCTGGATAAGATGAATATAGAGGGATATGGGCCAAACGCAGGCAATAGGGACTAGCTTAGTAGTTAAAAAATAGGCAGCTTGGACAAGTTAAGCCGAAGGCCCTGTTTCCATGTTATAAACCTCTTGACTCTAAGGTCTCAGCTTTTAACTTCAGGATTGGATTAACTGTGTATTGGTAACCATTTTATTTTATTGGCATGTGATAATCAATATAAAAATGATGTGCATTACTACTACATTTTTTAGCTGAAAAAGATGTAGATTCAAGGAATCAATTACAAAATAAAATTGGAAATGAAAATGATTTTCCATCCTGCAGTTAAATATTTCCAACTGACCTTACTCCTGTATAAAAAAAAGAATTTAGTTCCTCTAACAAATATAACATTGAGTAATTAAATAAAAGAAGATGACAAGCCAAAAAAGGATATTGTGTGTCTGTCTTGAAACAAATTGAAAGCGATCTAAATACTTAATCAAAGAGATAGCTCTTGAGCAGCATGATAAATATGATAAGAGAATTTTGGAAATATTCAGAATGTGGGACCTACACACTTCAACACACAGCTGCTAGTGGGATAAGTCTAAGGAATGAAGAGTTCTCACAGGTTGTAACACAGACATAAACAGTGACAAGATTATGAAGGAATTCATTATTAGATGATAAAGAAAGGATTTGTGCCTTTCACAGTTAATTAGATGTTTTTCAATTGTAGTCACTGCTGTAATGTTGGATAGCAGCAGTGAGGCTTTGGGATCAGGAAGAGTGACTGTTGTTGGAAAAATTCTGGTATGATCAGATGAATGGTGAACCAAAGCAAAGGTCAATCCCTCTGAACCAGGCAAGGAAACAGTGAGTTTGGGAGCAGACTAACTCTACCAAAGACTGCATAATTGTTGAGGAGGGATAGACCAACTGACCTCCTTCTGCACTGTAGACTCTATGATCCTATGAAAGGCGATCAGCTATCTCCATTACAGATGATGAGTTTAATGGGAATGCGCTCAGGACAGCAGGAGATAGATCTCATGAATGAGATGAACTCTGAGATTGCATAAAGGAGATGGGAGAGAAAGGAGACACCAATGTCAGTTCAGGCCAAGGAAGTGTGAAGTCTGGCTTACTGGAAACAGGGGAGTAGCAGCAAAAGAAGCTCATCAGAAGGTCTCCATTTTTTTGGCAAAGAAATCCATGAGCTCTTGGAATTTGATGGCGAAGTTAGGTGAAAGGGGTTTAATGGCACAGAAATGCTGGGGTTGTTTTTGCCCTTGTGAGATTTTCACAGAATCATTACAGCACAATAGGAAGCCATTCAACCTCTCATGTTTGCACCAGCTCTCAGTAGGAGCAATTTACCTAGTGCCAGACCCCACCTTCCTTCCACAACCCTGAATATTCTTCCTTTTCAGATAATTATTTAATTCCCTTTGAAAGGATCAAGTGAACCTTCTTCCATCACATTCTCAGCCAGTGTATTTTACATCCAAAGCCCTCATTGCATGAAAACATTTTTCCTAATGTTGCCAATTATTATCCCTGGGGCTATCCTTATGAATCTTTTCTGCATTCTCTCTAATGCCTTCATATCTTTTCCAAAAAAGTGTGACATCCAGAACTGGATGCAATATTTTGTTTGAAGCAGAGATTTTTTTTTATACCAGTTTTAACATTCATATTGTCATTATCATCATCATCTTATGTTCTCAGCTCCAAGATAGGCTGCTGGCTCATGATAATCTTACATGGTGACATAGCAGTTAGCACTGCTGCCTCACAGCACCAAGGACCCAGGTTCAATTCTCAATTCGGATCACTGTCTGTGTGGAATTTGCATGTTCTCCCTACTGGGCATTGGAAAGGGGAAGTATATGCTGCTCCCCTTGCTGCCAGATCGCTCCCCGCTACCATGATCCCAATAATGCAACTCCTCTCCCTCCATCACAAACCTGTGCCTGAGCCCAGGTCCTCAAGTGAGTGTAGCACCAGCAGAAACTATTACCTTCCTGGTGATGTCTTTGAGTATAGATGGTGGGTGGGACTTCTGGCTCTGGGGTCCTGATCTCAGAGAAGGCCTGTCACTGCCTGATTATCACTTAATTAAGCAGTCTTTCCCAAAAAGAGTTTCTCACCAGCTCAGGAGTGATATTCCCATCAACTTCATTAAATACTGCCCAAAGATTCAATTCACTGAGGATGGGCAGTCACTGACTGCAAAGCTGGAGGAGAAGCGTGAATACCTTAGAACAAAAATACAGAGGTTGCAGAAGATCAGTGGAGAACAAAGGATTTGATGGTGCAGTGGGAAATGTGGGATAAGGTGAAGTACCCAAAGCTAGAGAAGATGTTACAGGAGTAAAAGGTGAAACCAAGCTGTTATTTAGTGATAAGAACATAAGAACTAGGAGCAGGTGTAGGCCATTTGGCACCACGAGCCTGCTCCACCATTCAATAAGATTATAGCTGATTTGATAAGGGCCACACTGCCACTGCAAGAGCAAGGCAACTACAAAAGATCATGAAATGAGTAATAAGTAGGGAAGCCACAATAAAGGGACAAAGTCTCATGTTGCATTGGGTTTCTTGACCATGTATTTTTCTATCCTGTTCTTATTCCTGAATGACATGTGAAATCTAACTTGCTCTTGACAGCTCCAAAATAACCAATTTAGGCAACATAAGCCTTAGCAATGCATCTGCTTTTGATTTGTCAGCAAATAATATGTTATAAGTGATCAAGGAGTAAACTTAAAAAAATGGGAAAATGTATAATTTAAGCTTCTCATCCTTTGAACAGTGGATAGTCTCCTGGAAGTAGAGTTCCACTGGTATTGTTCTGCTTTCAACAATTCTTGTAGTATATGTGTCTGTAGGTTGATTGACCCTTTGGTTTGTCTGTCCATCTCATCCACTCTTGCTTCTATTTAGTGCCTCTTGACAAACTGATTCTGTGAGGAGCCCAAGATTGCAAACCATATTTTATCAGCTCTTAATACTGTGCATAAGAGCATCAATTTGTTTTACAACCATTTGCATAGATCTCGCTTTCTTCTGATGTATTAGCATCAAAAATTTTGCATATTTCAAATCCCATTTTGTTCTATGGGGAACATGAAATAATTACCTAGTGTTTTAATGTAATTAAGTAGTAGGTTATCAGAATTAAGAATTCCAAAATTGCAGATTTAATAAAATATGCATTAATAATTGAGTCCATAGTTGTGGCACTGCATGTGAATATAGAATCAGTCAATGGTTTAAAATATTCCTTATTCTTCTTCCACTTGTTGCTCTCAATAGCCAATTTGACATCCCAAAGGACGCAGCATCTTGTGACAACAGTCTTTTCAGATGTTGCGAAGATCAGAATATGGATTTCACGTCACAGCTTTTGAACCAAAGGGAAAATATACCCTTCTCTTTATAAATTGAAAGGACGTGTGAAAGATAAACCAGTTTTTTTTTAAATTGCCACTAGAAACATAGTTCAACAAGGAACATCTATGCTAATGTTCGGAAAAGTGTCAATACCACCTATCTTGTCTGACATCAAATGCACTGGTCTACTTAATAAATTTCTTGCAATATGCCAAAGAATTGGGCCTTTTACACCCTTGTATAGGTTGACGTAACTTTTGGTCAAAGTCTATTTTGGCATATTAATTTGATTATATCTTCCATATTCACAGTGAATGAATTACATCCATTTAAGGTGGAAATCGGACAAAGTGAGACTAGGAATAGCCATGGGGTAGTGTTCAGTTGTTCCCTCCCCTGTATTGATATTGTAGGGATAGGAATGATGTGAGTGGCAGTCGAGTTAAGAGCTCAGTGTGGGGAACAGTTGTCCAGCTATGTTGCTTGGTACATGTCACATTATTCTGTGACTTGCTACATGCTCAGATGAGAGCATGCAACTACTTGCAGAAACAGATTGGGTAACCAGCGGCACCTCAGAGCTGGGTTTTCTCAGTCATCAGAGCAAGTGAAAGAAACATTTAATGAGTTTTCTTTTACACAGAGGATGGTGAACATCTGGAATATGCTGCCCAGGGAGGTGGTGGAAGCAGATATGACCATGGCATTTAAGAGTCATCTAGACAAATACATGAATAAGATGGGAATGGAAGGGTACAGACTGTAAGTGCATATGGTTTTAGTTTAGGCAGGCATCATAATTGGCGCAGGCTTGGAGAGCCAAAGGGTCTGTTCCTGTGCAGTATTGTTTTTTGTTCTTATTAGTGTTTCTTCATGCTAGGTAAACCGCTAAGTGTAACCATCACTGAATCCCCCACTGCCAACATCCTTGGGGTTCCATTGACCAGAAACTCAACTGAGCTCACAAGAGCAGGTCAGAGATTAGGAATACTGCAGTGAGTAACTCACCTCCTGTATCCCCAAAACCTTTCCACCATCTACAAGGCACAAATCTGGAGTGTGATGAAATACTCCCCACTTGTCTGGATGGGTATAGCTCCAACAAAACTCAAGAAGCTCAGCACCATCCAGGACAAAGCAGCCCATTTGATTGGGACAAACATTCGATCCCTCCATCACTGACGTTCAGTAGCAGCAGTATGTACTACCTACAAGGTGCACTGTAGCAATTCATCAAAGTTCCTTAGACAGCACTTTCCAAACCCATGACCACTTCCATCTAGAAGGATAAGGGTAAAATAGGAATATCACCACCTGCAAGTTCCCTTCTAAGCCACTCACCATCCTGACTTGGAAATATATTGCTGTTCCTTCGCAATTGCTAGGTCAAAATCCTGGAATTCCTTTCCTAACAGCCTTGTGGGTCAACCCACAGAACATGGACTGCAGCAATTCAAGAAGGTAGATCATCAGCATCTTCTGAAGGGCAACTAGAGATGGGCAATAAATGCTAGCCAGCCAGTAATGCCCATGTCTCTCCAATGAATAAAAAGAAAACTTACACAGAGGCATCAAGCAATTAGTCAACAATGAAATAAACCACAGTTTAAAGTTCAGCCAGCCCCTCTGGTGCTAATGAACAGTTCAATGAAGACCTTCTTGATTTCTTTGCAACACAATACTTGTGATAGAGGTAGTCCATGTATTTGTTCTAAAATGGATTAGACCTACTCCCCTTACATCTTCAATTGATCCTTATTGCTGGCATATAACAAACCAAACTCCAGTATGTCCTCACCTAACCCCTAATGAAAATGATAATGGCTGGGATGGAGATGGAATCATGAATCCAGGAAATTTCCTAAACCCTGATTCTTGCCTACAAGCTTAAAATCTGTTCCATGGAGTTCATTCTTTTTCAGAGTCTCAATATGAATTAAGTCTAAATCAAATCATTTGTGTGAAGATTGAAGCTTGAGGAAAAAGTGGCAAAATGTTCCGAAGAGTAACTAAACATTAACTAGACTCTGTAACTATTAAGTTATTCAAGGGAGCACAGCTGACATTTGTTCTAATAATTGAAAACAACATGACTTATTCAAATAAACCTGGCCAATGTTGGAGCAAAAAAATAAATAAACTGGGGGAGGAAGACAGTCACAACATCGATTAGTGAGACAGAATTGGATTTTTATACCTAAAATACAGCTCAACAAAACACTGGCAGGAAAACCAAAAGTTGTGCTATTCAAGTCCAGAAAGTGAAATAGATTTCCAAAGCATTTTGTTTTATTGTGATAATACCAATAGTCCAAAGCAATTTACATAAAATAAAAGAGGCAGAAGAAAAGTAATGAGTCAGGGATGAATAGTGTTAAAGGTGATGGCTTATCCCACCCCCTTACCCACCCATCCATCCACCATTCTCCCCGGAATAAGACAGACATTGACGGAAAAAATGTAACCATTCTCCAGGAGGGGATTAGCACCTCCTTTGAATGTTCACC
The DNA here is from genome assembly GCA_024679065.1 of Sphyrna mokarran. Taxonomy (NCBI): domain Eukaryota; kingdom Metazoa; phylum Chordata; class Chondrichthyes; order Carcharhiniformes; family Carcharhinidae; genus Sphyrna; species Sphyrna mokarran. The sequence goes on along the minus strand of JAGIQG010000011.1, from coordinate 68,270,993 downwards.
TTGTGTTAGTTGATCCAAATGAGAAGTGTTGACAAATACAAATATAGCCTCTCAGTAATATTTAGCACACTCTTGTAAGTCTAACTTATTTCTTTCTAAATTTCTCCACCTCTTGCTTGCTTTAAGATGCTGTTTAAAACCTAGCTCTTTGACCAAACATTTATTCTAATATCTCCCTGTCAAATTTTATCTGTAACTTTTCTTTAAACTATCTTGTGATGTTTTATTATATTAATAAATTTATTATATTATTACTTAAATTCAAATTTTGATTTTACCTGAGAAGAAACAGTTAGCTTTGTAAAGTATTCTGGAGATTCATGCAGATTGAAACATTATCTCCACAGGTGTTGCCAGACCTGGTTTGGGTCACTATTTGTGTGGAGTTTGCACATCCTCCTCGTGTCTGCATGGGTTTCCTTTAGGTGCTCCAGTTTTTTCCCACAGTCCAAAGATGTGCGGGTTACGTTAATTGGCCATGCTAAAAATTGCCACTTAGAGTCGTGAGATGCATAGGTTAGAGGGATTAGCAGGTAAATATGTAGGGATATGAGGGGGGGGGAAGGCCTCGGTGGGTTTATAGTCAGTACAGACCCGATGGGCCAAGTGGCCTCTTTCTACATTGTAGTGTTTTTATGAAATACTATTAATACTATTGTCCTGATTTTCATATCATATTTCCAATGCATTATTTTATCAAACACCTTCTAGAAACATATAAATATATCTTTTCTATTCTACTTAATTACTCATACTCAACTTGCACTTTACAAATAAAAGCAAAATACTGCGGATGCTGGAATCTGAAACAAAAACAGAAAATGTTGGAAAATTTTACATTAACACTGCGATGAAGTGTCTGTGAAAATCCCCGAGTCACCATAATCTGGCGCCTGTTCGGGTACACTGAGGGAGAATTTAGCATAGACAAAACACCTAACCAGCACATCTTTCAGATTGTGGGAACAAACCAGAGCACCTGGAGGAATCCCATGCAGACATGGGGAGAATGTGTAGATTCTGCACAGACAGTGACTCAAACCGGGATCGAACCTGGTTCTGTGAAGCAGCAATTTTACCTGCTGCGCTGCCATGCTGCCCTTAGGTGCTTCTAATGGGACTTCAACTAACGGCCATACAGATCAGAGTTAAAATTTCTGAGGGTGACTTACAACATGATGACAGCCCAATGTGCTGACATGAAGAAGAGACCAGCAGAAATATTAGTTAAAAACTGGCATATTATGAACCAGGAAATCGGTGGACAGGTCTCCCATTGGATTTCAACAGTTTACCTTCCTTGTTAAAATTCATTCCCATCACAAGGCAGCATAGTGCATAATTGTTAGCATTGCTGCCTCACGGCACCAGACTCAATTCCGGCCTCAGGTTACCATCAGTGTGGATTTTGCATGTTCTCCCTATGTCTGCGTCGATTTCCTTCGGGTGCTCTGGTTTCGACCACAGTCCAAAAATGTGAGAGTTAAGTTGACTGGCTATGGTAAATTGCCTCTTGCTGTCAGTGGGATTAGCAGGGTAAATATGCAGAGTTATGGGGATTGAGATGGGTGAGGTTGTTGTCAGTACAGATTTGATGGGTCAAATGGCCTCTTTATGCACTGTAAGGAAGGATTCTGTGATTATATGATTCTATAACAAGTAATGTTTATGCATGAATATATAAAATACACTCACTAAACTGAATATGGGTGATGTTTTTGCAATTTTGTTGAACTGCATAGGAACCCATTTTTACCCATTTTCCAATGAAATTTTTAACACATTTCCCACTCCGCCCACCCCCCCACCGATATTTAACACACCTTGTAAATAAAACTGAGAATTATTTTCAGCCTCCCTGTTGAAAGCCCTGTTTGTACATTTGATCTTTGCAAACTTAATGTTAATCTTTAAAAAATGTCAATCCAATATCTTTCATGATTGGGTTAAGCCAAGAACCAGAATTAAGGGAAGAAATAATATTGATGTTGGAGATGTATAGTTTGACAATCAGTATTTGAGAAAAACATAAAGGTTTCAAGTGTAACTCTTCATCGGAAATGAACTGATAGATTTTTTGACTTTAGGCTGCTTTTTCAATGATGTGCAGGTATAGTGAATGTGATGTCCAAAGATATGCAGGTAAGGTAGTAAGGTCATGCATGGAAAATGCACAGGGTTACTGGGTTGCAGGGATGGGATGGAAAGGAAGACCAGGATAGAGTTGGTGCAGACTCAATGAGCCAACTGGCCTCTTTCTGCACAATCAGGATTCTGTGGCTGTATGACCTGCCATCTAATAAATTAATAAATTGCTATATTTTGAACCATGAGCAGTAATCATTTAATGTGGCAGCATATGTACATTGGTTAGCACTGTTCTTCACAGCATCAGGCACCCAGGTTCAATTCCCAGCTTGGATCCCTGTCTATGCGGAGTCTACACATGTAGACATGACTGAGTGGGTTTCCTCCCAGTATCTGAAAAACATGCTGGTTAGCTGGATTGGCCATGCTAAATTCTCTCTAAGTGTACCCAAACAGGCACCAGAGCGTGGCAACTAAGGGATTTTCACAGTAATTTCGTTGCACTATTAATGCAAGTCTACTTGTAACATTAATAAATATATTCTCTTAAATCCTTAGAAGTACTTTTGCAGACTGTTTTTATCATGGTCATTAAACCAGTAGGATTCCAGACAGTTCAGAAACACAGTCTCCAACCATCACACCCCCATTGTCTCACCCGCTCACCAGGTTTATAGATTGAAAATGGAATTGTTAGCCAATTGTGGAACAAATTAACACTCCTCCAAAGTTGTCATGCAATGAGATCATTGAAAGGTCAAAGTGATATACAGTAGTCTGTTTTCCATCTTTGTGCATATTTTTGAAACAGTAGGTTCTATAATACTTCCACACATGTGTTTGGTAATGTCAGTTGTCATCCAACTGTTTCTAATTATGTAGTGAATCAGATTAATTCATTCATTATGTTCCACCTGCTTTTCTTTATATTCCTGACTTGATCTCATCATAACATTAGCAGAGACCCGCAAGAACGTAGCCTGACATTTTTCCTTAACCACATGAGGGTAATATATCTAACACAGAAGCAGTTGACTTTGACAAAGGTTGTACTCTTAAACGCACAAGATAGGCTCATTTTAAGAAACTTCTTCTACTCCTTTGATCTCATCTTTCCAGAATAATATTTTAAAATACTGGTAGCTGAACAACTTGCAATGAAAGCTACAAACCAAAGCAGGAAATGTTTCCCAGCAATTCATCCCTTTATTAACTGTTGGAAGAATTAAAAGAAAATATCAGATTTGCCAATAATAACTCTAATATTTCAAATGGCATTTTAAGAAATAATATATTGCTATCTATATGCTTGTCTAAACTTCATCCCTAAAGATTGATGCTGCTCAAATGGGGGAGGCGATGGCCTCATGATATTATCACTAGACTATTAATCCAGAAACTCAGCTAATGTTCTGGGGACCCAGGTTCGCATGCTGCCGTGGCAGATGGTGGAATTTGAATTCAATGAAAAGAATCTGGAATTAAGAATCTATGATGACCATGAAACCGTTGTCAATTGTCGGAAAAACCCACCCGGTTCATCTAATGTCCTTTAGAGAAAGAAATTTGCCATTCTTCTTAGTCTGGCCTATATGTGACTCCAGAGCCACAGCAATGTGGTTAACTCCCAACTGTCCCTGGACAACTAAGGATGGGCAATAAATGCTGGCCAGTCAGCAATACCCATGTCCCACAAATGAATAATAAAAAATGCTACTGTTTGGAGTTTGGAATTTGGAATTTAACAAGGGTAACAGTGAACTTGGGGTAGAAACAAAAATAACAGACAGATAATAAGGTTATCAGGCATCTAGAGGAATACTGAGATTTGGACCAGAATTCTTCGACTGAACAGGATATCTGCTAACACCCACCTTGGGGAGAGAGGCCAGTTTGCCATCCAACAGCCAAACTGGCCAATATCTTCAGAGAGACTAGTTCCATCTCTAATCAGAACAGAGAAGCCTGTTCCATCTAACATTTAGAGCCTTGGCAAAGTGCAAATATTCTCCTGTAAAAGAGACAGTTTTATACCTTCACTGAACCAGCAAAAGATGATTTCTCAGATCTGATTGTTTAAGCGGTATTGTGTGTAACTACGAGCGGATTTGATTTATAGATTTACTTTAGTGGCTATTATTTGGGAAAAGAAATGTCTTAATGAGCTCAGGGAATATGGGTATGTTATTGAAACAAGAGATAATTTCAGAAAAATGGTGTTTAGTTATGAATATAATTAATTTCACATTTTTTATTAATCATTCTTGTCATGTGTTATTCTTTTCTTTTACTTTAATAAATACTCTATTAATTGCTTACCCAACAATGGGACTGGTTCCTCATTGGGTTATTCCTCACATTATTCCAAACAAATATACACAACTAAGAATCAGTGTTTCAAGTTATCGTTCTGAGTTTTGAGACTCGTGCAAGTAACGTCAATGGGGATTTTAACACCGTGCGTGATTCTTTGGTGGCTGGGTATGTTTTCAGATGTTGTGAAATAAGAATGTTTTAATATTATAGCATTAAGAAAAAGAGTTCAGATTTAATGGATTTTCTTGAAGAAAAGTTTGCTGATTGTTCTAACAGCCTAATTACAACCTACAGATGATTTTGAGTCAGGGAAGCAGAAACAGAGAAGGCAGATAGGACAAATTATTTTCAGCATTAATCTCTCTGACCAAAAATGATTTATTCCTGATCCCACACCACATTACCACATAGTTGTACCTGATAGAAGTATTTTTGGAGAAGTAAGTCCTAAACAAAAGGAAAAGTGATTAGCATCTTGTAACACAGCCAAATGAGTGGAATAAAGGCAAAATCTCAACTGCCTTTTTTCCATTATGTACTTCCATTATGTCTAATTTCTAGACATTATATCAGTTATCATTTTTCTTCCTTCCTGAAATCCCTGGCTGAACTACCAACCTTTGAGGAAATCTGATTAAAAGCTATTTGTATTATTAACAATTTCTGTATATAAAATTTCATCTCAAGTTATACAATTTCCAGAAACTTGTGTCCACTGCATTCAATTTTCTCTGCACAGTTAAGATAGAAACGTAGGAGTGGGTCGAAAGCCCCCCAACCTAATCCCATCATTCAACATTATCTGTGGCCTTTAGTCTTTATAGCATACAAAACATGATGGCATAGTGTTTAGAACATAGAACATAGAACATTACAGCACAGAACAGGCCCTTCGGCCTTTGATGTTGTGCCGACCAAAATAAAAAGCAATGCCCCTCCAAAGTAAACCATTCCCTTCTCTTCCATATACTTATCAATTAACCTCTTAAACGCCACCAAACTTGGCGCATCTACAACAGCTGCAGGCAGGGCATTCCACTCCCTAATCACTCTTTGAGTAAAGAACCTACCTCTGATATCCGTCCTATAACTCATACCCCTTAATTTAAAGCTGTGTCCCCTCGTGCTAGCTTTCTCCATCCTAGGAAAAAGGCTATCACTGTCCACCCTATCTAAACCTCTAATCATCTTATATGCTTCAATAAGATCCCCTCTTAGCCGCCTCCTTTCTAACGAAAACAACCTCAAATCCTTCAACCTCTCTTCATAGGACCTGCCCTCCATACCAGGCAACATCCTGGTAAACCTCCTCTGTACCCTCTCCAATGCCTCCACATCTTTCTTATAATGTGGGGACCAGAACTGCACACAATACTCCAAGTGCGCCGCACTAGAGTTTTGTACAGTTGCAACATGATGCTGCGGCTCCTAAATTCAATCCCCCTACCAATAAAAGCTAAGACTCCATATGCCTTCTTAACAACTTTATCCACTTGACTGCCTACTTTCAGGGATCTATTGACACATACACCAAGATCCTTCTGTTCCTCAACACTATTAAGAGCCCTACCATTAGCCCTATACTCTACACATTTATTGTTCCTGCCAAAGTGCATTACCTCACACTTTTCCACATTAAACTCCATTTGCCACCTCTCGGCCCAGCTCTGCAACTTGTCCAAGTCACTCTGTAAACTAAAACACCCCTCTTCACTATCTACCACTCCACCAACTTTAGTATCATCTGCAAATTTACTGATCCATCCCTCAATACCCTCATCCAGATCATTTATAAAAATTACAAACAGCAGGGGCCCCAAAACAGACCCCTGAGGCACACCACTCGTCACCGAACTCCACGATGAATATCTCCCATCAACCACCACCCTCTGTCTTCTATCTGCCAGCCAATTCCTAATCCAATTAGCTAAATCACCCTCTATTCCACACATCTTCATTTTCTGTAGAAGTCTTCCATGGGCCACCTTATCAAACGCCTTACTAAAGTCCATATATACTACATCAACCGCCTTACCCCCATCCACCTCTCTGGTCACTTTCTCAAAAAACTCAATGAGGTTAGTAAGGCATGACCTACCCTTCGCGAAACCATGCTGACTATCCCCAATCAATTCATTTCTCTCTAAATAACTATAAATCCTATCCCTAATAATTCTCTCCAATACCTTGCCCACAACAGAAGTAAGACTCACTGGCCTATAATTCCCAGGAAGGTCTCTCTTCCCCTTCTTAAACAATGGGACCACATTCGCTATCCTCCAGTCCTCCGGAACCACACCCGTAACCAACGAGGACCTGAAGATCAGAGCCAGAGGCTCTGCAATCTCCTCTCTTGCCTCCCAGAGAATCCTAGGGTAAATCCCGTCCGGCCCAGGGGACTTATCCAACTTCAAACCCTCGAGAATTTCTAACACATCCTCCCTATCTACTACAATACTTCCCAATTTGCAACCCTGTACCTCAGTGTTCTCCATAGCTACATTTCCAGCACTCTGCGTGAATACCGAAGAGAAATATTTATTCAGTGCCTCACCAATCTCTTCAGGCTCCACGCACAACTTCCCACTGCTGTCTATGACTGGCCCAGCAGTTTAGCACTGCTGCATCGTAGCACCAGGGATCTGGGTTTGATTCCAGCTTTGAGTGACTGTGTAGAGTTTGCAATTTCTCCCCATGTCTGCATGGGTTTCCTCGGGGTGCTCTGGTTTCCTCCCACAACCCAAAGTAGGTTGCCCAGAAACTTCAGTTAGGCCCAAATTAAAAATAAATAAAAAGGCCCATTATATGATTTGAACATACATCACAGCAATGATATAAAAAAACCCAGCAGAGAAACAGGATTAAAATACATTTCTTAAAGTCCAATCACGTCACGTGGCTCAGTTGTTCTGTGTTAAAGGTCAAATCTCCTGTAAATTTTAGTTCTGAGCTTCAGGTAGTTTTGATGGCTCAAGTGGATATCATGGCATTATTTCTAATGTCTTGTACCAAGTTAATTCTCTGAGAACTTCTGCTGCAGACAGTAGTATTTCTAGTATTTCAGTGTCAATGTGAGATCTTCCTATGTAGAAGGTGCCAGTCATATTTTGCTCCTTAAAAATAGCCAATGCATCATGCCGTTATTGATGAAGTGGAGAGGCTGCAAAATGACTTGGACAGGTTGGGACAGTGGGCAAAGAAGTGGCAGATGGAATACAATGTGGGAAAGTGTGAGGTTATGCACTTTGGTAGGAAGAATAGATGCATAGACTATTTTCTAAATGGAGAAAGGCTTTGGAAATCTGAAGTACAAAGGGATGGGGAGTCCGGGCTCTCTTAATGTTAACCTGCAGGTTCAGTGGACAGTTAGGAAGACAAATTCAATGTTAGCATTTATTTCTAGAAGGCTAGAAGAAAAAAAGCAGTAATCTACTGCTGACGTCACCAGGCTCTGGTCAGACCCCATTTGGAATATTGTGAGCAGTTTTGAAGGATGTACCGGCCCTGGAGGGGTTCTAGAGGAGGTTCATAAGAATGATCCCAGGAATGAAGAGCTTGTCATTATGAGGATTGGTTGACGAATCTGGTTCTATGGATGGAGTCCAGACGGATGACAAAGGGATCTAATTGAAACTTACAGAATTCTGAGTAGATTGGATAGGGAGAGAATGGTTCCACTAATGGGAGAGACTAGAACCTGCAGGCACAACCTCAGAGTGAAGGGACACTCCTTCAAAACTGAGCTGAAGAGGAATTTCTTCAGCCAGAAGATGATGAATCTCTGGGACTCATTGCCACAGAAGGCTGTGGAGACCAGGTCACTGAGTGTCTTTAAGACAGAGTTAAGTTCGTGATCAATAATCGGATCAAGGATTACGAGAAGGAGGCAAGAAAATAGGGATGAGCATCATAATAGCCATGATTGAATGGCAGAGCAGACTCAATGGACCAAATGGCCTAATTCTGCTCCTATATCTTATGATCCTCTGGTCTTATGACCTCTCCATTCCAAGTACTTTGACCATCTTAATTCTATAGAAAATTCAGAAGGCACGTAGCACAGTGGTTATCACTGCCATCTCACAGTGCCAGAGATACGGGTTCAATTTCTGCTTTAGATGACTGTGTAAAATTTGCAGTTCTCCCCAATTCTGTGTGGGTTTCCTCCAGGTGCTCCGGTTTCCTCCCACAGTCCAAAGATGTGCAGGTTAGGCATTGCCCCTAAATTGCCCCTTTGTGTCCAAAAATGTGTAGGTCAGGTGGATTAACCATGGTAAATGTGTGGGGTTACTGGGATAGTACTTGTGTAGGATGCTCTTTTGGAGAGTCGGTGCAGAGGGCCCAATGACCTCTTTCTTCACTGTAGAGATTCTATGAAAAGGGAACAGCAACATAACAATGTAGTGCTCAGGCTTCAAGACCTTTGATCTTACTACTGATGGCAATGATTCAGAAGAATGGTTTTTGAAGGAGTATCAGCAACTGTAATTTTCAAAGTTTGCTTTTCCCATGAAATGCTCTTACCAATGATTATTAATTAAGAACATCTACATAGAAAAGCAAGGTTCATTTCCCACACAAATATATTATGCCTCATAAATTTGGTTATTAATTTTTAAATTGGAGTGCCTGGGAGGAAAATGTTTTCAAAGGCAAAGCATGAGAAAAAGAGTGACTATACATCAAGCCACCACTGAGAGCAGCATGCAGTGCAGAATCAGTTACCTTTTTGCTATTCATTGGTTGACCATGACGACTGGGCCATGTTTTTTGTAAGAATATCGAACATAAAAGCTTTGGTGTGCATTTGCAATGAACCAGTAAATGGAATATTTAAATGAACTTTTTTTCTTCAAAGGCAAGGTCAGGACTCCTGCAGCAAGTCCATAAATCAAAAGGTGACATTCTAGCAAGTGGCACTGAACTCCAAGGTTGATAATTAACAGGAACAAAAGTGCTTTCACATAAATAAATAGCAAGCTTTCAAAACCATCACAGTAAACTGTTTACTTCTTTCAGTATATAGAAATGAGCTTTTTCTCATTGTAAAGTTTTTGTAGAAGCACCAAAGGTAGCAGGTTGCATAAACATTTGACCACAAATGAGCAGAGAAACTTGTTGACCACTGAAATCTTAAGATTCTAATGGTATCAGGCTATGCAAGACATTGTTTTTCAGAGTGACTTAAGTAGTGTTGCATTTTGAAGCCAAGTTAACGCTGAGCAAATAAATTTTATTAGCCTCATTATCTACAAGATTGTCCAGAGCTAGAAAAAGGCCTTAAAGAAATTTAGCAAAACTGGGATCTTGCAGCCTGCATTAAAATAACAAAATTAGGAAAGAAAGAAATTTGAAGTGGCAAATAATTCTTTACTAATCTATTTTTCAATTGAGCCATTGCTGTCAGCTATTATTGGAATACTCCTTTGAGATAATGTTCACACCTATTCAAAATCTGCATCTTAGTTTCACAAAATAAAGTACCTGCAGATGAAATAATGATTAAAATGAAGGCAGGCTAATGCAAATCTGAAATAAAAGCAGAAAATGCTGGATGAAATCAACGGGCCTGGCAGCACCTATGGAGAGAGAATCAGAGTTGATGTTTCACCTCTGTATGACTCCAGAGCTAAAGAAAGGGAGAAAATGATGGATGTTATATGAACATATGAATTCAGAGCAGGAGTAGGCCACTCAGCCTCTTGACCCTGCAATGCCGTTGAGTAAGATCATGACTGATTGATTGAAACTTCAACCCCATGTTCCTGCCTACTCCTGGCAACCTTTCACCCACTTGTTAATCAAGAATCCATCTAACTGTCTTAAAAATGACTCTCCTTCCACTGTCTTTTGAGGAAGAAAGTTCCAGACACTCAGGATCTGTGAGAGAAAACAATTCTCCTCATCTCTGTTCATCCTGTTTAGGAAGCCTACAGCCACACTAGTCTGAAAACGCCTGATTGTGTCTAATTTCAGAAGCTGTGTAGACTCAGGCCTGGTTAGTACTTACATAGGAGACCACCTGAGAATACTAGGTGTAGTAGGCTAGATTGCTTCTCAGCTCTTTGGCTAAGATCGAGTGTAGTATTAAGAACATAAAATAGGAGTAGGAGTAGACCTTTGGTCCTGCCTTGCTGTTCAATAAGATCATGGCTGATCTGAATTGGATCAGTTTCACTTTCCCACTTTCTCCCCATAACCCTTAATTCCCTTGTCTATCAGAAATTTGATATTTGTGTTTGGTTGAAATTTTTAAGTTACATTTCAGCTTCATCTGAGGCAATTTTTAAAAGCAGCATTTTAGCCTTTTAACTAAGATGCAAATAAGATCAAGCCTTGGAGGAGGAACTACGCCTACTCCAATCAGCTTAGTTCAAGCCCAAGACAGGAGGTGAGAGCCCTGTCTTGTCAGCTTGGATCGGGAATGTCTCAACTTATTGAGACTCTGAATTGGACTTGATTGGATTGAATTGGAATAAAAACAAAAAAAAATCTGTTCTTATCAGCTTAATATCTGAAAGATCCCCTATCTGGGTACCAAATTTAAGCAGATTTTTGGAAAAGGACAGTGGGAAAGGGGCTTGCTCCTTCCACCCAATTCATCGCCTGGTCTTGCAGTGGGTCCAAGAATGATGCAGCAACAATAATGTCAAGAAGCAGTGGAGAACATAGGGCAAAATAGAAACTCAGTGATAGGTGTGAGGAGAAATTGCACATTTCGAGCACAAGACAAAGGAAGTGTTAATGTCAATGTTAAGGACAATAAAAGATGCTGATAATGGCATTAAGGTAAAATAGCAGAATGAGCTACTAGGAGAAAGGTCAGTGCTCAGTGAAAGTACAAATTGAGAACAAGTGTCACATGGCCTCTGTATTGGGGGAAGGGGTTGGCGGGAGATTACAATAGGACAAGAAATTTTTGGTACTTAAAAAGAGTCAAGATAGAAATGAAAGTTTCTAGTTTAAAGTTGTTGAACTCAATGTTGAGCTTAGTACATTGTTGTGTGCCTGACTGGAAAATGCACTCTTGCTCCTCCAGGTTGCATTGGGCTTCACTGGAACACTGCAGCAGGCCAAGGATAGACGTGGGACTTGAGAGTGAGATGGTGAGTTGAAATGGCAAGCAACTGGAAGGCTGGGGCCATGCTTATGGACTGAACAAAGGTGTTCTGCAAAGCAATCACCTCGTTTGCACTTCGTATTCCCAATGTAGAGGAGGTCGCATTGGAAGCAACAAATACAATAAACAAAATTGAAGGAGGTGCTTCACCTGAAAAGAATGTCTGGAGCCTTCAACAGTGAGGGAGGAGGAGGTAAAGGGGCAATCCACCTTCCATGATTAAATGGGAAGATGCTGTGGGAAGGGGATGAGGAGTTGGGGGTGATAGAAGAGTAGACCAGAGTGTCAAGCATGGAACAGTCCCTATAGAATTTTGAGGGAGGACATTTTGGCTTTTGGGAAGGAGGTAGAAGCAGGCTGTGCTGGGTTAGGAGACTACGTGGAAGGAAATTCTCCAGAGAAGATGAGGTCAGTGACTACTCAGGAAACAATGGCTTAATGCTGGTGGTGGGTTCATGGTCTAGGGAAAATAATAATTATCACATAAATCATTCCTGCAACTGTAGAAAAGGTAGAATGTTAATCTTGTGCTGAACACTGAGTCAACACATTTCCATAGCATTAAAGTTTACCCTGTTTGATTTGCTTCATATACATTCTATTTAATTACTGTTGTGGAATTAAGAAAAAAATACATAGGCACATTCACCTTCAGTGGGATTGTGAAACAGGCAATATAGTCTCCTTTAATATGACTCGTCCAGTTTCTCCTGTGTGTGACTGGAGCTGATCATAGAATGCTACATTGGAATCGTACAACGAAGAAAGAGGCTATTTGACACACTGAGTCTGCACCAACCACAATCCAATCTAGGTCCTATTGCCCTAACCCTATGCATTTATGCTAGCTAGTCCCCCTGACAATAAGGGGCAATTTAGCACAGCCAACCCATCTAATCTGCACATCTTTGGACTGTGGGACAAAACAAGAGCACCTGGAGGAAATAATACATAGAAATGAGGAGACTGTGCAAGCTCCACACTGACAGTGATCCAAGCTGGGAATTGAAACCGGGTCCCTGGCACCGTGAGGCAGCAGTGCTAACCACTATGTCACTGTGCCGCCGACTTGGTAGAGACTAAAATCTCAGCCATTGCCCAAGTCTAGCATCTCCTCTAACTGTGGATATTAAACACTAAAGTCGTCAGATTTCCATTTCAATCCACCCATTTGTTCTATGACATTCAGTTCCAAATCGCTTTCTGTCATGGTGAAAGAGGATTATGGAATTCAGTGTTGGAATTCACTCTGTGCTTAGAGCAGCAGTGCAGTGCTGGTAACCAGGCCGGTACCTTCAACAAAATGGAATTTATAAACCTTGTACGTGGCTTGAATGGATTATTGTACGTGAAGACTGACAAGCCCCGACTTCTCAAGTATGAAATAACCCTCGTGTTTTACTGATTGCTTCAGTTAGCAGAGAAATGTTGTGCTGAGAGATCACAGTCTCAATATTAACCTCCCATGGCAGGTGAGGGGTTTATGGTGGAAAATTCTGGCCCAAAATGTGCAGCATACACCTCCGCCCTGTTTTATCATGTTGGACTTAAGGGATCTGGGTTTTCTGCCATGGCGTGCCAGGATACTTATTTAGCACAGAGGCATAGAAGGTAGGTGCAGGAGTAGGCCATTTGGCCCTTCAAGCCTGCACCATCATTCAATATGATCATGCACTCTCAATATTCCATGCCTGTTTTGTTTTCTCTCCATACCCCTTGATCCCTTTTGCCACAAAGCTCCCTCTTGAACTTATCAAACAAACTGGCCCTATCACCTTTCTGTTTTAGACAATTTCATTATATTCATTATATGTGTGAAACAGAATTGGAAGCTGCCATTGTAAATGTTACACAAGGACTTGTTCTTTAGAGTTAAGAATTCAAATTATTTAATTTTGTTTCCAAAATAAGTCCTACGAGCTCCTCATCAGATGATTTATTTTACTTGTACATCAATTTATACCAGACAGTAAAGTAATATAATATAGCCTGGAAAGTAAAGATTTCTACATCTACAGGAAGCTGTGGAGAGTGTGAGGGAGGCCAGATGTAACTGAAGGAACTGTAAGACTGGCAGTGTATTGATTCTGCTGAATTTAATGATAGGACATTAAATTCAACTCTGAGTGAAGAAGTTCTTCTTCATCTCAGTCCTGAATATCTTACCCCTTGTTCTAAGACAGTGACCCTACTACTTCTGTACTTCCCCAACATTAGGAACATTCTTCCTGTATCTAGCCTGTCCAGTCTCATCAGGTTTTTATATGTTTCTATGCGATCCTCTCTCATTCTTCTAAATTTCAGTGAGTACAAGACCAGTCAAATCAATCTTTCTCCATGTGTCAGTCCTGACATTCTGGAAATCAGTCTGGCCTTTAATCTGGACTCCCTCAATGAAAATGGGAATCCAATTGAAACTCACGGTTGCTACCCCAGATTTTCAGAGGTCAGAAAGTGCAAGAGAAGTGAAAGCTGCCTGCAGCACAAGTGTCTTTTACAGCACCTATTGAGAGTCAGGAGGAGCCCACTTGCTCAGAAGGCTTTGACTTTGTCCAACTCTGATTATATTACTTTACTGTAAGATATAAATTGAAGTATAAGTAAAATAAATCACTTGATCAGAAGCTCATAGAACTTGTTTTGAAAACAAAATTAAATAATTTGAATTCTTAACTCTTAACAAACGAGTCCTTGAGTAGCGTTTACAATGGCAGTTTCCATTTCTGTTTCACACATATGATGAAAAGTTAATAAAATATCTTTCTCATAGAAATAGCCTTTCATTTCATAACTATTAATTTAGAAACAACTGACTAATTTTCTGAGAAGTCAATCACCTCAGTAAATTACCCCATCTGCTTCCTCAGTTAGCCCTTACACACCACATTTCAAAAACTTAAGTTGCTTGACAAAAAAAAAGAGAGGCAATTAATATATTTGATGACTTCCCTCCGGGAGGTTGGATGAACTTGAATGCTCCCGGTGAAATGAGTATGTCCTTAGACAGTGTTCATCACTTAACCCCAGACCTCCCAGCAAATACCCAGTTATTCCCCCTTGAAAGAGTTAGCAGCATTCAATTTTCACCTCCAGCTTCACTGAAAACTTAATTTATTTGCTAATCTCTGTGGTGAATGACAACATTATTGACCATTCACTGTCTCATAGCTGTTTAAGAACTCTGAACCCTACCCTATTTTGGGAGGGAGGTGGTAGCTACTTCCTCTGGGATATAATCAGGGTTGTGATATTTAATCATATGAAAAGTAGCTTGATTGATATAATTGCTTTCCATCTTGCTCCTTGCTGATGCTGTTGATTTTTTTTATATAATACTGCATGTTGCTTATTGGATGCTTTATTTTGCTTTCTTTTGTTTCTTAATTGGTAGCTTTCTTATACCTAGTAAAATATAAGATAATTAACTCTTTTATTGCAGAAAGCATCTCTTTGCATTTGTACAGTTAGATGCACTCTTAATTATTTTGATTTATCTTAACTATGAGGAGAGATTGGGTAGACAGGGGTTGTTTTCCCTGGAAAGACAGAGAATGAGGGGACACCCAATAGAAGTGTACAAAATTATGAAGGGTATAGATAGGATGAATAGTGCGAAGCTTTTTCCCAAGTCAGAGGTGACGATCACGAGGGGTCACGGGCTCAAGGTGAGAGGGCAAGGTATAACTCTGATTTCAGAGGGACATTTTTTTACGCAGAGGGTGGTGGGTACCTGGAGTGCGCTGCCAAGGAGGGTGATGGAGGCAGACATGCTGGCATCGTTTAAGAATTACCTGGATAGTCACATGAGCAGCCTGGGAATGGAGGGATAGAAATAAATGGTCTAGTTGGACCAATGTGTGGCACAGGCTTGGAGGACCAAAGGGTCTGTTTCCTGTGTGATACTGTTCTTTGTTCTTATCTCTATTTTGGAAGATCCTCGCATCTGTTAGATTTTTGCCAAGATATCCACTGCTATTATTTTCTTCCATTGATTTCATGCAAATGAAAATTGGGAGAAGTGTAAGTTAGGTTTGCTGACTTGCTCTCACTTGTTTTACTCTATCAATATTAGATTCAGCATAGTCTCTGCTGCTTTCCTGTTTCCCATTTTCCACCCTCTCCTGGAGTAAGCACAGCCTCTATAAGCTCAATGTTCATTTTGGGATCGTGATCCCACCTGGATTAAATGTGGGTCAGAAGTCCACAGATGCTAATAGTGGAACCCAGACGTCATTTTTAAAAGATGGCCAATTAACTGGCTGCTCGTGGAAGACTCATCGAATTAAGGACAGTGGTGCGGTTTCCGAGACTGGAGGACCAATAGCAGACCTTCCAGCAGTCAAAGATGGACAACCCCGCTGTCGGAGGTGCTGAAGAATATAGGAAAGGAAGAGGGCACCTGCACCTCTGGACACCCAAGCACAAAGACCTGATCCAGCCTATAGGCAATATTGTTACTTGGGTCAAACTCTTACTTATCCAATTACAAAAAAAATGTTTCAGGCCACCTAAGGCAATGTTTACACACCCTCAGATTCTATCACAAAGTCTTTAGAGTGGCATAATAATCTAAAGACTAAGTAAGAATTCATAGAAGTGTAGAAGGAGGCCATTCAGCCCATTGAGTCTGCACTGACAACAATCTCACACACGTCCTATCCCTGTAATCCTACATACTCACTCTGCTAATCTCTCTGACTCGAAGGGGTGATTTACCACAGCCAATTAAAAACCAGAGTACCCAGAGGGAACTCATGTAGACACAGGGAGAACATGCAAACTCCAAACATACAGTGACCCAAGGCCAGAATTGAATACAGATTCCATGGGTGCTATGAAGCAGTACTGCTAACCACTGTGTCACTGTGCTGCCCATGATCCAGATGACTTTTCAGTTGCTCTGTCAATGTATATAACAATGAAAAAGATATGTATAGCAAAGTGGGCTATTTGGTTGTCGAGATCGAAAACTTGTCCTGATTTAGGTAATTGCAAATTGACTTTAAATAATTAAATGCAGATCCTTTCAATCTGAATCACTTGCATTCTTAATAGTTACAGATTTCTGCAAGTCTTAAATCTTAATAGAGGCCTTAAATTGACAGATTGTCATGACAACTCAAAGCACTCGTGTATGAATGTATAAATGGCACTGACATCATGTAATTAGAGTAACGACACGTATGCTAATGAGTGCTAATTTGTCCAGCAATTATAGCAAACTAATACATTATAACTGTACACAAATAGCATCACAAAATATTTGAAATGCCAAACACATTACAAGTGTAGATGGAGATCAACCAAACTGCACAGAGTTGCAAATGAGTTAATTTAGGTTTTTGTTACTTTAAAATTAATAAAAAGAATGCCTGGAAATTGTGACATTCTAGCCAAAGAATGTCCATGTGTTACGAAGAATTACTGCATAGTTGTTACCTCATCTTGTAGCTGGTACATTTTACAATATTCTAAACAAATGTGGTGACATTGGAGTTCTAGTAATTGCACCGTATTAAAAACATTCCAATCTAGATCATGTCATAAGAGATTTATGTAAATCTCTCTGGAACCTTAAAAGCTCTTTCAATGCTCATAACATCAAAAGCAAACCCTTCTAGTTCTTGACAGACCACATTTTGTGGTGACTGGAGTTATCTTGTTTATGAAGATTTCCTGGATCCCACACACATACATCCCAATGGATCACCCAAAATTCCAAAACACAGCTGGGACCTGAAATGAAGGCTGATAATAATCCTGACTCCATTGGTTTTGACTGCTTTAAGCCTTTGGGTTTGGGAATGTCCCAGAGCTGAACTGTTTTAGGTAAGCATTATATATGTTTATCCTTCCCACCACATGTATCTTGTCCACAAGAATTAGATGTATATACATTCAAAATGGTTTTACAAAATTAGGGACCAAAATACTTACCCTCTGATCTCAGCTTCTCTGCTGTTTGGCTATTCACAACTTCCATTCTCTCTACAGCCTTTCACCTGGTTTCTGCGACTGTGACTCATCTTTCATTCCTTCACATTACAGTATAAACGTTTTCACTTTCTATGCCTTTTAGCTTTGACAAAGGGTCATCTGGATTCAAAACATCAGCTCTTTTCCCTCCTCACAGATGCTACCAGACCTCCCGAAATTCTCCAGCATTTTGTCTTTTCATTTCAGGTTCCAGCATCCACAATAATTTACTTTTACCAAATTAGGACTCACTTAATGGATGTGGAAAGACAAAAAAAAAACTTCACCAGACTTCAAACTCACCATCACACGTCATGGAATGTATATGTCAATATAAAGTATAATCAAGAACAATTGCAATAATTTATAACTATTTAGGGAATAGTGCACAATACTCTGTGCTGGCATCCCTGCTGTTTAAGGTCTAAAGAAATGGCTGACCTTGATTTGCTGATGATTCTCATATGCAGATGAGCTCTGCAAAGAGACTTGGAGAGATTTAAAGGATCCAAATTGATTCCCTGCTGAGTGCAGCCAGAGAATACTCGTGCTCCCTGAATGTCAAACTTTGCAAAAGATGTGAGTGCTCCTTCCACTTGGAACATCAATTTTCTTCTTCGGCTGCAAACACAAATGACCTTGCCTTCCAGCAAGATGGTCTTGTTCTTCTTGTTTAATGTCCACTTATTAGTTAGTATCTCTGCATGGAATCTTGTGTCCTTCACCATGGTGAATTTGGTGATGGAAAGACAGTTACTCAGGCAGGTGAGGATTCCACCATCTTCCCACCCCCACCCAGATTAAATCCGTAGCTGGATAGTCTGTTGCACAACCTTCCCACTCACCAGCAGTTGAGGTAGTTAAGTAGACAATTACTGCTCACTTAAGGGACTCATTCTGCTGGCACTGTTATCAACCAAGGGGGAATCTTGCTTTGTGGCATGTTTGCTTGTTATCTTCCATGGTGCAGGGGATATCCTTTCTTTAGAGGCCCTCAGTGCCTGAATGAGAGATGTAACATCTGAAAAAGGGCAATGGTCCAATAAGGGCCATATCTCTTACTGCATTGCTACCGATCCCTTTTCCCCTCTCCTGTGACCTCCCATCATTTATCTGTGCTTGGGACAATCTCAGCTGGAGGTTTTGATGGATGGCCTAAGTGTATAAGTAGTTTGGTAACAAGAACAGTTCAGAGGCTAGGAATCCTGTGATGAGTAATTCATCTTCTGACTCAGCAAAGACTCTCCACTATCTACAAAGCATAAGTCATGCAATGCCCTCTTTCCCCTGGATTACTGTAGTTTCAATAACACTTAAGAAGCTCAACACCACCCAAGACAAAGCAGCCCATAGGCGTTTACCCTCTCCACTACTGACAAACAGGAGCAGCAGTGTGTACCATCTGCAAACAAGAACTTACAAGAAATTATCGCCTTTGGCAATAATTTCCTAACCCACAACCACTACCACCTGGAAGAACAAGGGCATCAGATGCATGGGAACACCACCACTTGAAAGTTCTCCTCCAAGCCAAATGTATTACCGTTCTTTTATTGTCGTTGGGTCAAAACCCTGGAACCCCTCACAGTAGGCACCTCGAGTGTATCTTCACCACAGAGACTGCAGCGGTTCAAGAAGGCAGCTCACTATCACCTCCTCAAGGGCAATTAGGGATGGACAATAAAGGCTGGCTGAGCTTGGAATATCTGCATCCCATAATTTTTTAAAAAAAGTACAGCAGCGATCACCTCGCTGGGTGCTGGAATCTGGTAAATTACAGCACAAGAACAACACTGAAGAATAGGAGAGGATGATATGCAAGTTAAAAGGAAAGACTGGAAATCCTGAAATTAAACATTAAAGAGTTTGAAAATGTCAAAGGCAAGTTGGTCCACATCTGAAAGAAATAGGAAGACCTTAGCTAATGTCTCAGTCAGCATCCTTCACCCATACAATACTTATAAAGGATCAAATCTAATCCATCTTTTTCTTTCTAAACATTTACAACATCACTTGTTCTTGTCTCTGTATTCAGCTTTTCTTAGCAGGAAACAGTGGCATTTCCCTAACAGAAAGCAGATGTATCCTGACACAGCTAACAGTGAATCAAAAGAACAAGCATTAATAATGGCTTTGTTAGTCACACACCCTCCAGACCGGCACATCCATCACTGTTAGTTTATTGCTGCTGAGTCCATTTGCTGGAATTCCTTTCCAAACACATTGTGAGAGCACCACTGCCTCAAGAAGAACTGTAACAAACCAAAAAGAAGGCCCTCCATACTCTCAAAGATTCTGGGCAACCAGGAATGAAGCTTATAAATATTCCCTTCACAGCACTGCCCACACCCAGTGGACAGATAATTATTAAGAGAAGGTCTCAGCTCCATTGCTTTTCCAATTACCATTTCATATTAATCGAATTTTCAATGACATTTACATGATTTTATTTCTTGCCCTTTGAGCAATGTTGCCCACTGATCCTGGGATTTAATTGAGGGAAGCTCTGTACAGAATATTTATCCAGAAGCAGCTGTCATCAGGCATGATAACAGTCCAAAGATTTGCAGGTTAGGTGGATTGGCCATACTGAATTGCCCCTTAAGTGTTCCAAGATGTGTAGGTTAGGGGGACGGCAGAGTAAATATGTGAGTTATGGGGATAGGGCCTGTGTAAGATGCTCTGTCGGAACGTTGGTACAGAATTGATGGGCCAAATGGCCTTTTTTCTGCACTGTAAGGATTCACACGATGTGTAGCTTAGGGGGATTAATGGGTTAAGTATGAGGGTTTATGGGGATAGGGCCTGGGTTGGATGCTTTGTCAAAGAGTTGGTGTAGACTTAGTGGGTCAAATGACCTCCTTCTGCACTACAAGGTTTCCATGGATTCTATGACATCCGTTTGCATAGCTGCTGCTTTCTCATTTAGAACCAACTACCCAGCAGCCAATTAGTTGAAGAACCTTTCAATAAACAGTTGTGGGCAGCATGTGCATTGTGCTGGGAGTACTGGCGGCAGTAATTGGTTGCTGAGTCCTGATACCCTCTTCTTCTGTGCCCTTGTAGGGCCACTTTGATGATATCCTTTGCGAAAAGAACCTTGGAATCAAAATAGATAGTTGGATTATAGGATCATAAGAAATAGGAGAAGGATTAGGCCATTTGACCCAATCAATAAGTTTGTGGCTGATCTGATTGCGGCCTTAATTCCAGTTGCATGTCTGTCACCCATTCTCTTAACTCCCTTATCAATCAAAAATCTGTCAAATTCAGCCTTGAATATATTATGCCTCCACTCTCTCTGCTGCTGTCATTCCTATTTTTATATCTATAATGCAACCGGTTCCTTCATCCAAGTCACTAATAGAGATCATAACTAGTTAAGGTTCCAGCCCTCATCCCTGTGATACTCCATTAATTATAGTTTACCAAATGGAAATTGATACATTATCCCAACTCTTTGCTTTCTCTTAACTAGCCAATCCTCAAGCCAGGCTAATATACCTTCCACACCATGGGCTGTTACGCCGAAATATTTTACGTGACACCTTTTCTAATGCCCTTTGGAAATCCAAATCCATCACATCTTCTTGTTCCCCTTTATTCACTCCACTTGTTACATCTTAAAAGAATTCTAACATTTGTCAAACAGAATTTTCCCTTCACAAAATCATATTGGCCGAGAATTTCTGAGGAATGGTCCGATTGCTATGCTGCTCTTTCCTTTTTTTAACTACCTTAGTCAGGAACTGCACATTTTGTCCCTCCATCTTGCAGCTCAGGTCTTCTCAGAAAAGTGTAGTGTGAAGTGTCCCCAAAGCCTTCAGTCTAGTGCAGAAGCACCAGAAAAAAACAAGTCATCCCCCAATTTTATTTATAATACTAACAACCCGTGCTGTTACTTTAAAGATGCAGTCACTTTGGAGGGCCAGGAAGAAGGTGGATGTATACAATGAGTTTATAAGTAGGGGGTAAAATGGGGAAGGGAGGGTATGTTTGTGAGAGGCTGGGTGCTGGGTCAGGAAGGTTTGGTTGGTTAGTTGTTCTTTCAGTGGGGGAGGGAGCATTGTGTGGTCCTTCAGTGGATAGGATGGAATAGATGGCTCAGATGGTCAGTCACTTGGATTGGGAAGTTAGTTAAGAACAGCAGGAGAGTAGTCAGGAGTTGGGTTATTCAAGGGGTGGCAGGTAGTCAGGGGTCAAGAGAATATTGGGGAGCTTCAGAAGTATAGTAAGGAATAGTTGGAGTATCAAGAGGACAGTCATAGAGAATGGAAGGGCGTGAGGTTTGTCAGGCGTAGTAAAGGGGTGGAGTGAATTCAAAGAAGGCAAGTTAGTTGTTGAATAGTTGGTGAATCTGGGAGTATAATGGGAGTCTGAGTGGTAATCAGGGGATCAAAAGGATTGACATGAGGGTAGGGAGCTAGTCAGGGGTGAGGAGGGACCTTGGGAAAGACAGAATGATATCTAGGAGTATGGGGTTGGGGGTACAGTTGAGGAAAGTCAGGTTGTTTGAACAGTAAACAGGGTGCTCGGAGGATAGTTGTGGGGGTGGG
The DNA here is from genome assembly GCA_024679065.1 of Sphyrna mokarran. Classification (NCBI taxonomy): domain Eukaryota; kingdom Metazoa; phylum Chordata; class Chondrichthyes; order Carcharhiniformes; family Carcharhinidae; genus Sphyrna; species Sphyrna mokarran. Next base: position 68,248,937 of record JAGIQG010000011.1, on the reverse strand, counting down.
ATTGGGGGTGATGGGGTTAGTTGAGGGGGACCAAGTGCTAGTCAGAGTGTCCAGTGGCAGATCAGGGAGGAGGAGAGGTGGTCAGTGGTGTAGATATCCAAGAGTTAGAAGTGGTTATACTCCTTCTAACTTTCCCTGCATAACTATTCTGTTCGGACAGTTGAAACCATTTTAAGTTTTTGATTAAAATTGATGTATTGGATATTCCCATTGCAGGGTAATTGCCCTTCAGAATTTGAACTTCCTGAACAAACCCCATGCAATCCATGTGTAGGAAGATCTCGGGGGGATTCATACCTTCTAGTGCACCACCTAGGTACCATTGCCCCAGCAACACCTTTCCTCAGAGATCCGAGATTCTGGGCCATCGATTCTGCCAGATATTGTTTATAATTTTCTAAATGTCCTGTTGATCAATAATGAATTCTAGCATTTTCCCAATGACTGATGTTGGATCAACTGGCCTATTGTTTGCTACTTTCTGCCTCTCTGCTTTCTTAAATAAATATATTATATTTACAGTTTCCAATAGATAGGGTAGACATTGAGAGTCTTTTTCCTCGGCTGGTGATGGCTAACACAAGGGGGCATAGCTTTAAATTGAGGGATGATCATTATAGGACAGATGTCAGAGGTAGGTTCTTTACTCAGAGAGTAGTAAGGGCGCGGAATGCCCTGCCTGCAACAGTTGTAGACTCGCCAACTTTAAGGGCATTCAAATAGATAACATTGGATAGGCGTATAGATAACATTGGAATAGTTTAGGTTAGAGGGTCATTAGATTCGTTCCACTGGTCGGTGCAACATTGAGGGCCAAAGAGTCTGTACTGCGCTGTAATGTTCTATGTTCAATCTGCCGGGAGTTTTCACAAATTTTTGAAGATTACAACTAATAACCCATGATCTCTGCAGCACTCCCAACACTAAACAACACTACCGCAGGGAGGTCCATTGTTAACTTGTCGGACTACACACTTCAATCAAAGAAAATTGAAGTTCTCAGCAGAGGGCTCAATTTCTGTCCCACCACCAAAATGGACCCCATTAGTCACGCAGCGGACACAGAGGAATTCATCAGGCGAATGAGGCTGCGTGAGTTCTTCCACAAAACCCAAGAGGCCAATAGCGGACTCAATGAGACAGCTAATGAACCAGAACAGCCGACAGAGGGATCCGCAGTGCAGCAACCAAAGAGGAATGAATCCAATTGGACTCCTCCGGAAGGCCGCTGCCCCCGACTGGACATGTATGCCCAAGCCATCAGGAGGTGCGTGAACACCAGATTCATCAACCGCACTTACAAGACAGTCCCGAACATCACCCAAGCACAAAGCAAGGCCATCCGTGCTCTCAAGACCAACCGCAACATTGTCATCAAACCAGCAGACAAAGGAGGCGCCACCATCATACTGAACAGAACAGACTACTGTGAAGAAGTGTACTGACAACTAAACAATGTGAAACATTACAGACAGTTACCAGCAGATCCGACCAAAGAACACACTCGTCAACTCAACACTCTGATCAAAACCTTTGATCTGGACCTTCAGAACACCCTCCGGGCTCTCATTCCATGTGCTCCCCGCATTGGAGATCTCTACTGCCTCCCAAAGATACACAAGGCAAACATACTCGGCCATCCCATCGTATCGGGCAATAGGACCCTGTGTGAGAACCTCTCCAGCTGTATCGAGGGCATCCTGAAACCCATTGTACAAAGAACAAGGGACAGTGTTGTGGCTGTAGAGAAGGTGGAAGACGGGGAGGATTGTCTATGGAGTCTCTGTGGGTGGAAGTTAGGAACAGCAAAGGCTCGATAACTTTGCTGGGTGTATTCTATAGGCTGCTCAACAGCGGCAGGGAACTTGAGGTGCAGATAGGGAAACAGATCCTAGATAGATGTAGAAATAACAGGGTTGTCATGATGGGAGATTTCAATTTCCCAAACATTGACTGGAATATCCCAAGGGTAAAGGGTTTGGATGGTGTGGAGTTTGTTAGGTGTGTTCAGGAAGGTTTCCTGACACAGTACGTGGAAAAGCCTACAAGAGGAGAGGCTGTACTTGACCTGGTGCTTGCTAATGAGCCAGGGCAGGTGTTGGATCTCATGGTAGGTGAGCATCTTGGGAATGGAGATCATAATTCCATCTCTTTCACGATAGCAATGTGTAGAGATAGGATCAGGCAGGCTAGGAAGGTGTATGTCTGGAGTAAGGGGAAATATGAAAACATTAGGCAGGTAATTGGACACATAAACTGGAAGGAGGTGTTCTTGGGGAAGAGTACAGAAGGAAAGTGGCGGTTTTTCAAGGAATGTTTGTCTAGGGCACTGCAAGACAACGTTCCGAGGAGTCAAGGAGGTTCTGGTAGGACGCGGGAACCGTGGTGCACGAAGGTAGTGGTGAACCTAGTTAGGAAGAAAAAAATGGTATATAAAAGGTTCAGAGAGCGAGGGGATGTTAGGGATCTAGAGGAGTATAAGGTGTGTAGAAGGGAACTTAAAAAGGAAATTAGGAGAGCCAGAAGGGGTCATGAGAAGGCCTTGGCAGGTAAGATTAAGGAGAATCCCAAGGCCTTCTACAAATATGTGAAAAGCAAAAGGATGAGAAGAGAAGGGATAGGGCCTATAAAAGGTGAAGGGGGAAAAGCCTGTGTGAATCCGGAAGAAATGGCAGAGGTGCTTAACGAGTACTTTGTCTCGGTATTCACGGTGGAAAGTGGACTGGGAGATTGCACTGCAGGTTTGCGGCATACGGATAAGATTGAGTATGTGGATGTTAGGAAAGAGGATGTGTTAGACCTGTTAAATTCTATCAAGATAGACAAGTCACCGGGACCGGATGGGATGTACCCCAGGTTATTGTGGGAGGTGAGGGAAGTGGTTGCAGAGCCCCTGGCGATGACCTTTGCGTCGTCCATGGAAACGGGAGAGGTTCCGGAGGATTGGAGGATTGCGGATGTGGTTCCTATCTTTAAGAAAGGGAACAGGGATAGTCCAGGAAATTACCGACCGGTGAGTTTGACTTCAGTGGTTGGTAAGCTGATGGAGAGGCTTCTGAGGGATAAGATATATGAACATTTGGAGAAGTTCAGACTGATTAGAAATAGTCAGCATAGTTTTGTCAAGGGCAGGTCATGCCTTACAAGCCTAGTTGAGTTCTTCGAAAATGTGACTGAACACATTGACGAAGGAAGGGTGGTGGATGTAGTGTACATGGAATTTAGTAAGGTGCTTGATAAGGTCCCACATGCAAGGCTTCTGGAGAAGGTGAGAGGGCATGAGATCCAAGGGGATTTGGCCTCGTGGATCCAGAACTGGCTTGCCGGCAGAAGGCAGAGAGTGGTTGTGGATGGGTCTTGTCCTGCATGGAGGTCGGTAACCAGTGGAGTGCCCCAGGGATCTGTTCTGGGACCCCTGCTGTTTGTCATTTTCGTAAATGACCTGGATGAGGAAGTGGAGGGATGGGTTAGCAAGTTCGCTGACGATACAAAGATCGGTGGTGTTGTGGATGGTCTGGAGGGATGCCAAAAGTTGCAGCGGGACATAGTCAGGATGCAAGACTGGGCAGAGAAGTGGCAGATGGACTTCAACGCAGATAAATGTGTAGTGGTCCATTTTGGCAGGAATAATGGGATGAAGAAGTACACTATAAGGGGTAGGAGTCTTAGCTGTGTTGTAGAGCAGAAGGATCTCGGGGTCCGGGTCCATAGGACTCTTAAATCGGCCTCGCAGGTGGAGGAAGTGGTCAAGAAGACGTACGGTGTACTGGCCTTCATTAATCGAGGAATAGAGTTTAGGAGTCAGGAGGTAATGATGCAGCTCTATAAGACTCTTGTCAGACCCCAGTTGGAGTATTGTGCGCAGTTCTGGTCACCTCATTATAGGAAGGATGTAGAGGCTATTGAGAGAGTTCAGAGGAGATTTACAAGGATGCTGCCTGGATTGGGAGGCAGGCCTTATGAAGATAGGTTGAGGGAGCTGGGACTCTTCTCACTGGAGAGACGTAGGTTGAGAGGCGACCTGATAAAGGTTTATAAAATGTTGAGAGGAATAGATAGGGTGGACTCTCAGAGACTATTTCCCCGAGCTGAAATGGTCACTACGAGAGGACACAGATTTAAGGTGCAGGGAAGCAAATACAAAGGAGATGTCAGGGGTAGGTTTTTCACTCAGAGGGTGGTGAGTGAATGGAACCGACTGCCGTCGGAGGTTGTTGAGGCAAACTCACTGGGGTCTTTTAAGAGACTTCTGGATGAGTATATGGAAAAGAATAGGATAGGAGATTATAGATAGGTCTGTGGATTGGTAGATGTGATCGCGCAACTCGTGGGTCGAAGGGCCTGTTTGTGCTGTATTGTTCTATGATTCTATGATTCTATGAAGAACCCCCAGCTTTTGTCTTGACACTACGGACTTCCTACAGAAACTCAGCACGCATGGAGCAGTTGAATCAGGGACACTCCTTGTCACAATGGATGTCTCGGCGCTCTACACCAACATCCCCCACGACGATGGTATTGCTGCAACTGCCTCAGTACTCAATGCCAACAACTGCCAGTTTCCGGATGCAATTTTACAACTCATCCGCTTCATCTTGGACCACAATGTCTTCACCTTCAACAATCAGCTTTTCATCCAGACACACGGAACAGTCATGGGGACCAAATTTGCACCTCAGTATGCCAACATCTTCATGCACAGGTTCGAACAAGACTTCTTCACCACACGAGATCTTCAACCAAGGTTATATACTAGATACATTGATGACATCTTTTTCCTTTGGACTCATGGTGAACAATCATTGAAACAACTGTATGATGATATCAACAAGTTCCATCCCACCATCAGACTCACCATGGACTATTCTCCAGAATCAGTTGCATTCTTGGACACACGCATCTCCATCAAGGACGGTCACCTCAGCACCTCACTGTACCGCAAACCGACAGACAACCTCACAATGCTCCACTTCTCCAGCTTCCACCCTAGACACGTTAAAGAAGCCATTCCCTATGGACAAGCCCTCCGTATATACAGAATTTGCTCAGATGAGGAGGATCGTGACAGACACCTCCATTTGCTGAAGGATGCTCTCGTGAGAATAGGATATGGTGCTCAACTCATTGATCGACAGTTCCGACGTGCCACAGCAATAAACCGCACTGACCTCCTTAGAAGATGAACACGGGACACGGTGGACAGAGTACCCTTTGTTGTCCAGTACTTCCCCGGAGCGGAGAAGCTACGACATCTTCTCCGGAGTCTTCAACATATCATTGATGACGATGAACATCTCGCTAGGGCCATCCCCACCCCCCCCCTTCTTGCTTTCAGACAACCGCACAACCTCAAACAGATCATTGTTCGCAGCAAACTACCCAACCTTCAGGAGAACAATGACCACAATACCACACAACCCTGCCACAGCAACCTCTGCAAGACATGCCAGATCATAGACATGGACAACATCATCAAACATGAGGATACATTCACCAGGTACACGGTACATACTCTTGCAACTCAGCCAACGTTGTCTACCTAATACATTGCAAGAAAGGATGTCCAGAAGCATGGTACATTGGGGAGACCATGCAGACACTACGACAACGGATGAATGAGCATCGCTCAACAATCACCAGGCAAAACCGTTCCCTTCCTGTGGGCGAACACTTCAGCAGTCATGGGCATTTGGCCTCCGACCTGCGGGTAAATGTTCTTCAAGGGGGCCTTCGTGACACACGACAGCGCAGAGTCGCTGAGCAGAGACTGATAGCCAAGTTCCGCACACATGAGGACGGTCTTAACAGGGATCTTGGCTTCATGACACACTATCTGTAACCCCCGTAACTTGCCTGGGTTAGCAAAAAACCTCACTTACTGTGCTGTCTGGAGAAAATACACAATTCTCTAACAATGCTCAGGATTCCCTTCACACACATTGTTAGCCACTTTAACACTTGAATAGCAGGTTAGATGTAAGGATTCACATTCTAATCAGCAATCTGTGACTGTCTGTGTTGATATGTGTGCTATTGCAGACCAGAACATTGCATTTGCCTAACAAAGACACAGAGTGTCGAAAGCTCGCAAATTTACTATCAAATAAATTGGTTGGATTTAAAATTGGTGTTGCTAAATTCTTACTGAGTTCTTACTACCCTAGTCCAACGCCAGCATCTCTACATCAGCACTCCCAAAATACAGACATCAGATCCAGAGGACCTGTTAGCCTTTAAGCCCATTGGCTTGCCTATATTTTTTTTAAACAATGATTGTTTTAAGCTCATCTTTCTCTTTTATCTTTGCTTTTCCACTATTCTTGGGTTGCTTTTACATCTTGTACAGTGAAGACAGATACAAAGTACTTGTTCAAAGTCTCCACCATTTCTCAATACTTATTCTGATCTCTCGCTCTCTCGGGAACCAATGCTTATTTTTGCTATTCAAGACAATTGGATTGCACTATTCTTTTTTTTATTCTTGTGGTTGCTTATTATGCTGTACAGTATAAAACAGATTCTTCAGAATCTCAGCCATAATCACCACCAACCAAATTAACAGTGTCCTTGTGGCGTTATTGAAGTGTCGGGAAGAATAGAGGCATTCATTATTTTTCACAGGGCTTTTAAATTTCTCAAAAATTATTTCAAAGATTTAGCGGTGCCTACATGATTAAGGGCATGTGGCTGTCCAATCTGTGTTTAATTACATTATAGGATACTGAGAGAAATTGTATTTTATGTGCCATATATTATCAGACCGCTGACCTATCTTTTGTTGCACGAAGAGCACAATAAACCCTTCCCAAATGCGATCATTTTAATGATTTGCTAAGAAAACAACTTGATAACATTTTGTCTTGGAAACAAAATCATTATTAGTTGTAAGATCAAGGTAAAACAAAAAAATTCAAAACAGTCCAATCAATTTGTTTCTGAATAATTTGGTGTTGCATTCTAGAGATAAGGAAACATCAAAAGGTTTTTCATACAAAAAGACTTTTTGGTTTTTAGACAAATACTACATAATCTGCTTTTGTGATTAATTTAAATATAAGAACGTAAGAAATAGGAGCAGGAGTAGGCCATACAGCCCCTCGAGCCTGCCCTGCCATTCAATAAGATCATGGCTGATCTGTAGTGGTTCAGTACCACTTTCCCGCTTTCTCCCCATAACCCTTAATTCCCTTGTCAATCAAAAACCTATCCACTCTCGACTTGAACATATTCAGCAAGGAAGTCTCCACCACCTCATCAGGCAGAGAAATCCAAAGATTCACCATCTTTTGCGTGAAGAAACACCTCCGCAACTCTGATCTGAACCGCACCACCCCCCCCCCCCCCACCGCACCTAATCTTGAGGCTGTGCCCTTTAGTCCTGCTATCTTTGCTAAGCAGAAAGAGTCTCTCAACCTCTACCCTATCCATCCCCTTCATTATCTTACATGTCTCTATAAGATCCCCGATTGAAGACTTTTGGTTTTGTTTCTCCTGGTCATGAATACATAAAATTCACCTTAGAGGTCTGCACAACTAGCTGTGAATAGAGTAGAGGTCATTTTGTCTTTCATTAAAACAATTTGAGGAATAGCTACTGTCAAAACCCTTCCTAAACTTCAAAATAGATTTCTTCAGGTAACCAAATAAAAAAACATGCAAGGATGTGATTCATGCCAGGGGGGCAGGATAGAGTTTAATCTTGCCAGCAAAGCCAGCTGCTGAGATTTTGGGGCACCATTGCACAGGCATCCTGATCTCTTAATGCACTATGTGCACAATATACTGGAGGATTTCCTGTCATCACATACTCAGCCACCTCCCAAGAAATCGCCCCCCCCCCCCCCCCCCCCCCCCCCCCCCCCCCCCACCAATACACACACCAATCACCGCTTTGGACATAGTTCCCCATCCTTTGATATTGCCACCTTGGCTAATCACCACTGCAGTCTCTCCCCCCCACCCACCTGATCACAATCTGCCGATCACCTCCATTCATCCCTCCTGATAAAGCTCACCCTCACCTCCCACCTATCATGGTCCTGCCCCTCCAGGTCCTGCTATTCTGGTCCTGCCCTCTTGGCACTGCCCACCAGGGTACCAGGTGGGTATTGGCAGAGTGCTGCCCAAGAGACACTACCCAGCTCTGCCATTGAACACACGAGGGAGCTTCAATGCCCTTTATTCCCACTGGTGAGGCCATCATGTCTGGTCCCCATTGGTGAGACCATACGTGATCTACATTAGTGATCAACCAGCAAGCAGTTAAGGGCAAGTGAGCCCAGATGATAATATTCCAGACTCTCTTGTAGCCCCTTACTTGTTTGTTCTATTGGTTTGATGAGGGTTCCTTTACCCTAGGAGTGACTTGAAAATAATCAGGAATCAATTTTTCTTGAAACTATTTATTTTGAATTATTTACACCCAAGACAATTGTGATGTACAGATTGTTCTCCTTTGAAGCCTCAGGCCTTGCTATTATATTTACATACTCATTAGCATTGTTGTCTAAAATAATATGACCATTTAGGTCAGATTCTGAGGCTGGCATCCAAGAATCAACTCCTGGCACAGTGCACTATTAAACACAATTCATAATCCCAATTATTGTCCTAGTTCTCAGTAGATTTAACATTCCATCATTAGGATAAAGCCAGATTTAATCATTTAAGTACTGTGCGATACCTAACGGAATTCAACATAGGCAATGGCCAGTCAAAATGCAGATGAGACATTTTTACCTCTCAGAGTTTTAAAAACTCTTTTATGGGAGGGGGGCATCACTAGTTGGGCCAGCATTTATTGTCCATCCTTAATTACCTTTAAGGGGTAATTAAGAATCAACTTGATTGCTGTGGATCTGGAGTCAAATGTAAGCCAAACCAAATAAGGATGATAGATTTCCTACCCTAAAGGCCATTAGGGAACGAGGTGGATTTTTACAACAATGGTTTCATGGTCATCATTAGACCTGAACTCCAGACTTCTACTGAATTCAATTTTCACTATCTGCTATGGTAAAATTTGAACCTGAATCCCCAAAGCATTACCCAGAATCTCTGGAGTACTGGTGCCAGCGACAATACCATTAGACTACTGCTTCCCCTAACAGAATACTGAACTATAGCAGTTTTGGCAACATGTAATCCTGAGGCCTGACTAACATATTAGAGAATGTGAAAACAATGAAATTAAAAGCCAACAGCAGTAAAAATTAAGGTAAGGCTGTCAGATTGTCATATGAAAACAATTAATTTGCCAATGCTGTCCTGAGCAAATCTGGCCTACATACAATGCCAGTTCTGCCAACATAGTTGTCTCTTACTTAACCTCTGAAGTTACATTTAATTGTCACTCAATTACATCAAATTGCTGGGGACTCGAGATGTGAGCTCACCATCACCATCTTAATGGCAAATAGGGACAATAAATGTCAGCCTTATCAGAGGCACTGAAATTTGGAAATTTGGTACAAAACTGTATTTCTGTTTGAAGAAACTGTATTTCTTGTGCTACAGCAGAGGTGACTCCGATGTGACTTAAGCTAAATATTGCCGAGTTTAAGATCAGTAGTTAGCACACTTTTAAATCTTCCTTCAGAAATTCTGAAGAAAGGTCCTTGTCCTGAAATGTCTTTTTCTCTCCCCTTGATGCTGTCAGTACCTGTTGAGTACTTCCAGCACTTTGTGTGTTTTTTTTCAGAGTTCCAAAATGCACACTGCTTTGCTTTTGTACACTTCAAACCTTCCAGCACTTTCTTTGAGTACCACAAGCTTAATGCATTGTATCAGTAATGCAACAGCCAATATAATTTACTTTATCCCTTTCATCAAACTGGCATTAAAATCCCCTGCTTAAACACCAATTACATAATTATGGTTTTGCTTTGAAGTCTGGTGGGAGTCAAAGTCTTTTGTAGTGGCCTAAGGCTATTCAATGCTGAGAGAAACCAGCAAAAAAAGCTTAGAATGATCAAGCTAATTAGTCTTTGCGAGGCTCCGATATCAATAATCACAGGAAAGTTAATCACAGGAAAATAGACCAAAAGAAAAACACAGATCTATGAATTTTATATTCCCACTCCTTAGAGTTCAATTTTATCTGGCTGTCAAGATCTAAAATGGGGCAAAGATTTCCAATTGACTGACATCACAGCAAATTGACCATTCGATACAAATTACTGCCACTTTGAAGACAGCATTCTGATTTCTAAACGATCATTGGCAATATTTTAATGTGTGTTCACTTAAATTGGTAAGCTGAGTATTGAAATAGTTACACTAATCGTGAAAAAAATGAAAGCTTTGCAACAACAGGGGACATCTGGCAACTTAAAGCTGCCATTACATTCCCAGAAAATATCACTGCATTTTGTTGTATTGAGTTGGGTCTTCACCCTTAACAACCCTTCCTCAGTTGGACGGTCTGCAATTTCCATCATCACGGCCCATTTAAACTGTACATTATTGATTTTCTCAATCTCCATGTTCTCATTGAGCTGTGCAACTCAATGTCTGATCTGAAGGGCAATCACACCCTTACAAAGTCTTCATTTCAAACTTTAATATAGAACTTAAGGAACATTTGAAGGAGTGAAACTTTTAAATGCAGTTCCAATGTCATTCAGGATTCTATTGCTTTTGAAATCACAATTGGTTTTAACCCAAGACTTTATCAGGCCAGGAGTGCATTTGGGAGGTCCTGTAAGATTCAACGTTGCATTAAAATTTCCTGTAAATTCTTCAAAGTTCTCTCCAGCAACTCAATTACATTACTTAATTTAGCAATTTCTGAGTGTGACACCAGCTAAAATTGTTTCTTATCTTCCAGCATTATCTTTCCTTCTTTATGGGCAAGTCATCCATTCATTTCACCATCGGTGAGAAATTCAAATTTTGGAATAAAATTATTTAGTTCCCACAATAAAAAGAGTGCATAAATGTTGGATCGCTGTGAAGCTCTTATTTTATATAATTATCAAACATTGGTTGATTTCAATGAAGTGAGAATTGAGTATAGAAAATTGATTTTGAGGACCTTCCTTCTTCTCCCCTATACTTCTTCACTGCCGTCCCCCCATATCCAATCTCCCTTCCTTCTTTTGTTTGTCAACAGGCAAATTGCACCAGTGTAATAGATTGCATTCTTAAATTGGCAGCTTATATGAACGTTTAAGGAAGAAAAATTGTGATTTAAAAAAATCACATTAACAACTCATAAAATCAAAGAATCCCTACAGCTCAGAAGGAGGTCATTTGGCCCAGCGAACCTACACTGGCAACAATTCCCCCCCAGCCCCTATTCCCCATAACCTCATGTATTTATCCTGCTAATCCCTCCAACACTAATAGGCAATTTAGCATTGCCAATCCACCTAACCCTCACATCATTGATTTGATTTGATTTATTGTTGTCACATGTATTAGTCTACACTGAAAAGTATTGTTTCTTGCATGCTATATGCCTACAGAGCATACTGTTTGTAGAGTAGGAAAGGAGAGAGTGCAAAATGTAGTATTACAGTCATAGCTAGAGTGTAAAGGAAGATCAACTTAGTGTGAGGTAGGTCCATTCAAAAGCCTAATGGCACCAGGAAAGAAGTTGTTCTTGAGTTGGGCTTTGGACATATAAATAAATAAACATTGATGTGAATAAACTAGTAGAGACAATTAGCTTGGGTTTGAATTTGACTGGTATCTCAGTACTTCAAAGATTATTCAGTTAATTAAGCAATCTGTGAGTTCTTGAGTTAAACGTGATTGATTTTTCAAACACAAGATAAAAGCTTTGTGTGAGTTTTATTTTTCGATCATAACAATATTTCACATACATTACCCTAATTATCATAGTTTTCAAAGAGAAGTATCTTATGCATTCTCTGATGATACAAGTGTCCGCAGCTCAGCAAGAGAAACATCAAATGCAAAGATTCAATGGCCCTAAAATTGAGATAGCACTATAATTGAAGACCTCAAAATGAGAGTGAAACACTCATGGAAGAGAGGGAATTGAAGTGAGAATTTACAATTCAATCTAGCCCCGGATTCTAAAACGGTCTAGACTCTACTCTCCAAATAAAAATGGAAGATGCTGAAAATATTCAGCAGCCCAGGTAGCATGTGTGGAACAAGACAGAGGCAGCCTGTCTGTGATCCACATTTCCCTGTGGTGGATGCCGTTGCCATTTGCTGCCAACGGATCTCACCTATGCCTATGGTATTTTACATCGCTCTCCCATCCCATTACCAATGAACACCCCCACCCCCTCTCTCCTCCCACCAGCAGGGAGTTATCTTCAGCAGGACTGGAAAATCGCATTGGAGGAAATGGCTGAAAAATCCTGGAAGCTCATTTGGTAGCATAACTCACAAGCTTTCAGAGCACTGCTCCTTTATCAGGTGAGTGGGAGTTCTGTTCACAAACAGGGCATATAAAGACACAAAAGCAATTTACAAAATAATAGTTGGAAGGCGAGTCTTTACAAATAATGAAGTCTCAAAGGTACTGCCATCCTCTACGGACAAGCCCTCTGCATACACAAGATCTGCTCAGATGAGAAGGATCACACTAGATGCCTCCAAATGCTGAAAGATGCCCTGATAAGAACAGGATATGGTGCTCAACTCATCAACCAACAGTTCTGATGCACTACAGCGAGAAACTGCACTGACCTCCTTAGAAGGGTCCTTAGAAGGGACAGCAGATAGAATATCCTTCGTCATCCAGTACTTCCCCAAAGCGGAGAAGTTATGACATCTTCTCCAGAGCCTTCAACATGTCACCGACGAAGATGAACATCTTGCCAAGGACATCCCCACACCCCCACTTCTTGTCTTCAAACAACCACACACCCTCAAACAGACAATTACCCTCAGCAAAACTACCCAGTCTTCAGGAGAACAGTGGCCACAACACCACACAACCCTGCCACAAGACAACTCTGCAAGACATGCTGGATCATTGACACAGATGTTATCATCTCATGTGAGAATACCAGCCATCAGGTACATAGTACATACTCTTGCAGCTCAGCCAACATTGTCTACTTGATATGCTGCAGGAAAGGTGTCCCGAGGCACAATACATTGGGGAGATTATGCAGACACTTGAATGAATGGATGAATGAACATCGTTCGACAATCACCAAGCAAGAATTTTCACTTCCTGTTAGGAAACACTTCAGCGATCTCGGGCATTTGGCCTCTGATTTTCTGGTAAGTGTTCTCCAAGGCAGCCTTCACAATAACACAGAGTTGCTGAGCAGAGACTGATAGTCAAGTTCCGCACACATGAGGATAGCCTGAATCAGGATCTTGGGTTCATGTCACACTATCTGTAACCCCCACGACTTGCCTAGGCTTGCAAAATCTCACTAACTGCCCTGGCTGGAGACAATACACATCTCTTTAACCTATGCTTAACCCTCTCTCCACTCACATTGTCTGTACCTTTGAGAATTGATTTTCTGTAAAGACTCACGTTCCAACCATTATTTTGTAAATTGAATTTGTGTCTTTATATGTCTTGTTTGTGAACAGAACAGAACCTGATAAAGGGGTAGTGCTCCAAAAGCTTGTGGTTTGTGCTACCGGGTTCATCTGTTAGACTTTAACCAGATGTCATGAGACTTCTTATGTTGCTCACCCCAGCCCAATGCCCGCATTTCCACATCAAGAAAAATTATGCCCAGATTTATTGTTTTAGATCAAGGTAATCTTACACTGGACTGAGTTCATTCATGATGGAGAAATTTTTTTTGTAGTACAGTGACAGAAAGAAACAAGGAACTTTACAGTTAAAATGAATGGAATGGAAAAGAAAGCCTTTTGCTAAAAATTTATACAACAGTAAAGGACCAGTTATCGGTATAACAGAAAATATGATATCTATTAGTTAGCATTTACAAAAACAAAATTGATTAATGCTTTTAGGTGCAACATGTTTCTCAGAATTACAAAATGATTCAAAACTGTAATCATAAATCAACAAATAGATCATTGAAGATTGTTTTGCTTCCTTTTTTCTCTTCAAAACATCTTTTTCATCCCAATGTGCCCCTTCATTATTTTAAAGACTCATTCTCCTTTCTTCCCAAAGAATATAACCTCTTCAGAAAAGAGAGTACACAGTGTATGAAGCACAATAGCACAGTGGTTAGTGCTGCTGCTTCACAGTGTTAGGGGCCCTGGTTCGATTCTGGCCTAACGTAACCCTCTCCCCCTCTCTGTGTGGGTTTCTTCCAGGTGCTTTGACCTCCCACAGTCCAAAGGTTGCATATTAGGTGGATTGCCCCTTAGTGTCTAAAGATGTGTAAGTTACATTGGCTATCCATGGTAAATGCAGAGATAGGGTGGAATAAGATATTCTGTTGGTGCAGATGCAACAAGCAAAGTGGCCTCCTTCTGCACTGCAGGGATTCTATGTCACTAATCTATTTTAATAGTTGTAACATGACTTTTCTTCCACACAAAGAAGTAGCAAAAATCTGGAATAGTTTTCTCAAATGACTATGGATGCTAGAATAGCTGGAACATTCAAGGTTGAAATTTTTTTATTTAGTATGGGTGTCAGGAGATATAGATTTGCGATAGAAACTCAGTGGGCCAAATGATTTTGTTGCCAATAATCCTGTAATTTCTGTTTCTGAGTATCTATGCATTTTCTTGCGAGGGGAAGAGACATAAATGTCAAGAATAAATGAGCAGACTGGGGTTCTTTCCTGTGGAGAAGTGGTGACCTGATAAAGCTCTTTAAACTTACGAAGACAAATGTGAAAAAAAAATTCCAATTATGAGTGAGTCCAAAATGAGGAAGCACAAATATAAGGTAGCCAATAACATATCAAACAAAAAACTTACTTAGGTGAATTTAAGAAGGATTCCTATACAGAAGATTAAGTAATACCTAATCTTTAGCTAAGCGCTAATGGACATAGCTGCTAGACTGAGTCTGCTGCAGGTGGTGAGGAAACCAGCATATTTGACCTCATCCTAACCAACCTGCCTGCTGTAGATGCATCTGCTCATGAAATTTTCTGTAGGAGTGGCCACCGTACAATCCTTGAGGAGATGAAGTCCTGTCGACATGTTAAAGATACTCTCCGTCATATTGTGTGGTACTACCGCTGTGCTAAATGGGATAGACTTCAAACAGACCTAGCCACTCAAGACTAGACATCAGTGACATGCCATCAGCAACGGCACAATTATACTCAACCCCAAACTGTCTCATGATCCGGCGTATCCAGTCTATTATTACCACCAGGCCAGGGGACCAAACATATTCAATGAAAAGTGCAGGAGGACATCCCAGGGGTATTATCAGACATACCTAAAAAATGAATTGTCCCACACTACTTCAGCTCAACACATCAGTAGATTTCCTGAATTATATATTAGTACTTGTCTAGGTTCTTCTTAAATGCACCTCTGGTATTCACCCATACTTTATTGGAACATGTATATTGTACTAAGGAATTAAATTCCTATTTTCATTATTCATGTCTTCACAAAAGAAGACATGAATAATATACCAGAAATTCAAAGAGCAACAAGTGTTAGTGAGGAGTTAAAGGAAATCAGCATTAGTGGAGAAATGATTTTGGGGAAATTTTTTGGAATTGAAAATGGATAAATCTCCAGTCCCTGGTAACCTTCATCCTGAGTTCTTAACGAATTGGCCCTAGAAATAATAAATCCATTGGTAGTTACTTTCCAAAATTCTTTGGACTCTGGACTTGGTTCCTACAGATTGAATGATTACTAATATAAGCCCGCTATTCAAAAACAGAGGTAGAGAAAAAAAAACAGGGAGCTATGGTCTTTACCCAAAGGGTGGTTCGGGAGTGGAATGCCCTGCCTGCAGCAGTTGTAGATGCGCCAAGTTTGGTGGCATTTAAGAGGTTAGTTGATAAGTATATGGAAGAGAAGGGAATGGTTTAGTTTGGAGGGGCATTTCTTTTTATGTTGGTCGGCGCAACATCGAAGGCCGAAGGGCCTGTTCTGTGCTGTAATGTTCTATGTTCTATGTTCTATAGACTAGTGAGCCTAACATCAGTAGAGGGGAAGTTACTAGAGTCCATTAACAAGGATTTCATAACTCAGCATTTGGATAGCAGCCCATAATCAGACAAAGTCAACACGGATTTACAGAATAGAAATTATGCCTGACGAATCTTTTTAAATTCTTTTATGATGTAACTAATGGAATTGACAGAGGAGAACCAGTGGATGTCATTTATTTTGCAAGGCTTTCAACAAGGTGTCACATAACAGACTACTGTGTAAAGTGAAAGTACATAGGATTGCAGGTAACATCTTGACATGGATAGAAGGTTGGCTAAAAACATAGAAACATAGAAGACAGGAGCAGGAGGAAGCCATTTGGCCCTTTGATCCTGCTCCGCCATTCATTAAAGTCATGGCTGATCATCCAACTCAATAGCCTAATCCTGCTTTTTCTCTATAACCATTGATCCCAGTTGCCCCGTGTTATATTAGCTGCCTCTTGAATGCAATCAATATTTGGGCATCAATTACTTCCTGTGATAATGAATTCCACAGACTCATCACTCTTTGGAGGAAGAAATGTCTCCTCACTTCCGTCCTAAATCGTCTATCCTGAATCCTCAGATTCTGACCCCTGGTTCTGGACTCTTCCACCATAGGGAACAACCTCTCTGCATCTATCTTGTCTAAACCTTTTCGAAGTTTTAAGTCTATACAAGATCCCGCCCCACTCCCCCATTCATCTGAATTCCAGCAAAAACAATCCTAACCTAGTCAATCTCTCCACATACATCAGTCCTGCCATCTGGAATCAACCTAATAAACCTTCACTGCACCCCCTTGAGAGCAAGAATATCCTTCCTCAGAAAAGGAGACCAAAATTGCAAACAATATTCTCACCGAGGCTCTATATATTTGCAACAACACATCCTTGCTCCTATGTTCAAAACCTCTCGCAACGAAGGCCAACATGCCATTTGCCTTCTTTACCGCCTGCTGTACCTGCATGCTTACCCTCAAAGACTTGCACAAGGACACTTTGGTCCTGCTGCACACTCATCTCTTCCAATTTACAGCCATTCAGGTAGTAATCTACTCCTTGTTTTTGCCTCCAAAGTGAATAACCTCACACTTATCCAAATTATACTTCATCTTCCATTGATTAGCCCACTCACCCAAAATGTCCAGGTCATTCTGAAGATCTTGCATTCTCTTCACAGTTTACCTTCCAATTTGGTGTCATCTACAAACTTTGAGATGCTGCATTTTGTTCCCTCATCCAAACCATTCATATATATTGTGAATAGCTGGGGTCCCAGCATCGATCCCTGTGGCACCCCACTAGTTACTGCCTGCCAATTTGAAAAGCAGCCATTAATTTATACTCTTTATTTCCTTTCTGCCAACCAGTTTTCTATCCATCTCAATACAAGTCCTCAATCCCATGTGCTTTAATCTTGCATGATTATCTCTTGTGCAGGACTTTGTCGAATGCTTTCTGAAAGTCCAAATATGCCACATCTATTGGTTCCCCCTTGTGAACTCTACTAGTCATATCTTCAAAGAATTTCAACAGATTTGTCAAGCATGATTCCCTTCATAAATCCATGCTGACTGTCTGGTCTTGCCACTGCTTTCTAAATGCTCTGCTATAAAGTCCTTGATGATGGATTCGAAAATTTTCTCCACGACCGATGTTAAGCTTACTGATCAATAATTCACTGTTTCCTCTGCCTCCTTTTTTGAATATTGGTGTGACATTCACTACCCTCCAATCTGCAGGGATTGTTCCAGAATCTATAGAATCCTGGAAGATGATCGCCAATGCATCCACTATTTCTATAGCCACTTCCTTAAGTATTCTGTGATGTAGATTATTCAACCCAGGATATTTATGCACCCTTCAATCCCATCATTTTTCCCAGTACCATTTTTCTACTAATATTGATCTCCCTCAGTTCTTCCCTCTCACTAAATCTTTCATTCTCCAACATCTCTAGCATCTGATTTGTGTCCTCTATTATGACGACGGAATCAAAGTATATATTCAATTAGAACATAGAACATTACAACGCCGTATAGGTCAATGTTGCGCCAACCAGTGGAACCAATCTAATGACCCTCTGACCTAAACTATTCCAATATTATCCGTATGCCTATCCAATGACCATTTAAATGCCCTTAAAGTTACTTGGCCATTTCTTTATCTCACTGTATACATTCCTCTGTTTCTGTCTATAGGGGGCCTACGTTAGTTTGGTTAGCAGAGAGGGTGCAAAGTGTTGGCATAAACAGGTCTTTTTCTGATTGGCAAACAGTGACTTGTGGGATACCACAGGGATTTTGCTAAGGCCTCAACTGTTCATATTATGTATTAATGATTTGGAAAAGGGAACTAAATGTATCATCTCCAAATTTTCAAATGATATAAAGTTGGGTGATAGGGTGAGCTGTGAGGAGGATGCAGAGATGCTTCAATGTGATTTAGATAGGTTGACTGTGTGGGCATATACATGGCAGATGCAGTATAATGTGATAAATGTGAGATTGTCCACTTTGCTAGCAATAATAGAAAGGCACATTATTAGTTGAATGGGTAGAAATTGAGAAGTGAGGATACTCAGCAAGACTTTGATGTCTTTGTGCATCAGTCACTGAAAGTAAGTGCACAGATCTAACAGGGAATGAGGAAGGCAAATGATATATTGGCCTTAATAATGAGAGGATTTGAGTATAAGAATAAGGATATTTTACTGCATTGTATAAGGTATTGGTAAGGCCACACCTACAGTATTATGTGCATTATCTAAGGAAGGACGCCCTTGCTATAGAAGTATAGTGAAGATTTACCAGGCTGATTCTTGGGATGCAGGTCTGTCATATAAGGAGAGATTAAATTGTTCAGGATTATATTCACTGACGTTTAGAAACCTGAGAGAGGATCTCATCGAAACTTATAAAATTCTAACAAGATTAGACAGAGTAGATTCAGAAAAAAGTGTTTCCAATGATGGGTGTGTCCAGAACTAGGAGTCATAGTTTGAGGATAAGGGGTGAACCTTTTGGAACTGAGGTAAGGAGAAATTTCTTCATTCAGAGGATGGTGGGTGTGTAGAATTTGCTAACATAGAAAGTAGTTGAGGCCAAAACGTTGTCTGAATTCAAGAAAAACTTAGATATAGCTCTTGAGGCTACAGAGATCAAGAGATAAAGGGAAAGAAGGATCCGGATACTGAATTCAATGATCAGCCATGATCAAAATGAATGGCGAAACAGGCTCAAAAGGTCAAATGGTCTTCTCCAGCTTCTAGTTTCTAATAATCCTTTAATCAAAGATTTACTTTTGCTATCACTTCACTTAGTGCCAATGTCTTTATGAGACATCTTCGACTTGTTAGCTTCTAAGTCGGTCATACATGTGTGGCCTACAGAAGTAGAGCAAATATACTGTACTATGAGCCTTTCTGTAGTAAAGTAATCTTGCAATTTATAAACTATAATTTGATTATACTTTGAAAATTCAGTTCCATTCTGGTCACTAGATGGCAAAAAATATTGCAGTTATAGAATAGAGAAAAGCACAATCATTGACAAAATAATTAGATTATGAAAATCGATTGTGCCAGTTGTGCAGATTCTAACCAAGAAAGAGATGATTGGGAGGTAATTGAATTTCTGTTTTTGGATGAAAAAGAATTAGATAAAGAGTGAATTTTCACTTTGACCACATATTAAACTCCTGTCTTCCCAACTGAATGATGTCTTCTTCTATTCCATCAATATCTGAGGAAAACTTACATCTAACATGTCGTGTAAAGTGTTTGCTTCCCTGTTAGAGTCATGAATTTACCCACTGAATTCCTGAGAGGAAAAGAAGAAATGTTGAAGTGAAGTGAGGAACTATCAAGATCTTCTTTTGCCTACAGGAGATTATCAAAATGATTATACTTTCTGCTCCAATGGAGACCATGACAATCACATATCTGTTATGTTGCCCTATACTTGAGGCTGAAGGATAAATATTGCATTAAATCCTTCAAAAGTAGCAGCTACAACATTGTTTCAGGAAAGAATGTGATCACAGTGCATATCAAACCAATTATTAGACTGTCATGTTGGCAAACAATTCAGCTTATGGTTGCCCTGATAACCTGTTTCTGAAAATCTACCATTGCAGCAGTGAGAGTCAACTGTGCACAGTACAGGTTTAGCTTCTTTTATAATTTTGTAATGTTGACAAAGTGCCAATGCCCAAACTGATTCTAAAGTAACTGGAGTGAAATTATATCTTCCAGTAATTATCTCTTCTCTATTCACTCATCTGATGAAGGAACAGCTCTCTTAACGCTTGTGATTCCAAATAAACCTGTTGAACCTTAATCTGGCGTTGTGAGACTTCTAACTTTATTCTGGTGTTAGGTTAGGGTTTGATTCAGGATTCAGGCTGTGTTTACATTGAGCTGCGTGTGAGCTGCAAGAAAAGGCCCAAGTCATTTTGATCCCTGGTTGTTATTTAAATACTACAGGCCTGACTCCTTCAAGGAACTGAGCGCAATAACATCAGGGCACGCAGGTGGAAATGAGAACCCCAAGGAGAGGATCCAAGAACAATTGCCTAGTTTAGGGAGAACACTTCTGCTCTTCCTGCCTGACATGGATTTCAAAGCAAGGTTTCTTTGCTATACTTATCTTGGCATCAGTAAGCCAAACACTGCCTCCTGGATTGGGTTTGACATTGGATTAGTCTCCCCAAGATTCCTCGTATTGCAACACTAGCAACTTCCTCAAGCGACAACGTCTGAGTTTAAACTACTCCGTAGCTTTTCTGCAGCAGGAACGTGAGTCAGTTTGAGAGTTGATAAAGATGAAATGGTACCAGGCAGGAATAGGGCAAGCTTCAGACTCCAAGTGAACTCTGCCTAATCTTAATGATATCCCTGATACCATTCTGAGGGGTAGGATTCATGTCAAGGCCATTCAAACTACAGCATTGACATCAGTACATCTTACATTGTAGTACTCTTTAGTCTTCAGGTGCATGCGATGATGTAGGTGAAATGTGAACTTTCAATATTGCCAATTTTTGAGAGATTAAATAATGCAAGGTTAAATTTTCCATTGCGGCTTTTTGTTTTAAGCCAGCAAACTGTACTATGACCTTTTCCCACATCAAAGAATGCTACCAGTGTCGAATCTTCTGGAGTAAGCCCATTAGTGAAGTGTACATAACAAACTCCTGTCTCAGACTGGGTCTCATGTCAGGAGCTTGCTCAATAGGGGAAAGGTGAATAGTGCAGCTCCAGCTTAGAGCAGAGACTAAAAATATTTGAAGCAAGAATTTAAAATTGGCCATCATATACACCCCGCTTCATAGTTACAGTTCTAGAAAGGAAGGTCCTGACCAGGGCATCCCCACTTTTCCCATAGGGAGGTGCAGAATTCTCATTGACGACCCAAATCCAAACATCCTCAGAGTATGAGTGATTTCCCCAGACTGATCATCGGTAAGACTCTCTTGCATCCACCTAGTAAATTGTGCACTGACTGCACCATATGCCACATATTGAATCTCCCTTGCAGTCTTTCCATAGTTTCACGGGCATTGCCATCCTGCATCTTCCATTAATATCATATACTTGAAGACAAAAATGAGATCTTAAGACAGAATTTTCTATCATTGACTTTCAAAATAAAGCCAGAAGACTGAGTTGTGAGCTTTGCACATATCAAACTGAAGAAGTACGTACTTGTTGCCCTCAGCGAAAGCACAAGTCATTGCAATATTTCTTCTCTACATTTTCTTTCTCAAGGGAAATTGAGGGTAGACGACAACTGCAGGACATGCCAGAGATATCCACATCATGTGAAAGAATTATAAAAAACACATCAACAAAAATGGGCCCAAGACAGTGTGATGCATTGACCTTCAATTGTTTTAAATCTATTTGGGCGCACCTTTTAGGATAGACACATTACTCTAACACTGTACACACTCTTCAAAGTTCCAGAATCGCAGTATATTTTTCTGTTTGCATTCTCTCCCTCCTTAGTACCTGCGCTGCTTATATTACTCTCTGGTGTGCTGATAAAGGGCAGCCTTCCTCTTGTCCAAAAGTCATGTGAAACATAAATTCAAGCATAAGACACAAGTTTGATTTGCAGCTTGAATTGCTGTCTGTGCGGAATCTGCACATTTTCCCCATATCTGCAGAGGTTTTCTCAGGTGCTCCGGTTTCCTCCCACAATTCAAAAAACGTGCTGGTTTGATGCATTAGCCATGCTAAATTCTCCCTCAGTGTACCCGAACAGGTGCCTGAGTGTGGCAACTAGGGGATTTTCATGGTAACTTCATTGCAGTGTTTATGTAAGCCTACTTGTGATACCAATAAATAAATAAACTTTAAAAGAGATCATTTCAGCAGGGATCCTCCCACAGTCTGAAAGGTGCACTGGTTAGTTGCATTGACCCAAACAAACTCTGGAATGTGAAAACTACGGGAAATTCACAGGATGTCCATTGCAGTGTTAATGTAAGTCTACTTGTGACACTAATAAATAAACTTCAAACTTTAAATTTAAAATACTTTAACTTTAAAACTTTAACAATGCACTGCCACCCAAACAGTACGTGAAGAGTTGCTTCACAATCAGCATTGAATTTATTTTCTTCTTCAATAAGAATCTTTTCAAAACCATCCCAACCTCCCGAGTATGCCTAGAGGCTTCCATCACATAGTATCTCAGCACCAGCTCAGCATGGGTAAATCTATCCTTTGGATATTTATTAGCTTCATGGCGAACCACTAGAAAGAGCAAGAGTATGTTGCCCTGGCAATTCTTGCATCCTTTGCAGCATTAAAGCCTGAGATTCAGATTTGACAGGGCTTCTTTATGATTATTGTACATACTGACATGAAACTGTCCAGAAATCCCTGCAGGGTCTGACAGCAACCAAGATTTGAGCTGGGCAGGTTTCTCAAAGCTGTAATCCTGACAGATACTGTATGTCAAATACCTCTGCAATGATCTCCTGAATGTTATAAGTCTTTCATACAAAGCAACAATTCTTCATATATATTAAATACAACCATCATGGAGTTCTTAGCAAAATTGTGTCGATATTATAATGGTTACCTGGCCTGCAAAGTCAGCTGCATGCTGTAACAATAAACTGAAAGTTAATTCAAGCAGGCTAGGATTTTGTTGGCTAGTGGATGCCTTGCCGACTGGTTAGAGAATCCGTGGGAACATCTACTAATTCCATGGGGAAAACCCAATAGAATCACTTCAGACATTTAAGTGACATCCAAATATCCTTCAGACATTTAAGTGGCTATCATCAGGCCTTGATGCTCCCTAGTGGCGGCAGTCTGACTTGCAAGAGCTGCTAATCATATTCCTCATGCCACCAGCATCCACTCAAGGCCCGAATCTCTGTGGGATTCAAATTTAAAGATGAGTGAAGGGGGAATGGGATGTAAGATAGTCATGGGAATGCGGTAGGTCGGGGGGTTGTGTGGTGGGTGGGGGAATGTGCGAGAATGATGAGAGGTCAGTTATGCATGAGTCAAGCTGACATCCTGCTACTTGTGGTTGGGAATCCTCTGTTAGCCCTGTCCAACAAAATTGCTGGGAGCTTTTGGCCGCCACCAGGAGACTGATATGGGGCTCCTCCCATAATAAGTGGGCCCAGCCCACTGTGGTTTCCACCACAATGGCTCAAAAGTCCAGCCCATAATGTCAGCTTGGCTCATTGGTCATACTTTTACTTGGGTCAGAAGGCCATAGTTCCAAGCCTCACTTCAAGGTTTTGAATAGCAACAGCTTGCTGAACCATCTTTAATATAATAAAACATTCCAAGGTATTTTATACTTCATACTAAGTAAAGAACAATGGCTTACAGCAACTGATACATTGTAATTGGGAGGGACACAACCTGCTTTATGGAGGACATTTATGGAGCTCTGAGACACAATGGTGAAGATAAGCCCAGATTGAAATCAGGGAGGAATCACATGACTCAGACCCTGGGTGAAATATCCTGGCTTTAAATTAACAAAAAGAGAATGTCACTGGGACAAAATGGGCCAATAGCTCCAGTCTTGAAGCATTAATTCCATTCTCTCTCCACAGATGCTGTTAGACCTGCTGAGATTTTCCAATATTTTTTGTTTTTGTTTCACCAAACGAGGAGAATTCAGGCCTGAAGAAGAGTCAGCCAGATTCATAATTTAACTCTGTTTCACCTTCCAAAGATGCTGCTTTAGGTTTTCCAGCATTTTCTGTTTTCATCAGCAAATAAAGTTTCACTAATTATCTACCTTTATTTAGTGATACAAATATTTGATTTCATAATTCATGTTTAGGAAAATAACTTATAATTTAGGGATTGAATTTGAAATGTAAACAAGTGGAAACACTTTTTCCAGCCGTGCTCACCCCAAAACTGGAAAATCCTGGCTAAGATCAATGCACATTTCCATGGCCCCTCTCTCACCCGCTACAATTTCTGTGCTGCTGCAGGACAGGAAGATTCTCCCCTTGGTTGAGAAACAGACACAGAGGTAATCATAGTAACCTGTATTTATTTAGTAAAGTCAAAGTTAGAAGTGAGAATTCTTCCGATTTAAAGATGTGGACAATTGAATTTGTTATTCTTCTGTCTTAAATTCTTTTAAGAAGCCTTTGTCTGCACTGGGTCATTCCTGGATGATTGTAGTCAGCCAAAAGGGCTCAAACTATGTCAGGTGGGTTACAAAGAGAAGGAGGCAGGAGTAATCTCACTTGGATCTTCTTTCGTTTATTCATTCTTGGTTCTGCAGAGAAAAGATGCACTTACAACGTAAAATAGTTGGCTCCTCATGTTGCCTTCCTTCTCTAGTTGCCAGAGGATCAAACTAAAGAAATTGTCCATGAATTCAAAGGATAACTGGATTTTCTCTTCATGTCTGGAAAGGTATTTTAGCCAGGATCCCATTGTCCAAGTGGCTAAACTTAATGGTCAGAATCCAACAATTGAATATTTGAAGTGATTGCCCTAATACCTTATTAATGAGGCAGGAGGTATGGGTCCTTTGTGTTCCCCAAGTCATTATCTTTGCTGGCTTTTACAGACAAACTGTCTTCATTTCAATTGGATTGGAATACACAATGTACATCTTTACCAACTGGAGTAGCTATCTTGGACTGTGGACTCAAGTCACTTTTGGGCTGTGATTGAAAATATTTCCAGCTGGTGGATTAAAAATCATTATTTGACGTAAACACGTTTCCATGATAGCTTGTTTACAGAAACACACAATCAGAGAAAGAAGATATGACAGGAACTGTGGAACAAGGGGGCAGAGGGCTATTAGAAACCCAGCTGGTTTTCTGATTTTAAAAATTCAATTGTAATAAAAAAATCACTAGCAAAAATGTAGTGAAACCACTAACTTGACATGAGGAAGCCATAGTCACAATGTTTTGAAGAAAATCTGTAGAGTTGCTTAGTCAAAGCTGATGAAAGAATCCTTGTGAAATACGGATATCAGAGAACAGCTGAAACACTGAGGAGAATTCCAGAGAGCTATGGCATACTTTGTTTTCAAAGGAGAAGTGAATGAACCCTCATGATGTCATAATGTATAAGGAAACATTTGGATGGAATTAGAAAGCAAAAGGGGAACTGGATTTATATTCTCAGACTTAACAGATCATAATGTTGAATTAATGTTTACTATGTTTATTTTTTAATATACAATTCATTTTTGTTTAAAGATTGTAACATTTGTTTGTAGGATTCAATTGTTTGGAAATTGGGTAATGAGCTTAGCTACATAACAAATCTGACTAAACTTCATACTAATTCCCATCTCCATTTATTTTATTTCATTGTGTGACTTCTTTTCATCTCATTCATCTATTTTTATTATTCTTCTTTTTCACTTCCATTTTTCCACTTCTCCATTCCCACTCTCCACCCTCTGCCCCCTTTTAGGGCAACTGTCATATTCCTGAGGTAATCTCTTAACCATCTGTCCCTTTGTTCTGCGATTCACACAGCCTGATCACTTAATGGATACTTTTACCACTGTTCTCAGCCTTCTTTGTTCTCATTTACATTCCCTTTGTCCTATGATAGTCCCCTCCACCCCCATCACTCTCATAGTATGCCACTACATAGAACATAGAACATAGAACATTACAGCGCAGAACAGGCCCTTCGGCCTTCGATGTTGCGCCGACCAATTAACAAAAAGCAATGACCGTCTAACCTAAACCATTCCTTTTTCATCCATAAACTTATCTACTAACCTCTTAAATGCCACCAAACTTGGCGCATCTATAACTGCAGCAGGCAGGGCGTTCCATACTCTTATCACCCTCTGGGTAAAGAACCTACCTCTGACATCCGTCCTGTAATTACCACCCCTTAATTTAAAGCTATGTCCCCTTGTGCTAGCTTTCTCCATCCTAGGAAAAAGACTATCACTGTCCACCCTATCTAAACCTCTAATCATCTTATATGTTTCAATAAAGTCTCCTCTTAGTCGCCTTCTTTCGAACGAAAACAACCTCAAATCCCTCAGCCTCTCTTCATAAGACCTGCCCTCCATACCAGGCAACAACCTGGTAAACCTCCTCTGTACCCTCTCCAATGCCTCCACATCTTTCTTATAATGTGGGGACCAGAACTGCACACAATAATCCAAGTGCGGCCGCACTAGAGTTTTGTACAGTTGCAACATGACGTTGCGGCTCCGAAATTCAATCCCCCTACCAATAAAAGCTAAGACTCCATATGCCTTCTTAACAACCTTATTGACTTGACTGCCTACTTTCAGGGATCTATGCACAAATACACCACGATCCCTCTGTTCATCAACACTATTAAGAATCCTACCATTAGCCCTATACTCTACACATTTATTATTCCTGCCAAAGTGCATTACCTCACACTTTCCACATTAAACTCCATTTGCCACCTCTCGGCCCAGCTCTGCAACTTGTCCAAGTCTCTCTGCAAACTATAACACCCCTCTTCACTATCTACACTCCTCCGACTTTGGTGTCATCCGCAAATTTACTAATCCATCCTTCAATACCCTCATCCAGATCATTTATAAAAATTACAAACAGCAGGGGCCCAAAAACAGATCCCTGAGGTACACCACTTGTAACCGAACTCCATGATGAATAATTTCCATCAACCACCACCCTCTGTCATCTATCAGCTAGCCAATTCCTAATCCAATTAGCTAAATCACCCTCAATCCCATACATCCACAACTGCCACTGTTAGGTGATAAGCATAGGTATATTGGCAGATGTAAAAGGCATTTAATCTAATTATATAATTTGCTGATTTTTTTTTGCTCCCAACTCTGACAAAGGATCATCCAGACTCAAAACTTTGGCTCTGTTCTCTCTCCACAGATGCTATCAGACTTGCTGAGTTTCTCCAGCATTTTCTGTTTTTATTTCAGCTTCCAGCAGTATTTTGCTTTTCTCATACTAAGTCAGTTGCATTGGATCATGCAGAGGATGTTATAGAGACTATATAAAGCTAAATCAGTCTTATTTGACATGGCAAACAATTTATTTCATTATTAACAACCAAGAAACAACCATGTTCCATGTAACTTGTGAGTGATTGATCTGTTCATAATTTAAGTGGTGACCAATATTTTAAACATGATCTCTTTAATAAACTACACACTTGTCAAAATCCTTCCAGACAATAATAAAATGCTTTTCAGATGCATCCACTACCGGATATTTCAGACTTCCATCAATAATTATCCAAAATTATTTTTTCCCATCTTTGCAAATCAATAAGAGAAAATGAGATAATATGTTTGTCTTGATGAAGAGTCGCAAGGACTCAATGTTAACATTGTTTCTTTCTCCACAGAGGCTGCTCAACTTGGTGGGTTTTCCCAGCATATTCTGCTTTTATAACATATTCTCCTTCCTCCTTTAGAATATGGATTTGGATCAAACGAACTTAATGTCTCTGCTGGTTAAAAGGATCATCAAAATCACTTTCTTATCAAAAATGAAATTCCTCAACTTCCTGTTTTCTCTCTTTCTCCCCTGAAGTTATTGTTTCCCTACTGAGAGTTTGGTCCTCTGCAACTGCTTCTGTTGTCAACATTAAGAATTTCCTCTTCATGTATGAACTTACAGAGCATGAGTGGGCTTTTGAACCATGTGCTCATCAGCTGACTTTGATCCTGTTCTCATATCCATTTTGCATTGAACTGTTGAATAATATTTGAGAGTATCAATTCCCTTTACCTCAGCTAAGATCAGCTACCTTACCAGTGATTGAAGGGTCAATGATGGCCTAGTGGCATTACCACTAGACTATTAATCCAAAAATTCAGTTAATGTTCTGGGTTTGAGACCTGGGTTTGAATCCCACATCAGCAGATGGTGAAATCTGAATTCAATTAAAAAAAAATCTGGACTTAAGAATTTATTGATGACCATGAAAGCATTGTGTAAAAACCCATCTGGTTCACTCACTAATGTCCCTTTAGGGAAGGAAATTTGCTATCCTTGCCTGGTCCGGCGTATAGGCTACTCCAGAGCTACAGCAATGCGGTTGATTCTCAACTGCCCGTGGATCACTAGGTATGGGCAACAAATCCCACGAATGAATGAAAAAAAATCAAACCTGATACGCTTCTGAGCCATCTATCTGTTTTAGGTTACTGAGGTATTAGTAAGTATCCATTAGTCCTCATTGCAAATTACATGTGTACTGCTCTTACTTCATATTTATCCAAAATGAGCTTTTTCTATTATTCACTATCTGATGTATATAATTAGATTAAACATGTTTTACATCTGACAATTTATCGATGTCTATCACTTAATGTCATAATTTGGCAACATCAATTGTTACATATTGTACAAAATGGCTTCCTTAACAACAATAGGGACCTCAGCACAAGTCATTGAACCAGCTATAGCTTTTGCCATTTGTTCTTGCATTCTTTTCTTTGCCTCTGCTAAAACAGCTAACAATCCAACGAGTTAATTTGCCATGAATCTTAATCTGTTTTATAAAGCGTGCATGAAGAAGTTTATCTCGTGGGAGGTGCCTTTGGAATATCCAAGTAAATTACTGTCGCTCCATTTAACTTCACAGCTAATTTAGTTTATTCTTTGCATAGAATTCCAGTGGCATGCAAAGACATCCTGAAGACTTGTTATTATTTGGTCAGATTTTTCCCACCTGAGCAAACTTATCCCTTAGGTTTCATTTCTAAATGCCAGAAAAACATTTGCTGTCCTTGGATGCTTAAGTTTATTTCCTGTAAGTTCCTTTCTTTATGAACCCCCCAATAAGATATTCATCAATGCCTCATCTATTTCTTTACTCATCAATCATAATCAATTGACACCAGATGCTTATTAGTTGCTTTGACTTCATTTTTTTTCCCCAAGAGTTAATATGCTATCAGCACAATGTTAATGTAAAGGACAAGTCATGTCCTTTTAATCACAGCCTGTTAAGAGAATAACAAGAATGCAACAATTGCACTTGTCACAATTTGCACAGCCACTATGTCACTATAAATTTACAATCACCAGGCAGTTTGTTACAAAGTTATCGGTTTAGCTTTATTTAAAATAGAAACCAAAATAAAAGTCAACATAGCAAGCTTTCTAAAACAATAAAATAATTGAGCAGAGAATTCAACGTCTTGTCAGAAAATTTAGATGCAGCATAGGTCGCTTATCGCTGTGCTGGCGAATCAAACAAATAAACCTTGCACAAATTAGAGTTGTACTTTACAGCAATTTTGCCAGTAAAATTCAGAAACTTATAATTTTTTTCAAAGATGGAGGCTGGAATTTTCTGGTCATTCTCACAAGGCCACTGCTGCAAGTGAGGATAGAGAATTTAGCACTCAGCCAAATCCGCGTTCACTGCAACAGGGGCAGAAAATCCCGCCAGTGTGAACAGCCAGAAAATTCTGTCTGTTACATTTTTACTTTCTCTGTGAAATCTCCTCCACTGATTACAAATGTTTCATAAATTTACACATTGGAACCGATCTTTTCCTGCCATACCAATTGACAACTATCGAATTTTCCATCTATTTACAGGAGCGGCACAGTGGCACAGTGGTTAGCACAGCTACCTCATAATTCCGGGGACCTAGGTTCAATTCCTGGCTTGGGTC
The DNA here is from genome assembly GCA_024679065.1 of Sphyrna mokarran. Classification (NCBI taxonomy): domain Eukaryota; kingdom Metazoa; phylum Chordata; class Chondrichthyes; order Carcharhiniformes; family Carcharhinidae; genus Sphyrna; species Sphyrna mokarran. The sequence goes on along the minus strand of JAGIQG010000011.1, from coordinate 68,218,748 downwards.
ACTGTCTATGTGAAGTTTGCACATTGTCTAAGTGAGTTTCATCCAAGTCTTCTGGTTTTCTCCCACAGTCCAAAGATGTGCAGGTAGGTGGATTGGCCATGCTAAATTGCCCCTTCTAGTCAGGGGGACTAGGTAGAGAAAATGCATGGGGTTATGACAATAGGTTTAAGTATATTTATTAGTGTCGCAAGTAGGCTTAATTAATAATAAGAAGTCCACAACACCAGGTTAAAGTCCAACAGTTTTATTTGGAATCAGGTGAATCACCTGAGGAAGGAATAGTGCTCCGAAAACTCATGATTCCAAATAAACCTATAGGACTTCAACTTGGTTCCGAGACTTCTTACTGTGGCCACCCCAGTCCAATGCCACATCATAGTTATATTAACAGTGTAATGAAGTACTGTGAAAATCCCCTATTTGCTACACTCCGGCACCTGTTCAGGTACACTGAGGGAGAATGTAGCAAAAACATTATACACAACCAGCATATCTTTTGAACTGTGGGAGGAAACCAGAGCACCCAGAGGAAATCTACACAGACAGTGGAAGAACATGCAAACACCATATAGACAGTGTCCCACGCTGGGATCAAACCCGGGTCCCTTACACTGTGAGGCAGCAGTGCTAACCACTGTGCCACTGTACCACCCATAGGGTCTGGGTAGGATTGTTGTCTCTGCAGGCCAAATGGCCTCCTCCTACACTGTAACATTCTATGATTCTATCTTTGTTTTGCTATAATGGATTAATCAACCTCAAATCTCGCATCGATAGAAAATCCTAGGTTCGGTTGAATCCTAACATTCATGACTGTAGCAGTCAATTGTTGCATATTCAGAATGATTAGTTGTCAGCTGGTGAAAAACATATGGATAAGTTTACACAGAAGTTTACATTAACACATGATGTCAGATCTGGCAAGCTTTGTGAAATGGTCTCATAGGACAGGAGAATTTTAAACTGTGACAGATCACTGGTAATACAGTTGTTCAGCAGCACTACCTTAACGAAAAAGATTTTATATTAAAAAAGGCCAACAGAAATTATTTTCATTTGTTATCACCAAATATGGAGTTTTATTCTATTTTTGATCAAAGGCTGTTGGGTTTAGTGATTTCCTACAGAGAAAGATCCAGTTGGAGTATTTATTGTTGCAAGCTTTTAAAGGTTGTGAGCCTAGATGTTCTTGTAAATATTAATAGATGATCGTTTCATGATTTTAAATGGTTTTCTGTCTCCATTACTTCAGCTATGGCATTAACTAGTCTTGTCCTAAATGAGTTAATGTTTAAAAGAAGGCTGGTTAATGCTATATTAGAATGATATGTGGACATGTGAACATTTTAAGCACTGGTACATAAAAAATGAGTGTGCAGGTACAGCAAATAATTCAGGAAGTATCTCTGAGGGAAAAGGGATATAAAAGCTGAGTAATTTTACTGCAGCTGTGTGGGGCCTTGGTAGGACTACATCTGGAGTACTGTGTACAGTTTTGGTCTCCTTATTTGACAATGGATATAATTGAGTACGAAGCAGTTCAGCAAAGGTTCACGAAACTCATTCCTGGGAGAATGGGCTTATTTATGAAAAAACATTGAACAAATTGGGCCTATGCTCATTGGAATTTAGAAGAGTGAGAGGTGATCTTGTTGAAACATACAAGATATTGAGGGAACTTGGCAAGGTGGAAGCTGAGAGGACGTTTCCTCCTACGAGAGAGATTAAGGGGGATAATTGTACTAAAAAAATTCAAAGTGCCAAACGAGCCTAAAAATAGGAGAGAATTGTGCTTTTTTTTTGGGTGAGTTAAAAGCTCAATCTGTGAAAACAAAATGAAGCAAGGTATGTTTCCCATCAGCAGGGAGAGGTGGCAGGGCCTAAGGTTGCTGAAAGCAATCAGATAGCAACAGAAGGCACCATTATGCATGTCCATATCTCTGTGTTCTGTCAGCATAGCGATTGGTCAGTCACTGCCTCCCCCAGCAATTGTTGGCCTCCATGACTGATTGCCTCCCCACCCCCATGGCACAGGCAATTCAATCACCCCACCCCTCCAACACGGGCTGTACAATACCCCACCATTGCTAATGCATGCTCCAGTCTAATCCCCCACCACGGGCACAGACCGGTTGCAGAGCGTGCAGCATCCCACACTTAATCACTGGTTGCAGAGAAACTCCACCCCCCGCCCCCCCTGCCGATTGCAGTTGTAGAATGTGCAACAACTCCCTCCGATCTGGGCCCTAGTCCCTTTGCACTGCCCAGCACTCAGTGGGAACTGCCAGTCTGTCAAACCGGTAGTGCATCTGGAGCACTGCAATCTGAACAGGGATACGCAGCATGGCTTCGTTAAGGGGAGGTCGTGCCTTACGAATCTAGTGGAATTTTTTGAAGAGGTGACAAAAACGGTTGATGAAGGACGAGCCGTTGATGTCGTCTATATGGATTTCAGTAAGGCGTTTGATAAGGTCCCTCATGGTAGGCTGATAGAAAAGGTGAAGGCGCATGGGATACAGGGCCAGGTATGTAGATGGGTTGAGAACTGGCTTGGGAGGAGGAGATAGCCGGTAGTAGTGGAAGGCTCTTTTTCCAACTGGAGGTCTGTCACTAGTAGTGTGCCACAGGGCTCTGTACTAGGACCCCTTCTATTTGTGGTGTATATAAATGACTTGGAAGAGGGGGTAGGTGGTGTGTTCAGCAAATTTGCTGATGACACTAAGATGATTGGATTGGCGGGTACTGAGGAGCAGTGCCTGACAATACAACATGACATAGATAGGCTGGTAGATTGGGTAGATAGATGGCAAATGGAATTTAATCCAGATAAATGCGAGGTGATGCATTTTGGCCAGAATAATGTAGAGGGGAGTTATAGGACAAAAGATAAAACTATCCGAAGTATAGAGATGCAGAGAGACCTGGGGGTGCAAGTTCACAAGTCTCTGAAGGTGTCAGTACAGGTGGAGAATCTGGTAAAAAAAGCGTATGTTATGTTAGCCTTCATAGGAAGGGGTATAGAATACAAGAGTAGGAGTCTGAGGTTGCAGGTGTATAGAACGTTGGTTAGACCTCATCTGGAGTATTGCGTCCAGTTCTGGTTGCCATACTACAGGAAGGATGTAGAGGCCCTGGAGAGAGTGCAGAGGAGATTTACCAGGATGCTGCTGGTATGGAAGGGCTGTCTTATGAGGAAAGATTGAAAACACTGGGGTTGTTTTCCCTTGAAAGACGTCGGCTGAGAGGGGATCTTTTAGAGGTCTATAAGATTATGAGGGGTATAGATAGCGTAAATGGTGGTAAGCTTTTTCCACCATTAGAAATGGATAGAACGAGGGGTCACGGGCTCAGGGTGAGGGGGGCTATGTATAAGATGAATATTTGTTTTTCACACAAAGGGTAGTGGGGGTGTGGAATGCACTGCCGAGTAAGGTGGTGGGAGCAGTAATGCTAGGGTTGTTTAAGGGTCTCTTGGACAGCCACATGAGCGGTCTGCAGATAGAGGGATACAGCAGGACTGTTTGAATATCGGGAGGACCAAATAGTAGTAGACTATCTTTTAGTTTTGTCTCGGGAATGTCTTAGTTTTTTTTTAGCATGTTTAATTAAGTCTTATTTGTTTCCGCAGGCAATTTGGTCCACCTTGTTGACCAACAAGGGGCATGCATGCGGCATGTCGTGCGAGAGCTGCTCTTGGAGGTTGCTTCAGGAGTTGCCTAGTGCTTCACGTCATCAGTGTATGCTTATACTGGACCATCTGATGGGCAACATGACAACTCAGAGACTATCGCTGTTGCTGTGCTGACACATGGATTTGGGCCTGTGTCTGCGGGAGTTTGAGCGTTCTCCCCGTGGTTGCGTGGGTTTCCTCCGGGTGCTCCGGTTTCCTCCCACATCCCAAAAATGTGCTCTTACGCTGATTGGGTAACAAATTGTCCCTATAATGGTCCCTATATGGGAATCTTCAACAATAGGCATAGCCTAAAGTCAGGGATATGTCATTAAGACGTTAGGACGGTGGCGTGGGCTCGTTGGGCCGAAGGGCCTGTTTCCCGTGCTGTGTTGCTCTTTGTTCTTTGTTTGTTCTTTGTAGTGCTATGATGCCCAGTGGACTGTGCCGAGGTGCCAGGCTGGCAATGCCAAGCTGGAAACGCTCAAGGGAAATCTCCCATGCTTCTGACCTCCCAGGGAGGTCTGAATGACCTCTGATCACATGATCCTATGCGGATCATCCCGGTGAGGATCTTCAGCGACGAGGCTGCAGAAGCAAGTGTTCCTGGATGATTCCTTCCCCAGCTCACTGATAATATTTAAATTCTTTTTTGAATAGAATTTGAATATTACAATCAGCCTTGCGCCCTTTTGGGGTGACCCTTATGAGGCTGATCTCGCCAGATATCTGGTGCCGTTGGATCGCAAGAGGTGAGGAATCAGACGGGAATCCATCGGCTGGCGAAATGGTAAGACTGTAGCCTAGAACTAAGCGGCATCATTTTATGTACTTAATATGGATTGTTTTCATTGCTAAGATGGTGGCTTATCAATAAGATCTTGAGGCTTGAGTGTTGAAACATAAACACTGGACTATTAATACAGAAACTCAGCTAATGTTCTGGGGCATCCAAGCACAAATCCTGCCACAACTGATAGTGGAATTTGAATTCAACAAAAAATATTTGGAATTAAGAACCTATTGATGACCATGAAACCATTGTCGATTATCAGAAAAAACCCAAGGGGTTCACTAATGTCCTTTAAGAAAGGCAATCTGCTATCATTATCTGGTCTAGTCTATATGTGACTTCAAAGTCATAGCAATATGATTGAGTCTTAACTACCTTTTGACAAGGGCAACTAGGGATGAGTAATAAATGTTGGCCAGCCAGAGATAAACATGTCCCAAAATAAATTTTAAAAACTTGTATTGGTAGGTTTTAACTATGTACAATTCTAAAGATGGTCTTACATGGAATGTTCCATGTGGCCACACTATTTACTGAGGTCTGTTCTCTGACCAAGTGTATATGGCTACATACATGACACTGTGGGCGATGCCACTCACTAGTTCCAAGTTCCTCTGCTGAGCACCTTTATGTTATGTTGCCTGCAGGCTCATGTCATCACAGGGGACACAGTTTGAGAATAAGAGATCTTCCTTTTAAGACAGAGCTGAGAATTCTTTTCTCCCAAGAAGTTGTTAGCCTGTGGAATTCTGTTCCTCAAAAAGCAGTAGAGGATGACGTATTGAATTTGTTCAAGACTAGGTTGGATATATTTTTATTAATGCCAAGTATACATCAATCTTGTCTACCTCCAAAGCGCAATGGAATCAAAAGTTATGAGGAGACAGGGAAGTTAAGTTATGGCCACAATGTCAGCCAAATCTTATTGAATGGGAGAGCAGCTCAAAGGATTGAATGGTTTATGCTTGTTTTTAAGCCCCAGGATTTATACACTAATATTATGAATAGATTATAGCCACCAAATCTTTACGATTGTCACTCTTTTAAAATTCCAATATTAATTTGATAAAACACGAGTTTAGAATACAGATTATAGGTGGAATTGTTCATTTATAAGACAAAGAGCAGGATTTTCCGGCAGTGCTTGCCACAAGACTGGAAAACCCACGCGAGATCCCTGACCTTTGCATGACTTGTGTCCAGCAGTCACAATTTCCTGGCGGATGGGATGGGAAAATTCAATGGTTTCAAGGGGCATCGTGTTGCTTGGGATAGTAGGAACTCATGCTGGATTCTGTGTCGAATCTAATTAGTTATGCACAAGTAAGTATCGAACCAAATCAGCAGGTAGATAGGGAGTTGATCCATTCATTCACCATCATCTGAAGCTAGTGTCCCGTTTCATTCACCAGGCTCTTGAGGCTATGATTAAAGGCGTGCAAGTGCACAGTAACACCTTGCTTTTCAATGAATAGCCCAGGAAGCACCCCCGTTTCAGCTGTCTAGTCTGGGATTCTGTCATACAGAAGGCGTGACTGGCATCAATACCCAAAGCACCATCTAAGAAGATAAATAATTTAACCTGTTCGCATCAGGTTAACTCAATCAACTCCCTCTAATTATCAAACTTTCATCATGAAAATGGATACCTATTCCCTTCAGGGATCTCACACAATCATTCGTGACGATGCTTACCATCAATGAATATATCATGGAAGCATTTACATCACTGCTTTCTTATCTATCATGTTATTCACATTCCATCCCCTTTCTTTTAATTGTTTTTAAATCCTACAATGCAGGAGAAGGCCATTCGGCCCTTCAAGTCTGCACCAACCACAATCCCACCCAGACCCTATCCCCATAACCTGATGCATTTACATTAGCGAGTCCCTGTTTCACTCACCATGTCTAAGGGTCAACTAAGCATAGCCAATCCACCTAACCCGCATATCTTTGGACTATGGGAGGAAACTGGTGCACCTGGAGGAAACCCATGGAGACATGGGGAGAATATGCAGACTCCACATGAGCAGTGACCCAAACCGGAAATTGAACCTGGGTCCCTGGCGCTGTGAAGCAGCAATGCTAACCACTGTGTCGCAGTGCCGGGCCTTTCTTGGGAAGTCTCACTTCACAAAGGCAGCGTACATCTTACCCAACCTCTGCTCCATTCCTTCTCATCGTGAACATTGATGCGATGGTGATAAATACAAATTGCATTCATGCCACTTATCAGTGGGATGACTGACCCGCCATTAACACATCATTGGCAGAATTACAACCAACTTTCATAGCAGCAGAATTCCAACTTTTTGCTTGTCGCTGGATCCTCTGCTCCCACCTGCCAGAAAATCCACCATGGGCAAGATGGGAAGATTCCACCCATGTACTTATTTGCCAGATTTTCCCAATGGGTACTCATTATGGCAATTAAAGGTCTTGGGTCTGGGAGATGGAGGAAATTGATTTCGACTAGGCATGGTCTTGGTGAAAGGATTTAAATACAAACACTATTCTTGTTTTAATTTTCCACTTTATAGGATAATACTTGTTGCATGTTTTGTTTGAAGGAGAAAATAAGAAGATCGAAGCTAGAGTGATTTTTGTTATTTTTGTATTCACTTTGTGTGATGTTAACACATTACTAGAACTGATATCTTAAGATTATTTCTCAAGGAAGTCAAGCCACAAAGTTAGGGGTCTTTTTTTATTAACTGTTAAATAATTTTAGGAGCACATGCTCAAATATTAAGTAGTGAGTTAATTAATATATTTGATAATTTGTAGCTCTGGCAAAGGGTCATCCAGACTCAAAACGTTGGCTGTATTTTCTCCCAGCAAATGCTGTCGGATCTGCTGAGATTTTCCAGCATTTTCTGTTTTTGTGCAATATATAGCCTTCTTGATTAAATAATTGGTCAAGATTACAAAGAAAGCTCAGTTAGTTATAGTAATTCAATATTAACCTCTTGCTAATTTTTGAGTTACAATTGAGTTGTGTCAGAGATTGATAAAATTTGAAATTAATTTTGTTAGTGCTCTTTGACAGCTGATCAGTTAATTACATTAAAAGCCAGTCAATTGAACTGATTAAAATATATCAGCTTGTCATAAACAATCTTGATAGGATTTATGCAATGGTTGTCCTTATAAGCTGACATCAGTCAGCTAGTTGCCTTGCATTCATCTGGGAGAATGTTGTTAGCCTTCTGAGATATCAAACTATTGAAGCATTGTCTATAGGAGGTTAGGGTTAGGGTTAGGGTTAGGGTTAGGTTCATCCATTTCTCATGAACCATCTGTTCCTGAAAGAATTCACCTTCCCAAATCTCTCTTCAGGAACCATGCAGTAAGAGGACATTGGTTACCATGAACTTGCATGCATCAGCCCATGGTTACGTTTCACAGGGCACTATAAAAGTTTTCTGTTGCCTTCTACTTGGCCAGCTGGAAATTCTCCCACTCTTTATGCCTGCCACAGGATATTGAAAGAATTTTCAGGTTGATAATCAACTATTTGGCCACTTCATAAACTCATCCATGCTGGACATAGAGCATCAAAGTGGGACTTAAACTCAGCAGTTTCTGACTCAGAGGCAGGGACACTACCCACTGTGCCACAAGACCTTCCTCTTTTAAGTAGTAGACCTCCCTTGAGTGTATGAGCCTGTGTGACACACTTCTACCTTTTATTGATGGGTATGTGGCATGCTGTTGGATTTGTAATCCTGAGATCTACAATAATATTTAAATTCAACTATAGTAATTGGACATTTTAATTTCATTGAATTCAATAAAATCTGAAATAAAATTGCTAGCATCAGTCATGGTGACTATAAATCTACTGTATTGTTCTAAAAACCCAGCTCATTTGCTAATGTCCTTGTGCAGAAGGTGAAGTCGCATCGGATCAGAGGTGAGCTGGCAAGGTGGATACAAAGTGGGTCAGTCAAAGAAGACAGAGGGTAGCAATGGAAGGGTGTGTTTCTGGATGGAGGGCTGTGACAAGTGGCATTCCTCAGGGATCAGTGCTGGAATCTTTACTGTTTGTAATATAAATAAATGATTTGGAGGAAAGTGTAATTGGTTTGATTATTAAGTTTGCGGTCGACACAAAGATTGGTGGATTTGCAGATATCGATGAGGACCGTCAGAGGATACAGCAGAGTATAGAGAAGTTGGAGATCTGGGCGGAGAGATGGCAGATGGAGTTTAATTTGGACAAATGTGAGGTAATACATTTTAGAAGGTCTAAAACACATAGGGAATTTACAGTAAATGGCTGAACCCTTAAGACTATTGACAGGCAAAGGGATCTGATTATACAGGTATAGAGACCACTGAAAGTGGTAATGCAAGTGGAGAAGAAAGTCAAGAAGGCATACAACATGCTTGCTGTCATTGGCCGGGGCATTGAGTTTAAAAATTGGCAAGTCATGTTACTTTACAGAAGCTTAATTAGACTGCACTTCGAATATCGTGTTCAGTTCTGGTTACCATCATCTCTGATGGTCCTCGTCGTTACCTGCAAATCCACCAATCTTTGTGTCATCCACAAGCTTACTAATCAAACCAGTTACGTTTTCCTCTAAATCATTTATATATATTACAAACAGCAAAGGTTCCAGCACTGATCCCTGAGGAATGTCACTTCTCACAGCCCTCCACTCAGAAATGCACCCTTCCACTGCTGTCTTCTTTGACTGAGCCAGTTTTGTATCCACCTTGCCAGCTCATCTCTGATCCCATGCAACTTCACCTTCTGCATAAGGACATTAACAAATGAGCTGGTTTTTTAGAACAATACAGTAGATTTGTAGTCACCATTACTGATGCTAGCAATTTTATTCCAGATTTTATTGAATTCAATGAAATTAAAATGTCCAGAAAGATGTGAAAGTTTCGGAGAGGATACAGAAAAGATTTACCAGAATGTTGCCTGGTATGGACGGCAATAGCTATGAGGAAAGATTGGAAAATCTTGGTTTGTTCTCACTGGAACAACAGAGCTTGAGGGGCAAACTGATAGAAGTCTACAAGATTATAGAGGCACGGAAAGAGTGAATAGTCAGAAACTTTTTCACAGGACGGAAGAATCAATTACTAAGGGATGCAGGTTTAAGGTGCAAGGGGCAAGATTTAAAGGAGATGTACGAGGCAGATTTTTTATACAGAGAGTAGTGGGTGCCAGGAAGTCTTTGTCAGAGGAGGTAATTGAAGCGGATATAATGGTGACTTTTAAGGAGTGTCTTGACAAATACATGAATAGGATGGGAATAGAGGGAAATGTTCCCTGGAACAGTAAGAGGTTCTAATTAAGTCGGGCAGCATGATCGGTACAGGCTTGGAGGGCTGAAGGGCCTGTTTCTGTGCTGTAATTTTCCTTGTTCTTTGTTCAAAGGAAACCTGCTGTCCTTACCGGGCCTAGTCTATTTGTAACTCCACACTCAAAACAACTCTTAATTGCCCTGCAGAATAGTCAGCCATGTGGCTGAATCAAAACCATTATGGTGGACTGAAACAGTTCAAGGAAACACCCTTTTAAAGGCAATGAAAAATGGGCAATCAGTGCTGGCCTTGTCTGAAGCACCTACATCCTGCAAATGAATGAAATATCTACCTATCGCGATTTGGTTGCATCTACCTAAAACAATCTGACACATTTTATCTCTTTATTGGAGACGCATTTCTTGATTATCTTGAGACACTAGTTACAGTAATCTTATACCTTCAATCAGAAAAGTAATTAAACAAATAGAATTAAACTAGGAATTGAAGACTAAAACCGGTAGCTTAAAATTTGAGATCTGATACCATCATATTATCAAATATCGTTATATATGTCATTATCATATCTCTTTATAAATTATACCATATCATGTCATATAGCTTTATCCTTTCCAATGAAAAGACATCAGTTTTCCTAGGATGGAGAAAGCTAGCACGAGGGGACACAGCTTTAAATTAAGGGGTGATAGTTATAGGATGGATATCAGAGGTAGGTTCTTTAGCCAAAGGGTGGTTCGGGAGTGGAATGCCCTGCCTGCAGCAGTTGTAGATGCGCCAAGTTTGGTGGCGTTTAAGAGGTTAGTTGATAAGTATATGGAAGAGAAGGGAATGGTTTAGTTTGGAGGGTGATTGCTTTTTTTTCATAATTGGTCGGCGCAACATCGAAGGCCGAAGGGCCTGTTCTGCGCTGTAATGTTCTATGTTCTATGTTTGTGAACCAACCTGAAAGAGACATCTCAGAAGAGTTCTCCCCAGGAAAGAAATTATTCTTTATAACTGCCAACTCAATGAAGCATTCCTGTGGCACAATGGCATAGTGATTATTACTGTTGTCTCACAGTGCAAGGGACCAGGATTAATTCCAGCCATGGATATCTGTCTGTGTGGGTTTCCTCTGGTTTCTTTCCACAGTGCAAAGATGTGCTAGTCAGATAGATTGGCCAGGCTAAATTGTCCTTTACTGCCCAAAGATGTGCAGGTCAGATGGATAAGCCATGGGAAATGTGTAGGGTTACAGGGATGGGACAGGGGGAAGAGGACCTGTTTAAGCTACTCTCTGTCAGAGAGCCAGTGCAGACTCGATGGGATGAATGGCCTCTATCTGCATTGTAGGGATTCTATGATTCTATGACATAGGGTTCAAATGAATGGATCGGTTTAACCTCTCAGACCATTGTCAACAAGGAGATTGCCTATACGTCTGAATAAAGCAAGATATCTTTACACCCTGTTCAAGGCCTATGGTCCTGATAGTTATTACTACAATTAGTAAGAATCTTGAGTCTCTACAGCTATTATGGTTTAATTAGTACTAGCTCTTCCCCCCCCTAGTAACCAATGCAGGCTGACTCAATTTGGGGGACGCACTCTTACAGTATTTCTCCTACAGTCAGCAATTTTAGTTTTGAACATAGAAACAGGATTTTCTGACCTCGCTTGCTCCAAGACTAGAAAATCCAGCCCAAGGTCAAGCTTAGCATGATCAAAGAACAAAGAACAAAGAACAAAAACAGCACAGAAAACAGGACCTTTGGTCCAACAGGCTTGTGCCGCCACCTCAATGTTCCCACTTCTACCCATGATCTCTGTCTATGTTTATAGATCTATGCGTTGGAACCAAATTTGTGAGACAATTTAGGGAGAATTTGTTTTGCCAATCAGCCTAAGAGCACATCTTTGGGGTGTGGGAGGAAACCGGAGCACCCAGAGAAAACCCATGCAAGCACGGGGAGAATGTGCAAACTCCCACAGACACAGGCCCAAATCCATGTACCTGCGCAGCACAGCGATAGTCACTGAGCTGTTGTGTTGCCCATCAACTGGTCCAGTTGAAGCCTACACTAACGATGTGAAGCACGAGGCTACTCTCGAAAAATCCAAGAGCAGCCCTCTCATGTGTATGCCCCTTGTGAGACAACAAGGCGGACCGAAGTGCCTGTAGGATAAAACAGAAATACATCAATATCATGGACAATTTATACACTTCCCAAGGAACTCCCAAGGGTCATGATCCCCATTTTAAATCAGTTTTCTATATCCCTCCGTTCCCATTCTGTTCATGTGCCCATCTAAGTATCTCTTAAATAACTCCAGAGTGCCTGCCTCCACTCTATCTCACCGTCTGCAATTCCCTTGGCGGATGGGACAGGGAAATCCCACTCCATATCATAATTGACCACAAGCACTTTTCTGAAAAATTAAATTCAATTTCAGCTAATGAATCATCCCTTGAATTCATACATAATTTGCCATTTTCAAACCTTTGTCTATTTTGGATGTTACAAAGTCACCTCATATCACAGCATTGGTGACACACAGTTGTGGGGAATAATCAATGACCACTAAAGGAACAAGCAGAAAATAAAACTATTCCCCGTAGACACTAAAGGATAACAGCTATGGAAGAGTAGGGTTTTTTTTATTGATTTTCTTTTTTCTCTCGAATTGAAAATTCTGCTGCACCTGCAAAATAAAAATTGTTTTCCAGCACACTAAATATATCTGAAAGTTTTTTTTTAAGTGAAAGCCTTTTGAAGAAAGATTAGCTTTACATTCAGTTTTAGAAGCAAGTGCATCAACTGCCAGCTGTTGTCCAATATAAGTAAATCTTCTGTCACCTCCAATTTTTGTAGAAGTCCAAAAAGCTGACACTTCAAATTTAATTCCAGTTGGAGGTCTACTCAGGCACGTCAATGGTAAAGACATCTTTGAAAGACTCCTTTTTTATCATCACTGAAACATTTAGGACAGAGTAAGCCAGCCGTTCATGCCCCACTGCAAGCGAGGATGGAGAATTTGGCATTCAGAGATTCCCACTGGCGTGAATGGTCGGAAAAGTCCAAACTTGGTGTCCAATTTGAAATGGATGGAACTTTCTTCTCAAAAAACTAAGGATATGATCTCATAACTTTGCCCTGCCTGTTCTTCAGCGAGGCAAGGTGGTACAATCGGGTGAGAAGCGAAAGATGAGAAATGTACCCATCTCTCAATCGTACTAGCTCTGTTTTGCCAGTGAAATCAGCTTTGCGCCAGAAAGAGCATAAAGCTGATTTAAGCATTTTTGACATGATTTACATCCATTAGTGAGTCTCAGACACTATTGTTTGGGTTTGCTTGCGCTTACCTCCTCGCTGGTATAACTTCACACCGAAGCACCAAAGGAGGCTAGATGTGATGGCCTCCTGGGGGAATCAGAGGCCATTTAAGTCCCTAAGTGGTCAGTGTCAGGGCTGAGCTGTGCCCAATGGGCAATGCCAACTTGGCACTTTCCATCAGGCACCCTGGCAGTGTTCGCCAGGCACCCTGGCACTGCCCACTGGGCACTAGAACTATACCTGGGGCAGTGTCAAGGGTTGGGGCCTGAGTGGGTGTTGGGGCTATGATGGGGAATGCAAAGAGGGAATTGTGCAGAAGTGGTGATTGGAGAAGGGTGAAGTTCTGCAGGGCTGGTGAGTGGGATGGAGAGGGAAATCTGCAGGGGGGTGTTATTGGTGGGTGTGGGATGGGTGTGTAGAATGGCACAGGGAGCAAAGAGTGGGGAGGGGCTCGCTGTCTGGAAAGGAGATGGGGAGGGAGAACAGCACTGGGGTTATCAGGAGGGGGAGTAGGTGTTGTTTGTTGGGGTAGGGGGGGCAAAGGGGTTTGCATGCAGGAAATCCCCCCCGTGCACTTGGACTTCAAGGTGCCTGCACCATGGTGCCTCTAAAACCCAGACGCCGACTTCACCATAAGATCACTCCCTAAGTGTCATAACAGTGAAAATACTAGGATGTTCCACTCGAGTTTCGCCTCCATTTCACCTCCATCCATGGATATCGGGATTCTGCGCAGCCTCCCTCTTCATTGGCAGCAAGTTTACCCTCTCTTGCATGGGTCACTAGCCTCATGTCATCGGGGCTCTCTTGATGGGTCACCTTGCAAGACCCCAGTGTCCACTACTGCATGATCCACCCCTGCATGACTATCTCCCCTGCATAGACCCCACCCCCCCCATCACTGATCCCCGTTAGATCCCACCCTCACTCAGGGACTCCTTTGGCACTGGCCCTATCATACTGGCAGTTCTCAACTGGCATTGCCTGGGTGTTCAGTGGCTACTGCCCATGTGTACTTCCTGATGGGTACTGTCGGCTGCCATCCCCCCAACCACCCGGGGATTCAATGGCCTTTGAGCCCCCATAGAGTAATGTCCTGTCGGAGATGTGGGAACATTCTAAAAGGGGACACTGATCTTCTAATAAGATTGAAATCCAGTCAATCGCATGCTCATCCAGCCTGCGCCATTATTGGCACACTCTGGTTTGTGCCAGTAGAAAGGAGCTGGACAGATTGCAAACCATTTGGTGCCAGATGTAGAACCGATTTTTAGGCCTATACTATTATCCAGAATCTGCATGACTTGCAGCAGCCGCAGCGAGATCAGAAAATCACCCCCAAGCTCTCAGCTAAAGATTATCTATCATCAGCTCCCCTTGTATGCAACCTTCGCAATTATCATTCCTAAAGAGAGCAGTGAAAAAAGTTTAGATCCTGTATTCTGGCAGTATATAGTCTCCTGTCAGACTGTGATATGAATGATCTTACCAGCTTCATATTAATACAATTCTGAAATTAAAGTGCTATAAATAGACCCCACAATCAGTTTAGATCAGTGAATATGTAATGTTGTAGTGTATCAATGAATGCTCAATCTTGGATTTAGGTGTCAGACTTCAGGCTTGATGTGAATTCACAGAAATAAGGAGGAAACTGTGGAAGAATTGTACCATAATTTAAGATAAAGGAAGGGTCTGAAAGACTTTATTTAATATGTATATCTAAGTGGAATATTTTAGTAATTGAGTGTTGCCGTCTTGTTTTTCGGATAAACAAATGAAAATTCTTTGAATGATGGAGTAAAATTCGTCCAGGCAGATGCCATTTTATACAGTGATTTTATATTTCGAAATGGGGACCATAATGGATGCCAAGTATCATAATTGGAAGTGTGCAGGATGCCATGTGGATACAGAGATTTGCACATACATGGCAATTGATTACTGGCAACATACAAATCAACAAGATCATGGCACAGATTATGTGCAATGCTGACTTGAAGCTCATATGAACATTTTACAACTCCATGCTCCAGCCAGTCCCCCCACTTAACATCACACTGTGTTACATTACTTGAAGATCATCTGTAATCTATTCTGCCAGCACTATATAAGAGGTCATTGCTGGATTATTTCTTCCAGCTGCTGGTCCACTTATGCATAAAGCATATGGTTGTAAACTTGGTCTGATGTCTCCAAGAATTGAAGATCAATCCCCAGAACACTGTTCTGATTTGATCTGATTTATTATTGTCACAAGTTTACAATGAAAAGTATTGTTTCTTGCACACACTTCACAGGCAAAACATACCACTCAGAGTATATAGGGGAGAAGGAAAAAAGACGTTACAGAATCTAGTGTTGTAGGGTAAAGAGAAAGGTCAGCTTAATATATCTAATAGGTCCATTCAAAAATCTGATGGCAGCAATGAATAAGCTGTTCTTCATTTGGTTGGTATGTGTTTTCAGATCTTTGTACCTTTTTTCCCATTGGAAGAAGATGGAAGAGAGTATGCCTGGAGTGCGTGGGGTTTTTGATTATGCTGGCTGCTTTCCTAAGGCAGTACGAAATGTAGACAGAGTCAATGGATGGGAAGTTGTTTTGCATGATTGACTGGGCTATATTCACAATTCTTTGTAATTTCTTGTGGTCTTAGGCAGAGCAGGAGCCTTAGCAAGCTGTAACACAACTTGAAAGGATGCTTTCTAAGGTGTAAAAACTGGTGAGAGCTGTAGTAGACATGCCAAGTTTCCTTAGATTTCTGAGAAAGTACAGGTGACGGTGGTCTTCCTTAACTATAGTGTCAGCATGGAGGGACCAGGACAGGTTGTTGATCTAAACACATAGACGTTTGAAGCTCTCGAACATCTCCAATCCTGGAGAACAATTATTAGGAAAGGAAAAAAGATTGTTTTGGTTCCTCCTACAGTCCGAAAGATGTGCCGATTAGGTGCATTAACCATACTAAATTCTCCCTCAGTGTATCCAAACAGGCGCCAGAGTGAGGCAACTAAGGGATTTTCACAGTAACTTCATTGCAGTGTTAATGTAAGCCTACTTGTGACACTAATAAATAAGTTTTAAAAATTTGAACTTCATTATTGCTGGGTCAAAATCCTTGAACTCCTTTCCTAACAGCTTTGTACCATGATGAGTTTCATGGTTGTGCTGACAGAGGTGACAACCTGTTCCATATTGGAAAGAATGGGCTGCAAGCTCTGCATGATGCCTCATCAGAGTTGGAAGTTGTGAAACTATCCATTTCATGAACTGGGCACTATTAGAACCCATTGCATGGATCATGAGGTAGGCAGTTTGGCCAGTGCTAGGGTATGAGTTTTAAAATGTTATTTATGGAATTGTTCCTTAAGGCTGTTGCAATTTATAAGCTTAACATTGTACACTAAATAGCTCAATAATAGCATGAACATGGTACATTTGAGAAAACAAGTGTGTTTACAAAGGCACAAATGGTGGTTAGTGGAAGATTTAAAATTTAATATAAGTTTCAAAAAGACCAGCTCACATCTGCCTATTTGACTTCAAAGCAAGTGATGGAAAATGTGAAATTTCATGCTGCAAATGAAAATAACACGGTGTTAACTTCAAAGATTCATATGACAAGTTACACTTAACAGTTCATTGGTGACAAATTCATCTCACCTTTGTTGTCCCCAGATGAAAAAGTGTTTGCATTCACACCTCTTGTAGAGCCAGTATCTAATCTATACTTCCAGCATAATGCCTGTAGACACTGAATTGGATGGCTACATAGAGAGCTGTTTTGTGGACTGCTGAATATCAATGGACAGTCATTGCTGTTCTCAAGTGCTGGAAAACTGGACAGAAATCCCCAAGAGATTAATATCATATCCTGAAAATGTCTGTGCTTATATAGTTGTGTCAACAAGGTTACAAGAGCAATGGTAAGTACATAGCCACCTAGGATGCATTGTGAGGCATCATGCAACAAACTCATATTGAAACTGGCCATGGTGGCGGAAAGAAGACTCATTAGAATCTTTCTGAAGAATATGCTAACATCCCAGGGTCTTGTATAGAAAAGTGCATCTGTCACTGTGAAAGATACATAGAAACACATTGCAGGCAAGGCTTCCAGAAGTGTCACACATGAGTTATTACTCATCAAGACCTTGAAAGCTTGAAAGCTGATCTTCACTGCAATAGTGCCTGTTACAGTCATAAGGCCTATGACAATGTTGACCAGTGCTTACATATTGTGTTTGTGCTTTTTTGGGAGGGGTAACATTGATGTATAAACTATTTGAATTGTTTGGATGTGTTCTGAATGAAATATAACAGAATATAAACCAATGAGTTTGAAAGATTTGGATGCCATAATTAGTCTAAAGTGTACATGGAATGAAGGTACGTTATGCATGTATGAAATGTTTTTTTTGTGTTCTAATCAATGATGAATATACATCACTCCTCTATTCAAATGATTGGATATAATACTAAATGATACATAGCCAACATTAAATTAAGAGACTTTATATTTGTGAATAAAATTTTATTTTATATTTTGCAAATTTTCCAATGCAGGTTTTCCAGTGCTTATTCCAAGAACTGACTGATCAAACTGCCTATTTCTTAGGCACCCAGATGGGCAGTTTGATAAATTCTGTGTAACACTGACACCTCAATGTTGATTTACATTGTATATACACGTTGCATGTTTTCCAATGTATCAAGCATTTGATTTGGTATGTTCACCTGCCTTCTTCTGTAGTCTGGGCCATCTAATACCATT
This sequence comes from Sphyrna mokarran, assembly GCA_024679065.1. Lineage (NCBI taxonomy): Eukaryota > Metazoa > Chordata > Chondrichthyes > Carcharhiniformes > Carcharhinidae > Sphyrna > Sphyrna mokarran. The sequence goes on along the minus strand of JAGIQG010000011.1, from coordinate 68,200,904 downwards.
GCAGCAGAAATACTTTGCAACCTTACCCTGAGGCATACTGACACCTCTCATGTCCTACACCAGCATTGGCATTCAGTCACTTGCCATATGCAGACCCTATCTCTGTGATATCCATTAAAGTACAAAGTCTCTAAGCTGGTGCTTGTGAGAGTAAAACCAAGCAGTGGAATCTCTTTAACATCTGGCTGGGAAGCTTCCAGTTCTTGAGTATCTTAGACAAAAAAAGGAAAAGACTTGGATTTGCTGAGGAGAAAGGAGAGAGTAAGGAATTCATGCTTATATAATTTGCAGGATGAGGGAGGAGTGGAAAGAGAGAAGGAAGGTTAAGGCTGCGATGACCCTCATCCCGTCAATGACTATGGTTTAACAATGTTACTTTTCATGGTAGTCAGCAAGGTCTTCTCCATAGGGGTCAAAACGTTCAGGCTGACACCTCTTGTCATGCAGCATTTCTTTCCCATAAGACGAAGGGACTTGTCTCAGAATATGCTGCAATATGTTTGGGTTATGTGGCAAATAGCTTTCAGTATGTATGAGTTGTGAGTGTAAGGTTTGTTAATGACCTGTAAGGGTGAGGGGAAACAAATGAAGTGAAGAATTGACTATTAACTAACAGAGATTATTGGTAGTGTGTGTGATGGAATTGCAAGTGAATAAAGCTAGTGATGTACTTGGTAGGATCTTCCAGATTGAACTTACCTTGACAGTTCATCTCGAATCATTAATTTCTTCCTCCACCGCATTTCTGTGCCTGAAGCGAAACTCCTGAAATTGATCTCTGCTAATTCTTCTTTCCATTGGCCATAAGCATTACCTGGAGAGTCTCCTGCTGCCTAACGGATTCAGGACAAATCTGTCTTTCAACTTCTTGCACCTCAGGCTAAAGTGCAAGTGTAGAAAACTTGGGTGCATACATTCACATGGACCATTCCTGGAAGTTATCAGATTCAGCTTTCAAAGGATCCTCCACTTCTTACAGCCACAATGCACTTTCCCTTTTTAAGAGTTCATGGTTAGCTTCATCTGTTGAGGATAGAACTGCATTTCAATTACTTTCCAGAAACTAACCACAAGAACTTTATCCTGTCTTATAAATGACTTGACAATTATTTCACTGAAAATGTACACTTTTTTCCTATTCCCATACCCCAGCATGTCTTCCATTGCAGTGATATAACGTCTGAATCTTGTGAATTGTGGCATGGAGGATCTATCAGATACATCCTAAGCTAATAGCTGTGTACAGTTACAAATGTGAATTAATCTGCAGAGAAGGCAAAAATGCAAGACTCACTGTTCTCATTACCCAACGAAAGATATTTTGAAGCAGCTAATATTTCTCCGTAATTGCTGCCAAAATTAAATATATAAACAAGTTGCACTGTACTTCATTACCTTGATCAGTACTCCAAATGGCGTATTTGATCAGAGGCTGGTTAAGCATAACTGTATCTTAGTAACAAAAACATCGTGCCTATGTTCCAGAGTACAAAGAACTCATGAGCAATGACACATCAAATGTAATTTGCATACTCGGTCAAAAGTATCCTTTTGTGCTTTCATGTCAGTTTGTGAAGCAGCAGCATCTGAAGCTGAGACATTGAGAGTGGGTACATTGCTTTTAATATTTCTCAGGGCATCGCACTAATTTATTTTCTAAATGGACAATTTTATGCTAAGATGTGCAAAAGTTGACTACAGATGGCAAAATTTAAGATTATCAGTTGTATTCAATCATGCATTGATGATGTGTTAATGCATTGCCTTCGCCTGGGTGACTGATCTCCAATTGCTTATGCATTATCTGAGCAGCAGCACGTTGCTGATGAGAAAGTTGCCTTCAGGTAATATATGTCTCAGGGTGGCTAGCCTCATTGATCAACAAGTGACAACCTCAAGCATTTAGAAGATCCCTTTGCAATTTATTTCAATACTAAAGTGCTACAGTGATAACAGTAAGTTTCATCATTGATTAATTAAATGCATGTTAAGTCGCAAGACCTCCAATAACCCAGCATCCTACTGCAAAAGCTCAACTTCGTAATTCTGCAGTCAAGTGAAGATTCTGCATTTTCTAATGCCAAAACAAACTTGTGATGAATGCCCATTAATGACACTTGAGTTATTTTAAAACAGCTGCCCTTTTCACAAATTTTTGCTCAGTGATAAACACAAATAATTATTGCTAAATCAAAAGCTGTGATGCTCCCCAAAATAACATAAAATTAAGATTAATTAAATAGCTCCAAACTCATTTTGTTTTTATCATGAACAATAGGTAAAAGAAGCAAGTGTAGAATAAGAGTATTTTAAAGTTTATATCGTTTATTTGTTAGTAAGAAATAAGGCTTACATTAACACTGCAATGAAGTTACTGTGAAATTCCCCTATTCACCACACGGTGCCTGTTCAGGTCAATGCACCTAACCAGCATGTCTTTCAGAATGTGGGAAGAAACTGGAGCACCTGGAGAAAACCCCAAGCAAACACAAGGAGAACGTGCAAACTACACACAGACAGTGATGCAAGCCAGGAGTCAAACCCAAGTCTCTGGCAGTATGAAGCAGCAGTGCTAACCAATATTGATGAGACTTTAAAAAATACCTTTTCTCTAAATAGTATTAATGTCAAGCTAAATAATCTACCTTTTTTGCTCTTCTAGATAAGAGTAGGGGACATAAACTTTGAATCAGTAAAAATGACTTCAAGCAAGTATTAAAAAAAACTATAAAGAGTGGTAAATATTTGCCACAAAATGTCACGCAATATTCGAGACTAAAACATTCTGGATGTTTATATTGCATAATCAGAGAGTTCCATGCAGAAAAATGTCTTGTCCTTGACCTTACCTACACCCTGAATTCAATCATTTTATCTTTAAAATAATCATTTTGAATGCCAATAGCTGAAGTTAGGTTTAATTATGTGTAACATAAGGCAATGGAGATTAAATTAGGCCTTCACACACGAACTTTGAAAACTGAGTTGAAGACTTGGCTCTTACCTCAGTGACGATAGAGAAGCTTTTTATATTTCTCTTAAAAATATGAAAGGTTGCACAGTTTTAACTAAAATAACCATGAAAGGAAGCACTTACATAAAAGAAACAAAAGCGTGGTAAACCAAAGATTTAATTCTCAAATCCCTTTTCAGTGCAAGTACTGATAGATAGGATAATAAAAAGACCAATGACATTTTGGGTTTTTATAAATAGGAGATTGGAACACAAATATTGATAAATGCGTGTATTTGAAGTGTTGTGCACAATACTGACTTCCTCATTATAGTTAAAAGATTAATGCCATAAAGAACATACAACATGGATTTACCAGAGGTTAACAGGGATGAGGAATTGAGAAGAGATTTAAGAAATTGGGGCTATTTTTACTACAGCAGAAAATACCAAAAGGAATTATACTGGAGATTTTTAAATTCTGAAACATTTGAAAAAATTAAACAAAACGAGACAGATTTCCTCTGGTTTGGAATTGACTGATGTATGTAATTAAATATAAAAAGGGAGTAAAGAGATAAAGTAGAAAAAAGTGTCTTTTTGCAGAGGGTTGTTCAAATATATTCCAGAGGGAGTTGTTAAGTCAAAGACCATTCCACTGTTTCAGGAAAGTGCAGCTAAATATTGGAAGTAAAGGATGATACATAATTAAAGGCAGTAAGCTATGCACAGGTCTGATTGTTCGAGCAAAGTGCAGAAATAACGGGCTGCAAATTACTTGGGGGCATGGGGGGCTTGCCAACCCTCCCAAGAGGCAAAGTTAACGGGAAGCTGACTTGCCAGCCTACCCCACAATCCTAACGCGCTGTGGGCAGGTAAATTGCCCATTCTTCCGCCAGTGAGGAGGAAGTCTTACCCTTAGGAACTGCCAGACAATCAGATTGGCTGGCAGCTCCAAGAGTCATTATGTAGAGATGCTGGCGTTGGACTAGGGTAAATACAATAAGAAGTCTCACAACATCAGGTTAGAGTCCAATCAGTTTATGCGATAGTAATCTCACAAGCTTTCGGAAACGGTGAACCTTCCACATACCTGACAAAGGAACACCATTTACGAAAGCTTGTGAGATTATTATCAAATAAACTGGTTGGACTCTAACTGGTATCGTGAGACTTCTTACTGTGAAGAGTCCCAGCGATGTCAAGAGCGCAATAGTGGTTATTGGTGGGATTGTAACATATCCCAAGATGAGGAGTCCAATAGATCCTGGAGCATGGTAAGTCCAGGATCTTGGGTAGGAAGGGTTCAGCCAGTTCGTAGAATCATAGAACTCTACTGTGCAGAAGGAGGCCATTCAGCCCATCAAGTCCACACCGATCACAATGCTATCCAGGCCCTACACCATATCTCTACATATTTACCTGCTAATCCCTATAACCTACACATCTCAGGACTCTAAGGGGCAATTTTTAGCATGGTCAAACAACTTAACCTACACATCTTTGGACTATGGGAGGAAACTGGAACACCCAGAGGAAACCCAGACAGACATGAGAATTTGCAAACTTCACACAGATAGTGGCCCAAACTGGGAATTGAATTGAAATCCCGGGAGCTGTGAAGCAGCAGCGCAAATCACTGTGCCATTGTACCGTTTAGGAAGGGTAGTGCTGGGTTATGATGAGCAGGCAGGCAGAAATGAAGGGGGCTACTTTTTTAGGGGGGATTGCCTCTAAAAATCTTAAATATGCCCCATTCCTTCCCCGCTTTCATAAAGTTTGTTTTTATACAACTTTGTAAGGTATGTACACTATATTACCAGGACCAATTGTCTGGTTAACAAGCTTAACTGACTCTTGATTATTTATTTAAATATGGTGTCCACCTACTGTGTAAAGCAGGTGAGCTGAGGTATGATGGGAAGATGATGGGGTTGGTATCTGCCATATTTTACATGATCCCCCCCCCCAACAACATCAAAAACAAGTGTGGAGAAGGGCACATAAAATCCAGCTCAATGTGCTGAACACCCTGGTCTATCATCTCATAGCACATTCTGATCATTCAAAGAACAATAAAAAGTGCAACTTCTTTTCCAATGAAAAGAGGAAATTTGGTTATGCATGTGTTAAATCAATTATACTTTAACAATGAGCAGAAAAAAAAGGTCAAAAGCAGAAGAGATTATGAAATTAGAAGTGCTTAATTCGACCATAACTGCAAAGGACCTTCAGAAAATCACGATCATTAGTTTGTCATCAGGAACTTTGTAGATTTTAGTAATTCCGGAGGCATTAGCTGGAAATAGATATGAATGTTATTGTCGATAAGAAATGCTTCTTAACTAATGGGGAACCTCATTTATATGCTTCCACTTCACACAAATAATACACTGTATCCTTTGTTACTCTACGTACTGAAAATGCATTATCTTTATTACTCCATCAACGAGAGTTATTGAATGGGAAGGTATGGAAAAATTGGATGACAGGTCACCTTGGCCCATATGTGTTATCTAATTACAGGGAGTTGAGAACAGGTTTCTTGGCCATTAGCCAGCGTGTAACTTGAATAATCTGAAAAAGATGATATCATAAAAACATTGAAATATGTTCCCATTAAATATAGCTCCTGGAACATGAGAAATATTTCTGAAAATTTTATAATTTCTTATAAAATTGGACACTCTTTAAAATTGTTTGATAAAACATTGGATAGTAATATCTATGAAGTATTCAAGTGTATGATTCTCAGAAAGGGCGATGATGCTTTGCAGGCACTTTGATTTGGAGCCATTGACTCAAGCGAGACTGGAAGATGCTGCCCGAGGTCAGTGGACATTTCCATTGTCTGCCCCTCGCCCATTCCAATTCCATGGTGAGCTGGGTGGTAGGATTCCAGCGATTATGTTTTTGATAGCAAACCACTTTAGCTGGAATTCTCCAGGAATCTGGGAAGACCCACCATTGGACCATATTCAGCTTCCAGATCTCAGCTGGGTGGATAGTGCGACCCTGGGAATAATTTTTTGTGTGTTGGCCAATTCAGAGGCTGCCACAGGGATGAGCATCCGATCAAGAATGGTGACCCACACTTCAGCATTGTCAACCAGTCAAAAAGCTAGTCTCTCAACAGCATCTCCTTCACCATCAGTAAAGGTGACCACGATTGAAGTTTCTGGCATAAGGAGAGGGCTTCTCTGTGTGACAGTGCACTCAGACTTTTTTTTATTGTGCTGGTGGGCGATGTCAGTAATATGCCAGTGTGGATGGTAAGAGGTTGTTTAATTAAATGCTTAACTGAATGAATTATTCACACACCTCCAGTTAGCAAGGTCTGCAAGACATAACAGGCAACAAGATGAAGCTCCAATTCACCTCTCTCTGATGAGTTCAATGGATTCTATGTCCATTTTGAGCAAGAGGTCAGCGAGAGCATGTCCTCCACCTTGGAAGCCTTGGATATATCTGAGATCAATGTTGCAGATGTCAGAACGGCTTTCTTGAAGGTCGACCCATGGAAAGCAACTGCCCAGATGGGCTGCACCTGCACAATAAAAAAAAGTCTGAGTGCACTGTCACACAGAGAAGCCCTCTCCTTATGCCAGAAACTTCAATCGTGGTCACCTTTACTGATGGTGAAGGAGATGCTGTTGAGAGACTAGCCTTTTGACTGGCTGACAATGCTGAAGTGTGGGTCACCATTCTTGATCGGATGCTCATCCCTGTGGCAGCCTCTGAATTGGCCAACACACAAAAAATTATTCCCAGGGTCGCACTATCCACCCAGCCGAGATCTGGAAGCTGAATGTGGTCCAATGGTGGGTCTTCCCAGATGAACACTCAGATCCTGCATGGATCAGCTGACAGGGGCCTTCGCAGACATTTTCAATCATGCTTTACAACAATTTGAGATCCCTATCTGCTTCAAGAAGACGACCTTCATCCCAATACCAAAGAAAAGCCTTAATGACTATTGTCTGATAGCTCTGACATCCATCATTGTGAAGTGCTTTGAAAGATTAGTTATGACATGAACCAATTCCAGCCTCCCGGACTGCCTGGATACACTACAATTCACCTACTGCATCAACAGGTCGACAGCAGATGCCATCTCCCTGGCCCTGCACTCAACTTTGGAACACATTGATAACAAACATACCTATGTCAGACTCCAATTTATTGACTGCAACACAGCCTTCGACAACGTTATTCCTAAGAAACTCATCTCCAAATCCCATAGCCTGGACCTCGGCTCCTTCCTCTGCAACTGGATCTTGAACTTACTAATGCACAGACCACAATCTGTAAAGATTGGCAACAACACCTCCTCCACGATCATCATCAACACTGGTGTTCCACAAGGCTGAGTTCTCAGTCTCCTAGTATCCTACTTATATAGCTATAATCATGTGGCCAAATTCCCCTCCAACTCAAGTTTCTGAAGACACCACCGTAGTGAGTTGTATCTCAAACCATGACGAGACAGAGCACAGGAAAAGACAGAGAATATGGTGAACTGGTGCAATGACAATAATTTCTCACATAACGTCAACAAAATGAAGCAGGTTGTCATTGACTTCAGGAAACATAATGGGGAACATGCTCCTGTCTACATCGATGGGGATGAAGCAACAATGGTTGAGAGCTTCAGGCTTTAGGTGTCCAGATCACCAATAAGCTGTCCTCGTACCCCCATGTCGAAACTATAGTTAAGAAAGCCCACCAACGCCTCTACTTTCTTAGAAGACTAAGGAAATTTGGCTTGTTAGTTACAACTGTCACCAACTTTTACAGATGAACCATAGAAAGCATTCTTTCTGGTTGTATCACAGTTTGGTATGAAGTCATCATAGAAATCATCATAGAAACCTAACAGCACAGAAACGGTGTCTTTGGCACTTTGAGTCTGCACTGACCACAATCCCACCGAGGCCCTACCCCTAATCCATACATATTTTACCCACTAATCCTCTCTAACCTATGCACCTGTGGTCAATTTGGCATGGCCAAGCTCTCTAACCTGCACATCTTTGGACTGTGGGAGGAAACTGGAGGAAACCTACGCAGACAGGAGGAAAATGTGCAAACTCCACACAGACAGTGATCCAAGGCAGGAACTGAACCCAGGTCCCTGGAGCTGTAAAGCAGCAGTGCTAACCACTGTGCTACTTTGCCTCCTGCTCTGCCCAAGACTGCAAGAAACTACAAAGGGTCATGAATGTAGCTTAATCCATCACGCAAACCAGGCTCTGTCTATACCTTCCACTGTGTTGGCAAGGTAGCCAGCATAACTAAGGACCCCTGCAGCCTGAACATACACTCTTTCACTTTTTTCTGTCAGGAAAAAGATACAAAAGTCTAAGGTCACATACCAGCTGACTCAAAAACAGCTTCTTCTCTGCTGCCATCAGATTTTTGAATGGACCAACCTTGCATTGAGTTGATCTTTCTCTACACCCTAGCTATGATTGTGATACTACATTCTGTACTCTCTCATTTCCTCCTCTATGAATAATATGTTTTGTCTGTGTAGTGCACAAAAAAAAACTTTGTGCTATATGTTAATACATGTGACAATAATAAATCAAATCAAAAATCAAATCACTATCATTCCTACCTCTAAGACTATCCTAAAGCAAGGACAAAACATCACGCTTCCCTCACAATATCTTTTGTGGATATGGTACCAGTCTATCTGCTGCAGGAAAGCTGGTGAAATCCAACCTATTAGACATTGGACACAGGACAGGTATGAGAATTTGTAAAAGAACTAATGTGTGATCCATATTCAAGAAGGGAGACAAGACAGACAAATGCCAGAATTTTACCACCCAGTGCACCACAGGAATCAGAATGGGTGAGATACGGACAATGAGAAAGTCTGTTGACCTAAGATGGGATTTTACAAATCAGAATGAGCAAGGCTATAAAATTCCACCTGAAGAAACCAAAAGAGCTATTAGGATTACTTCTATTCCATGTTAGATAAGAGCATTAATAATCAGGTATAAACTTATAGGCCATTTTTGCAACAATCTTGTTGACAGAGATCAACATTGATTTCGAACATTCTATTTCAACAGCCCTTCCAAACTCCATAAAGAAGTGACAACTCAAGTTGAACTTCAAATATATTGAATGCTGAAACACCTGTCAAAGTTTTGTGCCGAATAGATGGCTAAGCTTAATTTAATGCGATAAAACAATATTATTTCACATATCGCTTATTGGATCTGCTGCTGTGCAATGCAGAATAGAATTTTATCCAATAAATAATGTACTCTAATGCACTTAAAGACATTTTCATTTTTACAATGTTGTTCAGTTTCTTGGCAGCTTGCCAGATGTCAGAAGTGACAATTTGGATGACCAATCAGAGGCTTATAGAACATAGAGCATAGAACACTACAGCACAGAACAGGCCCTTCGGCCTTCGATGTTGCGCCGACCAATATAAAAAGCAACGCCCCTCCAAACTAAACCATTCCCTTCTCTTCCATATACTTATCGTACTTCCATATACTTATCAACTAGGCTTTGCAGCTTGAAAGGAGCATCTATCTGCAGAGAGTGATAAGTGAATGGGGGGCACATTAATGTGAATGAAGTTGAAATAACGAACAGAAATAGCAGCTATGCCTAAAACTATGAATGGCAGGGTGGTGTGGAATAGAGTAGGTGTAGAGATAATGAGGGGAATCCTTCTACTGCCCAACCTTTGTCTGCACCTGGGACCAGGCAGACAGGAAGGACCTCCAGTTCTGTGTAAAGCCAAATCACATGTGCCATTGTGTACCCACCTCCAGGCAGTTAAACTGTCATACCATTATGTTGGCAAACTGCAAGCTGTTTGGAAAATCCTAACTGCCCTCATTCAAGTGTACTTAATGAGTCTAATTGTCTAATTGTCTTATCTATTTCGTGGGAGCTGGTAGCCTTGTGGGCTGCAACCCAATTTTAGCCAGAAAAACAGCATGCTGACAACTGCTGGTATTTCTAGGCTGCTTTAACCTCCATTCCCAATACTGTCAGGGTGCAATAGGTATCCCTTAGTTACAGGAAAGGTTTGTTTGTGATTCAATCAAAGGCAGGAATCAAAAATTTGCAAAAATCAAATATTAAGTCCAAAACTCACATTGAAGAACATACATCTACACAAGCCAAAATAATGCAACCAAAACTAATGCCAAGAAGCAAGGGAAAGAACTGGTCACACCAATGTGTTTTATAAGGGGAAGGGGAAATGATTTGCTATTTCTCGGATTAGATTTCTGCAGATAATTTGAGACTGAAAACGTAAGATCAGCGAGCTTACATCACACTGAAAAATACTAACAGAATTAGTAGATAGGAGACAATTCAAGATAGAAACATTTCTTTTGATTTCCATAAGCTGTCAAGTTTCACAATCATTCTAAAAATATCTAAATTACATGCTAGTTTGCTGCTGGTCTGTTATCTTACACTAATAACTACACTGCCAATGGCAAAAATAAGCAGCATATTGTAACAGCCACCCCATGGAATTCTGGTTTAGCATTTCTGTAATACTCAAATTGCCTTGTAATCCCACTGTAGATTGATCCCACCCAGAAGGTTTCAAAAATGTACTAATGATTTGTTTTAGGCTCTGAGGAATGTGCATTATTCCTGGCTGTTTTCCAAGTTGAAAGAAATGCTACTTCAAGAAAAATGTTTTGCAGCATATACTCAACCATACTGCAATAGGAAGGCAAAATTACATCTCTTAAAGTTCATTTATCAAAAGTAGAATGAAAAGCATTTTGTGCACAAGTGGTAGAGATGAAGAAACATAAATTAACTGAATAAGTTCTCTTAGGATAAGTAATGGCATAGCTTAGGACTGTTCTGTACAATAATGGTTTTAATGTTTTTGAAATGGCTGCCTGTACAAAAAAAAATCAAGCCAACAATTGCTGGGAAGTTGTGACATTCAAATATCCCATAAGCAATTTGCAGAACAATGCAGATAATGCCATGAATTCAATTTCTCTGCAATTTGCTGTAGAATGTTTATTACTTTGTCACTAGCCTTGACAAAGACAACGTAAGTTTGTTCATGCAGATGGCTTCTTGAACCCAAATACAATGATTTGTGACATTGGCCATAATTTTACAACCTCACCCGCCACGGGAATTGGAGCAAGTGAGGGGCGGATAATCAAAAGGCCCGTTGGCTCTGGGTGGGATTTTCCAGTTTCTGGATCAGAGAGGTTGTAAAATCCTGCTCATTATGGCAAACTATTAAAGAATCCATACAGTGCAGAGGGAGGCCATGTGGCAATAGAGTTTGCACTGATTCTCCAACAGGGTATCTCCCACGGGCCCTTTCCAGATAACCACACATAGCTATCCCATCAATCCACCTCACCTGCACATCTTTGGACTGTGAGGGGAAACCGGACTACCCTGAGGAAACCCATGCAGACACGGCGAGAATGTGGAAGCTCCAAACAGACAGTCTCCTCCAGGCCAGAATTGAACCCGGGTCTCCAGCACTGTGAGGCAACAATGCCAACCATTGTGCCCTCGTGCCACCCTGACTTCTTGCCTGAGTCATTTAAGGATAGAAATTAGCATCATTGTGAACACCATTATTAACATGATTTATAGCCCTGATACTCAAAATTGTCTATCCCTAAAGACACTAATGAAGTTGAAGGTAATGAATTGTTCCTACAGGTTTTGTAATATTTATATATGTCTTGACATCCACACACCTTGCAACATTTGCTACTTCATTGAACATCATGCACAATGATTAATCTCCTTGACATATGAAGAATAGGTGCAGAAATAACCTGGTGAATAGCGATTCTAAATTTAGATTATTCGGTCTTGTCCAGGATTCCCTCATCAGAAGAACAAAACGGTAAGAACAAAAGGATTTTCCGATCCTACCTGCCACGGAAATCAACACAGGATGGGACAGATAATTCAGCAGGCTGTTAAGAGATCCATTGACCTCGGGCGGGTAGGACTAGAAGATCCTGTCCATAGTTTCTCTAAATGCCTGCATAGATGATTATTTGAATAGAAGCAATGTACAGAATTATGAAAAAGGCAATAGAATGGAACTACATCATGATACTCATCACAGAGCTAGTGCAGAGCTTGGCACGCCAAATGGTTTCCTTCTGCACTGTAACAAGTCTGACTGAATTCCATAATGATTTAATCTATAATCATATTTTATGTTATAATATTAAAACAGCCATTGATTCAATTATATTAGATGCAAACCATATTTTAATCAAAAGATCAAAAATACATTTAAAAAAATTGATATTGGCATATGAGCACATGGAAGATCAAGCTTTAATACCCACCCTAATCTCCTTGAGTAGTTGGTGGTGAGCCATCTTTATGAATGGCTGCATACCTTGTGGTGAAGATATTCATACTCTATTGTCAGGGAGGGAGTTCCAAACTTTTGACCCAGGAGCAATAAAGGAACAATGATATATGTCCAAGTGAGGAATAGTGTGTGACTTGGATTGGAACTTGCAGATGTTGATGTTTCTATGCAGCTGGAGCCCTTATCCTTCTGGGCACTGGAGTTTGCAAAGTTGAGAGGTGCTGTCAAAGAAACATTGGCACGTTCCACGGTGCATCCTACAGACAGCAAACACTGCAGTCGCAGTGCTCCAGTGCATGTTTTAAGTTGGTGGATCGGTTACTAAACTGGTGAACTGATTCATCCTGGATGGTGGAGAAGCTCCTTGAGTTCAGGGGCATTTGTTGCAGTCAAGACAGGGATTTTTCCTGACTATTTTAAAATTGTAACAGATCTCCAATGGCAATACTAAAGGTTGCAACTGAGAAGCAGCAGTAACACATCAGAGCATGGCCTTCAGTATTAGTTTGCAACTCAAATCCCATAATTGATATAAAGTTTAAAGTTTGTTTACATTACATTAACACTGCAATGAAGTTTCCATGAAAATGCCCTTGTTGATACATTCCAATGCCTGTTCAGGTACACTAAGGGAGAATTTAGCACCTAACCTGCACATCTTTTGGACCGTGGGAGGAAAGTGCAGCACACGGAGGAAGCCCACGCAGACACGGGAAAAGTACACCCAGACAATGGCCCAAGCCAGGAAAACAAAGCTTCTAGAAGATATAGACATTTTCAAACAGAAGCAAAGAATTTTGGGGGAAAATTGAAAATACTTTTATATGTTAATTACATTGCAAATTGTAACACCAAAGTGCAGATGAAAGAACAAGATTGCAAGAAGGTCTGGCACCGTTGCAATTTAAGTATACACACATGCTAAATTCCTTTGTAATAAAACATAAAATTTTGGATAAACTCAGCAAGTCTGGCAACATATGTGTAAGGAGAAACATTAATCTTTTCAGTCCATGTAACTTTTTCAAAGTCATATGCACAACAAATTTGGCGTGTTGGAGTGAAGAAGTTCTTTCAAACTGCTCTAACTGTTGGTTTAGTTTGTTGTATCTCAGTAGGTTGTAGTAATGAGATAATTAAATAATGAAGTCCAATAAGAACCAGATCATTAGGATATGAAGCACTTTCTGAAACATTTATTTTTAAAATGAGAAATGTTGGTAACAGATATATATATAAAAAAATGAAACTTTGGGCAGAATTTCCAAGTCACTGTATTGGGGCCCTCCTGATGGGTCTCCCTGCCTCAGCCCAGACATGCCTATCGACTATTACCTTCTTCATGATCCATCCCTGCATGACTATCCCGCCCGCCCCCATCCCCACATGACTCCCTGTATGACCCTCTATCATAGCACACTGGCCAATCACCCAATCGGGACTGTCCAACAGGCACTACCAGAGTGCCTCGTGGACACTGCTGAGGTGCCTAATGCAGATTGACAACTGCCAAATACAGATTCCTTGATGAGCATTGACTGGCCATGCCCCTGACCACCTGAATGCTTCACTGGCCTCTGAGACCCTCGGTGCGGCCATCACACTTGGTCTCTGCCAAGCCCAAATGCCAGAAGGTTCTATGAGCTGGGAGTCGAATTGGCTAAGCATATTTAATGCTATTTTAAATATGCTGATCAGTCTTTTTTTTAAAGAGCAACACAGCACGGGAAACAGGCCTTTCGGCCCAACGAGCCCGCGCCGCCATCATAACTATATAGTAGCAAATCCATTATCCTATTATATTATTCCTATATAATAACATATATATTATTCCGAATATGGAAAATTCTCACTATAGGGACAATTTGTTTCCCAATCAGCCTAAGAGCGAATTTTTGGGTTGTGGGAGGAAACCGGACTGCCCGGAGAAAACCCACGCAACCACGGGGAGAACGCGCAAACTCCCGCAAACACCGGCCCAATTCCAAGTGTCTGCACAGCCACATCGATAGTCTCTGAGCTGTCATGGTGCCCTTCAGATGGTCCACATAAAGCACTCATTTACGACATGAGGTACCAGGCAACCCATGAATCAACATCCAAGAGCTGTACTCGCACCACCTGCCGAATGCATGCTCAATGTTGGTCAAATATGGACCGAATTACCTGTGGAGAAAAAGCCGTAGTTAAACAGTCCTAATATATCCCTCTATCTGCATACCGCTCATGTGGCTGTCCAAGAGACCCTTAAACAGCCCCAGCGTGCCTGCTCCCACCACCTTACTCGGCAGTGCATTCCACACCCCCACTACCCTTTGTGTGAAAAACTGCCCTCTAATATTCGTCTTATACATAGCCCCCTCACCCTAAGGCCATGACCCCTCGTCCTATCCATTTCTGAAGGTGGAAAAAGTTTACCACCATTTACTCTATCTATACCCCTTATAATCTTATACACCTCTATTAGATCCCTTCTAAGCCGACGTCTTTCAAGGGAAAACAACCCCCGTCTATTCAATCGTTCCTCATAAGACAGTCCTTCCATACCAGGCAGCATCCTGGTAAACCTCCTCTGCACTCTCTCCAAGGACTCCACATCCTTCCGACAGTACGGCGACCAGAACTGGACGCAGTATTCCAAGTGAGGCCTAACCAAAGTTCTATACAACTGCAACATCAAACTCCTACTCTTGTATTCTATACCCTTTTCTATGAAAGCTAACATACTATACGCTTTCTTTATCACCTTCTCCACCTGTGAAGACACCTTCAGAGACTTGTGAACCTGCACCCCAAGTCTCTCTGCGTCTCTATACTCCGAATAGTTTTACCTTTTATCCTATAACTCTTCTACATTTTTCCGGCCAAAATGCATCACCTCGCATTTATCGGGATTAAATTCCATTTGCCATCTATCTGCCCAGTCTACCAACCTGTCTATGTCATGTTGTATTGCCTGACACTGCTCCTCTGTACCCGCCAATCCAAGCATCTTGGTGTCATCAGCAAATTTGCTGATCTCACCACCTACCCCTACTTCCAAGTCGTTTATGTAGACCACAAATAGAAGAGGACCTAATACTGAGCCTTGTGGCACTCCACTAGTGACAGGCTTCCAGCCGGAAAAAGAGCCTTCCACTACTACCCTCTGTCTCCTGCTCCCAAGCCAGTTCTCGACCCTTTCTGGGCACATTCTGAATTATGCCATTAGAAAGAGACCAAGATGATTGCAAACTGTTTAGCACTGGGTGCAAAGCTAATTTTTAGGCCCATATGATATGTTCCGAACTGGTGAAATCTTCGCCAGACAAGGCGAGGTCAGAAAATTGTCTCCTTTGTATCAGCAGATAGGCGGGGGTAAAGTCTTGCCAAGCCTTAATGAAAACAAATCATGTTGTGTTTCTCTTGCACAGTAGCTTAACAAAAAGAACAATGAAATAATGTCCCTGAATTTAACAAAGCTGGGAAAATTATGTTCAGCTTTTCATTCAACGAAGAGGGTTTATGAAAGCTCAGCTCTCAAAAGCCAGTTAATAGCCTAAGGCCCAGATTGCAGGGCACCTCCAAAGTTTATTGTTGAGTTTGTTTTTTCAAAGAGAAACCTAATCCAATTTCTCGTTCCCACATGGTTCATTAACATGCAGGATTGATATAAATGATACAAATGGCTTGTGTGCCATTCATTACTCTTTGAAGTGCTCTGTAAAAATCTTAGGATACTATGACAACGACTATTTCAGATATAACTTCTGTTCAGAATATAGAACTGTTGCCCAGTAACTGTAGAAGATTCAAGACTGATAAAAATAAAACGGAGGACAGTGAACTTCCAGATATTTACTGCATATCATTCAAAAGAAGACTAGACAAAGCTTAAACTGTACATGCTCATTAATACAACAGTTTTCCATTGCTAAATACCTGGTGATTCTATTAATGGCTTAGAAAATGGTCTAGAATGACTTAGAAATGAGATGCGGAGAAATTTTTTCAACTGGAGGGTGATAGGTCTGTGGAATTCATTGCCACAGAAGGCTGTGGAGACCAGATCATTGAGTGCATTTAAGACAGAGATGGATATGTTCTTGATTGATAGGGAATCAAGGATTAGGGGAAAAATTGGGAGAATAGGGCTCAGAAACTTATCAGCTATGATTGAATGCTAGTGCAGACTTGATGGGCCGAATGGCCTAATTGTGTTTCTATATCTTATGGTCTTCTTATGGTCTGCCATTCTGCACTGCAAATATCAATACCGAGTTATCGAGTTCAATTTTTCTCTTTCTTTTTGATGAGCGGGAATAGATCAATATCCATTCAAGCAAAAAACACCAATCAGGTGAGCAAATTAATTTCAGCCACTTGAGATCCATTGGCACATGTAAATTGACTTTTGCAAATTTACTTCTGTGAATTAAACTAATAACCTGTCTTTGACAAATGTTCTGATGGAAGACCTAATTGACACAAAAACACATGGAACATTTTTGGACTTCATTTAAGGAGAAATTCCAAACCCCCAGACAGAAATAAACGCAGTTATTGTCATGAATTTATTGCCCCAATTTTCTTGTCAATGGAACCAGTGCAAACGGAAATTCACTTTTGAAGAAGAACAGCCACATTCTGCAACATGCTATTTTATCTAAATCACTAACTCAATTGCAAAAATGAACAGCTCAGAATATGTAACTTGCTGCGGCAATGGATAAATCAGTGATTAAGATTTGAAGAAATTTGTTAGCTGCAAAACTCAAAAAGATACTAAAACAAACTGCTAACATTAGCAATTCTTCTAGTAATTTTCCTTTGGTGATTTGGGGAAAAGAACAGCTATATTTAATAACACATCCAAGTACCGATGAGCTGCTTGTTGCACTTTCTGGGTGGATTTTAAGGAGACCTTTGGGAATGGGCTGGCAGAGGGGTGGGTAAAGTGTTAGATGAAGACATGTTGGACTGGTCCCCAACATCACAACGGTATAGTGGCACAATGGTTAGCACTACTGCCTCCCAATGCCAGGGACCCAGGTTTGATTCCGACGTTGGTGATTGTGTGGCATTTGCATGTTGTCCCCGTGTCTATGTGGGTTTCTTCCAGTGCTCCAGTTTTCTCTCACACTCCAAAGATGTGCATGTTAAGTGGATTGGCCGTGCTAAATTGTCCCTCATTGTCTAGAGGATTAACAGAGTAAATATGTGGGGTTACATTGATAAGATCTAAGTGGGATCATTTTCAGTGTGGATGGGCTAAATAGCCTCTTCTACACTGTAGGAATTTATGATTTTATGATCATGATGTCAGATTTGCATGCTACCTGGGTTCAATTTCTGGCTTAGATCACTCACAATGTGGAGTCTGCGTGTTCTCCCTGTATCTGTGTGGGTTTCCTCCAGGTGCTCTGGCTTCTTAACACAGTCTGAAAAACGTACTGGTTAAGTGCATTGACCATGATAAATTCTCCGTCAGTATATCAAACAGGCGCTGGAGTATGGCAACTAGGGGATTTTCACAGTAACTTCATTGCAGTGTTAGTGTAAGTCTACTTGTGACATTAATAAATATAAATACTAGCAGCCAGAAACATCCAAAGCAATGTTGTCACTACATCATGGTGAGGATGATATTGAGCCCTCAGCAAGTCTGACAGCATCTGTGGAGAGAGAATGGAGCTAATCTTTCGAGTCTACACAACCCTTCATCAGAGCCTTCATCAGAAGAATCCAAACATGAAGTGTCAATCAAACTCAAAACTGGAGTGCGAACTTAATGGCCACCCACATCCTGCTGCTGCAGCAAGGACAAAGAATTTGATGCTCAGCTAAATCTCCATTCGCTGCAGCAGGACGAGAAAATCCTGTCCATGTGTACAGCCATAAGAGTCCACTCATCAGCTCTATTCTCTCCCCACAGATGCTGTCAGATGTTTTGAGATCTTCCAGCATTTTCAGTTTCTATTTCAGATTCTAACATCTATAGGATTTTGCTTTTATGACATTGAGCTCAGGCACTTTAAACTCATTTATATGCAAAAGCGATGACTTAACACAGAATTTGGGTTTGAAGACAGGTGCCTGAGGGCCATGAGTCCCCAGACAACTGAATAGTAGCAGAACGAGTGTGAAGTCTCAGCTGTCTGTGGAAGACAACTATAGTGAGAGTCTAGATGCCTTGATTTGTCTTTGACCTGAGGTGCAAGAGAGGGGGAGGGCAACCCATGGTCAGATGACAGCAGCAGTCCTCTAAAGGGGTTGGGGATGCAATTAGTCTTCTGGTGGGCTTCCTGAAACAGGGGGAATGATTGCAGTGGTATGCTATTAGTAAGAGATGTGAGGGTCATTTCAGCCACTTCAAAGGAAAATAACAAAACCTATTGGAGTTGTGCAGTGTCCCTCAGCTAGAGTCTATTGTATCTCATGACCTTGTTATCGGACAACAAATTTTATGAAATTGGGCACACAATATGGAAGCAGATTAAAATTACACTCAGAGCCTCTCCACTAAAAATCACAAAGGAACAGACACAGACTATCAGGCAAGAGCATGCTTTTAGAATGCAAATGAGGATTAGCACACAAGGGAAGCTGGACAGGATGGCACCTACAGGAACTAGATTCAAAAAACACATCCCCACCCCACCAAATCAGCACTTCTAACCCAGTTAAACTATCTATGAAGACACCTAAAGATTAGCATCGCTGAGAAAGCATCCTTGGCCCCTCAAACTTCCTGAGAATAATCGCACACCCATTGTTCAAACCCCGGAGATTCTAGACCATTAATAACCAATCAGACAAAAACGATTAACACACACTTAAAACAATCGTCCCAATACTTGAAAACATCGAGACAGGATGGCTAAGGTCAAATACTGTAAATAAAGCATTAGCATTTGAATCATACAATACACCGAAGTTCAGGTATAACTGTAGCCTGTTAGGGCTGATCTTTAGAGTGCTTTCGGATCAGTTTGATTGTATGTCCTGGCTGCACCTCTATCGACGTAAAGGAAAATAAAGCTGTGCCATTATTGAACTATACCATAGTGGTCATTTTGCCCACTCGTGCTAACAACCTCCTGTGCTCTGCACAACCTGACACTGCAGAGGCAAAGCTTTGCAGCAAGAAGGTGTAGTTTTTTTTGCCATTTTTCATTTGATAAAGAAAATATGGAGGTGGGAGCTGACAAAGTGGGTTAGGAACAAGTGATCTTTCCAATGAAGGTGAGCGCACTAAGAGACATGCTAGGGAAACTTGAGACAATATCTTATACACCCACTTCTTGCACATATAGAACATAGAACATAGAACAATACAGCACAGAACAGGCCCTTCGGCCTTCGATGTTGTGCCGACCAAAATAAAAAGCAATGCCCCTCCTAACTAAACCATTCCCTTCTCATCCATATACTTATCAACTAACCTCTTAAACGCCACCAAACTTGGCGCATCTACAACAGCTGCAGGCAGGGCATTCCACTCCCTAATCACTCTTTGAGTAAAGAACCTACCTCTGATATCCGTCCTATAACTCATACCCCTTAATTTAAAGTTGTGTCCCCTCGTGCTAGCTTTCTCCATCCTAGGAAAAAGGCTATCACTGTCCACCCTATCCAAACCTCTAATTATCTTATATGCTTCAATAAGATCCCCCCTTAGCCGCCTCCTTTCTAACGAAAACAACCTCAAATCCTTCAACCTCTCTTCATAGGACCTGCCCTCCATACCAGGCAACATCCTAGTAAACCTCCTCTGTACCCTCTCCAATGCCTCCACATCTTTCTTATAATGTGGCGACCAGAACTGCACACAATACTCCAAGTGCGGCCGCACTAGAGTTTTGTACAGTTGCAACATGATGCTGCGGCTCCTAAATTCAATCCCCCTACCAATAAAAGCTAAGACTCCATATGCCTTCTTAACAACTTTATCCACTTGACTGCCTACTTTCAGGGATCTATTGACACATACACCAAGATCCTTCTGTTCCTCAACACTATTAAGAGCCCTACCATTAGCCCTATACTCTACACATTTATTGTTCCTGCCAAAGTGCATTACCTCACACTTTTCCACATTAAACTCCATTTGCCACCTCTCGGCCCAGCTCTGCAACTTGTCCAAGTCACTCTGTAAACTATAACACCCCTCTTCACTATCTACCACTCCACCAACTTTAGTGTCATCTGCAAATTTACTGATCCATCCCTCAATACCCTCATCCAGATCATTTATAAAAATTACAAACAGCAGGGGCCCCAAAACAGACCCCTGAGGTACACCACTTGTCACCGAACTCCACGATGAATATCTCCCATCAACCACCACCCTCTGTCTTCTATCTGCCAGCCAATTCCTAATCCAATTAGCTAAATCACCCTCTATTCCACACATCTGCATTTTCTGTAGAAGTCTTCCATGGGCCACCTTATCAAAAGCCTTACTAAAGTCCATATATACTACATCAACCGCCTTACCCCCATCCACCTCTCTGGTCACCTTCTCAAAAAACTCAATGAGGTTAGTAAGGCATGACCTACCCTTCACAAAACCATGCTGACTATCCCCAATCAATTCATTTCTCTCTAAATAACTATAAATCCTATCCCTAATAATTCTCTCCAATACCTTGCCCACCACAGAAGTAAGACTCACTGGCCTATAATTCCCAGGAATATGATACTCTTTCAATGTCTGGGAAGTAAAGAGTCATCCTGACTTTGCCGAAATATTTCTTTCTACATAATTGCCTAGTGCCCAGATTCATCAACATATTGATACAGCTGCAGAACTGAACAACTTGCCCAGTCCCTGCATTAGGAGACATGCAGCTGATATCTGGCAAGATAGCAAATGCATAAATGATTCACGTCAGTAACTGCATTTGTTGAGAAAACCCTAGCTTTTAATGTGTGCCAAGTCACAACACTCGTAAATCTCTGGTGCAACTTACTGCTCAGATTAACTTGCTTATCATAAGATATAGATATCATAAGATATAGGAGCAGAATTAGGCCATTTGGCCCATAGGTTCTCCTCCACCATTCAATCACAGCTGATAAGTTTCTCATTCCCACTCTCCCGCCTTTTCCTTGTAACCTTTGACCCCCTTGCCAATCAAGAGCCTATCTATCTCTATCTTGAAAATGCTCAATGACCTGGCCTCCTGTGGTAGCCTTCTGTGGTAATGAATTCCATAGATTCACCGCCCTCTGGCTGAAGAAATTCCTCCTCACCTCATTTCTAAAGGGTCGTACCTTTATTCAGAGGCTGTACCTTCGGATCCTAGTTTTGCCTACTAATGGAGATATCTTCCCCATGTCCGTTCCACCCAGGCCTTTCATTATTCTGTAAGTTTAAATAAGATCCCCCCTCTTCCTTCTAAGCTCCATTGAATAAAGATTGAGACTCAGCAAACGCTCTCAACAATCATGCAATCAGAGAACGGCTTTCATGAGGAATGATCTCTATGCTTGTGGTTAAAATACAGACTACTTTGACGTTACTTTTTAATCATCTTGTATACCTAAATTAGATCTGCTCTCATTTTTCTAAACTCCAGGGAGTATAGGTCTAAACTGCGCAATCACTCTTCGTAATACAAACTCTTCATCTCTGAATCAATCCAGTGAACCTCCATTGAACTGCCTCTAATACCATTACATCCTTCCTCAAATAAGGGGACAAAAACTATATGCAGTACTCCAAATGCAATCTCATCAATGTTTTGTACAGTTGCAACAACACTTTCTTACTTTTATACACTATTCCTTCAGCAATAAATGCTGAAATTCTATTTTCTTTCCTTATTACCTGTTATATTTGCATATTAGTTTCTGCAACTCATGCACAAAAACACCCAGATCCCTCTGCACTGAAGCAAACACCCTGAAGTTTCTCTCCACTGAGATAGTAAGTTGTGTTCCATTTTTCTGACCAAATGGATAACCTCGCACTTATCCATGTTAAACTCTATTTGCCACATTTTGGCCCACTCACCTAACCTATCTTTCAATAAGATTGTGACTGATTTGATTGTGACCTTAATTTCAGTCCCCTGCCTGTTCCCCATAACCTGTAAGTTTGGTGTCAATGTCTGTCTAATTCAACTCTGAATATATTCAATGACCCAGCCTCATTCTGTGGAAGAGACAATGGGATTTTACAGTCTTGCCCAAGCAAAACTGGGAAATTCCGGACAACGGACATTTCCATTGGCTGTCCCTCTCTGCTCCAATTCCGTGGAGGGCCTCTGCGATAGAATTCCAGTGATAGTCTAATAACTCTCTGCTGGCTGGCTAACTGGAAGCAGAAAATTGACATAAATGTACCTTTTTCAGGTTGGCAAAATGTAACGATTAATGTGCTACAGGGATCAGTGCTGGGGCCTCAACTTTTACAATTTATATTAATGACTTGGATGAAGGGATTGAAGAAATATTTGCCACATCTGCTGGTGACACAAAGGTAGACAGGCAAATAAATTGTGAAGAGGCTATAAGAAGACTATACAAAAATATAGACAGGTTAAGTGAACGTGCAAAGAGCTGGCAAATGGAGTATAATGAGAGAAAATGTGAAATTCATTGTTTTGGCAGAAAAAATAAAAAAGAAGCACATTAGCTAAATGATGGGATATTGCAGAGCTCTGAATTGCAGAGGGACCTGGGTGTCCGAGTGCATGAATCACAAAAGGCTAACATGCAAAACCAGCAAATAATTAGGAAAGCAAATAGAACGTTTTCATTTATTAGAAGGGAAATTGAATACAAAGAATTCTGCTTCAGTTGTATGAGAACTGGTGAGCCTACGTCTGGAGCACAGCATTGGTCTCCTTATTTCAGGAAGAATGTAAATGCATTGGAAGCAGTTGGAAGAAGGTTTACCAGACAGGAACGGGAGGGGTTACCGTAGGTAGGCAAGACTGTCAGATTGACCATGATCTTATTGAACATTGGAACAGCCTCGAAGAGCCAAGTGCCTTATTCCTGATCCTAATTCATACATTTGCAACATGTAAGTCTGGCATGCCTTTCAAAATAGCACCTACATCAGCATCTGGTGACACCAAGATTGGTTCATAAGAACATAAGAACATAAGAACATAAGAAATAGGAGCAGGATATGCCATCTATCTCCTCGAGCCTGCCCCACCATTCGATAAGATCATGGCTGATCTGAAATGGATTGGTCCCACTTTCCCACATTCTCCCCATAACCCCTAATTCCCTTGTCTGTCAGAAACCTATCTACCCACGACTTAAATATATTTAGCAAAGTAGCCTCTACCACTTCAACAGGCAGAGAATTCCAAAAATTCACCACACTTTGAGTGAAGAAATTCCTCCTCAACTCCAACCTAAACTGTCCCCTCCTTATTTTGAGGCTGAGCCCTCTAGTCCTGCTATTGTTTCTAAGCAGGAAGAATCTCTTTACCTCTACCCTATCCCTCCCCTTCATTATCTTATATGTTTCTGTAAGATCCCCCCTCAGCCTTCTAAACTCCAACGAGTACAAACCTAGTCTATTCAATCTCTCCTCATAGGTTAGCCCCCTCTCTCCGGTATCAGTCTAGTGAACCTTTTTTGCATTCCGTCCAAGGCCAATATATCCTTCTGCAAATGCGGTGACTAAAACTGCACACCGTACTTCTACTGCAGCCTTACCAGCACCCTGTACAGTTGCAGCAAGACCTCCCTACTTTTATATCCTATCCCCTTCGCTATAAAGGCCAACATTCCATTCGCCTTCTTGATCATCTGCTGTACCTGCAGACTGGATTTTTGCGATTTTGCACAAGGACCCTGAGGTCCTTTTGCACCTTAGCATGCTGCAGCTTTTCGCCATTTAAATAATAGTCCCTCCTACTATTATTTCTACCAAAGTGGATAACCTCACACTGGCTAACATTATACTCTATCTGCTTGATACTCGCCCATTCACTCAACCTATCCAGATCTCTCTGCAGACTTTTCACACTCTCCATGCAATTTGCTTTTCCATTCATCTTCAGATCATCAGCAAATTTTGTTACTTTACACTCAGCCCCTTCCTCCAGATCATCTAGGTATATGGTAAACAGTTGAGGCCCCAGCACAGATCCCTGGTGCACTCCACTAGTCACCAGCTGCCAACCAGAATAGCACCTATTGATTCTTACTCTCTGCTTCCTACTAAACAACCAATCCTCTATCCACGCTAATACTTTATCCCCAAATTCATGCACCCTAACCTTTTGCAGCAACCTTTTGTGAGGCACCTTACCAAACGCCTTCTGGAAATCTAAAAACACCACATCACATCACAATACCTCTCTTTTAGCATTGGATAGGACCTGCATCCTCAAACCTTAATTAGGCAGATGGCACATGGTTGTGCTCAGCTGGCTGTCTTTCTCTAGTGTGTTGACAGCACCCTCTTCTGGGACTGGTGCCGAGACCAATGCCATATGAATTAAATGCAGCCCTTTGTGTGCCTTCTGCAATATTAATGGTGTTGAAAACATTTGCTGGTGCTTTTCATGACCTGAGGATATTCCAAAGCACTTTCCAAGTAATAAAGTGTAATCACTGCTCTAATGGAAGTGTAGTATCCAATCTACACACAACAAGCTATTTCAAACAACAAAATGATAATGACTGGAATCAATTTTTAGCAACGTCAGTTGTCAGATAAATATTGACCAGAACACCAGGGACAACTCTCTTGCTTTTCTTCAGATTGGGTCGATTACGTCAATCTGAGAAAGATGGTAGAGCCTCAGCTTAACATTTCAGCTGAAAGACAGCACCTCCAAGGCACTGAGCCATTGTTAACAATTCACATTGCATGTTTTCCACAGCAATTGGACCCCAATGTTAAACCCAGTGTATGCACTGTTATCTTTCAGAGAGCGTGCCTAATATTTGAGAGTTAAATATTTTGCTAGTTTGATCTCAAATCTCAAAATGTGTTAAATGAGTCAGGGCAGGCACATTGCAATCCTAACTGACTTGTTGTATAAAAGAATTATTTGCACACATGAAAAATGTTTCTAAAAACCATAACAAAAACAAGCTGTGTATTTAGCACATTGGAGGTTGCCTTGCATCTCATTCTGAGGGCATCCCCAATATTTACAATTCTGAATTCCTCTTGTCACTCTCAATTTTACAACCGTATATGACAATGACAAGGATTCCATCCAGCATGATATAATTTTTCATTGAGAAATTCTGAAAGAAAAATAAACATTAGCAATACAATCAAGACAAAAATTTCACATTGACTTTTGCATTACTTTGCCCTGGAAAATTTAACTGGATGCTCCAATTATGTTCAGGTTTGTAAATCACTGCTATGATGTGACAACCTAAATGACAGTGAAATATACATCAAAATCATCTTAGGAATAAAACCTTATCAAAAAAATGGCAGAGTTGTTTCAGCAGAGAAAGTTGGAAACATATCAGTTTTGCCTCCAGATCTTATGACATTCTGCCTAAAAAAATCAAGGGGACGTGTTTCATACTATCATGCAAGAGGGGCAAGGCATCAGTCCATCAGCAAAACCAGGCTGCCCAGAGACTGGGGAGCCATCTTCAAGGAGTGACCAGAACAGCAATAACCCTCCCCCTGAGCCCACTATGGAAACCTCAGGAGCTTTTGGAGCATTTCTCTGCCCACCCCTCCACCCCTTTTCCCCACCCCTAATTACCAAAGCCCCCATTGATCAATGACCCCTTTCCCTACCCTTTGGTCATTGCCTTCTCCCTACCAATACTGCCCCCCAAGCACCTGCCCTGATCACCATTATTGCCGGTGAAGAGCAAGGAAGATCCGAGATTAGAATTTCACCAGTGCAATTTGTGACTTTCGGACCTTGAGCCTCTGCTGGCATTTGCATAGTGTGGACTCACAATCATCTCCTTTATACGAAAAAGTGACAATTAAATAATATAATAAAGCAGTGGTAATGACATTGTTTTTGTATTAAAGGGAATCTAAGTTTTAACATCTTAATGAATAAAAGAGAATCCAAAATAATTTGAATCAAAGTGGAATCTACTGCATCAGTGAAACCAGACACAACGTACAACAGTGCCTGTTACACATAACAAATGTGTTGTTCAGCAAAAATTTAGAACTCACATCCATCTTTATTATTTATTGACATTGAGTGAACTTGTCGACATTGACTGGAAAAAAATCAAAATGTGTGTTAGATACTGGGAGTCCGACAGTTTTATTTTCATATATCAAATTTGAAGGTGTTTTGATTTTTCTTTCTAATTTTAGTATTAGGCATCTAGATGGCCTTTTCTGACTTGAGCATTAAAATAAATCTTGAACATATTAAACAACATACTGAAATGATAAATGGATTCAGTATTCTAAGCATTGTGGACATAACATTATATGATTAATTGAATATGATGGAACAGCACCTAGTGTTATGTAACAACCACCTGCTGAGTAAAAGAGAAAAGGCCAAACTTTTAACTTCGATAAGGGCAGAATATTTAATGGGTCTATGGTCAAAAGCATTTCATTCAATAGCTTAATAGGCCAAATGGCCTTTTTCTGCTCCTGGCTTAAGTTCCAACAAATCAAGATCGGCACCATCCAAGACAAAGCACCTGGCTAGCAACCTATCCAGCACTGTGGACATTCATTCCCTCCACTGACAGCCTTATCACTATTTCTATGAGAGACCACTTTCCAAGTACCCTCAGTGACTAAGTGTATCACCCTAAAATCCTATTACAGCCAATATGTGGAAACCAGGAAAATGGTCAGTCAAAAATGCAGCAGTGGACGTCATAAAGGGTTAAGCGTGCAACAGGAAGATTTTGTTTGGAAATAATGACTGAAGAATCTATTCACCAAAAGTGCAGATGCTGCTGGGCTGCCCCAGAGATGAACAGCTGAAGAATCAGCAGATTTTAGAAGATACCAGATTACTGTCCTCGTTCCATCTTCTGTAACCCAACAGAACATTAAAAGCTGCACTTTGCCTGTGAAGACCAGAAAGCAAACATTGCAAATGTGCTGAGTGTATACTACTCCCTGACAAATATCAGGACATAAACACATTTGGAAGTATAACTATATAACTGGACTGAACCAGGTCTCTTCAATGCACTGCTGAGGTTGTGTATGTTATGAGAAGGCCATAAATAACAAAGCTGCTTGGTAGAAAGAACAGCATGAAGTGGCCAAATACATTCGGAGTAATTCTCCGATCAGATGCTTACAGCTGCATGATACTCGTATGTTGCGTTTGTCAGCAAATCCTGGACCTATAGAAAATTCCATATGGAACTTTTCTGTGGAAAAAGCTACAATCTCCCAACAATTTTTATTCTCTGTGGTACTGCTCTGCAGGTGTTCAGTTGGGGAGACCAGCTATGTTACATTTATCAGTAATAACTCTTTATTTACCTTCACCAGAAATGAAAGTAATGTTTTTTAGTTTCCTTAAGGTCATGCTTCTTTAGTTCCAAGGCTCCAAGTGTTTTGAAAGTTTAGAATAGTGTTGGACTTGGCAGTAAACTTGGGCAATTTCAAACTGATCTCTTGTCACTAAACTAATTCCAGCATGAGTTTTAATGGTTCAGGTTATTAGGAAAGTGGCTAAAAATTGGCATAGGTTGGTGGGATCCATGATGTGGAGATGCTGACTTTGGACTAAGGTGGACGCAGTAAGAAGTCTCACAGCACCAGATTAAAGTCCAACAGGTTTATTTAGCATCATGAGCTTTTGAGCTGATGAAGGAGCAGTACCCCAAAAGCTCATGATACCAAATAAATCTGTTGGATTTTAATCTTGTATTGTGAGACTTCTTACTGAGCAGAGCCCCATGACATTGAGGCAGGCAGCATGTGAACTTTCCATGATTGAAGTTTTCCACCAAGCATGACCTATGATCATCATCAGGGGATCCAGCAGCATGTGTACTTAGGACAAGTTTCTTTACCTGCACCACTTAAAGGCAGCTGGTTCCTCTTATCAGGGAGCTACACAGATTGGAAGTTTCTGCTGGCTGCCTTCAAGATAATGGCTGGAAGCAAAACACCACAAATGGGGCTAGAAGAAAGAGTGAAAAAACTCCGAAGTAAAGCTGTATACCTCTGTCCAGGAAATCAACAGAAGCAGAAAGGCCATTTTTCTGCACAAGACTAATAGGCTTTCTAGAACCACCCTGCGAAGAGACTATAAACTGGTAGCCTTGTAGTTTAATTGTTGGAGCCTTGCCTAAGCAGTATCACAAGGTATTCAATTACCTCAGATGGGTGGTCAAGATTATAGAATCCTACAGTGCAGAAGGAGGCCATTCAATCCATCAAGTCTGCTCCAACCACAATCTCACCCTATCCCCATAACCCTACCCTAGCTAGTCCCCCCTGATAGTCCCCCTGATACTAAGGGGCAATTTATCATGGTCAATCCACCTAGTCTGCACATATTTGGGCTGTGGGAGTAAACTGGAGCACCCAAAAGAAACCCACGCAGAATGTGCAAATGCCACACAGACAGTGACCCAAGCCGGGAGTCAAACCCAGGTTTCTAGCACTGTGAGGCAGCAGCGCTAACCACAACACCACCGTGCCGATAAATGAATAAGATAAATGAATGCATTTTTACATACATCTCCTAGTCATTCAACAACAACCTCTCATTTTGGTTCAATAAACCACACCTCTCCAACACCTATCAGCACTCCCTGATAGTCAGGCCTAAAATTCAAATGCTCTGCCACATACCTGCCTTCATACCTACTTTTTGCTGCTTCCTTGTGTCTCCAGCTATTCCATTGTGGTAAGCACGTGACCCAAACACATACAAACATAGAAAATAGAAAGAGGAGTCAGTCCTTTGGTCCTTCAAGCCTGCTCTACCATTCATCATTATTCATGGCTATTCATCCAACTCAATGGCCTGATCCCACTTTTCCCTCATTTGATCCCCTTCGTCCCAAGAGATATATCAAACTCCTTCTTGAAAATATACAATGTTTTGGCCTCAATTGCTTTCTGTGATAGCAAATCCCATTTGCTTACCACTCTGTGGATGAAGAAATTGTTCCTCATCTCAATCCTAAAATGTTTGCTCCACATTCTTACATAGAGATTCCTGGTTTTAGACACCCCCACCATAAAGAATGCTTTGTTTTAGAATTTTGTAGATTTCTTTGAAATCCCCCTCGTTTTTCTAAATTCCAGTGAATGATCCTAATCAACCCCATCTCTCCTCATACATCAGTCTGGCCATCCAAAGACTCAATCTTGTAAACCTTCCCTGTATTCCCTCTATAGCAAGAATATCCTTCCTCAGATAAAGACACCAAACGACATACAATATTCTAGGTTTGGCCTCACCAAGATCCTGTATAATTGGAGCAAAACACCCCTGCTCCTGCACATGAATCTTCTCCCTATAAAGGCCAACATACCATTTGCCTTTTTTACCACCGACTTCATCTATATGCTTACTTTCAGCGACTGATGCACAAGTACATCCAGGTCTTGTTGCATTTTCCCCTCTCTTAATTTATAGCCATTCAAATAATCTGTCTTCCTCTTTTTTTGCTACCAAAGTCGATAATCTCATATTTATCATCATTACACTGAATCTGCCATGCAATTGCCCACTCACTCATCTTGTCCAAATCACACTGAAGGATCTCTGCATCCACCTCATAGTTCACCCTCCTATCCAACTTTGTGTCATCTGCAAATTTGGAGATATTACATTTAGTTCGCTCATCTAAATTAGGGGATTTTACTAGGGAATTTTCACAGGAACTTCTTTGCAGTGTTAGTGTAAAGCCTTCCTGTGACACTTGTAAATAAACTTGTATTAAATGTACATTATAAACTTAAATCATTAACATATATTGTTATATTAACATATAACAGCTGGAGTCCCACCACCGATCCCTGCAGTATCCCACTAATGACAGCCTGCCATTCAGAAATTGACAATTTTATTCCTACTCTTTGTTTCCTGTCTAGTGACTAGTTTTCTCACCATCTCAATAGATTACCCATTATCCCATGTGTTTAATCTTACTTATTAGTCTTTTATGTGGAACTTTGTTGCTAGCCTTCTGAAAGTCCAACTGAACCACATTCACTCATTCTTCCTCATCAAGTCTAGGTTACACCCTTTGAGAAGGAGAAGAATTGTCAAGCATGATTTTGTTTTCATAAATCCATGCTGACTCTGTCCTGATTTACCACTGTTGACCAAGTGTCCTGCCGTGAAATCTTTGATGTCGGATTCTAGAATTTTTCCCACTACTGATGTCATGGTTGACTGGTCTATAATTCCCTGTTTTCTCTCTAGCTCCCTTTTTAAATACTGGGCTACATTAGTTACTCTTTAATCTGAAGGAACTGTTCCAGGGTCTATAGAACCTTGGACCCTCAATGGACTATTTCTAGAGCCACTTTGTTAAATATTCTGCATGTAGGTTATCAGGCCCTGGGAATTTATTGGCTTTCAGTTCCATAAGTTCTCCCAACGTAATCTTGCTACTAATACTGATCTTCAATTCCTCTCTCTTACTAAACCATGTTCTCCAACTTTTCTGATATTTTATTGCAACATTGCAGCGCTATCACTGACATTCCTCTCACTTTTTTGCAGGATAGAATGACATTTAACCTGAGGGATCAAGCACATCTGCATCACCTTAGCATACTGAGGAGACTGCACTCTTTATCATGGAGCTTATTGTGGCAATGGCCTTTGCGCTTGGCACTACCAAGATATTCTGCCCTTTGCTCATTTTGAAATCCTACCCCACCCACATCCTGCTATATGGCATAAAGTCCACACTGCAGGCGATGCAAACATGGGACTCTTGTTTTCCACCTCATCCCAGACCTCTCTTTCCAAAGTTCTGCTTCCAGAAAAGCAAAAACTGCAGCCACCTATTCATTGCTTCCTCAGGGAAAAAAGCAAGAGCTGCACTAGCCTTCTGGTGGCCCATCACTTGATCTAACACTTACAACAACCAGCTCAGGTACAAGACTTAAGTGTACCCGACTGCAACCAGGCTAGCAAGATAGGTACGTTTGTCTCTCTGGAGGTTGAGATTCCAAATAAGTTCTGCTGTAAGGGACTCAGCTTTTTGCTGGGGAGGCTTTTCGAAGAATGCTGGTGTGGGAGCATCGGGGAAGTCTGGCTCCCATGCCGTACAGGGTATTGCGTAGATCTTCAAAATTGAATTAGGAAAATTAGAATAATTCAACATTAAGCTTAATACCAAAATTAACAGTTTTGAAGTCGGCAAATATAGTTATGAGCATTAATAACTTGAAAAGAATAGTTATTAAATCCTTATTAGATCATTGATAATGTGTGATGGAATTGAGCAGAGAATAAAGCTAGTGACGTACAGCATGATCATATGGGAAAGTTACAGTCACAAACATAAATAGACACTATTCTTTCAAAATATTTGTCATATTTTAAACTACTGAGAAATGTGAAAGGAGGTAAAAATAATTACAATTTCTCTTTCTTTTTGGATATTGCAACAGAATATTCAAACATGTGCATGGTGTCATGTGATGTGTATGTTCTTGGTACTATTTGAAGTTAAACTCAGTGCTCATCTGAGGCTTTAATCATGCAGGCAACCGGACAGACTTTGGAAAAGTAACTCAGGAAATGGTTAATAAGTTATTGACGAATACTTATCAAAAGCAGTGTGGGACTTGATAACATGTCTTAGCTCTTGCTTCCTGGTGCAGCCTTGGATGCAGGTTGACACCTGGGGTGGGATTTTCTGCTTTTGGTGCGAATGTGGCCAGGAGGGCATGCAGAGATGGAGCACAAAGGGTGTCATTAAAGAGAATCATCGCTACATGAGACATGGAGGGCAGGATCTTCTAGCCACACTTGGAAAATTCCAACCAACGTCAACACAATTTTGCATGATCTGCCCTCCTTCCACCCACTACAATTCCTATGGCAAGTGGGACCGAAAAAATTTCCCCTTGGTCTCTGCTTTCTCCCAGCAACTTTCACTTCCCTGTGCACAGCAGGCTCCAGTTTTCAAGCTGGCTACTCAACTTGATCAGTGAAAGCAGTTACTGGTTAATCTTCCCATGCCACAATGGCCGAAATAAGAAAAATCTATTTTCTAATTTGTTTAAGGAATTCATGACCAATCAGTGATTGGTCTAACTGGTGCATGATCAGTTTCTGATTGGTTTCATGAGGGTACTGGTCATCTATTCATTTCATTTCCCAGTATTCCCAGACATGGCCCTCTGCGGTGTCTCATTGAAGTTTGTTTCTGTTGTTGCTAAATTCAAAGAATGTTTCATGATGTCTTCCTTCACATTTGTTCAAGATTGGGGAAAATATGCCATCAGCCTTCCCACAATTAATACCTTGAGCTCATTGCCTTGGATTTTATTCAATTGGTAATGAACCAGACACCTATCAGTGATGGTTTTTAGTGGCCATTTTGCTGGATGATGTCTTTCTCTCTGGTTATTTGGAATGAGTTACTTTACTTTTAAAACAGAGGATGGGGTGGTAATGTTATGTATATTCCAAGAAGATTTCAATGTGGGTAATACCCACATTGACCATTGAGGCGCAGTTCTGGTCGCCTCACTATAAGAAGGACGTGGAAGCTATTGAAAGGGTGCAGAGGAGATTTACAAGGATGTTGCCTGGATTGGGAGGCATGCCTTATGAAGACAGGTTGAGGGAGCTGGGACTGTTCTCCCTGGAGAGACGAAGGTTGAGAGGCGACCTGATAGAGGTTTACAAGATGTTGAGAGGAATAGATAGGGTGGACTCTCAGAGACTATTTCCCAGGGCTGAAATGGTCGCGACGAGAGGGCACAGATTTAAGGTGCAGGGGAGCAAGTACAGAGGGGATGCTAGGGGAAAGTTTTTCACTCAGAGGGTGGTGAGTGAATGGAATCGGCTGCCGTCGGTGGTGGTCGAGGCGAACTCGCTGGGGTCTTTTAAAAGACTTCTGGATGAGTATATGGGATCCAATGGGATTGGGGGTTATAGATAGGTCTATGGCTGGGTAGGTTTTAATGTGTTCGGCACAACTTGTGGGCCGAAGGGCCTGTTTGTGCTGTAGTGTTCTATGTTCTATGTTCTAATACTTAGAAGTTATATAGGGCATGCATAGAATGTAATAAGAGGAAATGATTTCAATATCTGCTTCATTTGAGATAAAAGAGCATATGATGTCTGGGAATATGGATTCAGCAATCCAGATATCTAATCGGTCTTTTGATATCAGTATGTCCTGTAGACCTTCATTAAAACAAATGCTTATCAATGTGTTTTTGTTGAAAGTATTGCATTGTCATAATATGCTTTGGTAGCATCTGTCAGTGTTTGGTATAAATCAATCAAAAATATAGAACAGCTTAACAAAACTTGCTGAAATTACACAAAATCTACGTAAAATAAATATAAAATCAGTGCTTGAAAGTAATTAGTGTGTTAAATACAAAATAATACATCCAATTAATATATAAAACAGAAATACAAAAGCTAATTACATAACTTAATTCTAAAATTTCAAACTCAAGAATGTTACATTTTGAGAAAGAAAGTGACTTTTTTTAAATATCACAAGTCAAACTGCACTAATTTAATGCACAAAACAGAATATTTTCGCATTTGCTTTTTCTATACATGATAGCTCTTTGAATTTAGAGAACACGTCTAATACTTCTAATCGCTAGGGAGGTGAATAG
The DNA here is from genome assembly GCA_024679065.1 of Sphyrna mokarran. Lineage (NCBI taxonomy): Eukaryota > Metazoa > Chordata > Chondrichthyes > Carcharhiniformes > Carcharhinidae > Sphyrna > Sphyrna mokarran. The sequence goes on along the minus strand of JAGIQG010000011.1, from coordinate 68,166,836 downwards.
TTCTACACCACTATTCTTCAACCTTGACATCTTATATCATTGGCTTAAGGACCACATGTTGTTCCTCCCTTGTCAAATTTGAGTCCGATGTTAAGACCAAATCATGTGATGAGCTTGGTTCTCAGAATTCAGCATAAAATCATACTGGGTTGATATGCTTTTATTATTTGATTAATGCTAAACTACAGACTGATTGTAAATTAAAATTATTAAAATTAAACTTTCTTGCATATGGCAATGACTTTGTAATCATTTTTATTGTGAATGGAATTGCTGCTTTGCATAAAAACATTTCAAATTTAAGAATTATAGTGAAAATATGCATATTAAAGTATTGTTCATAAAGACCAATTACATCAAATGAAAGGGAATGTATTCTGCAGTGTGTAGTCTTGCCTTTGGCACATACAAAAAATGGTATCCTTTTATCTAGTTCAATTTATAGAATCTGTTTTCATCTGTGCTCCAAATGGAGATTGCAGAATATCATCAGCATGGTCTCTAATGGAAAGATACAATTCCAAGAAAATAGGCATTTGATTCATTGAAATCCTCCTTTATAATTTTCAAAGCATGATACTTCCTGCCCTTTTAGAAAAATAATTTCTAAATTTAAGCTAAAAAGAACGTCTGGCAACATTAGACCACTGTTTTAAAAGCAATGATTTATCATTACTGAGCTTCTCAGTGTCATACAGTTAAAGGAGATTCTCGACTGAATAATAGGGAAATGCATTTCAGATTATATCTAGGAGAAAAACTGAATGCATACTGAACAACTGACATCAGGAAGTAGTACAATTGCCAAGAATGAACAAATGAAGTTCGGTATCATAACAGGAAAAAAGCAAGCTCTTTCTACAGATAAATTGCTGCTTCACAAATGACAAACAGTTGTGCCTATTCAGAACAGTTGAATAGAATCCCATGAATGAGCTGAGCTGAGAACGAGTATGGGGTTGAGAGAGATGGAAGAGAAACAGAAACGATTTCAGGCCTAGAAAGGGGGGAATTCCTTCTAAGAGATGTGGTTTGGTACACACGAGAAAGAATGGGGTGGTGAAGTGGCAGATGCAGCTGAATGATGGCTCCTGCCTTGCACTTGTCATTAGACCTGAGTGTTTAGGGGAAGGAAAGGCACTAAAGGAGATAACGTGGAGGAAAGGAGTTAGTTGTTCCCTTAACTCAAGGATCAGTCGAGGGTCACACTGACTCCTATTATCACCCTGAATATGAGGCATACAAGAAACGTTAATCAAACAGATAATCTAAACTCTCAAGCTGATGTAAGGCAATGAGCTTGAAAAGAAAGAAAGAACAAAAGAAAGAGAGAGCGAGAGAAAGAGAGCGAGAGAAAGAAAGAAAAAAAGGAAAGAAAGAGAAAGAAAGGAAGACTTGCATTTATGCCATTCTTTTTATATCCTCAGAACACCCCAAATGTTCTGAGGATAGAAGTAGTCACTTCTTCATAGAAGCCAGAGATATTCTCTACAAAAGAAAGTCCAATACATGGGATACTGACCAGTAAAATACTTCAGTGGTTTTGGTTGAGAAATAAATGCTGGCAAAGCCATTGTGAGAATTGTCCTTATATTCAAAATGCTCCTGGGGAATTATTTTATTTAGGCCCAAGACACCAGAGCCATCACTTAACCTCTTCATCTCAGATATCCAACCTCCAGACCTCCAACAGTCCAGCATTCTCTCAGTAATGCACTGAAGTGTCAACCTGTACTCAAATTGCTGGATTATATCTAGCACTTGAGTTCTCAACATTTTGATCCCAAGACCAGTTGGAAGGGGGTCCCACTGAGCCACAGTAGACCCGGGAGGGATAAATAGAAGCTCCAAACATTATAGTTACAGAAAAGGGGAATATTCCCATTTTAAATCATTGCAGTTGTCTCTCAATTGGTGTTCGATGAATTTTCTCCCTGAAACCTGTCCACACAATAAATAACAATATATTTGTTTGGATATAGTTCATCAGCATACTCGATCAGGACTGCAAGCAGTATCAAAACTGGCCTCTTGAAATGTGTATGGTTGGTAGTTTTGAAACCCCATAATTTCTGCAAAATGCAGGGGCTTTCATATTCACAGATGCAGGAATCTCTGATTGACTGTTGAAAAATTATTTCAATAGCTTTACTTGTTCTTGTCCATTGTTTGCTACTGCTCTCTGCTGCTTACCACTGATCACTGCTATGTGAGGATACATCTTTCTGTCAATTCATTCAACTTTCCAGTCCCTATAGATATACATCCACAAGAAGGCCATTATAGATTTGTTCTTATTACTTTTTCCCCCTATTGTTATTATTTCACAATCTATTTGTATAGAACAGTGCTAATTCACTGTGGGTAACATGGCACCTGAGCTAGACTTGGAAAACAAGATTAAATTTGAAAACATTGACACTTAATGGGAGGATGAAGGAAGGAAATTGAAGTGTTCTCTCTTATGTTTGATATGTGATAAACATGTAAACTTGTTAATGTCACAAGAATTTTGTATGTGGTTAATCAGAAAGAGATTTGAGCCACCGCCCGCAGGCTAATTGGAAAGCAATGCATTTCAATAAAGTTGTTCTCAAAAGTTCTGAACTGTTGTATTCCCTGCACGCTGGTAAAAAGCAGTAGTGGGGAGATGCTGGTGCTGGACTGGAGTGGACAAGATGAGAGGTCACATGACACCAGGTTATAATCCAACAGATTTATTTGAAATCACAAGTTTTCAAAGTACTGCTCCTTTCTGACAAAGGAAGGAACAGCACTCCCCATCTGGGTTGTGTGACCTCTTATCTTATTTCAAAGTAGAGTGTCCCTTTCAAGATAGTGGTTGCTGCTGCCTGCACTTTATATAATAGGTGTTGCTTTCACAGAATTATTAGCAGAGGGAAGTTATGGGGCAGTTGAATTGAGATCTCCTTCAAATTGGCCACACTGCGGCTATTGTAAGTGGTTTCTGATTTTCCTTATAAAAGCAATTGCCCTGGATGCTGGAATCTGAAACAAAAAGAGAAAGCACTGGAAAATGTCAGCAGGTCTGGTAGCATCTGTAAGGAGAGAAAAGAGCTGACATTTCGAGTCCAGATGACCCTTTGTCAAAGCTAAAAGGCATAGAAAGTGGGAGATATTTGTATTGTAGCGTGAGAGAATGAAAGATGTGTCATAGCCATAGAAACAAGGGGATAAAACTGATAATAGCTGTCCACTGAGAAAATAAAGGGTGTGAATGGCCAAACAGCAGAGAAACTGTAAGCTGTGACAGATGGAGATATACAGAGGTAGGGGTAGAAATGGGACAAATGTAGAAAAGGATAAGGGAAGCGGGATGATGTAGGGGAAAGGAAAGGGTGGGAGAGAGGGAAGAAAAATGAAGAGAGACCATAAAGAAATAAAAGGTAGAGAACAGTAAAAAATAAATAAAATAGAATGAAAACAAAGGGGGCTGAGATGGGGTAGAGCAAATCATCTGGAGTTGTTGAATTTGATGTTGAGACTGAAAAGCTGTAAAGTGCGTAGAGGAAGATGAGATGCTGTTCCTCCAGTTTTACATTGAGCTTCACTGGAACACCGCAGCAAGCCAAGGACAGGCATGTGGGCACAAGAAGAGGATTATGTGTTAAAATGGGAAGCAACCAGAAGGTCAGGGTCTTGATTGTGCACTGACCAAAGGTGCTCAGCAAAGCAATCACTCAGTCTATGCTTGGTCTCTCTGATATGGAGGAGGCTACATTGGGAGCAGTGAATGTAATACACTGAAAGAGGTTCAAGTGAAACACTGCTTAACCTGGAAGGAAGATGGCTGGATTTGCTGATAGTGATGAACAGTGTTGGACAATACAGCATGATATAGATAGGCTGGTAAATTGGTGAAATGGCAGATGAAATTTAATCTAGATAAATGTGAGGTGATACATTTTGGAAGAAATAATGGAGCGGGGAGTTATACAATAAATGGTAGGACCATTAAAAGTATAGAAACAAAGAGGGACCTAGGTGTGCAAGTTCACAAGTCTTTGAAGGTGGCAGCACAAGTGGAGAAGATGGTGAAGAAGGCATGTGGTATGCTTGCCTTTATAGGAAGGGATATAGAGTACAAAAGTTAGCGTCTAATATTACAGTTGTATGGAATATTGATTAGATCACATTTAGAGTACTGCATCCAGTTCTGGTCACCGCACACGGAAGGACATGGAGGTCTTGGAGAGAGTGCAGAGTGGGTTTGCCAGGAAGTTGCCTGATATGGAGGGTCTTAGTTGTGAGAAGAGGTTGGGCAAATTGGCATTGTTTTCCCTGGTAAGATGGAGAATGAGGGGAGACCTAATAGAGGTGTATAAGATTATGAAGGGTATAGATAGAGTAAACAGTGGGAAGCTTTTTCCCAATTTGGATGCAAAAATCATGAGGGGTCACAGGCTCAAGGTGAGAGGGACAAGGTGTAACTCAGATAGTGGAGGGATGTTTTTTACATAGAGGGTTGTGAGGGTCTGGAATGCACTGCCAAGTAGGGTGGTGGAGGCAGACACGCTAGGGTTGTTTAAGACTTAGCTAGATAGACACATGAGCAGACTGGAGAGGGAGGGATAGAAAAGAATGTTCCAGTTGAAGACCAAGAATTCCTGGGAATTAATAGATTCCTCTCGGCTCTCCAACAAATTTTAAGGCTCACCTGTTCACTTACGTTGGAGCTATTGGGGATCTTCCATTAATGTCTGTATAACCTGTTGTATGTCTATTGATGTTTATCGATGTCTCCTTTTTATATCGACAGGCGATTCAGTCCGCCTTGTTGGCCAACAACGGGCATACACGCAGTGCGTTGTGCAAGGGCTGCTCTTGAATGTTGTTTCGAAAGTTGCCTAGTGCTTCATGTGTACGCTTAAACTGAACTTCAATGTTGTGGCCATTTCAGAGACTTGGGTAGAGCAGGGACAAGAATGGATGTTGCAGGTTCCGAGGTTCAAATGCTTTAGTCGGAGTAGAGAAGGAGTTAGAAGGGGGGGAGGAGTGGCATTATTAGTCAAAGACTGTATCACAGTGACAGAAAATAAGTTTGATGAAGACTTGTCTGTTGAGGTAGTATGGGCTGAGATTAGAAACAGGAGAGGAGGGGTCACCCTGTTGGGAGTCTTTTAGAGACCTCCTAAAAGTTCTAGAGAGGTTGAGGAAAGGATTGCAAAGTCAATTCTGGTCAGGAGTGAAAGTAATAGGGTAATTGTTATGGGGGACTTTAACTTTACTAATATTGATTGGAATAGCTATAGCTCTAGCTCGTTTAGAGGGGTCAGTTTTTGTACAAAGTGTGCAGGGAGGTTTTTTTGACTCAGTATGTAGATAGGCCAACTAGAGGTGAGGCTACATTGGATTTGGTGCTGGGCAATGAGCCAGACCAGGTGTTAGGCTTGGAAGTTAGTGAACATTTTGGTGATAGTGACCACAATTCGGTTCCGTTCACCTTAGTGATGGACAGGGATAGGCATGAAGCTGGGGGCTGTAGTTATAGCTGGGGGAAGGGTAATTATGAGGCCATCAGGAGAGAATTAGGGTGCATAGATTGGACTAGGGAACTACAGGGAATGGGAACATCTGGAATGTGGTGCTTATTCAAGGAGCAGCTGCTGCGAGTCCTTGATAAGTATGTCCCTGTCAGGCAAGGAGGAAATGGTCGAGTAAGGGAACCTTGGTGTACGAAAAAAGTTGATTCGCTGGTTAAAAGAAAAAAGGAGGCTTATGTCAGGATGAGGCTTGAAGGCTCGGTTAGTGCAATGGATAACTATAGATTAGCCAGGAGGGAGCTAAAGGGGGAATTGAGGAGAGCAAAGAGAGGACATGAGAAGACTTTGGCTGATAGGATTAGGGAGAATCCTAAAGCTTTCTTTAAATATGTTAAGAATAGAAGATTGGTTAGGACAAGATTAAGGCCAGTCATAGACAGCAGTGGGAAAAGTTGTGCGTTGAGCCTGAAGAGATTGGAGAGGCACTGAATAAATATTTCTCTTCGGTATTCACGCAGGGTGATGTAAATGTAGTTATGGAGAACACTGAGGTACAGGGTTGCAAACTGTAAAGTATTGAAGTAGATAGGGAGGATGTGCTAGATATTCTCGAGGGTTTGAAGTTGGATAAGTCCCCTGGGCCGGACGGGATTTACCCTAGGATTCTCTGGGAGGCAAGAGAGGAGATTGCAGAGCCTCTGGCTCTGACCTTCAGGTCGTCGTTGGTTACGGGTGTGGTTCCGGAGGACTGGAGGATAGCGAATGTGGTCCCGTTGTTCAAGAAGGGGAAGAGAGACCTTCCAGGGGATTATAGGCCAGTGAGTCTTACTTCTGTGGTGGGCAAAGTGTTGGAGAGAATAATTAGGGATAGGATTTATAGTTATTTAGAGAGTAATGAATTGATTGGAGATAGTCAGCATGGTTTTTGTGAAGGGTAGGTCGTGCCTTACTAACCTCATTGAGTTTTTTGAAAAAGTGACTAAGGAGGTGGATGGGGGTAAGGCGTTGATGTGGTATATATGGACTTTAGTAAGGCGTTCGATAAGGTGGCCCATGGAAGGCTTCTGCAGAAAATGCAGATGTATGGGATAGAGGGTGATTTCGCTAATTGGATTAGGAATTGGCTAGCAGATAGAAGACAGAGGGTGGTGGTTGATGGGAGATATTCATCGTGGAGTTCGGTGACAAGTGGTGTACCTCAGGGGTCTTTTTTGGGACCCCTGCTGTTTGTAATTTTTATAAATGATCTGGATGAGGGTATTGAAGGATGGATTAGTAAATTTGCAGATGACACTAAAGTCGGTGGAGTGGTAGATAGTGAAGAGGCGTGTTATAGTTTGCAGAGGGACTTGGACAAGTTGCAGAGCTGGGCCGAGAGGTGGCAAATGGAGTTTAATGTGGAAAAGTGTGAGGTAATGCACTTTGGCAGGAACAATAAATGTGTAGAGTATCGGGCTAATGGTAGGGCTCTTAATAGTGTTGAGGAACAGAAGGATCTTGGTGTATGTGTCAATAGATCCCTGAAAGTAGGCAGTCAAGTGGATAAAGTTGTTAAGCAGGCATATGGAGTCTTAGCTTTTATTGGTAGGGGGATTGAATTTAGGAGCCGCAGCATCATGTTGCAACTGTACAAAACTCTAGTGCGGCCGCACTTGGAGTATTGTGTGCAGTTCTGGTCCCCACATTATAAGAAAGATTGGAGGCATTGGAGAGGGTACAGAGGAGGTTTACCAGGATGTTGCCTGGTATGGAGGGCAGGTCTTATGAGGAGAGGCTGAGGGATTTGAGGTTGCTTTCGTTAGAAAGGAGGAGGCTAAGAGGGGACCTGATCGAAACATATAAGAGGATTAGAGGTTTAGATAGGGTGGACAGTGATAGCCTTTTTCCTAGGATGGAGAAAGCTAGCACGAGGGGACACAGCTTTAAATTAAGGGGTATGAGTTATAGGACGGATATCAGAGGTAGGTTCTTTACTCAAAGAGTGATTAGGGAGTGGAATGCCCTGCCTGCAGCTGTTGTAGATGCGCCAAGTTTGTGGCGTTTAAGAGGTTAGTTGATAAGTATATGGAAGAGAAGGGAATGGTTTAGTTTGGAGGGGCATTGCTTTTTATATTGGTCGGCGCAACATCGAAGGCCGAAGGGCCTGTTCTGTGCTGTAATGTTCTATGTTCTATGAACCAATTGACGGGCAACATGACAGCTCAGTGACTATAACTGTTTGTTGTGCAATTACAGGGACCCGGGTTGGATCTCCAGCTTGGGTCAATGTCTGTGGGAGTTTGCATATTCTCCCCGTGCTTGCATGGGTTTTCTCTGGATGCTCTGGTTTCCTCCCATACCCCAAAAACATGCCTTTTAGGCTGATTGGTGTCAATAAATTGTCCCAAAATTGGATCTTCCTTAATTTGGCGCATATATAATTCCCTAAGTTTGCACCTCTTTATTGTGGAGTCCACTAGAGGTAGACAATAGCATTGTCAGTCGGCGAAAGACTTGAATAAGATACTCACTGAGTGTTAAAATGGGCGATGTGGGCTTGTAGGGACGAAGGGCCTGTTTCCTGTGCTGTGTTGTTCTTTGTTCTTTGTTGTTCTTTGAGTGTTTTGGACCTTGGATAGTGAGCATAAAAGGGGTAAAGGGATAGGTGTTACACTTTCTGTGATTGCAGGGGAAGATGCCATGAGTAATGAGAGAGGTGATAGGTACAGTGGAGGAATGGACTAGGTTATCCTGGAGGGAACGGTCTCTGCAAAATGCTGGAAGAGTGAGTGAAGGAAGATGTGTTTGATGATGGCATCATGTCGGAATTGATGAAAATGGCGGAAGATTAACTTTGCATGGAGAGGCTGATGGGGTGAAATGTGAGAACAAGAGGAACAATATCCTTGTTCTGGCAGAGAGGGGAGGAGTGAAGGTCGTGGCATAAGAAATGGACTGCATGCTGTTGAGGGCCCTGTCAACAACTGTAGATGGGAATCCACGGTTGAGGAAAAAGGAGCACATATTTGAAGCACCGCTTTAGAAAGTGGCATCAAGTGTGACGGAGGTGAAGAAACTAAGAGAAAGGGATGGAGTCCTTACAGGATGGGGCAGTCAGTGCGCTTGTAATGAATATTGGTATCTAGCCTATTGCTGGAAATGCAGACAGAAAGGTCAAGGAATAGAAGGGACGTGCACGAGATGGACCAAGTGAAGGTGATGGAGGGGTGGGAACTGGAAACGAAGTTGATGAATTTTTCGAGGTCTGGGCAAGAGCATGAAGCGGCACCAAAATAGTCATTGATGTTCCAGTTTTGGGAGGTGACCTGGATAGGCCTGGAACAAAAAATGTTCCACTTACCCCCATAAAAAGGCGACCGTAGGTAGGACCCAAATGGGTACCCTTTGATTCAGAGAAAATTGGATGAGTTCAACGAGTTTTTGTTGAAAGATAACAAGTTCGGCCAGGCAGAGGAGAATGGTAGTGGATGGAAATTGTTCAGGCCTCTTTTCAAGAGAGAAGTGAAGGATTCTCAGGCCATCCTGATGTGAGATGGAGATGTAGAGACATTGCAAATCCATGGTGAATAGAAGGCGGTTCAGGCCTATGAATTGGAAGCTGTCAATATGACCATAGGGCATCAAAGGAATCCCGAATGTAGGTGGGGAGGGAATGGGCCAGCTGGCTGAGGATGAAGGCAAGATAAGAGGAAATAAATTCAGTGGAGCAGGAGTATGCTGACACAATGGGCCTGCCAGGGCAGTCCTTTTTGGGGATTTTGGGAAGTAGATAGAAGTGGGCTGTCTGAGGTTGGGAGACTATGAGGTTGGGAGCTTGGGGGCAGGCATCCAGACAAAATGAGGCCAGTGACAATGTTGGAGATGATGGCTTGATGTTCAGCGTGGTAGTCGCGGTCCAGGGGAAGGTAGGAAGAAGTATCTGAGAGTTCGGGCTCAGCCTCTATGAGGTACAGGTCAGTACGCAAGATGACGACAGCGCCCTCTTTGTCGGCAGGTTTGATGAAAATGTCAGGGTTGGACTTGAGGGAGTGAAGGGCAGAAACTTTGGAAGGAGAGAGGGTGGAATGAGTGTTGGAGCCAGAAACATTGAGAAAGTCAACGCCCCAATGACAGTTCCCAATGAAAAGATCAAGGGCAGGCAATTGTCTCAGTAGAGGTGTCCAATTGGAGACATTTTTCACACACACCCCCCCCACTCCTCCAGCATCTCCATTTGTCACAGCTTTCAGTTTCTTTGCCGTTTCGCCATTCACATCCTTTATTCTCTCTGTGGATAGCAGTCTTCTCCTCTGGTTTCTATGGCAATGACGCATCTTTCATATCCTGCAGTATAAATATCTCCCACTTTCTATCCTTTTAGCTTTGACAAAGAGTCACTGGATTCAAAACGTCAGCTCTTTTCTCTCTAAATTTCTTCACATTGTCGGTAGCAAGGGAATTGGAAAAAAGATGAACATTGGACCATCTGTCCACGTGATCAAAAGAAATTCTGTTGTTCAGATTATGGTTTAGTGAGAGCTTGTTGAGACATTCTAACAATTTGTTTCCAACTGAGGTGTTGTGACGATGTGGGCCCAGATTTCAAGTTATCTAGGGGAAATTCAGTGACTGGGATTTAATTTGCTTTGCTGTACATTTCTCTGTCTGAGAGAGACAGCTTTATCAAGAAGTTTTCTATCGCTGGCTCTTATCAGCTCCATTGAACTTGAGAAAGCACAAAGCAATTAAAGTTGAATCGACCCACCAGGTCTGCTTCATGTAATCAATATGTGCAGCAAAACTCAGTGGATAAATGTGTGCTGCTATAGAAAATGAACAATTAATAATTATGGAAGTAATCTTCTTACTTCAGTGGAGTGAACTTGATAAAATGAAAAAGAAACAATGGGAGTGATTTTCTGACCTTGCTGTGCCTGACGCACATTGCACCGACCCCAAGAAATAACACATGGCTTTAAAAGTCGATTCCGCACCCTGCGCCAAACTGTTTACAATCACCCCAGCCCCTTTCCACTGGCACAACCAGATCACACCCAGAAAGGATGTGAGGCTGATTAGCATAAGATTGACTGGATTTCTGGAATGTTCTCACCTCTCTGACAAGACTCACGCAGACGTGAATCTGTACTGGTCTCCATTAGCGGAGACCAGATACGATGGTCATGTTGGGGAGCTCAGGAGCCACTGAGGTTAGTCTGAGCATGGCTGGGTAGTACCCATTGGACACCCTGGAAGAACCATCCAGACACCCTGGCAGTACCAGTGTGCCAGATGGAGTGCCAAGAGGATGGGTCCTAGTGAGGATGTAGCACGAGTGCAACATATGATGGGGGATCTAAGTGGGGCTCAGACTGAGAGGCTACAATTAGGGAGTGAGGTACAATGGAAGGGAATAGCTTTGAAGGGGTGCTATGCAGGGAGGCTGTACAAGGTGGAGCATGAAGGATCTCATTAAGGGGGACCCATCATTATGTAAGACATGGACTGTCTAACAGTGACACATAAGAGCGGGAGAAAACTCATCATCAATGTCTCTGTTACCTCTTCCAGACTCAAGGGAAGAAGCGTCAAACAAAGGCTAGCATTCTTCTCGAAACCAGCTCCACAAGCATCCAGAGAAAAATTCCATCTTGATAGACAGACCACTATGTCTGGCTGGCAGAAGTTCACCTCGCCCACTCAGTCCTACTCTTCCAACTCTCAAATAGTAACTGTTCCAGGGGGGATAAAAATGCATCAAAGGCATTCTGATGTTTTCCTTGAAGAAGAGGCATTGATCTTTATGACTGGGAGGAGTTTGCTACCAATCATTCAGAATAATGATAAATTGTCCATCAAGCTGTGTCATACTTTGAGTTCCAATACTTTAATGAAGGAACAAAAAAGCAATAGAGAAGGAAAGGAAGGGGAGAAAATCCTGAACTCCAGATCCGACTGTCCTGTGGGATAATTTTTCCCCATGTGCCCTTGGATCAGCGGGTCAAGAATCTGCCTGTTCAGTCACATAAAGATCCACGGCAGAAATTCGTGACCCTGGGTAGATTTCATCTTCCAACTGATGATGCCACAGCAGGAGCTACTGCAAAAATAAATTCTTGGCCATTGTGGAATGTTCAATCATGTATAGATGTTTTAGAGAACTGATTTGATTTATTATTGCCATATATATTAGCTTACAGTGAAAAGTATTGTTTATTGTGTGCTACATAAATAAAGTATACCATACATAGAGGAGTAAAGGAGAGGGTGCAGAATGTAATGTTACAGCCATAGCCAGGATGTAGAGGAACATCAACTTAATATAAGGTCAATCCATTCAAACGTCTAATGGCAGCAGAGAAGAAGCTGCTCTTGAGTCGGTTGATACATGACCTCAGACTTTTGTATCCTTCTCTCGATGAAAGATGGGGGAAGAGGCAAATGGAATTTAATCCGGATAAATGCGAGGTGATGCATTTTGGCCGGAAAAATGTAGAAGAGAGTTATAGGATAAAACGTAAAACTATATGGAGCATAGAGACGCAGAGAGACTTGGGGGTGCAGGTTCACAAGTCTCTGAAGGTGTCCTCACAGGTGGAGAAGGTGATAAAGAAGGCATATAGTATGTTAGCTTTCATAGAAAAGGGTATAGAATACAAGAGTAGGAGTTTGATGTTGCAGTTGTATAGAACGTTTGTTAGGCCTCACTTGGAATACTGCGTCCAGTTCTGGTCACTGTACTATCGGAAGGATGTGGAGTCCTTGGAGAGAGTGCAGAGGAGGTTTACCAGGATGCTGCCTGGTATGGAAGGACTGTCTTATGAGGAACGATTAAATAGACTGGGGTTGTTTTCCCTTGAAAGACGTCGGCTTAGAGGGGATCTCATAGAGGTGTATAAGATTATAAGGGGTATAGATAGAGTAAATGGAGGTAAACTTTTTCCACCTTTAGAAATGGATAGGACGAGGGGTCATGGCCATAGGGTGAGGGGGGCTATGTATAGGACGAATATTAGAGGGCAGTTTTTCACACAAAGGGTAGTGGGGGTGTGGAATGCACTGCCGAGTAAGGTGGTGGGAGCAGGCACGCTGGGGCTGTTTAAGGGTCTCTTGGACAGCCACATGAGCGGTATGCAGATAGAGGGATATATTAGGACTGTTTAACTACGGCTTTTCTCCACAGGTAATTCGGTCCATACTTGACCAACATTGAGCATGCATTCGGCAGGTGGTGCGGGTACAGCTCTTGGATGTTGATTCATGGGTTGCCTGGTACCTCATGTCGTAAATGAGTGCTTTATGTGGACCATCTGAAGGGCACCATGACAGCTCAGAGACTATCGATGTGGCTGTGCAGACACTTGGAATTGGGCCGGTGTCTGCGGGAGTTTGCGCGTTCTCCCCGTGGTTGCGTGGGTTTTCTCCGGGCACTCCGGTTTCCTCCCACAACCCAAAAATTCGCTCTTAGGCTGATTGGGAAACAAATTGTCCCTATAGTGAGAGTCTTCCATATTAGGAATAACCTAAATCTATAATAGGATAATGGAATTGCTACTATATAGTTATGACGGCGGCGCGGGCTCTTTGGGCCGAAGGGCCTGTTTCCCGTGCTGTGTTGCTCTTAAAAAAAAAGGATATGTCTGGGGTGTGTGGAGTCCTTGATTATGCTGAAACCAAAGAGAAAATGCTGAAAAATCTCAGCAGGTCTGGCAGTATCTGTAAGGAGAGAAAAGAGCTGACGTTTCAAGTCCAGTTGACCCTCTGTCAAAGCTAAAAGGCATAGAAAGTGGGAGATATTTATACTCAGAATAAGGGAATGAAAGATGAATCATAGCCATAGAAACTAGGAGAAGAGACTGCTAATAGTTGTCGACAGAGAGAATAAAGAGTGTGAATAGCCAAATGGCAGAGAAGCTGAAATGAGAGAGTAAACTGTGACAGATGAAGATGTTGGGGGACAGAATGGATGAGACAAAAGTAAAATTTAGAAAGGGGGAGAAAAAGTCAGGGAAGGAGGATATAGTGGGGGAAAGAGTGGTGGGGAGAAAAATGAAGAAAGACAATAAAGAAATAAAAGATAGAGAACAGTAAAAAATTAAACAAAATAAAATGAAAACAAAGGGTTTGAAGTTGTTGAATTTCTTGTTGCGATCAGGAAGCTGTAATGTGCCGAGCCAGAAGATGAAATGTTGTTCCTCTAGTTCGTGATGAGCTTCACTGGAATATTGCAGCAGGCCAAGGACAAACATGTGGGCACAGGAGCCAGGATTGTGTGTTAGAATGGCAAGCAATCAAGAAGGTCAAGGTCCTGATTACACACAGACCGAAGGTGCTCAGCAAAGCAATCACTCAGTCTCTCCGACATAGAGGAGACCACGTTGGGAGCAGTGAAGGCAATACACCAAATTTAAAGAGATGCAAGTGAAACACTGTTTAACCTGGAATGAATGATCCTAATGGGAGTTATGTACAGACCCCCTAGCAGTAGTCAGGATGTGGGGCAGAAAATAAATCAGGACATAGAAAAGATATATGCAAAAGGCAATATTTATGTGGGACTTCAATGTGCGGGTGAACTGGGAAAATCAAGTAGGTAGTGAATCCAAGAAAAGAAATTTGTAGAATGTCTAAAAGATTTTTTTTTGAGCAGCTTGTGACAGAGCCTACTAGGGAAAAGGCAATTCTGGATTTGGTGATGTATAATGAGGCAGACCTGATTAAGGAACTTAAAGTAAAGGAACTCTTCAGGAGCAGTGACCACAATATGATAGAATTTACCCTGCAGTTTGAGAGGGAGAAGCTGGAATCAGATGTAACAGCATTGCAATTAAATAAAGGTAACTACAAAGATATGAGGAAGGAGCTAGCCAGAGTTGATTGGAAAGGGAGCCTAGTAGGAAAGACAGTAGAACAGCAATGACAGGAATTTTGGGAGTTATTCGGGAGACACAACAGAAATTCATCCCAAGGAGGAGGAAATATGCTAAGAGAAGGGCACAGCATTCATGGCTGATGATGGAAGTCAAGGACAGCATAAAAGCAAAAGCAAAAAACATTCAAAGTGGCAAGAATTAGTGGGAAGCCAGGGGATTGAGAAGTCTTTAAAAGCAAGCAGAGGACAACTGAAAAAGCAATAATGGGGGAGAAGATAAAATATGAGTGTAAGCTAGCTAGTAATATAAAAGAAGACAGAAAGGGTTTTTCAATCTATAAAAGGTAAGAGAGAGGTAAAAAATAAGCTTTCAGACCACTGAAAAATGAGGCTTGGGAAGTAATAATAGGAAACAAAGGAATGGCAGAGGAACTGAATCAGTCTTCATGGTGGAAGACACCAGTGGGATGTCAGAGCTCCTGGAGAGTCAGGGGATACAGGTGAATGTAATGACCATCACTAAGGAGAAGGTTTTGGGGAAAATGAAAGATCTGAATCACCTGGATCAGATGGACTGCACCCCAGAATTCTAAAAGAGATAGCTGAGGAAATTGTAGAGGCATTAGTGGTGATCTTTCAGGAATCACTGTCGGCAGGGGCTGGAACGTAGTTAATCTATAACATGCTGTTTAAGAAAGGAGGGAGGCAACAGATGGGAAATTATAGTCTGATTAGCATGACTTCAGATTGGCAAGATTTTAAAGTCCATCATTAAAGCTGAGATTGCAGAATACTTGGAAATGCATGATAAAATAGGACTGAGTCAGCTCAGCCTCGTCAAAGGGAGGTTATGTGTGACAAATCTGACAATTCTCTGAGGAATTAATAAAGAAGTTAGATAGAGGAGAACCAGAGGACGTGATTTATTTAGATTTCCAGAAGGCCTTTGACAAGGTGAGACACAGGAAAATGTTAAATAATTTAAGAGCCCATGATGTTAAGGGTAAGATCCTGATTTGGATAAAGGATTGCCTGACTGGCAGAAGGCAAAGAGTGGTGATAAAAGGGTCTTTTTCAGGATGGCAGTTGGTGACTTTAGGTATACCTCAGGGGTCAGTGCTGGGACCACAACTTTTCACAATATACATTAATGATTTGGAGGAAGGAACTAAAGGCAACTACAATGTCTTCAGAAATCAGAAACACAAAGGGACTTGGGAATCATTGATCAAGATTCTCTTAAGGTTAACCTGCAGGTGTAGTCAGCAGTTAGGAAGGCAACTAAGATGTTAGCATTCATGTCGAGAATGGATCAGATGGACTGCACCCCAGAATTCTAAAAGAGATAGCTGAAGAAATTGTAGAGGCATTAGTGGAATCACTGTAGGCAGTGATACAAGGATAGGGATATACTTCTGAGGTTGTTTAAATCTCTGGTCAGACTCCATTTGGAATATTGTGAGCAGTTTTGGACCCCATATCTAAGGAAGGATATGCTGGCCTTGGGAAGGGTCCAGAGAAGGTTCACAAGAATGATTCCTGAAATAAAGAGCTTGTTGCATGAGGAACAGTTGAGGACTCTGGGTCTTTTGGAGTTTAGAAGAATGAGGTTGGGGGAATCTTATTTAAACTTATAGAATACTGCAAGGTCTGGATGGAGTGGACGTGGAGAGGATGTTTCCACTAGTAGGGAAAACTAGAACCAGAGGACACAATCTCAGACTAAAGAGACAATCCTTTAAAACAGAGATGAGGAGGAATTTCTTCAGCCAGAGAATGATGAATCTGTGGAACTCTTTGCAGCAGAAAGCTGTAGACACCATGCCATTGAGTGTCTTTAAAATAGAGACAGATAGGTCCTTGATTAATAAGGGGATCAGGGGTAATAGGGAAAAGGCAGGAGAATGGGGATGAGAAAAATATTAGCCATATTGAATGGCAGACCAGACTCCATGGGCCGAGTGGCCTAATTCTACTTTTATGTTGTGTGGTCTTATGGTCGATGCTGGGGATACTGGCCCTGGAAAGTGTTCGTGTTGGTGTACCTGAACTGCTAGTGGATTTGCAGAGGCAATATTTGTGATATCTCTCCAGGGCTTGGAGATATCTGACTTGCATTGTCTATGTTTCTGATGCATAAGGGAGGGTCAGGATCACAGCTGCTCTGTATACCATGAACTTGGTGCTGGATTTAAGGTTTCAGGCTTTGAACACTTTGTTCCTCAGGTGTCCAAAGGCTGTACTGTACATTGCAGGCTGTGAAATTACCACAGAAGCATGCAGAATATAGTAATAACTGACAAGCTTAGTATAGGTATGAGAACAGAAGATTTATTTCCATAGTGTAATAATTAAATGGAATAAATTACTTATTTTACGCATGTGCTACCTGCTCTTCCAGTCCTCAGAAGACACAAATCATATCTCTTTTCAATCTTCTCCAAGCTTAGTTCCCTCAATTCACTCACCTAATTCAGAGTTTCAGTTCAAAAACACCACAGTGAGTGTCTCAGAACCCTCTCCAGTATATCTCAGTACACAAAATTAGATCTAACCAATAAACGATGTCCAGGTTAAAATTTATTTGCTTGACTTATACAAACTTTCTCGAGGTGCATTGCAAGATTTCATTAACCTTAACAATAACATTTCATGAGTTGAATTTGATATATCTTTTGATCATCTGCACTGATAGTGCAGGTGCAAGAAAGCATGTACAATGAACATACTGCAGAACTGAGCCTGATGTATGATTTGCAAATGATTTTGTTGATCTGTGATACTCCATCTGCAGTCTAAGGGTGTGGCACGTATTGGGCATAATTTTGCCACAATTTGTCAGTGTCAGGCTTTGACTGAAAACCGGCGTGTTTCTCTCCAGATACACAGTTGAGTTTTCAGGCCAGATCTGCTGACACTCTAGGCAAAAAAATATTTGGGAACGTGGTTTACTGCCATGCCAACCTGTGCGAGGAGAAGTGCCAACCTGTGCCAGGTGAAGTGCCAGGATAGTGCTAGGGCACTGTGCGGGCATGTCCCTCTGCCATGTAGGACTATCCTTGTGCCTCTGGGGGAGCCCCTCGACTGATTCATGCCTGTGTATGCCTGTTCAAAACCTCATCGACATGCTGTCATGTCAAATTGAATATCTGAGGGTCAATAAGCTTGACAACAGGGCTAATTGCCCCTTGAATATTCAAAGATCAATTAAGCTTGTTATCAAACTTATTGACCCTCAAATATTCAATTTAATGTGGTGAGCAGGTTGCCTATTTTGCCTCCCCTCCATGTCATAGGGGCGAGCTCAGGGACAGGCAGGAAGATGGTGGAATGGACGCCCAACCCATTTTAACTGCCCCTGCCCCATACTCGGGAAATGTATCAACCTTTTGCATATAGAATTCAGCCCTGTAACTTCCTTATCCTTGAATCTTAAGTTTCTGGAATTGTATACACATTGGAACTAGACAGAAGTTTATCATGCTTAACCAATTCCATTGTCTCAGCTATCATTTCTGCGTCATTGATCTCGCTGTTGAAATCTCCATTCCTCTTGTTAATCCCATCCCAGCCCTCAAAGAAACAGTCTCTCCAGTCAGGGTAATTTTGTTGTTAGGTTCCCTTTATTCTTCCATTTTCCTTGTTCTCCACAACTCCCCCTTCCCCTTACCCCTCACCCACCACCGCCAACACCTGTTGTCACATGCTCCAGTCATCCACCTAGCCCATATTTTAAAGTTGATTTATTAGTGTCACAAGTAGGCTTACATTAACACTGCGATGAAGTTACATACAACTTAGCATAGCCAGAGCACCTAGCCAACCTGTCTTTTGGACTGTTGGAGGGAACCAGAGACCTGGGGAGAACGTGCAAACTCTGCACAGACAGAGACCCAAGCCGACAATCAAACTCGCAGGTCCCTGGTGCTGTGAAGCAGCAGTCCGAACCAATGTGCTACTGTACCACCCCAACGTGTGCCAGGCACTGTCCATCAAATGAACTCAACAACAGTCACACTCTTTAAACTGACCAACCAAAACTGTCTGGACAAAAGCCGGGCATTATTATCATAGATACAGGCCAAGATTCTCTGACTGTTCATGATCCTCTGTTGCCGTTGCTAGTGAGAATGCAGAATTTGTCACTCAGCCAAATCTCAATTCACAGCAGCAGGATCAGAGAATCCCAGCTTCAGGCGAGGTTAGAGAATTCCAACCTCAAAAGAACAGAAGCTGTCCTCACCACAATCTCAATACCTGTTGCAATATAATAATTGTGCTGAGGTTTTCTCAAAGCAGAAGCTGGCTTGTCAATCGGATAACAAAGCAAACATTAGTAACTGAAACCAAATGAAATGTTATTTTTTCAGGAATTCAGATGGTAATATTAGATGCTGGTCATGCATCTGTAAATATTCTGTCTCTAGGTCAGTAGAAAGTCACATTAAAATGACTTTTTCTATTAGTCCATTCACAGTGACTTTGTCTCAGAGTATCTCAGTCAGATGTGAGACCGCTGAGACAATTGAGATGAAGAACAGCCAGATAAAGGCAGTTAGACTGTGGTACATCTTCATTGTGGATCAATTAAATTGTGACTTAGATATTTTGCCCTGATTGCATAATGTAAGGTATTAGGACTGATTGAAGATTGACTCCATTTGAATTGTCGAGTATAGATCATCAGTGCTACATTATAGTGCTCAATCAAACTGATTTCCAAAAAATAATGTAAATCAACCGTAAAGTGGTGCATTAGGACAATGATCCACCTGATTGTGGAGTAGTGGGAAACTACTGAAATTATCGATGTTATATAATGGTGCATTTAACCCAATCATATCTAGTCTGATCGTTAAAGATTAATGAAGCAACTTTTTTAGTTCATTTTCACACACACATTTTTCCCTTTGGGGAGTAGTGGTGGAAATCATAATACAAAAGCTTATTGATTTTTTTTAGCACCAGGAGCCCCAATTATGCTGAAATTTGCAATAATTGTATTTTACATTGTTCCAGGTATCAGCAAAATTGACTTGAAATCCACCTACTTACAATGCAACATGCATTACATTAGTAACTGGAACAGTCGGCCGCAACTGCTGTCGTTTTAGTAGCTTCTGATTAGAAGGTCAGATCTAATAAATGTTCACTCAGGAGCTCTGAGATAACCAAGTATTTGAATGTATATCTTATTTGCAAGAAGAAAATCCCTCCATAAGAATGTCTGTCACTTCTGGCAGACAAAAAGAATATGTTCAAGCCTTAATGGTACCTTTTTGTTTACTCATCTGGAAGCATGAGTGTCCTTTTAATCCTTGCTGCTTTCTCCATGGCAACATCTTGGTTGATCAGAATCCACGCACTAACCAGTTTTCTCCTATATTATAAATTGTTGCAATCATTTGAAATTTGGATTTCTTTCATTTGTCCTCATGAATGCAAGACAAAATACTTTGGCAAAATGTCTCTCTTTTCATCAATTTGCAAGTTTTGTATTACTAAGTGACTATTTTTCGACTACTGGAATGTTTGACTCACAGTCTTCCTATCCTCCAATCTCCATAAATTTAAGCTCATCCAAATTTCTTTTGTTTGTGACCCTGTGATCACCAACCTGCATCGGTTTCCCAGTTCCTCAGCCAAAACATTAATCTTAAAATTCTTATCTTTGTTTTCATGTGCTTCAATTATTTTCTCTTTCCTTACCTTAATAGGTAAGGAACCTCAAGAATCCTGGATTTCCTTAGCTCGGGTCTATTGTGAATCTACAGTAGAGGTTTTGAAGAGAATCTTAAAATAGGAGAGCGAGATGGCGAAATAGAAATATTTAGAAAGGGAATTCCAGAACTTAGGCCTAAATGGCACAAGATACAGTCATTAATGATAAGATGAAGGAAGTGTAGGGTCATGCTGCTAAATTGTTCTTAGAAGCATAGCTTGGAGGCAATTAGTGGCGTAAGTGTGTGGTGCATCAAAGATCAGGCCTGGATGTGATGCTTGGTCGAAAAACCTGTGCAGACTTGATGGGCCAAATTGCCTCCTTTTGTACAGTAACACAGAGTCACCAACATTTTGTTGTCCTCACAGAACTTCTGGGAATCTCTCAAACGCTGTTTGTTTCAAGTCTGCTCCTCACAGCTCCCTCTTTAACAGGAAGCCTGTTTCTCTGCTTCTTTTTCTCAAATTTACTTAACAGGATCTGTTTCTGACCTCTGAAACTTGATCCTTACCTGGACTATCTTTTAGGATCTAGAACAAAGAAAATTACAGTATAGGAACAGGCCCTTCGGCCCTCCAAACCTGCACCAACCATGCTGCACAATTTAACTGAAATCCCCTACACTTCCAGGGAACATATCCCTCTATTCCCTTTTCCCTGTTTCTGATCCTTGCTTTGTTCCTGCCTGGATTGTTCTTCTGAGACTTTCTTCTGCCACACATTTTGGTTTGGTGCCTTCTTTTTGGTACCTTCTGCATATCCAATGCCCAATGATGCTCTGGTTCAGCTCACCTGACCTGAAATATGGTGTGGGATGGGGGGAGGGGGGGGGGGGTGGAATTCTCTCAAAAGTGCTGACTTGGTGGGAAAACTGTTCTAGATCACAACTGTTTTCTCAGTACAGCATCACCACGAATCTCTGCACTCTGTGCAATGCAGAGCTCACAATCGTGAAAATCATTAAAAACCCCAGGGAAGATGGGGCCTGACTGTTCTGGAACTCTGCACATACGCAGTGGCTCTGATCTATCAGTCTCCCCAGTTGTTGGCTAGCTCGATCGCTGGCTAGCCTGGGATCCTTGCAGTGCTGTTCCTCCAGCCGCCTCTTCCCCATCATGGCCTGACCATGGCCCCACAACAATTCCCGGGCCAACCCTAACCCTCCCCTGTTCTTAAGCACCCTCATGTCCAACCTACCCCTCCAAGCTATGGCAATCCCCCCACTCCCTCACCCTGACTGACCCACCCCACCCAAGAAGGCAGAATTCCCCCCTCTCTCCAGCAGATCACTCCCTTCCCCAGTCCACCTCGATCTCTGGCCTCTCTTCATTCCAGACCGATCCCCATGCAGAGTGGCAGTGAGAATCCCCAATCCCACCAATCACCACCAGGCTCCAACTACAAAAGGTCTTGCCCCCTTGGCACTGCCTAATGCCGATAGGCAGTGCCAAGATGCCCTCTGGGCATGAACACTTTGCCCCTTGGCAGTGCAATGGGGCACTGAAAAGATGCCCATGCCCATGGAGCACCCGCACCCTCCTGCTGCCCAACCCCTCCCAGGAGGCTCCCAGTTGCCCCCTTTAATTCCAGTGGGGTCTCCCACTAGTTCCCCGAGTGTGGGGAGCTAATCTGAACTCTGCTAGAATGAAATACTCCTTGCGGGATGGGAGATTCGATCAGAACCAGCATGTTCCTGGTAATGACTTGCAAAACATATTTAAACTACATTAAAAAAAGTTAAATGACTGACGTGTCTTCTTGCTGGTTTCCAGCATGGTCTTGTCAGCGACTGTTCTCTGGCTCTGGGAGGTGTGTGTGTTCCTACCACATATGCAAATCCCAGAAAAAGGCCGATGGTGTGATTCTCCTATCCAGACCTGCCCGACAAGATGTGGGTAGTAATGGGAGAAACAGCCTCATGGTTCCCAAACTGCAAATTTGTTTCAAGCCTCAGATAAGCATTGGAGTTTCCTAAGAGCTACCACCAGCTAAGAAAATAATTATTGTGTTCTTGTAACTCTTGGGTCAAATGACCTGTAGCACCCATCTTCTTTGGTTTAGCAGGAGATCTATTTGTTTGAAAATAAGCCGCAATAAGGATAACGTCTGGATTTCACTTCATGTCTTAGGGTCCCAACAAAACACTTCTACACACACACACAGTGATACAAGTTTGGAACTCTCTTCAACAAACAGTAATTGTACTAGATCATTTGTTAACCTTAAAATTGAGACTAATTGTGTTTTGTTCGGGGAGGATCTCACTGAATGGCAGGCCAGTCTCAAGTGGCTAAATGGTTGACTCTTCTATATTCCTATCCCATTTTTGAAATGTGAGTCTTGTTAGCAAGGTTGACATTTATCTCTACATACACTTAAAAAGATGGCGGTGGGCCACCCTCTTGAACCACCAAAATCCATACAGTGAATGCACTCCTGCAATGCTGATCAGTCGGAAACAAAATCAGTTTTGTGACCCAGCAACAAGGAAGAGCAATGTTTCAGCCAGTGAGATGTGCGAATTGGAAAGCAACTAACATAATTTAGCAAATACAGCTTCAGCCATCTGCCCAATATAGGCAAGAGTTTTAGACTCACTAATTTTGCTAATGTTCTCTTGGGCGCAACAAGCAAGAATAGTTCAGTTCTTGCAGCTTCCATGGGGAAGCACACTGGGCCTTGTTAAAGTTATTACACACACCTTCCTTATACATGACTTCTTAGAGAATTGGGACTCATCGATTCTGGGTTCATACGCGCAATCTGAAGAATGGAGGACATCGCTGAGACTCTCATCTCTCCTAAACTCCCAATTGCAACTGCAGCTGGTCATCCTACTCTTGTTGCTGCCCTCTCCCTCCACTGTTCTGAAAAAACTTGATCACAGAGTGTAATATACAGGATAATAACCACAGTAGGAACCATAGCTGTAGGGACCATAGAAAGACGATGGCCTAGAGGTTTTATTGCTAGACTATTAGTCCAGAAATTCAGCAAGTGTTTTAGAGACCCAGAATCAAATTCCATCAAGGCAGATGGTGGAATTTAAATTCAATAAAAAAATGTCTGGAATTAGGAATCAATTGATGACCACAAAACCATTGTTGATTGTTGGAAAAACCCACCTGATTCACTAATGTCCTTTAGGGAAGGAAATTTGCTGGCCTGGCCTGCATGCGATTCCAGAGTCACAGTTGCCCTCAGGCAACTAAGGATGCGCAATAAATGCTGGCCAGCCAGCGACGCCCATGTTCCATGAATGAATAAGAAAAAGTAAGTCAAATCAGGAAGTAAAGGGTGATTAAAACAGAACTGAGAATTTTAATTTGTTTGAGCTCTCTGATTGCAGCATAAAGACTTCAAGAGGATTCTTCATTATCATTAGGAGCTAGCATTTGCTTTAGGAAATTGTCCTTTAATCACACAATTATTTTCTCGGCTAACTGAAGACTTTATATTGTTTAATCCATCACCATTCAATTAGCTCATCTTCAGCAGTGCAAAACAAATACATAAAATCCTTGGTTGCAAGAGAGCCAACATGAAACAACATGAATCTAATCTATTAAATTCAGAAAAAGGGGGACCATGAAATGTACACATAACAGAAATGATGGACAAAATCAATTCTTGTTTTTAATCAGGACTATTAGTAATTTGTTTGCATTTTTAATCAATCAGTCTGCTTAAAGTGGAACATGGATTCAATTTAACCTACATTTGCCAAGAATACTGTTTATTAAATTATAATATTCTGATGTAATTCTTGATATTGGGTAAAACTTTAAACTTAGGTGTCAACATTATTTACAGTATGCGACTATACGCAAGAATAAAATTCCCATCAGTAATATTGGAGCAATCCAGACAAAATCAGGTGAACTACTTCAAAAGATCAGAGAATTTTAAGCATGAGTTACACCCAAAATCATTTATATTCTTGTTCTCCACTATCTTTTTCACTTGTTTGAAATCCAACCTGCTGGATCAGGCTCTGCCTACATTGGCCACAATCTCAGGTTAACCTTACAAAATTGCATTTTTTAGGGAAGGCTGCGTTTATTTTCTTCAGTGCACAGGCACTCATGAATCTGTTTTTTGAAGTTTCATTTTCGTATAAAAATGTAATTAATTTCCTGCGAAGGTGAAGAATGTACACAGATGAGGCTAGTAAATGGTTCAGTATAGATTTGTAATGTAATTTTCAGTGATTTTAAATGAGGTTACACACAGATGAAAGACTAAAAATTCCCATTAAAAATGCTTACTTGTGGAAATCCATTTTCAACTGAATTACTAAAATCACATATTTAATCACATTGGGAAATTTTCTTTCAAAAAAAAAACGAAAGAAATAATTACATCCCATTATATTGTCAATTTTATCACTTCATTGAAGATTGAACATTTGCAATTATGCAAATTAATTCAATCAGAAACTTGAACTGTGACCCAACCAGTGCATTTTAGGTACAATTTCTTGATTACACTTAATGCACAAACTCTAATCTGTCGTATTCTGTGCATCAATATATTTACCTTGGATTAAAACATTTTATTTTGATGGTGGGAAAAGTATAACAAATTTGCTTGACACAAGAGCAGAGTAATTGACATTACAGTAAATATGCAGCTGAATTCTATGTGGCAAAAACCAATATCATTGTACGGAAAGAATCACACAGACAAACACACATAACATAAATATAATCATAAATTAAAATTAAGAAGGCAATTTTACCAAAAGAAGATGTCTAAATGCCAAATGAAATAAAAATGGGAGAGAATTGCGCCCATTTATTTGTGAGAGAAAAATTCAGAAGTTATATTTAGAGAAAAAAATGAGGTAAAGTGTGATTCGCAGCAGCCGGGAGAGCGTACAGAGTCTAATCATGCCAAGAAACTGGCTGATGATTGCTTGAGAGTGCTCTTGCACAGACGCACAATCTCATAGTGCACTGTGTAAAGTGTACACAGTTCGTGCACGGGGTATCTGATATTCCTTCCAAACCCCAATCACACACACACATTTCCCTGCCCCAGACCGTGGCCTCCCACTGTCAAATGTGACTCACTACTCCTGTTTACAATAACCCCAACCAATTGCTCCCTCCCATTCATTCCCTGGATTATTGCTACCCCCATTCAAAGCCCCCACCCTGCCCAATCACTACCACCATTCAAAGCCCCCACCCAGGTCAATCACTGCACTAGTAATCCCTGATTACAGAGTGCACAATTCCCCTCAGGCTTTGCCTCTTTGTTTAGGCCCCACCCTCTTCCCTTAGGCCCAGTCCCTTGGCATTATCCCACCGTCCAGGGGACCTCAATGAACTTCTGTCTCACCAGTGAGGACATCACGTGTGGTCTCCATTGGTGGGGATCATATGTGATCCTCACCAGTGAGAACCTCTACTGGTGAAGCTATTAAGGCAAGTGAACACAGACGATTCCACACCTGGCTCACTAATGATATTAAAATTAAGATTTAAACATTTGAATTAGCCTCACACTTCCTAGGCATGAATCTGATCACATTGGTAATCCAGTGCTGATATCATCATGAGAGCTGGGTTCAAATCTGTTTTTCGCCACTCTCATAATCTTACCTAGCTACACACACTAATCGATCAGTGTGTTGAGCCGATATGACCATCCCCTAACTGCTACCCATTGCATGCTTACTGTTTATAATTAGTTTGGTATCAACATTTTGTCTATACGAAGCTTAGATCATGAAATAATTCATAAGGCAAACTCAAAGAATAATTTTCAAAACTGTGGTCAAATATGTGCAAGACAAATTAACCATTAGTATTTATGCTGTATTATCAAACGAAGGAAAGTGACATTCCCCAGCCGGCTAAACTATAATATTCCATTAAACATTTTGAGTCTTGTGCTGGCCGCATGGTATAATGAGTTGCAATGCTGCTCTTTCATCATTGAGAGCAGATTTGCATCTAAAATAAACTAATATGATGAAGTTCTTCACTTTCTTTAAGTTGTAAGACTTTTCTTTAAATGAAGCTTTGCTGGATTAATTCCAATCCCTGGTGGGTGGAGTGTTGGTCCACATAAGAAAATTATCTGCAATTTGGCGTAGGAAATGAGAACAAAAAGTAAGAACAAATTGCAAGCCATTTGGTTTTCGAATTGGCTGAAATAGTCTTATCTCATAGCAAGTTGTAACTCATAGACTGTTTATCCAAGGAAATAACAAGTATAATTTAAGGACTGCAATACATCAGTTTTAAGGCATGGCTGATGGTAAATGTCAGCTGCTCAAATCCCAAAGGAATTTGAAGCAACTGCCAACACTTTATTTTGCGATTTGTATATTAAGAGGAAGTTTTCCAAAATTAGGAAATGATGTGTTTGACTAATTGGGATGATTTAATATTCACTTAAATGTATCTCCTTTTAAAATAAATATATATTTTACTGAATGTACTTAAACATAAAAATGGTAACATTACTTTAAACAGTTCCAAAAAATCTTGGCTAAAACTATATCAGAACCAACCTTTTTTTTTCCTGATGGCAACAGTGCTTATAGGTTTTTAAATCTATAGAACAATGTCTCATTGCTCTTGGGTGTCCTCTGAAGCTGACAATAATTAATTCTCCAGGTCCAGCCTTTTCCATACTATCTTCTGGGATATCTGATCATTATATCCTTTAGGAGAGCTGATTAAATACCATGCTGCTTTCAGAGAAGTCTAAGCTGCTACCCCCTCATACAGGCTTCAGTATTTTCTTAAATGCATTCCTTCCCTTTGATCTCTCTATCCACTAATATTTTGCACAGTCTCTTAGAAAATCGTTGCCCAGAACTGATCAAATGCCTTTCTTTACTTTATAGATCTTAGATTTTAACAAGCAAACTTACCCTATTTTTGCCTCATTTACACACAATTTTACAACTTTTGTTTCATTATATTGAGAGCCCAGCAGTCTCTCTATCTCTTCATCCAAGTACACCAATCACGGTCTTGCCAGCTTGTTTTCCAGTAAATGACAGAAATATTACTAAAATAAAAATATTATTACTCCTCATTTTCCTAACATCAGTGGGAATTTAAGAATAGAATAAAAATTCAGAACATCTGTAAATAATACAGATTTTGAATAAAAGATTGAATAAAGCTGCAGGAGAAAATTAAATTAATGTAGATAGACCTACAATTTAACAAAAAAGGTCACATTTATCAAAATATATTAGTATTCAGAGTGCTTTTATTATTTCTTTATTTTGGCTATATGTTTAAATTGATGGTTATAAAGAACGTTAGCACAATGACACAAATTGAATTATAAAGGCCAAGGGTTGAATTCTAATACAATCTACTGATGAGAATATTTCAAGCATTTCAACATAAACATGCATTTCATTTTGGATTAAAATGTTTTGCTTCATATCATGACTAATAAAGGCATCTCCCATTCATAATTTCAAATATGGATGAAGTTCATATATAACTTCCCAGAACTGTATTTTATTTTTGCAAATGAACACACACAAAGTAACAAAGAGTCAGGCGGCCATTACAACTTCAACACGGAATATCTCAAGCTTCTAGAAAGTTCTGAATTGAATCTCACTGGGTGAGGACCTCGCCTTTGAATGGATGTGCCTAGATACCACCTCTTTGAGATATTCACACCTACTACTGTTCAAAGTTTACTCCAAAAGCAGTGGATTTGTAGACTTCTCATCTCCAAGATCAAATCTTCATAAAACCAAGCAGGAGAGACAGGTTATCTATGAGTTAAATGTGAAAACCCATCACTTATATCTCTTGTTGTGTAATGATGGCTTTGGACTGCCAAACAATTCTGGTTGGATGTGTTCAATATTTGCTATGTGAAGGAAACCAGCTTGAAATATGTTTTATCTAAAGACCCAAAAAGAGATATGGGCATTCTGCAGATGAACAACAAAAGCCAGTGGCTGAAAAAAAGTCAGTGTCATATTTGTCTTTTAAACATCTTAAAAAGGCTTTAAAAAAATCCCCAGAATAACTTCTAAAACCAAGTTCACCTCTGAAGAAATTGAACTTCCTGATACTAAAGTCACAAGTACCTAATGGCCATTTCAGAGACTTGGGTAGAGCAGGGACAAGAATGGATGTTGCAGGTTCCGGGGTTCAAATGCTTTAGTCGGAGTAGAGAAGGAGATAGAAGGGGGGGAGGAGTGGCATTATTAGTCAAAGACTGTATCACAGTGACAGAAAATAAGTTTGATGAGGACTTGTCTGTTGAGGTAGTGTGGGCTGAGATTAGAAACAGGAAAGGAGAGGTCACCCTGTTGGGAGTCTTTTATAGACCTCCTAAAAGTTCTAGAGAGATTGAGGAAAGGATTGCAAAGTCAATTCTGGTCAGGAGTGAAAGTAATAGGGTAATTGTTGTGGGGGACTTTAACTTTACTAATATTGATTGGAATAGCTATAGCTCTAGCTCGTTAGAGGGGTCAGTTTTTGTACAAAGTGTGCAGGAAGGTTTTTTGACTCAGTATGTAGATAGGCCAACTAGAGGTGAGGCTACATTGATTTGGTGCTGGGCAATGAGCCAGACCAGGTGTTAGGCTTGGAAGTTAGTGAACATTTTGGTGATAGTGACCACAATTCGGTTACGTTCACCTTAGTGATGGATAGGGATAGGCATGAAGCTGGGGGCAGTAGTTATAGCTGGGGGCAGGGTAATTATGAGGCCATCAGGAGAGAATTAGGGTGCATAGATTGGACTAGGAAGCTACAGGGACTGGGAACATCTGGAATGTGAGCTTATTCAAGGAGCAGCTGCTGCGGGTCCTTGATAAGTATGTCCCTGTCAGGCAAGGAGGAAATGGTCGAGTAAGAGAACCTTGGTGTACGAAAAAAGTTGATTTGCCGGTTAAAAGGAAAAAGGAGGCTTATGTCAGGATGAGGCTTGAAGGCTCGGTTAGTGCAATGGATAGCTATAGATTAGCCAGGAGGGAGCTAAAGAGTGAATTGAGGAGAGCTAAGAGGGGACACGAGAAGACTTTGGCTGATAGGATTAGGAGAATCCTAAAGCTTTCTTTAGATATGTTAAGAATAGAAGATTGGTTAGGGCAAGATTAGGGCCATTCATAGACAGCAGTGGGAAGTTGTGCGTGGAGCCTGAGGAGATTGGAGAGGTACTGAATAAATATTTCTCTTCGGTATTCACGCAGGGTGATGTAAATGTAGTTATGGAGAGCACTGAGGTACAGGGTAGCAAACTGGAAAGTATTGAAGTAGATAGGGAGGATGTGCTAGATATTCTCGAGGTTTGAAGTTGGATAAGTCCCCTGGGCCGGACGGGATTTACCCTAGGATTCTCTGGGAGGCAAGAGAGGAGATTGCAGAGCCTCTGGCTCTGATCTTCAGGTCGTCGTTGGTTACGGATGTGGTTCCGGAGAACTGGAGGATAGCGAATGTGGTCCCGTTGTTCAAGAAGGGGAAGAGAGACCTTCCAGGGAATTATAGGCCAGTGAGTCTTACTTCTGTGGTGGGCAAAGTGTTGGAGAGAATAATTAGGGATAGGATTTATAGTTATTTAGAGAGTAATGAATTGATTGGAGATAGTCAGCGTGGTTTTGTGAAGGGTAGGTCGTGCCTTACTAACCTCATTGAGTTTTTGAAAAAGTGACTAAAGAGGTGGATGGGGGTAAGGTGGTTGATGTGGTATATATGGACTTTAGTAAGGCGTTTGATAAGGTGGCCCATGGAAGACTTCTGCAGAAAATGCAGATGTATGGGATAGAGGGTGATTTAGCTAATTGGGTTTGGAATTGGCTAGCAGATAGAAGACAGAGGGTGGTGGTTGATGGGAGATATTCATCTTGGAGTTCGGTGACAAGTGGTGTACCTCAGGGGTCTGTTTTGGGGCCCCTGCTGTTTTGTAATTTTTATAAATGATCTGGATGAGGGTATTGAAGGATGGATTAGTAAATTTGCAGATGACACTAAAGTCGGTGGAGTGGTAGATAGTGAGAGGGGTGTTATAGTTTGCAGAGGGACTTGGACAAGTTGCAGAGCTGGGCCGAGAGGTGGCAAATGGAGTTTAATGTGGAAAAGTGTGAGGTAATGCACTATGGCAGAAATAATAAATGTGTAGAGTATAGGGCCAATGGTAGGATTCTTAGTAGTCTTGATGAACAGAGGGATCTTGGTGTGTATGTGCATAGATCCCTGAAAGTAGGCAGTCAGGTCGAGAAGGTTGTTAGGAAGGCATATGGAGTCTTGGCTTTTAGTGGTAGAGGGATTGAATTTTGGAGCCGCAACGTCATGTTGCAACTGTACAAAACTCTAGTGCGGCCGCACTTGGGAGTATTGTGTGCAGTTCTGGTCCCCACATTATAAGAAAGACGTGGAGGCATTGGAGAGGGTACAGAGGAGGTTTACTAGGATGTTGCCTGGTATGGAGGGCAGGTCTTATGAAGAGAGGCTGAGGGATTTTGAGGTTGTTTTCGTTAGAAAGGAGGCGGCTAAGAGGGGACCTAATCGAAACATATAAGATGATTAGAGGTATAGATAGGGTGGATAGTGATAGCCTTTTTCCTAGGATGGAAAAAGCTAACACGAGGGGACACAGCTTTAAATTAAGGGGTGATAGTTATAGGACGGATATCAGAGGTAGGTTCTTTACCCAAAGGGTGGTTCGGGAGTGGAATGCCCGGCCTGCAGCAGTTGTAGATGCGCCAAGTTTGGTGGCGTTTAAGGGGTTAGTTGATAAGTATATGGAAGAGAAGGGAATGGTTTAGTTTGGAGGGGCATTGCTTTTTATATTGGTCGGCGCAACATCAAAGGCCGAAGGGCCTGTTCTGTGCTGTAATGTTCTATGTTCTATGTTCTAATGTAAGGACTTGCTGAACGTTCATCTCTTTGAGGCAATGGTATAGTAACACCAATTTCTACTACCAGATACCTGAATCCATTCAAACTGGAACTCAAGAATGGAGAAGACTTCCTTCTTCAAAAGAGAATGTGCTCCTATAATGTGAGCTGTCAAAGAGTATTTACCAATTGTAAATGTGCTCTATTCTTGTTGACTATATATTTTGAGAGTGTTGGCATGAGTGATGAGTAGTTGATGTAGCATTTAGACTCAGTGACTGTTTGAAAAAAAATCCTCCTTATTTAAACACACAAAAGTCTGCTGCTGATCCTTCAGAATGAGCACATGCTAAAGAGGACTTAGAAACATATATGTTGATCTTTCCAAAACAAACACACTGATTGTGGACAGTATGGCAAGGGAATTGAGGGTTTCGGTTTACTTCTCCTCCCCGTCCACAACACTTGCAGTTATCTGCAAGTACTTACACAAGAATTGGGATGATGGGGTAGGCCATTTGGCATCTGAAGTCTGTTCTGTCATTCAGTAAGATTGTGGTTGCTCAAGTTGTGGCCTCAATTCCACTTTTCTGTCTGTCCCTATTAACCTTGATTCTCTTCTGTATTAAATCACTATTCACCACAGCCTTGAAGATATTTAATGGTTCAGCCTTCATTGGGGAAGCGAAGTCTGGGGACTAATGACCCTCTGAAGGTAAAACACAGCTGTGGCCGTTTGGCTATTATTTTGAGGGTCACTCTCTAAGCTGATAAAGAATTATCAGCTGTAGTATATCAAACCTAAAACATAGAACAGTATATTACAGGGACAGACCCCTTGCCCCACGATGCTGTGCTGAACATCACCCCAGATTAAATTAATCCCTTCTGCCTGCCCTTGATCTATATCCCTCTACCCCTGCATATTCCTGTGCTTATCTAAAAGCCCCTGAAATGCCTTGTCTTTTGTTTACTTTCAGAGTTTTAATAAATATATTCCTCTGTTTTCATTTTCTTAATTAATTTCAAGTGTCATTTATTTTAATCATAAAAGCTTTTAAACCAAATAATAAAGAAAGACAATGCAATTTTAATTTTCAAAGATTACTTTCCTGGTGCTTTATTATAAAAACACTAAGTGCAACAATTATTTGAAAATGGATTTCAGAACATTCATTTAATCACTTCAATGAATAATATTTCCTAAACCAATGAGTTTCGATCGCCCCAACTTCAGAAAGGCTAATGCAATGTGGTGGCATAGTAATACACTGGTTAGCACTGCTACCTCACAGCACCAGTGCCGGGTTTGATTTCCGGCTTGGGTCACTGTCTGTATGCAGTTTGCACATTCTCCCTGTGTCTGTGTGGGTTTTCTCCAGGTGCTCTGGTTTCCTCCCACAGTCTGAAAGACGTGCTGGTCAGATGCATTGACCCCAACAGATGCTGAAGCATAGCATCTAGGGGAATTTCACAGTAACTTCATTGCAGTGTTAATGTAAACTTCTCTTGTGACTAATAAATAAAAACTTTTTGTTGACAAATGGATGTAAAAGCCAATTTATAGGAATCTAAATCACTTTCTTTTTCAATATATCTGGGTGTGACACATTTCTCTACATACAATTTATCTGGAAACTTATTTTTGATAGAGGAAACATTGAACTGTACCTTGGGGCCTCATCAGTTGGACAATAAATATGTAACTAGTAAAAACCAAATGAACTATATTTACTCAGCACAGTGCGAGAATAAAAGGCCAGGAATGTACTCCTGGCCAACGAATAAAGCATTTTAATTCAGTCAAAAATCTAGCTTGATTTTTTTTGTCAGTAAGCTGTTTGATTATCATTGTAATTAATTTACGTAGCTCCTATAATTCATGAACAATGAACAATTGATCACTGAAACTGATGATCAACAAATTGTTTCTTTAATTTGGAAATGTAATTTTAACTGTATTTGTTACTGAGAAAATTTTAAATCCAGCCACTCGGAATTGCATGACTACATTAAAAAATACTTATAATCTCCAGTGTGCTATGATGCCAGGTAAAGCATGGTTTTGTCATTTAATTAAAACCTCCCTTGGGTAACATTCTTCATTATTGACATCTCACACCTCAGTGAACATGAAAATTCATAAATTGAAAGTAAAAGTTGGTCTAATTTTAAAATGCTGATCTGCAAACTAGAAGGCTTTCAGAATGTGTTCCCAGTGTAGTTAATTATATGATCACCATATTAAAATTTCACTTAATTGAAATGAAAATGTAATTTCCACAAACACCTTCTCCAAAAAAACCTCGATTGCCATCTTTGTGCGGTCTTTCACCATGGGAGTAAACCCACCAATCAGCAATCTGCTTTTTACGCTCTACATTCCACTTTGGTTATCTGCCCTCCAGCTTACTGTTCACCTTCCTGTCAGTTATCATCCTTTTCATTGACTTTATTTGTTCCTCACATAGTTATCTCTGCTTCTTACGATGTTCATTAATTTTCCATTTGATTATCTGCCTACTTGCACAGTTTATAATCATCCTACTCTTTGTAATGTCTCCTTTTCACTTTCCTCACTCAATCTCAACAATTATTTCTCCCACTCACAATCTGCATTCACTTGGCTATCTGTCAACGTCGGTGCTTTTATTCAGCTCCCCGTTGCTTATCTATTCTTCACAGTCTTGCTTTTCTCTATTCATCTCTGTCTTTCTTCTCCCATTTGGCTATTCGTCCTCCTTCCTATGTTCATGTTACCTTCATTAAGCTTCTCTCCTGTCACTATTGCCAGCCATTTTGAGTGGCTATTTTTGCATTGTCTAATTCTTTTCCTGCTTAGTTCTCTGTCCTCATTGTTCACATTTGTTAGTTACTGGTTCTAACTTAAGGCTTAAGGCTTGGTTGTGATCAGGTTTGGTTAATTTTTAAATTTTTCTCTCTTAAAGTCCTTTTCTTTTAAATATTCTGTCAGTCACCTTTTGCCTCCAAGGATGAAAACAACTTAAAAAACTGAACAAGACAATTGGAAAAGGAAATAGAGCAAAGGATGTGGTACATTTTTCGAATGAGCAGTCAGCTTATGGACAATTCTCGGATGCATGTTAAAGACAAAAAAAGTAAATGAATGTACACCAGTTCAGTTTTTTTTCTGTGTTTCTGTGTAGGCTGCAGAGGCATTTGGCTCAAATAAAGGATAAATGTAAAGTGATTCATATTTTCATTTTTAGTGGGCATTTGATAAGATGTCTCATTTTATTAAGCAGTTTTAAAAAGAGTATAATGAAATGGATTAAGTAAAGTCAAAATGCTACGGCTCTTCTGGCAGATACCTGTCATAATTTCCTTGAAAAAGCCCATTTGTTGCTGAAAAATCGACCGATGCAGGACTTGACTGTTCCAGTGTTTTCACCACTGGTTTTCTATTGATCATCATCCATTAATTTGAGCTCATCCAAAGCTCTGTTACCAATGCCAAGTCCTGTTCAGACATCAGCCCTGTGCTTGTTCACTAATCATTGCACAATTCCCATCCTCATGTTCAAATCTCTTCATGGTCTCTGTCCTTCAGATCTCTGTAACTTTTTCCAGCCATGTAAACCCCTGAGAATTGTATTCATCCAACCCTGGCCTTCCCATTTCTCTCTCCTCATCTAAGACTCTCTGTAAAACTGCTCCTTCAGCAACCTATTACATGTGTCAAAATCTCCATCTTTGTCTTGCTTTGTCTGATTATGACCCTGCAAAGCAACCCAGGTCATTCCCTCTGGTAAAGGCACTATATAAGTTCACCTTTGTAGCTTTAGCTCAGTTTATAGTGAATAACTTTGATTATGTCCTGCAAAATATTAAGGAAAAGGAATAAATTTATATACTTAAAATTATAAGTCAATATCCATGCTTGGGCAAGAAGTGGCAAGGAACATTTTCAGGCAACAATAATCTTCAACAATAGAGAATCTAACCATTGCCCCTTAACATTCAATGGCATTACCATTGCTGAATCCTGAGGGTTACTATTGACCAGAAAAAAACTAAACTGGGCTAGTCA
This sequence comes from Sphyrna mokarran, assembly GCA_024679065.1. Lineage (NCBI taxonomy): Eukaryota > Metazoa > Chordata > Chondrichthyes > Carcharhiniformes > Carcharhinidae > Sphyrna > Sphyrna mokarran. Next base: position 68,131,867 of record JAGIQG010000011.1, on the reverse strand, counting down.
TCAGAATATTGTGGCTACAAAACCAGCAGGGATCCAGCAGTGAGTAACTTGCTTTATGATTCCCCAAGGTTCTCCATCTATAAGGCACAAATCAGGAGCATGATTGAATATTGTCCCTTCATGTGGCTAAATGCAACTCCAGCAACAGTCAAGAAGCTCAACATCATCACAGCAAAGCAGCTGCTCATTGGCACCCCATCCACAAACTTTCACTCTCTTTACCACAGTGGTCACAGAGTGTATCATCTACAAGATGCATTGCTGGAACTCACCAAAGTTATTTAGGTAGAATCTTCCAAGCCCACAATTGCTAACATCTAGAAAGACAAGGAGATCCGATACATGAGAAAAACACCACCTGGAATTTCCCCTCCAAGTCACTCACTATTCTGACTTGGAAATATATTGCCATTCCTTCACTGTTGCTGGATCAAAACGTTGGAACTCTTTCTCACAGCACTGTGGATGTACCTATATCACATGAATTACAGGAGTACAAGAAGGAAGCACACCCCTATCTTGTCAAGGCGAATTAGGGATGTGAGATGCATGCTGGTCTAACCAGTGATGCCTACATCGTATAAATTAATTTAAAAAAATGTTATAGTTATCTGGATTGCATAGGTAGGAATGAGTCAGCATTTTACTTGTGTCATATTCAATTAAACCTCACCAAAAATGTCAATGTCACAATAGATTATTGTAAATTGCACTTAAAAATGCTTCCACTTGTTCCTACATATTGAAATTTTACTGTCAGATTGAATTGAACAAGTATTACACAGGAATGTGAGCTAAATTTACAACTACAGGGGATTTTATTACTGCAAACTCTGTAATACAAGCTGCTGATAAATTTCCTTCTCTATCTGAAGTATCATTATAATCAGTAAAAATACCTGAAATCTAATAATACCATCTACTTTGTTGGTCATCATTAAGTTTGAATAATAAGAGCTGACAGTAAATTAAATGTGATATGTTTTTGAAATAAGCGGCAAATAATTGGTAAGTGACTGGATTCCAAACCTCTCATTATATCTATCACAATACCTTACTCTCTAAAAGAACTCCCTTTTATTTTCTGTTCCTCTTGCATCTGTTCTGATGATGCTATTTTCCACAATGACATTTCCAACATGTCTTTCTTTTCCCTAAAATGAGAATTCCACTGCCCACCCTCTGTAACAGTGGTTGATATTTAAGCCATGAACTGTGTCTGCATTTTTGCATTTCAGCCCTTCCACAATCTTCCAGAACCACAACAGGATTCCTCTTGTCTTCACTTCCCCCCACCAGTCTCCCTATTGAAAGGATTATCCTCCTCCATATCCATCACTTCCAACATGATACCACTACCAAACTCATCTCCCCCCTCCTCTCCTGCCAGCATCCCAAACAGACCACCACCAACCCCACCCTCCCATGACACCCTTTATCACACCAAACGCCTCATTCCTTTTCCATTGTGTTTTCCCATTCAATTGTAGGCGATGTAAAACCTGACCCTTTACCTCCTCTCTCCTCACTGTCCAAGGTACAAATACTCCTTCCAGGTGACGCAATAATTCACTTGCATTTCTTCCAATTTAGTCAATTGTGTTTACTTCTTTCAATGTGACCTTGTCTAAATTGGGGAGACCAAATACAGGCTAGGTGAGTGCTGTGGAGCATTCCTGTTCAGTTTGCAAGCAAACACCAATCTTATGATCGCTTGCCATTTGAATTCATATCTTCCTCTTGTGCTCACATTTATATAATGTTCCAGCAAGATCAACATGTTGGAGGAATGGCACCTAATGATCTGATTAGGCACCTTATAGCCTTCTGGACTCAACATTGAGTTCAACTCATTCAGGCCATGAATTCTGTTCTCCATTTCCAATTTATTTTGCCAAGTGCCCATTTACTTTTTTTTTTCCCTGCTTGCACACTAAGCTGATCTTTATTCTGTTATTGCCGCCTACTCTGGTCCCATGCCTTGTTTCTTTACTATAATCAATCTCCTCCACCAGCTAACCCATTGTTCCCTTTTGTTCCACCTGATCTTTATACCTTTTTCAACAGCACATGATGCAGCACATTTCCACTTCCCTTCTGTTCCAAAGAAGAGTCACATTGGACTCAGAACATTCACTCTATGTCTCTCTCCACAGATACTGAGTTTTTCTTCTGTATTTCTTCTGTATTTATTTTGAAGCTCCAGCACCCGCTGTGTTTTGCTTTCTTCTTATTCATCCATTTGGTGAATGCACTTTCAATGGCTTGCACAAGCATTTCAGCTGTGAAATTGTAAGTTGAAAACCATTGCCTTCCTGTTTGCTGTTTTACACTATATATTGTGAAGTTTGTAGAGTGATATTTTTCTGATTGGGTCCACTTTCTAAGCACCAAAATGACATTGCCCCTTTTATTATTTCCACTGAAGGATAACTGATTCCCATGTACTTAAGCAATTATCTTCAAATCTCCCACTATAATCTACTGATTACACATCCAGTACATGCTGAATGATTAAATGATCAAACTGACCGGGAAAGGATGCACAAATCCCCATAGTTTATTCCAGTGCCCAGAACTGATCTCCTGAAAGATTGTGCCATCACAATCTCTCAAAAGAGCTTCAGTCATGCTTATAGACCAGAATATATCTAGTCCATTTATCAGCCTTGTGTAATATCACTTTGCACAACTCATTTTACAAATAAGTGATTTGATTTATTGTTGTCACGTATTAATATACAGTGAAAAGTATTGTTTCTTCTGCACTATACATATACATTCCTTTCATAGAGAAGGAAACGAGAAAGTGTAGAATGTAGTGTTACAGTCAAGAACAACGAAAATTGCAGCACAGGAACAGGCCTTCGGCACCGAGCATGCTGCCCGACTGAATTAACAATCCTATCCTTCTGGGGAACATATCCCTCGATTCTCATCCTTTGCATGTATTTGTCAAGACATCTCTCGTAAGTTACTATCATATCTGCTTCCACTACATTCCCCAGCAATGAGTTGTAGACACCCACCACCCTCTGAGGAAAAAATTTGCCTCACACATCTCCTTTAAACCTTGCCCCTCGCATCTTAAACGTGTGTACCCTAGTAATTGGCTCTTCCACCCTGGGACAAAGCTTCTGACAATCCACTATGTCCATGTCTCTCATAATCTTGTAGACTTCTACCAAGTCACCCTTCAACATTTGTCATTCCAGTGCGAGTCATAGCTAGGGTGTAGAGAAAGATCAACTTAATGTAAGATAAGCCCATTCATTAGTCTGACAGGAATAGGGAAAAAAGCTGTTCTTCAGTCAGTTGGTACATGACCTCAGATTTTTGTATCTTTTTCCCAATGGATGAAGGTGGAAGAGAGAATGTCTGGGGTACGTGGGGACCTTAATTATACTGGCTGCTTTGCCGAGACAGCAGAAAGTGTAGACAGAGTCTATGGATGAGAGGCTGGTTTGTGTGATAGATTGGGCTACATTCACAACCTTTTGAAGTTCCTTGTGGTCTTGGGCGTTGCAGAAGCCATACCAAGCTGTGATATAACCAGAAAGAATGTTTTCTATGGTGCACCTGTAAAATTGCTGACATGCCTAATTTCCTTAGTCTTCTGAAAATATAGAAGCATTGGTGGGTTTTCTTTACTATAGTGTTGGCATGGGGGGGCCAGGACAGGTTGTTGAAGCTCTCGACCCTTTCTAGTTTGTCCATGTTGATGTAGACAGGAGCCGTTCTTCTTTACGTTTCCTGAAGTCGATGACAATCTCCTTCCTTTTGTTGACATTGAGGGAGAGATTATTGTTGTCGCACCAGATTCTCTATCTCATTCCTGTACTCTGTCTCGATATTGTTTAAGGTCCAACATATTACGATGGTTTTGTAAAATACTTGAAAATCACACTGGAGGGGAATTTGGCCACACAGTCATGACTAGCCATTTGAATCAGTTCATAATAATGGATGTCAGAGCTACCAGCCAATAGTTATTAAGCTCGGTTTTTCTAAGGCACTGCGATAATGATCATCTTCCTGAAGCAGATAAGGACCTCAGATTGTTGTAAAGTAAGTTGAAGATGTCTGTGAATATTCCTGGCAGCCGATCTGGGCAGGATCTGAGTGCTCGACCGGGTACCCCATTCAGGCCAGTCACTTTCTGTGAGTTGACCTTCGAGAAGGCTGCTCTGACGTCTATAATGGTGACCCCAGATACAGGTTCATCCAGAGTTTCCAGGATGGAGGACATGTTTTTGCTGACCTTTTGCTCAAAACATACGTAGAATGCATTGAGCTCATCAGGGAGGGGTGCGTTAGACCCAATGATTTTACATGCCTTCATCTTGTAGCCTGTTATGTCTTGCAGACCTTGCTATTGTCGATGGTGGTTGCTATGGTTAGCCTGGCACTCTAGCTTGATCGGGTATTGTCTTTTGACATCTTTGATGTATCTTCTTAGATCATATCTGGCTTACTTGTGTAGGACAGTGTCACCTGACTTGAACGCCTCAGACCTGAACTTCAGCAAGCAGTGAATATGCCTATTCATCCTTACTAATGAAGTCAGTTATTGTTGTGGCATTATTGTTCAGGCTGGTCACAGAGTTTATAAATACCGACCAGTCCACTGATTCTAAGCAGCTCTGTAGGAGATCATCCAATTACTCAAACCAACACTGCACAATTCTCTTTGAAGGATTCTTCCATTTCATTTTTTGCTTGTAAGCCGGGAGCAGGAGAACAGTCTTGTGGTCTGATTTGCCAAATATGGGTGGGCAATAGAGTGGTAGACATGTTTGACATCTGTGTAGCAGTGGTCTAAGATGAGCTATATTCACAACCCTCTGGTGGAACAGGAGACATGTTGGTGATAACTTGGTAGTACGCTCGTGAGCTTGGCCTGATTGAAGTCCCCGGCTACGATGAACAAGGTCTTGGGATGTTTCATCTCAAGGCTATTTATAGTGGTGTATATTTTGTCCAGCGCAATCTTCACATCCGCATGGGGTAGGATGTAAATTGCCAACAGGGTAACGGAAGTGAACTCCGGTGGATAGTAGTGGGGGTGGCAATTTAGCGTCAAGTATTAAAATTCTAGGTCGAGGGAGCAGAAAATTGCCAGTGTTACTACATCTAGGTACCACAAGGAATTGACTAGGAAGCAGACCTCACCTCCCCTAGCTTTGCCTTAGGCTGTTGTATGGTCTGTTTGATGGATTGAGAAGCTCTTTAGTTGTAAGATATTACACGGCGAAGCAGGAGTGAATCATGTCTCTGTGAAATAGAGTACACAGCAGTCTCTCAGTTCGCTTTGAAAAGTGAGTCCAGCTCTAAATTCATCTAGCTTGTTCTCCAGAGACTGGAATTTACAAGGAGTAAGCTGGAAAAGGGAGCTTTGGGACTGCATTGTTTCACTCTCGCTTGAGGGCTTGCACATTTTCTACATTTCCTGGAGTATCTGCTTCTTTTCGAGCCTGGGAGAGAATAAGAGTGCTTTGTGGAGTTAAGAGTAGGGTTGTATCCAATGAGGTTCTTCAATCTGGTCGATGTGTGGATGGAGGATTTGTTGCCTTGCTTGCAGTTCTTGTGCCGATAGATGGGTCTGCGCAGTCGACTGTTCCGGGTTGCTGTCAAACTGCATTTTGGCTTTGCCAGATGGTGGATATCCAGACCATGCTCCAGCATAGATGGGTCGAAGGCTGGTAAGGGGATGATGTCACTGGGGTCAAGGTTGCAGATGCGTCCGGGTACTGGGATCCACTGGCTCACTGCCAGTTCAGGGTTTTACTTCAGAGGTCAGAGGATCTCTAGACAGCAAGTGAACTTTAAAGAGCAGTGTTAGTGACTGGTAGGCTGTGAGAGTTTATATTTAGGCGTGTCGGGCGACTATAGAAGTGGGGAGTGAAGCCTGCAGGAGGTCTCCGGATCAGAGAGAGCTGTGGGGGGAGACAGCTCCAGCCTCAGGGATGCAGGTCTACTCGTTGGGGACCAGCAAAGTGAAGTGTTGACTAAAGGATTCATTTGAATTACGATGTGAGAGTGGGGAGGAACATTTGATAATCATGCCAGAAAGTGACTGATCACTTGTTCCTTTTCAAATGTCTTATCTCTTCAGTGCCAAGGTTTTGGTCACGTTTAATTCCTGTATCAATAATGATCCAGAATTCACTGTGCCAGCAACTTAATTTATAATGCAGAAAATCCCCAGAGCTAATGTACCATGGGTTTCTTTGGAGAAACGAAGCTTTTCTTTTCAAGTTTGAGTTAATCCTCGAAGAAGCACAGATGATATTATTCATTGCGTCGTAGCTGCCATAAACAAATGCACTGCATGACACTTGTGCTCTTGTTTATGGCGCCTGCGTAATGAAGGACATCTGCCTTTTATCAGACTCTGCCAAGACAGGGGTCTGGCACATCTGGTGTTAGGAATATGTATCCTTAGGCAGCCTGGAGTGCACAAATGTATCAAGTTGGTCAATTATGCTTTGTTTCTTTATGGTGAATGGTAAAATACGGTTTTGTGAACTGTCTACAGGACTGTGTGCTGATAGTTGCAGTTTGTGCCTTCTTATTGCTTGGCAATGCAAGATGAGTTTACAAGGGGCAGTAATATGGTTTGAATGCATATGGTTGTCTTCAGTGGAGGCCGTTTTAAATGTCCACATGCAGAAAATCTGGAGTCTCATCAGCACTATCAGAACCAATAAGTATTACTGAAGCTGGAGCCAACTTTGAGGATACTGCATTGAATGCTACTTGGAGAAGAGTGAGGTCAGACATTGCTGAGGCAGACTGCAGTGAATAGGAGGGGGGAATACGGCGAGGGAAATAAGAAACAAGACAATTAAGAGCATTTTGATATTCATTTTTAGCTGTTTCGTTCATACTTAACACAGTGGCACAAGGACTTAAAACTAATTCAGTGAGTTTGTGATGTGTTCAATTAAGTTATAAGATTGCTTGAAAACACAGAACTGTGATTATATTGAGGATTCAGCAGATTTGTTTGAATAGCATTTCTGACAGCTCATTCAAACAAGAAGCAGGTGCAAACTTTTCCCGGAGACGTGATTCAACCTGTTGCATCATTCCCTTTAGCAGATGGCAAAAGGTGAACTCTCTTTTATTTAGGTAATCATTTTCACCAGGAATCTCCTCAAGGATTCTCTTGATTGGTCACCATAACAGAATGTTGGCAGAGATCCTTTATGAATCAGTCATAACTATTTTACCCCACAGGAAATTTCTTAACATTCGCCATTGCCTTCCTCCCATGCTGTCACTGTTCTTCCAAATTTCCAGCCAAATACAAGAAACCTGAATGGCTGCAGAAGGCTTGGTTTGTAATCTCACTGGATTGTAGAATCATCGAATCCCAACAGCGCACTTACATTTATGCTTTAACTGCAGGAGCTGGGATTTTATGACCTCACTCGGGCAAGCCCATAAAATCCCACTCGAGGCCAACGGAGAATTCTGTCCTGTGAGTGTTGCCAGCCTTGTAATTGGAATTGGGTTGGGCGCGGCACTGGAGGTACTTCTCCAGAGTTTTGAGATGCCTGCTGTTTAACAACAAGAGTAGCCCTCGGGTGAGGGTGCTTAATTGGGTGAGGGCCAATTACATCTAAATTAGACAGGAATTAGGGAATGAGGATTGGTAGTGGTATTTGAGGGCAAATCCATGTCTGGCATGTGGGAAGCATTTGAAGGCCAGTTGATTGAAGTGCAGGACAGGCATATCACTACAAAAATGAAGGATAGAAATGGCAGGATTCAGGAACCATGGATAACAAGGGAAATTGTAAGCTTAGTCAAAAGGAAAAAGAAAGCATATGATAGATCTAAGCATCTAAAAAATGACAAAGCCTTTTAGGAATATAATGAAAATAGGAAGGAATTTAAATGTAGGATTAGGAGGGTTAAAAGGGCTATGAAATGCCTTTAGCAAACAGAGTCAAGGAAAATCTCAAGGCTTCTTACACATATATTAGGAGCAAGAGGGTAGCAAGAGAAAGAGTTGGCCCACTCAGTGACAATGGAGGGAAGTTATGCATGAAGCCACAGGAAGTGGGTGAGATCCTTAATGAGTACTTTGTATTGGTATTCACCAAGGAGAAGGACATAATGAATGCTGAGATCAGTGAAAAGCATGTGAACACTCTAGAGAATGTCAATATATCAAAGGCGAAATGATGAGTACCCTAAATTGCATTAAGGTAGATGTCTCCCTGAAGCCGAAAGGAATCTAACCCAGATTACAGCAGGAGATGAGGGGAGAAGTAACTGGGATCTTAACAGATATCTGCACACACATTTTGACCGCAGGCGAGGTCCCAGAGAATTGGAGAATAGCCAATGTTGTACCCTTGTTAAAGAAGGAAAATGAGGATAATCCAGTAGATTATAGGTTGGTGAGCCTGGTGTCATTAGTGGGGAAGCTTTTGGAAAAGATACTAAGAAACAGGATATATGCACATTTGGAAGAAAGTGGACTACTAGTGTCAGGCAGCATGGATTTTGTATGGTGATGGTTGTGTCTCATCAACTTGAGTTTTTTGAAGAGGTGACAAAGATAATTGACAAGGCAAGAGCTGTGGATGTAGTTTATGTGGACTTCAATAAGACATTTGATAAGGTCCCACATGGCTGACTGGTACAAAATCTAAAATCACATGGAATTCAGGGTGGGTTGGCTAGATGGATACAGAACTGGCTTAGTTTTGAAAACAAGTGGTGGAAGAGTGTTTCTCAGAATGGAGATCTATAACTAGTGATGTTCCACAGGGATCAGAGCTGGGATTTTTGTTTGTAGTGTTTACAAATGATCTGGAGGAAAATATGGATGGGTGATTAGTAAGTTTGCGAATGAAATGAAGACTGGTGGAGTTGCAGACACTGCCAGCAATTGTCAGAATATACAACAGGACATAGAGAGATTGGAGACTTGGGTACAGAAATGGCAGATGGCATTTAATATCGACAAATACGAGGTGATGCATTTTGGAGAATCAAATTTAGATTTGACTTCTATTGTAAAGGGTAGAACCCTTAGGAACATTAACATACAGAGAGATCTGGGTGTGCAGGTCCATAGTTCCATGAATGTGGCAACACATGTGGTCAAGGTGATTAAGAAGGCAAATGGCACACTTGCCTTCATCAGCCAGGGCATTGAGTATAAAAACTGGGAAATCATGTTGCAGCCATATAAAACTTTGGTTAGGCCACATTTGGAATATTGTGTACAGTTCTGGTCACCACACTATCAGAAAGACATGGAGAAAGTGCAAAGAAGTTTCAGCAGGATGTTGCCTGGTCTCAAGAGTGTTAGCTGTGAGGAGAGGTTGAATAAACAAGAATTGTTTTCACTGGAAAGACAGACTCACTGGAGATCTGCTTGAGGACTACAGAATTATGAGAAGCACAGACAGGGTGGATAATCAGGGGCTTTTTTTCAAAGATGGAAATATCAATTACAAGGGGACAAAGGTTTAAAGTGAGAGGGAAAAGTTTAAGGGAGATGTGTAGCGGAAGTATTTCAAGTAGAGAGTGGTGGATGCCAGAAGAGGCAGTGGAAGCAGGTACAGTAGCAACATTTAAGAGGCGTATGGATGGATACATGAATAGGGAGGGAATAGAGGGATAGGGACCCAGTAAGGGCAGAAGGTTTTTTTTAGTTTTGGAAGGGCATCATGATTGGCATAGGATTGGAGGGTCGAAGGACCTGTTCCTGTGCTGTACTTTTCTTTGCTCTTTGTTCTTTTTTTAAGAATTCTCATCACAAAAACAAATATGATACTATTTCAAAGTGTTAAGAACAAAAGAGAAATTCTCAATTTTGAGCACAATTGCAAGCTAAAACACTGAGCATCTTTGGAGCAATGGGTCCAGTTTTTTGCAATAGAATTATATTGGTCCCATTGAGTCTTGTAGGCTCTTTTATCGACATCCAATTAAGGCAAATTAACAGCAAAAGGCAAATCTCATTATCCATTCATATGAGACCATGCTGATTATCAGTGTTACAACTGAAGCTTTTCAAAATTAGTGAACTATTATTAAATGAGTATGATAACTGAACATTATAAATCATTGCAGTGATTATATCCAGTTAGGTGGATTGGCCATGCTAAATTGGCCCTTTGTGTCCCAAGATGTGTAAATTAGATAGATTAGCCAAGAGAAATATGTGGGGTTAGGGGGACAGGGTAGGAGGTCAGGGTCTTGGTGGGGGGTAGGGGCTTGAGTGGGATACTCTGTCAGAGAGTTGGTGCACACTCGATGGACCAAATGACTCCTTCTACACTGCCGGGATTCTGTGACTTCTGTATCAGATGATTTACAAAACATAATTTTGATCATTACAGAGAACAGTTGGAAAGCCAAGTCCATTCATCCCGCCATACCCATGATATAATTATTAGTACTCTGATTACTATCACAGAAGTCGGATGTGCATTGAAACGTCTTAGATGCGTGGACAAAACTATCAATGATATTATTTTTGTAATCTACAATATATGTAATTGACAAATTCTAGCAGCTGGCATTGTAGATATAAAATAGATTTATTCCAGCTGGGAGGGATTTGTTTTGCTAAACTTGAAAGTAATAAAAGATAATTGATTTTTTTTAAACCAGCAGCATTTTGCATCTGTTGTTTATTGTATTTTGATGCAAATTTTCTGCTTTACAGCCCAAGTGAAGGATTACTTGTCCTAATATTTTGCCAAAAGAAATAACTTTTCATGCCTTATATTTCAGCAGATGTCCTGATGGTGCTGCAACTTCACAAAGCATGCAAATTTGTTGTACATGTGTGATCTGGGTATAACATGTGGAAACAGCCTGAGACATTGATATGAAAAGATGAGACAAACAGATCACACTGAATTTATGTCATGAGTATCATGTTTATTGGGTCTTTGTGATGTATTGGCCTAGTGGTATTATCACTCGACTATTAATTCAGAAACTCAGATAATATTCTGGGCTTCGAATCCTCCCACTGCAGATGGTGGACTTTGAATTCAATAAAAAATATCTGGAATTAAGAGTCTATTGATGGCCTTGAAACCATTGTTGACTGCCACAAAAACCCATCTGGTTCACTAATGTCCTTTAGGGAAAAAATTTGCTGTCTTTATCTGGTCTGGCCTACATGTTAGTCCACAGCCACAGAGATGTGGTTGACAATCAACTGCCCTTTAAACTGGCCTAGCAAGCTACTCAGTTGTATCAATCACAAAGTCTCAACAAAGAAATGAAACTGGATGGACCACCTGGCTTCAATCTAGGCACAGGAAAAGACAATAGCAAAACAAACAGTTCTGTCAACACTGTAAAATCCTCCTAGTTAACATCTGGTTAGTGCCAAAATTGGGAGAACTGTCACACAGACCAATCAAGCAACAACCTGGCATAGTCATTGTCACTGAATCATATCTTACAGATAACACCCCAGATACCACCATTACCATCCCTGGATATGTCCTGTCCCACTGGCAGGACAGAGGTAGCGGCAGCGCAGTGGTATACAGTCGGGAGGGAGTTGCCCAGGGAGTCCTTAATATTGACCACAGAGCTCATGAAGTCTCATGGCTTCAGGTTAAACATGGGTAAGGAAACCTCTTAATGTTTACCATCTACCACCCTCCTTCGGCTGATGAATCAACATTCCTCCATGTTAAACAACATTTGGAAGAAATACTGAGGGTAGCAAGGACAGAAAATGTACTCTGAGTGGGGGTTTCAATGATAACCACCAAGAGTAGCTCAGCAGCAAGAAATGGTTGGAGGCACTAGAAAGTGCAAAGGCAATGGTTCCTGATAACATTGCAGCAATAGTACTGAAGACTTGTGTTCCAGAACCTGCCACTCCCCTAGCCAAGTTCTTCTAGTATAATCACAATATTAGTATCTTCCCCTCAATGTGGAATTTTGCCTAAGTATGACCTGTACATAAAAAGCAAAACAAATCCAATCCAGCCCCAATTACCACCCAATCAGTTTACTCTTGGTCATTAGTAAAGTGATGAAAGGAGTCATCAATAGTGCTATCAAGCAGCACCAGCTCAGCAATAATGGGCTCAGTGATGCCTAGTTTGGGTTTTGCCAGGGTCACTCAGCTTCTGACCTTATTACAGCCTTGGTTCAACAAAGAGCTGAATTCCAGAGGTGAAGTGAGAGTGACAGCCCTTTACATCAAAGCTGCATTCGACCGAGTGAAGCATCAAAGAACCTTAGTGGAACTGGAATCAATGGGTATCAGGGCAAATTCTCCGTTGGTTGGAGCTATATTTGGCATATAGGAAGATGGTTGTCATTGTGGAAGGTCAGTCACCTCAGCTCCATGACATCTCTGCAGGAGTGTCCTAGGCCCAACAATTTGAATACCGAAGCAGTTCATGTTCAAATGTAACAAGATCTGGACAACATCCAGGCATGGGCTGACAAGTGGCAAGTAATATACGTGCCACGCGAATGCCAAGCAATGACCATCACTAATAAGAGACACTCTAACCACCACCTTTTGACATTCAGTGGTATTACCATCACTGAATCTCCCACTGTCAACACCTTTGGAGTTATCATTGACCAGAAACTTAACTGGATCACCACATAAACACAGTGGCTACAAGAGCCGATCAGAAGCTCAGAATACTGCAGTGAGTAACTCACCTGATTCTTCAAAGCCTATTCACTATCTACAAGGCACAAATCAGAAGTGTGATGGAATACCTCCCACTTACCTGGATGATGCAGCTCCAACAATACGCAAGAAGCTTGACGGCATTTGATTAGCACCTCATCTACAAACATTTAATCCCTTCATCACTAATGCTCAGTAGTGGCAGTGTGCATTAGCTACAAGATGCACTGCAACAATTCACCAAAGATCCTTAGATAATACCTTCCAAACCTATGACCATTTCCATCTAGAAGGATAGGGCAGCAGATAAATGGGAAAACCACCATCTGCAAGTTTCCCTCCAAGCTACTCACCATCCTTACTTGGAAATATATCACCATTCCTTTGCAGTCGATGGGTCAAATCCTGGAATTCCATTCCTATAACGATATTGTAGGTCAACTCGCAGAACATGGACTGCAGCAATTCAAAAAGCAACTCATCACCACCTTCTCAAGGGCAACAGGGAGTGGGCAATAAATGCTGGCCAGCCAGCAATGCCCATGGCCCACAAATCAATAAAAAAATGGTTAATGGCAAATGGCTATGTTTTCAACCCAAGTTTGTGAGGAGGTGGTAGCAGTCATGTTGCACACATTGCAGAAATGCCATTTTTAACATAACTAAATTAACCAGCACAAAAATAATCTAATTCTCTCCCTCTGATCACAGAAAGAGAACACCTCTTCATCAGCAAGATCATAACACTGAAAACTACTTGTCAATAAAATTATTCATTTTTGTGCATACAGAGAGAATTCCAACTGGTACTGCCTCTGCGCCCACAGCATTGCACATTTACTTGAGATGGTGTAGATCACTTGGCAGAACTGCACCCTGGTCAAAGCAAGGTTGGTCTTTGCTACATTTTGAAAGGCAATGACAGCTGGTCATGAAGCTATCATCTGTCCTTGAGATATCCAATTTTTCAAAAGGAGCAGTTTTATTATAACAAGCACTTTTGATTTGATTTATTGTCACATATTGGTGCATACAGAGAGAATTTCCATCGACAAAACATACTCTTCGTAGAGAGGGAAAGGAGAGGGTGCATAATATAATGTTACAGTCATAGCTAGGGTATAAAGAAAGATCAGCTTAATATAAGGTAGATCCATTCAAAACTCTGATGTCAAGTTCCAAGGGAACAGTATCCTTGTTTCAATCTTCTGTACCACATTCCATTGTTATTCATTCATAGAATAGGCATTGATTATCACTGAGAAGGTTGTAGTGAGCCCTTTTTAGAACGACTGTATTATGTGAACTGAAAATACTCTCAAGTACTCCAAGGGAGACAGTTCCACAATTATGACCCAGTGTCAATGAAGAACTGGCAATATATTTCAAAATCAAATCAGCCAAAGGGATCCAATTGGCCCACTCCTTCTCCTAATATGCATGTTTATATGTTCGCAAGTCAGTACAGGTATAGTTTGTGACTCCTTAACTTTGTCTTGCTTTACTTCATAGGCATCCAACTGTGCATTTGTACTCATCTATTTTATGCAAATATCTGTGACTCCTGGAATTTGGACAAGATGAGGGGTGCCGGAGGCCAGCAGGTGGAAGTACTGCTCCACAATGCCAGAGTAGAACTCAATAGTTTTCAGGAATCATATAATGCTGTCATATGATGAGGAATAATGGGATAAACAAAGTAGGCTGTAATAATTGTGGTGGTTAAGGAAGGAAGGTGCAAAATTTGTCCATAAAACTCCAGTTGAACAATTTCATAAAACTAAAATATTTGAAATAACTAAATATTTTGTGATTTTGTATTTTGCTCTTTGCTGTTATTGGTCCTCTGAATTTCTTAAACATCTTCATTTTTTAAAGCCCCAATTCCAGGTATTTATTTTGAACAATACATACCAGTTACTTTCTCCTTTGTATATTTCTAAAAATAATCATGCTGTTCTGATTCAATGGCTGTTTATGCATCTTATGTAAGAGACGGCAATGACCTCCTGCATCAGCAATGCTTTACGTTCACTATTCTCTACATTTGTGGAGTTAGCTTATCTTGACATACTATAGCAAGAACTGCAACAGAAATGTGGAAAGAATAACATCTTATACACATTTCATGTGCATTGTGCAGATTACAAATGTGTATAATGTTCTGTATTGATTTTAAGTTGGATAAGCAGGCGAACTATGCCAAGAAAATTAAATTGTATATGTATCCAATACTCTTGCCTCTTGCTTTTCTGTATATAGGGATTAGGAATGAATTGTTTCAAAGCCTTCAGGTGCCTTCAGACAAAGGGGAATCTGGCCCAATCTGCATAACTTTTAGAACACTACAGTACAAACAGGCCCTTCGGCTTGTTGTCCTGATCATACCCATACCTACTAGACCATAGAACTATCTGTAAATCCCAATCCCATTTAATCCCATGTACTCATCCAGAAGTCTTTTAAAAGACCCCGGCGAGTTCGCCTCCACCACTACCGACAGCAGCCTATTCCATTCATTCACCACCCTCTGAGTGAAAACCTTACCCTAACATCTCCTCTGTACTTACTGCCCAGCACCTTAAACCCACGTCCTCTCGTAGCGACCATTTCAGCTCTGGGAAATAGCCTCCGAGAATCCACCCTATCTATTCCTCTCAACATTTTATAAACCTCAGGTTGCCTCTCAACCTTCATCTTTCCAGGAAGAAGAGACCTTGCTCCCTCAACCTGTTTTCGTAGGGCATGCCTCCCAATCCAGGCAACATCCTTGTAAATCTCTGCATCCTCTCAATACTTCCACATCTTTCCTGTAGTGAGGCGACCAGAACTGTGCACAGTACTCCAAGTGGCGTCTGACAAGGGCTTTATAAAGTTGCAGCATTACCTCCTGACTCCGAAACTCAATCCCTTGATTAATGAAGGCCAGAACACCACACGCCATCTTGACCATATCCCCCACCTGCCAGGCCGATTTAAGAGTACTATGGACCCGGACCCCAAGATCCTTCTGCTCCTCAACACTGCTAAGATTCCTACCCTTGATATCGTACTCCTTCATCCCATGATCCTGCCAAAATGGACCACTACACATTTATCTGCGTTGAAGTCCATCTGCCACTTCTCCGCCCATTCTTCCATCCTATCTATGTCTTGCTGCAACTTCTGACATTCCTCCAGACTATGCACAACACCACCAACCTTCATATCATCGGCGAACTTGCTTTACTATCATAGAATCACTACAGTGTAGAAGAAGACCAATTAACCCATAAAACCTGCATCTACAATAATCTCACCCAATCCCTAGCCCTGTAATCTCATGCATTTACCCTGCTAATCCCCTAACCTACACTAAGGAGCAATTTAGCATGGCCAGTCAACCTAACCCACACATCTTTGGATTGTGGGTGGAAACCAAAGCACTCAGAGGAAACCCACACAGACATGGTGAGAATGTGCAAACTTCACACGACAGTCACCCGCGGCTAGAATTGAACCTGGGTCCCTGAAACTGAGGCAGCAGTACTAACAATGTGCTACCCCCTATATATATGTGACAAATGTGATGTCTCAATAGATTGTCAACCACAAAGGTTAGTAACTAAACAAACTGCTTATTGGAACAAATTAACTATCTGCAGAGGGCTAGAAATGTGTTACTGAGTTACTTTGGCTTGGTCTCAGATGGACGATGAAAATCCACGGTCAACTCCAGGATTCGCACACTTCGGTCAGTTGGCCAATTGGGTCACATAACCACCCACAATCTCACCCGTAAAAGAGACTCACTTCCAATTTGTATAATGAAGCTAGTTTTGCCAAGAAAATTAACTCATATATATCCAAAACTCCTACTTATTACTTTTGTCTATATGAAGAATAGGAATAAACTGTAAATTATTTCAAAGCCTTTTGGTGATATAAGACCTAATAGAATCTAACCCAATTTGCATTATTTCTGCTACATATATGATAATGTCCATTAAGGATGAAGGCAAATTCAATGCTCTGTATCCCATTGTGCACAGTAACAAGTGTCTATCTGTGCATATCTGTCATAATTTTCTATGACCCATTGTTTGTCTTAAAAATTTACAGAGTTATTTGTGGTTGGAGCCAGAAATATTCTCAATCAAAAAAAAGTATTGCATATCTTCTCTGCTAACTTTCAACTTGAATTTACCCAGCCTTAGAGAAGCTGTCGGCTGGATTTTGTAGCATCAATAAGAGCTTGGTCGGAAAATAAGCAGGAATCTTCCATCTGCTCTGTGCACTGAGACCCGCTCAAAATCATGGCCACTATTGCGCCCCCCACCACAATGATTGAGTTCCCTGGGTGAAAGGAATCCTGTCCATTGAGATCTACTAGCTAGAGGTCAACAGATCCTCATGCTGCCAGGACCCCTGGGAGGGGTGGCAGTTAGTGGCAATGCGCTCAACAAATGCCCAGGAGTATCTGTGAGACTCTAGGCCAAAGGAATATTTGTGAGACTCTAGGGAAGAAGATCGACTGTGGGTAGAAGGATCACAGGAGAGAAGGTTAGGAAAATTGGAAGCAAGGACAGGGAGGTGTGTTTCAGTGGCCCCTCCCCTATTCAAAGCTGGGTCCCTCAATTGGGCACAGGATGTCTGACAGCAGGAGAAGTAGAATAGATGTTTGTCTTTATATGGGATTAAGCATCTGAAATTGGTAAAAACCTTTGAATAGGCTTTCATTAATGGAAGTTTTTTGAACAATTAACTTTGTTCAGCGAGAACTATATATTTATACCATGTCAACGTGATTCGCTGCAGGAAAGGATGTCCCAAGGCATGGTATATTGGGGAGACCATTCAGACACCACGACAAAGATAAATGAACACCGCTCAACAATCACCAGGCAAGAACATTCTCTTCCTGTTGGGGAACACTTCAGCAGTCACAAGCATTCGGCCTCTGATCTTCAGGTAAGCATTCTCCAAGGTGGCCTTCATGAACATGAGAACACAGAGTCGCTGAGCAGAGACTGATAGCCAAGTTCTGCACACACGAGGATGGCCACAACTAGGATTTTGGGTTCATGTCACACTATCTGTAAAACTCACTAGCTATTCTGGCTGGAGATAATACTCGTCTCTTTAATCTGTGCTTAACCCTCTTTCCACTCACATTGTCTATATCTGTGAGACTTTATTACCTGTAAAGACTCGCCTTCCGACCATTATTTTATAAGTTGAGTTTGTATCTTTATATGCCATGTTTGTGAATTGAACTCCCACTCACCTGATGAAGGAGCAGCGCACCAAAAGCCAGTGGCTTGAGCTACCAGATAAATCCGTTGAATTTAACCTGGTGTTGTGAGACTTCTGACTGTGTTTATCCAGTCCAACACTGGCATCTCCCACATCATTAGTTCAGTGGCAGGCAGTTTGCTCACAATACGAGGAGTATATCATTGTGGGTTCATGGGCAAGTCTCTTATTCAAAAGCATTCAGTGCCTGATCAAGGAAGCTGGTATTGCAGAAGGAGTGGCCCACTAAGAGTTGCACTCTGCCCTTGCTGTTGACCCAAAGTCCTCCAAACCCAATCCCTATCCCTCTCAGCATCACTGACCTGTGACCTGGAATCCAACAATGATACTTGACATAAGTGGGTGTCATACAACAGCCATTGCTACATCACTGGAGCTGTTACAGAATAGAGATAGGCTGGCCTGTTTGGTGGGTGGGGCATCTACCCCTGGGGGTCCTATATCTCGGGGGAGGCCCTCTCATGTCCTATTTAGTGCCTGAGTGGTACATCATACAGTGGGCCTTCCCTGAAGGGCTGACATGGGGTCTGCAGAGAGCTGGAAAGACCACCTGTGCTTCTATTAAATAGTGCCCCCAATTTATGCACAGTACGATATCATAAAGATCAATGAGATAAACAAGCAGATCTTTTTTTAGTAATTTTGTTTGAGGAATAAATATTGGCCAGGAAAATGGCCCTGTTCTTATTTAAATAAAGCATTGTCACTTTTATCATCCCACAAGAGCAAGCAGAATAAGAGTTTAACATCATAATATACAGCAATCATTCAGTATTGCATTGAAGTTCCAGTGTAATGTGCTTAAGTCTTTAAAGTGGGGATTGAACACAATACCTTCTGACTTAGAAATGAGAATGCGGTTATTGAGCCAACATTGTTATGAACATAATTTGAATATCTATTTTATAAGTTATTTTCCATTTAACCCTTTTACCATGCACTCTCAGAACAATCCTCTATTCTGCCCTTATCCATTCAAAGGTGGCATGATGGCACAGTGGTTAGCACTGCTGCCTCACAGAACCAACGGCCGGGGTTTGATTTCCAGCTTGGATCTGTGACAAGTCTGCATGCTCTCCCCATGCCTATATAGGTTTCCTCTGGATGATCCAGATTCTTCCCACAGTCCGAAGAACATGCTGATTAGATGCTTTGACCATGCTAAATTCTCCCTCAGTGTACACGAACAGGTGTCGGAGTGCAGTGTCTTAGGGATTTTCACAATAACTTCATTGTAGTGTTAATGTAAGACACTAATAAATAAACTTTAAACTATACATTCTTTTTAAATGTTAAAGCTCTTATTTAACTATATTTGCTTCCTACTAAATGATGTCATGTTTAAGTGGATACAAAACAAAACAAGTACATCAAATGGTACTACAAGTTAGTTCCAATTCAGCAAACTCCAAAATATTAGCTTCATGCTATAAAAATGACCCAAGCTTGTGGTTCTCTTTAGAAAGACGTATTGGTTAGGTATATGTGAGATCATCAATATAAAATATAATACCCAATCTTAATGCACCAACTTGTCTCCTGTACAAGATCACTTACAGTGATTATCAATCAAGCATTTATGCACACAGCCAAAGACACATGAATAGAAGAAAACCTTCAGAAAAAAGAAAAATAAAACTGCAAAAGCGGTCAACCTTTGACAAGATCAAGGAAGGTTAGCAATGCACTAATCAGCCAATACCTTTAAAAAGAAAATACAGGTTCACATTGGCTGCACACTTCCATCAACATTCTTTTCCCTATATGGAAGCAGGCTGATATTTCACGTATTTTTTTTGTTCCTCTTTCAAATTGGCTGCTGAAAGATAAGTTATCTATTTTGTGTTATCAACTGTTTCCAAGTTTTGACTTTCTCTGCATTCATTCGGCATGTTGGTAGCTGGAGAGTCAGGATTAATTCTTTCCTTAACTGGAACTTTTTCAGTGAAGCATTCCTGTCAATAGGTTATATGATTTTTGCTGCCATTTATTTTACACTTCAAAACATATTGCAGGAGTTAAAACAGAAAAAAATGTGCTGCTTTTGTTTCAAAAAGGTACTGCAGTGGTATAGTGGTTAGCATTGCTGCCTCACAGCATCAGGGATCCAGCTTCAATTCCCAGCTTGGGTCACTGTGTGTGCGGAGTCTCCACATTCTCCCCATGTCTGCGTGGGTTTCCTCCAGGTGCCCCGGTTTTCTCCTACAGTCCAAAGAGGTGCATTGGCCGTGCTAAGTTCTCCCTCAGTGTCTCTGAACTGGCGCCGGACTGTGGCGACTCAAGGATTTTCACAGTAACTTCATTGCACTGTTAATGTAAATCTAATTGTGACACTAATAAACTAAAAAAAAGTCATTACTGTCCCGCTGCAATACTGGGAGTTAATATCCTGCAGAATAGCTTAGCAAATACAGAAGTCAGGAGAAACCGAGAAACCTCATGGCAAGATGGAACCAATGAAACAAATATCCCGAGATTATTCCTCTTTCAATGCTGTTAATATTGAGGAAGAGCACAAAGTAAGAACAACCAGATATATGGTTATCTCACTGTGCAGTGTGAGATCGATTGGCTAATTATTTATCAACATCTTGGTGCTTACCACTAACCAGAATCTGCACTGCACCAGCCATATAAATACTGTGGCTGCAAAAGCAATCATGATGTGGAGATGAAACTTGGTGTTGTCAGACTTCTCACTGTGGCTACAAGAGCAGGTCAGAGACTGGGAATTCAGTGGTGAATAATTCACCCCTTGGCTCTCACGGGCTTGTCCATTGTCTATAAGGCACAAGTCAGGAGTTTGATGGAATACACTCCATTTGCCTGGATGACTGCAGGTCCGTTCGACATTCAAAAAGTTCAAAAAACATCCAGGATGAAGCAGTTTACTTGTGATTGGTACTCCATTCTTAAACATTCATGATCTCCACAACCAATGTGCAATACAAGCAGTGTGTACCATCTACAAGGCACGCTGCAGCCATTCACCAAGTCTCCTTCAAAAAGTTACCTTCCAAACTAATGACCACTACCACATGGGAACACCACCATCTGCAGGTTCTCTTCAAAGCTACACACCACCCTGACTCGGAAGTATATTGACATTCCTTGATTACTGCTGCATCAGATTCCTGAACCTCCCTTCCAAACATCACTGTGGAACCGCCCTACCAAACATCACTATGGTATTCCCATGCATGTACCTGCAGCACAAGAAAAATCAAGAAGGCAGTTCATCACCACCTTCCCCAAGTGCAATTAGGGATAGGTAATAAATATTGGCCTAGCCAGTGCTATGAAGAAAACAAATTTGGGCCGACAGCATCCTAATTTTAACCAAAAAGAGTGGGAGGGGCTAAAGTTTTAAAGGAATAGAACCTTAACCAAAGCCCATCTACAAACTGACCTGATTGGGTGAGCCTCCTCAGCCTCTGGTAACCCGGAATTACATTGTGAAGGTTTGTCAGGTTGAGGAAGTGTGTGTATACCTATCTCTTGTATTCAGGCGCCTGCCTAGACAACCTTCTCAAAATCAGGTGGCCACGCACCCAAATCTTCCCACAAGAGTCCCCATTCCAAAGATTGATTTCCTCTGCCTCAACTTACTTCACACCTCTAAGACCTTCAATCTTTTTTCCACGCCTACAAATTCCTACCATTTCCAGGCCTCCATGCTGATCCCTTACCAGAGCTCTCATTTCTTTCCCCAGATGACCTGTCACAGCCAGGATTCAAGGATCAATCTCACCGGGGTGGATCATTCCTGACCCTTTCCCTGATTACCTGTTTACCCACCACCCCAATCAATCTCCTCTTTTCTGCTTTCCTTATCGATAATCCATCTTACTGAGGTCACAAATAACCTGTTCTGGTTCCCCCACAAAGCTGACACTATAGTTCAGAAAGCCCACCAATGTTTCTACTTTCTCAGAAGACTAAGGGTCCAATTTTACCTTTGCATCATGCTCGAAAACATGGTAAAGCCAGATGATCCACGCCCATGTCCACACAGGGACACCAAGCTGGGAATGGCCGTGGTTTGATTCACGCCTGAAATGAGCGCAATGGTTATTTAAATGCATTTGCATGTGTTTCAATTGAATTAATGAACTGCCTGCCCAACTTTATCAGCATTTCCCCTTTTACCATCGTGTTTGCCAATCTGGAATTGCACCAAAATGGATATGCTGAATAAAAATCTGTTTTGGGCGCTCCCATTGCTGATGAGGTGAGTTCAGTTCTTCCAACAGCTTTCTGACTCAGATCGGGGAGGGTGAGAGGGAGATGGGTGGTGGGGGAGAGGGAGATGGGTCAGATCATTCTTTAGCAGGGAGGGGAGAGGAAGGAGGTGGGTCAGATGTACCTCTGGTGTGGGGAGGAGGGAGGGGAGTGAGACCAGATCTTTGTCTCACAGGGGTGGGAGGTGGAGAGGCCAGATCATTCACTGGTATGGGGGGGGGGGGGGGGAATGTGAAGGTAAGATGTATCTCTGATGGAAGGGAAGGGGATAGGACCAATCACTCCCTGGCGGGAGGGGTGGGAGTGTCAGGAGGCTAGATGGATCTCTGGTGGGGGGACAAGGGGTCCACTGCACATTGTTGGCGGTTGGTGGGATGGGGAGGGTGGGGTGTTTGGGGGGGTGGGCAGAGGGTCACAATTGGTCTGTGTAGTGAGGGGATGGGTGGATAAGCAGGACAGTTACGTTGTGGGAGTGTGATGATATCTGTAGGGGCCATCACTCCTCCTTTTCGCTCCCAGGCTGCTTTCTCTGCTTTCTGCAGCCAGAGAACGACCTGACGTGGACACACTTTTTCAAATTGTTTTCTAACGGCGCATGAGTAGTTCATAGAACATAGAACATAGAACATAGAACGTTACAGCACAGAACAGGCCCTTCGGCCTTCGATGTTGTGCCGACCAAAATAAAAAGCAATGCCCCTCCAAACTAAACCATTCCCTTCTCTTCCATATACTTATCAATTAACCTCTTAAACGCCACCAAACTTGGCGCATCTACAACAGCTGCAGGCAGGGCATTCCACTCCCTAATCACTCTTTGAGTAAAGAACCTACCTCTGATATCCGTCCTATAACTCATACCCCTTAATTTAAAGCTGTGTCCCCTCGTGCTAGCTTTCTCCATCCTAGGAAAAAGGCTATCACTGTCCACCCTATCTAAACCTCTAATCATCTTATATGCTTCAATAAGATCCCCTCTTAGCCGCCTCCTTTCTAACGAAAACAACCTCAAATCCTTCAACCTCTCTTCATAGGACCTGCCCTCCATACCAGGCAACATCCTGGTAAACCTCCTCTGTACCCTCTCCAATGCCTCCACATCTTTCTTATAATGTGGCGACCAGAACTGCACACAATACTCCAAGTGCGGCCGCACTAGAGTTTTGTACAGTTGCAACATGATGCTGCGGCTCCTAAATTCAATCCCCCTACCAATAAAAGCTAAGACTCCATATGCCTTCTTAACAACTTTATCCACTTGACTGCCTACTTTCAGGGATCTATTGACACATACACCAAGATCCTTCTGTTCCTCAACACTATTAAGAGCCCTACCATTAGCCCTATACTCTACACATTTATTGTTCCTGCCAAAGTGCATTACCTCACACTTTTCCACATTAAACTCCATTTGCCACCTCTCGGCCCAGCTCTGCAACTTGTCCAAGTCACTCTGTAAACTATAACACCCCTCTTCACTATCTACCACTCCACCGACTTTAGTGTCATCTGCAAATTTACTGATTCAGAGCTCCAATTGTTTTGGGCGCGCTAAGCCTTGCCCAAATAGGACCCGCAATTTATTTTTCAGGCTAAGTGCTAATGGGGATGCCTAAAAGCAGATTTCCAAGTCAAATCTGAATTGCATCCAAATTCAGTACTTAGAATAAAAATGGTAAAATCAGGCCCAAAGGCATTTCAGCTATGACTCTTACCGACTTTGACAGATGCACCGTAGAAAGTATTTTTTCTGGTTGTACTACAGTTTGGTATGGCTCCTGCTCTACCCAAGACTGCAAGAATGAAGCCCAATTCATCACACAAACCAACTTCCCATACATTGATTCCACCCACACTTCTCACTGCCTCGGAAAAGCAGCCAGCATAATTCAGGACCCCACGCACTTCAGGCATACTCTCTTTCATCTTCCATCAATAAAAAATATAAAAGTCTGAGGACACATACCAAGTGACTCAAGAACAGCTTCTTCTCTACTGCCATCAGGCTTTTGAATGGACCTGCCTCGCACTAAGTTAATCTTTCTCTAAAACCCTAGCTATGACTGTAACACTATATTCCGCACACTCGTCTTTCCTCTTCTATGAAAGATATGCTTTGTCTGTATACCACAGAAGAAACAATACTTTTCACTGAATATTAATACATGTAACAATAATAAATTAAATCAAGTCAAATCACTACTCTCTTGTTGTAGACCTATCATGTGCTGCGTCCTTTGTTGGCCAGTTCTCCATCTGATTGGAATTTGTGTTTCCCAACATGGTGACAGCCATCAGAATAACCCAGATCTTTACAGAAGCTGGAGGGGAATTATAAAACCTGGATGATTGGAAACAGCATTGTGACCTGATGAAGAAGACCAGAAGTGAAGGTATAGAAGGAGATAACTAGACAAACACTCCGAATAATATTGGAAATAAAATGCCACACTGCAGTAGAAGGCTCCAATGAATCCCTTGTAGATCCAAGTTCAATACTTGAAGGGTGTAGTGCCAGAAAATATAGCAGGAGTGGACCTAAAAAAACTTAGGCCTTGGCCAGAACAAATTTCAAAAAGTTCTCTAAGTCAGCAGCAATGAGAATTACCATCATGAACAGCCAGAATCAGTTCTTGAACACGTGGCCAAGATTGCTATGAACAAAGAAAAGCAGATAAATCATTAATTAATAACTAATCAGCAGATAAAAGACACAGATTAAAGCCTGGTTCACAATGCAAAAATATTTACTGACTATGGTGAAGACTCAGAAAGGATGATCCAGGGAGTCACTGCTGAAAATTTAAAACACCTAAAGTTATTACTGCAGAAATCCATCAAAATGAACAAGAATTGAAATCTTGCAGTGAAGAAGCCAATGGCAGCGCCATCTTGGACTCCTAAACAGCATTTAAAGCTTTACACACATTTGATATTTAATGACTATTGATCAAAAATCAACTTTTCTAATTCGGACTCATGCAAGGATTAAATCCAATGTAGAATTGGAAGAAAAAATGTTTTAAATTAACGGAGAACATCGGGGTCTAAGCAGGAATTAAAAGATGTTCAGATTAATGCAATTTTTATCTTGTTTGGTGAACATGCTAATGAAGTAATTCTAATCCAACAGTTTTGATGAAATATTAAAAGCCTTTGACAAACTTCCAAGTTAAAGCACAGAGAGCTTAAAGGAGGGATAAAAAAATCCCAGTAAAGCCATGAAAGGATTAAAGTCAAGTCCCAAGCAAATCGTATGGTGACAGCAGAGAAACAGAGAACATTCAGGAAGTCTTAAAAAATAAATCTTTTTTAAAATGCCGACACATTACCTGGACTGCAATACAAGGGGCAGTGCTGAGTCACCTGACTATGATTGAAAGCAAAGCAATTGCCTGTTCCAAACTGTAAGTAGCTGAAGAAAAGATAGAAGCAAGATCAGAAATTCAAGATCTATCTTGTAGATCTGATTGTAAATAAAGACCAAGGAATGAGAAGGAAAAATACCACAAACTTACTGAGAACCACGGAGTCATATAGGACATAGGTAAGGACACACTTGGAATACTGATTGCAATTCTGGTCACCCTATTATAAAAAGGATATTATTAAACTAGAAAGAGTGCAGAAAAGATTTACTAGGATGCTACCAGGACTTGATGGATTGAGTTATAAGGAGAGGCTGGATAGACGGGACTTTTGTCTCTGGAGCGTAAGAAGCTGAAGGATGATCTTATAGAGATCTATAAAATGATGAGGGGCACAGATCAGCTAGATAGTCAACATCTTTTCTCAAAGGTAGGGGAGTCTAAAACTAGAGGGTATAAGTTTGAGGTGAGACAGGAGAAATACAAAAGTGTCCAGAGGGGCAATTTCTTCACACAGAGAGTTGTGAGTGTCTAGAACAAGCTGCCAGAGGTAGTGGTAGAGATGAGTACAATTTTATCTTTTAAAAAGCATTTAGATAGTTACATGAGTACACTGGGTATAGCGGGATATAGGCCAAATGTGGGCAATTGGGATTAGCCTAGGAGTTTAAAAAAAAGGGCAGCATGGGTAAGTTGGGCCGAACAGCCTGTTTCCATGCTGTAAACCTCTGTGACTCTATAATTGAAGTGGAAATCAAGAACCTGGAAAGAAAAGAGAACATATAAATTCTCGATGGGCCGAATGGCCTCCTTCTGCACTCTAGGAATTCTATGGCAAAAGAACGTGAAGAGTTTCAGAAACAACTGGCACAAATGCAATTACAGAATGTGCATTTGAAGGGTAGTGCAGAAGAATTATGCTCTGCTCCTGCAGTGTAGAGAACCAATTATCATGTAACAAAGATGAATTTGATAAGAAAATCGAGAACGCTGGAATATCACTCACAGGAAATAGAATTCTTGAAAGAGCACTTGAACCATCTAAATGATGAACTGGTCAAAGCAAATTCAACAAAGGTAGATCATCAATTAAAACCCGGTGAACTTCACTCATCAGAAGAAAATGCCTGGAATAGGAGAAAGAATTAACTTTTCAAGGCAACACCTCTGCACATTGGTACTCTCCCCTCATATAATATAAATTGTTAGTTTTTCCTTATGTTGGTATTCTTGCAAAGTGTCCCATTGTGTGCGAGGTGCAAAGCTTTGGGATGTCTCCTTTCTCAATACTCAAGTTTTGTACTATCAAATGATCAATGGAAATATTTTGGGAAAACAGGAATACATTGTAAATCCATTGGATAAAGATAGTGGCAGGGGTTGTGGGAGAAGATGCAATATAAGCACGAGGCATAGAAAGGGTTACTGTGGAATAGAGTATATTACAACTTACACTATAATGTAAAAGAACACATAACCCGAGTCTAGAGGGCAGTCTTGTACTGGACAGAGATGTGAGTAAAGGCATAATTGGAGATAGTTTGTAGCTTACATCTTTTACTGTATGCATGTACATAGTTACTGGTTACATTTGCATGGACTGTTTCCCCCTCGCTCCAATTCCTATGGCAGGCGGGACAGGAAAATTCCACCCTTAATGTTAAACTATACAAGACTGGGAACCTCTTCTTGAGACTTATCAAACCGTACACAATGTCTTACAAAAGAGATGAGCTGAAAAGCCAGATGGCAGAATGACAAGTGTTTGATTGCAACTTTATCCCATCAACCATTGGGACAGGCTGCTTTGACCATTAAACTCCATACTCGATTTCAAATTGACAACCTGTGGATTATCCAAACTTCGGGGGTTCCTACACTTTCCTCTCCCACACCCACCCAAGAGTGAAAATCCAGATTCTGCTTCTTCAGATCAGTCCTTTAGACAAATTTAATGGTACTTCAGCGTAAACTGCAACAACAACAACAGACAAAAGCCCTGATAATAAATCCTACTTGACATGTGTCTTGGGTGGTCAGACTGTCCTACTATGCCCTGAAGGTGATTTCAGTCTTGCATTAAATCCCCTTTGTAGTTCAGTCTAGTCAGTCATGAAATATGTCACTCATTACATGAGTTTATATAGATTACAGAAGTCCAAACGACTTTTTTTCTAAGCTGTCATGAGGTCAGAACACAATCTGAGGAAATCCCACCAACCTCCTTACATGCTTGATGCAAAAAGGCTAGATGAAATACTCAATAAATTAGTACAGAATTGAAATATGTTTTAACGATTATCCTTCATAAATACGAGACAAAATATATTCTTATTCTATTTTATATGGATTAAAGTTTTGACAAAGGGCCATCCAGACTCGAAACATCAGTTATTTTCTCCTTACAGATGCTGCCAGACCTGCTAAGATTTTCCAGCATTTTCTCTTCTGATTTTATTCTATCTTTCTTAGAGTTGGCAGAACCATTTTCCAATGGCAAGCATAAAGAAAATTCCAAAAAATTTATGTACTTCAAAAATGTTTTAAAAAGGTGATCATCTGGTTTTATAGAGCTCGTATATTGTACACTTGTACTGGATTTTACATACTGCCAATAAGAGGTTGAATTTAAAGTGTGATGTAATGACACTTCCGCATAAAGCTATTTAGTTCGTGCATTAATGTGGAATTGACAGGATATCTTTGGCATCAAGTTGCAGCCTGACATCTGAGCATTCCAAAGGCGAGCAAATATCACACACAGACACACACATTGCTTCATGTTCAATCCAGCTCCTGCATATCTTGTAGCCCAGTGTGTGACCATATTTCAAAAAGCATCAGTGGTCACCTGGACCCGCTGGAGGGTTTTTGAATGTCAAGTGGAATGTTTTTAATGTTATGTGAAAGAATGGGCATTTCTGCAGCTGTTAGCTTGACTAAAAGAAAGGCCTGTTGTGGCAGAGGAGCTTTTGCGACTGTTAAGTTGTCACTGCACCTGGGTACTGGTCAGACATTAGTCGAAATGCATCCCAACAAAGGCTAGCTGATAATGCATGGCTTTGGATAAACACCAGTCATAGATCATTAGTTACAAAATAATGGCATTTTTAAATTTCAGTATCCAAAATTTTTGCACAATATTTTGAAAGCTAATAATGACAATAAAAAAAGAACTTTGTTTCTGAACTTCATCTATGTTGAGATATTTTAATTGAATGTATTTATATATTTATTAGGAAAATATGTTGTGAACTAACCATTTTCATGAAACAGTTTAAAATTGCTACGGCTTTTCAAATTCCAGATGGCATTTTCCCCTCGCCCGTGACTTCAATGTTAAAGTTTTAGTCTGTTCTTTTTGGTTGTTTAGAATTTGAAAGGCCATTGTGTAATGTATTAAGCAATCTATTTACTCCTTGCTGACTTAATTTGTTTGCAACCAGCAAGCTTACATCCTCTGTCCATTCTATCTTTTCAATCCCCAGCTAAATGAACTAAATTCCACACAGTGTGTGGACAAATGATGGATTAGTAGGATGCAGCTTCTGGCAGCTGAGGTTAATTGACAAGTGGATCAGAATACCTCACAAGTGTGCAGCAAGCATAACGTTTGTTTGGTCAAATATTCTTTGAAAGAACCGTTCCCCTGAAGATGGCTTCTATGAGCTCTGTCCTGAACCTTGTAATGTGAATTACAGCCCACACAGAGAAAAACATTTGCACGCATCAATTAAGCCAAGAGTCAATGTTCTGTTGCGCAGTAAAATTATAAAAAGGTAAAATCACCACAGTCCCAGAGAGACAGTGGCTGACTGGTAGAGATTTAACCTGAGGATCACCACACTTCAAGCAAGGTTGAGAAGATGGTGCCTTCATGAATAACCTCAGCCAGTACTGGAATTGAATCTGGACTGTTGGTGTCACTTCACATCATGAAGTAGCTGTCCACCCAACTGGGCTAAACTGACAGTGCATGAACTTGAATTAAATATTAATCCAATATTTTAGCAGCCTTCCACCTTGCAAAATGATGATTTGTGCTGGAGTGCTGAATTCAGTGTTAAGCATCATGTTGTGTGTGGCTCAGGAACCCCACCCTGGCATGGCAGTCTCTGCATCATTTTCTGCTGAGGAAGATAGAGGACTGAGAATGTGCATAATCTGCTGGCCTCTGTTTTCTATGGACTCAATTCTCAGCCAGCTGAGCTTTGCATTGCTGATCACCTCTTCCAATACCCTTCCAAAGAATCTGCTTCTAGAGATCGTGGTCATCAGTGACTACCTCTCAGTTGTCATTGTTGATTTCTGCCATCTTCATATCTTACTTGCAGCTGTACTTACAGCAGAAGTATGGATGTATAGGGTGTGACCCAGTCATCAATTGACTGAATTGAACATCTTTGTATATATGACAATCATCCATCCAATGAACATGGTCAAACCAGCGCAGGCATCATTGGCTATGCTGATGAAATTCGTATAATCCTAGATGAGGTTATTCATGAATTCATGCCTTCTCCACCTTGCCTGAGGTGCGATTCTCAGGTTAAATCACCAGCAATCAGCTCTCCTCCTTTAAGGGCAGAGACAGTTTAGATTATATTCACTGGAGTTTAGAAGACTGAAAGGGGACCTCAGAAAATTCTAAAAAGGTTAGACAGGGAAGATTCAGACAAAAAGTTTCCAATAGTGGAGAAAGTCTAGAACTAGGGATTCTAATTTGAACGTAAGGGCTGAGCCTTTTAGAACTGAGGTGAGGAGAAATTTCTTCACCCAGAGGGTGATGAATTGTGGAATTTATTACCAACAATTATAGCTGAGATCTGATTTTCAAGAAGAAATTAGATATTGCCCTTGAGACTAAAGGGATCAAAGGATATGGGAGGAAGGGGGGTTCAGGATATTGAGTTCAATGACCAGCTATGATCAACATGAAAGGCAGAGCAGGCTCAAAGGGCTGAATGGCCTACTCCTGCTTCTAGTTTCTATGCATGCTTTGAGTTTTTGCTTTGGACACAATGGTAATGCCAGGCAGAAATTGTGCCTGATTTGAGATGGGCTTCCAGTCAACTCATTTGCATTCCACCAAAATCAAAATCTGCCAGGACACAATACAATCAGGTAGCATCTTAAAATGTTTTGTTTTAAAAATATTCCTTGATCTATTTCAGAGCGGTACCTTGGTACAAAGTGAACCAGGTGAAAAACTAGACAAAAGCAGTTTTTTCACAAAAAATAGACATGTGTGATGACACCATCAATCAATAGATTAAAAATATACTGGGTAATTCTCTCGTTTTTGAGGATGACAGTAATAAGTTCCTAAGCAATAAATGAAAAAAATAATCAATTCAAAATCTTACCTCTTAATGCCCTTGTGCCCAAGAGATCCAACTTAATTTGCAAATGAATTGTGTACAATTAGCAGAAACTCCCAAAGATGATTAATTCACCCTGGCATCATGACCAGTTTTGTGAGTGGGGGCTGCTTCCAGCACAATATTTGTAAAAGCTATGCAAAAGACTGCGGAAACCTGCATTGTACTGAGCCCAATTCACAGTTAACATTTTGCAATCTTTTTACACTAGATACTTCAATAATGAAGGAATTGCATCCAAAAAAACCACTACAGTGAAGCAGAAACTCAGAGCCAAACCTTTGTTTCCCACTATTGCTTTCCTTTCCTTCCTTAGTTTCCCTTTCGTGTTCCATTCTTCCTCTTCATACATTTTTCAAATAGTGTCACATTTTTGTTTCACACATTGGAGATTCATAATGTTCTTTGGAGTTAACTGGAAAACTTAGAAAAATAGGCTCATGGATCACAATGTAGTATAAACCCATTTAGTGCAATGAGACAGGCCACCAACTTTATGCTGTTCACTTATTTCTATTGGTTTGCCAGCAACCAGTGCACTTTTTGCTGTTCATTGGCTGCATGGGTCAGGAAGGGCATTCGTATAAACAGGGCCTAGCACAGCCTAAAGAGAGTCGGCATCTTTTAAAGTTTATTTATTATTAGTGTCACAAGTAGGCACTGCAATGAAGTTACTGTGAAAATCCCTGAGTCGCCACACTCTAGCTCCTGTTCGGGTACGCTGAGGGAGAATTTAAAGTTCAGGCATGTGCATGTTAATCCCTTTGGGAGGATGGAGGTCAGCACGATTCCCATGAGAAGTGTGAACACATAGGGTGGGATTTGACAGCCTCGTTTGTCTCAAAACATAAAATCCCACTCGAGGTTAATGAATCTTTCTATTGTCTGCCCCTTGCCTGCTCTGATTCCCCTGGTGGACGGCATAGTAGAATTCCGGCCATAGAACCTCTACGGTGCAGAAGAGGGCCATTTGGTCCATCAAGGCTGCACCGACAACAATCCCAACCAGGTCCTATTTCCATTCCCCCATCTACTTATCCTGCTAATCATACTGTGTAAGGAATGTCATCACGCTGTTAAAGTAACAGGGTGCTATTTCCCCTGCCTAGTGTTTTTCAATTGGACAATACTTCAGTGTAGAAGTTACTCTGCCCTTTGCTAGATGGAAATGGAAAGATTACTCAAACATTACATTTTTGTGCAGCACATGGAAACATCTGTGGAAATTGCCTGAGCATGCATTTCAGTTGAAGAGTTTCAGTTCCCTGCGCAATTTAGGAAACATAACAATTCATTATATAATTCAACTTTGCTGTTTGAGACATTTGCATAAAGATAAACAGGCTCCTTTTCCTTGATAACAAGAGTACAGTGTGATCTGTGTGTTATTTCAGATGCTTTAGCATGGAGGCAATGATCTTTCAGTTTGTTGGCATTTGTATGGTTCATCCTTCTTGGCATAGCAGGAAGATGTTTATATAATATCCCATTTTAACACTACTTTAAAATGCAGCACAGAGGATAGAAATGTGTAGAAATAATCCGTGCACAGGCATTCACTGATGACCATGCTACAAATTTGGAAGTTAGATTTCTGTCCTATTTGCCTTGTCAGTGAATTTTAATGTTTCTTGGTTCTGTCAGCCCTCATATTTCTTTTGCCAGGAGTTTCAAAAACCTGACTATTGCATAAAATCATGATATTGCGACATAATTTTCCCTGCTCTTACCCTCTTTTTATCTGTTCATCTTCCTGACATTTTCACAACGTATAGATGCCCAATCTTGAAGATTCTTTCTGAGACTCAATTCTCTAACATTTAAACAGTTTTCCATCTCTCAGCACGTGTCAATGTGGAATTTATTGCTACTAATGAACTGTTTTGAGAAGATGATTGTGGGTCATACTTATGAACTTATCTAGTCACTGCACTGAAATTGTTCTTGCAAGTATGTTAAGCAGGGGATGGTCACGACTTTGTTTCAGTAACAGTGAAGAAATGATGACACATGTCCCAGTGAGGGTAGACGAATCATAGAATTATAGAATCCCTACAATGCAGAAGGAGGCCATTTGGCCCATTGAGCCTGCACTATGTCCGAACCCTGCAACTCCATATACTTATCCTGCTACTTCCCCAGGCACTAAAGGACAATTTGGCATGGACAATCCATCTAATTTGTATCTTTGAAGTGTGGGCAGAAACCAGAGCACCCAGAGGAAATCCACATAGACACAGGGAAATTTTCAAACTCCACGCAGGCAGTGGCCCAAGAACTGAACCCAGGTCCTTGGTGCTGTGAGGCAGCAATACTTACCACTGTGACACCCTCTGTATTGTGTAACTACACAGGAAACCCTGAAGTATTGCAAAGACATCATTGCTGTTCTTTTCCCTCGTGACACAGGTCTTAGAGCTGGGAGGTCCTGCTCTAAGTAAGCAGGGGTTTTTTATCTAGGAAGGTGTCAAGCTACTTGGATGTCATTTCAGCCGGACCTATCAGGGTGGGTGGTGAATATTTAATTATACTCTGGACTTGAGCCTCATTGACAGTGGAGTGGCATTGACTAGTCAGGAGTAACACCAAAGTACTCAGAAGAGCTGATCTAGATAATCTGTTCTTTTTTCTAATGTTCATACTCTGAATTAAAACATATGGCACATTTTTCTGTAAAGTTACTGTAATGAATAGAGTAATATACATTGTTGGAATGTGTTCCAAGGCAGCCAAGACTTTAAGGGGCATCAGACAATGTGAATTTGATCTTAT
The DNA here is from genome assembly GCA_024679065.1 of Sphyrna mokarran. Classification (NCBI taxonomy): domain Eukaryota; kingdom Metazoa; phylum Chordata; class Chondrichthyes; order Carcharhiniformes; family Carcharhinidae; genus Sphyrna; species Sphyrna mokarran. Next base: position 68,098,154 of record JAGIQG010000011.1, on the reverse strand, counting down.
TACAAGCTAATTATATTAAGCTTATGCATTATGGAAGGTGAGAGACAAAAAAAGGATGATTTAACTCGAAATCAGCTGAGGTTATTGGCTTTTGCATATCTTCAGATTTTGATAATTACTTAAGTGATTAGTAAAGAATTTCTCTGTCCCAAAATTCAGGTGGAGAAACCATTGTCAGTGTATTGCACAGTACAACAAGAGGAGAGTTGGCAGCACATAAGCACAATGCATATTGTATTTTCATCTCCGTACTAGATTTTTAAAGAAAATCTGAAATTTCAATGAAAGCTGAAAGAATAACACAACTGAACTTCACGTTTTAAGATTTTTATTGCGACAAACAAACTAAAAGCCCCACAGTATAAATACCATTGTTATACATTTAAAGTTTAACTACAGAACAGAACTTTCCCTTTCTACTTTTAACACAACCAAAAATCCACTTCACAGATATACCTTACACTGTCTAATAAGTAGACATTCAATTTTCTTGAAATCAGTCCAAAGTGATTCTCAGGTGTTGAGGGTTTACTTCCAGTTTTTTCCTTTCCTAGCCTGGTAATGTTTAAACCAATAATTATCTTTTAGAGGGAGGGTGTCTTTTCTGGCAATTCTTACTCAAACTCAAAGCCCAATTCCATGACAATGCAAATCACATGATCCTTGATCCAGGTAGAAATGCTGACTAACTATTCTTAATCTATCTTGGATGTAAATTGACAAACTGAAGTATAATTGTCTATAGCTTAACATTATCAAAACCTTCCTGGTACTTTGAAAACTGGTTATCTAATCATTATGGATACGGATGCTACTACCATTGTCTCCAAGTGTGAACACCTTACACTCTCTTTCCAGCAAAATAACCCAGGTCCCTCTTTAATCATAGTTGTTAATTCTGCTTTCAACCAACTGTTCTGATGTATCAGCAATATTTTCTCCTGTTCCAGGCATTTTCCACAATGCTTACAAGAGACTTCCGATGCTTGAAGTTTTGATTGATGATCTACTTTGAATTTGTTTTGACGGTTCATCATTTAGGAGGTTCAAATCCTCTTTCAAGAGTTTTACTTCCTATAAGTAACACTCCAGTGTTCTCGTCAGTTCTCGTATTTCATTATCAAACTCATCTTTCATAAATGATAATTTGTTCTCTACACTGAACATTTTTTTCCTCAACAGAGGATAATTCTCCTGTGCCTTCAGGCTCACATTCTATAATTGTACTTCTGCCAATTGTTTCTGAGACAGTTCACATTCTTTTATGAGAATTTCAACTTTTTTTGCCATTCTAGGCTCTTAGTTTTCATATCTCCATACATGTATGATGACACAGTGGTTAAAACTGTTGCCATACAGTGCCAGGGACCCGAGTTTAATTCCAGCTTTGGGTGACAGTGTGGAGTTTACACATCTTCCCCCATGCTTGTGTGAGTTTCCTCTGGGAGTTCTGGTTTCCTCCCACAGTCCAAAGATGCGTAGATTAGGTGGATTGGCCATGATAAATTGTCCCAAGATATGTAGATCAGAAGGATTAGCCAAGTAAATGAGAGAAGTTATGGGGATAGAATGGGGGAAAGGATAGAATTTATTCTATGGTATCTATTCTACCAGGATAGAAAGGGCCTGGTAAGATACTCTGTCAGAGAGTCAGTGCAAACTTGATGGGCTGAATGACCTCCTTCTGCACTGGAGGGATGCTATAATTTATTTGGAAAAATATGTTCTTCCAAGTATTTTCCCAAATATTCAATCATTTTCTTCAACTCTGTAGTCTCTTTTATGTACCTTTTGTTTTCCACCTCATGTATAGAACATTACTGAATCTTCTCTGAAAATTGGTTCTTCATTTCTTTCAGAGGGACATTAAACCGATTTTGCCTCTGTAATTTTCCAGAGAAATGAACTTTGAGTTGAGGGTTCCTTGAAGCCTGTAGGTTTTCCTTTCCTTAATGAAGCTCAATTGTTTCTTCACTTTGACTTTTCTTGTAATTAAACTGTCTCTTTTTTTTGTTCTTCTGTTCTTCCATTCTTTTGTTCAAAGCAATTTTCATTATTTTTTTGTGTTTCTGTAGGGTTCTATCTTTCTTTGGCATTTGATCTTGGAGGATGATTAGCTGTTCTTTCAACTGTTCTTTTTCTTGCTGATCTCTTGGCTACTCATGCTGTGCTTCAGTGGATTGCTTTCTCACCACTGCTAGCTCCTATGCAGCTTTTTCAGAAGTAGTATTCATTTTTTTAACGCTCTTCCAGGGGCACTTATCAATTCTTTGAGGAATCTTTCAGGGCAATAACCTGTTTGAATGCACTGTCTGTCTACAGTCTTGGCTGGCTGTACTTCTGGTTGTACTTCTAATTCTTTTTTAAGTTTGTTTATTAATGTCACAAGTAGGCTTACATTAACACTGCAGTGAAGTTACTGTGAAAATCCCCAGTTGCCACACCCTGGCATCTGTCAGGGAGTATTTGGCATGGCACACCTTTACTATTGTCGGATGAAGATGCAGATACAGGGAGAATGTGCAAACTCCACACAGTCAACCAAGCTGGGAATCAAACCCAGGTCCTTGACGCAGTGAGGCAGCAGTGCTCACCACTGTGCCATTGTGCTATCACTTCTACTTGTCCACAATAGATTTTAGAGTTACTATTTGTTTCTTCTGCTTTTATGGAGAAACGTTCTTGTTCTACCATAGATTCACACTTTGTCTCACTGCATTTTCCTCAATATTCAACCTTCTGTTTCTTTTAAAGCCTGCCTGAGCTTCTATGATACCCAGATAGGGGTAGCACAGTGGTTAGCATTGCTGCCTCATAGCACCAAGGATCTGAGTTCAATTCCAGCATTAGATGACCTTCAGTATGGAGTTTGCACATTTTCCCCGTGTCTGCATGAGTTTCCTCCGGGTGCTCTCATTTCCTCCCACAGTCCAAAGATGTGCAGGTCAGGGGGATTAGTGGGGGATTACTTGAGGTTATGAAGTTAGGTGCTGGGTGGGATGCTCTATTGGAGAGTTGGTGAAGACTTGATGGGCTGAATGACCTCATTCTGCATTGCTGGGCTGCTATGATTCTATAGGCCAGATCCTTTGGTCTCCCAGCCACATATTTTCCGCTGACAGGAGGTGGTGTGTTTGCGAGCAGTGGGATTCTCTGATCACGCTGTTGTCAACGGGAATTCCCATTGATTTCACTCCATACTTGCAGGAAACCTGTGAGCGAGGGGATGCACTGCTAGCAGGACTGGAGAATCCAGTGAACAGCCGGGGAATTCCTGCCTACGTTTTCAGAATGAATTTGTTTTTGCTCATTCTCAGGATGTGGGTGTTACTAAGATCAGCATTTATTCCCATCTTGAGAAGGGGTCACTTGCTAAGCCACATCAGAGGACAATTAAGAGTCAGCCACTCTGGTATGGAACCGGACACAAAGAGTAAAACACACTCTCTATGGTCATTTAATATAAATATTGTCCACATCACAGTTGGATTATCCATCTTAGTGTCATTTATCTTGGTCGAAGCCTCATTAACAACTTAAGTCCTGATCCCTCAATGCCTCCACCATGTACAGGGCTCATCAAAGTCACTCGCATGGATGATTGCTGCCACAAAGCTGGAAGATCCAATTAAGCCATTTGACTTGATTAGCAAGGGCCCTGTCACTGAACTCAATGTCATTGTTAGAAGTAAGGGATAGGCTTTTATTTGATCTGTTATCGGTAATTAAATTAGTTAATGGAATTGCACCGTTCAAGATTGAAGACTTTAAATCACTGTGTGGAAAAAAAATGTTGTCTCTGTAAGAACTGGGCAACAGACAAAATTCCCAGTTAAAGAGTGAACGATACTATATTCGCTTTTCCACCTTTAATTTTTTTCTAATTGATGAACAGAATGAGATTTACCGATCTAATAATAAAGTGGTAAAAGGGGTGTCTCCTTTTGAATGGATACGCTGAGCTTCTGAACCATATCTCATCCTGAACATCTCTACGGGCTGGATACACGAGCACGTTTTTCCTGTCTCGGGAAATGCTAATGTGGGAATGTTGTGAGCCCTCTGCAGGATTATTGCGATCTGACACCAGCACGGGATTGCATGGCGCCGGCTGACTGCGCTCTCACTGACTTTCTGCAGCTTTTTCTGATGATGGGACCCCGCTTGGAATGAACAAGGAGTCTCAGCGGTTCGGGGGGGGGAAGGCTGCGGCTCAAATGAAAGGCTGAATTCACCATGGGTCTCCTGTCCCCTCTTCTCCTTCCAGCGTCATCTGGTTACTATCATCTCTTTGGGCTTGTTCTACTCAACGTGTGCCTGTCTCTTGCCCAGTTTGGTAAGAATTAAGTTTTTATTTGAAGGCGAGAATATTCAACTTTTGCTTGGTTGCTTTTTTAAAAGCAACATATCTTTTTTGCACAAATATTCGCGTAGGAATGCGAGGGACGATTGATGCGTTTGCCAAAAGAAGATAATTATTGGATCTGAAAATGCTTAATCACTCTGCGTTATAAGAGTTGGCAGCTGCATTCTGCTGTCTTACTTTAAGCGGACAGGAAAGATGCATGAGTGTGTCAATTGTTAAGTTAGCCCTCTGAGAAGGTTTGAGACAGTTTTATGGCTGTCTTTTGTTGTTCCTAAATCTTGGGAGGTCGCTGGCTCAACTTGCAGACAAACACGGGTTTTTGAGGTGGGCGGGAGGGAAAAAGTTGAAGAGACTCAAAATTGCAGCGAGGGGGATGCGGGGTGTTAGATAAAGACCACTGGTTACAATCGAGGTGGTGGTTTTACAATGCTCTTGGTAGGGATACCTTGTCAGATTTCTTGTTGATGATGAACGATGTATATGCTTGTCAATTCTTTAAAAGAATGCCCTGAGATGAAATCCAATGCATTTCGCTAGATTGTTTTGGTTCAATTCAACTTACAATGTCAGCGTGCTTGTCTAAGTTGCGGACCGGGCATTAGTCACTGCAGGCACCAGTTTTATTGTGTTATATTGACAGTATTGTCAGCATTATAAAATCAGAACCACTCATTCCAAGCATCTTCAGCTGATATGTATATATTTAAAATGTCTTTCCCGTATAGTCAATTGGTTATCTCTCAAGCTAAAACTATCGCACAATCAGATGAAAGGGGCTGTTTGATGTTACACAGCCAACTTTTGAGCAAACTTCAAGGTTTGACATACATTCACCCTCTCCGGTATTCAGACAGGACATGGCACTAATTTGTTCACTAGAAATTGTGGCTTTTAAAATAGGTTCATTTTTCTGCTTTAAAGTTTATTGATTACTGTCGCAAGTGGGCTTACATTAACACTGCAATGAAAAAATCTTCTGGTCGCCACACTCAGATGCCTGTTTGGGTGCACTGAGGGGGAATTTAGCATGGCCAATGCACCTAACCAGCATGTCTTTCAGATGCGGGAGGAAACTAGAGAACCCAGAGGAAACCCATGCAGACTTTGCACAGACAGTGACTCAAATTAGGAATCGAACCCAGGTCCCTGTCGCTGTGTGGCAGCAGTACTAACCACTGTGACACCATACTACCCTGATAGTAACATCTAAATATTTTTTAAAGTTGTACTCTTGTTTAAACCATGGAAACGTTACAACCATGAAGTAACAATAGAAAATGTCACCAGTCATAAAGTTGATCATAACCAGTGACTGATAATCTAGTCTGTTCCATTGTCAGATAGAAATTTATGGTTATTTGTAGCTAAGTTTGACACATTTGTTGATTTACACACTAGGATCTTCCAAAGCATGTGTACTTATGGTCATAAAAAGAAAGGCAATGAAAATTTATGACACATTTGTTTAGCTTGATTGTAAAACAGCAGAGAAGAGAGATTCATATTGACGAACTACCTGTTGACATAAGACTTCATATACTTATACTGGAAACAATTTATTGTGCCCAATTCCGGATGCCACACTTCAGTAAGAGTGTGAAAGCTTTACGTAGGGTACAAAAACATTCATGAGAATGATTTCAGGGATGTGACACTTCCGTTATGCATATAGAGAAGAGGAAGCTGAGAGGACATTTGATAGAGAGTCAGGAAGGTTGTGGACAGAGCAGCCAGCAAGAAATTGTTTCCGTTGTTGTAGGAGTTCTAAACCAAAGGACAGTGATTTCAGGGGAATGGCAAAAGAATCAAAGATGACAGAAGAGAAAAACATCTTTATACAGCAAAGTGGTAAGGATCTGGAGTGCCCAGACTTAAAGTGGGAGAGAGAGGCAGTTCATTGGTGACTTTAAAAGAAATTAGATCTTTGTCTGAAGAGAGGGAATTTCAGGGCTGTGGGGTACGTGCGGAGGGAGTTGTTGCTACGAAGACTTGGCATGGATATGATGGGTAGAGTGGCCTTCTGTACTGTTAACCATTTTATGATTATGGCCAGGATTCTTTTTAAAAAAATTCTAAGTGTCAAATTCATGTGAAAACTGGGGTAACTCATGCTAATTTTTTTCAGTTGGAGTTTTGAGAAGAATCTCCTACACTCTGTACACTGCAGAGGTCATTAGCATATGTGTCTTTATAAAGTTGTGGGCGGAGCCTATCCCTGCTGTTTAGCACCGAAATTAACACATGTGCCATGTCTCCCCCACTGCTGGCCTTCCCGCAATCACTGCATTGCCAGCTTTCCGAAACCCCCAACGGCCCGATCGCTGGTCCCCCCCCCCCCCATCATTCCCGGGTCGGCTTTGAAATCCCCGACCTGCCCCGATCTATAGCCCTCGCTCCCTCCCCCCGACATTTACCGCTCTTTGCTCCTTTCATGGTGCCAGAGGCCCAGATTAGAATTGCCCAGGGGACACTACCCTGCTGTCTGACACTCTGGGAAGCCCCACTTGTCCCCCTTCACTCTAGCTGGGTCAGGGATATGCAACAGGAAAGGGAAAGTCAGGGTGGGTACAGGGGCATAATGGTGTTGGGATATTCAATCAGGATTTGTTGCTGCCAAATGGCTGGGATCATCAGCGGGACAGAACCGTAATAGCATTACTGTCCCCATCATTAAGTGACTTTTTTGTTTATATCCAATTCAAGCCAATCAAAGTCCAATTCAAAATCTCAGCAAGTGAGACATTCCTGATCCAAGCATCCCACTTCCTGTTTTGGGTTTTGACCTATATGATCCAAGCTGATTGGAGCAGACATTTCACCTCCTCAAAGGCTTGATCTCATTTGCACCTTAGCCAAAAGGCTGAGAAACCACCTTAAAAAAACTGCTTCAAATGAAGCTTCAATGTAACCTCATGACTTCAGCCAAGTGTAGGATGCAAAACTACACTTGATCTTAGCCAAAAGACTGTGAAGTGAGATATTACTTGAGAAGGGAATGGAATCTGGGTATTTGCTTCAATTGCTGGAAATATACCAATTGCAAAAGGATCTACTGTCCAAGCTCCCTTTTTCCATAGATGCATACCAACATTTGAAGTCCCAGTATACATTGAATGAAGCCAATATCTCAAACCAGTACATGAAGTGGGCAATTCTTTCATGACCAACTAGTTACTGTATTGATTTGAATCTGATAGGTGGTTGTTGGATGTAGATGTTGTTGCAATCTAGGCTGGGAGAAAAGCTATTGCATGGTACACATTCATTTGGGAAAAAAAAAGAAAAATTAGGAAGAAAGTTCAGCAATATAATTTCCAGTTTGTGTCCCCAGCATGAGGCCTCATCTACCAGAAGCATATATGAGGAGGTAGGAGTACAGTGGAGAAATGGTTATGTTACTTGATAAGTAATCCCTCAGCCTCGACTAAAAATTTAGAGAAAGTGGTCTGGAAGTTGGATTACATTGCAGCCACTTTACAGGCAGTAGATGCCTAAGGGTCCAATATAAGAGAGAGACAGCACACACATGAACCATACTGGAAATGCTATTGAAATTAGAACTCCTCTGTAGTGTCCTGAATGCACATCTGAAGCTGACATTAGATAACTGGAAATGGGGTCTCAATTCTATGCAGCTTGATGGCACAGTGGATAGCACTGCTATCTCAGTGTCAGGGACCTGGGTTCTAGTTCAGCCTCAGATCACTGTGTGGAGTTTGCATTTCTCCTCAAGTCAGTGTGGGTTTTCTCCAAGTGTCCTCCCATTGTCTAAAAAAGTGCAGATTAGGTTGATTGGCTGTCCTAAATTGCCCCTTAGTGTAAGTGGGATGAACATGATGAGAGGGCTAGAATCCAAAAATATGGATGTACTTCTGAGGCTGTAAAAGGTTCTGGTCAAACCCCATTTGGAGTACTGTGAGCAGTTTTGGGTCCTATATCTAAGAAAAGATGCACTGGCTTTGCAAAGGGTCCAGAGGAAGTTAACAAGAATGATCCCTGTATTAAAGAGCTAGTTGTATGAAGGACGGTTGAAGACTCTGGGTCTGTACTCTTTGGAATTTAGCAGGATGAGGAAGGATCTTATTGAAACTTACATGATACTGCGAGACCTGAATAGAGTGGACGTGGAGAGGATATTTCCACAGTGGGGAAAACTAGAACCAGAGGGCACAACCTCAACCTAAAGGGACAATCCTTTAAAACAGATGTGGCAGAATTTCTTCAGCTAGAGAGTGGTGAATCTATGGAACTCTTTGCCGCAAAAGGCTGTAGGAGGCCAGGTCATTGAGTGGCTTTAAGACAACAATAGAAAGATTGTTGATTAATAAGGAAGTTAAGGGTGATGGGAAAAGTATCAGCCATGATTGAGTGGTGGAGCAGACTTGATGGGCTGAGTGGCCTAATGAGCTCCTATGTCTTATGGTTTTATGGCAAATATGTGGGATATCACGGATGTAGGGCCTGGGTGGGATTCTTGTTGGTACAGGCTCAATGTGCTGAATGGTCTCCTTTTTGAACTGTCAGGATTCTATGAAAATTGAAAAATTAGGTGTCAAGTGACCACAGCATGCATCATGCATATGCACACCAGTCAAACCAGCAGTTTTGAAAGGAACCACTAGGGGTTGCCATTCCAAAGATATTGTAAAGTGGAAATGTCTCCACATTAGCATTACAGGTAACTGCTAGTCATTGGATTGCCCCTTCATGCTTGGTTCCCCAAAACCCTCTGATCCTTAGTTTATGTCCAAGCCCACTGACCTTATTTCCTCACCTTGTGGCCAATGAGGTGGCTTTTGGTCTTGAATGGTGGAAATGGCTCGATAATAATATACTAATGATTTCGGCAGTTAAACTTTGTGTTAGTGTACTCAACAGAAGCATTCAGCATGTGCTGCACTCTGACCTCGATAAAGAAAAAATCCTCATAGGCTGAAATGTCACTGTGGTAGTTTGTGAAATTGAATCCATTTTAAAATATCTAGAAATCACAAAGCTGTAAAATATCAGCAAAGGTGATTATTGCGATTAATTTGCTAACATTCTTTTGGGAAGGAAATCTGCTTGCTCCCCTTACACAGTCTGGCCTAAAGTGACTCCAGTCCCACATCAATACCTTTGACTAATAACTTTCTTTTCCAGTGATCTTAATGAGCTGTTAAATAGTGTCCATTCTGATCACTGGTGCTTTCTCAAGTGTAATGGGCATGGCTTATAAATGCCAGTCTTGCACACATTGTGATAATGAATGAAAAATGCTCAAAATGAAGAGGCTAGATTTTCCGCCAATCAAAATGAATGGGAAGAGAGTTGGACTGCCAGCACACAAATCTGGTGAAATTTATAGCAGGCAAAACTGAGCTGAAAAGGTGGAAATTTGAGCTTTGAGTTTAGATCTAACATTAAGGGTATTCCGCGCAATAGCCTTGGTTATGGAGAATTGTTACCAAGCTAACATAAGCTGGGTAGATGGATAATTAGTAAAGCCACTGGTAGAAAACAATGTTTGTTATTGAAAGATGATTATTCAGGTGAGTTGAAGGAACTGGTAAGAAGAGACAGTTGTGAATAGGTTTCTTGACTGACTGCAGATGAGTCACACAAAACACATAAATCACTTCAAACATCTTACCACGATCTCCTATTTTAATCACAATAGATCCAGTAGATAATGCTTAATTACAGTGACACCTTAAGCATGTCAAAGCACTTAATCTGGCACCGCTGACCATATCCAAGTGAAGTTTCACTGGTATTGTGAAAGAAGTGTCAAGCTGTAGGCTTCATTGCATGACACAGCTAAGTTATCTCCAACTTGAAGTTCATATTCTATATGGCCACCCAATCTACTACTCAAAAGAGCTGACTACTTAATTATAAAGCAGATCATATTTCATACTGTAAGATGCTATTTCTCATCCAGGCAGACGTTTACTGGTATAACACAATGGTTCAATGTAAAACATGGTTGCACTGACAAAAAAAAATGAACTGGTGTGATGGCGCATATTTGATTTGATTTATTATTGTCATGTCTATTGTTTGTCACGCACTATAGAGGCAAAGCATACTGTTCATAGAATACATTGGGGAGAAGAAAATGAGAGGATGCAGAATACATTGTTACAGTCATGTCTATGGTGTAGAAAAAGATCAGTTTAATATTTGGTAGGTCCATTTCAAAAGTCTGATATCAGCAGGGAAGAATGTGTTCTTGAATTGGCTGGAATGTGGTCTCTGATTTTATCTTTTTTCTAATGGAAGAGAGTATGGAATTGTGAGGCAGCAGGAAATATAGACAGTCAATGGATGGGAAGGCTGGTTTGCAGACTGGGCTATGTTCACAACCATTTGTCATTTCTTGTGGCCTCGGTCAGAGGGGTGAGGCGCTGGTAGAATGAAGGTCTGGCGTCAGTCTTGCTGCTCTTGCCATTGGGATCAGTGGGGGTTGGTGTGTTGAAGGCCTCAGTTCCAATATTGCCACGCTGGTTGTTGGAGTTGGTGGGGACCATTGGAGTGAAAGGTTGTAATGTCAGCCATGAGTCCCACTTGGTTCCTCTGGGCCAGAAGTCTTTGGGGCCTGGATGCAAATTTGAAAGAGATTGAAGTAGAACATTATAAGAGAACTTAAGAGTTAGTTTTAAAAGCATAGAACAAGAGGGTATGCTGGGGACAGCTCACGAGATGTCACCTCGCTCCAGCGCCATCTTGAAAAGTGAAGAGTCACCTTGGCAAATTTAGAAACTGAATTAATTAAATCCAAAGTGTTGTGGGCTGGCACCAGATGAAATGATTGTGAAAGGTGCTGGACTGTCGAATAAAATAAAGTGCTTCGGTAACATCTTCCAGGGAAGGATAGCATGTGACTCCAGTCCCAAATAACCTAAGATCCTCAGTTGAATTAGGGATAGTAGAAAATTACGAATGATGCCCATATCTCAAGAACATAAGTTCCTTTGATTAAGTAAGGAAGAATAAGTCACCAAAAAGACAAAGTCTTCCTCTCTCCAGTGATACAAGTCTAAACTAGATTCAAAACTATGTTCTCTTACAAATTCAAGTGTTGCTTGAAGAAATTTCCAATATCGGTCCCAACGTAGATACTACGATCCTTTAGAAGGATGTAAATATTGAATCTTGGTGGACAAGGTTGAACTGGCAAATACCTTATTTTCAGAAAAAACACTGGAATTCAAAAGACTTGCAAAACTAGCAATCAGCTAAATTTAGAATCACATTGAACCTGGAATAGCAGATGCTCGGGTTTTCAAAAACCTTACCTGATTGTTCCCATGGTCTCTGGTTTTGACGTGACTGATAGTAAAAGTACCACTTTGTCTCATTAAAGTGTGACACAAGACAGGAATTATAGAATAGGTGAAAAGAGAGGTTAGTTCCTCAGTTATGGCTTTGAGCACCAAAGTATCTTGTGCCATTGGGCCAGCAGTTTTTTTTAATCATAATGGCTACTAGCTTTCTTATGCTGCCTCATAAAAGGAAACTTGCAAAACTGAACCCATATCTAATTGAAACCCATTAAACAAACAGTTGTTGCAATGTGGTGGATCTGAAATTGGCTAAGGGACCAAAAAGTAGAACAAAGTGGTAAGTGCTGGTTTTACAGACTAGAGGAATTGTGCAACAGTGTCCTCCAGGAGTCAGTGTTAGGACTATTGCTTTCTCTGATGCATACTAATGAACTGAATTTGGGTATATAGGGGATTATTTCAAAGTTTACAGATAACATAAAACTGGAGTTTAATTTAGATAAATGTGAGGTGATGCATTTTAGTAGATTGAACCAGGGCAGGACTTATACAGTTAATGGTGGGGCATTGGGGAGAGTTATAGATCAGAGATCTAGGGGTACAGATTCATAGATCCTTTGAAAGCGGAGTGACAGGTAAACAGTGGTGACGAAGGCGTTCGGCATGCTTAGTTTCATTGGTCAGAACACTGTATACAGGAGTCGCAATGTCTTGTTGAAGTTGTACAAGACATTGGCAAGGCCATACTTGGAATATTGTGTACAGTTTTGGTCAGCCTATTATAGAAAGGATATTATTAAACTAGAAAGAGTGAAGAAAAGATTTACTAGGGTGCTACCAGCACTCGATGGTTTGAGTTATAAGGAGAGCAAGATAGATTGAGACTTTTTTCTGTGGAGCATAGGAAGTTAAGGGATGATCTTACAGAGGTCTATAAAATAATGAGACACAGATCAGCTAGATAGTCAATATCTTTTCCCAAAGGTAGGGGAGTCTAAAACTGGGTGGCATAGATTTAAGGTAAGAGGGGAGAGATACAAAGAGGTAATTTTCTCAGTGTGGTAAGTGTCATAGAAGCAGGTACAATTTTGTCTTTTAAAAAATTTTAGACAATCGTTTAGACAATTACATTGGTACGACAGGTGTACAGGGATATGGGCCAAATGCAGGCAATTGGGACTAATTTAGGGATTTAAAAAAAAATGGCACGGACAAGTTGGGCCAAGGTGCCTATTTTCATGCTGTAAACCTCTATGACTCTATGTATCTATGACTCATAAATGTGATAAGCAGTGAGAGAAATAGTAAGAGACACCAGCAAGACATAGACAAACTGGTGAAGTAGGCAGACACATGGCTGATGAAATTTAATGCAGAAAAGTGTGAACTGGTTCATTTTTCTAGAAAGAATGAAAGCAATGTAAAATAAGTAGAACAATTATAAAAGGGGCTGCAAGATCAGAGAATGTCTGCATATGAATCATCGAAGGTTGCTGGATAAAGTGAGATAAATACTAAAGGCATTGATTGACTTTCTAAATAAAGGTATAGTGTACAAAAGTAATTAGTTTACGGTACTCCTTAAGAAAATATTGCTTAAGTTTCAACCTTAGTATTGTGGCTCATTCTGGGAACCACACTATAGGAAGAATGTCAAGACTATGGAGAGGATGCAAACGAGGTTTAGAAACAGCCCCTGTCACCCATTATTCAGTGAGATCATGGCTGATCTGTGACTTATCTCCACTATGTATTTGGATCATCAAGTATTCTCTAACTCATGCCACTTGACTAGTGTCCGAACCAGGTCAATAATTTACCTTCAGCTCCATGAGCATCATCTTTAGCTAAATTTTTGAGGAACATTATTAAATGCCATTCTGGAAGTCTATGTAAGTGGCACCCAAAATGCCCTGTCCATGAGCCTAGTCACCTTTTCATTAAGGTAATGTCAGGTTTACTGGGATAATTGACTTTTTATCAATCCATGCTGCCTTTCTGTAATCAGCTGCAAGTATTCAAGATGTTCAGACCCTCAGACTAGTAATTTTGCAGCAATAGTTTATAATTCTAGTTTATTATTCCATGGTTTCCATAGCTATTGGTATGGAACCAAGGCTACAATATTTCAGCTAGAAAGACCAGAGAAAGTGAAGTTGTTCTTCTCAGAGCAGAAAAACTTAAAGGGATGTTTGATAGAGGTGCTCAAAATCATGTAGGATTTTGATTAAGCAAGTAAAGAAAAATTGTTTTCTATGACTGTAGGGTTGAGAACTGGAGGATACAAATTTAAGGTTATTGGAAAAAGAACCAGAAATGGCAAGAGAATTTTTGTTACAATCTGTTATGCACTGCTTGAGAGGGTAGTAGAAGAAGATTCAGTATTAACTTTCAAAAGAGAATTTGGTAAGTGCTTAAGGGGAATAGTTTGCAGGGCTGGGGTGAAGAAGTAGAGTGGTGGGACTAATTTGAAAGCTCTTTCAAAAGTCAGCTGGGTGGCACAGTAGTTAGCCATGCTTCCCTCATGGCTTGCCATGCTAACTACAATGAGGGAATCTAGGTCCCTCAGTGCCAGGGACCTGGATTCAATTCTGACCTTGAATGACTGGATGGAGTTTGCGTATTCTCCCTGTCTGCGTGAGTCTCCTCCAGGTACTCCGGTTTCCTCCAAAACACAATATGTGTAGATTAGGTGGATTGGCCAGGGTACATACATGGGGATAGGTTGAAGGGTCTGGGTGGGATGCTGTTTTGAAGATTTGGTGCAGACTGAATGAGTTCAATGGCCTCATTCTGCAATACTATTCGATGATTCTATTTTTCATGATTGTTCCATGTCTCTGTAAAGAAAAATTTTGATAAGCTAATGTTTGCTCAATAATATAGACTTTTAATGTTTGGGCTAAAAACTATAAATTGATTGCATGAAGCAACAATCCAATTGTAATAAACCTTATTTGTACTGTTTCTATCTTTAAGCTTTCAATTAATTTTTCCTTAGCTCAATATTCTCTCTTCCCAATCATCATTATATTTCCCATAAGTATAGCTTTGATCATTGGAACTGGCCAAACACAATTCAGGAATCCATACTGTTCAAAATGGTAGCCAGTTTTGAATGTTAATGATCTTGAATTAGTGAAACTTTCAGGATATATAAGGAAAACCTTTGGTGAAAATCTGCTTTTTGTGATGATAACAATAGTGATACTGCACATCAGAGATGAGACTTGGGAGACACAGAAGGGTCTAAAAGTGTTTTGTGGCAAGGGAACGTGCATACCTTGAATTACACAGCAGCAACATCACTGCAGCATAAAGCACAGGGACGTCTTACAGCATGTCTTACAATCTGTGTGAAATGCGAAAACTTCATCTATTTGAAGCAATTAGACTGCAAGTGAATAAAGCATTAGATTTCCCTTTGTTCATCTTGTTTTCATCAAGTTTGTAGCTCACCGCATTTTATATCAAACCACAGTGACCTCAACATTTCAGCATTCAATGTAGTTAGTGTGTGCAATACAAAATGAAGACCATAATAACAGAACATGACCTTGCTGATTATGTCTGTTATCTCTTGTCCCTTGTAGTTATCTTTGGTATCTGGCTATCGTTAGTCTGGCATTCCTAATGCATTTCTAAAAGATGGCATGTCAAATCAAAATGTGCTAAACAAAATCGATTCCTTATAAGAAAACGTAATAAAGAGTGGGTTATGTCCTTGTCATTTTCACATTAAAAACCTATTGGTTGCCTTGAATGAAACTTCCCCAAAATCGTCGTCTTAACGCTTACTCACTTGCTAACTTACTAATTTAAGAATCCTTACTAATTAAAGGGCTTGATTTTCATCAAGGGGATGAGTATTGGGAAGTCAGGAAAGTTCTCAACCCTGGCCCATTTTTTTCATTGGGAAAGCTGGCAATGAAGAAGTCCTGCCCCCATCTTTGGAGGCAGGTACAATGTGGCAACAAAAATTGGCGCATGGCAAGTCAAACAGGCGAGAAGGCTCATCTCCGTTTACTCTGAAATCAGCCCTGTTCTAATTATGACTTTTAGATCAAGAAGCCCTCCCCCTCCCCCCCCCGCCCCCCGCAAAAAAAAAAACTCCTCTATGCCCTCTCATATCTCCCATGCCTCTTTAATAACCCTTTTATTTACCCTTTGTCTCTTCCATACACTGGGATGAGATAGTACATGTAGAGGCTTTGCACAAACCTCTCAGCTTGCTCCATTTTAAAAGTATCAATCAACTAAAGCATTCATACAATCTATTGTAGAAAGCTTTTATCTGCTTTAGACTAATTCATACTATATAAATAAAATGCACACGCATCAAAGTTCAGGATACTAAAATTAATGAAGATGTTAATCAATCAAAGCTTGTACTCCCCTTAAAGTTGTATAAACATTGCCTGCTGTGATAATTGTGTTATTCATTCTTGGAGCTCAGCCAGGCATTCATAAGAAGGTCATTTGGAAGGGGAAAAAAAAATGTCGTCTTCTGTTGATACAGTTGTTGAGACTGGGAGGAGAGAAGCTGGGTGGCTGGCAGGAAATAGTAAGTGAGTGGGTAGGGAGAGGAAAGCAGTGATATAGAAGGCTGAGAGAGGGAAGAAATGACCTGGAGTTTGGGGAGGAAAGGGGAGTGGGAGATTCAAAAAGGGAAGAAGTGGTCAACAGGGAACGATGAGCTGGAGAGCTGAGAAGGAAATGGTGAATTGGAGGTGGCGACACAGCAATTTGTTTTAAAATATGTTCAGCATGCTCTAACTATGTTAAAATGAGCACACGATTAGAATGTGCTTTAAACAAGGAATGGCTGTTCATGCAAAGTGAAGTAAAGGACTATGGAAACAGGAGGCAGAGATCAGAAAAATATTCAAAGGGCGGAAGTCCAGAATCAAAGTCAGTTATACTCCCAAAAGTGTTTCTCATCCCTGCTACATACTGAATAAAACTGAAATCATTGTTCAAATGTTTCATTACAAGAGTCACTGAAGAATTCTAGAATATGATAAAAAATATATATGAAAAGAAAAGAATATGATAAAAAAAAACGTTGGTTAGGCCCCACAGAATGTTGGTTAGGCCTCACTTGGAATACTGCGTCCAGTTCTGGTCGCCGTACTATCGGAAGGATGTGGAGTCCTTGGAGAGAGTACAGAGGAGGTTTACCAGGATGCTGCCTGGTATGGAAGGACTGTCTTATGAGGAATGATTAAATAGACTGGGGTTGTTTTCCCTTGAAAGACGTCGGCTTAGAGGGGATCTCATAGAGGTGTATAAGATTACAAGGGGTATAGATAGAGTAAATGGAGGTAAACTTTTTCCACCTTTAGAAATGGATAGGACGAGGGGCCATGGCCATAGGGTGAGGGGGGCTATGTATAGGACGAATATTAGAGGGCAGTTTTTTACACAAAGGGTAGTGGGGGTGTGGAATGCACTGCCGAGTAAGGTGGTGGGAGCAGGCACGCTGGGGCTGTTTAAGGGTCTCTGGGACAGCCACATGAGCGGTATGCAGATAGAGGGATATATTAGGACTGTTTAACTACGGCTTTTTTCCACAGGTAATTCGGTCCATACTTGACCAACGTTGAGCATGCATTCGGCAGGTGGTGCGGGTACAGCTCTTGGATGTTGATTCATGGGTTGCCTGGTACCTCATGTCGTAAATGAGTGCTTTATGTTGACCATCTGAAGGGCACCATGACAGCTCAGAGACTATCGATGTGGCTGTGCAGACACTTGGAATTGGGCCGGTGTCTGCGGGAGTTTGAGCTTTCTCCCTGTGGTTGCGTGGGTTTTCTCCGGGCGCTCCGGTTTCCTCCCACAACCCAAAAATTTGCTCTTAGGCTGATTGGGAAACAAATTGTCCCTATAGTGAGAGTCTTCCATATTAGGAATAACCTAAATCTATAATAGGATAATGGAATTGCTACTATATAGTTATGACGGCGGCGCGGGCTCGTTGGGCCGAAGGGCCTGTTTCCCGTGCTGTGTTGCTCTTTTTAAAAAAAATAAAAAAAATAATGTCCATCTGGCTGAGTTCTGAAGGACATAGCTGCCAGATTGGAATGATAGCAGGTGGGAGAGAACTGACATAAGTCAGAAACTTATGTGGCTTTATCCACATCAATTTACCTCTTGCAGATGCAACTGACAATATTGGTAATGATGACCACATTGTGCGTATGGAGACAAAGTCCTGTCTTCACAGTGAGGAGACCATCCAGCTTGTGTGGCACTACTATGCTAAATGGAATAGATTCAGAATAGAATTGGTGCCACAAAATTGGGCAGCCATTGGGCACTGAAGGCCAGCAACAAAATTGTATTCCAACATAACCTGTAACTTCATAGCCCAGCATATCCCTGACACTACCATTACCAACAGGCCAAAGGATCAATCCTGAAATGAGCATACAAGGCCAAACACAGTGGCACAGTGGTTAGCACTGCTGCCACACAGCACCAAGGACTTGGGTTCAATTCCCTGCTTGCGTCACTGTCTGCAGAATTTGCATATTCTATCCCTGTCCGTGTGGGTTTCCTCTGGATGCTCCGGTTTCCTCCCACAGACTAAAAGATGTGCTGCTTAGGTCCATTGACCATGCTAAATTCTCTCTGCGTACCTGAACAGGTGCCAGAGTGTGGCAACTAGGGAATTTTTACAGCAACTTCATTGCAGTGTTGATGTAAGTCTATCTGTGATAGAAATAAATACAAAAAACTAGACACTTAAAATGCAATGCCAGAATTGTCGTATAAATGCTAAGCATTGGAAGCAGCATTCTTCAGACCGCTAAGCGGCTGCACAGTCAATGGATCAGATCAAAGCTGTGAAATTATGCTGCATCCAATTAATGGGCTATCAAGTAACTAAGAAGGAGGTACAAGAAAATCCCCATCCTAAATGACAGTGAAAGCCAGGTAAATCAATGCAAAAGAGAAGGCTATGTGCATGGAATCATCATCAGCCTGAAGTGCTGAGTAGATGATTTATCTTGGCCTCTTCCTGAGGTTCTCAGAATCGCAGATACCAGACTTCAACTAATTAGATGCTGTTATGGGCCCTGACAATGTTCAGGCAGTCATACTGAAGACTACTTGTCCAAAACTAGCAGCACCTATGGATAATTTGAAGCATCATTGTACAAACATATGAATTAGGAACAGGAATAGCTCACTCAGCCTCTTGAACTAGCTCTGTCATTCAATGAGATTACGGCAGAACTGATTTTAACCTCAATTTCACATTCCTACCCACTCCTAATAATATTTCACTCTCGTTATTTATCCATCTACCTCTGTTTTAAAATAATCAATGACTGTGTCAAACATCTTTTTTGAGGAAGAGAATTCCAAAACTTCTAAGTTAAACTACTTTCCACATCCTTGTCCTGAATGGGTGACCCCATATTTTGAAACACTGACCCCCCCCCCCCCCCCAAAAAAAAAAATTCTACATTCTCCCACAAGGGGTAACATCCTTTCCACATCGATCTGGTCAAGTCATAGATCATAGAATTCCTACAGAGCAGAAGGGGCTATTTGGCCCATCCAGCGTGCACCAAAAACAATTCCATCCAGGTCCTATACACTTAAACCTACTTTTATAGCCTGCCAGTGCCCTGACACTGAGGAGCAATTTAACATGGTTGATCAACCTAATCTGCACATCTTTGAGGTGTTAGAGAGAACCAGAGCACTCGGAGGAAACCGAGGCAGACGAAGAGAGAATGGGCAAACTCCACACAGACAATGACCCAAGGTCAGAATTGATCTGGGTCCTTGACACTGTGAGGTACAGTTCTTCAGTTCCAATTGCAACTTCCCAACTACTGAAGTGTCCATATCCATATGCAACAAGACTTGTCCAATGTTGAGGGTTGGGTTGGTGTGGCAAGTAAAATTTACACCACTTAGAGCAATGACTCTCAGTGCCATCATCATAGCTGAATTTTCCACCATCAACAACTGGGAGCTAAATGATGGTACAGAGGACAGCAGTGCTGCCAGTGTGCTCCAGTTTCCTCCCACAGTCTGAAACGTGTTGGTTAGGTGATAGACCGTGCTAAGTTCTCCCTCAGTGTACCCAAACAGGACCGAAGTGAGGCAACTAAGGGATTTTTACAGTAACTTCATTGCAGTGTTAATGTATGTCTACTTATGGTATTAATAAATAAACTTTAAAACTTTACTAGATATTTGAGTGGACCAGCCAAATAAATACTGTGGCTACAAGAAAAGGCCAGAAGTTGGATATTTTCACCTCCTGAGTAACTCACTTTCTGACTTCTCAAAACCTGTGCAACATCTACATGGCAGGAGTGGGATTTAACACCCTCCACTTGTTTGGAGGAATGCAGTTCAGCTGAGAAGCACAACAGCATTCTGGACAAAGCAATCCACATGACTGACACTCCATCCACCACCTTAAACATTTGCATCTCCATTATGATTGCAGTGTGCACTATCTACAAAATGGACTGCAGTAACTCCCCAAGACTCCTTCTATAGCATCTTTCAAATCTATAGCCTCCACCCTCAACAAGAAAAAGAGCATCATGCATGTGAGAAGAACAGAAACTTCAAGTTCCCTTCCAAGTAACACATCACCTTGACCATCATTGGATCAAAATCCTCAAACTCCTTCCCCAACTGCACTACATGGGCTGCAGCAGTTCACGAAGGTAACTCACCATCACCTTTGCGAGGGTATTAGTTATAGTGGACCTGTTTCTTTGCTGTGTGGCTCAACGGGTGGATTTTTCTGAACTTGCTTTCTCCGAAACTGGAAAATGCTGCCATAGATCAATGGACCTTTCCATGGTCCACCCCTCGTCCTCTCCGATTCCCGTGGTGGATGGGAGAGTAAAATTCTGGCCTGTGACTTTAACCGGAATGGACACTGGTGTGCCAGTGATGCCTGCATTCCATGCTTAAAGTAACAAAGAAGTGCTGCACAGAGGGCGTGCTGTATTGTTGGAGGTGATGGTTTTCAAATGAGACATCAAATCCAGACAGTACATGGTCTTGTGTTCAAGGTGTACTTTTTTATGTTCTTCTGTTTCATATGCCTTTTTTTCAACCAGTGTCGTTGAAATCTAATTAGTTGGCTGTTCATTCCAGTTTTATTTTTGTGGAACAATGTATTGCATTTGTCAACACAACAGCAGGATTGAAGGCACAAAATCAGGATTGTTAGCTCGTGGTTTTATATAACGATTATAAGATGAGAGTCAAAAGTAATCATTAACTCCCTTTTGAAAAATTAGCTGTACAAGGGACCTGTTTTAATTTGTACCAATGTTCCCAAAAGAATACTGAGTTTGTTTTGAAATAGTCAAAAACCAATTTAGATTGGATTACAGCTTGTTAAAACTGCATCACAAATGTAAATCTAGTAATT
This sequence comes from Sphyrna mokarran, assembly GCA_024679065.1. Lineage (NCBI taxonomy): Eukaryota > Metazoa > Chordata > Chondrichthyes > Carcharhiniformes > Carcharhinidae > Sphyrna > Sphyrna mokarran. The sequence goes on along the minus strand of JAGIQG010000011.1, from coordinate 68,077,099 downwards.
TAATGATGTACCACCTTCTGCACTGTTGAGTTGGGCAGAGAATTCAATCACAAATCAATGGGATTTTAAACTATTAACTACTTCAAATAAAACTAATTTTGTTGAATAAGTATAAACTGCTTTCAGTGAGTGTTAAGCCATTATGCAAATACTGTTGACCACAAGTTGATAAAGATGAAATGAACATTTTAATGTGGAACTGAGAAAACTGAAAGTCGCAGATCATTGATTTGTGAATCATTTAAATAATTTTCAAAGTCCTATGGGAACATAATTGTTTTCCTTTTTATTAAACAGTGAAGATCAAGACAAAAGTGATTTGTAGAAATGATGCAAAGAAAAATAAGTTATTGGCTTTCTAAATGAAAATGTGAGAACGTTACAAAATCTGTATTATACATTCATTTTTAATCAATTATACAGATTTCCAAAGAATCATGCTGCATTTTTCAAAATATGTTAGCCTACAGATTTTTTTGTCATATTAAAATATCTTTGTGATCTGATCTTACTTATTTAAAGTTAAAGGGTGGGAATCTCCAGTTGTGCTCACCCCAAAACCTGAGAACCCTGCCAGAGCTCAATGGATCTTTGTATGGTCTGCATTTTCCCCCCCCCCCCCCCACTCCCCCAACAATCCCACTCTCCTGTGGGGGGAGAGGAGGGGCAGAACAGAAAACTCTCAAAAAGATTTTATTTATTACTCACAAGTAGGGCTCACACTAACACTGCAATGAAGTTATGTGAAAATTCATTAGTTGCCACACTCCAGCACCTGTTCGTGTATACTGAAGGAGAATTTAGCAAGGCCAATGCACCTAACCAGCATGTCTTTCAGACTGTGGAAGGAAACCAGAGCACCCAGAGGAAATCCACGCAGACATGGGGAGAACGTATTAACTTGCACAGTAACCCAAGCCAGGAATTGTACCCAGGTCTCTGGCTTGTGTTAACAGTAAGACTATTGCAATGCATCAAAACTTTGATTAGGCTAATACCACTGGAATTAATTAATCACTTTAAACAGGTGGGATTCCACTTGCCTTTCACTGTGAGGATGTGCATTTGGTATTACATAACACTAAAGATGTATAATTGCACAATATCTTAATTGCTGTATGTCTGTACTGCTCTTTACAAGTAATATCTGTTTTCACACAATTATCCATTTGAGACACTCTCTGGATTGTTTGATTTACAAAGCAAAGTTGAATGCCTTTTGTGTATTTCACTTCTCTCTAGTCAGGGCGAATTTTCTCTTTAATTGCCCAACTTCTGCAATGTGAAATTGTGGGACTGACATTGCATTGTTGTACAAATCTAGTCCTATACTCTTCAATTTATAATATATAGATTCATGTGTAGGTATCTTTTATATATGTCAAGATTAATTTGTGATTGGAGATTAAATGACCTAAATCTTGAGTTAAATCATGATTGCCATTTGTACTCGGGTTTTAAAACCTGTATAATGACAGTACATGTAGTGAAATCATTTAGAGTACATTTGAAAACCATAGTGCATTGATCAACTTGTCATGTCTTCTTTCATGCTGGAAGTGTGAAATGCTGTGACTGATGTGCTTTCGAGAAACCATCCAACCTTGTGACTGGTCAGGTATGCATAGTCTTGCCACTAGTTCCTGCTGCCCCCTGCACCAGCATTAATCACCAAGCAATAAGGAGATCTGTGCTCTTCTGAGTGAAAATGGGAGCCCGTGTTTCAGGGAATGGGCACTGGAACATTGCACATACAGCCTGACTGACTTGGCCTTTTGTCTTCTAATTCTCCTGTTCTATTGAACACTCCAATAGAGTATTCTCAATCATACCTGTTATGTTGCGGGGTGAAAGGGGGGGGGGGGCGCAAATAAATTTTCATCAATTAACTTTAGAGTTCCTAAGAATATAAATGCTAATTGGAAATGGAAGTCATTGAAATGCAGACTACTAAATTATATTTCCTCTTAGTTATTACTGTGTGCTTTCCATGACTTTCAGGAGACATCCTGTCACCTAGATAATCTGGATGTTTATTTTAGAATTGGCATTTGTCATATCAGAGTCTGCGTACAAGAATGATAGCATATAGGAACAATAGTTCAGATTGATGCTCTCACTCTTTGAGATGGGCTGTTGCTACTGCTACTGCTCCAGTAACTGTTTGAATTAAGTCAGTACATTTGTGTTGGACTGGATCTGTTGACTACTACTTAGTAGATGCCATCAGTCGTACTTACGACCACAAATTAATTGGAGTTTAACTACCTGCATTTGTCCCTGGACTGAATTTGTTTTTTAAGTTTCACACCATTATATATTATTATGGCATGATCTGCATCCCACACCAAACCCCAACAATACTTTTCACTGTATGCTAATAGATACGGTAATAATAAATCAAATCAAAATTGTAATTCCTTCTCTATTGCTGGGCCAAAATCTGGAAATTCCCTGCCAATCAGCACTGAGTGTACCACATGACCTGCATCTTCTCAAGGGCAATTAGGGATTGGAAAGAAATGCTGCCCTAACCAGCAATGCTCTCATTTCATGAAAGAACAAAATGTGCCTCAGAACATTGTAAAACTATCAGAGCAAGTTTGACACAAATTCTTGGCAACAGGTTACCAAAAGTTAAATTGCAATCTTGACTCTCAAAACTGGATATTTATCAGTTCAGAGTTCGTACTATAGCCTAAATGTTGAGTTTGGAATGACGGCGAAGTTGTCAATATTTGCCTCTGGCAGTGCGGTTGGGTTCCTCTGACATGGGAAAGAAAGCCAACTCTGTATATATTTAAAAACTTTGTCCTTATTACTGTTTATTACTTTTAAAACTGAACTTTTTTGCTGAACACAGACAATTAAAATGGTTGATCCTCTTTGAGGAAATTATTCCTAGCAACCTCTGGAACAAAATGATTGTTTTCTCAGTTTCGGAAGGTCACACATCATTATGCCGAAAGACCTTCTAAAATACCAACTGGAACTGTACAGACCAAATTCAAAAGGAGCCATAGGAATTTGATTTATATTTGAGAAGCCAACCTTGCTAGCAGAGTCCGTGCGTTATTTGAAACAATGGCCTTCAAAACACCAGATGTCCGACATGAATGCAACCCCTTAGAAGCTAAAATGGCTGAGATATTATCAGTTCTGAAATCAAAGCCAATTCCAGTCACACCCCTTGTTGAAATCACTATGGTGAAGGAAGGTAGCATGACCCAATGCCTTTTGAGCATTTTAGTATTGTAATTCTGAGTTGTGAGGCTATTTTTCTGTTTAACAGACAACAGGCAGGCTGCACTGAAGCAAGCTCTGTCCAAGTTGAACAAACCAGTCCATCCAGCCTGACAGTACTGTAGGCTATGATACAAAGTCCTCCAGAACTAACACCATTTCTGGCACCTCCCTCATCTTGCAATGTCAATGCCACCTAAAATAGTGAACATTACAAACACCAGTCTCCAGCTAGCCGACCATAAAATGCCTACATTAAAGGCTTCCACATTGGACTCTGACTTTAGGACCCTGGAACTCACCTGAACCAATATTCAGTTTCTCTTCGTCCTTGTACTAGTTATACCTTCTGTATAAGGGATAACCAGATTTCAAATGGTCCTCAATTGTTAATTATTGCAGAAAAATAGCTTTCGTCCTGAAAAACTAATTTTATATTCTTGGAATGTCGAATTTCCCTATGATTTAAAAAAAAAAATCACATTTTACATTATTTCATGAAGCTTGTTTACAATATTTCAGCATTATTTAAGACCCATTTGCATGTTTCAATTATTTATAAATGCAAAATTTGTTTTAAGTGAATTGCATCAATACATTCTTATTCCTGATTTACTGTGTGTGGGAATACTTCAATTTGGTTTATTTGCTTGGTAACACTGCTATTGCATATTGGCTAAACCTATTCAAGAGCAACCTCGATCTTTGTGGGCAGATTTCATTGGGAAGAGCAATGAGCGTGGTTGTTTTGATGCCGATTGTGAACTAGTATATAACAAGAATTTTACATTTAAAATCTGCCCATTAAAAAAAATTCAGCATTCCTTTCAATAAGTATTTGTGAGTCAATTGTAGCTCAGAATTTTAACTTGGGTGCTGTTGGGGGAGGAGAGAAATTCCAATGGATTCTTAAAGTAAAATAAAGCTTATTTATTCGTCACAGGTAGGCTTACATTAATACTGCAATGAAGTTATTCTGAAAATCCCTGAGTTGCCACACTCTGGCACCCATTCAGGAACAGTAAAGGAGAATTTAGCATGGCCAATCCATCTAATCTGCACAGACTGTGGGAGGAAACTGGACCACTCAGGGAAAACCCACACAGACAGTGACCTGAGCCAGGAATTGAACCCAGGTCCCTGGCACTTTGAAGCAGCAGTGCTAACCACAGTACCATCATGTTATTTAAATAATTCAGCCATGCCTTGTGCCTGAAATATCATGGCTGGTGGATGGGTGGTAGGGTCTGCTGAAAACTGAAGGGACTGATCTGCAATCAATTAAGTACAAGGCTTATGGGAATAAGCCAGGAAATAGGAGTTGAGAATTATTATATCAAATCAATCATGATCTCATAATATCATCTTCATACTGCAAAAGGAAAGCATTTGGCCCATTGAGCCTGCACCAACAGCTATCCCATCCAAGCCTTATCTCTGTAACCCCACATACCTGCCCTGCTAATCCCCCTGACACAAAGGGGCAAGTTAGCATAGCCAGTCAACCTAACCTGTACATCTGGAGGAAACCAGAGCACCCACAGGAAACCCACACAGACATGGAGAGAGTGTGCAAATTCCATACCATCATCGGAGGCCGAAATTGAACTCAGGTCCCTGGTGCTGTAAGATAACAATGCTAACACTGTTGCCACCAAGCCACTCTCAATGGGTGAAAAGGCCTTATTCTTTCCCTATGTTTTAGAGCCTGATGGCAAATTTGGAAATTATTAGGGATAGGTGGGAGATTATAGTCAGATCAGCTATGATTTTTATTGAATGGCAGAACAGACTTAATGGGCCAAATGGCCTACTCCTGCCTCTTGTTCATATGTAACCCAGCGACACCCATAATGAGAAGTTCTATGGATTTCCCAGTGGCTTCTTTTTACCATTACTTTTTAATGTTAAGTATACTTAGCATTTTTAATTCCTTAAATTCAGATTTTATGCTAGCATTTTGCAAATTAATTTTAAATGCTTCCATACTTGACAATAGAATTTGAGCCCTGCATGATTTTGAATTCTCAATCTCACGGGAACTGGGATTGTGTTCACGTATCTACCTTCAGAATTTCAGAGCAACAGTGAAAGAGGCCTATGAGCTGATCGCGTTTTCTCCAATGTTTGGTGTTATGTCCCTTAAGAGATCAGAAAGTGAAGAGAAAATTGGACGAAAGCTCAATCAAAGTACAAAGACAAAATGGGCTGCCACTTTACATTTCACATGTCCAAGATTAACAGATTTACAATTCCCCAAAGCAGGGTTATAATCATTCAGGTTTTCAATTTGGTATAATTTGATTAAGGCAGTGTAAGTGGAGGAGATTTGCTGTGAGGGGTACCTTAGGGTTTTGAATACTGCAGGAGTGTAAGTTGAATGTTAATGAAAGGCATGTGTGGATCAGACTATCCTTCCATGTTGTAAGTAATAGACTTTTGAATTATGCTATTCCCTAAATACTCTACCCAAAAAAAAATGCTAATCCCTATGGAGTTACACTCAAGGGCATCTTGGGATAAGCAATAAATACAGGCCTAGCCCATACTTTGTAAATTAATAAATGAAGACAAAACACTGTAGCAGCTCCTAAAGATACTAATGTTGCAATTCCACAAAAGCTAGTAGACCACTGGGTTGTAATTCACCAGCCTCATTGGAATATCTCGCGTTATGTACTTGTCACATTGTTAGTATCTTTAAGAATTCATTAGTTGTAAAGACTCATATTCCAACCATTATCTTATAAATTGAGTTTGGTTTTTTTATATGCCCTGTTTGTAAACACAACTTCGACTCACCTGATGATGGGGCATTGCTCCGAAAGTTTGTGGCTTATGTTACCAAATAAACCTGTTGGACTTTAACTTGGTGAGACTTATCCTAGTCCAACGCCAGCATCTCCACATCATGGTGATTTCAGGCAGCTCTGTGATCAACATCTGTATTCCTGCTTGTCAGCTGTAACTATTTGAAGTGGCCGGGTCACATTAATTTCATGTTCCTGGGTCTTTTAAATCACTACATTACTCCACTTGCAGTAGAGATTTCCCTTTCTGTCAGAGGCTGTAGGTATGAGCAGACCACTTTGAAGTCCTCTGAAAGAACGGGGGATGTGAACTTCATTGCACGGGGCAAGAGCATGTTGTTCCCTCTGAACTATAGTTAATTTTGTCCCAATGTATTCGCACAGCTCTTATTTGAAGTTTCTGACTGTTCCTACAAAGCTGAAACCTTTGAAACCCTCTCTGCTTCATTGAAAACCTTTGGTCTCTTTCGATTTCATAGTGCAATACTTTGAAATAGGCTTTCATTCACAACTTAATGGATTTCTACTCAGTCTCCAGTCAGCTATGTTTATTTTCCTTTGCCTTTCCATTTGAATGCATTGCAAGCACTCATTGTTTCTAACCGCAATGTTTATAAAGGCTCTAAACCTGATTTACGTCTGTGGTTTCTTCAAAGGGAATAAATGTTTTCACTTCATGTCTTGCAGACCACTTGTTCTATTACAGGCTGAAGCTTGTAAAATGATTATAGGAAACAAAGAAATGGCAGAAAAATTGAACACATACTTTGGTTTTGTCTTCACAAAAGAGGGCACAAATAACCTTTCAGAAATGTTAAGGAACTAAGATTCCAGTGAGAAGGTGGAACTGAAGGAAACCAGTGTTAGTAAGAAAATGGGGAAATTGAGAACTCCTGAAGGGACTGATATTGTCCATTCCAAAGTACTAAAGGAAGTGGCTCAGGAAATATTGAATGCATTGGTGCACATTTTCCAAAAGTCTATAGACTGTGGATTGGTTCCAGCTATTTAAAAAGGGAGAAGAAAAAGGAAAAGTTCTCTGATTTGTTTACTCATCTTTTCTTCTCTTTATTTATGGAATTGCATTTTAACTCTCGCTCTATTTGCATTGAATCCCTACATTGCAGAAGTAGGCCATTTGGCCCATTGATTTTGCACCCGTCTCCGATAGAGCATCTTACCCAGGGCCTATCCCAATAATCCCACATATTTACTCCACTAATCACCATAACTTATACATCTTAGGATACTAAGGGGCAATTTATGGCTAGTCCACCTAACCTGCACATCTTTGGACTGTGGGAGGAAGCCAGAGCACCAGGACAAAACCCATACAGACTTGGGGAAAATGTGCAAACTTCACACTGCCGCCCAGGGCTAGAACCAAACATGGGTCCCTGGCACAGTGAGGCAGTAGTGCTAACCACTGTCCCACTATTTTCACTCAGCCTTGATCACTTTTTTTTTTGTCCTCTTTTGCTGAATTCTTTAATGCTTGCAATCCTTAGCTTTGGTGGAAGTATCATATGTCTCCTCTTTGTTACCATACATCACCAGTGGTGAAGATGCTTGGGTCTATTACAACAGAATATTTGGAAAGCATTAACGGAATTGCACAAAGCCAGCTTGAGTTTGAAATCATGCTCAACAAATCTACTAGAGTTTCTGAGGACTTAACTAGTCAATTAGATAAGGGAGAATCAGTGGATGTGGTGTATTTAGATTTTTAGAAGACCTTTTCATAAGGTCCCTCATAAGAGATTATTGGCCGAAGCTAAAGCAGATGGGATAATGGGTAATGTATTAGCCTAGATCAAGAATTGGTAGACAGACAGAAAACAGAGTAAGAATAAATGGCAGAGTCAGGTCCCACAGTGATCAGTGCTTAGGCCCTAGCTGTTCACGATATATAAATAACTTGGATTGGGGAGCCAAATTTGCTGATGACACAAAATTGCATGGACTTGTAAGAAAGAAGCAAGGAAGCTTCAAGGTAATTTAGACAAGTTGAGTGAATGGCAAACACATGGCAGATGCAGTATAATGTGGATAAATATGAAGTTATGTGCTTCAATATGAAAAGCAGATAGGAAGAATGTTATTTAAATGATATATTGGGAAATGTAGATGCAGAAAGAGATCTGTGACCTTGCACACCAGTCAATGAAAGTGGAGAGGTAGGTACAGCAAGCAATTAGGAAGGCAAATAATATGTTGGCTTTTATCGCAAGAGAATTTGAGTTAAGAAGTACAGATGTCTTATTGCAGTTTCATAGGGCCTTGGTGAGACCATATCTGGAGTATTTTGTGCAGGTTTAGTCTCCCTATCTAAGAAAAAATATCCATGCCATAGAGGGAATGCAGTGAAGGTTCACTAGGCTGATATTGGAATTGGCAGGACTGTCTAATGAGGAGATTTGTTTGACGAGCTGCGCTCACTAATGTTTACAAGAATGAGAGGAGATCTGATTGAAACTTAAAATTTTAACAAGGTTGAACACACTTGATAAAGGAGGATGTTTTCTCTCGTTGGGGATCCTGTTGGACTTTAACTCAGTGTTGTAAGACTTCTTATTGGGCTTACTCCAAGTCCACCGCCGGCATCTCCACATCATGGAGAATCTAGAATCAGGGAACATGTTTTAGGATATAGGGTGGAATATTTAGGATTCAGATGAGGAAAAATGTCTTCACTCAAAGGATAATGAAGATGTGGAACTGTCTACCACAGAAGTTGGGGCCAAGTCACTGAATGTATTCAAAAAGATTTTTTTTTTTTAAATTTTAATGGCATCAGGTGGTACGGAGAGAAAGCAGGAATATGGCATTGAGAGGGCATCAGCCATGATCCTATTGAATGTTGGAGCAGGCTCAAAGGACTGAATGGTCTACTTAATCTGTTTGTCTTTCAAACAAGGAAGTTCTTCAGGGCAAAAATCTTCCAGCCCAGCTTCTCTGCTGTAAATGTAAGACTTGCTGAGAGCACAAAGGTATTTTTCGAAATTTAAATTTCACTTGTAAATGGTTTACACGACATTGCTTTCACCTTATTCATTTTTGCATCAGTGTTATTTGTTAAGCTTAGCCAGAAACTTAAATGCACAGGCAAGCCTTACAGTTGGCATGTATTGATAGTTACAGGAGAGTGAGGAACACTTCCTTGATTTGTGGGGGGGAAAAAAAAGTGTTGTAGTTTGTTGTTCACTGTTCATTGAATATCCTCCATGTTGGTGTCCACTGTTGCAATGACTACTCTGAGGCACAGAGATGAACTTGCAGGCTAAAATGGTCCTCCCTTCCCCATATTTTAAAGGACATTATGAGAGATTTCTATCAGCAGGAAATATTTAAAATGTAGCAAGCTGAGCTCAAAGCCTCAGTGCACTGCCAGCCAACATCCTGTGGTGGGCTTTCATGTGGACATTAGTGATCCTGCTCTTTAAACCCCTCATTATCTCACTTTGACTATACCCATCACAACCCAGACACCAGGGCCGGAGTCTACCACCTTGCTCACAAAAATCAGAGTGGGCGAGGCTCCAAAAATGGAAATCTCTGTTGATCTCAGGCAGGATTTTCCAGTCTCGCCTGAGCAAGGCTGTAAAATCCCAGCTAAAGTCTTTCTCACTTCACTTCCTCCATGCTCCCAACTCCACCCTTTGTCATCCCTCAGATCTTTCTTCCACTCCTTCAGATATCCCAATCCCATTCTTTCAAACCCCCACTCTGATTCACACTTGCCTGTCCTGAGCCTCCATGCAAGCTACTAGTCTCCTGCTGCCCAACCTTCTGCCACAGAGTTCAACAAGGAAAATCACTGACCTGAGACACAACTTTACAAAGTGCATGTCGCCTTCAAGACAGGTGTAAACTGGGATCCAGAGGATTGTCATGTGCCACAGACTTTATTCCAAAGATAGGACTTTATAAAAAACTGTTTCAGAGTAATGAGTATTTGTGGCGTGCAAATATATTTATTACAAGCACAACCTACCATACACTGGTGTGATTTTTGACATGCCTCAGACAAGCTGCTGATTTTGGGTGAAATATATTTAAAGTATCAGGCTCAGACTAAAAATCAGCATGAAGCTGTCCAGGGAGAGTTTTCACTCCTGATCTTGACCTCTTAGATTTAAAAAAATGAGTGGGTGAGGCTAATGAAGTCCTTCTGGCAAGACTGATTCCTCAAATTGTGGGCAGGCTTTTCTGACTGTGCTCACTCCAAGGTTGGAAATTCCTGACAGAGGTCAACTGATCTTTGCATGGTCCTTCACTGCCCGCTACGATTCCCATAACAGGCAGGATGGGAGATTCCACCTGGGGCCCTGATCAGAACAAAAATGATACATGTCTCACCCACAGAGATATCGAACCTTTCCACACCACTGCCCCAGAAATAATCACCAGCATTTCCAACCCTCACCCCTGACAATCCTTGCTGGCATTCCCTTTTTTCCCCTGACAAGAATTACAGACATTCCTTCTCCCCCCTCCCCGCCCCCCCCACTCATTGGCCGTTCTCCTCCCCGCCACACACACAAATGAAGTCTCTCCTCCACCCCACTGAGGGTCCCCCACTAGGGCCAGTCTGACACTGTCCCATGGTAAAAATTAACAGTGTGCCAATGTGGCAGTGCAAACCTGTGCTGGGGATAGTTCCAGAGGGTGCTGCCTTGGCATGTCTCTCTTTTCTCTCTCTCTCCTCCCCCACCCCCCCGGGTCTATTCTAAGCTTTATGCCTCTGGAGGGATCATTGTGACTGTTTCTTGTTTGGCCAAACTTATTGTTAGTGATACTTAACTTCATGAAAATCCATTTAAATGAAGTTTTCGCCACTTGTGAATATCGTGATGTTATTGGTAGGGACATGGATATCTCTGGATTTTCTGTGTCACCCAAAAAAGGGCTGGAGATCCCCTCCCCTTTAGCTCTGCATTTCAGCTCACTGCCAAAAATCATGGTGTCATAACCTGCAAAATTCAGCCATGTTTCCCACTCGTATGAATACCAGAAATTTCCCGTCCTTTGGAAACAATTGTGACAGCCGTGGAAATGGGCAGCACGGTGATTGGCACTGCTGCCTCACAACTCCAGCGACCCGGGTTCAATTCTGGCCTTGGGTGACTGGATGTGTGAAGTTTGAACATTCTTCCTGCATCTGCTTGGGGTTCCTTTGGTTTCCTCCCACACTCTAACAATGTGCAAGTTAGGTGGATTGATCATGCTAAATTACCCTTTAGATGTTCTAAGATGTGCAGGTTAAGGAGGTTGGCCAGGATAAATGTGGGGTTAGGATGTGGTCAGTGAGTCGGTGCAGACGATCCGAATGACTCTTTTACGCTATATTCTATGGTCTACCATGAGACACAAACATTAATGAGATTCAAAGAAAAATTAATGTTGTTTGGTTGGGTTGGATAATGGATGAATGTTACCCAGGTCACCAGGAAAGTACACTGCTCTTTTCTTCAAATAGTGCCAGGGGCTCTTTTAAATTCCCAAATAAATTTTAACGTCTGATCCAAAAAACAACAGGTGGGATTTTTCCCACTCTCTGCAGGGTTTGTACTGCCAGCTGGCAATGGGATCTTATGGTCCTGCCATTGACAATGGTACTTACAGTTAAATGTGCTGGTTGCTGCTGGGAGACTCGGCAAGGGTGCACTGTCGATGAGACCATAAGATCCCATCGACGTGAACGGTTGTGAGATTTTGATGAACAGCTCTCTCAGTACAACGCTCGATCATTGCTGCACCGAATAGTCAGTCTAGATAGTGCACTTTGCTCAGAAATGAGCATACTTGAACATTGAATCATCTCAGCCAAGTCCAATGAGTTTCTCACCTAAGCTTGTACCTTTCACTGGGAGTCGCTTGTCAGCAATCAGTTTTACTTTAATTTTTCTCTCTCGCTCCTTCAGAAGTGTTTCAAGCAGTATGCTTTTAGTATGCTAGTCTAGAATCTACTTTCACTGAGACTATCGGTCATATTCCACAGTTAAGAGGTTGTAATTGGTTTCTGGGATTGTTTCTGGCCAATAGGAAGTCAGTTGAAGCCAATGAATGAAAAAGAAACACTTTATTGGGCAATACAAGCATGCTGTGATAATACTGCAACATCATTGACTCTTAATAGAAAGGTTTTTGTTTTTATTAAAAGCACACTGATGTCTTCAGGTATTGATGCAAAAATAATTCGTTAAGTAAGCCTACAGTCAAAGGTGCTTTTAATTTGATTTATTATCACATGCATCAATGCACAATGAAAATTATTATTTTTGCACGCTATACAGTCAAAGCATACTCTTCATAGAGAAGGGAAGGAGAGAGTGCAGGATGTTACAGTCAGAGCTAGAATAAGAGGGAAGATCAGCTTAATATATGGTAGGTCCATTCAAAAGTCTGATGGCAGCAGGGAAGAAGCTCTTTTTGAGTTGGTTGGTATGTGATCTCAGACTTCTGTATCTTTTCCCAATGGAAGAAAGTGGGAGTATTTCTTGAGTGCGTGGGATCCTTGATTATGCTGGCTGTTTTCCCGAGGCAGTGGGAAGTGTAGACAGAATCAATGGATGGGAGACTGGTTTGAGGGATGGACTGAGTTACATCCACAACTTTGTTACTCAGAACTGATTGCAAATGTAACAATCCACGTTAACGAAGATTTGGAAATCTGATTAACATATACAGAACCATCCTGTACAGTAGGAGGTCGTTCAATCCATTATGCCCAATCTCCCTCTGTGGATGTTTATTAGCTCCGCTTTTTCTCAAGAGCGCTGCAATTTCTCCCTTTCAACTTATACAACCTATTTGGAGGGTGCTACTGAATCTGGTTCTGCCACCTTAGGCAGTACATTCCAGATCATAACAATGTATTGCCTGAAAAAAATTCTCATTTTGCTTGCTGTTGGGAGCAGGAAAAGTTGAAAATAATGCGGTGCATTGTCTGATGTTATCACTGAAGAACAGAGAGAAAGGAAGTAACGGTATTAATGAGCTTAACATTGCAATTTTGAGGTTGGTTATTGTACATGCAAGTTCTGTACGTGTTTTTTTTTTTTGCCTTCATGATGCCCGATATTTCATTTTAACTCCACTCGATATGACATTGCTTTGGAACAAATTATACACCAGAGATTACAAAACAGGAGATACTGTTTTCCCTGTTGCCTGAACTGCAGCTGGCGAAATATAGATCTTCAAGTTGTCAGTCATTTTTAGATAAATTTTATCCATGCTTTTGGAAATTTTAGCTGATTAGGTCCCAATTGGGAGTTTTGCACTCTAGGATGTTGGGTGTTGTAAAATAATTCCGGTTTGGAAAGCAGAAGTAGGAAAATCATTTTCTATCAATCATTGTAAACCTAATTAACACACTGTGCACATATTTTTGGAAGTTTATCAAGCAGATTTTTTAAATTTCTCCACTAACTCTATGCTATTTGTATTTTTGTGATATAACTATATTAAAGAATATGTTCATGATTTTGCATAAAGTGGCACGGTGAAGGATCGGCAACTCTTAAAGTCCTTTAATAATGTCACAAGAAGGCTTGCATTAACACTGTCATGAAGCTACTGTGAAAATCCTGTAGTTGCCACCCTTCAGCTCCTAACTGTGGTTAGCGTTGCTACCTCAGTGCCAGAGACCCAGATTCAATTCCTGGCTTGGGTCACTGTCTGTGGGGAGTGTGCACGTTCTTCCCCAATCTGTGTGGGTTTCTCCACGTGTTCCGGGTCCGTCCCATAGCCTGAAAGATGTGCTGGTTAAGTGCATTGGCCAAGCTAAATTCTCCCTCAATGTACCCAAACCAGTCCAGATTGTGGTGACTGGGAGCTTTTCGCAGCAACTTCATTGCAGTGTTAATGTAAGCTTCTTTGTGACAGTAATAAATAAACTTTAAAAAAAAAACTGAGTTGCCAACTCTCCAGGTTTGATATGCAATTCTTAGAATTGAAGATTGGTCTTTGGGATACACCTCTGAGATTCCTGAGGAAAATCATAGTGACATTTCAAAAAGAGATTGTGTTTTTCTTTTCTTTAACAAAAAAGGTTTACTGAGATAACAGCAGCAGTAACATCTCATAGTTACGTAGCACTTATAACCTCCCAAGGTGAGTCACAAAGGTATAATTAGGCAAAAATGGATAAGACAAAGAAGGAATATTGGGAAAAGTGGCAACAATTAGGTCAGCAAGGTGGGTTTAAGAGGGCCTTAAGGAAGGAGTACAAGGTGGTGAAATGTAGGGAATTATAAAAATGTGCAGCGGCTGAACATATGGTTGTCAAAGTGCATCTTGTGGATGGCACACAGCAGCTACGTTGTACAGTAGCAGAGAGTGAATATTTAAGCTAGTGGATTGGGTGCTAAGCAAATAGGCTTCTTCATTCTGGAAAGACACTTTTTGAATGTTGTTGGAGCTGCACTCGTCCAGGCAAGTGGAGAGTATTCATCACATCTTGATTTGTGCCTTGCAGATGTTGGGCAGCTTTCTGGAGTCAGGAGGTGAGTTATTGCTGCAGGTGTTTATTTGTAATTAATTGTCCCTCACATTTGTGTTTTCTGTTCTTAATTTGCTTTAATTACAAATCATAAGGAGATTTCACTATTCTCATTGTCCCGGTGCAGAGATCTGTTGTTGTTCTTTTTACTATTATTGCCCTTTTTGGTTGTGTTAAGTCCCTTGAGTTATAATGGGAAGTAAAACCCTAATAAACACTTGCATCTCTGTCATAAACATCTTTTTTTACTCTTCAGTGGTTCTGATTTTACTGTACCTCATCCTCACAAGATTTTCTGATTTCTCTTGGCAAAACCAAGTGCGATAACCCTGATCATTTAAGATATCAAAAATGTCCAACATTGTTTAACATTCTTTTGATAGTTTTCAAATTGAGAAGCACAGAAGCTAAAATACTTTTCTGTTGAGTCTGTCACAAGCATCAACAATCCTTGATTTTCCATTTGATGGAAGAATACTTGTTCAGCTTCTGTGTTATGATTATCTCCAATTGTAAATTCCCTCTTCTAATTTCTTAAGTTCTACCAACCCCCAGTTTTATGTATCATCTTCTTAGGTTAAGCTTAGGTTAGGTCTTAGGTTTTTACTTAGACGCATGTCACGACTACAAGCTCAACTGAACAGCTATTTGCAGCTAACCTTAAGCTCACTTTTGCATTGAGCGCAGTCAGATTATTCAGTGAAGTTGATGTTTTGAGGCACTTCATTCATTTGTCATTGGTTAATGAAATAACCAGATAGGGTGTAGTTGGAGTTTGTTATCCTAACTCCAGCCAGATGTTCTGGCATTCAGCAGCTTTCACATTTTCACAATCTACGGGATACCTTCAGTCTCTGAAGAGACCCCATTTTGGAGCTGTGCCGATTAGCCTTCTATTCTAAATCTGTCTTTAAAAATTGCACTGTAAGAGATTTTGAGTTAGTCATTAATTTGTGAATGAAAAGATGGTTTATGTAAAATGGGATTATCAAATCACCAATCTGTAATGATTTCCACCCTCTTAGCTTTTTCCCCTCCCATCCTGCACTTTGAGGTCTGTGTTTTCTACTTCTCCAAATGCATTTGCACCTCCAAAGAACCTTGGAAAATAATGGTTGTTGCTCTTCACATGGCACCTACTTTCTTCTTTTCCTATTTTCCCAAGAGAAAAGAACTAGAAGAACTGCAAGGCTCTCGAGAATTTTTTACAGCACAATGTCCCCTTCTGACCAATGTCCCCTTTTTGCCCTTCTGGCAAAACCTTGCTGCATTTCTTTTGGAAGCTATTTTGAGAGTCTGCCCTGACTGGAATTATTGCACCTTTTGGGGACTTGGCCAATATTTATCCTTCACTCGATCACAGATACAGGTTATTCAGTCATTATTACATTGCTGTTAGTCAGAGTTCATGAATTAGTGTTGCATTTCCTACACTACAACAGAGATGACACTCAAAAAAAAAAATATTGGCTATAATACCTTTTTAAGACAGTTGGTGGTCAGGAAAAGCACAAACTTTTCTTTTGTGTAGTTCAGTTATTAGAACTGCATGAACACAAAAGGAGTTAATCAAATTAGCTCTTTCCAAAGACAGAATGCTTGATAGAATCTGATATTTTTTCACCTGATGAAATGAAGTTGTAAATCTGAGAAAAATCATAAATGGTGTGAAACTCCAAGCACAATCTGGCAATAATTCCAGGATATGGGTATAATTGTATAAAGCACTGTCCTATCTTGTCTGGCTACATTCCTCACAAAACAGTTACATGGCTGCCAGAGCACTGGAGTTATCTTATTCCACAAGAGAATTTCATCATATGCTCATGTATTTAATCATGTGTTACTCGCAAATGAGATCTGTATCTAACTTTTTTCCAAGAGTTTCATTTGCAAAGATGAATTAATATTGTTGGGAATTTATTCCACAAATCTAGTTAGAGACTCAAATATTATTAGATTTTAAGATTCTTTATCACGTTGTATTTATCTCCTATTATCTTATAATAGAGAATGCAATTTGAAGAATCTGAATGTCTGTATGACTGATGTCTTGCACTACTTGTACGTTGTGCTATTCTGTCGGAAGTGCACAATAGGCTGAATAGAGATGTGGAAAGATATGGTAAATAAGGTGAGATGTGGCAAAATTCCAAATCCCTGTCCCAACTCTCAATACAACGTGTGTTCAAAAACTGCTCAATTTCACAAAAACACAGAATACTACAGTGCAGAAGAGACCCTTCGGCCCATCAAATCTGCACCACGCATGAAAAACCCTGACTTGCCCACCTAATCCCATTTTCCCACTTGGCCCATATCTGTGAATGTTGTGGCATGCCAAGTACTAACCTAGGTACATCTTAAAGGATATGAGGTATCCCGCCTCCATCTCCCTCAAGAAGCACATTCCAGACCATCACCATGCACTGGGTATAAGGTTTTTCCTCAAATTGCCCTCAATCTCCCACCCTCACTTTTTAACTTGTGTTCCCTCATAACATACCCTTCAACTAAGGGGAACAGCTACTCTCTATTCACTCTGTCCATGCCTCTCATAATGTTGAACCCCTCAGTCTTCTCTACTCCTGAAAAAATAACCCAAGCCTATCTAATCTCTTTTTATAACCTCATTTCACTGTTGCAGTCATAAGAAATAGGAGACTCATTACATTGGGATGTATTTGATGCAAATCACAGAGCAAGAAGGGCAGTGTACCTTCCAATAAATAAATCCATGTATACTTGTTGGGGTATTTAAGTGGTGCTGATTGATACATATTCAAAGGAATATCCTTCGATGTTCTTCCACTCAGCTTCTGAAACAAAAGCAGAAGATTGTCAGAAACCCCAATTATTCATTTGTCCAGGATCTATCTTGTTTCTCGTGATTTATGTACTTTGGTTAAACTTTGCGTTTATCTCCTTTTAAATCGCATTGCTTCTTTGGCTATAACTGTTGATGTATGTTGCCCCAACAGTGTGTGGTTTATATTGTATACTACACAAGGTTGTTTTTTTTCTAACTCTTAGTTTGTTTCATTTCCAACAATCATATTGCACCAAAATATTTCACCACAAGAAAGGTTTGCATAATCAAATGTCACCTATTCTCTGAGACACTGTTAAGAGGTACTCACTCACTGTAACAATAACAGGCTCAGCAAATAAAAAAACTTAAAATCCTTTAAGTATAGCGAAGTTTATTTCTTAGTCACAAGTAAGCTTACATGAACACTGCAATGAAGTTACTGTGAAAACCCCCTAGTCACCACACTCTGGCATCAGTTCCAGTACACTGAGGGACAATTTAGCATGGCCAATGCAACTAATCAGCATATCTTTGGACTGTGGGAGGCCAAGTTCCTAGAGCTGTGAGACAGCAGTGCTAACCACCGTGCCGCCTCTTCGCAAAAAATCTTGAAGCAAACCCTGTGTCCCAATTTCTCTTTGATTCTTTTCTCTTTTAGAACAATGCTCCGTATAAATCTCTTATTCTTCCAAACATCTTGATTGCCGTGTGGACAGTTGGCATTCTCTGTTTTGAATGTGGTGTAAAGGAACATAGAACATTACAGTGCAGAACAGGCCCTTGGGGCCCTCTGTCAACCAATTAAGAAAAAGCAATGACCCTCTAACCTAAACTATTCCCTTTTCATCCATAAACCTATCCACAGACCTCTTAAACGCCCTCAAACTTGGCACATCTACAACTGCAGCAGGCAGAGCATTTCATACCCTTACCACCCTATATACAAAATCTATGCACAAGCTTGTCTCTTTAGTAAAAGATTACAGTTTCTGTCAGCAACCATCACACTGAGGTTCCACAAAAAAATGCATTTCTTTATACAGAAGTCACTTGCATTTATATAGTTCCTTTCATGGTTTTTGGCAATACTTCACAGACAGTAAGTTGTTGGCATGTTTCTTGCTATGATATCAGCAACCAGAACAGCAAACTTGAACAAATTAAGGTTATCGCAGCTGTATATGAGCTAAGTGTTACTTTGAAGGAAGAATGAAGAGGATCTGGATACTTCCCCAGTGCTTAGCTAACACTTCTTTCAAATTCACACAGCCTGCAGTGGCCTTTGTTTAAGGTCTCATTGGAAAGACTACAACTGGCATTCAGTGAATCTGTGTTACAAGATTGCACATTCTGGATGATTATGGCATGCTTATCCAAGTTTGGGGTTGTGTGGGTTCAGTTTGTAAATAAAAACAGCATATGGAGTGGATAAAAGCAAGTTTATGCAACATTGTATTTTATTTCAAGAGATGCAGAATACAGAAGTCAAGATGTACTGCTTAAATTGTCTAAAACCTGAGTAAAATCGTATTTGGAGTTTGAATGCACCACAGTGAAAAAGATGTAGGATGGAGTTCTCCGGCCACACACCTCAAAACCTGCCCGATATCAATGGACCTTGACATGGTCTGTGCCCGATCTGCTACAATTCCTGTGGCGGGCAGGATGGGAGAATTCCAGCTGTCCAAAGATATGCAGATTAGGTGAATTGGTCGTAGTAAATTGTCCTTTAGTGTCCAAAGAGGTGTAAATTAGGGGGGGTTACAGGGATGGGAAACAGGCTGATCTACCTCAGCCTAAGGTGCTCTTTCAGACAGTCGATGCAGACATGACGGGCCGAATGGCCTCTTTCTGCACTGTAGGGATACTGTTATTCTCAATGATTTTATAATTCAAGAGTGGAGATGGACAATAGAAATTCATTACATAATGAAGAAACACAGATGCTGGAAAAACACTGACAAACTAGGACTGTTTTCAATCAGAGAATCATTGAATTTACAATGCTGAAGAAGCCATTCAGCCCATCAACTCTGCACTGACCAAAATCCCATCCCCTGCATTTACCCTAGCTAGTCCCACTGACACTAAGGGACTATTTAATATGGCCAATACGCCTAACCTGTGCATCTTTGGACTGTGGAACGAAACCGGAACAACCGGAAGAAATCCACACAGACATGGGGAGAATATGCAAACTCCACACAGACAGTTACCCAAGCCTGGAATTGAACCTGAGTCCCTGACGCTGTGAGGCATCAGTGCTAACTGCTGTGCCCCTGTGCCACCCTGCTCAAAGATGTTCGAGCAATTTGACTGAACTTCTTAAAACTACAAACTGATGTTTCAGGGTAGATAGAAAAGGACTATCTCCAGTTGAGGGGACATAAACATCAAATTAAATGAAAGAGGTTTAGAACAGAGTGTGCAAGAAATGTTTAACACTGAAGGCTATGACGCAAGCAGTGGCCTCATCATATTATCACTAGATTATTAATTCCAAAACTTAGCTAATGCTCTTAGGTTTGAATCCCGCCAAGGCATGATGGAATTTGAATTCAATAAAAAATATCTCTAAGAATTTACTGATACCCATGAAATTATTGCCAGTTGTCAGAAAAACCCTTCAGATTCATAAATGTTCTTGAGGGAAGGAAATCTGCTGTCCTTATCTGGTTTAGCCTACACATGACTTCAGAGTCACAGCAATGTGGTTGACTTTCAACTGCCCTCAGGCAACCAGGGATGGACAATAAATACTGGCCTGTCAACGACACCCATGTCCTATGAATGTATAAAAAAGAAGGAATGTGCTACTTGAATTAATAAGTGAAGAAGAGCCCATGGGGATAATTTTAACTTGACCTGCCCACTGGGAAACTGATGAGGTTGGTTGAATACTGGTTTCATTGAAAGAAGTCTTACAACACTAGGTTAAGGTCCAACAGGTTTATTTGGTAGTTAACACCACCTCCTTTGTCAGTTAAGTGGGAATTCTGTTCACAAACAGGGCACAAACTGAATGTCAGTGGAGTGATTGCCTGTACCTTTAAGACTTGATTAGCTGTAAAGATTTGCATTCCAATAATTATTCTGTAAATTCATTTTGTGTCTTTATATATGTTTGTGAACAGAACCCCACTTACCTGACAAAGGAGCAGCGCTCAAAGCTAATAGCATTTACTACCAAATAAACAAGTTGGACTTTAATCTGGTGTTGAGAGATTTCTTACTGTGTTTACCCCAGTCCAATGCCAGCATCTCCACATCATGACTATTCATTGGAGCCAGTGCAGAGTTAGGTGGAGTGCAAAACCAGCATTCAACTCCATCCCATGGGTTTCCTTTCTAGAAGCAGTGAGTTTTGTTGAAATTTCCTCCTATGTCAACCTTTAAGAGCTGGGTAGATATGGATCTGAAAGGTTGGGCTGGAGATATGGAATGAGACAGGCTGATAACATTATGTTGACTGTTTTCCATAGTATAAATAACAGCAGGGGCTCATTGGGCAAGATAGCTTTGTTCTCTGTTGTAATTACTGTGTAACTTACTAAAGTTTATGACTGCTAATTTATTAATAAAACAACAAAAGGTGACAAAGGCAATTTCTGTATGAATATTGGGTTCTGGTTTACATTCACATAGACTTGCAGTAACCTTTCAGATGAGAGAGTGCTATAGTATGAAACAGGTTTGTGAATATAATTATTAGCCCAGATTTTCTCACCTTGTGATGGAATAGGATCACTTGCCAATGACCTAATTTGAAACTGTCCCTTTTACTTTTGATATTGAAACATTCAGATCCTAGTTCCAGTTTGGATCCCTCGAGGACTAGCTAGGGGAGGCTGAGTGGCAAAGTGCATTACCGCATCTCCCCACCCCCCAGAAAGGTTATAGTTTCCATTATCCACAACTATCTTAAAAACAAAATGTCAAATTGATAATCTGCATTGAAACAAAATGAAGTTGAGAAGTCAGTTGACCTCTCTTCTTGTCTGCCAATATATATGAAATTACACAAGGCTGGAAATTAGCCTATTTGTCTGGACAGGACATTAGAAATCAAATTACCTTTTGGGACATTCTATTGAGAAGATATTAAAATGCAGCAGATTTTTCTAGAGATTATAGTAGCTGCTATTGTCCAAATACCTGCAGAAGTGAGTCTACAATGGATCTGCAGATCTCTTGGCTGCAGGATGAAATTCCACAAAATGGGTGTGAGGAGGTCCCATTCCATTACAATGAAATGCAAATGGCTGAAAATCAAATTCTATTGTGTGTCAATGCTTACATCGTCAGTAAATCTTTGCCTGAGTAAAGGAATATGTTCAGCTGGCAGAACCCAGCATATGACGGGGACATTTATTGACACACATCATGAATGTTAATCAGTCAGTCTGGGAATCGAGACTCAGAGGGAAGAAATCCTCCCCAGCAAAGGATTCACCCTAGCAAGAATCCACTAACATACACAGATGTGGGCCTAGCCCACATTTTGAAGAACAAAGCTAGATCTTCACTGAAAGAGTTTGCTTGCATCTTGGGTGGAGCAAAGCCAGAAACCTGTGGCTGCAAGTAATAAGCAACTGGAAGTTCATGGCCAGAAACTTGCAAGCTCAATTTCTTCAATAAACCGTAAGGGAATCATCAGATCTGCAACATTTCAAATTTCCATCTTTGAAAACTCAAATATAATAGCCAAGGTCCAGACTTTAAAAAAATCTGAAAACATGGTACTTCTTTTGTAACCATCTCTCAATAAAAAATATTTGGAATTGAGAATCTAATGATGAAGGGAAATTATTGGAGAGGATTCTCTGAGACAGGATTTATTCCCACTTGGAAATAACTGGACGTATTAGTGAGACAGCATGTTATTGCAAAAGGGAGGTCATGTTTCATTAACTTGATTTTTTTTTTGAGAAAGTGACAAAGATGATTGAGGGTAAGCAGTGGATGTTATCTACATGGACTTCAGTAAGGCCTTTGACAAGGTCCTTCACGGCAGGTTGGTGTAGAAGGTGCAGTCACATGGGATCACAGGTGAGCTGGCAAGGTGGATACAAAACTGGCATGGTCAAAGAATGATGTAGAGATGCCAGCGTTGGACTGGGGTAAACTCGGTGAGAGGTCTGGCAACACCAATTTTAAATCCAACCAATTTATTTGATAGTAAATCTGCTAGCTTTTGGTCTTTGTGCCTTCGTCAGGCAAATAAGGCCTTCATGACACATGTCAGCGCAGAGTCACTGAGCAGAGACTGATAGCCAAGTTCCGCACACGTGAAGACGGTCTTAACAGGGATCTTGGCTTTGTCACACTATCTGTAACCCTCGTGACTTGCCTGGGTTAGCAAAAAAACCTCACTTACTGTGCTGTCTGGAGACAATACACATCTCTCTAACCTCAGTGCTTGGCATTCCTTTGTTAGCCACTTTAAAACTTAAATAGCAGGTTAGGTGTAAGGATTTGCATTCTAATCAGCAATCTGTAAACTGTCTGTGCTGCTATGTGCTTTTGGAGACCAGAACACCTCATTTGCCTGACGAAGGCACAAACGCTGAAAGCTAGCAGATTTACTATCGAATAAACCGGTTGGATTTAAAATTGGTGTTGTCAGACCTCTTACCGTGGTCAAAGAAGACAGTGGATAGCAGTGGAAGAGTGCATTTCTGAATGGAGGGCTGAGCAAATGGTGTTCCTCAAGGATCAGTACTAGGATCTTTGCTGTATGTATTATATAAAAGTGATTTGGAGGATAATGTAACTGGATTGATTAGTAAGTTTGCAGCTGACATGAAGGTTGTAGATTTGCAGAAAGTGACCAGGACAATCAGGATGTAGATCAGTTGGAGACTTGGACAGAGAGGTGATAGATGGAGTTTAATCCAGATAAATGTGAGGTAGTGCATTTTAGAAGGCCTAAAATAGATAGGAAATATATAGTAAATGATAGAACCCTTAAGATGATTGATAGGCAGAGGATCTGGATGTACAAGTACACAGATCACTGTGGCAGCATAGGTAGAGAAGACAATCAAGAAGGCATACGGCATGATGCCTTCATCAACCGGAGCATTGAGTTTAAAAATTGGTAACTCATGTTGCAGCTTTACAGAACTTTAGTTAGGCCACGCTCAGAATAGTGTTCAGTTCTGGTCACCACACTACCGGAAGGATATGGAAGCTCTGGAGAGCGTACAGAAAAAATTTACCAGGATGTTGCCTGGTTTGGACAGCATCATATATGAGGAGAGGCTGGAGAATCTTGGTTTGCTCTCACTGGAATGATGGAGCTTGAGGGGTGACCTGATAGTGGTTACAAGATTATGAAAAGCGTGGATAGTCAGAGTGGAAGAATCAATTATTAGGGGGCACAGGTTTAAGATATGAGGGGCAAGATTTTAAAGGAGATGTATGAGGCAGATTTTTTACACAGAGGGTAGTGGGTGCCTGGAATTCATTCAGGGTGGTAGCAGGAGCAGATACAATAGTGAGTTTTAAGGGCATCTCGACAAATACGTGAATAGGATGGGTATAGAGGGATATGGTCCCTGGAAGGGTAGGGGGTTTTGGTTAAGTTGGGCAGCATGGTCAGTGCAGGCTTGGAGGGCCAAAGAGCCTGTTCCTGTACTATAATTTGTTTCATCTTTATGAAACCGTTGTCGATTGTCAGGAAAAACCCATCTTATTCACTCATGTCCTTTAGGGATAGAAATCTGCCATCATTTTCTGGTCTGGCCTACATGTGACTCCAAAACCACAGCAATGTAGTTGACTCTCAACTATCCTCTGAAATGGCTGGGCAAGCTACCCATTTTCAAGGGCAAATAGGGATGGGTAATAAATGCTGGCCAGCCAGTGACACCCATGTCCCACCAATGAATAAAAAAGTAAAAATGTGTTGTGTGCATATGCACATTTGTGAGTATGCATGTATGTGCACGTGTGTTACAAGTACTTTAGAGTGCTGAGAAATAAACATTTATTCATTTTTATGAACTTTTGAGAAAACCAGTCTTATTCAGTGTTCTTGAGTGACAGCACTCTTCCTTAAAAAAGAAACACATCTATCCATGACCAATCATGAGTTGGACAAAGAAGGAGGGAATCAGCCATCTCTCTGGCCACAAGAAGAGTGATGGAAGCAAATCCACTACTTTTCTCGGCATGAATCGAAGAAAAAGTCCTTAAGGTCTGACTTTTCAGTTCATTGAGTTGCAGAATTATAAATTCTCTGTCACTCCTGACATTGCTCACTTTCCTCTGTCATACCTGACAATGTTCACCTTTCCACACCCCCTGACTATGCTCAATACAACCCCTTCCCCTGACACTATTCTTCACTCCCTCCCTCTCCCCCGTTAATCCTCAACATCAATCACTCTTTCAACATCAACTGGATAGGATGGGGTGAGGATTGTCGAGGATATGGCGGGAGGATGAGGTTGAGCATTGTAGGGGTGTGGGAAGGTGCTGTCAGAAGTATGGAGAGGTGAGCAATGTCAGTGGAGCAGGGAAGGGATGAGTACTGTCAAGGTTGCTGGAATAGTGAGCATTGTGAAGGGTTTGAGATGGTAAGTGTTATCAGGATGTGCCCAGGGCCTGGTAATCTTTGTTAGGGGCACAGAAGCAGATGAGCATCATCAAGAGTATTAAGCAATGTGGTGGGTGTGAAAGTGGGTGCATTGTCAGGGCTGTGGAGGGAGGATGGGTTGAACAGTCTAGGGAGTCTGGGATAAGGGAGAGCAATGTCTCAGGTGAGAATTGTTGAGGATACAAGACTGGCATATGGTTCGCAGAGGGTGCTGAGCCTTGTTAGAGCATCAGGAGGTGTTTTTTACGCTTTTCTTATTCAGTTCCTATTGTTTTGTAACTGAGATTAACTGCAGAGGAAGGACTGGTTAAATACCTGAGGAATTATAGTGCAAGAAGCTTAGTGTTGGAGTTATTCTCATAGTGTCTCAGTAAGAGTAATAGCACCCTATGGAAATTGAAACTCTCTTAGTAAATATTGCGCATGTGCATGGGTTGAAGTTCCAGCGTTTCTCAAAACCCAACAGGTTTGAATATCTGAACATCTGCTGCTGTTGCCAGCAGATGGTTTGACCCATTAAAATTGTAGCAGAGTTTTAAGACGCCAGATGGAGGGAATATTTTGTCTCTGCTGTGATTTATTCATAAAAATGTGTGAAGTACTTTGCTTAATATGTTTATAGAAGAAGCACTTCGAAATAATAAAATGTCTCTAATGCACATAATCAAGTGTATTTTTTTTTTTGAGGTAAAATGTTTCTTCACTGCCAGCTATTGATCAATAGATCTTAAAACATTTAAGGAACTCTGAGTTGGACAAAATTCATTTTATTGAAACGGTTCCAAACTCTTTGATTTACGAATCCTCAAAAATCCAGGTGTTAAATTCCAGTCAGTAAGAAGAGTGTAGTTTATTGGACTTTCCTTTGCAAGCACTCAAATCAGTGAAATGTTACAAGTTTGTTGTAGTTGGCAATAGTCATAGCCAAATATTGTCTGCATTATAGTTATCATGGAGGCAATAGTATAGTGGTATTGTCACTGGGTAAGTAATCCAGAGGTCCAGGATAATGAATGCTGTGGGAATCCAGTTTCAAATCCCACTATGACAGATGGTGAAATTCAAATTTAATATAAAATGTTGAATATAAGGTGGAATATAGCAACCTTGCTCTTCAGGAAACCATGAAATCCTGCCTGAGGTCAACGGACCTTCCCATCACATGCCTCTCACCTGCTCCGATTCTTGTGGCAGACGGGGCAGTAAAATTCTGGTCTAAAAGTCTCATGATGACCATGGCTGATTATCATAAAAAGTAATCTGGTTCAGTAATGTCCTTACCTAGTCTAGTCTACATGTGACTCCAGGCCTATAGGAATGTATGGTCAATAAATCCTGATAAATAAAAAAAGTCTTGTCTTGTTGGCTTTCAGTTCAGATTCACGTTGTGGGATATTCATACACTCAGCTCTACAGAATCAAGGACGAAACCTATCCAGTTATCCTGTTAATTCAAAGGCCCAAGTTTTCGCTCCAGGGCCCGGGGAACTCCTAGCTCCACGAACACTGCCTTTCGAAAAGGTGACCATGAAAGGAAATGTGCTCCAAAGATGTATCAAAGGCAAACAGGGATGGACAACGTTTGCTAGTCTTTCCAATGAAAATCACATCCCATGAACAATTTTCTTTTAATGCCGTGTTTCCTTTATTTGGCTCCATCTCGAATTATTACACTGTCACAACTGGGGCTATTAGTTACTAACTAGCAAAAATTTCTGGTCTAAATTATGATTGGAACTCAGGTTCATGTTTTTGAGGATTAATCCTTAAAGATGCAAATTCTTTGCTCTCACCTTGAGAGAGAAAGACTGACTGATGCCATTGAGACAAAGAGAAGATTGGTACATTAATGAGTTCACCCGGAGAGTTAATGAACCAACCATTGAAACTGTGATCCATAACCATCTGGGACAACAGATAATTTGTTATCTCATTTCAGTCTTTCAGCAGGTACTCACACATGAGATGATGGAAGAAACGCTGTTCTTGCATACAAAGTATAATACATTGCGTAAACAGTATGGAGTTTTCTGGTAGGAAGTCGCACGTGGGAAAGTGGAAGCTGAGTAATTGGCATGCTCTACTGGCTAGGTTACAATTAATGAAAGTCGAGAGTCAAAGTGACAAACTTTCTGTCTAGGGAGGCTGCTAAGAGAACTGAGGCACATAGTAAAAGTCTGTTGTGAAGACAGTTGCAAGAGATAAAATGAAGCTGGCTGTATATTACTGTGACTATTAGTTAGATTTTAGCCTTGGCTATTCCTGAAATAGAAAGAATATTGAGTTTATGGATCACAAATGAAATAGCTTAGCTGCTGTTGGTGCTTTATACTACATGGGAAAGTTCAGAGCCTAAAATTGACTGTTCAATTCAGGCGGCATGGAAGCACAATGGTTAGCACTGATATCTCAGTGCCAGGAGCCAGTGTTCGATTCCTGGCTTGGATCTCTGTCCGTGCAGAGATTGTGCATTCTCCCTGTGTCTGTGTGGGTTTCCTCCAGGGCTCCAGTTTCCTCCCACAGCCCAGAAGACGTGGCCATGTTAAATTCTTCTTCAGTGTTTCTGAGCAGGCACTGGGGTGTGGCACCTTGGGGATTTTCACAGGAATTTTATTGCAGTGTTACTGTAAGCTACTTGTGACTAATAAATAAACTTTAAATGTGTGCTGTAGTATACTAGTATTTTTGAGATTGTTGATCTTCTCTGATCTTAGTACTCACCTGCACTATCTTTTAGAAGATTGGGAAAAAAACCACAGGAAGATGTGCAGCAGATTACACAACTGTTATTTTAACAATTACATAAGTTTAAAACCTTCTTCTCTCTTCTGAATATATGAAAAGAGAATTGCCCCAGGATAGGACAGCACAGTGGTTAGCTCTGCTGCCTCACAGTGCCAGGACTCAGGTTCAGTTCCAGCCTTGAGTGACTATTTGTGTGGAGCTTGCATGTTTTCTCCATGCCTGTGTGAGTTTTCTCCAGGTGCTCTAGTTTCCTTCCACAGGCCAAAGATGTGTGGGGTTGGGTGAATTAGCAATGGTAAATTGCACCTTAGTGTCTCAAGATGTGTAGGTTAAACAGATTAGCCATGGTAAATATGTGGAGTTACAGAGCTAGGTCGAGGGATGAGTGAGTGGGCCTGGGCAGAAAATTCTGTCAGAATTGGTGCAGGCTTGATGGGCTGAATGGCCTCCTCCTGCACTGTAGGACTTCGATGAAAGAAGTCAAGAAAAGAGCAATTGGTCCACTGATTTTGTGCCTTATGGCCAGACCTTGGTCCCCATTCAAGCTCCAACCCCATCAATGTTCATTCAACGAGGGAATCACCTAGAAGAAGCCAAAAGAAAGTCAACAAAAAGCTTGGGACCAATTCAGAATAAGAAATTGTCTGTGAATTTCCTCTCCAATCCTCGAGGGTGATCTGACATTGGACCACAGTACCTAGAAGCTGCACTCTTCAATGTCCACTTACTTTCTATAGGTCACTATATTAGTCACACTCCAATGTTTGCATGATTTCCCTTTAAAAGTGGAATGCTTTCTTGATACAGAAATAGTCTCTAATAACTTGAACACTGAAGCTAATTTATCAATTAGGGTACAATGCCTCTTCCTCCTGTTTGCTCTATGATGGAGGGAAGCTGACGTTTTTTATAGCACATCTGTGAAACGATAATGCTTCATTAGGCTGAGTTCAGATTCATGTGTAAAAATGATGATATGCATTTAGAATACAAACAGTTAACTCATTTGTACATATTTAAAATATTAATATTTCCTAAAATCATTTCAACAAAATATGGCACCAATTACATGTCTTTACTGGAAAAGAATAGCACTGTTGCACAATGGTTAACACTGCTGCCTCACAGCACCAGAAACCTGGGTTTGATTCCCAGCTTGGGTCACAGTCTGTGTGGCATTTGCATGTTCTCCTTATGCACTTCCTTCTGGTGCTCAGGTTTTCTATCACATTTTGAAAGATGACCTGGTTAGATGCATTGACCCAAACAGGCGCCGGGCTATGACAGCTAGGAGGAATTCACAGTAACTTTATTGCAATGTTAATGTAAGCCTTACTTGTGGCTAATAAATAAAATAACCATAATGATAATCTCCTGTGACCATTCCCAGGGCAAAATAAATTTCACTCTAAGCATATTACTGATGTTTGTGGTGATTAAGGCATATTTAAAGATACCTGCTGCATAGCTAGCAATAGAAGTGAGAAGTTTCAGATGTAACTTTGTTAAGGAAGAGTGACACCAAAAAAGGAGTGTGTGAAATGCGTGCTAAATTTAGTACTGTACGAAATGTAACTTTGAAGTAGACATTACATTAAAGTGCAATGGATGGTGTTTGGGAGTAGATTGATAGAAGACTTGAACACAAAGTATAAAGCTGAATGAGGAGATCAAGAAAGAGGAATATCTTGATGGCAGAATTTAAAAACAAAACTACCTCATCTGTTGCCTCATGATGACTGGCAGAGCCTAAATAACCAGCATAATAGTTGGGCAGCAACAGGACATGAGCTTTTGTAAAGTTTCATTAATGTCACAAGTAGGTTTACATCAACACGCATTGAAGTTACTGTGAAAGTCACTTGGTCACCGCACTCTAGCACCATTTTGGTTATGTTGAGGAAGAATTTAGCATGGCCAATGCCCCTAATTGGCACATCTTTCAGACTATGGGAGGAAACCAGAGCACATGGGGGAGAACATGCAGACTCTGCACAGATAGTGACCTGAGCCAGGAATCAAACCCGGATCCCTGGTGCACTGAGATAGCAGGGCGAACCACTGTGCCACCCCTGAATTGGTTGTGGTTAAAAATGTAATTTGGAGCATCGGATAGAACACTAAATATGAATTATTTAATCAGTTGATTGAGCTAGTAAACTCTTCAGCTGTGTTATCAAGATATCAAACTTATTGTCATGAAAAAGTTAATATGGTGGTGATCCACTGGTAACAGAATTAGCAGTCGTTCTGTCTATGCCAGTGTTATGAACTTTGATATTAATTGAAAGTAGCATTATGGCTTCTGACAGTTTCATCTGCATTTTCTTTCAGTCTTTTGAAAGGTATCTTCCTTCCCCTTCAGGCCCTCCCTGTGGCACCCACTATATAAATTGTGGCGATGTCTAAACACTAATGAATTTCTGTTTCGTTGATATGGGTACAAAGTTGATTATTACAGTTCACTACATGCTGAGTTTTTTTAATATAAGCTGTGTCACACTTGGAGAATAAACCACCTAATTGCAGGAATAAAATCTTTGTGCATCTTTTTCATTAGCAAATCCGGCGCTGCACTCTTGGGAGCTGGTCACCCTTCATCTCAAAAACAGCACTTGAGCTGGGACAACTGCAGTCATTAAATGAAAACAAAAGAATGATGGAAGTTTATAAATCACTTCTCCCACATCACGTCTCCCGAAGGCCCACATATGCGCAAAATGTTTAGAATTGCAACGTTTAAGAGCTAGGGTGAGGCAGCTGGAGCTGCGCTTGGAGGACATGTCTAGTGAGTGAAAATGAGGTTACAATGACTAGGGAAGGTAGTCCTGCGGGGACCCCAGGATCTAGTAGTAGGGACGGGCTGGATATAGATACGAGGAACAAGAATAAAAATCAAGGCACAAAGGCCATCTCAAAGGAGGATTCCCAGAAAACCAAGGGAGGGGTAAAAGCTGTGATAGAGAGGGCAAGTGAGGGGGAACAGAATGCCACAGAGACCAGCAGGAAAGTAGGAAGTGAGATATTGGTGGGGGATGGGATGGTTAAAGGGATCGATAGGTGTTTCTGTGGGCAAAAGAGAGACTCCAGGATGGTAGTCTGCCTCCCTGGAGCAGGGGTCCAGGATGTTTCAGAGAGGGTAGAGGGAATTTTGAAGGGAGAAGGGTCTAAGGCAAATGTAATAGTTCACGTAAGACAGAAAGATGTAGGAAGAAAGCGCAGGGGGGACATACGTAGGGAGTTGGGGGATCAACTGAAAGGTAGGGCCTCCAGGGTGGCGTTCGCTGGGCTGCTGCCTGTGCCCGGGACCGATTGGGTAAAAACAAATGAGACACTACAACTAAATGCATGGATGAGGGATTGGTGTAGGTCAGAAGGCTTCATATCCATTGATCATTGGGAAGTCTTCAGGAGGGAGGGTCATCTATTCAAGAGGGATAGGGAGCAGTTGCCTGGGAGGGGAACACATATTTTAGCTGGAATGTTTCAGAAGTGTTTAAACTAATAGGGAGGGAGGTGGGGAGAGAGAGGGAACTGGGAGTGGGAGAGGGAGGGATGATAGGGTAACACCAGAAGGTAGAAAGAAATATCCGAGAGCTGAGGGTCTTCAGTGCATGTGTTTTAATGCGAGGAGTGTGACTGGCAAAACAGATGAATTGAAGGCAATAATGTTCACGAGGAGTTTAGAAGTGGTGGCGGTGACCGAGACGTGGTTGAAGGAGGGGCAAGACTGGCAATTGAATATTCCAGGATACAAGTGTTTTAGGCATGACAGATTTGGTGTGAGGAGAGGCGGGGGAGTGGCTTTATTAGTTAAGGACAACATCATAGCAGTGCAGAGGGAGGGAGGTATGGATGATTTAGGAATTGAGTCTCTATGGGTGGAGTTGAGGAATAGGAAGGGAGTGGTTACTATGTTGGGTGTTTACTACAGACCGCCCAACAGCCCGCGGGCCGTGGAAGAAGGGATATGCAGGGACATCCTAGATAAGTGTAGGAAAAATAGGGTAGTAGTAGTGGGAGATTTCAATTTTCCTGGAGTAGATTGGAGAGAGCCCAGAGCTGTAGGAGTGGATGGGGAGGAATTTGTACAGTGTGTTTTAGAAGGGTCCTTGGAGCAGTATGTGGATGGCCCGACGAGAGGGGGCTATACTGGATTTGGTTCTGGGGAATGAGCCAGGGCAGGTGGTTGACGTCGAGGTAGGAGAGCATGTGTCAAATAGTGATCGCAACTCTGTCTGCTTTAGGATATTAATGGAAAAGGACGAGACCTGCCCAAAAGGGAAGGTATTTAACTGGGGGAGGGCTAGATACAGCCAGATTAGGCAAGATCTTAAAGATACCGACTGGGATAAGCTTTTTGAGGGCAGGTCGACGAGGTACATGTGGGAGTCTTTCAAGGGAAAACTAAACTCTCTGCAGGAAAGATACGTGCCAGCAAGGAGGAAGGATGGGAAAGGTAGGATTAGAGAACCGTGGCTTACCAGGGATATTGAGGACTTGATCAGGAAGAAGCGAGAGGCTTACATTAGATCTAGGCAACTGGGGACTGAGACAGCGCTGGAAGCTTATAGAGAGTGTAGACGGGATCTTAAAAGGGGTGTTAGAAAGGCAAAAAGGGGCCACGAAGTGTCTCTGGCAGGTAGGATTTTCCTTAATCCTAAGGCATTTTACACCTATGTAAGGAGCAAAAGGAAGGTTAGAGGCAAGATTGGACCTCTCAGGGACAGAGGAGGGGATCTATGCTTAGAGCCTGAGGGAATGGGGGAGATCCTGAATGAATACTTTGTGTCGGTATTCACGCAGGAGACTGGCCAGATGTCTGTTGCTGATGTTGACAAAGTTGAGGATCGGTTGAGGGAAATAAAGATTACGAGGAAAGAGGTGTTGGGGCTGTTAGGCAGCTTAAAGACATATAAAGCTCCGGGGCCTGATGGCATTTACCCCAGGCTGCTAAGGGAGTTGAGGGAAGACCTAGCTGGGCCTCTGACGCAAATCTTTGTCTCTTCCTTGGACACAGGTGAGGTCCCAGAGGACTGGAGGATAGCAAACGTAGTACCGTTGTTTAAAAAAGGTCAGAGGGATCACCCAGGGAACTATAGGCCGGTGAGCTTGACTTCAGTTATAGGTAAGCTAATGGAGAGGATCCTCAGGGACAGGATGTATGAGCATCTGGAGCGCTGCGATCTGATCAGGGATACGCAGCATGGCTTCGTCAAGGGGAAGTCTTGACTTACAAATCTAGTGGAATTTTTTTGAAGAAGTGACAAAAACTGTTGATGAAGGACATGCTGTTGATGTCGTCTACATGAATTTCAGTAAGGCGTTTGACAAGGTTCCTCATGGTAGACTGATAGAGAAGGTGAAGGCGCATGGGATACAGGGCCGGGTATGTAGATGGGTCGAGAACTGGCTCGGGAGGAGGGGACAGAGTGTAGTAGCGGAAGGCTCTTTTTCCAACTGGAAGCCTGTCACTAGTGGAGTGCCACAAGGCTCAGTACTAGGTCCTCTTCTATTTGTGGTCTACATAAACGACTTGGAAGTTGGGGTAGGTGGTGAGATCAGCAAATTTGCTGATGACACCAAGATGCTTGGATTGGCGGGTACAGAGGAGCAGTGTCAGGCAATACAACAGGACATAGGTTGGTAGACTGGGCAGATAGATGGCAAATGGAATTTAATCCGGATAAATGCGAGGTGATGCATTTTGGCCGGAAAAATGTAGAAGAGAGTTATAGGATAAAAGGTAAAACTATTCGGAGTATAGAGACGCAGAGAGACTTGGGGGTGCAGGTTCACAAGTCTCTGAAGGTGTCTTCACAGGTGGAGAAGGTGATAAAGAAAGCGTATAGTATGTTAGCTTTCATAGAAAAGGGTATAGAATACAAGAGTAGGAGTTTGATGTTGCAGTTGTATAGAACGTTGGTTAGGCCTCACTTGGAATACTGCGTCCAGTTCTGGTCGCCGTACTATTGGAAGGATGTGGAGTCCTTGGAGAGAGTGCAGAGGAGGTTTACCAGGATGCTGCCTGGTATGGAAGGACTGTCTTATGAGGAACGATTAAATAGACTGGGGTTGTTTTCCCTTGAAAGACGTCGGCTTAGAGGGGATCTCATAGAGGTGTATAAGATTATAAGGGGTATAGATAGAGTAAATGGAGGTAAACTTTTTCCACCTTCAGAAATGGATAGGACAAGGGGTCATGGCCATAGGGTGAGGGGGGCTATGTATAAGACGAATATTAGAGGGCAGTTTTTCACACAAAGGGTAGTGGGGGTGTGGAATGCACTGCCGAGTAAGGTGGTGGGAGCAGGCACGCTAGGGCTGTTTAAGGGTCTCTTGGACAGCCACATGAGCGTTATGCAGATAGAGGGATATAGTAGGACTGTTTAACTATGGCTTTTTTTTTCCCACAGGTAATTTGGTCCATACTTGACCAACAAGGAGCATGCATTCGGCAGGTGGTGCGAGGACAGCTCTTGGATGTTGATTCATGGGTTGCCTGGTGCTTCATGTCATAAATGAGTGCTTTATCTGGACCATCTG
This sequence comes from Sphyrna mokarran, assembly GCA_024679065.1. Taxonomy (NCBI): domain Eukaryota; kingdom Metazoa; phylum Chordata; class Chondrichthyes; order Carcharhiniformes; family Carcharhinidae; genus Sphyrna; species Sphyrna mokarran. The sequence goes on along the minus strand of JAGIQG010000011.1, from coordinate 68,042,834 downwards.
AAGGGCACCATGACAGCTCAGTGACTATCGCTGTAGCTGTGCAGACACTTGGAATTGGGCTGGTGTCTGCTGGAGTTTGCGCGTTCTCCCTGTGGTTGCGTGGGTTTTCTCCGGGCGCTCCGGTTTCCTCCCACATCCCAAAAATTCGCTCTTGGGCTGATAGGGACAATTTGTTTCCCAATGTTGAGACTCTTCCATATTAGGTATAACCTAAAATTAGAATAGGATAATGGAATTGTTACTATATAGTTATGACGGTGGCGCGGGCTCGTTGGGCCGAAGGGCCTGTTTCCCGTGCTGTGTTGCTCTAAAAAAAAAACCTTTGTTATTATCTGGCAACTTGGGCAAGGTGGTCAACTATGTCATTCCTTCACAAGGACCATTCTCTTTAATGTTAATTGTATTACTGCAGCGGTATTAGTTATGCTGTTTGGAAATGCCTGATATGTGATATGACTATTTTTAGTAAATGGAATTTTTCATTTTCATTTTCTATGCTAAGGTTGTAAGTTTGGCATGAACAAACTTGTGCTCTTCACTGTGTTGAACCTTATTTTCCCTTTCAGCCCCAGAATGCTCCCCAGGAGGGCATCACATTCTTCGGAGTCCTTACCGCAGCATTCACTTTGATTCTATTGAGCTACAGCAGTTTGCAATCCAGGACCTCATCTGTGATCATTCCCTGACACCAGGATGGTACCGCTTTATGATCAGAGATAAGCCAGCAGAAATGCCAACCAAATGTATAGAAGTTAGTAGTATGTGTTATGCTTTTTCCAAACAATACAGCTAAAAGATCAAAACATATTAAAATGCAACGTTGGATAAATCTTTGCAGTTCATATTTATCACTGTTTGCTTTATGTTCAATACTTTGTATTTAATCATTTAAGCTTTTATAAGTATAAAGCATGGGCAAAGACAAAAATCGGACGGGGAGTACAGTCAGCGTATAAGCAGACCTGGCAGTATCTGTAAGGGGGGAAAAAGAACTGACGTTTTGGGTGCAGATGACACTTTGTCAGCTTTTTTCTCTTCCTCAGCCACTCAATCTCCAGCTCCAGCTCCATCTCCTCTTTTTTCAACCTGCTTCGAGTTGGAGACATTCTTACATCGTGATGCACAGACAAAGGATGTGCTTATGTCATTTCCCATAGTTGCTTTTTTCCCTAAAACAGATTGCTAGCCTGTCGCCATAGGCCATAGCTTGGGGCATGCTGTTTTACATGAAGCATGGCTGGTTCACATGTTCTTAGATGATGATCAACCTGTTTGGCCATATATGAATACATATTCCATGGCCATCAAATTCTGGGTGGGATTTTCCAACCATTCAGAGTGGTAGGATTTTCAGTTCTGTTGACAGTCCATAGCCACCATGGGCTTGCCAATGGTGAGAGGTGCATTCAATGAGAAACACCATTGACAATGGTGAGACCAGCAAACCCTGCCACTGGCTAATGGCAGGCTGCCTTTGTTGCCACGAATATGTGGCAGGTTACTTGGAAAATCGTGTCCCTCGAGTTGGACGTGAACTCATGCGACTGGCTGAGAGACAGAACACCTCCCAGAACACAAGATTTTCCCTCTGCCCTCCTTAAAGACCTCCTCTTGCCTTCTTATCTTAAAAATCAGGGAATCCCTATGGTGCAGAAAGAGGCCATTCAGCCCATCAAACTTGCACCGACGACAACACTTCCACTCAGTTCCTTTCCCTGTAACCTTGTGTATTTACCCTGCTGATCTCCCTGCACTAAGGGGCAATTTAGTGTCAATCAATCTAACCTGCATATCTTTGGGCTTTAGAAGGAAACTGGAGCACCCAGAGGAAATCCATGCAGACATGGGGAGAACATGCAAACCCTACACAGACAGTTACTTGGAGTTGAACCCTGATTCCTAGTGCTGTGAGGCACCAGTGTTAATGACTGTGCCACCATGCTGCCTTCCTTGTGTGGCTTTGTTTCAAATATTATTTGATGATGCTTTTGTGAAATTTATTGGGAAATTTTGTGATGCTAAATGACCTAAATAAATGCAAGTTAACCTTGTTGTTGTTGGAAGCTGGATTATTTAATTATATTGAACAATCTACCAATAAAACCTTTCAAACTGAATAAATAAAACTTAACTCTAGTGAACAACATGTGAGGGGCAAAGAAAGCTTGTTTTAAGAATAAGAAATAAATTGAAAATATGAATCACTATAGAGAACACTTCAAAAAAAATTGTTTTTGGAACACAAAAGATACACTTTTATGTATGTAACTGAATGGCCACCCCCAACCCACCTTTTTCACCTCAGAAGAAATACAGTTGAAAAATAATTGAAATCAAGATAACAAAATCAAGAAACATGGATTTAGCTTGAGCTTAGTTATGGGGTTGTGAAGATTGAATAAAAAAAATCAGACAAGAGAATCTGATGTAGACAACAATACCTATCCAAACTAAATGAATAAATGGGAGGTCAGTCATGTCCACTTTTACAAAAGCAAATTACTGCGGATGCTGGAATCTGCAACCAAAAGAGAGAGTGCTGGAAAGTCTCAGCAGGTCTGGCAATATCCGTGAGGCTGTGGAGGCATTTGAACACAATTTTTTTTTAAAACTGAGATGCTGTTGGACCAGAAATCAACCTAAGCAATTGAAAACGTTGGTGATATGTGAATAGGATGAGGTGTTTTGGGGATGTGGACAGCAGAGTGTTAAAGGAGTTCAAAATTATGCATGGCAAAAGATGAGAGAGGCCTTAAAAATATTGGAGTAAACAGATCTAGTGTTAACACAGGCAAAGATGAAGGTTTTAGCAATAGCCCAATGAGGAGGCAGTGGCCCAATGTATTATCGCTAGTCTATTAATCCAGAAACTCAGCTAATGTTCTGGGGACCTGGTTTCAAATCCCACCACGGCAGATGGTGGAATTTGAATTCAATTTAAAAAAAAAAAAAAAAATAGAATTAAGAATCTAGTGATGACCATGAAACCATTGTTGATTATCAGAAAAATCTATCTGGTTCACTAATGTCCTTTAGGGAAGGAAATCTGCTGTCTTTACCTGGTCTAACCCACATTTGACTCCAGAGCTACAGCAATGTGGTTCACTATTGCCTTCAGGAATCTAGAGATGGGCAACAAATGCTGGCCAGCCAGCAATGCTCATACCCCATAAATGAATTTTAAAAAAAGCTGAGCTGAATTAAGGTCTGAAATGAGCAATGTTACTGAAATGGAAGGAGGCAATCTTGGTGATGGCAAGAATAGAAGCCATAAGCTATGCTTGAGGTAAAATAGGATGTCAAGGAACAGAATGATCTTTTTTTCAGCCTTGGAGAATGATCTTATTCAAATAATTTGGACAATTTAACAAAATGAAAGTGAAATATTTTTCTTTTTAGGAAGTGAGGTCACTTTGAAACCCTAAATCATTTACAGAACTTGGAAGAGTTAAGTAGGATAGAAATTACAGTCTTGCCCAATATCTGGACCAGATTTGTTCCACTCATTCCAATACAGTCAAACAACTAGGGGATGCTGTTCCCATGTCCTCTTCTTGTTTCCATTGCCATCAGGAGTTGTGGGGAAAAGTTACTTTCCAACTTTAAGTTTAAAAAAAAATAGAATTTACCTCATTCCTGAGCGTAGGTAGCTTGGGTCAAGGTCTGAACTCCACCTTTGTCTCCAAGGATTCCAAATATGTTATGGCAGGTTTAAACTCTATATTACCTTGAAAAATGTGTTACCAGTTATAATGCTGGAGAAACCATAGTTCACGGATTAATACATCAATCATGATTCATTTATATTTGTCTTCTATTTAATCAAACTCTCAACATATGAAATGAATTGAACATAAGCCTTTTACTATGAAGAGCTATAATCTTGAACTTGGCAAATCTTTTACTTAAAGTCAATACATTGAACAACACACTGTTCATATATTGTAAATGAATTGAATGCATCACAGCTATTTAGAATGTATTTTGCAAAACATGGTTCTTTATAGTTATAATTTTAATCTTCCTTGTAATATTTCATATCTTCTCAGATGAATAAATGTGGCACACAAGCTCCAGTTTGGCTCTCTCTTAAAGACTCCAACTCGCTTCCTCGTCCTGGTGAAGTAAAGAAATTAACAGCCTGTGCTACATGGCAGTTCTTCATGGGCAGCGCAAAGGACTGCTGTTTATTTCGGATCCCTGTCTCTCTTAGGAACTGTGGAGCCTTCTTTGTTTATTACCTTCAACCTACTCAGGGATGCATGGGTTACTGTGCAGTCGAAGGTTAGCAGATAAATTATCAAATTTTTGAACCTATTGAAATATCCTGTGAAGCCTTTAATGCATGCACTCTTACAGAGCTCTTTGTAAATTGGTAGCAATGATGTATATAATATACAATCAGCTAAGTAGACATAGGCATAAAAGCCTCACATAAAATTAACTTATGTTTTTTAAATGAAACAAAGATGTTTTAGTTGTAAAACATGGCTTTTGGCTGCGCGCTCGCTCAATCGTACAAGCTGAGGAGGTGGGGGGGGAGGGAGGTTTGAGGTAGGGGGCATACGGCATATCTGAGTATCGCTCTGGAAGTGCTGCCTGGCAGTGAGAAACAATGTGCCGGATTAGGTCCTAATTGAAATCAGCCATCCTTTGCAACCACAACTTCAGAGCAGGGTATGGGCTGCATTCCAGTAACTATAAGGCTGAAGATGGCATTAAACTGGTTATGTTTGACTCCTTCCAAACTGGAGCTGAAGATATAGGCAACATTTTGCAGCTTGCCATCTGTTGTTGCATAAGGGAGAATACTCAATGAAAGGCGACTATATTTCACCCTCTCCTTACAGAAAGTAGCAAACAGATCAAATATGTGGTTTCCTTAGAATTGGGGATCTGCCTATGGTGCAGGGTGCCATAGACTGCACACACATGTCTTTGCGTGCACACACTGCATGCCAACTCTCTCATAAGTTGCCAAAGATAAAATTGCATAATAAGTCCACTGACTCAAAATATGGAACACAAAGCCAATTACAGTGGCCATGAAGCTATCATCGACGATTGTAAAAACCCATTTAGTTCACCACTGTCCTTTAGGAGAGGAAATCTGCCATCCTTACCTGGTCTGACAAAAATATGACTCCATGTGTCCACAGCAAAGTGGAATCTTAACTGTCTCCTGAAATTGTTCAGCAAACACTTCAGGTCAAGGGCAATTAGGGAGGAGCAACAAATCCTGACCTTGCTAGTGATGCCTGCATCCTAAAAACAAATTTAAAAAAGTTTAATTTACAAAGAAGCCAACTGAATTCCCCAAATTAATGTGTGTGCATCAGAAAAAATGAATCTTGGTTACCTTAAAGGACAAAGAACAAAAAAAATTACAGCACAGGAACAGGCCCTTCAGCCCTCCAAGTCTGCACTGACCATGCTGCCCGACTGAACTAAAACCCCCTACCCTTCCATGGATCAAATCCCTCTATTCCCATCTCATTCATGTTTTTATCAAGATGCCCCGTTTCCATTACCTCCCCCGGCAACATGTTCCAGGTACCCACTACTCTATGTAAAATGTATGCCTCATACATCTCTTTTAAGCCTTACCCTTCGCACCTTAAACGTAGACTTTTCCACCCTGGGAAAAAGCTTCTGACTATCCACTCTGTCCATGCCTCTCATAACCTTGTAGACTTCTATCAGGTCTCCCCTCAACCTCCGTCGCTCCAGTGAGAACAAACCAAGTTTTTCCAACCTCTCCTCATTGCTAATGCCCTCCATAGCATGCAACATCTTGGTAAATCTTTTCTGTAACCTCTCCAAAGTCTCTAAATCCTTTTGGTAGTGTAGCAACCAGAATTGAATACTATATTCCCAGTGTGGCCTAACTAAGGTTCTATAAAACTGCAACATGACTTGCCAATTTTTAAACTAAATATCCCAGGCCGATGAAAGCAAGCATTGCCGTGTGCCTTCTTGACTACCTTCTCCACCTGCATTGCCACTTTCAGTGACCTGTGTACCTGTACACCAAGATCCCTTTACCTTACAATCTTCTTAAGGATTCTACCATTTACTGTATATTTCCTGTCTGTATTAGATCTTCCAAAATGCATTACCTCACATTCGTCCGGATTAAACTCCATCTGCCATCTCTCCACACAAATTTCCAACTGATCTATATCCTGCTGTATCCTCTGATGGTTCTCATCACTATCCGCAAATCCACCAAACTCTGTGTCGTCCGCAAACTTATTAATGAATCCTCCAAATCATTTATGATTATGATTTATGATAGTAACATCTCATGCAACCTTGACTTCCTATTGGATTTAAGGCTGAGTTCATTCAACAACCACAGTACAACAGCAAGAGAACCTTTATAAAACACTGGTTTGGCCTAAACTTGATTGTGTCCAATTCAGAGCAACACGCATTGGAAAAGATGAGGCTTTAAAGAGGATGCAGAAAAAAAATTCTGAGGTGGCACAGTGAGTAGAACTGCTGTCTCACAGCCCCAGAGACTTGGGTTCAATTCCTGATTTGGCGCACTGTCTGTGTGGAGTCTGCACGTTCACCCCGTGCCTGTGTGGGTTTTGTCTGGGTGCTCTGGTTTCCTCCCACAGTTCAGAGATGTGCGGGTTAGGTTGATTGGCCATGCTAAATTGCCTGTAGTGTTGAGGAATTAGTGGGGGAAATGTATGAGGTTATAGGAACAGGGCCTGATGGGATTGTGGTTGGTACAGACTGGATGGGCTGAATGACCTCCTTCTGCACTGTAGGGATTCTATGGAATGGTTCTAAGGATGACAAACTTCAGTTAAATGGATGGATTTTGGAGAAGTCTGTTGTTCTGCTTAGAAAAAATGGTTAAGGGGAGATTTGGCAGAGGTGTTTAAGGTCATGAAGATCTGGACAGAGCAGATAGAGGAAGGACCAGGAGTCAGAGGATGCTGATTTGAGGCAAATAATGAAAGAAGCAACTCTGACATGAGTAAAAACCTTTTACACTGTGAGTGGTTAGGATCTGGAATATACTGGAATTAGATACAATTGTGAATCTCAAAGCAAACTGGATAAGCAAATGCAAAAATAAAAATGTTGGGCTATGAGGAAAGGGCTGGGGAGCAGAACCAACTGAGTTGCCCTTGCAGAGAGGCAGCATAAATACAATGGACTGAATGGTCTCCTCCAGTCTAATTGTTCTACGATTTTATATCCTAAAGACTGGCAAATCAATGAGGTATAAAGGCTGGGTTACTCGTTTACTGTGTAATTTCTTAAGTGTTTGCTCGCGAAGTGTCTGCACTGCCCCAGATAAAGCAGGATATCTTTATGGCCCCTTTACTGCTCTGTCTCACCCTCTGGTTTTGGTAGCTTGTTTTTTATCAATGATGTGGAATGTCCTGTTTATATAAGCCTTTATAGCTTAAACAGCAGTAGACTTCGCCTTCCTCAGCACTAGGTTTAATCATAATTCCAGTTTGAGGGCATTTTCTCCTGCATGTTCATGGCATGCTTACTCTCCATATCACAGATAATAATTCAGATTTTATGTGGCTGACAATAAGAAAATCATCATAAGGATTTATTTTTATAAAATGTTGTAACGTCACAAAACACTTACCTTTTCCTTTGTAAAGTGATCTCTGTTCAGTTTGTTTTCTGCTGTTATTAACATCAGTGTCATTATTTCTGCTTTCATGAATGGTAGATAAATATTTCCGCAGACTGTGCCTATTGTCGGCGTGGAGGTGCAATTCATTGGGCTAAAAATTAGTTGTGGACTATTTTCGGGGCTTGGGATTTGGAGTTTGTGACCTATCCAAACCCGTTTCTGTTGAAGTTGCTATTACACAATCCTAGTACTGATTCCTCAACTGCCTGATTATAGTATTGATACAAATGGATTCCATATTGCTCGCTGCCTCAGCCAGAGACCGAACGGTTAACACTGATCTCAGGTTGGGCAGTAAGGCTGCTTCTCTGCAGGCAGTCTGCTCTGAAAGGAAGGTGGACTCGATGGAAGGCTGTCTGTACTGAAAATGGCTTCACAGGAGGGCTGCACAAAGGGAGTAGAAAGATCCACTGGGTTCAAGAATGTAATGCTATGGTCTTTGTCACAGAGGCGGACAGGATTAAAGAGGCCATGCGTCCCTGTGGGGTCAAGAAGCTCTCAAGGATCATTGTAAGAAGGAAATGGGAGCAAGTGGCCAGGGAGATCAATGAAAGAAATCTGATTCCAAGTGTTTGCAACAGTGCCATAAGAAATTTAATGATCTCATGTGCATGGTCACGTTGATTGAAGACATCTTCAAAGGACTCCTTACCCACCACATCTTTACATTCAGTTCAATGCACCACACCTTCAATCACACCCCTCACTCGACCATCAGCAGTCCGTTGCACTCAGGATTCATGTCTAATTTCTGAATACTCTGCATCACCTTCACATAGCTCCCAATACACCTAGAAACCTCCAGCTATTCAGGCACATTGCCCAAATACAGTGGAGCACAATCATTGATATTCTTCTCTCCCTCCAGCAGAACAAAGTCACCTATAACAAGTAGGAACAACAAAGAACTGGTGGGAATAAGGATGGCTGCATTCCTTGTGCCTACAGTAAGAAGTCTCAATTGGGATCTTGGGTTCATGTCATACTATTTGTAACTCCCATGACTTGCAACATTTCACTTATTGTCCTGTCTGGAGACAATACATATCTCTTTAACCCATGCTTAATGGTATCTCCACTGACATTGTCTTCACCTTTAAGACTTGATTAGCTGTAAAATTTCACATTCTAATCAGTATTCAGCAAACTATGTGTGCCTTTAAATGCTTTGTTTGTGATCAGAACTTTCATTCACCTGACAAAAGGACAAACCCCAAAAGCTAGTATTGTTTATTACCAAATAAACCTGTTGGACTTTAATCTGGTGTTGTGAGACTTCTTACTGTGTTTAGCCCAATCCAACGCTGGCATCTCCACATCATCCCTTGTGCCTTGCGGAGGGGATAGTTTTCTGCATTGTGGATCTGACTGCAACAGTGCCCGTGTTCTCTGGCATCGCTGAGAGGATAGAGCCCAAAAGGGTTATTTTATCTAATACCTTTTCTCAAAGTCCAGTTTCCCCTCGGCCTGCTATCTTATTTAATGAACAAGCTGCTGATGGGGTGACCATAGATCTTTTGCTTTTCTCGCTTTGCTCAACTATTCCCTTTCCAAACTTCTGTTTTCAAATATCCAAACCTCCATCTACCCAGCCATAGCACATCTGGGAGGAAGCAAGAAAACAACAGCACAGAACTGGTGAAGAGGGATGCTGAGTCACTTGTTCTGATCTTTGCAGCCACTAGCTCAGATTTGGGCACTGTATGTGTCCATGATCCCAGTATAATGTCAGGATATATACATGGTCAGTCAACAGGCGCAAGTGGGCAGCTGCCAACACAGAGATTAAGGGTAAGAGGAATTAAGAGTATCTGGTATGCAGTTCACTTGAGGGCAAGGTCACCCACAAATTCTGCTATGGGGGCTCAGTTGAGAACATCAGTGGGACATCATAAAGGAAAAAAGTGATGAGGATGCACACTGACATGCAGTCAAGCCTGCCAGGCAATCTTCTGCTACTGTCTTAAGAGTCTAGAAGAATCTAGCTCCAAGTTGGCATAGAGCATTATGTGAAGCTCGCCCTCTTCATACAGTACTCAAATGAATGCCTTCCCAGCACGAGGGAACTGCGTTGAATGCATCTGGAAACGCTCAATGGCTTCCGACATCCGCAACGCCAACTCCATCAACTGTAAGGAGCCAAATTTCTCGGCTTGTAAGATTTAGTGAGAAGTTAGCTCGTATTAGCTGTAAAATATATTTCAAGCTGTGGACCATAATATAAACCATATCTTCACAGTAAGTTCATGCCCACTAGCACAGATTCTGTTCAAATTATAATCTGTTTAAATTCTCTTGACTATTATAAATTAACTTAACCAATGCAGTTTATAAGGCCTGGAAGTGTTACTTTGAGATTATATAAATGCTGAATGAATTTGCATGAAGATATTTTTGAGTTATCATTAAAATACGGGCCAAAATAATTTCATACAGACACTCGATCAGTTCATATCTCACATGATGTTTTTGAATGTTTTAAATTTGTTTAAGCAACTTTTTTTTTCCCCTTTGGTAACTCTGATGACTTTGAATTATGGCTCTGGAATGAGGATCTGAAAAGAGAACTTCATCTCTGGGAGGACATGGCTAATCTAACCACTGTCTTAAGTCTTCACCTGAGATTCACCTCTGGGAGGTCATGGTTAACCTAACCAATGTCTTCAATCCTCATGTTACAAGTTATCGGCCAGTGCAGTAAATTATTTGTAGTGTCTCTGGGTGTACTTCTGGCTATTTTAAGTAGTTAGCAAATATGGGCACTTCTTGGATCCCAACATTATATAAATAGTGTTAGTGCCATAATGGATGTATTGCACATGTGCGTTTGGATGTTTTGTACCCTAAATGGTGGTCTTTCAACTGATCATCATTTACATGGGAAAGTGTGAAGCAGTAATGACTTGGTTCATGTTGTGAGTTGCTCACAGTTCGAGGCACCAGCCCTTAGGAAGGATATATTGACAAATAGATTTGCAAGAATGATATCAGACATCTGAGCTGATGAGGAGATGAGTAACTAAGATTATATTCCCTGAACCTTCGAAGATTAAAGGGTGATAGAATCAAAGTTTTCAAAGAACTAAGGGAAGCAAAGACCAGAGAGAAGTATTTTCTCAGTTTGGAGAGTCTAGGATGAGGGATGTTTAATAATCTTACTGAGGCCAGTTTTTTGTCACCCTCTATTTTCAATTGCTGGAATTTTACCAGCACCCCTGCTCTGAAATCAGGATGGACAAGGCTCACAAAATGACATTCTCTGTTGGCCTCGGGCAGGATCTTATGAGCCTCGGTTGGGTGAGGCGGTAAAATTCCAGCAGAGGTCTTCAGACTGCTGTTCTGTGGCTTCAAAGTACAGATCAGCACCAAGTCTACTGAGTGCAGACCTGACAGGAACCAGCTGGCTTTAAAGCCCTCACTGTTCCTTCCCTATTTGGTGATTCACCACTCACCTCATAGGGGAGCTTGTATTCTGTGAGGCCCACAGGGAAATCTAATGATGGATATCATAACAGGGCCGTAACCAAAAAATGAAAATCAGACCTCTTGAGGAGTGAAGTTAGGAAACACTTCTCCACATATATGGAGACAAACGTTTGGACTCTGTTCTGCAAATTGCAGCTAATACCAGTTCATTTGTTAATTTTAAATCTTAGATTGATAGATTTCTGTATTAAGGGATATCGGTCAATGGTGAGAATATGAGATTGCTCATGATCTCATTGACTTGTTGAACGGGTCTAAGCAGCCTGTTTTTTTTCCCCTATTTCTTCAAACTCCAAGTGACAAGAGGAGCTAATCTTTGACAGGAGTGAATTGAGAAATGTCTGCCTGATTGCATCACTCTGTGAAGCCTTATCCTGTAGTTAATCATCCTGCAAAAACTTTAATATTTAGGGGACCTGTCTATCAAATCTTCACTTCCTGAGAGTTGAAAAATAGTAAAGTGTTATGACAAGTATGTAGTCTCCTTTTTACCAATTATAGATCTTTCAACGACAGACCTGTCAGGACAATACAAAGTAAGTTACAGTAAATCCAAAATAGTGAGATTGGCAAGCTCTATTAGATGTCACTGTTCACTAAAATCCACCCTGATCCTATCAGAGGTGAAATCGATGATTATGAAAAGAAACTTAAGGTAGTATTGCTATTCCAACAGTGGTAGAAAAGGATAAGAGGAAAATTCATTGGTGATTTTTTAAAAAAATGAACAGTTTGATATGGTGAACAGCGAAATATTAGTTGGACAGTCAGTGACTTAGAAAGTTCACCAGGAGAGTGAGAAGGAAGTTATTTATGCAGCAACTTATAAAGATATCAAAGTATAATTGAGGTAAAGACCACTGCATACTCTTCTGGCAAGATTACATAAACATTTGAGGCACAGGAAAAGTAAGGGAGAAAAGCAGGAATAGTTTTGGATTTTACCAACAAAGAACTGCAGAGATTCAGTGGGTTAAATGGCTTCCTTCTAAGATGTCAACTTGTATAATTCAGTATGGACTGAAGTACCAGGAGGGCCTTTCAATACACAACCTTAAAGTTCAGGCTGAAGGAACAGGCTGCTCATCAAACCAGAGGTATTCACTTTGGAATTATCCAAGATCATATACCTGATAGAAGATAAGTTTCAGGCTAAAAGAAAATGCATGGCCAAAATTCTCCACCATTCATACAGGCAGGATTCTCCATCCCACTAGCAGCACATCCCGTGGATTTCCTGCCGGCATGAGGTGACATCAGTGGGAATTCCCATTGGCAACAGTGGGATCAGAGAATCCCGCCACTAATAAACAACCCACCACCTTCTGCTAGTGGGAAACACGCGGCAGGGAGACCAAAGAATCTCACCCAATATATTTCATGAAGAATGTGTTCCGGATGTATTAAAGCCTGATCTTTATTTGCAGAGAACATGGCATCTCAATTTTTAACATCCAAGAAGTTATGGCTTATTAGATGGTAAATTATACGTACATATCAGAACTGTATGTCAACCGTTTGGTGTTATCAATCCCAATGCTCTAGGACATCAGCTGACTTTCGGATAGGGAATCCTAATTCCTTTCTGATGCAAGTAGCAATGATGGAGTCTTTCCACTTTGTCAAAAGAAGGGACTGAGAATATTGCAGACCCAAATCCAGCTATAGCTGGAGAATTGCATCTTTGACAGAATTCCTTTCACTTCAAGTTGTAACATTTAGTTAGAATGATCTTTGAATTAATTTTGCGTGGTGATGAATGAAGAAAAAATGCAAACCAAATGGGTAGTTTGATTCTTCAAACAGCTTCTGTTGTCTGAAAATAAAATAAATCAAAATGCTATTATTACCCACGTTTAATACTGCTCTTACTAAATGTTCCACTTTTCTTCCCTGTTATAAACAGCGATTACAGAGGCAAAGTCACTGTCCTGTGCTCGAGGGAGTGTGAAAATAGATGGAACTTGTCAAGGTAATGATGGCTTTTGAAGATTTTTCAGTATCACATCATGCCTGCAGTGTTTATAACAGGTCTGGAGAAATGTGAGCCAGGTGAAGAGGTCACACTAGGGGTGCCCTTAGCACTTGGGTAGTGCCAAGGGGCAGCGCTGAGCAGGGGGGAATCTTTTGGGATTTTCATGGGTGGAGAGGGAGTTCCCCTTATCCATGGAGAGGGGGAAACGGGTTGCTGTGCACATGGTGAGAGGGGTGGTTCCATGTGTCTGTGGAGGATTGGCTGGGTGTGGGATGAGTGATGTTGCCCATCTGTGGGGCAATGGGGAGGGGGAGAGGTCTGCATGTCTGTCGGCCAGGGAAAGGGTAGTTCTTTTTCCAAATCAGAGATTGGTTTGTGTTGCATTTTCAGCTGCACGCCAGTTTTCTTTCCTGAGCCAACACTTGATGGAAAATGATAAAATTCCACCTACTGTTGCAAGTCTGTGAGCTTTCATCAGGACACAGGGTGGAATTCTCCTACATCTACATTGGCTGGGGGGGTGGGGATCGGTTGAATTTGTCAGGCAGCCCAAAAATTGGATAGATGTGGGCTGTGGGATCTTGCATTAGTGCCCACCATGACAGATTGGAAAACTTGCTGGTGGCTGGAATGAATGGATTTGCACCCTTCTAATGGGACGTAGATGGGAGCATGACCAGAACTTTCCCCTCTACACTTGAGGCCATGAGGCCAGTAGGAGAACACGCTGATCCAGAATACATGTGGAACAACAAGGCATGCAAAAATCAGGACTTACCTGAAGAATGCCTGGAGTCCCCTCCAGAATTCACGACGGAGGCGGCCAGTGACCCTAGACTCTGAAACATCATACCAGTTGATGAGACGCGCATGTACATTAAGTGGTCTTTCAGCTTCAGTGTCAATGAAGAGGTCCATCTCCCAGCCTTGAGTGTTCCTGGAGTTCCAACATATTTTTCAAGCTTTCCATCATCTTTCTTCAATGGTGGGTCAGTGATGTTGGGCACCTTTTAAATATGGCACCCAGATATGATGGCGAGATGTGCATCACCAAGCCTACCCCACCAGAGAATGTGGCACTAAGCTATCAGATGCATAATTAATTAGGCTGGGGCCGGAAGATATCACGTGGCTTTCATTCAGCTTCCGCAGCAAGAAACGCTCCCCATCTTTGCTCTCACCACAAGACCTAGTCCCAGATGGGAAATTCAGCCATTTTTTGCTTGTGCTTTGCTGAATTAGAAAATGAACTTTAGACTTGGCAATAATAATCCATGTTGATAAATACTCGCAGTAAAATGAAATGTTTTATTCAAAAGTAAGCAGATTCAAATTAAAGAAAACTGTTTTTATGAGCGAAACAAACATTTTTGTCAACAATTCAGCATATGAGAACCACTTTGCATTCTTATTTTGTTAGCTCAGCCTGCGATTTGGCTCATTTACTAACACTGTACAGAGTTGGCTTACCGAGGCACAGTGACCTTATGAAATTGGCTCCCATATTTCTTCACTTGGTAGCATTACGTTACCAGCAGTGAATATGTTTAAAGTTTACCTATTAGTGTCACAAGTAGGCTGACATTAACATTGCAAGGAAGTTACTATGAAAATCCCCTAGTCGTCATACTCTGGCACCTATTAGGTACACTGAGGGAGAATTTAGCATGGCCAGTGCACCTAACCATCACACCTTTTGGATTGTGGGAAGAAACTAGAGCACACGGGGGAAATCCATGTAGAGAACATGCAAACCCCATAGACAGTAACACAAGCTGGGAATTGAACGTGGGTCCCTAGTGCTGTGAGGCAGCAGTGCTAGCCACTGTGCCACCCCAGAATATGGAGATGAATGATGTTAGTTCTGTGAGTAGGAGCTTGGATCACAGTGCACCTGGTTGCATACGTACAATCCAGGTGCTTCATGCACTTGTTCCTTCCATTTTCTGTGCCTGGGGCATTGTACTTGTTTAGAAAATAAAGGTTGGAGATTTTTGAACAGAGCATTTGTCTTTAGGCAGTGACAGTTGTAAACGGCTACTTTAATTTAGGGTTATATTAGTGTTGCATTTCAGAATGAGCTTTACTATTCAATAAATGGAAATTAAGTTAACGGAAGAACCAAACCAGTTTAGGGAAGAAACCATATGGTCTTTTATTGCAGTGTGTTGCAGTGCTTGCTGGATGCTTTCAACAGGTTGGAAATAAAACACGCACCATTATATGAGATGAGATGGAATTGTGTTCATCACTTTAATAATGTCAGACAGGCCAATGACAATAAATTTTGTGGTGGAAATGCACTGTTGTGAAAGTTTTTACTGTCAAGAGCCTCAGTTTGTCGCAAACAAATAGAATTATTTGTGAAATTGGTACATGAAATTGCTGTGAAAAATATTGAATTCTTTTCCATTACTACGACTTGTTGTTCTTGTTGAGGGGAATCGCAGTGAAGTAATGGGCTGAGGAATCATGCAGTAAATGTGTCAAGCTAACCTAATCCGTAGTTGCCTCCTGAAGTCTAGGGAAATGGGGGATAAGCTTTTGCTGTCTCTGACCTACAAAAAAAACAATAACATGAATTTATGCAGGATGATTTAACATAGGGTGGGATACTCTTGGACCCACCCGCCACCAGGATTGTCCAGTCCCACGGAAAGCCAGTGGACTTTCAGCAGGTCGCTGCCTCTCCCGACGTGAGCATACGCACACATATAATAGCTCCTGTCATGGTGGCACCAGAAAACTGGCCATAGTAAGATGTTCCACAGCACTTCACAGGAGAATTTGACACCATGAGGAGCTGTAAGGGCTGATGACCAAATGCTTGGTCAGAGAAGTGGGTGTTAAACAGAATTTTAAGGGAGGAAAGAGGTAAGAAGTGATGAGAGTTAGGGAGAGAAATCCAACACCTAGGGCCATAGCAGCTGAAGATGCAGTGGCCAAAGGTGAAGTAATTACAGTTGGGGATGCTGAAGGGGATGAAATTGGTGGAGCAAATGTATTAAAGAAAATTAACTGGCTGTAGAGGATTACAGTGATAGGGTTGGGTGAGGTCAGAGAGGGATTTTGTAAAGAGGATAAGAATTTTAAAATCGAGGTCTTGCTTAGTTGAGGATCAGGATAGATCAGTGGGCGCAGGTGGAAAATTGATTTGGGGGAGGAGGTTGTTGGGGGCAATAGATGAATGGGACACAGTACAACAGAGCTTATGGTGACCTTAGGTTTACAGATAGGAAGAATGAGGGAAACTAGCCAAGTGTGTGTTGAAATAGCCAAGTATAAAGGTAACGTAAGCATGGCTGAGGGTTTCAGTAGCTAGTGAATTAGACAAGGAAGGAGTTGGGAGATGTAAGAAATGGAAATAGGCAAAAACAGAAATGGGGAAGAAGCTCGTTGGAACAAATGTGGCATGAAGGTTACAAAAGTTGTAGTAGTAGGGAGAGGACTAATGTTAGTGGTTAGTGAATGGAGTTTGAGGCAGGGATAGAGGCAAAATGGGTATGATTCTCCAATCTCGCCCTTCCTGAGACTGGAAATTCCCACCCACGGTCAACAGATCTTTAACCAGGTCTTCAAATTGTCCAGCCTGCTCTTAGTGGATGGGACCAGAAAATATATGCAATGGCTTCTCTCCCTCATATGTTTAGTTTCAATCAATGTCTCCTAATCCAGTACTAGATGTCAGATAAGCTGCCTGACAATTTAGAGAGAGTGAAAGGATTGATAGAGGTAGCGATGAAGTGGAGCTGGATGTGCCCTTTGTACATGTGGAAATTGACATTGTTTAATTTACACTGTTCAGAGAATTCCTGCAGTGCAGAAGAGTCAATTGGCCCACCGAGTATGCACGACTCTCTGAAACTGTGGGGGAGATTTTACAGTCTGGCTCAACCCAAGATTGGAAAATCCCACTTAAGGTCAAGAGACCTTCCCATTGTCCACCCCTTGCCTGCTCCAGTTCCTGTGGACAGAATTGTAGTCAGTACCTTAAGCACACCCGCTCCCTCGCCCTAATTCTGTAGCCCCACACAGTTCCCATGGCCAATCCAGCTAATGTACGTGTATTTGGATTGTGGGAAGAAACCAGAACAACCAGAGAAAACCTTTCCAAACATGGGGAGAATGTGCAAACTCCTCACAGACAGTCACCCAAAGCTGGAATTGAGTCCAGGTCCCTGGAGCTGTGAGGCAGCACTCTTAACCACTGTGCCACCGTGTCATCCTTCTGTTTTCAGTTGAGGTCAACATGGAGATGGAAAAACTGGAGGGGAGCAAGGATAAATATATGGGGAAGATGAAGAACAATGTTGTGGGAGCAGGATAGGAACTGGATGATTTTCTGGCTATGAATGGATAGAGAAGAATGGAATCAGGCAAGCCCAGCAGTCAAGAGATCTTTCAAGAAGTGTGTGTTCATTATGTCAACAGAAGCAAACAGCTTGAAAAGGGTAAAGGTTCTTTATTTCTTTTAAATCCATTGGAACAAATTAGATGATTTATTTTCAAAGAGTGAACAAAAATATTTTAAGCAAACGCAGTGAGCTACATTTCCTTTGCTGCAATAGCTCTAGCATACTGTCCCAAGCTAATTCCAATGTACATTGATTTTTGAGAGCCATATTATTGGACTCATTGAATCATACAATGCGAGAGTCAGCCCATTAAGTGTGCATCGGGCTAGCCAGTGGCTTTTCTGCAATTCATAAACTTGCACATGATCAGGTGGGTAAATGCCAACTTACAGGTGCTGCTAACATTATGAGGAAGCAATCCAATTTTCCTGCTGGTGCCTACACCTAGAGTGAATTGCATCTATTAAGTTGTTTTGAAAAGGGCATGTGAAGATTATAGAGGGGATAATGAATAGTTTAGGGACAATAATGAGTAAAGAGATGAGGTTTGTGGAGAAGGCGGGGGGTGGCGATGCCAGTTTGTACTAGGCCCTGAGAAGTGAAAAGGAAGAGTAGGGAAGGCCAGGTGGTTGTTGAGGGGGATTTGCTGGGACACAATGGGCTAGATTTTCCTCCTCTCACTGGAGATAGGTTGAGATTGATCAATCTTCCTTTATTGGGACTTATTACTCAACCAACCATATATATATCACCAAAATGTATCAAAATGCCACTGCTGGTAATCAATGACAGGGAAGGGAGAGTAACGGCAGAGGCTGGTTTGAGGGGAGAGAGAGTGGGGTGGATGTAGGCAACTGGTCAGACAGCTTGAGTATAGATCCCTGCACATTTGCAAATTAAGAACTCAGTAAGAATTTAGCAACACCAATTTATAATCCAACCGATTTATTTGATAGTAAAAAAGCGAGCTTTCGACTTTTGTGTCTTCCTCAGGCAAATGCAGTGTTCTGGTCAAATTAAGCCAGATTTGGGCATCAGGAACATATGGGAGGGAGAATTAATCACTAAAAACACTTATGCTGTGGACCCTACTATGGCAGCCCCTTGGGATCATTGATAGGAGTGGCAAGCTGATAGATACTGCCTATTGACATCGTTAGCATGTGATGGGGCAGTGAATTAGGGAAATAAGCTTTCTTACTGCAGCGCGGGGGAGAGAAAGATGGGGGAAGATTCAAGTTGGAGCAGCACGTGACAGTTTGCAAAAGTATTAGTGTGTCTCTTTATCGTACTAGCTCTTTAAACCTTTGTGTGTACAATGGGCAAGATTCTCTGGCCTCCCAGCCATGTGTTTTCTGCCAGCAGGAAGTGGTATACTCTTTGCTAGCAGCGGAATTCTGGTCCTGCCGCTGTCGATAGAAATTCCCATTGACGTCACCCCACTCTGGCAGGAAACCCACAGGTGGGGGTGTGCTGCCAGTGAGACCGGAAAAGCGTGAATGGCTGGAGCATTCCAGCCAACGTCTTT
The DNA here is from genome assembly GCA_024679065.1 of Sphyrna mokarran. Lineage (NCBI taxonomy): Eukaryota > Metazoa > Chordata > Chondrichthyes > Carcharhiniformes > Carcharhinidae > Sphyrna > Sphyrna mokarran. The sequence continues at coordinate 68,023,812 of JAGIQG010000011.1, read as the reverse complement.
AATGCCGTTGACCATTTTAAAAGCTGGCAATTTTTGTGCAGCTAATTTTCTCAGTAAATGGGCGGAATCTTATGGCCTCACTCGAGGAAACTGGAAATCCCTGCCCGAGGTCAACGGACATTTCTGTTGACTGCCCCTTGCCCGCTCAAATTTTGTGGCGGGTAGAATTTTGCCTCAAATTTTGAGGCAGTAGAATTCCGATGATACGTCAAACCAATTTGCTTGTCTTCCGGCCATATTTGAAACATCTGTGCTTGTCCTTTCTTTTTTCAGCTGGACTTCCTGATCTGCCCGACAAACCACAGGTTACCCCAGAGCTAGTGGGCACCAGCGTCCATCTGAAGTGCACTTACGTGAGCCCTGTGATAAACAGCACCGTGGGATATGTGGTGGTGTGGTCCCGGCTCTCCCCACACCGCATGAAGGAAGAGATAAAGAGGGACACGACCCTGCAGCTGTTCTCATTTGTGGAGATGGATGGGATGACTTTAAAACTGGGAGATACGGTAATGATTTCCAGGTCCTTTAAACAGAAGTCTGGCGTTCCACTGTGTTAAAGCACAAAGCATCACTTTAAATTCTTGCCGGGATTTCTCGGTGTATCTTCATGATTAAAATGTCACAGCCAAGAAGTCAGGTTATTCCAAGAGTGTAATGAACGACAGTCAGATACTCATTTATGCATCAAACTCTGACAAATTCTCGGAACAGGAGAGTAGTTTATCTGCAGTAGAAAGAATGTTGTCTCAGCCCATATATCATTGTGCCACCAAACGGGCAAGATTGCTGCCCACTCCTGATGGTTTGCAAATCCCCATTTAAAGTTAGTTAGCTGTTAGGAGTTGTACAAAAGTCATCAGCATTTCCCTTCCGTCCTCTCCACCTTATCTGAATGTTATGCCCAGGATTGCTGATTGGCTGTGAAGAAACTTTGGCATTTTATTCAGAGCCATATACACTCAGAACTTTAATCCTGAATGTTTTTCAGATGAGGCCTGCTGTGTAATTCCAGCACCTTCTGATTTTATATTGGATTTCCAGCATCTGACTTGTTTTTATCTTTATCATTTGGCTTCACGCGGATGGAAAATTAGAAAAAGCCCAAAAAAAAACAACTCAAGGACAGCTCTGAATATAGCATATGATATATGATTACGTGGACGGCATGCTGGCACAGTGGTTAGCACTGCTCCTCACAGCACCAGGGACCCAGGTTCAATTACCGGCTTTGATCACTGTCTAAGTAGAGTTTACACATTCTCCCTATGTCCACATGGGTTCCTCTGGATGTTCCAGTTTCCTTCCACAAAAGATCTACAGGTTAGGTTGATTGGCCATGCTAAAATTGTTCCTTAGTGGCAGGGACACTAGCTAGAGTAGGTGAATGCATGGGGTTGGGGCCTAGATGGGATTGTGATCGATGCAGACTTGATGAGTTGAATGGCCTCTTTCTCTACTGTAGGTTTCTATTCTATGACGTTGGAACTGCAGTGGGGGGAGATTTGTCATTATTTGAATACTGATGCACTCAACATTGCATCGCTTTTCATAAAAGACTGTGACAATAATTTTGAGGAGTTTGTCTCGCATTTTGCTGGACAAACTGTGTCCTGTTTTGTCCTTCTATGTTTTCTGAATCTAATTTGTTGAATTATGCTCATATCACTGTGGAATGGATGTTACCTCCTAATCCTGCAAGCAATTCTTTAACAGGAACAAGAACATCTGAATAGGAGATCTGGGCCTGAATTTTCATTATGATGGAACGGTGCAGTGCCAGAATGGTGTCATTCCAGAAGACTCACTATCGAAACTGGCACTCACCATTTTAAGAAGCCTCACAACAGCAGGTTAAAGTCCAACAGATTTATTTGGTAACAAACACCACTAGCTTTCGAGCACTGCTCCTTCGTCAGGTGAGTGGGGAAAGAACGCCCCACTCACCTGACTGTGCCGTCCATGTAATTATATGTCATATTCAGAGCTGTCCTTGAGTTGTTTCAGAACCTAACGAAGGAGCAGCGCTCCAAAAACTAATGGTGTTTGTTACCAATTAAACCTGTTAGACTTTAATCTGGTGTTGTGAGACTTCTTATTGTATTTACCCCAGACCAAAGCCGGCATCTCCATACCATGACTCACTCTCTTTGCCAGAGATTTGTGGGTGGGCGGGCAGATCATTGAAAAATGCAGCTGCCTCCAGTTAGATGCCATTTTGGTCACCTTGGTGTCTGAATCATGACTTCAGGGTATTACATATTTGAGGAGAAGACCTAAACTGACTTTGGAGATGTTAGGTACAATTTTAGAGAGCTTTATAAAGTCTATTTGTGATTAGAGTTTCGAATCAGATCTAACTAAAGTGTGGCTTGGAGCCTTGGTGTTTGTTTCCAATCTGCGCTTTCTGAAGAATGGGTTTGGTGAATTGATACTATAATTTTTAAACTTGCAACAATTCACATCCTGGGAACTGGCAGGCTTAATTATGTTACTTGAATTCTCTGCACACCTTTAATAATTGATATAATGGATGCTCTTAGTTTGGTGATAAGCAATTACCATTTCTGTGGTTCTGTAGTTAATGAATGTTTTGCAATAAAAGTCCGTAAAGAGCTTTTTGTTTAAACAAGTCTAAACAAGTTTAAACAAGTTCAAACACTTGTCGGTGACAAGTGGTGTGCCTCAGGGGTCTGTTTTGGGGCCCCTGCTGTTTGTAATTTTTATAAATGATCTGGATGAGGGTATTGAGGGATGGATCAGTAAATTTGCAGATGACACTAAAGTCGGTGGAGTGGTAGATAGTGAAGAGGGGTGTTATAGTTTACAGAGTGACTTGGACAAGTTGCAGAGCTGGGCCGAGAGGTGGCAAATGGAGTTTAATGTGGAAAAGTGTGAGGTAATGCACTTTGGCAGGAACAATAAATGTGTAGAGTATAGGGCTAATGGTAGGGCTCTTAATAGTGTTGAGGAACAGAAGGATCTTGGTGTATGTGTCAATAGATCCCTGAAAGTAGGCAGTCAAGTGGATAAAGTTGTTAAGAAGGCATATGGAGTCTTAGCTTTTATTGGTAGGGGGATTGAATTTAGGAGCCGCAGCATCATGTTGCAACTGTACAAAACTCTAGTGCGGCCGCACTTGGAGTATTGTGTGCAGTTCTGGTCCCCACATTATAAGAAAGATGTGGAGGCATTGGAGAGGGTACAGAGGAGGTTTACCAGGATGTTGCCTGGTATGGAGGGCAGGTCCTATGAAGAGAGGTTGAAGGATTTGAGGTTGTTTTCGTTAGAAAGGAGGCGGCTAAGAGGGGATCTTATTGAAGCATATAAGATGATTAGAGGTTTAGATAGGGTGGACAGTGATAGCCTTTTTCCTAGGATGGAGAAAGCTAGCACGAGGGGACACAGCTTTAAATTAAGGGGTATGAGTTATAGGACGGATATCAGAGGTAGGTTCTTTACTCAAAGAGTGATTAGGGAGTGGAATGCCCTGCCTGCAGCTGTTGTAGATGCGCCAAGTTTGGTGGCGTTTAAGAGGTTAATTGATAAGTATATGGAAGAGAAGGGAATGGTTTAGTTTGGAGGGGCATTGCTTTTTATTTTGGTCGGCACAACATCGAAGGCCGAAGGGCCTGTTCTGTGCTGTAATGTTCTATGTTCTAAGTGTTGGGAATCACAAGCGTGCCATTTTGTGAAAGCTTTGTCATCAGTGAAATGGTCTGGAATTCTCCGATAAAAATCTAAGTGTCAAATTTGTGTGAAAATGGGGAAAACTTTTTCAGTGTATTTTCCAAAATGAATCTTCCACACTCCTCGTACTTCAGAAGCCATGAGCGCAATTATCATTAAAAACCAAGGGAAGAGGACCTGTTCCCATTGAAATTGGCCCAATGAGCGGGGCCCTGCGCATGCGCATGTCTTGGGGAGATCGCTAAAAAGATCCCCCAGCACTGGCCTCAACCTTCCATAGACATTGCTGGCCTCTTGCCCTCTCCTCCCCCATGAACATCGCTGGTTCCCATTCCCATTGACCCAGACATCGTTGGCCTCACCATCCCCCGGTGACCAGGACGATCATCCCCGGCCTCCCCATTTCCAGCTGATCCAGACACTGCTGTCCTGCCATCCCCCAGTGACCTGGACATTGTTGCCTCCCCATTCCTTAAACACCCTCACCACTCCCCCTCTACCCTACCCCACAATGTGTAGACATTTGCCTTACTGTTGCCTTGCACACAAATAGCACTGTGCTATCCTGCTTGACAGCATTCCCCCTTGTTGGATGAGAGCCCTGACCATTACACCCCCTGGACACAGTACCTTGTTGAATGAGAGCCAATCATCGGCCTGGGAGATAGCTGGCTAACCATCTGTTGAAACCAGGTTCCCTTTACATTTCCCACAAGGATTTTTAACTAATAAGCCCATGACTAGCCCAAAACCGACTACACCTGGACTCCCCTAACAAGCCAGAGCCATATGTAAGCTGCAATTATGGACACACAGCCAGTCATGCCAGGAAGATGGCTGCAAAGAACTCTGTCCTGAGGTTCTGCCAGGCTGAGCAGACCTGCCTGTCGGATACGGTGAAGGAGAGACGCCAGCTGCTGTTCCCCACTCAGGGCCGTCATCCAAGGGGTAGCACTGCAAAGACATAGTTGGGGGGAGATGGTAGCTGCGGTTAATGCCAGGGCTTTGACACCTCAGTCTATTGGATAGTGCCAGAAGAAACTGAACAACCTTCTTCAACAGCAAGGGGGAGTGTGCATCCCACCCTGAAACCTGCACATGTGCTGGACTAACAATGTCAAAACATCCCCAGATACCTGAAGGGCATCTAACAATAGACCCTCCCCCCCCACTCAAGAACTGCATTCCTTCCCTTCCCCTCAATCAGCACTTTCCATGGTGACCCTTTTCCTCAAAACAGTCAGTCTGGCATCTGGTATGCAAGTCAGCATCAGCTGAATCCTCTTCCTCACTCTTCTTTGAAGAAAGTGCTATGCTGCGCAAGCTGCTTTCCTGTGTCTTCATTGTTGTAGTCCTGGACCCTGAAACATTAGACCCTTTGGATGTCGGCACCCCCCCACTGCTCCTCGTGAAGAAGTTGTCCAAGACACTTTGGACAACATCTTGGAGGGAGGCCCTGGAGAATCATCCGAGGACAACGCGAGTAATTTGGCACAGTCATCAACCACTCAACCCCCCAACACAGAGACAGTGGTCATGTTAATGCTGAGCTTCTAGTTCATGACCTGGTGTGCACATCACAGCCACTGATGCACCTTGGCGGGGAGGCACTCACACCCGACGGCATGAGTACATGGATGTCTGCCAGAGGTGAGGAATCAGCTGACCCCAAGCCAGATGTCGGATTTTGTTTGTCCCAAAGCTGGTGGAGGTGCATCAGTAAACCCGGGACGCGGCAACCATGCTGCGACTGCTAGGCTGTTTAGAGGAGTTGAACAGAGTGCTATTGCAGGAGTGGTGCTGGCACAGCTTGGTAATCAGGCCAACAGTGCAAGAGTGGCATCCACAGTGGAAGATCTAGGTCAGAGATTTGGCCCAATGGATGACAGGGTCCATGCCATCCAGAGAGACAGCGGGCTACGGCCAAGGATGTTGCTGGCATCCGGAAGGCATATTGGTCTGTGGCCATGGCTATCAGGATCATGTTGAAGACGACTGATAGCCCTGGCCAGGCCTGTCACTGGTATTCAGGAGACACTGGTGGCCATGACTGCGGCCTTGACAACTTAGCTCAGTCTCAGAGGGCTAATGCTGAGGGGCTCCAGAGCCTGGCTCGCTCACAGAATGCTGGAGCGGAGGGGCTCCAAAACTTGGCACAGTCTCAGAGGGCCAGGGTTAATGGATCACGTACCATGGGGCAGACACATCTGGGCTTCCAGAACTGGCAGAGCCAGGTGATGCCGGAGCTTCAGAAGCTCAGTCCAGATACCCTGGCATTTCATGGAGTGTCGCCAGGGCCTGTGGGCACCCAGCAGGAGGAGGAAGGGCTGGAGCCTTCTATTCAGGAAACTCTGGACGTCCTGAGACCTTCCGACTCTCCCCATCCCAGAGGAATAGCACAGTGGCTGCAGACTGCAGGCTGGCCAGCAATCTATGAAGGGCCTTACCTACCCCACAGGACTAGGGCATAGCACCTGAATATCTCCAAGAAGCTCCCCACAGCAAGCAGCAAATCATCAGGTCCTGTCTCTGTAAATCGCGCCAGATTAATGTCATGCCGGAGAGGCGGGAGATGTTAATGAGAATGGAGATTGTTGTCTTGGACCTGCAAATCAGGTGGTAAGGTATGTAAATGCATGAAAATTTCCGATACACTGATTTTCAGTATGGTTCCATTAGCGCCAAAAATCTTGGGTTGGGAAACTCTATCGGGGCAGGAATGCTTGCGTGAATCGACCAATGTGATAATCTCTTGGCCTACTGCGCTAAAGTTAGCACAGCACAGCGGGATGGGAGAATCGCCCCCACGATCTTCTTTACATACAGTTAAAGTAGGAAATAGTTTTTTATCCACACTAGTTAATTGAATACAATAGAATTTGTTTTTACAGACACTGTGCAAATTGTGTTCATAGTCTGAATAGTTAAATCAAAAAGTCTTCTGTAAATGTCTGTGCAAAAGTTAGTTTTGAATGGGTCCGGTGTAACTTTACACACAGTTGCATCTGCAAATCACTTCAGGCTTCAACATATGCATTTGTTCTTTTGCATCTGCTGAACTCTTTTACAAAATACTGAACACTGTGGGGTTTATTTCAGGGAAGCAGCTCCAAAATCACAGAGGCATAGATAAATTTGAATGACAGTTAATTTCTTTGGGAGTTGTACCACAAGGAAAAGAAAAGATAATTTTACAGTTGTTTCTAACAGAAACTGTGTCCCTCATCATGGCTATTTAAGCATTTAAAACCATTAAGGATCTTGAAAAATATATCCATGATTTTTATTTGCAGTCTTGCGTTTGTTGTTCTGACATTATTATGAATCAGCCTTGTCAATTTTATTCCCCATTTTGGGAATTTTTTACTTCAACATAGGTTGTTGCCACCTTGGAAATTGTCTTTTGCCACATTGACATAATCATAGAATCCTACAGTGCAGAAAGAGGCCATTTGGCCCATCACGTCTGCACTGACTGTCTGACAGAGCTTCTTATCCAGGTCCAATCCCCATCAATCCACGTACCTACCCCGCTACTCTCCTAAACTACACATCGTGGGACACTAAGGGGAAAATTAGCATGGCCATTCCACCTAACTTGCACATCTTTGGGCAGTGGGAGGAAACCAGAGGACCCGAAGGAAACCCTCGCAGACACAAATAGAATGTGCAAACTTTACAAGTCACCCAAAGCCGGAATTGAATCTGGGTCCTTGAGGCTGTATGCAGCAGTGCTGGCCACTGTGCTACTATGCCGCTCGACAATGTAGGGAAGAAATACAATTTACTGCTAACATTTGAAAGAAAAATCTGACGAAAGGTTCAATTAATACAATTTTTCATTCTGCACCCAGGAAATGAAATTTTCATTAGTTAATGTGTTAGTAGTTGCTAAAATACCTCTGCTACCATGATTATGGGAACCCTGACTCATTAAATGTGGAATTCTATTTTAATCTTAGAATTAAACATGATTAGCAACATTATCAATTCTGTTGGTCGGACCTTCACACGTGGAGCCTTCTATACACATAGCATAAAACGAATAAACCGCTTATAAGATTGTCCAAAAATAACTTTGGTTAAATTTTGATTCTTCATTTGATTTATTATTCTCATACGTATTAACATACAGTGAAAACTATTGTTTCTTGCATGCTATACAGACAAAACATACCGTTCATGGAGAAGGAAACAAGAGAGTGCAGAATGTAGTGTTACAGTCAAAGCTAGGGCTAGAAAAAGATCAACTTATGCAAGGTCGGTCCATTCAAACGTCTGATAGCAGCAGGGAGGAAGCTGTTCTTGAGTCAGTTGATAACATGACCTCAGACTTTGGTATCTTTTTCCCGAAGGAAGAAAATGGAAGAGACAATGTCCGGGGTACATGGGATCCTTAATTATGCTGGCTACTCTGCCAAGGCAGCGGGAAGTATAGACAGAGTCAGTGGATGGGAGGCTGATTTGCATGATTGATTGGGCTACATTCATGACCTTCTGTAGTTTCTTGCAACCTTCGGCAGAGCAGGAGCCATACCAAGCTGTGATACAACCAGAAAGAATGCTTTCTATGGTGCACTTGTAAAGGTTGGTAAGAGTCATAGCTGACATGTCAAATTTCCTTAGTCTTCTGAGAAAGTAGAGGCGTTGGTGGATTTCTTTACTATAGCATTGGCATGGAGGGACCAGGACAGGTTGTTGGTAATCTAGATACCGAAAATCTTGAAGCTTTTGACTCTTTCTATTTTGTTCCCATTGATGTAGACAGCAGCACGTTCTCCTTTATGGTTCCTGTTGTCGATGATAATCTCCCTCGTTTTGTTGATATTGAGAGAGAAATTATTGTTGTCATAACAGTTCACCAGATTCTCTCTGTCATTCCAGTGCTCAGTCTTGTCATTGTTTGAGATCTAATCCGCTATGATGGTATCGTTAGCAAACTTGAAAATCGAACTGAAAAGGAATTTGGCTATACAAACATGGGTGTACAGGGAGTATAGTAGGGGGCTGAAAACACAACCTTGTGGGCCACAGATGTTGCAGATGAGTGTTGAGGAGGTGCTATTGTCTATCCTTACTGTCTGTGGTCTGTGGGCTAGGAAGTTCAGGATCCAGTCACAGAAGGAGATGCTGAGGTCCAGCCATGGAGTTTGGAGATGAGTTCCATGAGAATAATAGTATTGAAGGCTAAGCTGTTATCAATAAATAAGAATCTGACGTAAGTGTCCTTGTTATCTAGGTGTTCCAGGGTTGAGTGCAGGGACAGAGAAATGACGTCTGCTGTGGATATTTTGCAACTGTAGCGGATCCTGATAGTCCGGGAAGCTGGAATTGATTTGTGCCATGACTAACCTCTCGAAGCACTTCATAATGATGGATGGCAGAGCCACCGGCCGATAATCATTAAGGCACCTTGCTTAGTGACATCTAACTAGAAGGACAGAAAACAATTTACTACCAATCAATTGCCATGAGCCTGTTTTTTCCGCATCAGTGTATGGCTATGAGATTAGAATCCACAGGTTAGATTAAATATTGGGCTTTTATAAATTCTAAGGTGTACAGTTTTAACGATGGTCACACAAATAGTTAAAATATTTTGGCTCTGCGATTGAGTTATCGGTTTGATGTGGAGGTGCCTGCATTGGATTGAGGCGGGCAGTATAAGAAGTCTTGGAACACCAGACTTTAACCTGGTGTTATGACACTTCTTACAGTTATGGTAAGTTGTTTAAAAATACTGCTTAAGGAGACATAGAAAAGTAGCTGGTTTAAAAAGTTGTCTTTTTGGCATGCTTTTGGGTGACGGTGTATTACTTTCAACACACTTGAAATGTAAGTCATGAAAGCAGAGAGAGGAGAAGAACACACCTTGTACAGAACTTGTTTGGTGATATAATCCATCCAGGATCCTACCAAACTGTATTAACCAAACCTTTTGTGGGTTCTTTTCATTAATGTTAGCAATAAATTACTTTTCTTCCCTGTGTTGTGCCAATTTGGCAGAAAACTTAACTTTCATAGCAGCAACTCATGCTGAAGTAAAAAGTTCAAATAGCGCATTCGCTGAAAACTGGAATGAAATAGACAAGGCTGAATCATAATAAATGTCAGAACAACCAGATGTCAGACTGAAGATAAAAGTCTTGGATGTATTTATTGGGATATACAGCCCATGCTTCTTGGCTGCTATGAATGGCCTTGGAGACTCAAAACAGCATCCACGATGCATACATATATCTGGTCTGAGTTGCCCCAGATGCCACCTTGGTGAAGGCATGAGTTGGTGCACAGTGATTGTTCACTGGAAATATTCAGAAAACACCAATCACTATATCAGTATGCATGTAACGCAGCTTTAACACCAATGCTGCTATTTTCAAGCTTAATGCTATTATAATTCAAGAAGTGCTTAGTGCTTTCTAGAGTTCTTCAAAGTTTGTAAAGCCTACAGTGATGCTGTGGCAGCTGCTGAAGGTCCTAACTAGTTGACTTTTCTATTGGAGCAGCACATGGTTGGGGGTATGAGCAGAGGTGACGCAAAACAGGCAGCTGGGAAAACAGGGGTGAGAGGTAGAAGGACTCTCAGCAAAATTAGATATCGTTCAGTGTGCTAAAGGAGCTGAAACTCAAAGTAGAACAGAGTTTGAGACACTTGTGCTTCAGATTGAAATTACTGTGGTCACAGTTGTTGCCCTGCAATAAGGGATGGACAGTGTTGCCAATGGCTCTGAAGATGACTGAATTTTTCAGTATCAAGCTCCATCCATCTTGCATGTTACATAAAACTGTACCTTATTTATAATAGCCACAAAAACAAATATAAATTACATAAAATTATCTCCCTTTCCTTACATCTGGAACCAAAAGGTAGTAACGTGGTGGCACACTGCTGCCTCTCAATGCCAGGGATCCAGTTTCAATTCCAGCCTTGGGTCACTGTCTGTGTGGAGTTTGCACATTCTCCCCATGTCTGCATGGGTTTCTTCCGAGTGCCCTTGTTCCTCCCACAGTCCAAAAATGTATTCGTTAGGTTAATTGGCTAAGTTGACCCTCATGTAAGGATGATTAGGAAAGTATGCTGGCTTGTGGGAATAAGGTCTGATTGGATGGTGATCAGTGCAGACTCAATAGGGCAAATGGACTCCTTCCGCACTGTAGCGATTCTATGATTCTATAAAAAGACTGAGGTTATTACTGCTGTGGCATCCATCAAATTCTTTCATCATTGGTATTCACAATCATAATGGAAACAGTCATTTGCATGAATGAAATGTGAGTTTCCATTGCAGCACCCAGACAAGCTGTGGCTTCTGCTTGTGCGTCTCAGAGTTGGGTCTCCAAGTGAAATAATGGAGTTGGTCAGAACTTATATGCTGAATGGTTGCTCTTTGAGTTCTGTGCTAAGGCCTCCATTAAGCTTGACATTGAACACAGGCTTCCTGGCAGGCCTGGCCCATTCCCAAGCATTTCATTCTGCCTTAGTGAAAGACTTATCTGAGTCCTTGGCAGCAGAACTTATGCTGTTCTCTGGGAAGTTGTCATCTAGGTATCCTTAACTCCCCCACCATCTTTTTCAATCCCCACCCTGGCCTCAAAGTGCTTGACCTCAGTGTTTCATCATGTGCATATTCCTGTCTTTAAATTAATCTATAAATTATACACAGTATCAGTATCTGAGCTGTGACTGTGAATTTGAAATTAAGTCACATAGACCCTGATGTTACCAGCACAGCTGCCTGAGGCTTGTAAGAATGCGCCTGAGGCCAATGTGGAATGCTGTTCTGCAAGCTTGACCTGCTATGATTTTAGGGTGGCCGTGCCGGTAAAAATCAGGGCCATTATTTCTTCATCTTCCAGCTCTTTCACCTGTTGTTCTTCCACTTCCACCCAAAGTTACAATTCTTGAATAGCGAAAAGAAGCAAGGCAGAAGGGCTATGGTGAAGAGAGGTTGGGAAGCTAAAGATGCATGCATACATCACCTGGATCTTCGAAATAAAAAGAGATTGTGAGATAAAGGGGAAACAGTACAGGAGAAGAAGAATTAGGTGGAAAAATGGCATAATCTTGAATAGTTTCAGACAGAATCTTGGTCATGATTTTGGTTATGGTGAGTGTTGTCTCTTCCATGGGGGTTAGGACATGCAAAACTCACAGGCTAAGCACGTGGAGGCAAGGTGGAGCTATGCATGTTAGGCATGAGCTGTGATTATGAGCAGTTACTGGTAGGTGCAAGATGGAGGTGTCGTGAATTAAGCACTCTTTACAGCTAGTAATGCAGTTGACAACAAGTGGCATTTGAAGGCGCATCCTCTAATCTTGAACACTTGTAAGATCATTTATTTTCTTGCGGCATTGCATTCGGCTACTGAGGACTTGATTCCTGGCACTGCTCTGGTGTCTGGTCCCACAGCTTTCTGAAAGTTTTCTATGGAAGGCCTCCTGGATGCTCCTGAATAAATTATCTCTGAATTTCCTTAACCAAGGCTTCCATTTCTGCATTGGAAAATCTTGGAGACCATGCCTCGCATGTTATGCCATTATTACATCCTTTCTCAACATCAGAATGTGCTCCACAAAGATAACCCATGAGCTACTGCGCCACAATGTACCTTCCCTTTTAGAGCTGCAGGCTAGATTTGAAACGTTGCCAGTTTCTTGCAATTTTGCACCCCTTACTCAGGCACACAGCAGACCTTTAACGCGATTGCGTGTTGCAATCTTGTTAATTTGCTGGTAGCAGGTAACTGATGAATGCTTCCTACATCAGAAGCAACTGGGGTGCAGGGTAATCTTGCAATCATTCCCTACAGTCATTTTCAGAGAAAAAGGAATTTTATCCTGCATTAACTCCTAGTAAAAGTGTCTGTGTTTTAAGTCAAGCAGGGAGAAACTCATTATGCATTGTTCAGGGGAGATTTATGGCATGAGCTTACTCTGAGTCAGACCTGATCTTAACTTTCAGACAGAAGGTTAAGCTGACCAATTATCAGCGGAAAACAGACAGATGTGGAATGGCTGATTCAGAAATGATGAATGTGAATATCCCACAATCATTTCAGTTTTAATCTGATGTAGCTGTCAGTTGATGTGAGCTTCCTGGCACAGCAATGCTTTATTCATTTTTTATGAATGGAATGAAAGAAACGGGGCACTCAGTTAAATGAATGACAAGGTCACAGAGATATGTGCAAGCACGCAATTTTTCATGCACCTTCCAGTGAGTTATGTTAGCCAATTGCACAAATGCTTGCAGGACCAGAAAGTATTCATGACATCATAAGTTGCTTTAACTTTTCTGATTCAGTTATTGGATCCAGTGAAGGAATGTTGATTTGCATTAAAAGTTTTACACCTCAGTCCTACCCTTCTATTTAATCTAATAACATGATTTAATTCAGTTTATTGTAATGATCTCAAAGAGGCTCTTGAGGTAGATCTCTTAAAGTATGAGCTCCCTGATTGAGGTAATGATTGCCTGCCCAATCAGGGAGTCTTGCCAGTATATATAATGACACTCTGAATTCTGACTTTGTAGCTGAAGCACTCCTAGGAGCGGAACTGAGTTTGTGAATAAAGAGGTTCTGGTGAAAGGACACTGAGGAATTATTTCATTTCCCTGTCTCTTGTAAAAGATTTGTCAATAGTTGACCATCTACTTGAAGAGGACATGTTAGGTGGCATTTTTTTGATATTTTTCCTATGTGTCACTTTCGGTGAGAAAATGGGAAAGAATCCTGACAATGCCATTTGTGAGAAAGATTGCTGTGCATTCTGCCATTTTCAGAGAAAATAATATTTTCATGGGTTTCGCACCGAGTTTCACACGGCAGGCAGCCTGTCTCGGATTCACTCCTCCCGGTAAAACCTAATCTTGCCCAGTACTTGTTCAGTTCTAGTTGGGGGGATGGTTGTCAGAAAGAGAGCACTACTTTTCACAGTGGGAACCTTTACCAAGCCCCTGGATAGTGTTAAGCAGAGACATAACAACATGTACTTGCAATCGTGCAGACGTGCAGCAAGCAAGGTCACCAATCCCAGCTGGAAAGCTGTAGTTATGATAGTGAGTGCTAGCTCATTCCATAAGGGAATGGAACTTCAGTGCCGAAAGAAGATGAATGATTTTCTTTGTACCGCCAGGATTTCTCACTCCCAGTCATCTCACGAGTCCCCAACACTTGTCATGCCATGCTCACCCCACTCACCATGATCTCCTCCAGTAGCTGCTCTGCTCCTTACATCCCCACTCCCACTCACCTTCCACGCATGCCAGACTTCCTCACCAGATGTCCTGGCATGACTTCTCCCTGCACACTTCCCCATCTGTCTCGTTGCTGTTGCCTTCTGACTCCTTCAACAGCTCCATCTAAGTTGGTATTTTTCAGTGGGGAAGATGATCCCGATCAGACATAGAACAGAGCGCAATGCAGGAAATCCCGTCCATTGTGAACATTCTAGCCTGTTACCTTCAATGTATTGCAGGCAAGATCATGTTTTGGTTCATGCCAGTTTGCCAATAGAATCTGCATTTGCTGAGAACATGACTAAAGATCTTTGGAAACAGTCCTGGTTGCAAAACGAGGGGTGAGTTTCGCCAATTGGCATTTCCAATGGGGATCAGTGATTTAAATTTTTCTGGGCGTATAAATATTGATATGACTGATTTGCTGAGTTAGAAGTATCACCATGGTATCATCCTAAATAGTATCAATTTAAGCTATTTTCTCAGACGGTTAATTAGGATCAGGGTTTAGGCAAAGTGCTGCGGATGCTGGAAACTGGAAAAAAAAGCATCCAGACTCGTCTCTATTCTCTCTCCACAGAAGCTATCAGAACTGCTAAGTTTTTCCAGCATTTTTTGTTTCGGGTGAAGATTTATTGTTTTTGGTTTTCTTCTCCAGGTTTGCTGCAGCGTGTCAACCTTCTTACGGGATTCCCCAGATGTACACAGTTTGCCCAAGGATAGTAAACCATTCTTTGCAGGAATTAAGGTGAATTAAATCATCTACATATTTATTGTTTGGTAGTTCAAAGCTTTATGAGTAAAGAAAGAGACTTTGAATCTTTTCATCTTGCCCTCATCAGAACACATCTGAAGAATAACAATGTAAGAGGAAAACAACAGTTTATTTTGTATGAGAGAGTGAACAGTAATTGGTAGATGTGCTGCTATGGAGATCCCACCAGTTGATGGTGACTAACAGTTAACTAACAGTTGTGGGCAGCCTGATCACACAGTGGTTAGCACTATTGTTTCAGAGCGCCAGGGATCCAAGTTCAGTTCCAGCCTCAGGTCACTGTCAATGTGAAGTTTGCTCGTTCTCCCCGTGTCAACATGAGTTTCCTCTGGGTGCTCCGGTTTCCTTCCACAATTCTAAAGATGGGTTAGGTAGATTGGCCATACTAAATTGACCCTAGTATCAGGGGGATTAGCTAGGGTAAATGCATAGGATTATGGGGATAGGGCCTGGGTGGGATTGACTCAATAAGCCAAATGGCCTCCTTACGCACTGTAGGGATTCAATGATTCTACGAACTACCGAGCATTGTTTAAAGTTTAAACCAGGCAGCTTGACCACACTGCGAACCCAACCAACAATCTTAAATTGATTGTCAGCATAATTTTTAGCTCATCGAGAATTATTTAGCAAATGTTATCCATTCATAGAATCACATCTAATTTTGGGCACTGTATTTAAGCTTTGATTGAGTTGGTTGGGTATGGAATATACCTTGCCCATTAATGCACCAATCATTGGGATGTATAATTTACATATCGAGTATCATACAGGCAGTGAAATTCATATATCACATTATTCATTTTACACTGGCAAGGACCAAGGTACAGATGAAACCCAATCAATCCATGCTTTCAAAACATTAGATGTGATTTTGCGATGCTAGATGTTTTGCTAAATAATCCTCAGTGTACTAAAAATTATGTCGATGATCACTTTAAAGTTGTCAGTTGGACTTGCAGTGTGGCACATTTGCATGTACTAGAAGTTACATATATTAATACGCAAGGCACTGCTCTTTGTGGACAGAAAGAACAGACATACACATTGTGTCTGTTTGAGCTAAACAAAATAAGTGACAGCAATTTGCTTACTTATTCCTCAGGTCAATTGGTTGACCAAGCAGGGTACAAAACATGATGAGTGCAAGACAAAAAGTTTTGACACGTCTCTTTTTTTCAGCAATGATCTTTACCTTGCTAAGGAATCTGACCATCTTTTCACACTGAAGCCATAATGAAATAATTAAAGTGTTCTTTGCCAAATTTAAATTAAGGATGGAAAAGGGAGGAATTATTCTATGATACTTCATTTCCTATAAGGGCCTGTTGAAACTACAACATAATAAGGGTACAACATATTTGGGGTGCTGGGTAGATAGAGGAAGCAGGTGAAATTTTCTCATGGATATCTCAAACAGAACTAGGAATTGAGGTCTTAAGTATTGCAAAAGCTATCTATTCTCTAACTTATCAATCGTTTCCTCAAAGCTCAAAACTAACTGTAATGATCACTATAAAATGATCCAGTGAAGACTAAGAAGGCTTTTAGGAACAAGTAAAGGCCATTGGACTCAAAGAGACCAACTCATTTCAGCTTTCAATGCCCAACTCACATTTTCTCATTCTATCCTTCAATCTTCTCAGTTAAACAACATATTGAATAGGAGACTCTGTTTTTTAAATAGGGGCAATTAAAACAAGACAACTAATCTGCAGTTTGAATATTATACTCTTGGACATTTTGTTTTATCAGAGATGTCAAGTTCATTGAGAGGGAAAAGAGAAGATTTGTTCAGATTATATTGTAATGAGGGATTTTAGCTATGAGCACAAAAGAGAGCAATTGTATTTTTTAAACTATTTAAGGTTAAGAATGAAGGAAATTCAGAATGATATATCAGAATCTCTAATTGGAGGTTGGTGAGTTGGTTTAAAAAAAATTCAAGATTATCACCAAGGAATGAAGGGACTAGTTATCCCCTTAATATTAATATTTACACAGAGGCTTTGTAAACATAGAGAATTAATTTTAAAATTCTCAACCTTGTTTTCAAATTCCTCCATTGTCTCGTCTCTCCCTATCAAATGTAATTTCCTCCAGGCTCACGAGCTTCTGAGAGCTCTGTGTCTTTTGAATTCATTTTTAAAATTTGTTCATGAGATGTGGGTATCGCTGGCTGGGCCAGTATTTATTGCCCATCCCTGAGGGCTTTTAAGAATCAACCATATTGATGTGGCTGTGGAGTCACATGTAGACCAGACCAGATAAGGATAACAGATTTCCTTCCCCAGAGGAAATTAGTGAACCACATGGGCTTTCATGATAACCAACAATGATTTCATGATCATCGTTAGATTTTTAATTCCAAATTTTTGCTGAATTCACACTTCACCATTTGCTGTGGTGGGATTCAGACCCAGTCCATTATCCTGTGCCTCTGGATTTCTAGTCCAGCAACAATACCATTATGCCACTGCCTCTTGTACAGCTCCTATTATACTAGTTCCACCATTGGCAGCCAAACTTTCTGCTGTCTAAGTCCTAAATTCTAAAATTCTCCCCCTAAACTTCTCTACTCCTCTTTACTCCTTCAAGATGCTCTTTAAAACTTATGCTTTAACGAAGCTTAGTCATCTACCCTATTGTCAGTTACTCTTTTGTGGCTTTAACTTAGATTGAATTTTCTGTGATAATGTACCTTGGACGTACTGTTGCATTAAAGAAGCCACATGAATTCAGTCTGTTGGTGCTGATAAATTTGATCTCATAATTGCACTCTTGAAATGAAAATGAATAACTTTTAAAATGCGTATTTTGGAAATAATCTCTGAAGTAATTAGCTGGAAATTAATAATTAGTCCAGGAATCTGGGGATATTTATAACTGCTGTATTTAAAATGTTGAATTTTTTTTCTCACATTGCCAGAGGTTGCTTTTTGAAATCAATTTCTTTCCAACAGTTTGAACCAGCGTCTTTGCAGATCGCAGAAGATGGCAAGGAGCATTCTTTGTCGATCAAAAGCACCGTCCCTATCTCTTGTTTGGAAGATGGTCAGAGTCTAAGTAGTTGTAAAATAACATTAAAACTCACGACCAATGACACAGGTAAGACTTAAGCTTGTGAATGAATCCCGCAAATGGTACATCTGTGTATCAAGTGCTGCACACAGTAGTTAAGCAACTACTGAAACATGGCTTCTAATTTAAAATAGATCTACAAAGGCAAATAACTGGAGGCTGTATGCCCCTCATTTTTGCAACCATAAATAAATTACTTTATAGCAAGTCTTATCTGTTTATTCTCTTTGCTGTCATGTAGTTTTACTTTACGTGATTGAAATGGTTAATACATTCTCTTTGATCATTAGCTAAAATAAACAATCTGAAAAGGAAAAGCGAAACCACAAGTTTTTAAAGCAGATTTTGATTATCCATGCATTTGCATCAAATGTATTTATGCTGGACATCAGCATTTACGATTTTTAAAGCTTCTTTGCTTTCTCTGTGGACAATGTGAAAACACTTGTACATGTGAAAACTCATTTATTTTAATCCAAAACAGAAGTTCAGCCACTACTTCAGGATTAATGTATCTAAAGGTGGCATAAAAATAATGTAATACTTCACAGCATGCAACCTCTACTTCTCTGATAACAGCAAAGTAAGTGAAACACTATCTGCACTGGTTTAGGAATTACGACATGCAAATGTTTAACACGTCCTTGGAAATCTCTGAGATCTGCTGGTTTGAAATAAACAGGCTGAGCAATTTGTTAAAATAATGGACAGTGGGAATTTCATATGAAGCATTCACAAATGATAATTGCACAGGCTAATTTCCAGGCTGTGTCTTTTAAGGACCTTGGGTACTGTAGCTTTGTTTGAACAAGACAGTGGGTAATCTCTCCCCATCCCCCACTCATTGTTTTATTGAAACAATCCACTCAGGAGCAGTTCCTTTAATCTGGCACAATGTTCTTTGTTGTTCCTTTTCTCCCTCCAGCCATGGTTTATGTGCAGAGCCACTAATGACAGTGAACAGTGGAAACCTGATTGCCCTTTTCTAAATTATAACATTGACACAAGAGTCAATTAAAGAACACTTAAATGCAACAAAACCAGGCCTTAAGTGTTACATGTTACAAAGGGGTTTTTTTTTTGTAAATCGCTTAGGCAGATGCAGTATTGGAATTAGTTTATCGAAATTTAGGATTTTTCATGATAAAATGATAATGCTTGTTTCCACAGTTTGACTTGTGCCACACACAACGAGAAGCCATTAAAGTTTGAGATCTGAAAGCTAAGCTTGCATGGTATTTCTCGAGAGAGCAGGCACATCAGTTCTCATTTGCAGGCAAGAAACATTGACAGCTGTGATCATCTGGTGGACAACACCATTTAATTTGTGCCAGCAAATGAGCACAAGCATTATTGCCTTAAAAACAGAAAATATCATTGACTTAAAGGGACAGATTGGCAGTAGGCACTCTCTACATTGCAGCCAGAAACAGCAAACTCCAATAATCCCTGTTCCTGGGCCATATTGATATCCATCGCAACAAATTTATTCTTCTTTCAAAGTCAAAATTAAAAATAAATTCCTCAGCTTAATGTTTTGCAATCACATCTGTTGACATCTAACTTTAACAGCCCCGTTCCTCTAAACACAATGCAGAATCCAAAATATATTAGTAACATTGCATTGTGATTGCCAACTCCAGCTGAGTAAGCATCTAAACCAAGCATGCAATCCAACTGTATCAAACCACATCTAATTCACTGCCACTGTGTAGAAATCCAGATCCAATCACGGAAATTATATTTAAAACTTAAAACTGATCTTAATTTCTACTTTTAGCATCCAGAGATATGATAAATATAATAAGCGACCTATCAAACTTTTGCGTTTTGAAAGACTGAGCACTTTCCATGCAATGATTTTGAACAGTTGTTCTGTTATGGCTGCAATTGAATTGCTCAATGCTTGATTACCTAGGCTGCAAAACAAAGGTTAAACTGCAGTGTACACAAATCTGGTTGGGCCAACAATTATCCATGCATAAAACGTCTTGGCAGTTAATGCTGCTGGCTCACCTCCCAAATAAAACAGCCGGGAAGCAGTGGAAAAGTTGAGTGCCTCGGGAACACCTGTTGAGCCCAAAGTAAACACGGTTGGGCGGGGCTGAGGACATTTATGCTTTGGGAGAGGGAGAGGGACTGTTGGTAGATCTAAACTTCCTTTTTGGGATCTGGTGGAGCGCTTAAGCTTATCCTCGTTCCAAGAAAGGAATCATTAAAAAGCTGGGTTTCTAGTGACTGC
The DNA here is from genome assembly GCA_024679065.1 of Sphyrna mokarran. Lineage (NCBI taxonomy): Eukaryota > Metazoa > Chordata > Chondrichthyes > Carcharhiniformes > Carcharhinidae > Sphyrna > Sphyrna mokarran. The sequence goes on along the minus strand of JAGIQG010000011.1, from coordinate 68,003,783 downwards.
GACAAATTTCTCGCAGTGTTCTGTAGTTGCTGTCCGACACTTGGATGGCAACAAAATTTAAAGGCAGAGAAAAGGAATCTGCATTCATAGAGAACCTTTTGCAGCATCCTTTTTTAAAATTTTCTTCATGGGATCTGGGTGTCTCTTGCTGAGTAAGAATCTGGCAACACCAATTTTAAATCCAACCGATTTATTTGATAGTAAATCTGCGAGCTTTTGACTTTTCATCTTCGTCAGGCAAATGCAGTGTTCTGGTCTGCAATAGCACACATATCAGCACAGACAGTCACAGATTGCTGATTAGAATGCAAATCCTTATACCTAACCTGCTATTCAAGTGTTAAAGTGGCTAAAGTGAGTGAACTTGGTTAGAGAGATGTGTATTGTCTCCAGACAGCACAGTAAGTGAGGTTTTTTGCTAACCCAGGCAAGTCATGGGGGTTACAGATAGTGTGACATGAAGCCAAGATTCCTGTTAAGACCGTCCTCGTGTGCAGAACTTGGCTGTCAGTCTCTGCTCAGCGACTCTGCACTGTCGTGTGTCATGAAGGCCCCCTTGAAGAACATTTACCTGAAGGTCGGAGGCCGAACACAGGACACAGTGGACAGAGTACCCTTTGTTGTCCAGTACTTCCCCGGAGCGAAGAAGCTACGACATCTTCTCCAGAGTCTTCAACATATCATTGATGACGATGAACATCTCGCTAGGGCCATCCCCACCCCCCGTACTTCTTGCTTTCAGACAACCGCACAATCTCAAACAGATCATTGTTCGCAGCAAACTACCCAACCTTCAGGAGAACAGTGACCGCAATACCACACAACCCTGCCACAGCAACCTCTGCAACACATGCCGGATCAAAGACATGGACGACATCATCAAACGTGTGAATACCATTCACCAGGTACACGGTACATACTCTTGCAACTCGATCAATGTTGTCTATCTGATACGTTGCAGGAAAGGATGTCCTGAAGCATGGTATATTGGGGAGATCATGCAGACGCTACGACAGCGGATGAATGAACATCGGTCAACAATCACAAGGCAAAACAGTTCCCTTCCTGTGGGCGAACACTTCAGCAATCACAGGCATTTGGCCTCCGACCTTCGGGTAAATGCTCTTCAAGAGGGCCTTCATGACACACGACAGCGCAGAGTCGCTGAGCAGAGACTGACAGCCAAGTTCCGCACACATGAGGACAGTCTTAACAGGAATCTTGGCTTCATATCATACTATCTGTAACCCCCATGATTTGCCTGGGTTAGCAAAAAACCTTACTTACTGTGCTGTCTGGAGAAAATACACATCTCTCTAATCAATGCTTCACTCACTTTAGCCACTTTAACACTTGAATAGCAGGTTAGGTATAAGGATTCGCATTCTAATCAGCAATCTGTGGCTGTCTGTGCTGATATGTGTGCTATTGCAGACCAGAACACTGCATTTGCCTGACGAAGATGAAAAGTCGAAAGCTCGCAGATTTACTATCAAATAAATCGGTTGGATTTAAAATTGGTGTTGCCAGATTCTTACTGAGTTTACCCCAGTCCAACGCCGGCATCTCTACATCATGTCTCTTTCTGGCCAGCATTTTTGCCCATCCCTGAGAGCATTTTAAGAGTCAACAACAGCTGGAAGCATATATAGGCCAGACCGTGTAAGGATGGCACATTTCCTTCCCTGAAGGACATTAGTGAATCAGATGGGTTTTTATGACAATTGGGAATAGTTTCATGGTGATCATTAGACTTGTAGTTCCAGATTTTTTTATTGAATTTAGTTTTCACTGTCTGCCATGGTGGGATTCGAACACGGGTCCCCAGGGCATTACCCTGGGATTACTAGTCCATTGACAATGCCACAACACCAACATCTCCTAAAACACCAACAAAATAATTATGGGCAAGAATTTAGGGTCCTGGCGAGGCACGTTTGTGATTCATCATCCAGCACCATAACCATTCAAGTCTTGGCCTTTAAGGCTGAATATTATTCCTTTATTAGTTCTCATTCATCCCATGCATGGTGCTGAGTGATGGAAAATGGTTCCATTCAATGACATTTGAACTGTATGCAAGAGTGTTTGATTTGGATGACGATGAGGATGTTACTTTGGTCTTCAAAGCGGCTGCCAAAGGTGACATTTTTGAGTTTTTTTTTTGCTCAAGTGACAACTCAGGCAGGGAAAACAGAATGTAGGCAGTCGACTGCACTGCTGACATTTCCTACTGTAGTGTTAAACACTTAGGCAAAAGAAAATGAAGGAGGCAGGCCCTACAATGTCATACTACTGGAATGGGCTGGAGAAGACACCACCCTGCCAGCAACTTTAAGGGCGACCCATTGTCAGAACGATAAAAATAGATAAAAGGAACCTTGCTCCCACCATTCTGCGCCTCCTCCACTCACCCTCTTCTCCCGCATAAAGCCCATTTGCCTCCTACCCACATGGGCATGAAACCTCCGACACTTCCCCAAGCTGACAGTGCCTGGGGCAGTGCTTGAGGGGGGCAGTGCTTGAGGGAGGCAATGCCAGGGCTATTACTGGAACAGTGTACTGCCTGGGTATGATCCCCTCTTCTGTACTCACTTTGCCATGGCCTGATTCTTTTTGCCCATTCCATGTTTATAAAAATCCGTGCTGACCTGATGTCATGCCACCTGGTGAGGGAGACTTCTTATCTGGGGGGAGGTTGCTGTGAGGAGGCCTGCCACATATATTAAAATATATTGTAGAACGTAGAACCCTACAGCACAAATAGCCCCTTTGGCCCACAAGTTGTGTTGATCATATCTCTACCTACCAGGCCTATTTGTAACCCTCAATCCCATTATATCCCATGTACTCATCCAGAAATCTCTTAAAAGACCTCAACGAGTTCACATCCATTACCACCGATGGCAGCCAATTCCATTACCCACTGAGTGAAAAACTTATCCCTGACATCTCCTCTGTACCTACTCCCCAGCATCTTAAATCTGTGTCCTCTCGTAGCAACCATTTCAGCCCCGGGAAATAGCCTCCGAGAATCCACCCTATCTATGTCTCTCAACATCTTATAAACCTCTGTCAGGTCACCTTTCATCCTTCGTCTCTCCAGGGAGAAAAGACTGAGGTCCCTCAACCTATTATCATCAGGCACCCAATCCAGGCGACATCCTTCTAAATTTCCTCTGCACCCTTTCAATAGCTTCTCCATCCTTGTTGTAGTGAAGTGACCAGAACTGTGCACAGTACTCCAAGTGGGGTCTGACAAGGGGTCTTGTAATATAATTATAATTTCGCGTATATATGTATTAACTCCATTAAATCACTGTTGGAGCCAAGGATAGTCTTACAGGGAAATCTTGCCAGTGAGTCTCCCACTCAATTCTCTGCCATTCCTGATTGCCAGAAACTGGGATGGAAAATCCCCCCCACTCGTGTTGCTTGTCAGAATCCCTCTGTGAATTCCCAATCAATAGGGATATCTTCACAATACTGTGCAAATGTGTCTTAGGATTCAGAGCAAGGATTGGCTTTATGTGATAGATGCTTTTGAGGACTGTAATAGTACAGAAATGATGCTCCAGCACTTTTCCTCTGTGCTTATCAGTATCTGTGAAGGAATTAAGTTGTCATTGACTGCTGTGTCAAAGCTGATGAGGCCTTACCCCTCCCAGATGCCAAGACAATGCAAGATGTAAAATTGACAGGATTTTGATGAGTGCAGAGTAATGAATATTTGTCAATAATCATGCAATACTGAACCATTCTCTGTACAATGCAAACATTACTCGCAGGTTCATGTCTATACTGTCGTGTGAGAGATTACTGTAGCCTTATGTTCGATGGCATTCTGCAGATTATTATCAAGATGCAACCTCTGCATTATTCATGAATGAGAACTGACATTTGGAGAGGTTGTACCCTCCAGATAGAGTTCCATTTTTAGACGGTCAAGCACTAAGCACCTTCAGACCTTTGTTTTAGAACCGCCTTGCTAAACTACTGCCATACTGGCATGAGTGCATCGATGTATGCAAGAGTATTTCTACCTCTGAGAGCTGTTATGGCCACTAACATTTTCACATCATTGTTGAAAGGACTGCACTATGTGTTGTGGTACTTAAGGATGAGTGTGAGTGAAGTGCTTATCCCGTTACACAGCTGCCACGTGCTCCCTAGGAGACTACACTTTCCAAGGATGTCTCCATCATTAGAGTTGAAGATGACATATGCTTCCTTCATGATTATTTTGAGATTGATGATATTTCATCAGATGGTGAAGGTGACAAGGAAGCTCTCATTGACTCTGCTGCATTGAAACTTGAGGAGAGCTGTGCTTGTGTCAACTTGACTTCACTTTACTCCTCTTGGAATCTTGTAGCTATGAGATTGTCAAGAACATGTCTTCCCTGTTTTGTGTGTGTATGCGTGCGTGCTCAGTAGCATCTTCATGTTTACACTGATTTCAAATTCAACCCTTTCAACTTCCTGCTGCCCTGTATTGCCTTCATCTATCTCTTTGCAATGCTAAGTTGTACAGAACACAACAATTAGAGATAATGGGGGAGACAGATTGTGGTGTGTACTGGAGAACCGTATAAATCAGTACAAACATCTGAAATGTATCTCTAAGAAGCCATTAGGGAATTTATGGCTGAATGTGCAGCATTGTATTTCTTTCAACTTGCATTCTTGGGGACTGCAGAAAGGCTTAATTAGCCATGTCTTTTGGGGAAGGGGATGGTAACCCCTTATCACTGAGGAACCAAAGTTTTATGAAGCAAAACTTCAGAACAATGATCTGTGATATCTGTAAGTGATTCAACATTAAAGTGTGGTGGGAGCTCATTGGGCACCTGGCATGAACATTCATGATTTGCTTTTGATGGTCACAGATTATCTGGATGTTTAGAGAGGTAAATCCCTTTTGATTAATAAATCTCACAGGCTGTTGCCAGGGAGTTCTCAAGGCCACGTGTGCAGTCGATAGCGCCCTACACTTATAGTAAGCCTGTGATCGCAGTGCATCCCACAGCTGTGGCATTCTGGCTTCCTTCATCCATGCAGAACTGCGCGCAATAATGAGCTTTATTGAAAAGGGCATCCATCACCTCCCTCATGCATAGAACACTGGAAGAATCTGCTGGCAAAACATTGAGTTTGATGGTGACCTTAAGAGAAACCAGTATTAGATGCCCCCCTGGTCAGTGACGTGTGGGATTCTCATTGAGAATGTGGCAAATATGAACTACCACATTTCAAGACAAGTGAAGATGTCTGTGGCACTCTCTTTCATTCATCTCCATCTACAACCCCCTGTAGACTGCTGGTTATGCCAAATGTCTTTGTGGATTTTATCCCTTCATATTAGCATGTGGATTTTACTGGGATCCCACTGGCTGCTGATCCTGAGAGTGCCAGTCTGTTCTGAGCTGTGCCAATTGGTGATGGCTCTCCTCCTCATTTGCATCAAAGCTATCAAGAAGGCCATGTTGTCTGCAGCCTACAATCTCAACTCTTCTTTGTTCCTGTGAGCTGATACAAGTGAGCAATCAATGGCAGTTCTGATGGATGGTTTAGCTCCATCTAAAAGGCAGTTATGTATTCTCCAGCCCTTAGCTTTCCCCTGATCTGCACATTATATACACTAAGGCCATCCCTTCCAGGATGCTATCACCTTAGTGGACAGATAGGTGGCTGATCTTTCCCCTCAGATATGAATGCACATTCACAATGAGTTTATTCATTACGTGCAAAAGTTTCAAGCCCTGGGTGGCACAGCCAATTTTGCATTGATTTTCCTCCAATGCCCTGTACAATAATTATGGATAAGCAGTCTTTGCACTTCTGTCCCAACTGCAAATATGTTGACTTAAGTGTCATGCCTGGTACAATAGGAAGATGAAGGTTTGTAGGGCACAAGCTGCCTCTGTGTAGCAGACATGGCTATTGATTATTGGAAACTGCATCCACTCTGAAATGCCTCTAGTTATGATGATGGGGACCAATCCCTGGAATTATATACAGAAATATTAGACTTCAAAAAAGAGCTAACTTTTATATTTCACAAATGAACAAGACCCCAGCCACTAACTGGAATGGCTCTGGGGGTTCCCTCAGGAAGTGGCACTCCTTTCTGTGGTTGTAGACAAGGTCATTCTAAAATAATCCAAAAGCTGATTACTACTTCTGGTAAAGACAAAGGAATGTAATGAGTAGCTTATCCAAAGGCCCTGGAAACAATTACTTGGATCAACTAGTGAACTCTAGTTCAAACACATAAAGGGTAGGAGTTAAAAGATAACTGAGAGAGTTGCCCAGTGTCTGTCTATCTTTCTGTTAGTGTGTGCGTGCATGTGCATGTGTGTGCGTGTACATGTGTGTTTGAAGGTGATACAGTAAATGAGGCAGAGCTTCTACAAAATAGCTAGCATTTGCAGGAATATTTAAAACTCCCTCTCTCTAACTGTGAACTGTAGAAGGGTCACAGCTGGGGAAAAAAAGTGAAATCCCTCGACTGAACTACAGAATGCCTGAACTGAAAAATCAACTCCTGGAATCAACCTGTATTGGCCACAATATAGCATCACCCAATCCTCACAAGGACTGTTCTGTCTTACTTATCATTTATATGTTGGACTTGCTTCGAATCCATACGAATGTAAATACTTCTTAGTAGGTAATAAACTTAGCATATCTTAACTCAAGAAAGTCTGGCTAAATTTCTCTTTAACAATAGCAATTAGGTCTAGAAAGGATAGAGCAAAAGGGAACCTTGTAAGATTAAACATTTGTGGCTACCAGCAGAGGGTGGGTTGAATAAAGAAATCGAGCCAGTCACCCTCCCCACCTGCATGACTTTGGGGATTTCCCAGTTGGAGAGGAACAAATCAAAAAGTCTTTCCTGGATTAGCAACTTTTAGGGAACCTCACCTCAGGCTGGTCATAATATGTTGTATGGATTAGGTGCGAGTTAAGACTATTTGTGGCACAGTTCTTAAACAAAGGATTGTTGCATGAGGGCTTACCATTAGATAAGGAGCTAAGACCATTCATTCTGTACGAGAGCTGTGAGTCCAGCACTCAACTGAACCATGCTGTCCATGGTTTCAGCAAGGCATTTATAAGATGCCCCTTCAATTAGTCCAAAACAGCAATGCACAATCCTTGCTACATTATCATTGATCTTTGAAGGCAAACATAGTGCTGATTACATTTGTGAGTGCAGCCAACTTCCTATCTCCACCCATTACCCAACAATTTCTTCTTCTCATCCTTCTCCATAGTCACCACTGTCTTATCTGCATTCTTCCTGTCATTATCCAGCCCCCCCAGTACTTTTGACCCCATCATTATCCATGTTGATAATCCTGTCCTCTTCCACAAACCCTTTAATGTTGATGTCTCCATGCCTTTTGTTGAACCATCCTTCTGGAGGCCACTTGCACCCTGAATTTCTGGCACTCTACCTCCATGAGACCATTGGATATTCCACCATGGCTTTTCAACTACCAGGATTCAGACTGAGATGACGCCCCTGACTGTGACAGTGCCATCTGCCTCATGGTGCCATGCCTCTAAACCCCAGGAACCAATCCCTTAGGTGACTGACCATGTTCTGCATAACATGCTGCATACTTCCATCACTGCCAATAAGAGCATTGCGCTGCCCAAGACTGGGATCAAGACTTGTGCCATCTAATGTAACCTACAAAACCCCAGAAAACTCTGTTCAAAATGCCCTGACACCATGCCCAGAGCCCTGGGATAGTCTGTTCAATATGCCCCAGGCACCATGCCCACAGTCTCTTAAAACTCTTTCCCCAGGACATTCTTTCACTACTCCACTCTGTTCCACCATCTCCCACTCATTCTCCCTCTACCTTCCCTCTCCCTATTGATATAGCCTCTCATGCCCAACTTTGGAAAAGATTGTGATTTAAGCATCTGAAATCACGAAGCCTCACTCTTAAGGGTAGGCGAAAGAAGTGATAACGTATCACAAGTTATTGTTGAACTGAACATAGAACATAGAATGTTACAGCGCAGTACAGGCCCTTCGGCCCTCGATGTTGCGCCGACCAGTGGAACGAATCTAATGACCCTCTAACCTAAACTATTCCAATGTTATCCATATGCCTATCCACTGACCATTTGAACGCCCTTAAAGTTGGCAAGTCTCGAGTTGGTGACACCTGAAGGTGTCCAGGTGCACATCATTTATGTATGGTCAGAAACAGACCCATCTGCTGGTGGAATGCTTAACTTGGAGAGAGAACACAATTCTGGCCAGTTCACCTTTTAATGAGCATTCGTGGGGTACAAATGAGATCAGCGGGAAACCTAACCCACCTTTAACCTGTCATCGAAGTCAGATAAACAGCATTCCAAACTCATTTCCCACTGGCAAGAAACTTTCTTTTGGCATTGTGCCAAGTTGTGTACCCCAGCCTGGTTTCCGCCCTTGGCAGGAATGGAAAATTCCATCCATTGTGATCACAACGCCTATGAAATTTAAAATGTATTGGACTTCAGGGACAGTTACTGTGTTAGTAATTCCCTGTTTTTTTTAATCAGCGCTTAACATCAGCTCTTATTGTTATTGGCTGTTTATATGTTGTTATATTCAGCCACCATCTGTGTGTATATGACAAAAAGGAGCACAAATTTACACCAGGAAGAGAGCTCCCTTTCTTTACTAAATTAGAATGTCATGTGTTTTGGAAGAGAAAATCTTGGAAAAGTAAGAAAGAAAATTGCGGAATAAGTTTTGCCACATCCTGCTTCAAATGTTGAAATGACTTGAATTAAATATTTGTCACATCTTCAACACCTACGTTTTCTGTCTGTGAAATCAAATTCGCGTCTGTTTGGCGTCTTTCAAAAATTCCATTTGTTGTTCTGTTTTCAGACAGTCTGGGATCCGCAACCCTGAATGTAGCCCTCTCCTCATGCCATGTGGATTTAGTACAGACACCTTGTATGACTGGCAGCTGCGCAAGAAGCTCTCTGTCTCTGGTGGCTGTGACAGATTTTGCCCGAGATGGAAATCGTGTCAGCAGTATTAAGATTGAGCCTATTAAATCCAACAATCTCCTGTGGCGGGGTTACTCTCCAAAGGATGTAAAGGTCAGTCTCAAAGAAAACCGTTTTTAGTAGCTTGAACAGATCATTCTGTATTTCAGTCTCAGTAGTCATGAACATTGGCATCAGGAATTAGCACATGAAATTGTGTATCATATGCTAAATTGGAACTGCTGCATTTCCCATTAAAACAACTGGAAAGCTTAATTTACTGGCAATTCAGATAACTTGCAATTCCAGAGATATATTAAACCTTGGCCCTTTGGTCTTACTGTCAGACAGAATCAGAGAATGTTACACACGGAATTAGAGCGTTAGGTTAATGCTTCAGCTCTGATGAAAAGTCATTCAGACCTGGAACTCTCTTCTCTCTCCACAGGTGCTGTCAGATCTGCTGAGAGATTCCAGCATTTTCTGTTTTTATATTAGGTTAATGTTGATGTTTTTCTCCACATGAGCTGCTTAATCTGATTGTCTGATTTTGTCCGTGCTGTAAGGGATTGTATGGTGACAAAGTTCTTAGCACTGCTGCCTCATAGCGCCAGGGACCCAGATTTGATTCCTAGCTTGGGTCACTGACTGTATGGAACCTGCATGTTCTCCCCGTGTTTGCATGGATTTTCTCCAGGTGCTCCAGTTTCCTCCCACAGTCTGAAAGATGTGCTATTTAGGTACATTGGCCATGCGCAATTCTCCTTCAGTGTACTCGAACAGGTGCCTGAGTGTGGCAATTAGGGGATTTTCACAGTAACTCCATTGCAATGTTAATGTAATCCTACCTGTGACACTAATATTTAAACTTACACTTAAGTATTTTAACTACCCTCTTGTAATATAAGAACAGAAGAACATAAGAACTAGAAACAGCAGTTGACCATCTAGCCCCTCGACCCTGCTAAGATCATGGCTGATCTTTTTGTGGATTCAGTTCCACTTACCCACCTACTCACTATAACCCTTAATTCCTTTACTGTTCAAAAATGTATGTATCCTTGCCTTAAAAACATGCAATGAGGTTGCCTCAACTGCTTCACTGGGCAGAGAATTCCACAGATTCACAACACTTTGTGTGAAGAAGTTCCTCCTCAATTCAGTCCTAAATCTGCTTCCCCTTATTTTGAGGCTATGCCTCCGAGTTCTATTTTCACTTGCCAGTGGAAACAACTTGCCTGCTTCCATCTTACCTATTCCCTTCGTAATCTTATATGTTTCTATAAGATTTCCCTTCATTCTTCTGAATTCCAATAAGTATAGCCTTAATCTACTCAGTCCCTCCTCATAAGCCAACTCTCTCTCAACTCTGGAATCAACCTAGTGAATCTCCTCTGCACCCTTTCCAGTATCAGTATATCCTTTCTCAAATAAGGAGATCAAAACTGTACACAGTATTCCAGGTACAGCTACAACATAATCTCGCTGTTTTTAAACTCCATCCCTCTAGCAATGAAGGACAAAATTCCTTTTGCCTTCTTAATTATCTGCTGCACCTGCAAATCAACTCCTTGAGGCCACCCAGGTCCCTCTGCACAGCAGCATGCTGCAATTTTTTACCATTTAAATAATAGTCCATTTTGCTGTTATTCCTACCAAAATGGATGATTTCACATTTATCAACATTGTACGCCATCTGCTAGATCCTCACCCACTCACTTAGATTATCTATATCCTTTTGCAGACTTTCAGCGTCCTCTGCATACTTTGTTCTCCCACCCATTCACCCATCATTTGTGAATTTTCACACGACACTTGGTCCCCAACTCCAAATCATCTATGTAAATCGTAAACAATTGTGGTCCCAACACTGATCCCTGAGACACACCACTAGTCATTGATTGCCAATCAGAAAAACACCCATTTATCCCCACTCTTTGCTTTCTGTTAGTCAACCAATCTTCTATCAATGCTAATACATTACCTGTAACAGTATGCAACTTTAACTTATGTAGCAGTCTTTAGCGCGGCACCTTGTCAAATGCTCTCTGGAATTCTAGATACACCAAATCCATAGGTTCCCCATTGTCCACTGCATATGTACTATTCTCAAAGAATTCCACCAGATTAGTCAAACATGACCTGCCCTTCGTGGACCCGTGCTGTGTCTTACCATTGGGACAATTTTTATCCAGATGTCTCGCTTTTTCTTCCTTGATGATAGATTCAAGCATTTTCCCGATTACAGAAGCTAACTGGCCTATAAATTACCTACCTTTTGCCTACTTTTTTTAAACAGTTGTGTCACATTTGCTGTTTTCCAATCTAAGGGAACCACCCCAGAGTCCAGCAAATTTTGCCAAATTTACTAGTGCATTTGCTATTTCTTCTGCCATCTCTTTTAGTACCCTGAATATACCCTGTATGTTTTTTTTTTATTTTTCCCGGTTCTCATCCTGCATTTAAACACCAGACAGAAAAATCATGTTGTGCCAAGGAGTCAGGCAGCATTATGGGCCCCTACTTGGGTTGGACCATGAAGGATGCCATGCAATCTGTCCGGGGGATTCAACATGTGCATAGAACCCACACCATGCAAAGAGATTTCTATCCCAATATAATTTTATCAATCTCAGATTGACTTAATTGTCCTATTCATCACAGGAATGCCTGTCTTTAATAGACCCCATTCTTCCTGAACCACAATTACCATTGCCTTCTGTTTCTTGTTTAATTAATTCATATAGCTAATCCATGGTGACATTGGCCAGTTTTACATTTCATTTAATTTTGAAATAGTCCTGTTATTATCTTATTCCTTTCCTGTTTTGTTGATGTTAATTATGTTGTGGTCAATGTTTCCCAAGTGCTGCTTCTTGCAGACCAACCAACTGTTTAATTCTCAAGAGTTAGGACAGTGTTTCCTTCTATGTCTGAACCATAACATGTCCATTGTCCTTTCTCAATCCACTCAATTTTCTTATTGCAAACAGTTTAATAGTAATTCAATCCCTGAGCTCTTTTGTAATTTGGATGTAAGTTTCTTGCTCAATATTTTTTCTACTGTTTGGCAGTCTATATCTATTTCTAGTAATGTGACCAACCCCTTTGCTATTTTTTAACTGAATTGAAAGGGATTAAGTTTGGGTCAATTTTCTGTTTATAAATATTTATGCTCTGGTGTTTCAGTATTATTCAATTAATTAATGCTGCCGTTCCCATGCCCACAATAAAAATTCAATACCTCAAAATATTTAGAACATAGAACATAGAACAATACAGCACAGAACAGGCCCTTCGGCCTTCGATGTTGTGCCGACCAAAATAAAAAGCAATGCCCCTCCTAACTAAACCATTCCCTTCTCATCCATATACTTATCAACTAACCTCTTAAACGCCACCAAACTTGGCGCATCTACAACAGCTGCAGGCAGGGCATTCCACTCCCTAATCACTCTTTGAGTAAAGAACCTACCTCTGATATCCGTCCTATAACTCATACCCCTTAATTTAAAGCTGTGTCCCCTCGTGCTAGCTTTCTCCATCCTAGGAAAAAGGCTATCACTGTCCACCCTATCTAAACCTCTAATCATCTTATATGCTTCAATAAGATCCCCTCTTAGCCGCCTCCTTTCTAACGAAAACAACCTCAAATCCTTCAACCTCTCTTCATAGGACCTGCCCTCCATACCAGGCAACATCCTGGTAAACCTCCTCTGTACCCTCTCCAATGCCTCCACATCTTTCTTATAATGTGGCGACCAGAACTGCACACAATACTCCAAGTGCGGCCGCACTAGAGTTTTGTACAGTTGCAACATGATGCTGCGGCTCCTAAATTCAATCCCCCTACCAATAAAAGCTAAGACTCCATATGCCTTCTTAACAACTTTATCCACTTGACTGCCTACTTTCAGGGATCTATTGACACATACACCAAGATCCTTCTGTTCCTCAACACTATTAAGAGCCCTACCATTAGCCCTATACTCTACACATTTATTGTTCCTGCCAAAGTGCATTACCTCACACTTTTCCACATTAAACTCCATTTGCCACCTCTCGGCCCAGCTCTGCAACTTGTCCAAGTCACTCTGTAAACTAAAACACCCCTCTTCACTATCTACCACACCACCAACTTTAGTATCATCTGCAAATTTACTGATCCATCCCTCAATACCCTCATCCAGATCATTTATAAAAATTACAAACAGCAGGGGCCCCAAAACAGACCCCTGAGGCACACCACTCGTCACCGAACTTTGGTCACCCCCATGGTGATCAAACCCCCCCAGGAGGCAGGTACCCCTGACAGATACCCCCGGGAACCCCCCCAATGCCCATGATCAGATCCTCCTCCCTGGGAGGCAGGCACCCCACCTCAGCAGAGCACGCCCCCAACCTACCTGGAGATGCCGACATTGGACAGTAAGAAGTCTCACAACACCAGGTTGAAGTCCTGTTGGAGTTTAACCTGGTGTTGTGAGACTTCTTGCTGCATTCATTGGACAGCCTGCAGCACCTTCCTGGCCTTCCACCAGTGTCTGCCGGAGGAGGGGGAGGGCTCAGATGGATCTCTGGTTGGAGGGGTGTAGTGGAGATCCTCCCAAGTCCATCCTCCCCCATCCTCCACCATCTCCAACAGGACTTCAACCTGGTGTTGTGAAACTTCTTACTGTGTTCACCGCAGTCCAACACTGGTATCTCCACATCAACGAGTGCAGGTAAGAAGAACAGTAGAGGGACAACAGCAGGTAGGTTGGGAGTGTGCTCACTGGGAGGGGAGGAGTGGTGGGTGGGGAAGGGGGGGCACTGCCTCCCAGGTAGGGTCTGATCACAGAGGATGGGGGGAAGGCTGCCTCCCAGGAGGTCTGATCGTGGGGGGGATCTGCCTCCCGGGGGGGGTCTGATTGCAGGAGGAGGGGGGCTGTCTCCCGGGGCGAGGTGTGCTTGGAGGGGTTGGGCTGCCTCCCAGTGGGTGTCTCCCGGTGGGTCTGCTTGGGGAGGGGGTGGTGGCTGCCTCTTGTGGGGGGAGAGGTGGGGAGGAGGTTCTGATCACAGGTCATCCCAACCCCCTCCCCTTTGGATTGGTGCCTTTGGAATCGTTGATGTGACAGTGTAGGGAACTTTAATCAGCATTGGCTCACAGGCAGCAGTCTTGCCCCTGAGCCATAGGTTGTGTTTTTGAGTCCTAAGCACTTGCTGATCAATGCGGGCTCTGATTTCCATGGCCACGTTAACTGTAATGGCTGTTAAATCTTAAAGGAGGCTACAAACAGGATTTGCACCCGCGAGATTTCAGAACACTGTCTAGAGAGTGTTTACTGTGAGCAGAAAATCCCACAGGAGACCAATACCGAGAATCTTGCCGGTGAAATTGCAGGATGCGATTGTCCTCACCCCCTGCCATTGACATAATGAGGTTCCTACCCAGGAAGAAGTCTCATTAGATTTCAACAGGTTTATTTGGAATCATGAGCTTTTGGAGTGCTGTTCCTTCATCAGGTGAGTCACCTGCTCCAAAAGCTCTTGATTCCAAATAAACCTGCTTGGACTTTAACCTGGTTTTGCGAGACTTCTTGCTGTGCCCATTCTTGTCCAAATCTCCACATCATTCCCAGCCAGGAAAATTGGGCACCTCAATTAAATACATTTCCATCTTTTCAGTGGGCTTCCCCTGCTATATCTTCACATTGGGATCTCCCTTGTGCCGAAGAGACTTACAACAGTTTTTAAAAATGGTAAGGCAGGTGAAGGGAACCTGCTAGGGGCACATAAGCAGTACAGCCCACAGGTGGGACATATCTAGGCAGTATTCTGGTGGTATCCCCTGACACTACCTGGCACTGAATCTGGTGGTGGAGGCAGTCCAAGGGGACAGTACACAGGTTGCCCATGTGCTTATATGGGGGTTCCTTTTTTCTTTTTTAACCAGAAACTAGGGCATCCTTTCTGAACAATATGGCGAGAAAAGCCGACTGTGTGGCCAATAAGCTGCTTTTTTGGCATAAGCCAAAGAAAGAATAATTCCACCCCTTGTAGTTACTGTAATAAGTCCTCAGAGGCAGAGGTCCCTTCACCAAAATCCCTTTATATACAAGTCTGACAGTAGCATACACAGTGCTTTCAGTTAGCAGCCAACACTAGGAGTCTCAGAGGAACTGACATGCCTGGTTAAGTATAAAGCAAGAGACTTATTGATTGGCCCATCAATTTGGCCCTTAATCAGGTACTTCATTTTCTGACAGACCGCCCTCGATTGCCTGATTGAAATCATTATATTTACCATCCATAGCATGTTCCTGCTGCAGGGAGAACCTTCAGACATTTTCTTTGTTGTTTGGTTTCTAATTGATCTTTTGGCGGGAATGGAGGAGTAGGTGAACAGTAGGCCCACCTGTTAGGTCCAGCCCAGCTTCTCACTTGGACCACCAGTTACAATGGTGGTGAGGGCCAGCTCATGCCCTCAGTCCCTGACCTGCATATTTAAAGATGAGCCCTTCAGCTACAGGCAGGGAGAATAAACAAGTCGCCTGATATTGTCCCTGAGTGTCCGCAAGCAGGGGCTAAATCGTCTCTAGTCTTGCCTTTCATCCTCCGACGGCAGCGGGATCGTAGATGTAAGGGTTGTGCTTTATATTAACTCTGTGGAAACATTTGCAGGGCAAAATTTGTGAAGCAATGTAGAAAAGCTTACATTAGAATATTGCAAACATAATAATGCTTGATGAATTGTATATTATCACTGCCAATTTTAAACTGGGCAATAAACCAGGCTGTGCATTTGAGAGATCTGCCTATTGAGATCAAGAGGTGCCACCTGAATGAGTGCTGTAATTTTATACAGGCAGTCTTTAATGCCTCAAAGTGGATAAAGCTCCTGTTTAAAATGAAAGCTCTAAATATTTAAAGTGCTGCTGAGCAGGAATATGTTTTGTTGAATGTTACCAGCTGTTGTTACGTTTAACAGTGCCAGTTCTGCTTAACTGGTGTGTGAAACATTTTAAGGAAGAACATCTTGCACACTCATCTTTAGATATGTTAGACAGAGAGACCTTCTTTGTGCTGACTATTTAGACTGTGAAGAAACAACTGAAGTATTCTACCTAAATGCTACCTGGTGACTGCTTTCCTGAGCAGCTGTGCAGAACTTATCTGTGTGGAACAGTATGCCAAGAGAAGTAGAACCTGTGTACTCAATTGCATGAGCTTTGTGTAAATTTAAAATAGGATATGCTTTGAAGCAGAATGCTTTCAATCAAAATATTTGAAACTGCATTTCTGGTGAAGGAACTGAAGTTATGAGAAAGCCACTAACTTACATTGTAATTACATTAAAGTGGTTAGCACTGCTGCCTCACAGCGCCAGGGACCCAGGTTCAATTCATGGCTCGAGTCACTGTCTGTGCGAAGTCTGCACGTTCTCCCCCTGTCTGCGTGGATTTCCTCTAGGTGCTCCGGTTTCTTCCCACAGCCCAAAAGATGTGCTAGTTAGGTGCACTGGCTATGCAAAATTCTCCTTCAGTGTAACCGAACAGGCAACTAGGGGATTTTCACAGTAACTTCATTGCAGCGCTATTGTAAGCCTACTTGTGACACCAATAAATAAACTTCAAACCTTAGAACAAAATGCATTTGCAGATTCCTTTGATATTATAATATGATGTTGTGGGCAGTTTCGTTGTATGTATCATTAGTACATTTAGATGAGTGGGAAATATTAATAATTACTTAATATATATCCTGTTCAATAATTTCTTTCCTTATTTATTTTTCTTCATACAGGTGATTGTTCAAGACATTCCAACGGGCAACTGTTATTCTTTCACTGATCCACATATTATTACTTTCGATGGCAGGTCAGTTTTTAACAATGTCAGTGTTGTCATTTTTTCTGATGATTTCTGTACTCATCAAGGTATAAGGTGCCAGTGCTGGGCATGGGACTTTTTTCTTCATTTTGACGTTTCAGAAATGAGTACTGCCAATTCAGGTATTCTCTGGCAATGATGGTTGGGCACATAAGGCTGGATTTTTTGCAGATGCAGTTGTCTCACTCGCTGGCCAAAAAATCAGAAATCAGCCCATCTCCGTTGACTCAGAACCTTACAGTTGTGAGGCAAATCACTGCCTGAGGGCTTCCAGCCCACATAGGAGGGCCTTCAAGAGCTGATGGCCATTCAGGATTGGTGCCAGCTGCTGGGTCTCAATACCCAGAGCCTTTGAGTTTCCCAAACTGGAGCAGCCCCACCTGGGCATAGTGAGGTAGGCTTTGGGGAGGAAGGAACAGATGGGAATGGACTGCAATCATAGAAACATGGGAAACAGGAGCAGCTGTTGGCAGTGCTATTCAATATGATTAGGGCTGATCCTCTATCTCAATGCTATACTCCTGTGCTGTCCCGTTGAGTGCCAGGAGGAAGGTTTAAGTGGGTGAGGCAGCCTTTTCTGCTGCAGGGGGCCCTCCAAGGTCAAGGCCCATGAGCACTTCTTCCCACTGCTGTTGGCAAAATACTAGTGGGAGGAGCAGGAGGAGGAATGGTTAGTTAAGGGCCTCAATTGTCCGAAATCAGGCAAATTGTCAGCTTCCTGGTAAACCATTAGCAGAGGCAGATAAAAGACAGATATGACACCCCAGTCAGCCCATTTGATTTTATGCTGTCTGTCCCCATCCTCGCCTTCCCTATTCCTGGATGGTGGTGGAGGGGCGAGTGGTGTAAAATTCAGGTCCCGGCAGACAGCAAGTCTGTGGTTTTGTACGAATGTATTCTCCCAGTGATTGTATGACTGAAGTGGAATCCTCTACTCAAATTCCGTAATCCTTTCAGTATTCTATAGTTGCAAATGTATTTTCCCTCAAAATGGATGATTATACCCTTGCAGTCATCTTTTATTGGATGAAACATGCAACAGCCTTAGATTCACTTCTGCTGTCTGACCTTGCATCCTGCATAAACTCCTGCAGTTTGTATCCTATTGTGCCCCAAGCCTAGTGCCAATCATTCCTCTACTTGTTGACTTCTATAGACTCACAGTTGGGTAAAGCCTCAGTTTTAAAATGCTTGTCCTTATTTTTAAATTTATACACAATCTCACCCGGCCCTCAGTATGCCTGTAATCTCCTTCAGACTTAAAATCCTCTGAGGTCTCTGTGCTGAGTAATTTGGACCTCTTCCACATATCTGATTTTCATCACTGTACCATTGGTTATTATCTCTACAATTCCCTCAGTAAACCTTTCCACATATCTATTTCTCTCTCTCTCTCTCTCTTGTTGTAAGATGTTTCGTAGCAGCTTTCTCTTTGACCAGCCTTTTGGACACCTGTCCTAATATTGCCTTGCCCAGCTCCCTGCCAGATTATGTTTGTTAACCCTCCTATGAAGTGCCTAAGGATGTTTTACTATGTTAAAGGAGCTACGTAACATGACCCTGTTGTTGTGCATGTTAAAGCTCAGAAGAAATTGTGCAGCAACTAAAATATTTATTTTGATTTTATGGAGAGATTGTTGAACACAAACTAAGAGTATAGCTGGTAGAAACAAATACTCACAAAAGATAAAAGCAAATTATTGCAGATGCTGGAGTCTGAAACATAAATAGAAAATACGAGAAAATCTCAGCAGATCTGACAGCATCTGTGAAGAGAGAATAGGGCCAACTTTTCAAGTGTGGATGATCCTACGTCAGACCTCAAAAGATAAATTACAGAAAAGGAACCCTTTAAATATTCAGATCTTTTAAAAAGTGATTTATTTTTCATCTCTTGATCAGAAATCAGAATTTGAACTCTTATTAAAATGAATTCAGTGCGTTGTCACATTTATCACAAAAGGTAAAGTCCTTGCCATGAACTACAACTCAGAAAGACATCGATATTTTTATCTTATCTAAGCAGCAACATGCTGAGGTGTAAGGAAAATAAAGGGCAGTAGCCAGGAGAAGGAGATATAAGGAGTGACTGATAGCTTGTATGAATGTTTGGAGGTAAATATGAAAGAAGGAGGGACAGAAGAAGATGTGTAGAGGTTCAGGGAGGCAATTCTGGAGCATGGGATACATAGGCAACTGAAAACAGAGCCACGAGTTGTGAGATAAAGGAAAGAGAAGAGTGTACTTGAAACTAGAGTCACAGGAACGGAGTTTGATTGTGGAAGAAGGACGAGATGATGAAATGGTGGAAGAAGCACAATGTCATGAAGCACTTTGAAGGCATGGATGATGATTTTTAAATCTGAGCTTCCAGGAGCCAATGGTGGTCTCTGAATACAGGATTCAAGGGCAAACCAGAGTTCGTCTGTCATGGAAGAGCAGAGCTTTGATTGAGTTGAAGCTTCACAAAAGGTAGAGGATAACGAGAGGATTGGAGTAGCCAAATCAGGAGGTAAAGATATGAATGAGGGCTTGAGTAGCAGCTGAGTTAAGGCAGGATGAAAGAAAGTTGCAGCGGTGAAAGCAGTAGGCTTCGTGATGAAGATAGAGTCAGAAATTCAATTGGATTTCAATTGTACACCAAGAGGCATGGCCCTATACTGAGGTGAAATTGTGGTGGGGGCCTACACTCCAGTGCTCGTTCCAACCAAGATTTGAGAGCCTCTGGCGTACAGAGTTGCTAGACTCAAAGTTCGCTTCCAAATCCATTTGTGTTGTATGCTGTGGACCAAGGCTCAATTTCTTGCCAGTTAAGAGGTGATACTAATCACAGTATCCTAAAGCGGATTGATGTCCAAGTCCAAGTGAGAAAACAGTTTTCAAAACGTGATGGGCGTGATTACCCAGCTGCACTCTGCACCAGAGGTTCCTGCCTAACTTCACTGGACATGATCCACCTCCTGCCCACTAGAATTCCAGCAGCAGGCAGGATGGGAGAATTCCGGCCGTAGATTGTTTTTTTTACATTTACTTTAGTCTGCGGGTAACCACCTATTCTTAAAAATAGCGAACTGGACTACCAAAGAAGCTATACTATGTATTTGAAGGTTATAATGACATTCCTGATTATAGACTTAACCGTACTGCTATTAGTCATTCTGGCACCTTGCAGTGTGAAAAGGAGGACTTAATTTCAAACACAGTTTGTGTCAGGAATGCAGTATTGTTGCCTGACATCATTAACTATCTCTGGTACAGCGGTAGACTTTCAATGTGATGAGTGAGTGGAGAATTATTTATTCTTTGCAGTTGACAGCTTACATGTCGTTATCTTATTTATGTGAGCTGACAGCTGGGGAAAAGAAAACTCTGCATATTCTGAGTGTTATCTGGCCTGTATATCACCTTTTATGAACTAGAATCATCTGCTCCAAAAATAGTTGTTTTTCAATAAGGAATGTTGGCGATTAAATTATTTTGCGAAGCACTAAGAGATTAATTTTCGAAAGGAAGTTAGACTTTTAGTTCTGTTCAGTTGTTCCGCCTACTCTAAAATATATACAACTGGCTATCGTTTTTTGGCTGCCCGCACTTAATTTGTCCTCAAATTTTACTTCTAATGTTTGGTTAAGTATGGATCTAAGCAAAGCTGAACGAGTTCAACAGATTGGGCTGTGCTTTTCCTGGCAAGATTTCTTTCTTATTTTTTTGAACGAAGATCGTTTTTTTAAAATTCATTTGTAAGACATGCCTGGCTGGCCAGCATTTGTCGCCCTTTCCTACTTTCCCAAGGGCAATTAAGAGTCAACCACATTGCCGTGGCTCTGGAGTCACATGTAAGCCAGACCACATCAGGACAGCAGATTTGCTTCCCTAAAGAACATGAGTGAACCAGCTGGATTTTTCCCACATTCGACAATCTCTTCATGGTCATCAGTAAATTCTTAATTCCAGATTTTTAAAATTGAATTCAGCTTCCATCATTGGCTCTGGTGGGGGAATTTGAACCTGGATCGTTAGTTGGGTTTCTGCATTGATAATCTACTGACGATACCATGAGGCTATCACCTCCCTCTGAGTTTGGGTGTGAAATTTTGCTCTATGTTGCTGCTAGATGCAGCGTTAGAGAAACTAAACACCACCACCCCTCCCCTTGTTGGGGTGTACCGTGCCTGCAGCTGCTTCTTCTGTGGCCTGTATGGGGCCCCATGTTGAGAAAAGTGCTCACATGAGCATCCTTTGTGATGCCTGAAGTGGTGCCATTGTATAATCACTGGCCTAATGGCTGATGTGATACCCAACTGCCATGAGCTCCATTGGATGAATTTTCTTGTCACTCTCGAAAGATGGAGCAAGCTGGGTACAGCCCTAGTGATGAATAAAGGACCAGATGCGCCAACTTTCAGGTAAGGCCATTCTTAAAAATTTCTGCTACTGTAATGCCTTTGAAAGTGCTGTTCCAAGTCCAAAGTCATGCTTCTTAATGTCTTTCCGAGTGTGAGGTTTTTATTGGACTGTTGTAAAATGGCGACTTACAGAGAGATTCCCTCATGATAGAGATCACATAACTACAGCAGATAGGCCATGTAGTAATCATACTAAAGGAGGCCACTTGGCCCATCGAGCCTGCACCAACAACTATCCCACCAAGGCCCTATTGTTGTAACTCCACGTCCTTAACCTGTTAGTCCCCTGACACTGTGGGACAATTTACCATAGCCAGTCAGCCTAAATTTGAGCTTTGAATTTTAGAAGGAAATCGAAGCACCTGGAGGAAACCTACACAAACACAGGGAGAATGCGCAAGCTCCAAACAGACAGTAACCTGAGGCTAGAATTGAACCTGAATCCCTGTTGCAGTGAGGCAGCAGTGCTAATCACTGTGCCACTGTACTGCTGCATATGTTACACTTCAAAACACAAAATGTCCCCCTTTTCATAACAAGCAAAACATATGAACAAAACATATGAATCAAGTGAGTTATCCAATTCATCCACCGTACACTACCCACTATTCACATGCATTAACTATTGTTTGTTCTACTAGTCAGTCACTGAACCTGCTTTGCATATACAGTGTGAGAGTTTCCAGCCACCCTTGCTCCAAAACTGGAAAATCCAACCCGAGGTCAATGGACCTTTGTGTGGTCTGCACCCTCCCCCCTGCCCACTATGATACCCATAGCAAGCAGGACAGGAGAACTCCCCAGCTCCCCTTTAAAACATTTAGATCTCTTAATGGAATATGTGCATATCACCATTGGCTGTTTGTTTGGGTGATGTACCTTGTGCAGAGAGTGTTGTTCACTTCACACGTGTTGTCGTTATAACTGCTGTTTTTCCATTGCTATTGTTGAGGACCTGTGGTCCTCTGTGATTGAAGATAGTCTTACGTTCTGTATAGGTGATGAGATTCCTTCTCCCTTAGCAGCCAACTGCTATGAAAGAACTGCTTCGCTAACTGTTCATATATGCCTGCAGTTAAGTCAGTCAATGGAGTCATCATTTCCAGTACTTGTGATTTGAGGTGACAACTTCTCCATATATGACCCAGTTCACCAGATGGGCTGATCCCTTTTGAAAGCTTTTAAAGTTTATATGCTGACTGGTTCTCCAATGCTCAACTCTGGCAATGGTTTGGCAGCCTTGTCAAATGACATTTGACTTGCTACCCTTTTACCTTGATTTTTTTTCACTCATGCATGTTAATACTTCTGGTTTCAGTAGCTGGAAGTTCAGTTTTTGCACAACTTGATATTGATCTTTAGACAGGACTATTTGTCATGCCTTCCGTTGATGTTTTTATCCACTCAAGTCTTGCCTTATACATATCTATTTGAGATTTCCTCGATGTCCAGATGATTCCTTTGGCAATTTTCACTGCTGCCTCAGCTTTTCCATTTGATTGTAGAAAGTGTGGACATGGTGTGTTGTATTGAATTTCCCATCCATTGTAAAGCAGCTAAATTCTTCACTCATGAACTGAGAGCCATTGCCACCCATCACAATGTCTGAAATAATATAACGATTGAAATATGCTTTCAGGCATTCCACTATTAATCCTAAGGTCATTGAAGTCAGCTGGTCTAACTTGTAGTGGTCAGAAGGGTTGTCTCCAGCAGCAAGATAATCAATTTGAGTTATGAAGAGAGACTGGATAGGCTGAGACATTTTTCTCTGGACTATAGAAGACTTAAGAGTGATCTTATAGAGGTCTATAAAGTAATGAGGGGCATAGATCAGCTAATAAACAATATCTTTTCCCAAAGATAAGGGAATCTAAAACTATAGGGTGTAGGTTTAACAGAGATAGGAGAGATACAAAGAAGTCCACAGGGGCAGTTGTTTCACACAGAGTGTGGTAAGTGTCTGGAACAAGCTGCCAAAGATATTATAGAGGCAGGTACAATTTCGTCTTTTAAAAAGTGTTTAGACAGTTACATGAGTAAGATTAGTATAGAGGAATGTGGGCCAAATGCAGGCGATTGAGACTAGTTTAAAGGATTGAAACAATGGTGATATGGACAAATTGGGCTGAAGGGCCCGATTCCATGCTGTAAACCTCATGACTCTATAGTGAACAGATCTATTCCCATTTTCATTCCTGGGCTATCTGGGAAGACGTGTCATCAATGGCTCTCTAACTTGTTTAGCTTGGGTTTGTTACCAGCATAAATGTGGTCTTTAATTTAGTTGCTTACATTTGGTCAGCAGAACACTCCTCTTGCCTTTCTAACACTTGATTCAATTGCTCATTGGCTTGCATGGATGCACTTTTGCATCAGTCCACTCATCTCCTTAGGAATGACTGTCCTTTATACAAGCTGTCAATACGGGGCTATCAGTTCATCTCGGGATATCCATTTTGCTCTTGTGATCACTGGTGAGTCTTTGCTGCTGTTAGGCCATCTTTTTATCACTACTTCTTGCAATTTTGAAGAGTTGTACCTTGTTGGATAGATTGTTTGATTTGAGCAAAGCTCTTGTCAGTCAGATTCAGTATCTGTGCTAGGTTTATGACTCCTAGGACTTGTCGAACTGCAGCTGCACTTTGAATCTGGAAGGTTCACATTCTGTCATAAAATCATCATTCTTTCTTTGTGTAAAGTCCTGCTCTCAGCATGTCTGCAATGTACATCTGTTTATCTTGTCACATTCATGTGATATCTCTGTAAATAAATTAACATTATTTGCAGATGATTTGAAGCAAATTGAAGTTGTTTGAAAAAAAATGCTTTCAAGTGGCTTGTGGTTAGACTCCATTGCAACTTTGTCTCTTCCAAGCAGGTATTGATGCTAATGCTAACAAGAAAAAGCAATAGCCAGGCACTCTTTCTCCATCTGAGAATGGTATCATTCAGTTTGTATCAATGCCCTGTATACAAACATGACTAGTTGTTGTCATTGCTGCACTAGGAATGCTCCAAGACCTGTCTTATTGGCATCACACTGTAATGTGAATGTACAAGAGAATAAGCCATAGCTGACCATGTTCAGAAGTTAATATGATTGCTCGAGGGCAGTCTCATTGGCAGCACGCACTGCCCTTATCATTGACAATATTGATGCTGTCTTCACTAGCTCTTTGATTTTAGTGAACATTGTTTTTTGTTCTGGTTCCTAGCACCATTGCACATCCTTGGCAGTGAGCTTGTGTAATGGTTCACACTCTGACAAATTAGGCAAATACTTGGCTAAATATTTCACGAATCAGATAAATCATTACATTGCTTTCACATCTGTTGTTTGCTATATCATTGCTACAATTCTCAGCTTATCAGGATCTGATGAAAGACCTTTTGCTGTCACTATTTAACCAATGTGTTTGACTTAAGCATCTTCATAGAATCCTTACAGTGCAGAAAGAGATCCTTTTGCTGCACTGACTCTCCAAAACAGCAGCTTATCCAGCCCCATGCCCTATTCCTGTAACCATGCATACTTACTGTTATTAATCTACCTAACCTACACACTCTTGGATATGAAGGGGCGATTTAATTCCAAGTTTTTTTTGTTCAGCCTCTGGCAAGTTCTCTCAGGGAATTGCATTTAATTCAGATCATAGTGAGTTATGGCATCTTCCATTGTATATCCATATCCATGGACTGGTAGATCATTCGCTATGGCTTCTACTCTTGGAAGATCACTGACTATCTCCTGTTGTCTGCATTGTTCATTGGATAGACGCAGGATGGAATACAATTTGTAGCAGTTCCTCCCAACAATGTTAGAAGTGTGGTGATTCTTATCAGCTCTTGTTTGCTAATTAAATCTGTTGTAAACTCGTGATTTTACAATTGCATGCGGAAAACCCGCCAGTTTTGCGGCATAGCATATTTAATTTCGATAGGAGCTGAGAGGGGCACAATTAGAGCCATGTTTAGTCACCCGGTATTTTACTTGCAGTCTTCAAATTGAGTCCGCTTTTCCCTGTCATTTTTTTTAGCAGCTTTTAGCAGATTTGAAAACTTCTGTGTGCCTTTCTGAGCTGTTGGACATGTGTCTCCTTAGATTGTCTACCGACTTTGATTTGACTGGCCCAGAACCTAAATAAAAGCTAATGGCAACCTAGACTAATGAGTAGACCAGTGGGAAGGAAGTTTAAAGTTAGGCCTGTTTACCAAACATGAGTAAAATTGAGTACATTTAATACAAACCACATATTGCATAACGAGTTATAGAAAATGTTCTGATAAACAGTCATCCAGACTTGAAACATTAGCTCTGTTCTCTCATCACAGCTGTTGTCGGATCATATATAGCAAATAGAATAAAAATAATTAATTCATCCATTTTGTTTTGAAAGCTTAATCATTTATATATTAACAAGATTTATCAAGGTTGCCCACCAGCACTGAAACCTGTCTTGTGAAGAGTCATCAATTGGGGGCAGTGGAATGTGGGGGGATGGGACGTGGTGCACGGAGTGGGCGCGTTGTCATAACTCAGCATCAATAGGGAACAGTGCCAAGCCTTGAGCCTATCACATTCTGCCAAGTTGGCCAATGGTCCCAGTGACTGGTCATATTGGCGCACATTCTCAAGGGCTACCAGAGACAAGCAGTAAATGCTGGCCAGTAACACCCTTGTCCCATGAATGATTAAAAAGTAAGGTGGGTGTGAGATGGAACAGTTGGAACATTAAAAGGAATGAGAAACATGTAGGATCAATGGGTGCTGCAGGCCATCCTCACACTGTTAGTCAACTCTTTTCAGTTCAGACACACCACAGAAATGCCTGAGGATTTAGAGTTGAAAATTATTTATGTGGGTTTCAGCTGAAAGCCAGGAATGTGACCAAGTCTGAAACTCTGTATCCATGGGACCTGTTGTTGCTGGAAGACACATGTTTGTCTTTCAAACTAATGTATCCAATCTTCTCTTATCCCAAATGGCTGCAGTTGGAGCAGCTGTCTTTTTAATAACTTACACTTACTGAGGTCAAAGGCTAATCAGAGCTGGTTTGAATACAACAATGTGGAGTTGCGTAAAAATCATCCTGTGAAGAAAACATTTCCGAAGCTCCAACAAAACATTTTGGCACCGATTGTACAAGTTATGAAGTTACATATTTAGCTGTTTTACGATAATGTGAAGTACAGTTGAACGATTTACCTCTTTCTGTTCCTTATTTAATAGTAGAAGGGTTTTGGTGACAAAGATGTACTCACCAATAGAATAAATATTTAACGTTTGCAGTCTGTGGTCAGAAAAGAATCAATCCAACATACTTTCTTGAATTTAACAAAGAAAGAGATTAGCTTTATTATCATTAAGCCTAAGTTTAATAATAAAATATGCTTTAACTTACGCACGTGTGCTCTCTCTCTCTCTCTCTCTCTCTCTCTCTCTCACACACACACACACACCCACACACACACACACACACACACACACACACACACACACACACACACACACCGTTTACACATAGAAATAGTGTGGAAAGGATGGACTAATTGAGTTTGAGTCCAGAGGAACAGAAGCAGCGAACGGTCCATTACCTGGTGAATTGACAGATTTTAGGATGAATCTGTGCTTCTGCTGTTTCACACATGGATGTGTTCACAGAATCAGAAAATCCTTACAGTACAGAATGAGACCATTCAGCCCATCGAGCCTGCACCGACAACAATCTCACCCAAGCCGTTTCCCATAATCCCACATATTCTCCCTGCCAATCCCCCTGACACTAAGGGTCGATTTAGTATGGTCCAATCAACTTAGCTTGCACATCTTTGGATGGTAGGAGGGAATTGGAGCATTCAGAGGAAACCCACACATACACAGGAAGAAAGTGCAAACTCCACACAGACAGTCACCCAAGGCCGGAATTGAACCCGGGTCCATGGAGCTATGAGGCAGCAGTGCTAACCAGTGTGCCATCGTGCTGATAGAAAGATGTAGACAGCTGATTTGGCTGTGCTTCTCAATACAGTGGTGTGTGGTTGACTTCTTTCAAGGAGTGTCTGTCAGGCATCCCTGGGTGGTTGCAGTCAGCAACTTGGCTTCAAAAGCTTATAAGATGGATTGGGGAGCAAAGAGAGGCCTGCTTCTATCTTCTCCTGTCAGCCCGCCACTTCTTGTCCACTTATTGCAGAGAAAACAGAAGCTTAAACACATAAAGATTGGGTTTGTCACATGACTGTCATCCAATAATTCAAACAGGACAATTATTAATGTATATATTCCTTGTTGAAACTTAATCCTATCTGGGATTAAGTCTGTCAGCCAGGGTCCCATTTTTTAAGAGACTGGGTTTAAAGCATTTTCTTTTTAGCTTGAAGATTTAGAGCAGAATTTTTCCTGTCCCGCCTGTTAACAGAACGGTAGCAGACAGGGCAGGACCATGCAAAGATCTGTTGACCTCGGGCAGGATTTTTCAATCTTGGGGGAATGCTTTCAGAAAATCCTGCCTTAATTCTGGAAACCGCCTCTCAGCTCAGATTCCAAGCGATTAAGTTTAACAATTGACCTCCAGCATTCATAGAATCCCTACCGTGCAGAAGGAGGCCATTTGGGCCATCAGGTCTGCACCAACCCATAATCCCAGCCAGGGCCCATTCCCACAGTCCCACATGCTAATCTCTGTGACAATAGGGCCAACCTACCATGGCCAATCAACCTAACCCATACATCTTTTGACTGTAGGAGGGAACTGGGGCACCTGGAGGAAACCTATGTAAACACGGGGGGGAATGTGCAAACTCCACAGTGATCTGAGGCCAGAATTGAATCTGAATCCCTGGCACTGTGAGGCAGCAGTGCTAACCTCTGTGTGCTACTGTACCACCCAAATACCTTGCTAATGAATATGGGACATGTGTTTACTTATTTCCAGAGTCTTTGCAAAGTGTTTCTATCTCAATAGATAGAGATATGTAAAGTTCTGTGATGCAAATTTGACAGCCATCTCTCACTGCAAGCTCAAGCCATGTTTGGTTCTTTTTAAATGTCCATTTCAAGTTAAAAATCATTATTTGACACAAAACACATTGTTGTGAGCGTTGGGGTGATAGAGTGAAAAAATTGGATGATACCAAATGCACAAATCCTATTATGTAATCTATTTTTTCCACTGACGTAACATCAGGCAATAATAGAAAAAAGATAAACCTAAATGCATTCTGTCTGAATGCATAAAGCATTCACAGCAAAATTGATGACTTAATAACAGGGATGGGAGTGAATAGGTTTGATCGGATAACTGTTACAAAGACTTGGCTGCAGAGTGACAAGGTTAGTAATTAAATATTCAAGGATATTTAACTTTTTGAAGAGACAGAATATGGAAAAGAAGGTTGGATAATAAAGGGAAAAAGACAGTAGAGGGAAAGCTTAGAAATTCAAGACGGCATTTGTTGGAACTCAGGATGGAAAGACAGAGGAGAAAACTGCTCGGAGTAGCTTATTGGCCATCTAGCAACAGTTGTAGTGAAAGATAGAGCATAAATTAGGAAATTAAAAGTACACGTTATAAGGGGGAACTTTAATTTTCATAGTGATTTGGCAAACCAAATTTGCAGTAATATGTAGAGGACCAGTTCATTGAATGTACCCAAAATAATTTTCTAGGTCAGTGTACTAGGGAATCAAGTAGGGTTCAACGTGTTTTAAATGTAGTATTGTGCAATGAAACAGGGCCGATTAATATAGTGAAAGGTAAAGCTGCCATGGCTCCACATGACCAGACGCTGCTCTCCCCTTTGAGGGGGAGGGCTGAGCAATGGTGATTTAATCTGAGGATCACCACACCTCAGACAAGGGGCAAGACTGAGAAGACGAGCATTCATGAATAAACTAATTAATAACCTTATATTAAAGAGAACTTTGGAAATAGTAAACATGTCCCAAAATCTTGCTCTAGTTCATACCCGTGGGACGTTACAGGCCCACCGATGACGCACTCTGCTGCAGGTTTCCTGATGATGAGGGGTGTGTTCAATGAGAAACTCCATTGACAATGATGGGGGCATAACATTCCCACAGCCAGCGAGCGTGCACTGCTTCCTAGCACCATGAAACACACCGCGGAAAGGGAGAAAAATCCCACCCACCCTTAGTATAAATTTTATATTGATTTCGAGATTGATTTAATTCAGTGCAAAAATAAGTTTGTAAACCTGATTAAAGCAAGCTACCTAGGAATGAGGGGCAAGATAGCTGTACTAGATTGGGAAATGAAGTAAAAAGATGTGTAGATGTATTGTGCCTTTCATGACCACTATACATTTTGAAGCATTTTACAGCCAACTAAATAGTTTCTCAAGGATATTCTCCTTTGTAATGTAGGAAAAGTGCAAACCAATTTGTGCACAGCAAGCTCCACAAACTGCAGTACGATAATGACCAGATAATCAGTTTGTCTTAAGGGATAAATATTGGTCAGAATATCTCCTTTGCTATTCTTCAAAATAGTGCCATGGGATTTTTTACATCTAGTTGGCCCCAGCATATGGTCCCTGAATTAACAGTTTATTTGAAGTCAGTGCCTCGAATAGTGCAGTAGTCCCTCAGTGTCACACTGGAGTGCTTGTCTTGATGTACGGGCTAAAACCCTGGAGTAAGATTTGAACTCTGACCTAGAGATGAGAGTGTTAGTAACTAAGCTACAGATGACCAAGTTGGGGAAGTTGTAGCCTCAAATTAAGGAGTTGGCCATTTTGGATTGTGGTGAGGATAAATGTATTCTCTCAAAGGGTTGTTGTGAGTTTTTGCAGTTACCACCTGGATGTGGGCTGTGGATGTTGAAATGTTGAACATAGGTGAGCCAAAGGTTTTTGGATATTAAGGGTATGTAGGGAAATGGAGATAATGAGGAAATTGAAGTTGAAGATTCAATGGCAGAACAGACTTGAGGAGTTGAAACTTTGACTTCAACTCTTGTTTCTTATGCCCTATAGGGTTGTAGAGATTCATGAACTGTATGAGCTATAAGGAAGGAAACATTGGATGTTGACCAACCTAAACCTTTAAATCCAAAATGGCTGGTGGCTTCGTCCTCCCAGAAATGAAAGAAGCTGCTCCCTCCTCGTTGTTCCTGTGCCAGAGTGGCAGAGGGCTGATATTAGTAATTGGCTTGGATTGTTTCAAAACAGCAAAGCTGTTTAGATTTGTGTTGCGATAATGCTGTAATTTGTCACAGCTGTTCAAAAATTTCATCTGAGGTTCAAAACTCCCCTGGAGGACTTGGTGTTTTTGATATTTTGCAACATAAAAGCCTGGTAATGGGCACCCTGTTAATGGAAACAGTTGGTCAGACACTAATTAACTCCCATACATTCCACAGAATCTGCACAATATGAATGATGGGATAAAGGGAGATTTTGTTTTGCAGTGAGTCAAGTTTCTATTAGAAGCTTCTGCAAGATAAACAGCCCGTATTTACTGATTGTAATGATAGTGTTGAAACCCTCTATTAGTAGGTTTCAGGTACACCAAAGTTGCATGAGGTTGTGTTTAAATTAAAAACCTAACAAGAAGTAATTTGATTTTATTTCTTAGCTTATTTTTCTGTAATCAGTTTTCACTGAATCTTTAGCCTGCTGTCTTGCTACATACAGCAATAATTGGGAGCAGGCTCACTCTTTGAACTCCTTTTGACATATTTGGATTTTGTCCCCTTGTTTTAAACCGCATGCATCCACTCCAATCATTGTAGGGGTTCCCCACGAATAATTTCTATCCATGAAATCTTGCATTAAAGTACTTAATCAAATTCTCAGGATGGAAGTCTAAAACCCTTCATTAGTGTTTATTTAGCTGATGAAGAAAAAGGTGATAAGTACATGTGAGTGATATAGGTTTATGCATGTGTATGAGTGAGTATATGCTTTGTACAGGAGACTTTTCACCTCTCTGTAGCTGAATATATATAGACAGGTTGCATAAGGTTGTTATAAAACTGACAATGGAGATGAGCGATACTGGGGAAAAAAAAGCTTAATGAAGGCAAGAGCAATAGTGTTATACTAAGAAAAGTCCCAGAAAAAGGGGATCATAGTTTGAGGATAAGGTGTAATTCATTTAGAACTGAGGCGAGGAGAAATCTCTTAACCGGGTAAGCGGTGAATGTGTGGAATTCACTGCCGCAGAAAGTAGTTGAGGCCAACACATTGCGTGATTTCAAAAATAAATTAGATACAGCTTGTAGGGCTAAAGGGATTAAGGGATGTGGAGGGAGGGGGTAATCAGGATATTGAATTTGATCACAATGGGTTAAAGGGCTGAATGGCATATTCTTGCTTCTAGTTTTCATGTTTCTAATTAAGGTGGACAGTAGAGTCAGGAAAGTGTTGAAGTATAGCATGTTCAGTGAAAAACTGGACCTTATTGGAACCAGAGAGAATGTCTTGGGGAAGGAAAATGACTGGAGATTCAGTGGTGTGTTTTGTTCCTGTTCTGTTTTGAAGGTAAAGGTAGTGGGTCAGTGCTATGTCTGTCAAAGGTTACATTGTGATTGTCAGACATGGATGTGCTGGTGCATTCACCTTGGAGATCATATTGCAAGGAAAAATCAAATGGAGATGCTCAAAGCTGTATTGCCTGGAAACTGAAAGAGAAGAGTTGTAAAGTTTTTTGTCTGGGGTTTGTTCATGCTATTCAGGGGCGAACAAGGTGGCCAGGAATGTCATCCATCAGTATCCTGGGGAATCAGTCTGAAGGACAACATAAACCATTCTTTCTTCACTCTGCCCAATCTCTAATAGAAGTGGTTCCAGCTGCCGTATGCTGCAGATGTGAATTCTCAAGAAAACAGTCCCTGCACACGCAGTGCAGTGACCACTGAGATTGGCTAACCCCAGGAGTCACACTGAGGGAAGAGAAAAATAGGTACCAGTGAAAAGGAAAGGGAAGAGAGCAATGATGGGGACAATTTTATCCCTACTAGTCAGCTGAGAACTTAGGGGCCAGATGGAACACTGATTTTTACATCCTACCTA
This sequence comes from Sphyrna mokarran, assembly GCA_024679065.1. NCBI lineage: Eukaryota > Metazoa > Chordata > Chondrichthyes > Carcharhiniformes > Carcharhinidae > Sphyrna > Sphyrna mokarran. Next base: position 67,971,460 of record JAGIQG010000011.1, on the reverse strand, counting down.
CTGTTAAGTTTTCAGTTGAAACATAAACTTGTGCAACAATAATCTATGTAGAACCTAATAATAGAAGATCTCAACACTATCATTACAACCAGTAAACATGGGCAGCTTATCTTGCAGAAGGCTTCTAATAGAAACTTAACTAATAACTAACCACAAAACAAAATGTTCCTTTACCCCATCATTTATATTTCACAAATCCTGTGGAGTGAATAGGAGTTAATTAGTGTCTGATCAACTGTTCCCATGCCCCAGCTTTTTACGTTGTGAAACATTCGATTTTATATCCAGCCCAATTTTATACTCCATTACAGCCAACAAGTAATTGCACCTGCGAGTAAAATGTGCAATCTGCCGGATCCCATGGATGTCCTGCTGATTAAAATTGGGATGAAACAGGGACCATCCATAATAACCTAGCTAACTCTATGAATAGGTAAAATGAAAGAAAGGTAGTGGGAAGTATCCGCAAGGCCTATCTTCATGGCTATGTGAATTACATCAGCCTTTTTTTCTAGTTAGATTAGAGCAAAGACCAAAGAACGAAGAAAATTATTGCACCCCTCCAAGCCTACACTGACCATGCTGCCTGAGTTAACTAAAATCCCCTATGCTTCTGGGGACCATGTTCCTCTATTCCTATCTCATTCATACACTTGTAAAGATGCCCCTTAAAAGTCACTACCGTATCTGCTTCCCTGGCAACGAGTTCCAGGCACCCACCATTCTCTGAGTAAAAAAACCTGCCTTGTACGTCTCTTTTAAAACTTGGCCCTCACACCTTAAACCTACGTCCCCTAGTAGTTGACTCTTCTGCCCTGGGAGAAAGCTTCTGACTACCCAAAATTACCCGACTTGCTTTTATCTTGGAAATAATTGAATAATTGAAAGCATAACTGTTTACAACTCAACATTCTGAGCTCTTCTAGGCAAATCAATGGCAGATGCAGTATAATTTAGATAAGTGTGAGGTTATTCATTTGGAAGCAAAAACATGAACCTAGAATACTACCTGAATGGTTGTAAATTGGCAGTGGGGAAGGTGTAGTGGGATCTGGGTATTCTTGTGCGCCAGTCACTGAAGGTAAACATGCAGTTGCAGCAAGCGGTAAAGAAGGCAAACGGTATATTGGCCTTTATTGCGAGAGGTTTCGAGAACAGGAGCAGGAATGTGTTGTTGCAGTTATACAGGGCTTGGTGAGGCCACACCTGGACTATTGTGAACAATTTTGGTCTCCTTTTTCGAGGAAGGATATCCTTGCTCTTGAGGAGCAAAGGCTTATCAGGCTGATTCCGGGGATGGCGGTTCTGATGTATGAGGAGATATTGACTAGGTTAGGATTGTTTTCACTAGAGTTCAGATGAATGAGGGGAATCTCATACAGACTTATAAAATTCTAACAAAGTTAAACATGGTAGATGCAGTGGGAATATTCTCAATGGTGGGTGAGTCCAGAACCAGGGGGTCACAGTCTGATCATTCAGGGTAGACCATTTAGGATGGTGGTGAAAAGATATTTTTTCATCCAAAGAATGGTGAGCCTGTGGAATTCATAACCACAGGAAGTGGTTGATGCCAAAACATTGAATGCATTTAAGAGGTGGCTGGATATAGCACTCGAGGCGAATGGGATCAAAGATTATGGGGGGAAAGCAGGATTAGGCTATTGAGTTGGATGGTCAGCCATGATCTTGATAAAAGGCAGAATAGGCTCGAAAGACTGAATTGCTTTCTCCTGCTCCTATCTTCAATGTTTCTTTTGTGGGACATTGGAGACTCGGATTAGAGTTCTTGCAGAGACAGCAGAGCTCTGTCTTAACTAAAATGGTGAAGGAGGCCTTATTCCAGAAATCCAAAGATGTGCAGGTTAGGTGGATTGACTATGCTAAATTGCCCCTTAGTGTCCAAAGATTTCTTGATAAGGTGGAATAGTCATGGTAAATGCATGAGGTTACGGCGATTGAGCAGGAAATGGGCTGAATGTCCTCCTTCTGCACTTTTGGATTCAATGGTTCTCTCCCCAGTTTCTGAACTCCTGAATGGGAAATGAAAATTGAGCCCCCTTAGTCTTTCCACTGTTGGCAAACAGCTTGCTGCTATTGTCTCCAACTGTAAATATCTTACATTTTCTTTCACGGTAAAACAATCTGGGCCCCCATTAATCTCTGATAGCCAAACTACCTGGTTTGGACAGCACAGTAGCACAGTGATTAGCACTGTGCTTCACAACTCCTGCGTTCAATTCTTGGCTTGGGTCACTGTCTGTGTGGAGTTGCACATTCTCCTTATGTCTGCATGGGTTTCCTCTAAGTGCTCTGGTTTCCTCCCACAGTCCAAAGATGTGTGGATTAGGTTTATTGGCCATGCTCAAATTGTCCCTTAGTGTCTTGAGATGAGTAGGTTAAGGGATTAGTGGGTAAATATGTAAGGATATGGAGTTTGGAACTGGGTGGGATTGTGGTCATTGCAGACTCAATGGGCCAAAGGGCCCCCTCCTTCACTGTAGGGTATCAATGATGACTCCCAGGCTTGTTGTTCGAAGAGATCACATGACCCCATCATCTTACCTTATATGAAAAATACATAACAATCTTGCCAGTGTCATTATTGTAATATCTTATTGTTTTATTAATCCTGGATGGGTTCCAGTGAGCTAATGAATGTGCCATTGTATTGCAGGCGCTATGACAACCATAAAATTGGGACTTTTGTGCTGTACAAAAGCATTTTGAGAGAATTTGAAGTCCATGTGCGTCAGTGGGACTGCGGCAGTCGTCACTATGCCGTGTCGTGTAACTGTGGAGTGGTTGCCAGGGAGGGCAATGACATCATTTCATTTGACATGTGCAATGGGCACTTTCAAGAGACCAGACCTCACCTGTCAGTCAAAAGCAGTGGATCAGAGCCACATCATGTCAAAATAATGGACACACACCAGGGAAAAAAGATTACTGTGCGTATTTTAATTTTTAATCATTACTCAATTGTTCATCTTAAAATATTTTTGTTCTTATTGATCAGGTACAAGTAAAGTTATAATCTAGCTCATAACATTGAATCAGCAATAATTTTTCCAATCAGGCATGTCAGGACAAAAGACAATATTTCATAATACATACAGTCATTGGTTGTAACACTAATCATACATTTGGTTAAAACGCAACAAACATGTTAGAAGTTTCATCATCTAACCAGATCTTCTTGGTTGTATGATCCCTTTCACATGAATTAGTAACTGTTGATTCCCATCATCTAAGTTATCAATATTCTATAATAACTATAATATGAAGGTTATGCAGGCAGAGTGTTTTAACAATGCTTTTAAAGACTGTGAGTTGGGTGTGTCTGTTTTTCATTGCAGTGTCTGTCTGTCCTACATATAATGTATGAGAATGACTACTCATATTATCATTCTCCATTTCCAAAAGGACCTGGACTTTGTTTTCTTTGTCAGAATAGAAAATGTTATTTTACAGATAGACATTTTTAGGATCGTTTGTAACATTTTTATCACTTCTTTCTCCATTTCTGGATATTCTGCAGCAGCAGGTATTAGGGTGTTCAGACTTGAAGGGGTTAACGTGTGAGCCTGGGGAAACAGTGCTGCCTACGTGATGATGTAAAAGGGCATATGGCCAGGAGACAAGATGGCAAATGCTCATGAGTGCTTTTGACTGAGTGACACCTGTATTTAGTTATGTTCATTCAGTAGTCCAGTTACTGTTCAGACATTCTTATATTTCCACAATCATTCCTTTGCTAGTCATAACCAACATACAAAACAGATGACCAAAACTAGGGAGTTATTCATTCCTGATGCGCAGCCAGTGAGCACAGCTGAGTTTCACCAGCTTCTCTTCTGGTTTTCCACTTAGGCAACAAAATGGGCAGCATGATGGAATAGTGGTTAGCACTGCCACCTCACAGCACCAGGGATCCAGGGTTCAAATCCAGCCTTGGTGATTGTGTAGAGTCTGTGTGGATCCCTTCCATGTGCTCCAGTTTCCTCCCACAGTCCAAAGATGTGCAGCTTAGGTGGATTTTTGTAGGTTAGATGGATTAGCCATGGTAGACCCGTGGAATCATGGGGATAGGGCCTGAGTAAGACATTCCGTCAGAGAATTGGTGCAGACTCAATGGGCCAAATGCCTCCTTCTGCAATGTGGGGATTCTGTGAAATGCCGAGCGATGTTCAAAATGGATCACGCATCCAATCGTATGCATCAGTTTACATTTCCAAAGTAAGCATTTGGGAACTCTGCCAGTGTTATAGATTAAGCAATGTTCACTTTTTCCACACACACACAACTGCTGTTGCACTTGCATCCAGAACCTCTCTCAGTCCTGAGAACATAGCTGAAATTCTGTTGCTCAGCCTAGCTCTCCCAATCTGGGCTTGGTCCCCAGAAGTTGCAATCTTGTAACTCACTTCACATATGACAGCTATAACAAGAAGAATGCAATAATGCTTCATCCCACAACCCTACTAACATTTTGCTGGTCACTACATTTATTTTGCAGACCCTCTGGAGAGTGTCCGTAGATCTTAGTTTGAGAACCACTGACTTATGGTGCTGCCAACATGAAGCAGATTAAATCTTCACAAATTAATAGGAAAAAATATCGTAATGCTTATCAGCATTTTATGTTGTCTTATGAGCCACCATACTTTGAACTACTGTTGGCATCTAGTGAAAAATTTGCTAGTTATTGAAAAATGTTTTTATCTTTCACATTTTTTTGCCCTGTTCTGTGTTTTGTTTTCAATGAATTCTGGCTTAGAATACGATAAATAAGGTAAGGGCACTTGGGCTGTTTCATTGCCATTTAGAATATAGAAATGATCTTCACAGCATGGTGGATGCATTTACACCACAAATACCACAGTGGTTCAAGAAGGCAGCTTAGCGCCACGTTCTCAAGGGTGACTAGGACGGACAATAAATACTCCCAACTGCCCTCTGAACAAGGGCAACTGGAAATGGGCAATAAATGCTAGTCAGCCAGTGACACACACATCTCAAGAATTAATCCAAAAAATGTCAAGCAGTAATCATGCTATCATAATAGCCATTTTCATTATGTCAACAAATATCTAATAAAACTGCTAGAACAGCTTCTTTTACTCTCACAAACATTGGAGGGCAGATTTTTTTCAAGTTTTAAAGGATGGAATCTTGTCAGCTTGACAGTTCTACATACTTTATCCATCCATTGTAAACAATTGCATGTCCATCATAAAGTTATGGCAAATACAATTCACTTTGATTTGTTTTATGCCCACCTTCTTTCCCTATCGGCAAAAATGGGATTTATTTTTAATTAATTCTTGGGATGTGCACATCGTAGCTGGCCAGCATTTACTGCTCATCCCTAGTTGCCCTTGTTCAGAGGGCAATTGGGGGTCAGTGCTGTGGCTCTGGAGTCACATGTAGGCCAGACTGGTAAGGATGGCAAATTTCCTTCCCGAAAGAACATTAGTGATCCAGATGGGTTTTTCCGACAATTGACGATGATTTCATAGTCATCAGTAGATTCTTAATTCCAGATAATTTTTATTGAATTCAAATTCCTCCATTTGCCATGGTGGGATACGAACCTGGGTCTCCAGGACATTACCTGAGTTCTGGATTAATAGTCAAGCAATAATACCACTAGACCATTGCCTTCCCATTTGCTGGACAATCTTTGGGACATCCAGATCTGAGTTCAGTTCACCATTTATAAATGTCCCTGGAATCTCATGATCCTGTGAAGATCCCACCTAATATCTCCAAATTCAGGCTGCATCTACACCATAACTCCCTGTTGGTGCGATGCCACTGCATTGACATAATCATCAAGAAGACGTAGCTGTGGCAAATCTTAGTCATACGTACAATGTTAGTCTTATGTACAAAGCCGTTAATAAAGCAGTGTGTTGCAATAGCTCTCAGGTATGGAGTTATAAAACCTATCTGTTATATCAAGAGTTGTGTTATATCAAAGATCTCTATAAGTGAAACTTAAATACCTTGAAACTGAGTGGCTCCTCATTCATTTCAATAGCCCCTTTTGGTCCCTATACTGACTTAGTACCAACTCATGCCAATCTAGGGTCTTTCATGTACCATCATTTGCCCGTGTACTCTCCATGCCAACTCTTCCAGTATGCACTATGGGCAGACCTCAGGATCCGTGTTATGATAAAATAAAATTCCAAATATCTATTAGTAAAATTTAAACTTTCTAACATTTTCCAAAGTTTAGCAGAATGTTTTCTGGTGTTTGCCAATTTGAAGGATATTAGTTTATTGGAATAGGTAATTTTTTTATATGATAAAGCATTAACAATAAGACTACTTTAACAAATATTTAAGGCAGATATAGCCTGTAAATATATCAGGCATTCATGGATATTTTTCAGGTAGCTTGATAGCTTACTGTTACTTATATACTACTCTTACAAGTACACAATACATACATCAGAAGACACTACACTCTGCTCCAACAAGAATTAGTTGTTCCATTCTAATATTTCATAGCCCTTGATTAGAGTGATTAGAAACAATAGAGGAAGAAAGCAGTACTTTTGACATATTCCAATCAACCTTATGATCATTTTAGACGAAAAAGTGATATCAGCAGATAATTTCCAGTTTGACTATTTGTTAAAATTAAACTAAATATTGCAACATATTCCATTTTTCCAACTTAGAAAGAATTAGACTTTTCTTTGTTGTTTTGAACGGTAACTTATAATGAATAATCCAGCATACTGAAGTGGCATATGACATTTTGTTACAGCTGTTGACTTTTCTGGTATCTATTTCCATAGATCATGTTCCCTTCAGGGGCATTTGTCCGTGCAGATGTAAGTGACTGGGGAATGAGTATTACAGTACGGGCACCCAGCATTGATTTCAACAACACGAGAGGTCTTTGTGGGATTTTTGACCGCAAAAGTAATAATGACTTCCACAGTGCCGATGGAAATCCAATGGCGGCTGCACGTTGGAATAATGACCCGAACAGTTTCATCGAAGAATGGAGGTATGTTTTGGACCAAAACAGAAACTTTTTGTTTAACAAACAAGACACAATGCCAATTAAAAATGAAGCTTTATGTAGTATAAAGTGCTGGATCACACTTGCTTCAACTAATCACAATTGGAAATACGTCACCTTTAACCATTAAGTAAGAAGAACACCAAGGCTGAGAGCACCTGTCCCAGAAAAATGCTTCACATTGGAACATTTCAATTAAACACTAACCCTTATTTAATAGTTTTACATTTTATTAATAACAAGTTAAAAGCTTAAGAGATCAGAGCAAGGGTAAGCCATTTGGCTTAAAGCCTGCTCTACCTTTCAGTATAACCATGGCTGAACTTCTACCCTAATTCCAAGTTTCCATATTATTCACATATCTCTCAATCCCCAATTATCCAACCATCCACCAAGTTCTTCTTGAAACTGCTCATCAACTGAGCATCCATGGCTCATTTGGTTAGAAAATTCCAAAGGTTCACAACCCTTTAAGTGAAAACATTTCATTTCATCTCTCCTGAAAAAGCCAACAGCTTATTCCAGGATTGAGACCTTAGCTTTTGACTCTTCAAACAGGGAAAATATTGTCCCAGGATTTACCCTGTCAAGCCCTTTAGAGAATTTCAAGTATCGATATGGTCACTTCTCATTCTTCTAAACTCTAGGATATACTAGTCCAGTCTGCTCAATGGGTGGAATTTTGTGGCCCCTCTTGCTAGCAGGATTTTCCATTCCTGCTGAAGGTAATGGAGATTTGACTGGCTCACTGTATTTTATGGCTCCGTCCCTGTTTCAACACCACTGTAAAGTTCTGCCCAGTGTCCTGTCATGGAACAGTTGTCTCACCTTAGGAATCAATTTAGTGAAGCTTCATTACAGTCAATCCAAAACAAGTATATCATTCCCTAGGAAGAGTGACCAATAATTTACAGTGTACTTGAGGTGTGGTCTCACCAAAGCCTGATATTATTGCAGTGAAACTTTGTCACTTTTCTCTTTATCCCTTTATAACTAAAGTTATCATGTCATTTGCTTCACTAATTGCTCATTGTACCTACATGTGAACTTTCTGTGATATGTACAGTAATAACCCAGGCTTGTCTGAATACTAACATCTTCAGACTCTCACCATTTTCTTGGACTTTCATCAAGCTTGGGACCATTTTGTATGGTGAACTATCTTTGAGAGACCTTATTCCACATCCACACAATGTCAAATCAACCTGAACTTGGCAAGAAATTAAATGTAAGAAATTAATTTGCAATGAATAAAAGATATTTTGATTCCCAGCCTTCTGTACGTGCGTGACACTTGTTTGAAAAATGATTTCACAGATTGTAAATTACTTTTGGCCAATATCAGTCACCATAATAATCATGAAATATATTGGTAAATATTGCTACTCATTTTAGGATTAATGTTCCATTAATGTACAAATACTAAAAGGAATATAAACACTTGTTTATCCAATAATTTATGTCCTTTGAATTTACAATTCAGATCATTGCACAGTTTAGATTCACAATGAGTTAAAATTGAGATTATTCTAGCAGTATAATGTTTATGGTGACTAATTCTGCTGTACACATATCAACTATTTATGAAGATTAAGAGCCTGTTAAAATCATAGAATTCCTACAGTATAGAAGGAAGTCCATTGAGCCTGCACCAATAACAATCCCACCCACACTCTATCCCCACAACCCCACATATGGGTAGCATGGTGGCACAGTGGTGAGCAATGCTGCCTCATAGCGCCAGGGATCCTGGCTTGGATCACTGTGTGAAGTTGTGAAGTTTGCATGTTCTCCCCGTGCCTGCATGGGTTTCCTCCGGGTACTCAGTTTCCTCCCACAGTCTGAAAGACATGCTGGTTAAGTGCATTGACCCAAACAGGCACCTTAGTACAACGACTAGGGGAATTTTACAGTAACTTCATTGCAATGTTAATGTAAGCCTTACTTGTGACCAACAAATAAACTTTAATTTTTTCATTTATTCGAGTAATGCCCCTGACACTAAGGGGCAATTTAGCATGACCAATGTACCTAATTTGCACATCTTTAGACTGTGGGAGCAAACCAGAGCACCTGGAGGAAACCCACACAAGCATGGGATGCAAACTTTACAAAGACAGTCATCTGAATTGAATCCGGGTCCCTTGCGCTGTGAGGCAGTAGTGCTAACCACTGTGCCAACTTGCCACCTGCTGTGCCACTATGCTGTTGTACTGTTTGGAGATACGTAACACAGCAAGTGCTTTTATCTCATATCCTGTTGTGTGAAATGAAATGCTGAGACAGTTTTAGTGCGTGAGGCGTCCTTTTATATGACTTTATGGTTATACAAATATCAGTCACCGTATACTTACTGATGGCAGGAGGTTACTGTGTTATTGCACGGTTCTTGCTCATTTGCCAAGTAGGCATAAAATGTTAGCAGATTTCTACTCCTAGTAAGTAAGAGCTTGATCTAAAATAATAATCGAAAGTCATCATAATATTAGAATACATACTCTCAAAGTAAATGTTTATATGTGGATCAGAATGGTGGTTTGCAAAGTATATTTATTATTTAGCTTATTTTGTGTGCTTTTTTAGAATACATCCAGGGGAAAGTTTGTTTGACAGGACTCCACCGCCCTCTGTGAGAGAGAAAAGAAGAAATTACTGCAATTGTCAGAAGGAATATACAATGTCTCTCCATTCATTTAACAAGCTGACCACTGGATCTGGTCATTTTCATCAATCACTACATTGCCAGGACTATGCCAATGTGGATTTTACTTCATTGATTCCTTTTTTGGATATTACTGCGGAATACATAAGCAATCCCGAACTGTCAATGTTCAAGAAGCATGATATAACCCAGCCTTTCGACAAGGCAGAGGGACATGCACATTTGCGAAAATATGTTCCAACACAAGCCCAACTGTTTACTCCTGCTGATCAGTCACTGGGATATTCCAGATGGCCAGACACAGTTGATTTTATTGAACCAAAGGTTACATTGCGCAGAGGAAAAAGGCAGGGTTATTATGAATATCTACCAACATTCACATTCCAGAGCCTAAGTCAAACAGATCTGGAAAGCTTCACCTACTTTTTCCCTGAAGATCATTTATCCGAGAACCGGCCTGATGTGCAACCAACATGGCCAACTCCAAGTGGATTGACGTCAGCCAAGGCCCTTGAGGTTTGCCAACAAACCATAAGAAACTCTACCATTGGCATAGTGTGTCACGATCTTCTTGGAAGAAGACTCACTGAGGCCGTGGACCTATGCATTTCAGATTTGCAACTGAAGGATGATCTTGCTTGGGAGGAAGGGATGCTGGCATTTCTTTACAATGAATGCGAAAGCAAACTTTTAGAAAATAGGGTGAAATGGTCCCTGGGAACAGCTGGTCCACATGTTGATGAGATTGTTACAGCTCTCCGATGTCCTAATCTGTGTAGTGGGAATGGTCAGTGTACAGCATGGGGCTGCCAGTGCTTTGCAGCGTACAGCTCCTATGACTGCAGCATTTCTAATGGTAAGCATACAAATATTTTAATTGTGGTAATTTCTTGAACAGAATAATGGTCTTCAATGTGCAAACATTTAAGATTTTTTAAAGTTTAACAAAACCAAACTCTTCTTTAGACAGACTAGCTCTTTCACTTACTTGTTCTACTGGAACAATCAATTGTCAGTGATGATGCTTTGCGAGTCATGCTGCTGTGGACAGATCAAATAGATCTGATTCATAAACCAATGTAGCAGCACTATAAGAGTCAAGTCTAAGCTGCTGAAAATCACAAGTGTCATCTTTAAATCTGGAAATGTAAACCCTCAGCTTCCATTATATATTCTGCCATTTGAATAAATACCAAGATTAGCTTGTTCCTTAATTCTGTTGCATGTCGCTAGTTCAGATCAAGCTGGAATTCTGGCTCAGATTTTATCTTCTCCTTACTTCCTACTATTACACACAATGTGCAGATTTGTTTTCAATTGGATCAATGTAGGGAAACAACTGGACTTCTGTCTCTCTGACATCTTATGATTTACCCATTTGGATTAAGCTGCAGTTTGGATGGTCAAATATAAACACTGCATGGCCAGAATGACCTAAGCTTTGGTTGCAAAAGTTAATTGGTGAAAAAAAAATGAATGTTTGATTTAAAATCTGGCACTCAACCAGCCAAATTGCATCAAAGCTAAACAAAACTCTTTTGTCTCTTCGGTGTTTAACTGGAGGAAATTGCGTCTCATCAAAGACCGGATATCGGACAGCAGTGTTGATCAAGGGGAGGGTAGGGAGTGATCCAATAGCACTTCACAAAGTCTTAAATCAAAGAAAGAACAAATTTCACATATGATACATCCTGCCAAGCAAGTTAGAATTTTAATTATTCTGCAAGATGTAATAGATCCTATTGTACAGTTTTGTACCAAGAATATTTTGTGGCACCTCTCAACACTGTAATATGTTGGTGTTGTATTATCTTCATAAATCTGCTCACTGGTTATATATTTCTCCAGCAGTTTTATATTCAAGACCTAGCCTTGGCTTTAGATGATTTCTGTTTCACACTGATATTTGTTGAAGATGTAATCTCTTGCATGAAGAATTGTAGCCTGACCCTCAAAGAAGCAGTAGCTATGCTTGCACATAGGTAAAACCTTTGCTATCTGCTGGATAGAACAGATGTTGTCTTTTCAGATATTTGTATTTTACCTGAGATTATTTGATACCTGGGCAGCAGTTCCTGTTGAGAATTTCTAATGCATTCAGTTTCACATAGCTATTTCTGACTCTTCCAAGGCGGGCAGCTGGTGTTGGTTAAATGTCTTTTAAGAAATGTTAATGCAAAGTTCAGTTGCGTCAGAAGCTTGGCTCCAGCCCAACATGCTGCAAGTTGATTCTCTTTCAGTAACATGCATTTGGGAAAACATGCCGTACATTTTTGCACTTTCACTCAATTTTTGTTTGAACTGTTCTGGCCAGAGATCAGAGACAGGGCAGGTGGGGATTTGAGTAGTGGCACTAGGTTAGGTGCGGCACAGCAGTTGTGTGGGTGAATAGAACCTTAGAATGAGACGTAGTTTGAACACGAAGATTGGATGTAGGCAAATTAACCATGTATGTTTATACTGTATGTTTCCCCTAACAAATCATCCCAAAGCACCAAGCGGGGAGCATTTGAGGCAGGAAGCTAAAATAACACCTGCAGAGAAAAATCTTCAGATGGCTATTGCAACCATGGTGAAGATCAGGAGGGAGATAGGAATGCAATAAAGGAGTATGGTGAGTGGTTCCAATTTTCAAATCAGAGCCTTTAGTAACTTGCAACCCAGCTAAATGTTATTTTGTTGAGATGTCAATTTTTTTTCTCCTCCCATCACCTCAGTGGTGATGTTCTAGCAGGATGACATTTTCACCCAGCATTCCAATGGCATCCTAACCAGAGTTTATCTGATTTGCATAACAGGGTTCCTATGGGCTTCCCACCATCCAGGGCCAACCTGTCACTGCCCAATCACTTCTGCAGCATTAGGTGATGAAGCTGGCAGTTAAATGGGCAAAAGCATCCCAAAGCTCAGTTGCCACCTTGTCACCCTCGTGAGGCTTACAAACCAAAGGTGTTGTCATTGAATTAAATGTGTAAAATTGTGTAAAAATTCATACATGCTAAAGATATTTAAGCAGAGAAGCTTGTTTACTGTTGCACATGATTCAACAAAAACTATTATATGCTGAAGGAAAAATGCAATTTGCGGTGTAAGATCATGTAATTTGACAGAACAGTTGTGTTTTATTTGGAGTACCACATGCCTAATCCTCTGTGCTCATCTGTTACTCCGGGCAAGTATCTTTGCAGTAAAGTTATCCAAAAATATATGTGGGTATCCTATATATAGCAAGCCTGTATTAATAAAGAGTTTCAATAAAACACAGTTATTTAAATCTATGTCGAGCGAACTCAACTAACTGTGAACTATATTAAATGCATTATGTGCAAACGAAGTGCATGTAATTCTTGCAGGCAATCTGTTTTTTGTGATGTTAATTGAGGGAATAATATTGACCAGGATACTGAAGATAACTCTTCTGCACTTCTTCAAAATAATCTTCTAGCAATTTCACTTTGACTGGCTGGCCTGCTTTCTGTCCCCCTTCCTATTTGAATAAAGGGATTATATTTGCTACTTGCCAATCAAATGGAATCTTCCCCACATCTAGAGGAATTTTGGAAGTTTGAAATTAGTGCATCTGTTTTTATCTTTAGTCACTTCTTTCAAGACTCTAGGATGAAGACCATCTGGAGTCAGGGATTTGTCAGCCAATGTTGACTAATACCTCTTCTCTGTTTATTATAATTTTTCTGAGCTCCTCACATTTGTCCTTTAATGATGTTCATCATAGCAACAGGAGTAGACCATTCAGCCCCTCAAACCTGATCCATCATTCAGTAAGATCATGATTGATTAGCATCTGAACTCCATCCATCCATCTTGGCTCCAAATCCCTGAATAACCTTGATATGGAGATGCCGGCTTGGACTGGGGTGGGCACAGTAAGAAGTCTCACAACAACAGGTTAAAGTCCAAGAGATTTATTAGGAAACATAAGCTTTCGGAGCACTGCTCCTTTATCAAGTGAGTGATCAGGTCACTTGATGAAGGAGCAGCGGTCCAAAAGCTCATGATTCCAAATAAACCTTTCGGACTATAACCTAGTGTGAAATTTCTTACTGAATAACTCTGGCTGCTAAAAAAATCAACTGATCACAAATTAAAAATGATGATCTCAGCTAGCATCTGCTGCTTCTTGCAGGCCAGATAAACGACACATGGTAAATTGTTGATGATTGATCAAACAGCTCATTAATAGAGCCTGTCACGTAACTCCAATTCCTCACATTCACCTTTAATGTATATCGTTGCAGGTTAGACTCTCTTCAGGTTGCCTAAAAACACTCCCTTCTGCCGAGGCTTTGCTGAATTGCTCTGGTCTTAAAAAAGTGAGATACGCTATTGTGGGGAGAGTATGTACATTTCATATTGAGCAGTTCAAATTCTTACCAACGTGGATTTAAAGTAATTTAGCTTGAAGATGCTTAAAGTACGGTAATAAATTTCCATGCGTGTAAGGCATCCACTGTGGAATGAGATACTGTGATGCAGAATATTTTATAATAAACTAATCCATCACACTACCAGCAGGACTTAAATGCTAATAAAACCTTCTCAAAGCATACATCTTTAATTTGCCGTTGTAAGTAATGTGGCAATTTGTAGACAATCCTCATTTCTGAAACGAATCATAAGCAAATATGTTGAATGGTCCATTAGTAACTTATTCATAGGAACTATTTTAAATTGTGAGAATTGCGTACGTGGTTTGCCAAGAAAAATTAGGAGCTAAATTGGATAGCTTCGGAAATGGGTGCTGGGGTCGCAATACAGAATTAACCTGTGCTCATTCAACGTAATTAATGAGGCACGTCAGCTTGAAGTTGCCAGCTCAGCATCCAGCCAACTTCAGCTTCACTGTTTATTAGGTAGAGACCTCAGCACTGTTAACATTAGCCAGCATTGCTTCAAGCTACTTCTTAAAGAAGGCATGCTTTGAGCTGATGCAAGTGCTTGAGGGGCACGGTAGCACAATGGTTAGCATTGCTGCTTCACAGCGCCCGGGACCTGAGTTCAATTCCCGTCTGGGTCTCTGTCTGTGTGGAGTTTGCACATTCTCCCCATCTCTGCATGGGTTTTCCCCAGGTACTGTGGTTTCTTCCCACATTCTGAAAGATGTGCTGGTTAGATGCATTGACCCAAACAGTTGCCGGACTGTGGAGACTAAGGGAATTTCGTAGCGATTTCATTGCGGTGTAAGCCTTACTTGTTACGAATAAATAAATAAAATTAAACTTTGCAGTCGGGCAGGTACTGAATCTGACCAATGGAAACATTGAATGAAGGATTTGCTTGTCATATTTCCTGCATGGCAGCCCTCAGCCCAGCTCTGGGTTAATACCAACAGTGATGGAATGAGGCCATCAAGTGTACATTAATTGGCCATTTAATGGTCCTAGTTGGCAATGGGACAGGGTGGGTTTTTTATTACTCATTCATGGGATATGGGCATTGCTAGCTGGCCAGCATTTATTGCCCATCCCCTGTTACCCTTTTTCGAAGCGTAGTTAAGAGTCAACCACATTACTGTGGCTGTGGAGTCACATTTAGGCCAGATCAGGTAAGGATGTAGATTTCCTTCCCTAAAGGACATTGGTGAACCAGATAGGTTTTTCCAACAATTAACAATGGTTTCATAGTCATCAGTAGATTCTTAATTCTAGATTTTTTTGTTGAATTCAAATTGCACCATCTGCGCTGGTGAGATTTGAACCTGGATCTCCAGAACATGAGCTGAGTTTCTGAATAATAGCCTAGCAATAATACTACTAGGCTATCATCTCCCCCATGGCCACCACCATCTTGCCTAATTAAATGCTCTTGTGCCATTAATGGCATGGGGGAAGGTAGAAGATTCTGGTCACCAGCTCAGGAAAGGACACTCTCTGTAGTTTAGAGGATAACCCTATTTCCCGGTAACTACCCTTTGCTTTGCTATGGTGACTCAAATAACTGACAGAGAATGAAAACATCATGACTGCTGCCAGGATACTGGGCATCAACCTACATGACTGTCCACCTACAGTTACACGCCTGCTGGATTTTAAGGGAATGAAATCACTTTTGCTTCTGGTATAGAATGGAGTTTGCAAGCAGTGAAGAGCTGTGTGTGCAGTCAACGGCACTTTGCACCATGTGGAAGATATCAGTCCCAGCAAAGCCTCATGCTCGCTCCATCTGTTTGTCTCTGGCAAGAGAGAATGGAATGTAATTAGCTCTTGCAGAAAGTCCCAGTGAACACACAACAGCTGGTGGTAAGCTGTGGCATGTTGCTAATATCTCCAACTCAAGTCCCAAAAAGAAGTCGGATGCAAAAAGGTTCAGCTCCATGGTCACCTTTACAATGATTAGCAATGCGGCCCTTGCTTTGCTCTGTGGTTATAATCATGGCTGCAGCAAATGGCAGGTTTCAGTGAGGGCATTTTTACTGAACTGTGTATGTTGCACAGGTTGTACCTGGCTGAAATTCAGGCTAAGCACCCATGTTGGATATGGCCTTTAGCCCTTCTCTCTCTCCTTCTCTCCCTTCTTCCATCAGCTTGTCCTTCTCTGCATCACACTTCTTCATTCTCCCACGTCATGCTATATTCCAAGATAAATGGCTGCTGGTGAACTTATGTCGGAGGATTATTGATTCGTGAACAATACTTAAAGTCAGTAACAACCCAGACATCCTTTTTCCTTGTTGACTTTTGCAACTTGAAACAGCTATAGGAAATACGATATATTTGTAGAATTATTGTACCAGGCAGAATAAATCACTTAGCTCACCAATTCTTTGAAGTATCATTACTGAGATGTTCCTTTAGCTTATAAAAAGGGTAATTGCTGGAGTACTGAGCCCCAAAATGTTTATGTCAGTATCAAATTGACCATTTCTGCTCTGCTTTCTGATAGTCATATACTCTGTGAGCGCTAATGCCCTCACAAACATGGCATTTGGAGCAACGAGTTCAGTGGACTGAGGGCATTTGAATGCAGCTGATCAAAATTTGGTCAGCACGCTGTGAAATTAATGAAAAATAAAATTGGGCAATGTGTAAAAGTCAAATTCCACTAAGCTAAATAGATCATATATATAAATATAAGAACATATGAATTAGGAAAGGGAGTCTCCATCATTTAATAAGATCACAACTGATTTCATTAACGCACAGTGGTTAGCACTGCGGCCTCACAGCACCAGGGATCGGGTTTGATTCCCAGCTTGGGCCACTGTCCATGTGGAGTTTGTACATTCTCCCCATGTCAGCGTGGATTTCCTCCAGGTGCTTTGGTTTCCTCCCACAGTCCAAAAATGTGCAGGTTAGGTGGATTGGTCATGCTAAATTACCCATTAGTGTCATGGGGTTATCTAGGGTAAATGCATGGAGTATTGGGGATAGGGCCTGGTGGTCAATGCAGACTTCATGAGTGGAATGGCCTCCTTTTGCACTGTAGGATTCTATGATTCTCATTGTGGCTTCAACTCTGCTTTCCTCTCTATCCCTTATATCCTTTGACACTCTTGTCAGTTAAGAACCCATCTATCTCAACCTTAAAAATATTCAATGAGCTAACCATCCTTCTGGGAAGAGAATTCCGTTAACTAACAGCCGTCTGAGAGAAAAGTTTTCTTCTCATTTATATGTTGATTGGTGATGCTTCAATTTTTTATCAGTGCTTCTGGTTCTAGTCTCTCTCATAGTGGGAAACATTCTCCTTGCATCCACCCTGTAAATTTACTTCAAATTGTATAGGTACTTTCAGCAAGATCATCTCTCAGTCTTCTAAATTCCCGCTCACCTGTTGATTTACAAGTATTTCAGGCAGATTATTTGTGTTTTTCACAGTGAAGATAAACACACACTAACCATTTAATACCCTGCCATTTCCTCATTTCCTTTATTAATTCCCCAGGCTCAGTCTTTAGAGAGCCCACTAGAAGATACCCTTTTCCTTTTTAAATATTTATAGAAACTCTTCCTATCTGATTTTTATAAGTGGAATTTTCCAGCCACTGATGCCCTGCTGGCACTACAAGTGAGAATGGAGAATTTGGCACTCAGCCAAATCTCTGTTCACAGCAGGGGTATACTGGCCAGTGGTTAGCATTGCAGCTTCACAGCTCCATGGACCTGGGTTTCATTCCAGCCTTGGGTGACTGTATGGAGTTTGCACATTCTTCCTGTGTCTGTGTAGGTTTCCCCCGGATACTGTGATTTGCTTCCGTAGTCTAAAGATGTGCATGTTAAGTTGATTGACCATGTTAAATTACTCCTTAGTGTCACAGGGATTAGCAGAAAAAACAAATGTGATGTTATGGAAATAAGGCGTGGATGGGATAGTTGCTGGTGCTGGCCGGATGGGCCAAATGGCCTCCTTTTGCACTGTAGGGATTCTATCATTCTGTGACTAGAAAATCCGACTGTAATGAACAGCTGGAAAATTTTGCCCTATATTTCTGATAAGTTTTCTTTCATATTTTTAATTTTTTTTTCAGCCATTCCTCATTGGTTTATAAATTACTTCTTTCTTCTTTATTATTCTATTATCGGATGTGGCCATCACTAATATGGCTGGCATTTATTATCTTTGAACTGAATGGCTTACTGGGCTGTTTAGGAGGCAGTTAAGAGTCAACCACATTGCTGTGGATATGGAGTTACATATAGGGCCAGTCCAGTTAAAAACAACAGATTCCCTTCCCTGAAGGGTATTAGTCTTATAACAATCAATGATAGGTGGCATGGTTACCGTCATTGTTTTATATTCCAGATTTATTAATTGAATTTAAATTCCATCCGCTAACTTGGCAGGATTGACGTCAAAGCAGTAGCCTAAGCCTCCAGGTGACATTGCCATGATGCTACCATCCCCCCCTTCCCTCACCTATCCAATCTATTGATTTATCATTCATCTTCACAGGGCTGTGTGCTTTTTCTTTCAATTTGATAGCATCTTCAACTTTCTTAGCTAGCCGCAGTTGGTACACACTTCCCTAGTGTCTTTCTTTCTTACTGGAGCATATCTTTGCTGAGTGTTATGAAATATCTCCTTCAATGCTACTGCACCTCTACTATCTGACCAATTAAACTAATTTCCTCGTTAACTTAAGTCAGCTCTGTGTTCATATTCTTGTAATTGCCATTATTTAAGTTACAAGGATCAGTGATTGACTCATTGTTCTTTATTTAAGCCTCACCAGTAACCAGCATGCAACACTCGTTAGTGCCTATGCTCTGACAATAACACACAGATGAGGTCAAAGAAGCATGTTCTGAGGACTTCAGCAAGATAATTATAGATGGGTCTCACCAGGACAAACTCATTATTCTTGGTGAGTTCAATGCTAGAATGGACCTAGACTGTCAAACATGGAAATGAGTACTAGGACATCATGGTATATATAAGAGGAGCAAACTCTAGCAACCAGCTCCTTCTCTACTAGGGCCATGAGTTTGATCTAACCGTTAGAAACACAGTCCTCCAGCAAGTAGACAAACTGAAAACAACCTGGTTGCACCTCAGATCCAAGCAGTGCACTTGTTGAACGAACGTTATTGCACAGCAGAGAGTCTTCAAGAATATGCACTCTACTCGTGCCCTTGGACGTGCAATGTATTGACCTCACCATCAGCTTGTCAGGGGTATTGTGACTTTGAAGATAAAATCCAGGATGTTTCAGCACAGAGTCAAGTCACAAAGGAAGCTCGATGTAACTGTTCTTAAAGACATGGCCAAGAGACAAGGACCAGAGTACAAACTAGCCATAAGAATTGCTGATATCTTAGAGAACTAAAGAGCACTGAAAATTCTTGGAAAGAGATAAGTATATTATTTATAACACAGGTTCTGACATCGTAGGATTTGGTAAACTGATTCACCAAAACTGGCCTGACAATAATGGTGCGGAGATACCAATGTTGGGCTGGGATAAGTACTGTAAGAAATCTCAACACCAAGAAATCTCACAAGTACAATAGGTTTATTTGGTAGCATAAACTTTGAGCTTCATTCCTCCTTCTGGTGAGTGAGGAGTTGTGTTCACAAACAGGGCCCATATAGATACAAATTCAATTTACAAGATAATGGTTGGAAAGTGAGTCCTTACAGGTAATCAAGTCTTAAAGGTATAGACAATGTGAGTGGAGAGAGCGTTAAGCACAGGATAAAGAGATGTGTGCTGTCTCCAGACAGGACAGTTACTGAGATTGTACAAACCCAGGTAGGCTGTGGGGGTTACAGATAATGTGAAATGAACCAAGATGCTGGTTGAGGCCGTCCTCATGTGTACAGAACTTGGCTATCAGTTTCTGCCAAGTTCCGCGCACGTGAGGACGGCCTCAAGGGGGATCTTGGATTCACGTCATACTATCTGTAGCTCCCACAACTTGCCTGAGCTTGCAAAATCTCACTAACTGCTCTGGCTGGAGACAATACATATCTCTTTAACCTGTGCTTAATGCTCTCTCCAATCATATTGTCTGTACCTTTAACACTTGATTACCTGTAATGACTTGCATTCCAACCATTATTTTGTAAATTGAGTTTGTGTCTATATACACCCTGTTTGTGAGCTCCTCACTCACCTAAAGAAGGAGCAAGCCTCCGAAAGCTTGTGCTACCAAATAAACCTGTTGGACTTTAACATGGTGTTGAGAGATTTCTTACTTGACAACATTGACCAAGATGTAGGCAAGCTTCTAGGTGAAGCACACAATGCTCACAGATCTTCTACATCTAACAAGAAATCACAAGCACAGAACATCAGATCTCATTATGCAAAACACACGCTGTAGGAAAAATTAAGAGAGATGAAGAACTAAAAGTGGAAAAACAAGTCTGATGAGTTTAAAGCAGTTGCTCGTTTAAAAAAAAAGGATGTGAAGGTCCTACTTGTGATCAGTTTATGGCCCCAAAACTAACGATATGGCACCCATCCTCCCAGCAGATGGCAAAAGCTCCTAACAATGGGCATTATATTCTCTCTTGTTGAACAGAGCATTTCAGCAGTCTCCTGAATTAATAGTGTCAATGATACCATTGAGTCACTTCCACATTATAACACTGAGAAAGTGCTTCCTCTCAATTCTTCTCAAATGGAAGTCACAGAGGCCATAAAGCAGCTTCTCATGAGCAAGTCACCAGAAGCCAAAGGTATACCATCTGAAGTATTCAAGTCTGGACGGATTCACATGATTAGGAACCTCACCAGTCTTTTCTATCTAAAACCAGGGCACCAATCCTTAAAATTACGAGCATGCCTCCATATCTCACTGTTAGAAATAATCTATCTGTGACAATCATGTATAACACTTCTTTCAAAGCTGGGCAAATTCTTGCAAGGGTTATTCTTAATTGCATTATTACTCATCCCATCGACCTAACAAGGTTCCCGTGCAGGACAGGGAACAGTCAATATTATTGTCATAGTAGGTCGGATCTTTGTATGATGTTGACCTCACTGAGACCTTTTCTTAAATTAATTTATGGAATGTGGCTGGGCCAATCTTTATTGCAT
This sequence comes from Sphyrna mokarran, assembly GCA_024679065.1. NCBI lineage: Eukaryota > Metazoa > Chordata > Chondrichthyes > Carcharhiniformes > Carcharhinidae > Sphyrna > Sphyrna mokarran. The sequence goes on along the minus strand of JAGIQG010000011.1, from coordinate 67,950,247 downwards.
ATCCCTGATTCCCCTTGAGAAGGTGATGGTGAGCTTCATGAACTGCTGCAATCCCTGTGTTGTAAGTATATCCATAGTGCTATTAAGGAGGGAATTCCAGGATTTTGAACCAGCGACACTGAAGGAATGGTGATATATTTCCAAGTCAGGATGGTGAGTGACTTGGAGGGAAATCTCCAAATGATGGCATTCCTATGTGTTTTCTGACCTTGTCCTAGAGGATAACAGTCGTGGCTTTGGAAGGCACAGTCTAAGGAGCATTGTTGAGTTTCCACAGTGCATCTTGTAGATGTTACACACTGCTGTTAGTTGCACGGGTGGTGAACGGAGCAAATGTTTGTGAAAAGAATGCCAAACAGATATCTTCTTTGTCCTGGATGGTGTCGATATTTTTGGGGATCGTTGGGGCTACACTCATTGAGGCTTTGACACAATTAACCGGGAAGAGTCCTGGAAGGTTCTTTATAAATATAGCTATCTTTGAAAGTTGATCAATATCATTTGCTTGTTTTGTGAAAACGAGTGTCATGCAAAGTGTCACCGGATGCCTTTCTCCAACGGCACCAAGCAAGGCTGTGTATTGGCTCCTGCACAATTTGCCAAATACTCCTTGGCTATGTTCCTGCACACACTCATGAAATTTTGGTACAGGACTACACATTCAATTCAGCTGACATCAAGCTCAACACCTTGCAAAGGCTCAATAATTGTGAGCTCAGCAGCTCCTGAGTGAATCAGTATTCGCAGGTGACTGCGCTTTCATAGCACATCTCTCGAGAAGAGTCAGCCATTGTTAATTGCTTTGCCCTAGCTTTAGGATTCTTTGTCCAAACATTAAGTCTGAAGAAGACCTAAATCTTGGGTCAGCCTACTCCTCGTAACAGACATCAAGATCCTTGGTCACTATCAACAACACTACCTGTCTGTTCAGCAGAGAGGGTTTCCCAAGACGTTGGATGACACAATCAGTGATCATCTTGGAAAAGCAAGTTCAGCGTTTGGAAAGGCTCTTCCCAGACTTCAGAATGACCATGTAGTTTGTCTTAGAATTAAGATCCATATTCTTGCATAATTTCTTGATGATTGTGAGACTGCAATAAACTATTGGCATCATACAAATCAACTAAAAATATTCTATCTTCACTATTTGAAATCAGTCTGCAGCATCAGTTGACAGGCCAAAATCCCCAGCATCGAGCTTCTTGTCACGTATTGCGTACCTGACTTTGAGAGTGTCACAACCACTTAAGAGACATTCCTCAAAGTGATCCGTGAGCTGGGAATTTGTGCAACCCCTATTGAAATTTGAGTGATTCAACTGAAACATAGCTAGCAGCAAAACTTTAGTTTTCAAAAAGATAAAAGTTCATTTATTGCAGAACTACCACAAGTTGCTCAAATGGAAGTAGTAAAGTGACTACATACAAAGGATAAATGCAGATAAATAAAAAAACTATTGATAAAGATAAAATTCAGTTCAGTTCTTTATAATTTCATTGCAGGCCTCTGGCTTGCAGTTGATATGTTGATTGTCTGGAGTTATGGGTTGAAGTTGAAAGAATTACATTTAGCAGTTGTGATTGTTTCTGTAGTGGAGGTAGTCAGTGTTGGCCTTTTCAGATAGACTCAGTAGATGAAACAGGTTTTGAGTGAGAGAAGGTTTCTTGTTCTTCACTAGCTCTGTAGCTACGACGCTTGTATATTTTCTAGATTCTTCTTGGCAGCTGATTTGTGGAACAAAAACTGAAAATGTTGGAGAGACTCAGCAGGTCTGGCAGCATCTATGTGGTGAGAGAATAGAGTTAATGTTTGGAATCCACATGACATCTTCAGAGCTAACAAAAGGGAGAAGTGTGTTGGATTATATACTGCGTAAGGTGCAGCAACTAGAACAGGGTGAAAAGTCAATGATAGGTGAGAGGTAGGATAGGTTATAACAAAGGACTCTATGTCACAAGATAGAGGAAGCGTTAATGGCAGGAGAAATAGCTGGATTAAGTTAAGATGTCAGAATGTGTTAATAAGAGAATAAAATCAGTACTCAGTGAAAGCAAAGTGTAACAACTGACAGATGGTCCAGTGGGAGTAGGAGCTTGGAGGATTGGGGTTCTTGCATTAGGAGAAAAGATGTTGGGATTTGAAAAAAACATAAGCTGAAGGAGAATGGTTACAGTCTAAAGTTGTTGAATCCAATCAGAAGATGAGGTAAGGCTCCTGTAGTGCACATTGGGCTTCTCTGGAGCATTGCAGCAGGCTAAGGGCAGACATGTGGGCAAGTTAGTAGATACTGAGTTTGCTTCTCATTTCAACATTTTTTTTGTCCCAGTACAAAACAACCTCCCTCCTCTCCCCCCCCCACTGTGCTAAATTGAGTCTTGGATGAATGCCACACAAGACAACACCAACATAGACGATAAACCGTTTTATGTTTTGCCGAACGTTCATCCATTAGAGTGATGGGAGGCGAATCATTTTGTTTTATTGTTTTTAGATTTAAGTTTAAAGCACTAATTTTCAGCTCACTCTTCTCACCCTCAACCTGCATACAAAATGCAATCATGTTCTGATCACTGCTAGCAGGGGGCTCCTTTACAATGAGGCCTGATTTATCCTGCCTGATTTCACGCTACTAGGTCTGGAATTGGCTGCTCTCTGGTTGATTCCAAAGCACCTTGATCCACAAGAGGTTGTCCCAAAAACACAACTAATTTTCCTGGCGATCTTTGCCAATCTGATGTTTAAGTCAAAATCACCCATGAGCATCATTGTACTTTTCTCACAAACCCTAATTACATTTTCCTGTACACCCTGTTCGACAGTAATTATCTTTAGAGAACTTATAAATTACTCATAAAAGTGACTTCTTACCTTTGTTCACTTTTTTTATCTCTACGCTGATTCTACATTTTGATCTTTAGAACTAGGGTTAGCTATCACTATTACACATAATAGTGTGTATTATTAAACTTTATTAAACTCCACCTTTTCCTCATTTCTTGTCCTTACTGAATGTCAAGTCCCTTGAATATTCAATCTCAACCTTGGTCAGCTTATAGCCACATACTATTTATTTTTATCTCAGCTGACAATTCATCTGTTTTGTAATAAATGCTGTGTGGAATTAGATACAGAGTTTTTCATTCTGTCTTTTTACTTTTTTTTCAAACTTGAGCCTAATCTGCTTACACTCCTGCCATGCTCGATTATCATTCTCCTTATTGTTATCATTTATTCAGCAATTCAATTTAGCAGAAGGCACTTAGAAAAAAATATTTTTTGCAGGGATGGATTAAATTCGAAAGTGTGGTGCCATTAAAAGGTGAAATGTGAGACCAATGATTGATTCATTGTAAAATATGTTCCATAAAATGCACATGAAACAAGAAGCAGCCTCTGAACATCTGAAGTAAACTGCGATTAGTTGCCCACTTTTGAATGCAATAATGATGTGATAAAGGACTGGATGGCTTTGTTCCGCAACATTAGTGAAAAAAAAAGCATAAAACATCACCACTTTCATGCTGAAGGAAAATGCTGGTCATAAATTAGGAATGGGGCGATTAATTTAAAGTTGCAGAGTATTAATCTATATCTACCAGTCCTTTTCTCAACAACTCTTTTCATCATATATTCTGAAATTGGGAAGTGATACTTTACATGATTAGTGTTGTCAGTTGGACGAGTTAGGTGTTGGTATTAACATATGTCAGCGATATTAAATTCAAGTCAATATACTTCATGTTGTGTATTACATTGTTTGGATAATGCTTTTGATTCATAATCTCAAACGGTGCACTCACCATGAACAGCAGATCTATAACATTTCACTCACTTGATCTCTAAAATCCACTCTGTGAGGTGTAGTCAAGGTTAAAAGGACAAAATATGTAATTACTGGTTGTCTGTCCAAGTGGACAAGTTGGCCCAAATCTCCCAGCCGAGATCAGAGGTATGATTGAAGATGCACACCAGGACCCTGCACAAGCCCTGTCTTACATGGAAATTTCGTGGGAAGTTTAACCTTCCGATGGGCAGTTTTCCTGCTCCTCAGAAGCATGTGTGAACGTCTCTGACTCTGAGTACGAGTCTGGGTTAGATCCACATGACTTGCCTGAGAGCTTCCCAAGAAATGTTAAATAGATCCTAGTCTAACATCTGGATAAGAACCATAGAATCGAATCACAGAATTTCTACAATGCAGAAAGAGGCCATTCGGTCCATCAAGTCTGTGCTAAGTCTCTGAAAGAGCATCCCACCCAGGCTCTCCCATCTTCATTATTCCAGTAACCCCATGGATTTGCCCAGCTAAACTCCAATTTAACATGGCCAATCTATCTAACCTGCACATTTTTGGTCTGAGGGAGGAAACCGATAAAGCCCACACAGGCATGGGAGAACCTGCTCACTCCACACAGACAGTGACCTGAGGCCAGATTTGAACTCGGGTCACTGGTGCTGTGAGACAGCAGTGTGAACTATTGCACCACCATGCTTCCCATGCAGATAAATTCTTTGAGAAGATGACCTAATTCTTGCCAACACTTATCTCCTGTTGAATTCACATGTCACACTATCTGTATGACAGCGCAAAATCGCTGAGCAAAGACTGATAGCCAGGTTCCGCATACATGAGGATAGCCTCAGCCAAGATCTTGGGTTCATGTCACATTGTCTGTAACACTCACAACTCGCCTGGGCTTGCAATGTCTCACTAACTGTCTTGTTAAAGGGATGATACACATCCCTTTAAACTGTGCTTAACCCTCTCTCCACTCACATTGTTTGTAGCTTTAAGATTTGATTGCCTGTAAAGACTCGCATTCCAACCATTATTTTGTAAATTGAGCTTGTGTCTTTATATGCCCCGTTTGTGAACAAAACTCCTACTTACCTGATGAAGGAGCAGTGCTTCGAAAGCTTTTGCTACCAAATAAACCTGTTGGACTTTAATCTGGTGTTATGAGACTTCTTACTATGTTTACCCCAGTCCAACGCTGGCATCTCCACATCACGAATTGACAGAGTTCTGTCTGGAATTACGATTGAATCAGCATCAAAAGTTCCTGTTCCAAAACAAAACTCCAGTTTTTTTTGTCACTTTTTCTGCCAATTTTTTTCCTTCTCTATGAAAGTTTTAAATCCTTATTGCGAATCATTTGATAGGAACTGCTTAGCCTCCAATTCCTCATCCTTCTAGCCATTCTTCATCTGAATCTAAACTGTACATTTGGTAGACTTTTCTTTCAAAGGAGGATCTGCACAACTAAACCCTATTTTTAAACTCCATCCCTCAAGCAATGAAGGACAAATTCCATTTTTCTTCTTAATTACTTGCTGCAACTGCAAACCAACTTTATGAATTTATGCACAAGGACACCCAGGTCCCTCTGCACAGCAACAGGCTGTAATTTTTTACCATTTAAGTTTGGGAGGGAGGAACTCCCCTACTGGACAACCAGCTTCCACAGCTGTAGCCTGATGACCATGACAGATGTACCTGTGAGGTACCTTCCAGGATTAATCATGGCACTTCCCCCCAACCCCCCATTCCTGTCATGAGGTTGCTTTTTTACACTAGTCATGTTTCAACCTAATATAATGTGTTTGTAAATCCCGCCTGCAGATGGGCTGCCATTCTGACCCCATTCAGATTCTTTAAAAATATCTCAGTGTCCAGTAAGTGATGCAAACAAGCCCAATAGTCTACAACTCGTAATTGCAAGCGCAGTTGCCTCTGACTCTGATCTCATTGCTGTCTGAATTCCGCCAGTTGTCTCCGCTCTGCTGTCTCGCCAAACTCTGTTGCCTGGAATTCGGCTCCTCCCCCGAGACTGGATTATGTTCTTCCTAATTCACAGACCACAATCAGTAAGCATAGGCAACAACACCTCCTCCACCATCATTCTCAGCACCAATTCTCCACAAGGCTGAATTCTCAGCCTCTTACTATACTCTTTATATGCCCATGATTGTGTGGCCAAATTCCCCTCCCATTTGATTTTCAAGTTTGCTGACAACAGCACCATAATGGGTTGAATGTCAATGACGCGACAGAGTGCAAGACTGAGGTAGAGTATCTGGTAAATTAGTGCAGCAACAATAATCTCTCCTTCAGTGTCAACAAAATGAAGGATTAATCGATTAATCAAACAGTTGATTAATTCAACAATTTATTGATGATCTTAGTTTCGCCTTATCATGATGAATTGAGCACTTCAGTATTGTGGATTTTCTGGATTTCATTTGGTGCATTCTTATCCCCTAGGATGTCATGATTGAGGGATTTTCTGACCTCGCTGCATTATTTATAAATTGCACCAGCTCCTGGAGAACAGCACGTAGATCTAAAAATCCATTTTGCATCTGGCATCAAACAGTTTGCGAGACCGTAGCCCATTCAAATCCCAGGGCATAAAATTCACCAGCCTGTAGTGCAGCACAGTAATGGTGAGAATCAATACTGGTCTCAACCAATAGAAACCTGGTGCAGTGGTCATGCCAGGAAGCTTGGAGGCCACTGCAACTCCAGGGCGGCAGAGGCATGAGTGTACAGTGTCCACCAGGCAGTGCCCACCTAACACACTAGTGATGCTCATGGGGCAGTGGCCATTGATCAGCCCTGTGGGGCCAGTTGGACAATGCCAGAGTGCCAGGAGCAATGATGAGAGGGTGGAGTCTAATGGGGGCTAATGGGGAACAGGGCAGCTATGCGGATGGGTGTCCTACAGTGATAGATCAAAAAGGTAGTCTTGATCAGTAGGCAGGTCAGGGGTCCTGATGTGGGGACATGTCAGGGGCCATGATGGGGGTGCATGTCGGGGGTTGTTAAGGGATACCCATCAGGAAATCCCCACTGCTGGTGATGCGTATCAGGGAGGAGTTTGGGGCTACATTGTTGAGGGGGGAGGGGTCCAAATGTCCTTGGGATGAGGGAGGGGCCTCCACTGCACTCTGAGATTGGGGCACCCTTATGAAATGGTGCCCATGTCATTGGCATGTTTAGACTTCACTTCACCCCCAGTATTGGTACGAAACCCCTAACTTTCTAAAAGAGTGACCGCATGAGGAAGGACTGTGATGTGGAGCATGATTGAGAGACCAATGTTAATCACCATTGATTATTCAACCAATTGATTATTGATTGGTTATTCTCACCATTGTGACATTTGGAAATTTTAGAATCTATCTCCTCCTTGTGCTGTGCCATTCAGTTTTCCAAAGAATTATATCCCATAAATGAAATTTCTTTTAAATTAGCATTCAATAACATTGTAAATGTTTACATTTTATTTCATTTTTCAAAGGCCAAAGGTCTCCTTCTGGGAGAATATCCCAGTAGAGAGCATTCATTATTTCTCTCCTTTCTAGTAATTTGGAACTTGCCTGCCTTATCACGAAAAGGCTAGTTGACATTTGAGGGCAGGTTTATCTCTTTATTTCTTGTATGTTAGTGATAGGGAGGTGTGAGTTGAAGTATGAAAATGCTAAAGAGCGTTTCATCGGTGCCCTTAATAGGACAGCATTTTGTTCATGCCATGTGTTTTGGATAATATGCCTCACGAGGGATATGTTTGTTGTAACATAAAGCAGCCTCAGCAGTGACTTTAATCAAGCTATTAGAGAGAAAAAAAACTTGAAAGCAAATCAGACAGATTATATGTGAGGAAGGTCATTTGAGAAACAGCGGCATCTATCATATTCATTAAAAACTGCAAATATTCATGGTGGTAAGCAACAGGCAGACGAGTTACTCTGTATGTTTCCGAACAGTTGTCAACAGTCACACTGGTCACAGTATTAGTCACAATGACTGGCATCTTTAACATTTTATAGAATTATGTTTAATATGTAAATTATCAAGAAATGCTCCACTACTGGGACCCTACCACTATTCACACTGGCAGGTTTTACCCAGTGGTCAGCACTGCTACCTCACAGCGGCAGTTCGATTCCCAACTTGTGTCATTGATTGTCTGGAGTTGCGTTTCTGTCCAGTGTATAGTTGGGTGAATGGGCACGTTCTCCCTGTGTCTACATGGGTTTCATCTCGATGCTCTGGTCACCTTCTACAGTCCAAAAGACGTGCTGGTTAGGTGCATTGGCCATGCTAAATTCTTCCTCAAAGTGCCCGACCAGGCTCCTGAGTGTGGTGACTAGGGATTTTCACAGTACCTTCATGGCAGTATTAATGTAAACCCACTTGTGACTAATAAATAAAACTTTTATTTTATTTTCATAACCTGCAACAGTGAACAGAGATTTGGCTGGCCGCCAAGTTCTCTGATCTTGTTGAAGCAGGAACGTGGCGTGAACAGCAGTTAAGATCATGCCCCGTGATTGTGTTGAAGTTATACATTCAGCTGAAGCTCAAGGCAGACATTTAATTTAGGACATGATTGACTTTTTAAATACGTTTGCATTTTGTGCCCAAAATCCTAAATTTTGAGTAGTGACTTGTTTGAATGGCTGTTTGTATTTTAACATTTTACAATATTTGGACCATCACATTTTACCATGTAAGTTGTCTTTACATTTTTATGTTGTTCTATACTTGCTAATTTGATTTTTTAAATATATTTGCAACAATTGTACACTGTGTATATTCTGTGAACCTCATACTTCAGCATAATAATGTGTACCATTTACAGCTTTTTTATTAATTATTTACAGAATATTAGTTGAGCAGATACTGTCTGTGTGACATTCCTACAAATTAATGCTTTCACCAGAAGACCTCTCTTCCTTTTGGAAAACATAATACAGACTCTGGTTGGACTGAAAACAATTACTTTGAGACAGCAATTCAATATTTTCTATCTTGCAGGCAATTTTGTAGAATACAGACACCATTTACTAGACCTTTATGTATTTGATTCTAGTGCCGTTCTGAACTCCTGGTGGTACTAAATTAATCATTAATCCTCCAACACTAACGGAGATTTCTAATTCTGATGCAAACCAAAAAAATCCAGAAATTTTGTGGGAGTAAATAATGAATTACATTCTTAGAAAGCATTCATGTTAACTTTATGGCCTGGTTTTATACTGAGTTATGATGATTCCATTGGAATATCTGAGCCCTAGGGAAAATAATTGAGAATTCTGGTTCTTTCGTACATAGTATACATTTTAACAATGTTTATTTAGACAAGATGAAGAGATTTCAAGTGCTTGCAATTTATTTTATTGACACTTTAATGGGCCTAGATGATTGACACTTCCAGTGGACTATAGTAAAAATGATTCTTTTTAAGTGGGAACTTATGAATGAATGACTTTTTAAAAGCTTTTTTTACACAGCCTACTTCACTATAGAGTTAATTGCTTCTGTGCAGTGTATTGTTGGGTGAATGGACATTGAAATAGCATTGATAGGCGACACGGACCAGAAGAAATTGGCGGGCATAGTTTGGCATGGGTGACATGAAGGATCATGGGGATGACTGGGGTGCAGGGGGGTCATGTATGGGGTATGTGAAAGCTAGAGTGCCTTTCTGTTTTCATTATAACTGCAGCAAAATCCCACAGTATTGAGTTGAGCCTTTAAGCAGCCCACCTTGGCAACTGGCAGCCTCTATGACTGCCTCTGAACTTCTTCCATGGTCAGCTGGTCTGACCGCTGCCCACGCCCACCCATCATCCCAACAATGAAAATCTCATCCTTGCCAGCACATTCTTCCAACGCAGGCTGTATGAGCCTGGAATATTGTGCATTGATTATAACAAGTAGCTTTCAATGAACATATATTTGCATAAGTTAACATTCACTTGCAGATCATTTTTGCTAAAACACACAGAAGATGTGTACTATAAGTTTCAGGGCTGGGAATCAGTCTTGGCAGCAGTTCAGCCAACAATGACTAGCTTTTATAATTGCTGTTCCACTTTCATTTCTGTGGAAGTCAATGGAACATTACATTGGGCTAGGTGTATAACAGGCGGCCACTACAAACTGCACACGCTGGGATACTGTCCGAGGTGTCTGAGGGCAGTGCGGTGGAGCACTGATTAGGGGGTGGCATGGTAGCACAATGGTTAGCACTGCTGCCTCACAGCACCAGGGACCATGCTTTGATTCCCGGCTTGGAGACTATCTGTGTGGAGGCTACACCTTCTTGCCGCATCTGCATGGGTTTCCTTCGGGGGCTCTGGTTTCCTCCCCCAGGCCAAAGATGGTTAGGTGGATTTGCCATGCTAAATTGACCCTTAATGTCAGGGAGACTAGGTAAGTTAAATGTTTGATGTTATGGGGATCAAGCTTTGGGTGAGATTGTGGCTGTGTAGCTTCCTTCTGCACTGCAGGGATTCTATGATCTCCTATGAGTTCCTGCCCCATGGTAAGTCAAACAGATGTCCACTGTACCAACATGAGTGAAAACGTTACAGAGCAAAACTACACAATGGCACAGTGGTGAGCCTCACAGCACCAGGGATCCAGGTTTGATTCCCTGGCTTGAGTCACTGCCTGTATGGAGTCTGCACATTCTCTTTCCATGTCTGCGTGGATTTCCTCCAGCTGCTCCGATTTCCTTCCACTGTCCAAAAGACGTGCGGGTTAGTAAAACCATTGAAAACAATTTTGAAGATGCTGGGAGTTAGGGCACATTTTTTTTTGGAGTAACTTCAGATGCAAGAGGTAAAAAAACATCCAGACTTACCAAAGTTAAGTGTGTCAGAATGCAAACAGACAGCGATTTCGTTGTTGCTGTGATACTTATTTCCCAAAGGTGTGGAGAGAAATCACCTCTCATCAGTCTTTGCACCTCGTGGTGAGATTACGTTCTGTTCAGTACTTTAGCTCCTCAGAGTGTTAAGTGACTGTAAAGCCTCTGAAGCAGTGATGAGCTTCCCTCACCCATCATCAACCTTATGTTTTAAATGGATCTGCGCGATCACCTGAAACTGTGCATTAGAGTTACAACTTGAGATGACCCATTGCTATCCATTTTCCTCATGTTGATTGTTATTCTGTGCTTTATTCATGGTTAAGTTTGGTTTGGCATCAGGAATTGGAATATTACGTGTCAATGTGATCCATAGATTGGATGAACAAGACCATTTACATAGAAGTTCGTTACAAGGCTGCACTTTGATTGACTAATGATCTGTGGCTGGTTAACAGGAACTTTTCTGTCCAGTTAAGATTATACAGGCTTGTCTTTGTCAGTGTGCAAGCATTGTTCCAGCATTGTAATGACAAATAGCTTTCCTGTTAGTAGAGCAATTACATCCATCATTCGTTATGTCTATGGTGACATGTTACACTACGGTTTGTGTCCTGGACTTCATGGTTTACAAGGTTTAATTTGGATCAAGTTGTCATTGGAATGTCCATTACCATAATCACTAGCTTTGTTTCTCCGCTGTATGGCACATATTTTAAAGTTAAAGTTTTCAAAGTTTATTTATTATTGTCAGAAATGTGCTTACATTAATCCTGCAATGAAGTTACTGTGAAAATTCCCTGGTCCCCACACTCCGGCGCCTGTTCGGATATTCTGAAAGAGAATTTGGCATCGCCAATGCATCTAACCCGCACGTCTTTTGAACAGTGGAAGGAAACCGGAGCAGCCGGAGGAAATCCACGCAGACGTGGAAAGAGAAAGGCACTAACCCAAGCCGGGAAATCAAACCTGGGTCCCTAGTGCTGTGAGGCACCGGTTCTCACCACTGTGCCACCGTGTAGTTTTGAGTTGTAATCAGTTCAAGAAGTTAGGTTTAAAATTGAGATTATTAAAAATAAGTTATGCTCTTCTCATCATGTTGTGAAGGATGGAGCTCAGTTCAATTAATTGAAACTAAGCAATTTGAAGCATTAATGAACAAAATGTTTGCACTGTCAGAATGTTTCTTTTTCTACATATGTACTCAGTGTTCCCTGAAATGCAGATGACTGTGATTATTCTCCCCTTTTTTAGACCAGCTTCCTGAAATTACTGATCTGGAGAATAGTGGCCTGTGTGATATCCGAATCTACGAGTGCAACAGTATCAGAGTATTTGGCCTGGGTTTCAGGGACTCTCCTGATCTCCAGTGTGAAGTTACTGCTATAAAGGTAAGGGATATACACAGCGATATGGGAATAATTTGACAATTCCCTGCCAGCTGGTTTGCAGTTGGGGTGCCATAAATTCCTCTGGTAACCATCTCACAGACAGGCCCCCAAACCTCCACCATGTTCACAATTATTCAGTGGGAATGATGAGGTCCGGGGTCAACTATGATTCTGAAGCTGACAGGGACAAGGAAGGGATCACCCTGCTTGGGCCAAGGGTAAAAAGCATTATCACCTCTCTCAAGAGCCCCCTTTCCACATCGAGTGCTCCCTCCCCTTTGGCCTCGCCATCAAGACCCCCACCCCTTCTCTCCCTGGCCTCATCCCAAACCACTGTGAAAAGTTCTGCACCCACCTGGTCAGGAACTCTGGGGGCGGGATGATCTGCCTGCGCTCGCCCCAAAAAGCCCCACCCAAAGTCAACAGATCTTTGCATGGTCTGCGTCCCGCCCACTACGATTCCTGTGGTGGGAGAGGTGGGAAAGTCGAGGGATTGTTTCTAGGCCCAGTCTTGGCCACTGTTGCCACTAACACTGTAAGGCTACAGAACTGCTGACTAATCAGATTGTGGCAGGACATGTGACTGATTTAAACATGCAGGACAGTTTCCATCCATGGTGTGTAAAATGGCTGTGAGATTTATAAAGAATGTAGGGGGGGAACTTCCCATCTGGCTGCACTCCATGGGCTTCCTGCCGAGCGTCTCCAGCAGCTAGATTTCCGGCATCAACGGCTCTGTGCCAGAGACCGTGCAGAGCTAGATAATGAACGCAAATCCCCATTTAAATGCGATTTAAATAGCAATAGTGGGACCAGCATTGAAGTCTCTGGGCTTGCTCGTGTCTCCTCTTTTGCCAGGAGTGTTTCACTGCAGCGGAGATTACTATAGCTCCCTATTTGCAGGCAGCTGGTGACCCAGCCCCACTGGAGTGAAAGGACGATTTGAGCCCCCCTCCCACCAACCCCCCAGATGGTTGGACACCGGGAGGGGGCTCCCCTATGAGCATTGCCACCATGACAGTGTCAGCCTGAGCCCCTGGCACTACCAAGGAGCAAAGTGGCAATGCCCAGGGACACCTTGGCAATAACCACCAGGCATTGGGTGGTGTCAAGGGGGTAGGGCCTAATGGGGCAAGACCTGATGGGGGAGTCTCATGGGGGTGATTGGTTGAGGTGGGGGAGGGGTCCCACTTCCACTCTGCAGTCAGGTGACTGACAGAGGGAGGAAGGGGCTGGCCAAGGGAGTAGGTCTGCCTGCTGGAGGGGGGTGTGGCTCAGGCTGCTAGTTGGGAGGGGTGGGATCAGGAGATTGGGGCTGCAGAGATAAAGAGTTGCGACTGGTCCAGGATTGTTCGGCCAGCCAGTGACCGGGCCGTGGGGAGGTGGGGGGAAGGTCGTCGATAGGGGGAGTCGTGGGACTGGCCAATGATCGAGCTGACCAGGTCTCGGGAGGCTGGCAGTGCAGGGCCATTGTGCATGTGCTGATCTCGGTGCTGATAAATCAACGCAGGCACACAGTGTCCTGCTCAGCACTATGCTGCTGGCCTAATTGCATTAAGTGGCTTTCATGAGTGCAGTTTAAAGTCATAGAAGTTTACAGCATGGAACCAGTCCCTTCAGTTCAACTTGTCCATGCACCTTTTCTTCCAAAACCCGTAAGCTACTCCCATTTGCCCACATTTGGCCCACATCCCTCTATACCCATCGTACTCATGTAACTATCTAAATGCTTTTTAAAAGATAAAATTGTACCCATCTCTACTACTACCTCTGGCAGCTTGTTCCAGACACTCATCACCCTCTGTGTGAAAAAATTACCCCTCTGAATACTTCTGTATCTCTCCCCTCTCACCTTAAAACTATATCCTCTAGTTTTAGATTCCCCTACCTTTGGGAAAAGATATTGACTATCTACCTTGTTGATGTCCCTTATTATTTTATAGACCGTGATAAGATCACCCTTCAGCCTCCTACACTCAAAAGAAAAAAAGCCCCAGTCTATTCAGCCTCACCTTATAACTCAAGCCATCAAGGCCTGGTAGCATGCGAGTAAATCTTTTCTGCACTCTTTCTAGCTTAATGATATCCTTTCTATAATAGATGACCAGAATTGCACCCAGTATTTCCAAGTGTGGCCTTACCAATGTCATGTACAACTTCAATAAAACATCCCAGCTCCTGTATTCAATCTTCTGACCGATGAAACCAAGCATGCGGAATGTCTCCTTCACTGCTCTGTCAGCTGTGGCTCCACTTTCAAGGAGCTATGAACACATATCTCTAGCTGTCTTTGTTCTGTAGCTCTGTGGTCTGGAGTCACATGTAGGGCTGATAAAGACAATGACTTTCCTCTGCTAAAGGGCATTAGTAAACCTGATGGGTTCTTAAAAACAATCAGTGGTAATTTTGTGGTATCATCACTGAGGCTAGCTTTTAATTCCAGGTTTTTATTAATTGATTTTAAATTCCACCAGCTGTCATGGTAAAATTTGAACTGTGACCTGAGCACATTAATCTGGTCCTCTGAATTGCTGGCTTAGGGACACCACCATCCCTGTGGTCAGCAAGGTGGCCATTGGGTGGAGCGGGTTTGCATGCTGGGGGTGGGTCAGCACGTTGACCCTTCAAGCGGTGAGGCAGAGGACCCCACCATTCAAAAAAAGTCCTGTCCTGTGTGACCCTTTAAAATCTCTGATCCACAGAACAACTAAAGCTGTAAACATGATTGAGCAATAACATAAGCTTCTGTCTTCCTCATAAACTGGAGAGATTGTGACCAGTTATAGGGTGATGAATGCACTTTAAAATTAATTTCCATTGGAGTAGCATCTCCAGGCCAAATTTCTATTTAAGAAAATAAACTATTGACTTTCTTTCCGCAAGGATTTATGGGACAATAGATAACAAGACTTATTTTCAAGGGCATAGAAGTTGCTGAGTAGGTTTCGCTGCACAGCTTGTGTACAGGCAGAATGAAACCAAAACCCAATAAAGACCACATCCTTTCTCCACTGCACCCTAGTTTTAGTTTGCAGTTTATCACAGCAGTGCTTTCCTGATGTGAACTGGTAGTGAATGAGGGTCCTTCATTTATTTATTTATTTATTATTATCACAAGCAGGCTTATATTAACACTGCAATGAACTTACTGCGAAAGTCCCCTAGTTGCCGCACTTTAGTGTGGTTTTCAGCTACACTGAGGGAGAATTTAGTATGGCTAATGCACCTAACCAACACATTTTTTGGATTGTGGAATGAAACTGGAGCACCAGCGGAAAGCCACACAGACACAGAGAGAATATGCAGATTCTGTACAGACAGTGACTGGAATTTTATCAGCATGTCTGCTCCAATTCTGGGGACAGGCGAGACTCGGAGAACAGCATTCTCCATTAGCCTCAGGCGGGATTGTATGAATGTCAGGCGGATGTGCCAGTAAAATTCTGTCCAGCGACCCACGCTGGAATCGAACCTGAGTTCCTGGCGCTATAAGGCAGCAGTGCTAACATATGCCTCCTAACCATCTGTTATTGATTTTGTAGTCTTTGGGGTAAGGATGGCTATCTCATGATTCTGACCATACAGAAACATGTAAGAATGTGCAAGAATTGGGTGGATTGGTCATGCTAAATTGACCCTTAATGCCAGGAGGACTAGCTAGGATAAATGTAGTGTTAGGGCTGGGCGGGATTGTGATCAGTGCAAATTTGATGGGCCAAAAAGCCTCCTTCTGCTATTCTCTGATTCTATGAATTGGCTCATTAAGTGAACATTTTCATAAGTGACTTCTTGCATTAAAACCCCAGATTCCTCTTGGATTTGGCTTTCCTGTGGGTTAGGTAGATGTCTAACCCCCCATTACAGTAGTACTGTCTAAGAGCAAATAATTCACTGCGTACATATTCAAAACAAGACTCTACTGGCCTATATAACTTCATAATAATCATGAGGGGTTTCAATTACTCTGAAGTTAATTGGATGGAAATGGTAGGTTAAGGGACTAAACAAATAGCTTTCTTCCAAAACTTTGAGATGCCCAACAGACAGCAGTCATTACTGGATCTACAAATGAGGGAAAGGTTAGAGCAGATAAGAGGAATAAAAAAATAGGGAAACGGCAAGGAAACAGTGACCATAATATAATATTCTTTAAGATAATAATTGAAATGGATATAAGCATTACAAAGTCCAGGGTGATAGATTGGAGAACAACTGATGTTGAGGGGAAGCGAATAAGAAGAGAAAAATAAATGGATAACAGCTTTATTTTTCATCTTTCGGGGATATGGGGGTGTTGTTGGCAAGCCCACATTTGTTGCCTATCCCTTATTGTCCTTCAGAAGTTTGCAGTGAATTGCCTTATTGAATTACTGCAGACTTTAAAGTGTTAAGAGATTAACATCTGGTCAGTGCCTGACTGTGTCTGGTCAGTAATAATCCTCAGGATGTTGATTGGAAGAATTCAGCAATGGTGATGTCATTGAATGTCAAGAGTAGATAGTTACATTCTCTCTTCTTGAAGATGGCCACTGCCCAGCATAAATTCTGTGTGTAAATGTTACTTGCCACTTATAAGCCCAAACCTGAAATATTGTCCAGGTCTTGTTGCATTTGGACACAGACTGCTTAAGTATCTGGGGAATAGATGCTCAACATTGTACGATCATCAGCAAACATCCCCACTTCTGACCTTATGAATGGGGAGAGATCATTAATGAAGCAGATGATTGTTTCTCGGACATTACCCCGAAAAACTCATGCAACAATGTCCTGGAACTGAACTGATTGGCTTCCAATAATCTCAACTATTTCCCTTGTGCTAAGTATGACTCCAAACAGTGGAAAATTTTCTGATCGATTTCCATTCACTTAAATTTTGTCAAGAATTGATGCAACACTCATTCAAATGCTACTTTGATGTCAAGTGCATTCACTCTCACCTCATCTCTGGAATTCAGTTGTTTTATCCGTAGATTACGGCTGGAATGGGGTCACGAGCCAGGTAGCCCTGGTAGAACCCAGATTGAGCATCAGGAAGCAAGTTATTGCTGAGTAGGTGCCATATAGTAACGCTGTGGACAACCCATTCTATGATCAATAGTAAACTGATGTGCTCATAACTGGCCAGATTCAATTTGTCCTGCATCTTGTAGACAGTATGGCCAGAATTTTATATCATTCTGCACACCTCAGGAATCAGAGCTGGTGAGGGGTAGAACATAGAAAGGTCTGTTGACCTGGGGCGGGATTTTACAGTTTTCAAGGCAAGCAAAACTATTGCTGCTGTGGTATCTAGCGACTTCAGCGACCTATTGCTGCTGTGGTGTCTAGCGACTTCAGCTATCTCTTGATATTATGTGAAGTAAATCGAATCGACTGAAGATTTGCATCCCGATGCTGGGGATATCATTTGCTTTAACTTAAAACCTTATATATAGCACAAATCAGGTCAAGTTTACTGGTCCTTAATCCTTAATGTTTTAAAAAATACCTCAGCTCAAAATATCTGATTGCAATAAATGCCTTTGAAAATAGTTCTGCCATAGCAGCCCACATGGAAACTTGTTGCATCTGTGGCATGGTGGCACAGTGGTTGATACAGTATCACAGTGGTTAGCACTGCTGCCTCACAGTGCCAGGGACTTGGATTGGATTCCCAGCTTGGGCCATTCTCTATGCAGAGTCTGCACTTTCTCCCTGTGTTTGCATGGGTTTTCTTTGGATGCTCCAATTTCCTGCCATAGTCTGAAAGATGTGCTGTTTAGGTGTATTGGTGATGCTAAATTCTCCTTCAGTGTACCCAAACAGGCACCAAAGTATGGTGACAAAAGGATTTTCACAGTAACTTCATTGCAGGGTTAATGTAAGTCTACTTGTGACACTAATAAATAAATGAATGGAGGAGCCTCATTCATCACCAGGTCAGACATGGAAAGCACTGCTGTGGTTGTTCATTAAGTCCCATTGGTGGCAATTTTCCTTGCATTCAGGGCAAATATAAAATTTGGGCCTTGTTCTTACTTTGAATTAATGAAAGCATGTATTTTAAAGAACTGCCCATTCACCTGCTTGAGTGGATGTGAAAAACCCTGTGATACTATTTGAAGCAGCCTAGCCAACATTTATCCTTGACCAATATTCAAAAACAGTCCATTTGTTCATTATTCCAATGCTGTTTGTGGGAGCTTGCTGTGCACCAACCTCTCCCATAATCCAGTCACTACATTTCAAAAATGCTTTATTAGCTGTGGGACGTCCCGAGGATGTACAAGGTGTTACAATTACAAGCTTCTTATTTATCTCTTTGCTGACTCAAATTTATAGTGTTGAAGAAGTACCCAGCTGGTTTCCTCATTTAACATGTATTTATTCGTCTGTTGGTCCATTCATCAATTATTTATAACTAATGCAATAAGCAGATCCTAGAAATGAATAAATAGCGACAGCTGTCAATTTAAGAAAAACGGATGCAACTCATGAGGGTGAAAACATAACTTGTGTTGAATATGTTTAGTGTGTAACTTTCGGACAGTGTTATATCTGAACAGATGGAGTGTATGGGGAGCAGCTGCCCACCCGTTCTGGCAGTATAAAAGCGAGAGCAATTTTGAAGCCCAAATCTAATTTAAATAGACCTGCCAAGCTCCCTGATCCAAATGGGCACCTGTGTGGTGTTCTGGATTTGGATAAGTATTCCTGGTCACTCAACTCCATAAAAATTATTAAACTTATTTTGCTTCTGCCTGGTAAAACTGGTTGGATATCGCCTGGTGATTGCTCCCACCGGCTCTGACCTGCTTGACAATAGGTATCCTATAAAATAATCACAGGATCTGGATTTGCACATGCAAAGTGGAATCAGCCCTAGGGCTTCGGCTATTCAAAATGAGGATGCAGTGACTGGATACATTGGCACCAACAGGGTCTCAAGTGCACTGACCACAGCTTGAGATCACCCCCGCCTGGCTAATGCAGTTTTCGGTGACTGAAAATCAAGCATCGCTTCAGATTGCGAGGACTTCATAGAACGCCTACGTTACAGTCCACAGTCCCACCTGGGCCCTATCCCCATAAACTCCATGTATTTACCCTACCTCATCCCCCACCACGAACGGGCAATTTAGCATGGCCAATCCACCTAACCATTTTGCTTGTGGGAGGAAACCGGCGCACCTGGAAGAAACCCACGCAGACACATGGAGAATGTGCAAACTCCACACAGTTACCCAAGCCAGGAATCAAACCCAGGTTCCTGGCGCTGTGAGGCAGCAATGCTAGCCATTGTGCCACCGTGCCACCCTTGTTAATGCTGAGGACTAAAATGTTAAATTATTGACAGCTTTTGTGCTACTGAAGGAACTTGCATGGACATGATCATTCTCTTTGTATTTCCTTTTTATCTCGAGAGCAGTATGTGAATAATGAATGGATTCCAGGAGTTACCCAGATAATCAAGGCCACGTTCCTTAGTACCAAAGCTGTTGATTGTCAAATTCCTGTGCTAACGAGTATGGCAACGGAGACTGTGGACTTCATGTTTTCAGATAAACCCATTGCCAGGTGGCAAATCAAGGTAAGACTTGAAATCTCAGAACTAAAACACTCTAAAACGGAAAATTAAAATATAATTTGACAATATGAATTGATTGAAATCGGCAAATTATCTTTGGTTAACAAGCAGATTGAATAATAAACTTCTGCTTATTGTTTTCCCCCCGAGTTCGAGTTTCTCCCTCACTGATGAATGTGCAAGGTTGACCCGGCAATTCATTCAGTGGGCAAATTTTGGGTGTGGCCCAAATTTTTGCTCTCCACCTAACTGGGGAGAAACTGCCCCGACCTGAAGGATTTTTGTTCTGGTGGTGGAGAGTGCTGGTGCTATCTGGAATGGGGCTCCTGTCCTTGGAGACAGTCAGAGGTAGCCACAGGGGTTGCTGAGCGTAGAGGCATGGGTCAGAATCTTACCATTTCTCACACCGGCAGGATTTTCCCATCCCGCCACAGTGAACGGAGATTTAGCTGGCCGCCAAATTCTCTGTCCTTGCTGGAGTATGGAGTATGAACGGTTGGTAAGATTGCACCCGTGCTGTTTCAAGACCATAATGATACTCTGGGATTGTTTAACAGTAAACAAAAAACAGCCCTCTAGCTCTCAATGTCCGTGCTAGGGAAGGAGTGGAAGCAATTTATCATGGTTTATTTATTCAAATAATAGCAATAGATTTATTTCACTTTTATGAGTCATTTTTGTACAAATTAAGATTGCGTACATAAGTGAGGCACACTAAATGGATAATTACTAGTGTACATATGAAGGGACACTTCTTGCCTCAACTCCATCTGTGTGTTAGTGTCCATCAAGGGGAGCCATGCGATACCCACTGGTACACTTGATGTCCTCCGCGACCAATGGGCAATGCCTGGGCTAGAATGCAACATCAGCTCCCAAAATTCAGTTTAATTTCATATTTGTAAAGGTTCCTTTAAAGTTATTTTTTACAGTGCCCCTTTTAAAGACGATCATGTTGTTAATTTGATCATTACATCATTTGTTACTTTATTGGTACCTCCTAAAGATAATAAGGAACACTTCTGCTGCCCTTCTATGATTATGTCTCCATCGAGGTGTCCCTGGAGAGACAGCCATGCTGTACCATTTAATGTATCCATGCCACAAGAACTGGAGAGCATCATCTTCCTGCAAAATTTTATTTCAATTTAAATTTGTTAAGTTTCTTTGAAGAATTTTGTTTTTGTTGCAGTGCCACTTTGAGGCATTGATCATTTGATGTTTAGTTGATTAGTTTTAATTGACACTCAGAAGATCAAGGGGGCTAGAAAAAGATTCAGGCTACAGGCAGCTGAGGAGGTCCTTTGATTCGGGTCTCCCCAGAGGGAGAGGGTGTGGCATTCACCGGCACACTCAAGCCCAATGGGCACCGGAAGGACTGGAGTGCATCGTCACCCCAGCAACAATTTTTAATTTATATATGTTTCTTTTGCGTTTTTGTTGGGTTACAGAAAATCTGCAGTGGCCCCTTTGTAAAGGGAGATGTTCATTCATTTACTTTTTTAAATTAGCACTTCCGAAGATTATTAAGGGACACTTATTGAAACAGGTTGTAGAGTTCAGAGTTATACCTTTGTATTGTTTCACTTTGATTAAATCTAAGCCATGAGTAAAGGCTGACTCCGTGGTCTCCTGCTTCAACAACTGGCTGAAAGAAGTTTAACAATTTGTGACATGAAATGTGGAAAGTGTGGCATCCTCCCAAAGTGACCACAGGAAGAAGTCTCACAACACCAGGTTAAAGTCCAACAGGTTTATTTGGCAGCACTAACTTTCAGAGCCTCAAGCTCCTTCTTCAGGTGAGTGAGGACTTGTGTTCACAAACATGGCATATAAAGACACAAATTCAATTTACAAGATAATGGTTGGAATGTGAGTCTTTACAGGTAATCAATTCTTAAAGGTATAGACATTGTGAGGGGAGGGAGGTGTGTACTGTCTCCAGACAGAACAATTAGTGAGATTTTGCCAGGGAGGTCATGGGGGTTACAGATAGTGTAACATGAACCCAAAGATCAGAGGCCGAATGCCCGTGACTGATAAAGTGTTCCCCAAGTCATTCAATGAATGAATGAATACTGCTCAATCATCACCAGTGTTCCTTTTCAGTTAGTGAACATTTCAGCAGTCATGGGCATTCGACCTCTGATCTTCAGGTAAGCGTTCTCCAAGGCAGCCTTTACGACACACGACAACAAAGAATCGCTGAGCAGAAACTGATAGCCAAGTTCTGCACACATGAGGATGGTTTCAACCAGGATCTTGGTTCACATCACACTAGCTGATACCCCCACAACTTGTGTGGGCTTGCAAAATCTCACTTACTGTCCTGTCCGGGGACAATTCACATCTCTTTAACCTGTGCTTACAGTTCTCTGCACTCACTTTCTGTACCTTGAAGACTTGATTACCTGTAAAGACTTTCCAACCATTATCTTGTAAATTAAGTTTGTGTCTTTATATGCCCTGTTCTGACTCACTTAAAGAAGGAGCTTGAGGCTCTGAAAGCTAGTGCTGCCAAATAAATCTGTTGGACTTTAACCTGGTGTTGTGAGACTTCTTCCTATGCTTACCCCAGTCCAACACCAGCATCTCCACATCCTCCTCAGGAGAAACAGATGGCTTTGGATTTGTGGTTCCCAATGCTTGCTATCACTCACAATTTTCTTCTGTCATGCCTGGACCTGTTGTAAACTAAAGACAGAGACAGATGGTTCTGATTAGTTAACAATTCCATTTTTCTATCATGCAGCTATTAGCATTGGTTATGGCAAACTTGATGGCCTGTGGTCCAATTTTTAAGTAGTAAGTTCTATGTTTTTCTTCAGCCATATTAATTGGTAGATTTGTTTCATTCCTATAATGAATGTGAGCATAGAATATCATTACATTAGTGCGAGGGATCAAATCGTTCAAAGCAGATTAGGGATCAGGAGACTCTTCTGATTTTTAAGGCTGAAAATCCTTACACTATACTATGCAATAGACTAGTCCAATGTGTTATTGAGAGGTCCAAAAAGATATATCAGAACTTTCTCTGTTGAACTACAACCATTAATATGGTGTTGGAAATTTAGCATCCTCCAGGAAACCCACCTCTCTCTTCGGATTTCTAACTTCTTGCCCCAGTACTTTTTGACAATTTTTTACATTTACTGCAGCCCTTCTAAACTGCTTAAAGTCGATGTAAGCTTCAATGGTCTACAGGGGGGTTTAAAAATGAACCCATTAGAAACTAGAACAATGAGCAACAACTGAGAAACAAATGGGGAAAAGACTGAACACTGTAATTTGTAAAAAAAAACTTTGGATTAAATTATATGCTAAATTTGATGGTGCATCCAGCAACAGCAGTTGCTTCTAGATTTTGTATGAGTTCTACGCAAGAACCTTGGTGAGAAATGCAACTAGGCAGCGCTCTGTGAAAGCAATCGCTGTAAACTCAATGATTAAAAACATGTTTCTTGAATTTTCTGCGGCCTTGTATGGAGTTCATGTTAATTTTCACCTTCCCAAATATCACATGATTTTTATAAAATTACACAGCTGAAAATATTGTTGTTCGTCTTTGTGACAGATTACAAATGATGGATCCTTGTTCAGTGATTCGAAAGTGCTGACACTCTATGATGGTGTTTGCCAGATTTGTGATAGCACGCCTCATGGACTTTGTAAATTGAAGGTAATTTCAGATTTCTGGATATTGATACAGCAGAAAATGTGGCTTCTCAATGTGCTGTTGCAGTTTCAGTAGCAATTGGAATGGTCAGTTTTAGTCAGCTAAGAGTCAGGATAACACCTGGAAAGACCAGTTACTTCAGCAAGGATTTCCAAAGTGCATTGTTGTGAAATGCACACGCAAGAAAATTTGCTTCTCTGTTAGAACCGGGAAAGTTATCTTGCTGTAGGAATATACAACACTTAACCTGATTAAAGGCCCAAAAATGAATGCAATTGACACAACTTCACAATGATGATGAATTCAACCTGGAGGTGTGACTGGTTCTGTGACTAGGGATCTGCTTTTAACATCATGGGCGAGATTTTCTAGTCTCGTGCGAACGCGGTCAGAAAATCCCATCAGACATCAAAGGACTTTTCCATGGTTCACCCCTTGCCGACTATAATTCCCATGGCAGGCAGAATGGCAAAACTCCTTCCTGAATTTGGTTGATCTAGTTGTTGAATTTGGAGTTGAAATACAAACTAACTTCTGGCTATCTAACACAGAAGAAAAACAATATCATGCAGAAATGTTGAAATATCGCTTAACTTTGATGTCTCATTTATTAGAAACCTAGCATAATTCATAATTTTAAAAGGCGCAGATGCTTCATTCCATAACCTTGATAATAAAGTACCAGTTTCCCTGTTCTATTCCGTTACACAAAATAACGGAGTTTGGAATTCAACCAAGGGTACTGTGTTTTGACTTGCTTTTATTGCATCCAGTCAAAAATGTAGTTAGCATTATAAAGCCTAACACAGTCATTATACCTCACAATTTAATCTCTGCCTCATCTTGCTACTGACTGTAACTCCTTTCAGGGCAACTTATTTCTTTTTGGAATGAGTACTGCCCAATCCAAACCATCACCCCCGCCCCTCCCTTCACTCTGGCCTAATTATGGAGTTGCCCCCAGGGTGTTTACCATGTTTATGTCTCAACCTTTATCCTGACATTTGTTTAGTAAATGTGGGTGCAGCAGAGTTAGCCTGAATTACAGTGTGCTGGTTTAATACAGTGAAGCTACATTCTGCATGTGGGATGTTAGCCTTCAAGAGCACTGAAGCATTATTGACTCGGTCACCTTGAAGTGTCACAGAAAGAGTAACCAAGCATTGTGCAACCATTAATTGAAACGGCATCTCGTTCTTTAATTAATTGGTTTTGTGCACAGCGAGGAGGACTGTACATGAGACTGATAATGTAGATAAGGAAAATATTAAATCAGGTGCTGCCAGAAAGTCAAAAAGGAAACTGCAAGAATAGTAACTAGACATGAAGGGCAGGATTTTCCAGCCGGACTCAATCCAAGACCGGAAAATCCGGCCTGAAGTCAACAGACCCTTGCTTGGCCCGTGTCCCATCCGTTTCAATTTCCATGGCAGGCAGAAGGGAAAATTCTGGCTGAAGTACTGTAGAACAGCTGCAAATCTGTGATAAACAGATAAAAGTAGGAACACAGAGATTCGTTTAGAGGGTGAAATTAAAGCAAGATTTGCATTTATACAGCATCTTTCACAACCCAGAACATCTAAGACGTCCAATTAATAAAATGCTTCTGAATAGTCATTGCTGTAATTTCGGAAAAAAAGTTAAATTTACAAGACAAGTCATATCTACAAAGATAAAATTTCTACAAAGATAAAATTTCCACAAAGGGCTCTGTGGCACAGTGGTTAACACTGCTGTCTCACAGCGCCAGGCACCCAGGTTCCATTCCTGGCTTGGGTCACAGTCTGCACGGAGTCTGCACATTCTCCCCGTATCTGGGTGAGTTTCTTCTGGCTGCTCCAATTTCCTCTACTCTGAAAGAAGTGCTGGTTCAATGCATTGACCATGATAAATTCTTCCTCAGTGTACCTGAACAGGTGCCAGAATGTGGTGACTAGGAGATTTTCACAGGAACTTCATTGCAGTATTGACATAAGCATATTTGTGACACTAATAAATAAGCTTTTTTCATTAAATTCCGCATGGTTGTATTGGTTTAATGAAGGTTTTTAAGCACATTTGTTGCTTAATATAATAATAATCAAATGTTGCAGTAATTGTGAAAGGAAAATATTGTAGATGTTGAAACTCTAAGAAAAAATACTGGAAATGTGCAGCAGCCTTGGCACCAACTGTGGAAAGAGAAATAAAGTTAATGAAGTTAATGGGTAAGATTTTCAGCTGCCTTTACTCCAAGACCAAAAAATCCTGCCTGAGATCAATGGACCTTTGCGTAGTCCGCCCCTTTTATCGTGGCTGACAGGATGGGAAAATTCCACCCAACATTTCAGGTTAGTGATCTTTTACCACACAGTTCCAGCAGTGGGTCATTGACCTGAATGCTAGTTCTATCTCTCCTCAAATGCTGCAAGACCAGCTGGATATTTCCATTGTTTTTTGCTTTTGTTGAAGTGATTGTGTTCATTGATCTTTGTCTCAAATTATAAATATCACTCTCATCCATAGGAAAAAACCTGTAATATAGATGGCCTATGCTATGGCGAAGGAGACACAAATCCAACAAGTCTTTGTTTACACTGTAGGCCTGACATTTCCAAATTCACTTGGTCCATAAATGAAGGTAAGTTTAAATGTAAAGCTTTTCAATTTGATTAAGGAGAACTTGGGCAGGATTTTCTAAACCCCACTGGGCATGTTTTGCAATGCCAGAGGAAATTCGCCTTTGGCCGATGGAGGGATCTTCCAGTCCCTTCACTGTCAATAGGTTTGCCCATTGTTCGCACCCTCTGTAACCAAGAACAGCTGGATAACTTCTTGCTTCTGTATTTTGTGGAGAGAAGATGTTTGTTCGGGTATCTGGGGATGGGGTGGGGTTGCTATTGTTTTATTTGGACTAACATGGCGGCAAACAGCGCCGTTACCTTTGATGTCTCATTTATTAAAAGTTGAGTACAATTCAAATTGAGTACAAGGTGCACCATTCCATAATCTTGATAACAAAATACCAGTTTCCCTGTTGTATTATTCCCTGTGTTACACAAAATGATGGCATTTTGAATTCGACAAAAGGCACTGTGTTTTGCCTTGTTTTTATTACATCCAGTCAAAAGTGTAGTTAACATTATAAAGCCTAACACAGTCATTATACCTCACAATTTAATCTCTCCCTCTTCTTGCTACCAGCTATAACTCCATTCTGGGCACATTATCTCTTCCTGGAATGAACACTGCCATCCCCCCCTTCACTCTGGTCTAATTATGGAATTGCTCCCTGCACCAGGAATACAGGTTCAATTTCGATCTTGGGTAACTGATTATGTGGAATTTACATATTCTCCCCCTGTCTGTGTGGGTTTCCTCTGGGTGCCATGGTTTCCTTCCACAGACCAAAAACTTGCGGGTTAGGTTGATTGGCCATGATAAATTGCTCCTTAATGTCAGGGATAACAGGGTAAATACATGAAGTTACAGGGATAGGAGTAAGTGGGATTATTGTTGGCTTGCTATGTTGAATGGCTTCCTTCTGTTCTGTAGGGATTTTATGATTCTATGAATTTTAATTGCCTTTTTTATATTTTTATTTAAGACAATCAGCCGCCATTTTACCAGGTGACCACAGCTAAGCTCCAAACATTCTTTGGTGAAAATTTTGTTTACCAGTTCACTGCCGTGGATCCAGAAGGGTCAGCTGTATTATTCTTGCTGGAATCCGGACCAGAGAATGGCAGCTTATCGCCTGCGGGACTTCTGATCTGGAAAGTGAATTCTCAAGAGTCTGCCAACTTTAGCTTCACAGTGTCAGATGAGTGCAATGCACAAAACACATATTCTGTTCAAGTGAGTACAAGAAGGTCCACTTTGTTGAAGAATGCTTATGTAGTTTTATTAACTATGTCAACCACTTTTGAACATTTGCATTGTGGCATGGTGGTTAGCACTGCTGCCTTACAGCATCTGAGACCTAAGTTCAATTCTCTGTTTGGGTCACTGTCTGTGTGGAGACTGCATGTTCTCCCCGTGTCTGCATGGGTTTCCACTGGGTGTTCTGGTTTCCTTGCACAGTCTGAAAGATGTGCTAGTTAGGTGCATTGACCATGCTCAATTCTCCCTCTGTGTACCCGAACAGGCACCGGACTGTGGCAACAAGGGGATTTTCACAGTGACTTCATTGCAGTGCTAATGTAAACCTCCTTGTGACACTAATAAATACATTTTAAACTTAAATCTTTCCATTCAAAAAATGTAATGGCCCTTTAAAATAAGGCCGGATTTTACCATCCCACCTGCCACAGACATCAGAGGAGACAAGGGACAGAAAGGTCTGTTGGCATTGGACAGGATTTAACAGTTTCTGGACAAGTGAGGCCGTAAAACCCTACTCAAGAGTTTAAAAAAATCATCTGTAATTGCATCTTGTGTAACAGCCACTGTGGTAGCAAATAGCCTCTTGAAGATTCAGCACCAAACAAGAGAGGATTTGATTTAATTTGATTTATTATTGTCACATCTTATTAACGTACAGTGAAAAGTATTGTTTCTCGTGCCCTATACAGACAAAACAGACAGTTAATAGAGAAGGGAATGAGAGAGTGCAGAATGTAATGTTACAATCATAGCTAGAATGTAGAGTGTGGAGAAAACTTAATGCAAGGGAAGTCCATTCAAAAATCTGACAGCAGCAGGGAAGAAGCTGTTCTTGAGTCGGTTTGTATGTGACTTCAGACTTTTTATCTTTTCCCTGATGGAAGAAGATGGGAGCGAGAATGTCTGGCGTATGTGGGGCCCTTAATTATGCTGATTGCTTTGCTGAGGCACCAGGAAGTGTAGACAGAGTCAATGGATGGGAGGCTGGTTTCCGTGACGAATTGGGCTACGTTCACAACATTTTGTAGCTTCTTGCAGTCTTGGGCAAAGCAGGAGCCTACCAAGCTGTGATACGACCAGAAAGAATGCTTTCTATGGTGCATCTGTAAAAGGAGCATATTTAATCATTACCAGGATCAATTATGTATATATGTATGTATGTGTGTGTGTGTGTGTGTGTATATATATATCAGTGAATGTGACAGCACAGTAAAAATGCCCCTCCCTGTCTTGCAATCACTGTTGAAAAAATGTAGAAATGTACGAGGAGAATGGTAATATTTTCTTTGAAACGGAATAATTATGGTTACAAGACATATTCCTATTGAAGTCATATTTGGTCATAAATATGAAGCAAAATAAATAGTTAAATGTTATTGTCAGGTTTTGATATGAGTACTGCATAATGAGTACAGTTCTAAAAAATTAGACTGTAGAGATAGAGTCATAGAGATATATAGCATGGAAACAGGCCCTTCAGCCCAACTCGTCCATGCTGACCAGATATCCTAAACTGACCTAGTCCCATTTGCTTGTATCTGCCTCCATGTACCTGTCCATATGTCTTTTAAATGTTGCAATTGTATCTGCCTCCACAACCTCCTCTGGCAGTTCATTCCATATAAGCATCATCTTCCGTGTGAGAATGTTGCCCCTCAGATCCTTTCTAATTCTTTCTCCTCTTTCCTTAAACCTATGCCCTCAAATTTTGTATTCTCTTATCCTGGGGAAAAGTCACTGACTATTCTCCTTATCTATGCCCCTCGTGGTTTTAATAAATCTTTGTAAAGTCACCCCTCATTCTCCTACACTCCAGGCCTCTCCTTATAATTCAAACCTTCCAGTCCCAGTAACATCCTTGTAAATCTTTTTTGCACCCTGAGATTTAGCGTGGAGTTATTCAGGCTAATCCGTAAAAGTAGATTAAATCAGGTATGGATTATTTCAATGAATCCACCCAATGGGAAACTGAGATCAACAACGCTGGGTTTACACAGCTGCTTAATTTTATCATTGACTGAAGTGAAAAGAGAGTAATGTTGGATAAGCCATTGCCCCATTCACTTCCATGGGTCTCCTGTTTGTCGAAGCTTGGTTAAAATTGATCGAGTTACTGAAGGAAGCATCAGAAAGGTTTTACTCCAACCCTCGTTGAAGTGAAACTTCCAATGTCTGCAACAGAAAAGGTCATTATATTGTCCATTCTAATACATTTTGGTGAGGTAGACATTTTGATGACCTCACTCAGTTTGGCTCCTTGAACCTTGGAGCTGTTATGCAGGAAATGCTTGGTTCAACAGTGAGTAATACATGCTGCAATCAAGGTGCATGTCAAGCTAATGGATGACCTTATCCAGGAGAACATAGCCAAAAAAATGCCCCATGGCTAATTTTGAAAAGTTTAAGATGTTAACTCCTGAGTGAAACAAGATGATGGACTGTATGACTATCTGTGGGTTGTCTTCATGTCTCTTTTAAAGCTGAACATCAACTATGTTGGCGTGTCATTTTGGTCTTTTTGGGATAATTTGACTGAAGTCTCCGTAACCAGTGCCAAAGGCTGCAGAATTTTAAAAGCGAATTACATTCAGCACAATGTAAAAATTCCACAATTTTTGCACTCATTTAAAAACATGGGCCAGAATTTTACCATCCTGCCTGCCACGGGAATTGTAGCAAGGGGCGGACCGTGGATAGGTAACTGTTATTGTCAGGTTTTGATACGAGTACTGTACAGTGAGCTCAGTTTTAAAAACAATCGAATATAAAGGTAGAGATAGATAGAGATATACAGCATAAAAACAGGCCCTTCAGTCCAACTCGTCTATGCTGTCCACGTTTCCTAAATTGAGCTGGTCCCATTTGCCTCCATATCCCACAGTCATACAGTCCATCTTTTTGTTTCACTCAGGGGTTAACTTTTTAAACTCTTTAAAATTAGCCGTGGAGCATTTTTTTTTTTAACCATGTTGTCCTGGATAAGGTCGGTCATTAGTTTGACATGCGCCTTGATTACAGTGTGTATTACTCCGCTGACCTCGGGCAGGATTTTCCGGTGTTGGGGCGAGCGCAGCCGGAAAATACTGCCCAAGATGTTACAAGTAGACCCTGGTCATGGAACCAGCCATGGCCCCCGGGTTGAATTCATCACCATTATGAATTTATGTCAATTGCACTCATTTGTGGGCGCTTAATGAGATTTTTCTTTTAAATGTAAGGACATTAATAGGAACATATTAAAGATTTTTTGATTGCAGTCCTTTTCGTTTATTAGAAAACTGACTAACTTAATAAAACTATGGAACGATTCTCGATATTTGTAAGCTATTTTCAGTAATTAATAATCTGATTATTCACAGGTAGCAGATCAATACTGATTTAAAATGCTTCTATTTTGTAATCCTTTTTTCAGCCATGTGAAGCAAATGGCACTGAGTCATCACTCTTAAATACACCAACAAATATTTTTAGAGCCTATTTTCATCTTAAGTTAAAACACAGGCCAGTGGTGTTGCCTCCGTCCTAGATTTTGAGTTTTGCAATTTATAATGACTCTGAGCAGAAATTAGAAAGCTAAATGCACCCATTTTGCCAACTGCGCCCAAAGTGAAAACTCTCCTTCACTGCGATATAAGTGCTCAAGCCAAGCTTCCAGCATCACTTCCCTTCAAAGGAAGATAAGGTGGGTTTAGAAGGGATGATAAATCTGCATCTGAGGTAATGGGGGAGGGGAGGGGATTATATCACTGGATATTTGACGGATCTTACAATTTGTAGAGGTTGCTTTAGCAAAGTAGGTCTATTGTCTGGAAAATAAATGGGACACATATCTGGGGAACTGCTTCACATCGAACATACCTCTGTTTGCAGTTAGAAGGGTAAAATTCCAGCAGCTAAAGTATTTTTTTTCAGTAATCTATTCCTGGCATTTTATTAGGGTCTTGTGTGAGCCGTTAATTGTTGTATCTCTCCTCCTGTGAAGTAATGGCAACGTGTACCCCGCTGTGTGGAAAGTAGACCACCAGCTGGCTGAGAAATGAGCAACGTTAGAATGCTTAGCCTGGATGCTGCCTCCCTCCAAGGAAAGGATTATCATCAAAGAAACAAATTAATTGTAAAACAGGAAAGAGAGCTTTAATTATTGTTGCTGCAGGTATATCTGCTGCCTTTTGATTTTTTTTTCAACGAACCACTTAAGTTGTATTTCGCTTGGGTAACTTATGAAATGTGAAATGGCCACTGGCACGCTTAGCACCATGATTCCAGTAAACCAGACCACTGAGGGGAGGGGAGAATGACACAAATCAAGCCGCAAACTCACAGGAGTTATGGAAAAAAAAATCTACTGTGTATATATGTTTTATTTAAAAAGACACCTGTTTACAATTGTGAAGGAGTGTTACTGCACTGCTGCCTAAGCTGTCTCAAGTGTTCCTCATTTTCCTTTATAGGTTGCAGTGAAGCCATGTGGCTGCATTAATGGTGGAACATGTGTTACAAATATCAATTTCCCCCCAGGAAGTGGTGAATACCTCTGTGTGTGTCCTGTTGGTTTTGAAGGGGAGCTCTGCCAGGAAAACATAGATGAGTGCAAATCAAATCCATGTGGTGTTGGCACCTGCGTGGATGGTCTCAACAGCTATTTGTGCAACTGTCCAGCTGGTCTCACAGGTAGGAAGTCATCTTACCACCTATAGTTTATATCATAACAAAAGTTAGATTAAAATCAAAGGGATGTGAGCATGTTGAATCAGTTGTAAAATTGATAGGAATCCAAAAGAGATCTGCTTATTATTTTGTTAACTGTTTCATGTTACATTATCTTGCGGAATTCCATGATTACAACACTGGAGTTGCACTATAGTTAGATGACATACTTTTGAAAAAAGAGACATTTGCATTTGGAAACATAGAAACTAGAAGCAGGGATAGGCCATTCGTCTCAATGAGCCTGCTCAGCCATTCACTATATTCATAGTTGGTCATCAAGTTCAATATCCTGATTCCACCTCCATGCCCCCCCCCACATATTCTTTAATCTCTTTTGCCCCAACACCTAATTTCTTCTTGGAGTCAGACAACGTTTTGGCCTCATCTACTTTGTGTAGTGAATTCCACACATTCAGCACTCTTTGGATGGAGAAATTTCCCCCTACTTCAGTTCTAAAAGGTTTACCCCTTATCCTCAGACTTTGATCCCTAGTCTGGACTCCCCCACCATCGGGAATATTCTTTCTGAATTTACCCTGTCTAACCTTGTTAGAATTTTATCAGTTTCTATGAGATCCCCTCTCACTCTTCTCCACTCCAGTGAATATAATCCTAACCAATTTAGTCTCTCCTTATATGGCAGACCTGTCATCCTAGGAATCAGCACCTTTCATGAGTACCTTACAGAACATGCTAAAACAACTTATAGCCCACAAAATACTAAAGTATAGTTTCAGTTACAATATAGGAAATGCAGCAGTCAATTCCACAGACAACTCTTTCATCTAGCGACATGATGATGCTTGTTGACAGATAATTATGTGCCAGGCAATCAGGGATAACACCCTTGTTTTCCTTCGAAATAGAGCCATGGTTTCTTTTATGTGAGAGAGTAGATAAGACTCCGGTTCAACTAAGTGGTTATCTGCGGAAAGTTGTGCATCAAGTGGTAATGCCACCATTTGCATGTTTCATGCCAACCAAATTTGGAACACTGTTGCTTTTCTTTAACTCAAGCTGAATCAGAATCCTGGGAGTCACTCCCTAACATCACTGTGGGAGTACCACACTAGATGGACTGCAGTGGTTCAAGGATGCGGTTTACAACCATCTTGTCGTGGATAGCTAGGGTTGGGCAACAAGTGTTGCCAATCCCACATTCCATGGAAGAATTAAAAAAGGAGCAATATTAAAGGTTTAATCAGATTTGAATCAGGCTTTACTTGTGACTTTCTATGAATAGTGTGTACCATCTATTTTTACCAACTCTCCTTTATTGTCCTAGCACCGAAATACAAACCCAGTAGCAAATTGGGAAGTCTTTCAGGCCTTCACTTCATATTTGAATTTAATTATTTGCAAATGGAATCAGGAGGGGACAAATAAAACCAAAGACTGACAAGTCTTAGTGGGGGGGAATTGATGTCTACAGTTCAATCCGTTTTGCAGTGATATACTTAGTATCTGCCTTCATTAATATAATGGTTCATGAAATAGAGTTTTCCTGAATTGTTATTTTCACTGAAGCAAGACCAAACATTATCAGATTAATAGTTTGGTAAAACAGTCACCATTGCTCACCATCACAGACCTTCTCTATCGGAAAGGGATGACGTTAATCATCTTAATCATTCTCTTTATCGTTTGTTCTTCCTTTAGTGATCACTCCCTGCATTAACTCGGTTTCCCTTTTCTGTAGCCTTCAGTGTCTTTGGATGTTGTGACAATAGGATGTGTCAAAAAAGCTTTCAAAAAAGTCTATTCATTGTTAACTTTCCACTTGGAACAGAATAGAATCCCTACAGTGCAGAAGGATGTCATTTGGCCCATCAAGTCTGTACTGACTCTTCAATAGAGCATTTTAACCAGACTTTAACCCTGTAACTCTCTCATGTAAAAAAAAACCATGGCACTATTTTGAAGGAAAGCAGGGGTGTTATCCGTGATCTCCTGGCACATAATTATCCCTCAACAAACATCATCATGTCACTAGATGAAGGAATTGTCTGTGAAATTGACTGCTGCATTTCCTATATTGTAACTGAAATTACACTTTAGTATTTCATGGGCTGTATGGTGTTTTAGCATGTTCTGTACTCATTGAAAGGTGCTGATTCCTAGGATGACAGGTCTGCCATATGAGGAGAGACAAAGTCAGTTCGGATTATATTCACTGGTGTTGAGAAGAGTGAGAAGGGATATCATAGAAACTGATAAAAATTCTAACAAGTTTAGACAGGGTAGATTCAGACAGAATGTTCCCGATGGTGGGAGAGTCCAGACTAGGGATCATATTTACACCACTAATGTCCCTAAACTACACATCTTGGGACAATGTAGCATGGCCATTCAACCTAACCTGCACATCTGGAGTCTGGGACGAAACTGAAGTATCTGGAGGAAATCCCTGCAGGCACAGGGAGAATATGCAAACTCCACACAGACAGTGACCAAAACTGGAATTGAACCTAGGTCCCTGGCACTGTGAGCCTGCAATGCTAACCATTGTGCCACCATGCACAAATATTTATGCAAAAAATAATTTTTACTACAGGCCACTTGGAGCTCTATCACTCTCTAAATTTTTAAACTACTTAAAAATTTATTTGTTACTATGGGATTCATTAGTTCTGTACTGGGTATAGTGGGTGTTTGAATATGCAAGTGCTTTATGGTGTCACGGGAGCATTGTGGTCATGGGGATGGGTAGGGTGCATGCCTCGACATGTGGATGGGGAATGAGGTGGCAGAGATAGGGCATAGGCAGTGTCTGTGTGACAGGTAAGAGGGTGTAAGGGGTGAGGGCTAGAGGCCCTTTTCTCATTATAAATGGGATCGAGCTCCACAGTACTTACACAGACCTTTTAAACAGAAAGGATAAAACATTTTCCAAGGTCAGCACACCCATTTATAATCTGCACCTCCTCACCCAGAATGAAACTCCGACCTTTCTGGCACTTTTTCTTGAGGAGGACAGGAGAAGCCAAGGATTTTCTCAACTTCCGCTACCTGCCTCAGGGATAAAAAATCCAGCCCAAATTGTCAAATCATATGCCTTTTTGGGGTTTTTTTCTGCAAAAGCTTTCCAGACTGAATGTTTTCTGACAGCAGTTACACTTCTTCCCACTGTTTACATGGTTTAATTCAGCTTTTAATAGTCCTTAACCCAGCTGGATGTTTTAGGTTTAACAATGCAGAAACATAATTACATGCCGCACTTTTCTTTCTAAACAATCTGTCTAAGTAGGTTCTACTGGAAGTCGCATACACCATTTCAATTTTTGTTTTCCTGCATTGATTTTTAATTGAATTTTGTGGTCACTGTTACACTGTAATTAGTATGCTAAATTTGTTACAACAGTTTGACAAATGGCAGAAACTACATTCATTGAGAATTCGGATAATTTAATGGCATTCTGTCAGATTAAGTAGTCACAGCTCCTGCCTGCCAAAATGAAATGGCCTCACACAATGTCTAAGGTGTTATTTTCTTGGCCTAATCAAGATGAAGAGAAACTTTGCATAAGCTGGCACAGTAGTTAGCATTGCTGCCTCACAGCACCGGACACCCAGATTCAGTCCTGGCTTCGGATCACTATCTGTGTGGGGTTTGTGCAATCTCCCTGTGTCTGCATGGGTTTCATCTAGGTGCTGCGGTTTCCTCCTACAGTCACAAAGATGTGTGGGTTAGGTTGATTGGCTATGGTAAATTTCCCTTAGTGTCAGAGGGGACTAGAGTCCCAGTGGTTTACAGCATAGAAACAGGTCCTTTGGCCCAACTAGTCTATGCCATCCCTTATTTTAACCCCTAAGCTAGTCCTAATTGCCCGCATTTGGCCCATATCCCTCTATACCCATCTTATCCATATAACTGTCTAAATGTTTTTTAAAATACAAAATTGCACCCCCCTCATCTACTACCTCTGGCAATTTGTTCCAGATACTCTGTGTGAAAAAATTGCCCCTCTGGATGCTTTTTATCTCTTCCCTCTCACCTTAAACCTATGCCCTCTAGTTTTAGATTCCCCTACTTTTGGGAAAAGATATTGATTATGCAGCTGATCTGTGCCCCTCATTATTTTATAGAACTCTATAAGTTCACCCCTAAGTTTCCTACGCTCTGCAGAAGAAAATCTCATCTATCCAGCCTCTCCTTATAACTCAAACCATCAAGTCTCTGTAGGATCCTAGGAAATCTTTTCTGCACTCTTTCTAGTTTAATAATATCTTTTCTATAATAGGTTGACCAGAACTGCACACAGTATTCCAAATGTGGCTCACCAATGTCTTGTACAACTTCAACAAGACGTCCCAATTCCAATATTCAATGTTCTGACCAATGAAACCAAGCATATCGACTGCCTCTTTCATCACTCTATCCACTTGTAACTCCACTTTCAGGGAGCTATGAATATGTACCCTTTGATGCCTTTGTCCTATATTTTCCTCCAATGCCCTACCATTAATTAAGTTCCACACTTGTTCAGTCTACCAAAATGCATCACCCCACATTTATCTAAATTGGATTTCATTCACCATTCATCAGCCCACTGGCCCAATTGATCAAGACCCCCGTTGCAATTCTAGATGATTTTCTTCACTGTTCACTATGCCTGACTGCCCATGTGAACCATTTTATATTGTGGGTGGCATATTATCATGGTCAGTTGGCTTGTTAACAAGCTCAATTAATTCTTTGATTATATGGTGGGTGGATATGCAGCTGATTTCAGCACCTGCCTACCCCCCCTCCATATTGTGGGTTGACCTTGGAGGGGTAGAGCCACCATGTTTTACATGCCCCCACACCTCCTCCCTCCTCACTGAAATCACACCCACCATAGAATGCAACCCAGTGTTTCAGGCTGGTGACTTTGCATCGGAACTAGAAGAAGTTAGAGTTGTCACAGGCCTAAAGTAAGTGCAAGGGAAATTGGTGAGGGCCTAAGGGAGAGCAAGGAGGGAAGGTCTGTGACAGGATGAAGTAACTGAAGAACCAAAGCGATCATGTACAGATTGTTGAAGATTCATTCTGGAAATTGTGCTAAAAGTCCCAGATTTACTCCCATTTTCCCGCACATTGGAAGATTAAGAATTTTGTTTTGGAAGGATCCTGGTTGCTGTGTTTTTTAATTCATTCATGGGACATGAACGTCGCCAGCTGGCCAACACTTATTGCCCTGCCTGAGGACAGTTGAGAATCAACCACATTGTGTGCCTCTGGAGTCACATGTAGGCCAAACCAGATAAGGACAGCAGATTTCCTTTCCTAAAGGACATTAGTGAACCTGGGCTTTTCCAACAATCTGTAATGGTTTCATAGTCATTGGCTGATTCTGAATTCTGGATTTTTTCTGATTTCAAGTTCCATCATCTGCCATGGCGGAATTTGAGCCCAGGTCCCTAGAACTCAGCTGAGTTTCAGGATCAATAAAGTAACGATAATACGTTGGACCATTGCCTCCTCCTATAATTGTAGTTGTATGTGATTTCCCGTGGGATGTACAGTAGAACAGTCCTCGTACTGCAATTGGTTTTTATGTGGAGCAAGGATAAAACCAATAATATACCACAGAAATGTTATCCCAGTCAAACATTAACGCTAATGTTTAAATAACTAGGCAGAAACGTACATAGAACAATTACAGAGCAACACATTTTACAGCAACACCTCAAATTGGTTTATGTCAGAAGAGATGTTTATGCACACAATTGTGAATAGCTTATCAGCTTCTGTCACTATTACCAACTGGAGCAGTTCACCTTCTACTTTTGTCTGGCTCTGTGCCAATGTTTGGTAATTGTGACTATGACCTTTCTGAATTCTAGATTGAATATAGAATTTTCCCTACTTGTATTCTTGACATTAGCCCAAATTCTGATGGAGTAGGAAGTCTCCTGCTTATCTCCTTATCCAAAATGGAGCAAGTTCCAAGCCCATATCCTGTACCCATCATTTTCTCTAAGGGCAGTGAACAGGAGCGGGACGCGTTTCACTAGGCTATCGTTCACAGATTTAAAAGTAAAGCTACTTTCACTCAGATGACATTTTCATCACCTAGAGTTCTGATGCAATGTTTGTGAGCTTTACAAATTTGAGGAAAAGGTTTAAACCTACCAGAGTTCTTTGGGGAAGTCAGGTAGCCTTTTGAAACAGGTCAGGTACTCTTCTGGAGAGTTTAAGGTATCCTTTTGGGATTATCAAAAGTGGACATGGATGTGTGTAAAAGCTGGATAAAGACTATGGAACTGTCAAACTATCATGCCAGTTTGCTAACATAGGCCTAGAGGTTATCATTATTATTTCTTGATGGTTACTTCATGTCCTGTTCAGATCACATTGGTGGGCTGTACCTTCACAGGTAAATGACAGCTCTAAGTAGTAATGAAGGGATTTGTTCCCTTTGAGAGTCTAAGAATGCAAATGTTTGTTTTAGAATGCATTAAGTACTCAAAGATATTTAATGTATTAAATAGGTGTTTTATCATTGAGAGTGTTTTTAATATCATGGAGTCTGTAATAGAACTTGATTATTTTTTCATCTCAGCGTGGGTCATGAGGTTAGCCTATGCTGCATACCAGTGGAGGGTGTAACGATAAAGAGTGGAGAGTGGGGGGAAGTGGTTGGTATGAGTTAGTGCTATAAAGGGCAGTAGGATGACTGGGAACTAATAGGGCTCCTTACAGGACCAGAGGTTGGCATGGAGGATATAGAGAGCCAGGAGGGTGAGTTAATAGGCAAAGGTTGGTTTTAATGGTCTGAAGGAAATGGCAGTGGATATAGAGGCATAGGTTGACATGGATGGTATGAAGAGCCATTTGGGGGTGAGTAGAAGATATGAGGTTGCATGAATGAGGCATGGGGAGTGTGTGGGAAGTTGACAGTTGTGAGGGGTGAGGGCTAGAGAACTGTTCTTATCACAATTAAGCTGAAGTTCCAAAACACTGCAGCAGGCTTTTGAAACAGTCCTCCCTCAGTACTCAACACTTTCTGTGATTGCCTCCGCACTGTTTCTGGGGGTGGTGGGCCTGACTCTGTTTAGCGCTCGCCTCTTCCGGGAAGGTTTTTTCTAAGCTGGAGTTTGGGGAATTGGGATGTTTCTTGACTCTGTGGGTAGAGAAAATTCAGGCTACCATTACGACTGTTTTGGACCTTATGTCAAATATTTTCAATTGTCTCTTATTCCCTCCCCCAGAAATGGGAGGACTGCACCTCTTCAGCTTCTGGAAAACATATTGCCAAGGTTGGAATTTTCCAATCAGCATTTTGACTTTGCTGCCCAACTCGGTGTGTTAATGGAGATTAAAAGACTGTATTGATTGGATGCTTTCATTGACCACATGCAGTAAGTCAAACTGCTGCTTGTCAGTGTTCCTGTGAGGATCTCTAATGGAAGGTATTGAATAACAGTATTAATATTAGAAAAGGCCCATTAGGCAGACAATCATCCCCAAAATGATCTATGCTCTTAGACATAGATAAAATAACTCAGAGAACCTACACTTATAACCCTTTAACATGAACATTAACAGTAACTGCTGCCAGAATAGAACAGAGCTGCTTTGTTGATAGAATTGAAGGAACTAATGAATATTTTGAGTACTATTTGCAAATTCCTGAATTGGATTGAAATTTGCTTTTATTAAAAGTGAAATAATCTGGAGCAGGAGTCTGAGACAAATAGAGACCTGATAACAGCTGAGAATTCATTCAGATCCTTCTAAACTGCTAACAGCTGCTCAGCCTGTTCTCAATTGCCCAGTGTGGCTGAGTTCTACTTATCATTTTCTGCCAGAATTCTGGGCTTTTTTTTTTTCCATTCATGTGGTTAGATCCATAAACTGTAGTGTATTTTTTTTGCTTAAGGTTGTTTCCATAACAGGAGGAGAAAGCACTTGGAAAAATAAGTATAGATTAGGGAGTTGGTAGCTAAGTGGATTAGCAATTCAGGGACCCAGAGTAAAGTCCAGTGGACCCCAGTTTGAATCACACTACAGCAGATGGTGAAATTCAATAAAAATCTGGAATTAAAAGTGAGCATGTAACCATTGTTGATTGTCAAAATCCATCTGGTTCATAAGTGTCTTTCAGGAAAGGAAATCTGCCGTTTTTACCCACCCTGATCTACATGGGACTCCCAGATCCACAGAAATTGTAACTGACTCGTTTAAAAGAAAAGCCCTTTGAAATGGTTGCATACATGATTCAGTTCAAGGACAGTTGTGAAGGCGCAATAAATGTTGGCCCAGTAAATGACTCTCACTCCCATGAAACAATTTGATTTGATTGGATTT
Source organism: Sphyrna mokarran (assembly GCA_024679065.1). Classification (NCBI taxonomy): domain Eukaryota; kingdom Metazoa; phylum Chordata; class Chondrichthyes; order Carcharhiniformes; family Carcharhinidae; genus Sphyrna; species Sphyrna mokarran. Next base: position 67,910,073 of record JAGIQG010000011.1, on the reverse strand, counting down.
AATTTATTATTGTCATGTATTAGTATATAGTGATAACTATTGTTTCTTGTGTGCTATACAGACAAAGTATACCATTCATAGAGAGGATAGAGAAGGGGCAGCATAATAGCACTGTGGTTAGCACTGCTGCTTCACAGTGCCAGGGACCTGGGTTCGATGTCCATCTTGGGTCATTGTATGTGTGGAGTTTGCACATTCTCCTTGTATCTGCATGCGTTTCCTCTGGGTGCTCTGGTTTCGACCCACAATCCAAAGATGTATGGCAATGGTTGATTGGCCATGCTAAAATTGCCCCTTAGGGTCCTGAGATGTGGAGGTTAGAGGGATTAGCAGGTAAATATATGGGGTTAGGGCTTGGCTGGGATTGTAGTTGGTGCAGAATCGATGGGCCAAATGGCCTCTTTCTACACTGTAGTTTCTCTGATTCTTTGAGAGAGTGCAGAATGTAATGTTACAGTCATAGCTAGGGTTTTGAGAAATATCAAATTAATGTGAAATAATACAAAGTCTAACAGCTGCAGGGAAGAAGCAATTCTTAAGTCGGTTGGTACGTGACCTCAGATTTTTGTATCTTTTTCCTGATGGAAGAATTTGGAAGAGAGAATGTCCAGAGTGTGTGAGGTCCTTAATTATGCTGGCTGCTTTGTCAAGGCAGCAGGAAGTGTTGACAAAGTTAATGGATGAGAGGCTGGTTTATGTGATGGACTGAGCTACATTCAGAACTTAAAAAAAGACGTTTGACTCTCTTGCTCATCCTTGCATTGAAACATATCTAACTGCTTCTGGAAGGAGGTGTTCTTGGGGAAGACTGGAAGGAGGTGTTCTTGGGAAGAGCTCAGAAGGAAAGTGGCGGATTTTCAAGGAATGTTTGTCTGGGGCATTGCAAGACAACGTTCCGAGGAGTCGAGGTTCTGGTAGGACGCGGGAACTGTGGTGCACGAAGGTAGTGGTGAAACTAGTTAGGAAGAAAAAAAAGGTATATAAAAGATTCAGAGAGCTAGGGGATGTTAGGGATCTAGAGGAGTATAAGGTGTGTAGAAGGGAACTTAAAAAGGAAATTAGGAGAGCCAGAAGGGGTCATGAGAAGGCCTTGGCAGGTAAGATTAAGGAGAATCCCAAGGCCTTCTACAAATATGTGAAAAGTAAAAGGATGAGAAGAGAAGGGATCGGGCCAATAAAAGGTGAAGGGGGAAAAGTCTGTGTGAATCCGGAAGAAATGGCAGAGGTGCTTAACGAGTACTTTGCCTCGGTATTCACAGTGGAAAGTGAACTGGGAGATTGCACTGCAGGTTTGAGGCATACAGAAAAGATTGAGTATGTGGATGTTAGGAAAGAGGATGTGTTAGACCTATTAAATTCTATCAAGATAGACCAGTCGCCGGGACCGGATGGGATGTACCCCAGGTTATTGTGGGACGTGAGGGAGAAGGCTGCAGAGCCCCTGGTGATGATATTTGCGTCGTCCATGGAAACGGGAGAGGTTCCAGAGGATTGGAGGATTGCGGATGTGGTTCCTATATTTAAGAAAGGGAACAGGGATAGTCCAGGAAATTACCGACCGGTGAGTCTGACTTCAGTGGTTGGTAAGCTGATGGAGAGGCTTCTGAGGAATAAGATATATGAACATTTGGAGAAGTTTGGACTGATTAGAAATAGTATGGTTTTGTCAAGGGCAGGTCATGCCTTACAAGCCTAGTTGAGTTCTTCGAAAATGTGACTGAACACATTGACAAAGGAAGGGCGGTGGACATAACGTATATGTTCTTTAGCAAGGCGTTTGATAAGGTCCCCCCCACAAGGCTTCTGGAGAAGGTGAGAGGACATGGGATCCAAGGGGCTTTGGCCTCGTGGATCCAGAACTGGCTTGCCGGCAGAAGGCAGAGAGTGGTTGTGGATGGGTCTTGTTCTGCATGGAGGTCGGTAACCAGTGGAGTGCCCCAGGGATCTGTTCTGGGACCCCTGCTGTTTGTCATTTTCATAAATGACCTGGATGAGGAAGTGGAGGGATGGGTTAGTAAGTTCGCCGATGATACAAAGATCGGTGGTGTTGTGGATGGTCTGGAGGGATGCCAAAAGTTGCAGTGGGACATAGACAGGATGCAAGACTGGGCGGAGAAGTGGCAGATGGACTTCAACGCAGATAAATGTGTAGTGGTCCATTTTGGCAGGAATAATGGGATGAAGGAGTACAATATAAGGGGTAGGAGTCTTAGCTGTGTTGTAGAGCAGAAGGATCTCTGGGTCCGGGTCCATAGGACTCTTAAATCGGCCTCGCAGGTGGAGGAAGTGGTCAAGAAGGCGTACGGTGTACTGGCCTTCATTAATCGAGGAATAGAGTTTAGGAGTCAGGAGGTAATGATGCAGCTCTATAAGACTCTTGTCAGACCCCAGTTGGAGTATTGTGCGCAGTTCTGGTCGCCTCATTATAGGAAGGATGTAGAGGCTATTGAGAGAGTTCAGAGGAGATTTACAAGGATGCTGCCTGGATTGGGAGGCAGGCCTTATGAAGATAGGTTGAGGGAGCTGGGACTCTTCTCACTGGAGAGACGTAGGTTGAGAGGCGACCTGATAGAGGTTTATAAAATGTTGAGAGGAATAGATAGGGTGGACTCTGAGACTATTTCCCCGAGCTGAAATGGTCACTACGAGAGGACACAGATTTAAGGTGCAGGGAAGCAAATACAAAGGAGATGTCAGGGGTAGTTTTTTCACTCAGAGGGTGGTGAGTGAATGGAACCGACTGCCGTCGGAGGTTGTTGAGGCAAACTCACTGGGGTCTTTTAAAAGACTTCTGGATGAGTATATGGAAAAGAATAGGATAGGGGGTTATAGATAGGTCTGTGGATTGGTAAATGTGATCGGCACAACTCGTGGGCCGAAGGGCTGTTTGTGCTGTATTGTTCTATGCCTATGCTTCTTGACCAATTCCAGTGTGATCCTATCTGGTATAGTTATATCTATTATCCTTCTCAGGTATTAATCATCCTTCAAGTGGCAATTTCCCAAAATCAGTATTGAAGTTGCCTTTTGCTCATTTGTATCCACAAGTTTATCTTAGTTTAATGTAAAAAATTGCATTTGATTAACCTTTCCTATTCTACTTGGTTACACATACACTTCTGTAAGATTTCTCAGATCTGCTACTTTAAAAGCTGAAGCATCCTTGGTTCTAAGTTTTCATTACGGTTCAGTCCTCTGACACTTGTGGTTTCGAGAAGAATAATTCATCAAAGTAATTTGAATACTGTGCCACTGTACTTGTATATTGTAGAACTAATGGTATGCACATTTGAGGAGGAGATCATTCAGCTCACAATACCTGCCTGGTTGTCATCTTTTCAATTTTGAAGTTATTCACGTTAATCCTTTCAATTGTCTCTGTTTACTTGTCCCTCACTCTTTCATATTCTTTCTTTATAAACATTTATTGGATTCAAACTGATGTTACACTTGCTGCCTCAGTCGCTGCTGAACAGTAGCTAAAGCATTGCACGCTCTGTTAGTTCTGTGTGTCAACAACAGCAATTGCCTTGGCATTTTCTCATGTTATTGAGGTTGTTCCCCCTTGTTACTGATTTTCCAACCAATGGGGGAAGGAGACGCAGCAGTGGGAGGTACATAGTTCCCTTTCTACCTTTTCAAAACCTTTCATATTTTTGTTAGCCCTTCCCTTCAACTTCAGGAATTCTTCTGAAAAAAATATTTGATTTGATTCGATATGATTCAATATTGTCACATATATTGGGATATAGTGAAAATATTTTTTTCTTGCATGCTGTACAGACAATGCAGTGTTAGTAGAGAAGGAAAGAAGAGGTTGCAGAATGTAGTGTTACAGTCATAGGTAGGATGCAGAAAAAGATCGACTTAATCTGAGGTAGGACCATTCAAAGTCTGATGGCAGCAGGAAAGAAGCAATTCTTGAGTCGGTTGGTATGTGACCTCAGATTTTTGTATCTTTTTCCCAACGGAAAATATAATTGTATTTTTGCTCCAGAACAGATATGAATCAATTAGTCTTCTGCTTGCTTCAAAATGTGGATTATACATGTTCCAAAGAAGGTTTCTTGCACCGTGCATTAGCCAGGCACATAAGAGGAATGCTGGAATGGCATCATATATCATTATTATTCAGCAAATAAATAGTGTATCTTTTATTCTCAGAAGCCAGGGTCTTTAAACAAAGTAGTTCAGTGCACAGTTGATACATCAAGTGATTTAAAATCTTACAGCAGAGGTCTCAAATATGCAATGGATTTGGGTAGATGAAATAATTTACGCACGTGCAGATTTAATAGTAAAAACAGGCCCATGAATCTTCCATGTCGCTGGCTGTATATAAAAGGAAAGCCTTATAGATGATGTGTATGGATTTTAAAATTTAATTTTAAAGTGGAAAACTTGATTTCATTCATTCTGCAACTTGGAACTGATGCCGACTCCACCGAACTTGTAGGACCTTATTTCAGTAAAGCGACAAAGTAATTTTCAGCCATGCAAAATTTAAATATAATTGCTGAATGAAAACTCTTAAGTGTGCCTCCTAGTATTTAGAAATTGCAAAACATAATTGGACCCATTCTCCAATAATTAACTTAATTTCCCCTCATTATCCATTAACATTACATTTTTAGCACCCTCTCAAACCCATGTTTGTTAATGTGCAACCAGCATCAAATTGACACAAGTTACCATAGCGTACATATTCCCATATACAATCCTGTCCTAGGTGTTTCACCTTCTCCAGAACCAATTTACAAAATCATTGACGGGAACGTTATTAGTTAAAGAGAGTGTGGGTTGAGGTTTTGAAGAGTTGTTACTGTCAGCCAAAATAGCAGCGCAGTGTGCCAACTTGTGAAGTTAACTCAGACTTGTTTTGATGCATATGTGGAAACTCTTCCAGAGAGGAAGGTTGCTGCTTACAGTAGTTAAATCAGGAACTTTTAGTCAGATTTTCAACCAGTAACATCACATTCCCAGGTTCCCTGGCATTCTTGAAGATTGCCTTTGAGTGGAACATGAGACAATTGTGGAGCGATTCATGAGGCAGATTAAAGACATGAATATTAACATCAATAAATGCTCAGTTCCCTCAGCTGATCTCTTCGTCCCCACTGGGAAAGGTTTTGTTGAGATACTAAATTTGAGAGTCAGAGGGGCAATGAAGCTGAAAACTTCAGGCAGCCAGTTGTTGAAAGACCTACAGAGGTGAGCAATGAGTTACAGTAGGCATTGTCCATGTAAAATTCTTGAGCTTCATTAGTCAGTTCCCTCACATGTCATCAGCTAAGTTTAAACAGAATATCATTTGTTCCATAGCAACCACTCCCCCAAAAAGATCAGGAAGCTTGGACTTTTTCAGAATGAAATATATAGTGGATGTAAATTTTGTCCTTCATTGTTAGAGGGATGGTGTTTAAAAACGGTGAGATTATGTTGCAGCTATACAAGGTGTTGATGAGGCTACACCTGGAGTACTGCGTATAGTTTTGGTCTCCTTACGTGAGAAAGGCTATACCGGCACTGGAGGGGGTATAGAGGAGATTCACTGGGTTGATCCAGAATTGAGAGGATTGGCTTATGAGGAGAGACTGAATAGACTGGGGCGATAGTCATTGGAATTCAGAAGAATGAGAGGAGATCTTACAGAAACAAATAAGATTATGAAAGCAACAGATAAGATGAAAGCAGAGAAGTGTTTCCATTGACAGGTAAAACTAGAACTAGGAAGTATAGCCTCAAAAAAAGGGGAAGCAGATTTAAGACTGAGTTGAGGTGAGACTTCTTTACGCAAAGGATTGTGAATCTGTGGCTACTTCATGGAATGTTTTTACAGCAAGGATAGATACATTTTTGAACAGTAAAGAAATTAAGCGTTATGGTGAGCAGGCGGGTTAGTGAAGCTGAGTCCACAAAAAGATCAGCCGTGATCTTATTGAATGGTGGAGCAGGCTCAAGGGGTCAGATGGCTATACATTACCTGTAGTTGTGAAAGTGACTTCTGCCTCAACTTTTTTTTTGCCTCTGCTGTGAGATATATCCAAGATTTCCCAGTTAGCTGCACACAAGTTCATTAGTTTATTTGCTACAGTCAGTAGATAACTTTATCCGCGCTGATGCTCATCAAAGTGACCAGGTCTTTGGGATTGCCTTTCTGACTGGTTTCACACACAAAAACTTGTCATTTACCACACACATTGGTGGGCAAAGCCGATCCATCAAGAATGTTGATGGATCACATGGAACATTCCACCAATGTTTGGGTGGCGTATAGTAACAAGAGATTGCTTAGGTATGTGTGCGCCGGATTTCTAGGGAAGTGCCATGATGCTTTTATTCTGCAAAGGTCCAACTCCCTGATTTTTTTGGAGGAGTGGTTGCTAGGGAACAATGGATGCTGTGTTTAAATTTAGCTGATGACACCTATGAAGGAGTTGACCAGTTAAGTCCAAGAATAGGGCAGCATGATGGCACAGTCGTTATCACAGCTGACTCACAGTGCCAGGGACCGGGGTTCAATACTGGCCTCAGGTGACTGTGTGGAGTTTGCATATTCTTCCTATGTGTGCCTTGGGATGCTCCGGTTTCCTCCCACACTCCAAAGATGTGCGGGTTAGGTGGATTGGCCATGCTAACTTGTTCCTTAGTCTGAGGAGAATTAGCAGGGTAAATACATGGAGTTATAGGGATAGGGCCTGGGTGAGATTATTGTCAAAGTAAGAGAAAACAGGTTTAGGACTGAGTTGAGGAAGAACTTTTTCACACAAAGGATTGTGAATCTGTGGAATTTCCTGCCCAGTGAAGCAGTTAAATAGTCTCCTTCTGCACTGTAGGGATTCTGTGATTTTGATAACAATGATCATATGGCCGCAGCGTATTTCAATTATTTATGATGAGGTAACTTGGATCCAGACAGATCCTGAGGTGCCTTTCAGTCCTGCCTAGCCAGAGTCTCCAAACTGATTATAGTGTTCTGCCCACTGCACAACAGTGGAAGTAGGAGCTGCAGGAGGAACAATGTGTCAGGCACACACAATCTGCAAAGGATTCCAATGAAGATAAGGATGTCTCTGCCAAGCCAGCCATTCATATTGCTGCTCAGGGATTTCAATGTAGCTGTAAGGTTCAGTTAGTCATCACCACCATACCAATGTAACAGTCACATCTGACAGCCACTTTTCCCTCTTCATCAATTCCCAACTCCAATGACACAACACAGTTATCAATCATTTGTTCATTGCACATCTGCACAGGAACTCCCATTCCCCTCGCACTCCTTTCTATGGATTCTCATCAATTCATGTCTTCCCATTCATCAACAAGCAACTGAAAAGGTGACCTCCCAGCAAGCAAGCAATGCCAGGACATTGTGCAAAATAATCAGTTTAATGTGTTCCAAGCTAACAATAGAAAGTTAACAATATAATATTTTGTCAAATACCTATTCTTGTTGGTGCATAACTTTATTGAAGTGCAAAGAATTTCCAGCAGGCTGGAAGTTCTCGAAGGAGGGAATTCCTTCTGGTGAGGTATGTAAGACCCATACTGAATTTGTTAAGGCCATCCTCACTGTATTATATTTGGGGCAGCCTTTGATCATTAGGGGTGAATGATAGACCACACCCACCACTTACCCCACACCATAAAACCCCATCTAATGTTTCTGCCATGCTGTTAAAGGTGCCAGATCAGTTGACACACAGAATCTGCATGTTGTGGATTCACTTGATTGCAGAGACTGATGTTTCACAGAGTTGTCCAAACATGGAGAAAGACACTTCCACACCATGACGTGAATCTGTTTATACTTCAGCTGGACTTCTGCACTGTCATTGTGGACAGTACCTGCCAATGCATCACAGATTCTCAAATGTGTGCTTTCCATCGCTACAATAGGCATTAATACTTCAGGGCAAATCTGCACACCATATATAATAACCATTGAGGAAGACATCAATCCTAATTTACTCACAGGTCAGGAAATGCCTGTTGACCGGTAACATTTACAAAGCTTCACAGAATAGCAGCTTTAACATCAATGTGAGATTTATGCATCATTTAAGTGCTAGATTTCATGGCAGCCATTTATGAAACTTTCCAAAAGTGAGCCCCAGAAAGTCGGATGTTCACGCACATTAGTTGACATTTTATTGTGGGAAGCTGCCCAATCACCAAAAATTTATGGTAAAACCTACCCTTTCCTTAGCTCAAGGTGGGAATGAGGATTTACCACAAGTATAGGGAATGGGGATGATGCCTGATCAAAAATATATAAAAGAAAATATATAATCTCACCACTTAAGTAGAGCAAACCATTGCAATAGCTATTGTTTTATTTCAAAAATATACTTTATTCATAAGTAATCTGAAAGAAACATTACAGAAAACACATTTCCAATCATTACAAAAAGTGAAAAACTGTCATATTTGCAGTTTCCTTAACTTCAATATTTTACAGTGCTTAGTTCCAAGACATTGCTTATATTACAATACAGTTCGGAGTTCTTCGCTAAACTGTATACATTCATCACATTTACTGTGTGCTGCTTTTACAGGGTTGCACACTGTTACACAGTCCGAGAGGTTTTTTTTACACTTACTGGCCCCTTGGTCTGCCTTGGTTGAAAGGCTTTAAATGGTGGCTTTTCTCCATGGTGTTTTTGCGTGGGCTGCCTCACGCGTGAGAGCATCCCTCAGCACATAGTTGCAATAACTATTGTCATCGATTGTGATCAGTTATTTTGGGTAGAAAGAGGAGGAAAATGTGGCCCATAGATCCTTCAGGTGTGATTGCCTACACTTCTCAGTGATGGAGCCACACTAGGGATTTAATTCAAGAGAAACTGATCTAAGTTGACTGATCTCTGCTGACAGAATCAAAGTGGGAGTTCACTATTCTTTGCCATGTCTGTCAGAGAATATTACACATAAGCTGTGGCCTAAATTGTACCAGAGAAAAAATATGAGCAAAACAGAAGTAGAGAGCAATATGTTCCAACAGTGTGTCTCTCTCCCCTGTAGCTCATTAATATGGAGCTGTACATGCTGCAGATCTGCTATTTGCTCGCTTAAACATTTCCTTCAAAATTGGCCATTTTAAATGTCAAATTTCCTTATGACCTTAATCTTACAAATGGGGGATGCCCAAAGTTGGCACAGGAGGGAGGTGATGTGAAATGCACTCCTGCCCGAACTCGCATTGCTAATGCAATATTACGCTGTCACAGTGGTTAGCAGTGCTAACTACTGTCCCACTGTGGGGCAGCACGGGTAGCACAGTAGTTAGTACTGCTGCCTCACAGCAGCAAGGTCCATGGATCAATTCCCAGCTTGAAGTTACTGTCTGTGTGGAACCTCCACATTCTCCCCATCTCTGTTTGAGTTTCCTCCAGGTGTTCCAATTTCCTCCCACAGTCCAAAAGAAAAGGAAATGTGCTGGCTGGAGTCTCCAATGAGCTCTTTCGGGGGATCCGTCATTCTCAAGTTATACAGGGGGAGCTGTATGCAATAAATATCAATGGAAAACTTGTGCCACATATCGAGGCAGCACAATCATGCACAGACTTCAGTCCCAGATGCATTTGTTAACCTTATTTGAGCCCTGACTTCCATTCTGCCCTGGATCGAGGTGGCAGCAAAAATGTAAAGCGTCCTTTTCTTGATGCCGACCCTCGCTGGCAGAGTTCAGCTTCTCACAGAGCACTTTTGACGCTGGATGGCCAACTAACAGCTCAACAGTGTTTATATTTTTAAGTTTATTTATTCGTATGACAAATAGGCTTACATTAATGCTGCAATGAAGTTACTGTGAAAATCCCCTAGTCGCCACACGCCGCCGCTTGGCCAATGGGTGTGTCTGCCAACCATAAAAGCAGACGGGCAATGTAAAATCCCAGTCAATTGCTGTTTAATTCATTTAAATTGTTTTCCTGATTGTCGGTGGGCATGCTTCTGGCTCACATGTGACTGCCAACCCAAAATATTGTGCGAGGGTACCATGAATTCAGGAGGCATGTCTATTGTCTTCTTATATAATTTTATACACCTCCGTGTGAGGTGCATGCCGACCTGAGCAATGTAAAATTCTGGCACGTGTTTAATTTGAAATACTTTGTTAACTATCATTTCAGAAAAGCTATATTCCCAAAGAAAATTATGCCTTTGAAATGAGAATTTGTTAAGTCCTTTCTGGAGAAGCTCTCATTTTAATTATAGTACAAATGGTGAGTCAGAATGCTGGGGAATTATAGGGAACACTCAATAGCTCCTGTGTCACAATAGTCACCACTTTAATTTAGATAGCGTCTCCAACAATGAAGACATTCCAAGCTGATCACAATGGAGGAGTAGATGACAAGTAGTAGAGGAGAGTTTGAAGAGATGATTGAAAACACAGTTAAATATTTTATGATGGGTTTTAAAAGCAATGAAAAAAATCAGAGGAGTATAAAAAACAAGTTGCAAAGAGTAACATTTGCTGAAGGCGTGGGCAGAGATTGAAACAGAGACAGCAGACAGGAAGGGAAGCCCTAGACACCAGAGTTGAAGAGCACAAGCTGGGACATGGCTGTGAATAAGGTTGTAGAGCTGGGGCAATTATTGAAGAGGTGTAATGAAATTGAGATGAGGATTACAATTGCTAATGATAAGGCGCTACTTGGGGCCAAGTGTGAGAGAAGAGAAAATTAATGAAGAAATGACCACATATAATGACAGATGCTGCATGGCATATTGGAGTATTTATGGGATTTTTTTGTTAATTTTTCCAATTTACAGCATTCACAGTATTTTGCTTTTTTTCACTAAATATATTTCTCTGATCAGTGGTTTCACGTTAGTATGATTAATGAACAACTTTGAAAAAGACATAAAGCCAACTATCTTTCCTTTTTACAAAACCTGATAAACATTTCAGGGGAGATTTTCCCATCCCATCTGCCACAGGAATGTACAGACAGTGGGGGGAGCAGACCATGCAAGTGTCCGTTGACCTCAGGCGGGATTTTCCTATTTAGAGGCGAGCATTGCTGGTAAATTCCACAGCATGTATTTCCAACAAATTCTATTAATTATTCAAGTCAGAATACCTGAATAAATTGTGTCAAGATAAAAATGATAATTGGTGAATTTTCCTGGTGGGAGTCTTGTTTTCATATGTTATTTTTTTTCAAACACTCAGTTTGTCATCTGTTCTGTGTTGTATTGCAGGACTCACGTGTCAAGAAGATGTTAATGAATGCAAAAAAACACCATGTTTTCCTGGAGTCTCTTGTTTCAATACCTTTGGATCGTACAAATGTGGAAGTTGCCCAGGCAAAACGCAGGGAGACGGCCGTTCCTGCAAACGTGAGTATCATGTTGTATTGATGAATGTAAATTCACAAGGAGCTGACGTTTTTATAGGCAAGGTGCCATCCAAGTTCCTTCGGTTCCTGTAATCAAGTTCACGATGTGAATGTGATAGCTGAAACTATAATTCAGTTTGGCTGCCATTGCTTGTTTAGCCTGTAAAATGTAAAACATCTGCACAGCATCTGCACAGAACTTTGAAAGGCTGCTCTGTGCAGATGTTCCGTGAATAGTGAGAAATTAAACTCTTCCCACAAAATGAGATATTTTCAAACCGATAAAAGATTGCAAGAGGGCAAATAGTGAATGACTGCTTCCCACAGTTAGTGAATGGATATCAGGGACTGGAGACTCAGCATTATATAAATATAGAAACCAGAAGTAAGGGTAGGCCATTTGGCCCTTCGAGTCTGCACCATCATTCATTATGATCAAGGCTAATCGTCAAATTCAATACCCTGATCCCTCTTTCTTCCCATACCCCTTGACCCCTTTAGCCCCAAGAGCTAAATCTAATTTCTTCATGAAATCACACAACATTTTGGCCTCAACTACCTTTTGTGGCAGTGAATTCTACACATTCACCAATCTCTGGGTAAAGAAGTTTCTCTTCACCTCAGTGCTAAATGGTTAACCATTTATTCTCAAACTATTACCAAACTAACAGTCGTTAGCACTGCTGCCTCACAGCACCAAGGACCCGGGTTTGATTCTCAGCTTGGGTCACTGTGTGGAATCTGCACATCCTTCCCATGTCTGTGTGGGTTTCCGCCGAATGCTCTGGTTTCCACTCACAGTCTGAAAGACATACTGATTAGATGCATTGGCCATGCTAAATTCTCCTTCAGTGTGTCCTAACAGCTATGCTGGAGTGTGGCATCCAGGGGATTTTCACGGTAACTTCATTGCAGTGTTAACGTAAGCCTACTTGTGACACTAATAAATAAACTTTATTATTGGAACATAGGAACAGGAGTAGGCCATTCAGCCCATTGAGTCTGTTTCAGAATTCTTTAGATCATGTATGATCAGCTGCCTCACATTGTTCCCAGAAACCCACTGATTCCTGTCTTGAGCATGCTCAGTCACAGCCTCCTCAGCTCCCTGGTTAGAGAATTCCACAGATTCTGAGTGAAGAAATTCCTCCTCATCTCAACCAGCCAGTTACTCTGAGACAGAACAAAGAGACATATTCAAGAGGTAAAGAGAACTTAAGGTAGACGATAAACCTTCAGGGTCTAATAATTTCTATCCAAGGTAAGTGATATTGAGCAAATTGCAGCTACTCATTGAGGTCTTTCAAAGCATGCCAGCACTGATAACATTCAAATGGGTTGGAAAGTAGAAAATAGGAACACAGGAATTTGAAGCGGAAGTAGTCAATTTAGCCCTTCGAACTGCTCCGCCATTCAATCAGATTATTGTTGATTTCTCCCTGATCTCAGATCCACCAACCTACCTGGTCCCCAAATCCTTTTAACTCATTTTTTAAAATATATATATATATATCTTGAAACCATTTAATGATTCATACTCCACCGCACTATGGGACAGCAAGTTCCACAAATTAACCACCCTTTGCAAGAAATAGTTCCTCCTCATCTTAGTTTTAAATCTCCTGCATCTCAACCTATACCTGTGACCTCTTGTTTTAGATTTCCCCACAAGGGGAAATATAATACAATCCCTGTAAAACAGGCAAGGTTTGAAGTATCAAAGTACAGACTGATGGACATTGCTTTCATTGTAGGAAAATTTTTAAGGCTTTGCCCATGAAGTGTAAGGGATCATCTGGCAAAATAGGGGATGATTAAACAGATCATATGTGGCTTGAGAAAGGATACAATGTATTCCACCAATGTAGCAGAGTTTTTCGAGCTTATGGCAGTATTTCTAGATACCAATGAATGTCAGCTAGATGAATTTTAGGCATTTGACACTACCCTGTAACAAACTAATTTACAAGTTATGTGTTCATGGAATAAATGACACGTTGTTAGATTACATTAATGACTGCCTGAAAAGTAGACACAAAGATTATGGTGTGTGGGCAGTTGTCAAGAGAAAAGCATAGAGTTAGTATCAGTGTTGCTGTGACTTATCATTTTTACAAATTACTTAGAGCTAGTCATGCCTTAATTATAGGGATGACTCCAAATTCCTTGCATTGGCTGCTGATGCTAATCAGTTTGCTATAAACTGAACAGAACTGGACATACTGGGTGGGATTTTCTGCCCTAAAACCAGAAAACCCCACCCTAGGTAAATGTACCTTTCTCTGCTCCACAAAACCATGCCCTCCCCCAACCCCCGCCCCCAGGTACAATTTTTCTGTAGTGGGCAGGACGGGAAAGTTCAGTAAGCAGACATAGGCAGTTGGAGTCCAGCACTTTAGTATAAAGGAATGAGATTATGTAAACGATTTGAGGCTATTGAATAATTGAATGGTATCATTAATCAGCAACTATCATTGTATCACATCTCTACCAGATTGGTGAAAGGTAAAGTCTTTTGTCTTATGGGTGGCACAGTAGCACAATGGTTAGCACTGCTGCTTCACAGCTCCAGGGACCTGGGTTCGATTCCCAGCTCAGGTCACTGCCTGTGTAGAGTTTGCACGTTCTCCTCATGTCTGTGTTTCCTCTGGGTGCTCTGGTTTTCTCCCACAGACCAAAGATGTGCGGGTTAGGTTGATTGGCCATGATAAAATTGTCCCTTAGTGTCCCTAGATGCTTAGGTTAGAGAGAGTAGCGGTAATAATATGTAGGGAGATGGGCGTAGGGCCTGGGTGTGATTGTGGTGGGTGCAGACTTGATGGGCCGAAGATGTATGATTCTTTTCTGCCTATTGATACTAATTGTTGAATGTTGCAGACTAGCACGTTCCAAGGTCCAGGACTATGTGCGATTTTTTTTGTTTATTAATACTATTTGCTGGTGTGATGCAATATTATCGTAAAGAAATATAAAGAGTTTGATGCCCTGGTCATTAAAGCCATTTATTCCTGTTTTTAGCAATAAAAGAATGAAATTATTGGGATGAATGGCGAAAGGTATGACTTCTGAATGAAAGGAGTTGATTTTCAAGTTGTTTCTCGCTTTGATGAGCCTCCATCTGGAGCATTAAGCTCAGGTTTGGTCTTTATATTACAGAAAAAATATTAAGTACTTGTAGGGAGACCAAGGGAATAGAGTGTTGAGGGGAGGGGGAAGGGGAGAGGGTGCATCTTCATTACTGAACGCCTTAATGGTCACTTGCAATGTGTCCCCACATGGTAGACTGGGAAGGAGCTGTTAACACAGTAAGAGGTCTGACAACACCAATTTTAAATCCAACCGATTTATTTGATAGTAAACTTGCAAGCTTTTGGCTTTTGTAGCCTTCTTCAGGCGAAAAGCCGAAAGCTTGCAAGTTTACTATCAAATAAATCGGTCGGATTTAAAATTGGTGTTGTCAGACCTCTTACTGTGTTTACCCCAGTCCGACGCCAGCATCTCTACATCAAGGAGCTGTTAAGCCAGGATTTTGCAAATGTCAGTATTTAGTCTTGAGGCAATGATGCCCTGATTTGTCGGAAGGGTAGATTTTCTGCCTATAGACTCTGTGGTAAAGGTCTCACCTCTTCCTTGTGCATCCAGTCTGTCATGTGTGACCGGAAAGAAAGCTAATGTTACTGGAGCTGATGCTGGTGTTGTTTCTGCTGCTGGCGCTGTTGTTATTGCTCGAGCTGTTGCTCTGGCTTTTAGTCAGAGATGTAAGGTAGAGCTGTATAAACTGCTTCCATGCTGCAGCAAAGTTCAGCAAAAGGAGATGGGAGGTAAAGCGCCAGACAGTTGGCAGTCTCCTGTGAAGCACTGAAAGTACTTCCTGTGAACAGCAGCCTCTCATCTGAGCATGGCCAAAGCTCTTTAGTTTTACTTCCCAGCCTTCCAGTTTCACTGAATAAGCACTTCACTGCGATGTCTCTGTGATCCTGGTGTGTTCCACAGAACTTAGGAAATAGGTCCACTTCTTGTTGAATGCAGAAACAGATTTTAATTGCTCCTTGTAATAATTAAATGCCTTAACGAACACAGTAAAAACTCTCACAGCACGAGATTAAAATCCAACAGGTTTGTTTGGAATTACGAGCTTTCAGAGCACTGTTTCTTCATCAGGTGAGTGATGATCGTATCTAGGAGAGTAAGTTAAAATAAATTTTAAAAAATTGTAGATTGGGAATAAATCTCTAATATAGAGAGACTATGACAGAGACAATTCTGTTCTGTTTTGATAGTGGATCATTAGGAAAATCAATTAGAGGCGGAAGTGGAAGAGGCAATACATCACAATTTGCATGTCATCCCACATGGTATAAAATCTGTTCAGCTCAGGTTCCTGAAAAAAAGACATAATGTGAAAAAAATCTGGTGACGCAGATCACAATTTGGGCTGTAGTGTTGGCAAACGCATTCAAACAACATTTGTGAATTAGGAGTCCTACCTTCCATATGCAACGATTACCAAGACACAAATCTAATCACTTTCTTTGAAAGTCTTGCTGTTTGTCAGAATTTAATGTTGGAGTCCACTTCAGTCATCCTTGGGGACCTAGGGCCACATCTTGTTGACTATATTGTGAATGGTGGCATGCACACAGGAGCTCCTGGCCATTTAGTCAGGGCTGGGGCTGCACCTGGAGGAGGAGGGTGCACTGACAAATATGCAACCTCACAGTTAGTTAACCAGAGCCTAGCGGTGCTGGAGCCAGTTAGGCAGTTAGGCAAGGAGGTAGCAGTTGGCAAAGATAGATAGTGCTGTTGCTGTTTGGGGTCCCTGCATGGGCCAACGGTGCCCAAAAGGAGGGCTGTTCCCTGACCTCAGCCTGTTCAGAAATCACCAGGTATTGTTCCAGGTAGACAACTTTACCTGCTCCTCCATTGCTGGCAGAATGCCAGAGGAAGGATGATAAGCAACTTAATTTGCTCATGTAAGTTTTGAAGGGGATGGCACCCATCAATTTCCCCAGTCAAAGAGGTAAGAGCCTTCCAATCATTCACGCCAGTGTGATCTCCTGTCCCTCCCCCAGTGCGTCCCAGCCCCAGTGTCCCATTTTAAAATTAACATTCATGCAATGTCAATCTCAGTGCCACTCGGTACAGGACCTTGTGTGTTGCTGGGGAAAAGAGCATAATTCTTTGTTCAGAGTGTATAATGGGTGAGTTCTTAATCATTAGTCCTCAAGAGATAACAATGGCTAATGAGGGGGCATCAGCAATGTGTATCTGCACATCTGGGTTTCCTAACTGATGGTGTCCCAAACCAAATCATGCACTTTAGGATGAGAGCCTTTCGCTGGTCCGCACTTCCTTCATGGCAATGTTTCTGCCCTTATATGGTGTGGAAAAGATCCAGCCAGAACTCACGTCACTGTTCTTCCTGGCTGGAAGTTACTAGAATGAGCACGTTACTAGGACATTGGTGACTACAGCTAAGATTTGACCCAAGCGAGTCGTGAGCACTTAAGACCCTCAGTGATGGTTTGGCTATTCATTCAGAAGTCACAGAATGGCTTATTGGTTAGAGGAGATGTATCCTGACTATCAGATTATGAAGATTTACTCATCTTGAAATGTTTCAGTTATAAGGGTATCCTCTTAGGTAGCCTCACTTCCATGACATCATGGAGCTCATGTTGGCATGCTCTCCACCAATTTGTACTGGCATGATCATATCAGTGGTTCATAAAGAGTCTTAACTGCTGAAGACAGCCTTAAAACAAGTCAGGATGTGTTTAATTTGTTTTTGGCCGGCTGTCCTAGACCTACATAAATATTTCAACAATGGCACTGCTCTGCACAAGGTCCCTGCAGTTGATAAGTTTGGGGTAAAATGCATTCTTATAAGGGCAACTCTTTGTTCATTCTTGAACTCTGGGGAAGTCTAGGTTCATTGTTTTAATGCGAAGTGACCAGATAGTATAACAATGTGACTCTGATACACAGGATTTCCAATTTTGCTTCCACTCTTTTTATCTTTTTCTTTCCCTTAAGATAAGGAGATAGGAAAAGCTCTGGGGAAACATATAGCTGAAAATAACCTAAATAAGCAAACAAATCATCAAAACCAAGCAAAGACACGGCAAACCATAATCTGATGGTGTTGTTAAATGGTGTAGCCTTTTTTACAAGTCTCAGCACAACAGTAAAATTGAACAGTGTGGTCCTTACAAAAAGATTTATTCTTATTGCAGTGACCTAATTAAAAAGGTCCAAAATGGAACTTGACCAGTGTCAACATCAAACACTCCTAGATCAGGTCTAATTTAACCAGATGCAGTTTTGCTGCTGGATATCCTTATTCTTATGACCTTTATAGGAAAGAGCGGTCATTCGTACGATGGACTCATGCCCACAAGGAACTAATTGACAGACTAGTTCAACTAATTTCACGCACTATTGTCTCACGGATGGAGGACCTTTCAGTCTGTAGTTAGATTTGAAGTCAGATCTCAGTGAGAAAAGGAAGACAATGCACATCCAGTCCCAATTGAGAGGAATGATAATCCCATCAGCCTGAGTTGGATTGGCCCTCTAGCCTGAAGCTAAAAGAACACAATATTAAACCAGTGGTGCAAGACCAGATCCTTTTTATATCTCCTGTTACCAGCCCTCTGCTAAAAAGCATTAGTTCTCAATGAGGCAGAAACAGTAGCCCTCTGCTACTCCAATCAAGCAGTCATAACATATGAATAAACTAGAGTATGAGTTGGCAGCATATGTTGTAAAGGAGATTTTAAAAACCTATTCTGTCTATCTTCATCCAAAAGAAGCAAATCAATGCTGTAGCTAGTAATAATGTTTTAAAAAGGCCAAAAAATTAAGATGTGTCAAAGGGAATGCAAACATGTCAACTGAGAAATAGAAAGATAGAAAGATCATTTAATAATTAAAGACCCAATGCTAATATAGACATATCTGTAAACAAAAGAGAATGTTGAGAAATTAATTGCTTATTGTAATACAAGGGGAAATCTTGATTCCCTGAACACGATAGAAACAAACGAGCGGCAGAGTTAAAATGGAGGCAAGTGGACTTTATGCCCATTTCTTGCTCCACTGCCATTCTCCATGGGCCACGTGCTGGGCAGCTGAGATACCCACCTGGATCAGAAGGGATAGTCAGTCTATGCAAATGAAATTGCAATGACATGCACAGGACCCCAGGAGCTATATCACATAAACGACAGTGGTTCAAAAAAGGCAGCTTGCCACCACATGCTCAAGGGCAATTAGGGACAGGCAACAAATGCTGGCTTGACCAGCGAAGCCCATATCCTGTGAATAAATAAATAAGTAAATTGGAATGCTTAGGGCACACTGAAAGGATGCCACAAAAAGTCAAATCAGTAAAATCTGCTGATACAGCAGAAAAGGCCCAAAAATGTAAGTGTTAAAATTATTTTTGTACAACTTCAAGAATCAGCAGTGGTCATCCTAGCTCTGGTAGAATAATGTCGGCTGCTTTGTTTCAAGCACACTCCCCCGAAAAGCGCCTCCCCACCCCCCAACCTTTTAAATATATATATAGTCGTGTAATCATGAATTAAAGCTATTAAAGCTGTTGACTATTTTCTCTGCAGTCAGGTGGTATGGTAGCATTGCGGTTAGCACTACTGCCTCACAGCACCAGGGAGCCAGGTTCGATTCCTGGCTTGGGTCACTGTCTGTGTGGAGTTTGCACGTTCTCCCCAATTCTGTGTATAGGTGCTCCAGTTTTCTCCCAGGTGCCAGATTGTGGCGACTGGGGGAATTTCATAGTAACATCATTGTAGTGTAAGTCTTACTTGTGACTAATAAATAAAATTTAACTTTAAAGTCATCATTTCAAAATGAGACCATTGCACTTGAATCGTGTTTCTGATGTTTTAATAAATTATTCCAAATGATTAATTTTTCATGGGATGTGGGCACTGCTAGCTAAGCCTGTATTTATTGCCCACCGCTAATTACCTTTGAATTGCTCAGCTATTTCACAGATGCATTTAAGAGTTAACTACGTTGCTGTGGGTCTAAAGTGACATGTTGCCAGGCCTGACATTGTTACGACACAGAGGTTAATCATCTTTACTTTTGCTTCATAATCTGTTAATTTGTTTGGGAAGGTATTAACTATTCTTCATTTACATTTAGAGGTTCATTAACAGAAAGGCATGACACTCACTTTAAGTAAATAATTAACAAGTCATTTGTCTAACTAACCGGAAACTTTAACTAAGCAAGGAACATATCTATTAAAGTAAGGTTCAAATGGAACACTGTTCAAGTAAACACAAGGATCATTCTTTACCACAAAAGTAAACACTAACTTCGTCACTCTCAAGAAAACATATAAACAGGTTTTGTGGCTTTGGAAAAACCCTTGGAGTTCTTTGTTGAAGTCGGTAAACTCTTTCTGATTCAGTACCTTTATAGTAGTTGGAGACTTCTCTTGAGATATTTCTTTAGCTGTCAGAGAATCTTCTCTTGAGAGTTGGCAGCTTTACAGTTCAACTTCAGTAAACTGAATTGAACTCACTAGCTTACTGAACTGAAGGCAGGCAGTTGAGTTCCTGTCCTGATGATGAGGACAACACAGTGGTTAACACTGCTAGCTCACAGTGCCAGGGATCTGTGCTTGATTCCCGGCTTGGGTCACTGCTTGGAGTTTGCACATTCTCCGTGTTGGGTGGGTTTCCTCTGGATGCTGCAGTTTCCTCCTGCAATCCAAAGAAGTGAGAGTTAGGTTGATTTGCCATGCCAAATTGCCCCTTAGTGTCAGGGGGATTAGCAGGGTAAATACGTGGGGCTACGAGGCTACGGGCTGGGTGGAATTGTGTTTGGTGCAGACTTGATGGGCCAAATGGCCCCTTTCTGTAGGGATTCTATGATTTATATACATTTTCCTATACCATGATGGTCTGATGCTGTCAACAACAGTAAACTCAAATTTGATAGGCACCTGATCGCTGAGTTTAAACTGATACGCTATCAATATGTAGCTGCCTGCAAAGTCTGTTACTAAGGCAACTCTGATGTTTCATCCTAGTTACAATTGTTGCAATCTGTATACCCTGTATTTTAAATATTCGAACACTGGACGCAAACCCAGCTTTTAAACGGACTGCACAATATTTTTTCCCTCTAGCAATTTTACAGTTCTTATGCAACTTTACCAACATTTCTACATCTTTATTCAACTTCACAACAATGTAGACAGCAGTTTTCTTCCCTAAAGAGCATTATGACAATAATTTCATCATCATCATCATTAGACTTTTAATTCCAGATTTTTATTGAATTCAAATATCACCATCTGCGTGGTAAGATTTGAACCTGGGTCCCCAGGACATTACCCTGTGTCTCTGGATTATTAGCCCAGTGAAAATCCCATTGTGCCACTGCCTCCCATTGTTCCGTTGAAGGAATGGGGATGACGAGTCTCGGCAAGGTTGTCTCATTCAGAGGTAGTTGATTATATCAGACTCTTCTAGGTTAGATCTGTGGTTGAAGCATAGAAACTAAAAACAGGTGTAGGTCATTCGGCACTTCGAGTCTGTTCCGCGATTCACCTTGATCATGGCTGATTATCAAATTCATTATTCTGATTTCTCCCTTCCTCCCATATCCCTTAATCCCTTAAGCCCCAAGAGCTATATCTAATATATTCTTAAAATCAGACAACGTTTTGACCTCCACTACATTCTGAGGTAATGAATTCTGTACATTTACCACCCTCTGGGTGAAGAAATTTCTCCTCATCTCTAAAGGTTCTCAACTTTATCCTCTGGACTCCCCCACCATTGTGAACATCCTTTCTGAATCTACCCTGTCTAACCCTGTTAGAATTTTATAAGTTTCTATACACTCCCCTCTCATTCTCCTAAACTCCAGTATATATAATGCTAACTGACTTGGTCTCACATATGATAGACCTGTCATCCCAGGAATCAGCCTGGGAAACCTTTGCTTGCTATAGAAGCATCTGGGCATTTAAATATTCTGTCAGATTCCATTCAAACTTCACTTTAACTGGCATATGGATGATATTGGAATAGTTTAGGTTAGAGGGTCCACTGGCCGGCGCAACATCGAGGGCCGAAGGGCCTGTACTGCGCTGTAATGTTCTATGTTCTATTAACTTGCATCAGAAATGCAGGACACCATTCTGTCTAATTCATCAAAGGCACAAAAATAAGCAATTTACTGAAGAATCTGTACCATAGAAAAAGTTAAAGGATGAATGAGTGGATGGTAGAAACAATTCTTCGAACACTATGTTATCTTCTTAAATCATCTGCCTCTACTTGTGAGTATTATTGCTTTGTCCTAATGCATTAGAAACAGCTGCAACTATCTCTGTTGCTGCTCCTTATCATTAATCACTGCCGTTCAGTCCACTGAATTTCAGCAATGGAGTTGCAGCCTGGATTCCCAAGATGCTGCTCCATGTGTATCATTCCAGTTGCAATATATCTTGTAGATCCAAAATGGCTGTTAATCTTTGTTTAAACAAAGCATCCATTAGAGCATTCAGTATCATGAGTGCTGAATATTTTTAATATATTAATCAGAAAAGTGAGAAAAGTTGTGAAGAAAACAGCAGAGTTGTTTAATTTTTGATACGATGGGCCACTGTGAAAAGATTGCTTTTAGGATTCTTCAAATGCAAGTAGCTGAACCTCTGATTGCTGTTTTGTTGTACTAATATTAAAGAAATTGGTTCTGTTTTTAAATAACCTTCTAGCCGCAGTTATTATTACCTATAAAAACCCATTTCCAATCATTTGAATAATCTCCTAATTATCATGTCTATTGTTTACATTTTGTTACTTTTGCTCATTTTTAACAATTAAGGGATCTTGCTAAAAACATTTTAAGTGCCAAACCAGCATGAAAAAGGAAGGAATTTGCACTATTTTTGGGAGCAAGTTAAAAATGGAATCTTATCTCACGCTGTCAAAAAATGAAGCTAAATCTGTTTTCTGCCAGCAGGGGAAGGGGATGGGGCCTAAGCTCACTGAAAGCCAACAGATAGCAGCAGAGGGCACCACTATTCTTGCTCAATGACAGTCTCCCCAGCTACTGCTGGTTGGCCTCCGCAACCGATCCCACCCACCCCCTTGCCCGTGAGGCTGACCATGCTGGATATCCAGTGCTAGTAAATCACAAGAGGCAAGAAATAGGGCGTGAACTTGATTTCTCACTCTCTCACAACCCTACTTGTTCACCTTGCCTATTAGCCGACAGGAAAGATTGTGGCCTTTGTTTAACTTCAGGAAGAAATGGGACATTGGTTCTATGGCAGGTTATTCAATCGTTTACGACAGTTTGCAATATGTTGGCCTACATTTCCTGCTGCAGCAGGACATCAAATATCTCCCTTTAGTTCCACTTGATCTTTGAGTTCAGTTTTTTTTAATAATTTACATAGTAACTTACCGAAATACGATCAAATAACAGCAAATTATGAGCAACAGCATATCCATGACATGAATGAACAAAGCACCTTCTTAACTCCAGTGTACATTCCTAATCAATCAAATTGAAGGTTTGAAAAATAAATAAAGGAAGAATTGTGAAGGGAATGTAAATCACAATGGGTGAATTCAACTTCAAATGGGCAAATAAATAGGGAGGAATAGAAATAGAAACACGAAAGGAAAGTTTAAAGAAAACACATTTTTATAATGTTCAGCAATTGATATTTGAAGGAATATAGCTCCACACTTGTAATTGTTCATTTTTAATGCTACAGGTTAGATTGACAGTAATTAAAACTTCTCACATTGTTAATTAGGGACTTATCTTTTCTGTGGCAATTTCAGTTTGTACCTACAGAGCTAATACAGTATGTTCACGAGATTCAATGCATTTCAGTGGAGAAGCAGAAAGCGAGATGATGTTCATGTGTAGCTAAATGTGGAACACTACGTGCGTAATGACTTTTGTATATCTGCATTCAACCATAGATATAGCCTTCACCTGAAGATGCTGTACAATTACTGGCACCTCTGCCCAAATTTCGCATGATCCTGCCAGAGACCAACAGAGAATGCCGTTCTCCAAGCCAAGCCCGTCTCTGGAATTGGGGCTGGCTTGCCAATAAAATTCCGGCCAATATGCGCATCAGTCTTAAGTCTCATCGATACCTGGAGAGTAAAATCATTGTATCAAAAGATAGGACAGCACAGAAGGAGGCCATTTGATCCATTAGGCATGCAAACGTATCAATTAGAAGCAGGAGTAGGCCACTTGGCCCCTTGAGCCTGCTCCAGCATTCATTAAGATCATGGTGATCTGATTGTAAGCTCAATTCCAAATTTCTACCAACCCTGATAACCTTTCAGCCCTTTGTTAATTAAGAATTTATCTAGCTCTGCCCTAAACATATTCAAAGGTTCTGCTTCTGTTGCTTGTTGAGGAAGAGAATTCTAGAGACTCACAACCCTGAAAGAAAGAAAATTCTGCTCATCTCAACCCCTTATTTTTAACCCCTAATTCTAGATTCTCCAACAAGAGGAAACATCTGCTCCACATCCACACTCTCAATACCTCCGTCTGTCTTTGCTCTTTTGAAGAGCAAGTCAATTAGTTCCACATCTCCACTTTTTCCCCATACCTCTAAGGATTAATTCAGTTCACTTTTGAAGGCTACTTTTAAATCTACATTTAGATTTGTTGATGTGGATCAACAGTGCATTCCACATCCTAACCAACCATTGCACAAATCATTTTTTCTTCAGTTTCAATTCTAGTTCTTTTGCTAATCACCTTAAGTCTGTGCCTCTGATTATTGACTGTTCAGTCTCTGGAAACAGTTTATCTTTAGTTAGTACATCGAAAGTTTTATTTAATTTAAATGTCTCTACCAAATTTGAACTCAGTTTTTCTACTTTAGGGAGAAGGACTCCTGCTTCTCCATCCTTATTCACATAACCCATCCCCAAAACCATTCTTGGAAACCTCTTCTGTAGCCTTGCCCAAGTTTTCTCACCCTTGTTAAAGTGGGAAGAAATAAACATACTACTCCAGCTGAGGCTAAACATTTTGTTTCAGTTTAGCATAACTTTTTAGCTTTTGGATTCTGTGCTTCTCCATTTGTCAATTGCTTGACCGATCTGATTCCCATCAATGTTGTTATTCTTTTAAAGGTATTTGAAAGCCTATCCTGTGTTTATTAGATCAATATTTATATACCCCCTGCTTTTAATTTTCAGATATCCAAAAATGCAAAACAAGGCATAAAAACAATTGCTTAGACTTTCACAACACCCATTGTAACTAACCTATATTTCATTCATGCAGTAGAGTTTGAGACATTTCCAAAATAAATGTTAACTGAAGCTCATTGGGATTTCAACAATGAATAACACTTGATTGCACTTTATTTTAGTCCCCTTGATAAAATACTACGAAAAAATTGAATAAATTAACTGCAAGGAATTTCAGTGACAACTAATTAAATATGTTTAATAAAGTAATGCTAGAAGAATAATATTTTTTAAAATGCTGGAAAAGTATCTATTCCATTCGTTACAAGTATTGAATTTTTTTTAATAATTATTATGAGAGGTGTAGGATCTTATGTTTTTTTGTAAGTTTATTTATTATCACAAGTAGGCTCACATTAACTCTGCAATGAAGTTAATGTGAAAATCCCCTCTTTGCCACATTCCAGTATCTGTTTGGGTACACTGAGGAAGAATTTAGCATGGCTAATGCATTTCTTTTGGACTGTGGGAGGAAACCAGAGCACCCAGAGGAAACCCACATTGACATAAGGGAAAATATGCAGACTCGGGACAGTGACCTAAGCTAGGAATTGAACCCAGGTCTCAAGACCTGCCTCAAAAACTGGATTAGAACGTGGGCCCACTGCCCTGAGAATGAGTGCAGAGGCTATTCAGGGCAAAGGCTGCTGGGTTCAGAGGTGACAGGGCAAAGGCCTACTTTTGTATTCTGTTGGATTTAATTCTGAGCATCAAATGCTCCTTTCTCGCTGGCTGCAGGATGAAGAATTCCAGCCTCTGTTTCTGATTCTAACATCCAGATTGTTAATGAAAGTTGTGAATAGCAGTGGTGCCAGCATTGATCCACGTGGAACACAACTTCCCACATTCTGCCATTCTTAAAAAACACCCTTTATTCCCACTCTCTGGATGGGATTTTCCAGCCACCTCACAGCATGTTTTCTGTGGTATGACAGCAGGCCTGCAGCAAGATCTTTCAGATGTCTGTAGTACTTTGCATGGCTTGCCTGTCCCACCACCAGGGAACCCTCTCGCAGGGAGTTGCCTTCAGCAGGAACGGAAGATCCTGCTGGTGGGAAAGGCCAGAAGATCTTGCTCTCTGTTTTCTGCCTTGAAGCCAGTTAGCAATCCATTCTGCCACTTGCCTCTTGACTCCACATTGTTAATCTAATATGACCAATTTGAATTTCGGTTTTGGATAATAGGAGGCACCGCAGAAATGGAGAGATACAAATCTCTAAAGATATTAATCCCATGGCTTTACACTGAATCAACCTGATACAGGTCATTCTGATTTTACTAGCTATTGGCAGCCAATTAGGAACTTAAGCATCAAGTTAGGGCTGTCAAGGATATTTGACAGTCAGGCCATGCAGTATAATTTACCAATCCAGCTCCTGTAAAGTTATAATTTCTATTGTCTCATATATTTGATTAGCATCATTATTAATCTAATATGACCAATTTGCATTTATAGTTTAACTTTTTGACTGCAACAAATCTATGAAATTGTTTCCACTCATAGATGAATAATCTGATATTAATCAAATTGAGAACTGTGTATTATTTGGGTGGATCGAGACAATACTGCATTAATTAGCATGGCATATTTATTGTGCACACCTTTGAAAAACCACACTTGTTTTCTGATTGCTGTTGTTTAAATTGAAAGCATGTAGTTAAAAAACAATTCCTCTTCCACATGCATAACTGTAAATTGTTAATGATAGCCTGTTAATATGAAGCAGCTTCATTAGCATTTGCCCACAACCACCATTACCAGATAAATACAATAATGGAATCAAACCAGACAGAAACTTAGTTTATATTGGTCATTCGACTTTGATGCCAGGGAACACTGATGTAAAAACATTTTGCAAACATTATTTTTTAAGTTGCATCATCATCTTTACTTGAGGAGAGGGAAGCGCATGACTTGCCTTACACAGTGTAAAAAGGGAAACCTTATCCCGTTACAAGCAAAAAGTATTTTGAGAGCTCATGACAAACTTAATTTCCAGTTAAATATTCTAAGCCATATGTTTTTGAAACATGTAGCTTGTAAAACTTCAGTTTTTTCACAACTACTTCTTTCGGATCACTTTATCTCTGAATCAGCTTTTTTGGTAAAGTAACAGATAGGGTTGATGCAGGTGGCGCATTAGGTATATATATATATGAACTTTCAAAAGCACTTGATGAAGTTACACAATGGATTTATTTGAGGAAAAAAAATGAGGTATTAAAAGACTGGTGGTAACTTAGGTATGTAGAATGGAATAGGAGGTAGAATAAGGTGTTTCTTATTGATTGGAGAGAATTATGAGGTCGTGTTATATGTGAGTGACCTGGACTCAGATGTAGAGAGCACTATTTCCATGTTTGCTGATTTTTACAAGCTTTGCAAATAAGTGAATTCTGATAAAGACAAAATGTTGCTGATGCTGGAATCTAAAATAAGAACAGAAAATGCTTGAAAATCTCCATCATCTATAGAGAGAGCATAGAGCCAACGTTCAAAGCCCTTGAGGGTCATCCAGACTTGATGGGAGGATTTTCCAGCCCTGGTCCCAAAACCAAAAAGTTCCACCCGAGACCAATGGACCTTTCCATGGTCTGACCACTCCCCCCCCCCCCCCCCACCCCAACTCTGATTCCCATGGCAGAAGGAACAAGAAAATTCACCCCGAAACCTTGACTCTGTTCTCTTTACTGGGTAAGATATGCTCAGTTGGAGATTTAATAGGCTGAATAGCCTCCCTCTGCACTATAGGAATATTATAAGTCAATGATGTACAACATGCTGAAAGGTTCATAGCAATAGGAAAGCATAAGAAAGGGTACATCAATGGATGAAATGGGTGAAAGCTTTGTAAATTACAGTCTGTTTTTTCACCAATGATATGAAGATTAAACAATGAAAAAGATTTCAATACAATTCAAACCTCTGGAATTTACTCTCATTTTCAGTTCTTTGTTTCTTTTACATTTCCAAGATGATTCAAAAGCTTGCTGGTTTTATGCTTTATGGTACCATATATGTTGAAGAAGTAAACTCAATGTACTCGTATGTAAATGCGTTTGAGCCGCTGTGTTACGTGTTAATTGCGGCACATCATTCTGTTTGTTTGACATCTATGAAAAAGAGCTATGTTCAAAGGATCTGGTTGTATCCCTTGGCAACTGAGTTGTGAATAGGAATATAACATCCATAAGATTAAAGGGTTTTTCTGCTTTGAAGATGATCTATATTAAGATTCAGTCAATGAATTTCGATTGAATATTTTTCTGACAAAAATGTTCGTATTTGAACTTACTTCTCTGCCTCCCCTATGTTCCCATTAATTATGTTCCCTTGAAAATGCCAGAGATTGCCCTGAGGGTAATGAAATAACAGCTAGAAAGTATTGGAATGATCAAATCTCAAATTGTCACTGGCGTGAATGAGATTTTCAGCAGCAGTTAGACTGAAACAGGGAGACAGTGGGCTGGATTTAAACCTCTCGCCACATCAATGGATAATAACAATGTCAATTGGGTTATTTCTAAATTTGGTGGATTCCTTGTTCTTGATTCACGAGGTACGGGTTATGAAGACTTGAAACTTCAATGTACACATAATCACCTTGTCAAAGGCATGGGTGAAAGTTTTACCAGCAGTTAGGCTGACGCGGGCTGGATAGAGACTGCCCACACCCCACCGATAACCCCAGAAGTCAATGGGACTGGACCCATATTGGTTCACTTAAACCAATTATATGGTGGCAAGCTCATGAATGGATCATGTGGCAGGGACAGTGAGAGAAGGCCAGCTCTGACATCGGGAAGCCCATGTCACTCGATGGCCCTGCTGGAGCTTAAAGAGCAACCGGTGCTGAGTACGAGTTGGAAATCACCTTGCATGCTTTTTAAGAAGGTTCCGCCGTTGGAATCTCCAGCATCTCAAGTTATGTTGCTCCAACACAAAAAGATACCACAGAATGAAGATTTATTCACCGTCATACAAGAATGGCACAGCAGTGGTTAGCTTCCCGGCTTGTGTCACTGTCTGTGCCGAGTCTGCGCATTCTCCCTGTATCTGCATGAGTTTCCTCCAGGTTTTCCGGTTTCCTCCCACAGTCTGAAAGATGTGCTAGTTAGGTGCATTGTCCATGTTAAAATCTCTCTCTGTGTACCCAAATAGACACCGGAGTGTGGCGGCGAAGGGATTTTCATAGCAATTTCATCACAGTGTCAACATTAGCTTACTTGTGACACTAATAAGTAAACTGAAACTTAAAGATCATTCGGTGGTATCAACAGGCTCAAGTGAGTTCTGAGATGTCACAACACAGCCAACTCCAGTGCTTGAGGATGAAGAAGATCAAAGTGCATAATCACCATGTTACACAATTCCATGTTTGGTTTGATTTGATTTATTATTGTCACATGTACTATCATGCAGTGAAAAGTATTGTTTCTTATGAACTATACAGATAAAGCATACCGTTCATAAGAAGGAAACGAGAGAGTGCAGAATGTAGTGTTACAGTCATAGCTAGGGTGTAGAGGAAAATCAACTTAATGCAAACTAAGTCTATTCAAAAGTCTGACAGTCGCAGGGAAGAAGCTGTCCTTAAGTCAGTTGGTACATGACCTCAGACTTCTGTATTTTTTTCCCGAAGGAAGGAGGTGGAAGATATAATGTCCGGGGTGGGTGGGGTCCTTATCTTTAAGTTTTAGTTTATTTCTTAGTAACACAAGTAGGCTTGTATTAACATTGCAATGAAATTACTCTGAAAATATCCTTGTCATCACACTCCAATGTCTGTTCGGGTACACAGAGGGAGAATTTTACATGGACAGTGTATCTAGCCAGCATTTCTTTCAAACTCTGGGAGGAAACCAAGAACCTGGAGGAACCCCATGCAGACAGGGGTAGAATGTGCAGAGTCCGCACAGACAAGCCAGGAAGCAAACCCGGACAGCAGAGCTAACCACTGTGCTGCTGAGCCACGTTTGTGTGACAATGGAGGAATCTTCACTCTGGACTTTGTGATATCTTTTTGTGCTGGAGCAACATAAATTGGCTGTTTTGCCAAGGCAATGAGAAGTATAGACAGAGGCAATGGATGGGAGGCTGATTTGCATGATGGATTGGGCTACATTCACAACCTTTGTAGTTCCTTGCAGCCTTGGGCAGAGCAGGAGCCATAGCAAGCTGTAATACAACCAGAAAGAATGCTTTTTATGGTGTGTCTTTAAAAGTTGGTGAGAGTTGTAGCTAACATGCCAAATTTCCTTAGTGTCCTGAGAAAGAAGAGGCTTTAGTGGCCTTTCTTAACTACAATTTCGGCGTGGAGGGACCAGGACAGGTTATCGGTAATCTGGACAGCTAAAAACTTAAAGCTCTCGACCTTTTCTACTTTGTCCCTGTTGGTGTAAACAGAGGTATGTGGAGTGTACATGAGCAGAGAGACTAATGCAACTTGCAATTAATCACTCCATTTCACCTTCCAGCATTTCTGCTTTTATAATGGATATAAACAGTTCTTTAAAAAAGGTTTAATCCAATTTTACAACTTGGCAATGTTCCATAAAAGAAATTGTTCTGACTCTAAACTAGCTTTCTGCTTTTTATTTAGGCTTCACCGCGGTCCCACAGAACACAATTACCTGTGCTAATAAACCATGCTTCCCAGGAGTTCAGTGTTTGGATCGGAAGCCACCTAATGTCGGTTTTGCTTGTGGTCGCTGTCCTGTCGGATTCTTTGGCACTGGACGAACATGTATGAAGATCCCTCGGCATGGTGAGTTAGATTTTAGCACTGTAAACCTGTGAGTACATGAGAATTGAACTCATAGATCTACTAACACTCAGAAGATGGGCATTTGGCCTGTCATATTTATGCCAGCTTTTTGCAAGACCAACTCAGCTAGTGCCACTCTCCTGTTCTTGCTCCATAACTATGTGTTAGGGACCAGATTAGAAACTCCAAGGTATGGTATGAAGTTAGCTGGATCCTAACTTTTTCATTTTGGTGTCAGAGTAAGCATAAGGTGTTTCAATCTATGTATGATTCAATTGACCCACTAGGAAGTTTTTATCAAAAAAAAGTTTATTTTTAACACAGTTAACATATAACAAAAAATTAGCATAACTTTTATGTTATCTTGCTGTTAAGATAGCTTCTTCCAAATAACAGTATCTTCCATAGTCGTAAGTCCTACTTCAGAATTAATTAATAATCAAAAAGCAGATTTGCTGCTATGAATACTAGATTTCCAGCTTTTTAACCCCACTGGGCAGATACAAAAAAAAGTGATTTCCTGAGGTAGAGCTAACCTCAAACAGCAGAACTTCTGCAAGTCCTAATCTCCAGAACAACAGAGCTATTTCTGCTCTTCAAAGCTCCCACACAACAAATGAATTGGGTGTCTCTCTGTGAGACTAACCCTGCCCAGTCACATGATCTAATCAAGCCCCACAGTGAAAAAATCCCAGGGACAAACACTAAAATAACTACGCTGCATTAGTCCAGATTAAAACAAGCATTCCTGCCATTTAGATCAATTATGCTGCTATAGTAACAACAGGGCTGCTGGAAGCAGGAAAAAACTGCATTGATACTTAGAATTGCCTGCTAAAAAAAATGCACAGAAACATGACTAGAATACATTTCTAAAAGGCACAGTATCATCAAACCATGTAGTTTTCTTTTCTCTTCAGTATCCTGAATTCTCATTTGAAAGTTTCAATTGAATGTGTCTCCCTGGTAATGCCAGGCAATGTTTTTCTCATGTCGCCATTGGTTCTCCCAACATTTATCTTAAATCAACGTCTTCTGTTTCTCAAACCGTAGGCCAGTGGTAACAGTTTCTCTCTGTCTGCTCTGACCAGGCTCCTCATGATTTTGAACACCTCCTTTCTCTAAGGTCTCATCCCTGCATCCAAGCTTATAAATTTTTTCTGCACTCTTTTTAAAGCCTGAGACTATTGGTGGGATTTTCTCATCACGTCAGCCATGGGAATCATAGTGGGCAGGGGTGGAACATGCAAAGATCCGTTGACCTTGGATAGTAATTTCCAGCCTTGGGGTAAGCGCAGCTGTAAAATCCAGCAGCAAGTGTCCTTGATACTGGGTACATTTTCCAGTCCTGCCTGCCATGTAAATAGCCATAGGTGGGACAGAAAATTTGGCAAACTATTTAAAGGTCCATTAACCTTTAATATCTGGTCTCGGGGCAGCTAGTGCCCACCATGTTATTGCTTTTAGTAACTTTCTTCCACGTTTTAAAAAAAAGCAAAGTTAGGATCTATCAAGCCAGTTTTCACTCTGAGCTTGGAGCTTTTAGGATTGCAGCAATACCATAAACTTATTTACTATACAATATGTAATGCACTAATCATTCAAAAGAGATTGGGTAAATACGTATCGGATCACTTATTAAGACATGAGAATACTTACACAATAGTACAAAGCTTGAAGGCATTAAAGTTATGTGTGTGCATGCTCTGCTGAACATAAAAGTGAAACTAAAATTGGATCACATTGTATATTTCTCTGCTAGTGATGCCATGCTGCTATCTCTTTAATGGCATATTACAACAATCATCTCCTTGCTGACCCAATTAAACCCCTGACTGCCCAGCTAACCTTTGCCTATCCCTCCCCCTGATCACCTATTTACCCTGGCCATAGAATCAAAAAATCCCAATAGTGCAGACATTCAGCCCATCGAGCCTGCACCAACAACAATTTCACCCTGTAACCTCCATGTATTTACCCTGTCGCTTTCATTCTAAGGAGCAATTTAGCATGGCCAATCAACCAGCTGACCTCCGCCATACCAACCCATCTGACTAACTGCCCGGACCTAACTAAGCCAGATACACCCCTGCTCAGCCAACAATCCCTGACTACTTGACTGCAACTCCCAAATTAGCCACGTATCCTCGAACTGACTGGGCTAACACCCCCGCCTCGCCCTGACCACCCCCCCTCCCCCAACAGGCCTGACTACTATCCGACTATACCGAACCTGACTACCAACCCAACACAGCTAACCGTTTGCACATCTCACCCACCAACCCATGTATCCCTCAACCACTTCACCACATTCTCCCTTCACCACTTTATCTCTTACCTACCCCACCATCTACCCATCTTACCTACCTATCCATCTACCCCTGACATACCTGAATCACCAAACTTCATCCACCTCACTACCTACCTACCTGACCATGTACTCCCTCACCTACAAACCACTCATCCATCAACCTCTTCACTCACTCACTCATTCATCCACTCATCCATTCACTAACATGCATGAAAAAACTGGACCTTTAAGCTTACCAGACAGAATACATATCTAAAGCCTTGAAACATGGTCATGTCCTGTCTAACCCTGACTCTATTATGCTGCACTGGAGCTCCCCAGAGAGACACTATGCTCTGCATTTCTGTGGCAGCCGTATTCATGCAGAAATGGAAATTTCAGGTCCATACTTCATTCATCTATGCCCAAATCTATATCCTTCCAATCCCTGCGGATTCATGAATCAATACCTTTTTTTTAACAGTTTAGCAGTCATTGTTCATTGTTAATTGATATGAGTCTTTCATATGTTCTTTGCTCATAAAATCAAGATCGTTGCTTTTTTTGAGAAAAATGGATGCAGTATTGAAAACGGTGACCTACCGCCCAGCACCACCTCAAGAGCAACTAGGAATGGGCAATAAATGCCTATTTTGTCAGTGAAGCTTACATTATAAGACTAAGTTTAAAAAAAAATACTGTTATTTGGGTAGAACAGAATCATCAACCAATGTCACAGTCATTACTGATCAGTACCCCTGTAGGCTTATCATCCACTCAATTGTAAAATATAAATGATATTTTTATTACATTTATATTTTTATTACATTTACATTTATATTTTTATTACATTTTGCATTACATTTTTTTATGGCCTGATACACCTAGATTTAGAAATCTTTAGGTAGGCCTTTGAGTAACAGCAGCTGTACTACAACCCAGTTTGAATCAAAGTGGCACAGTTACAAGTCTGTATCGACTTGGAACTCATTGCATCCATTAAAACCCCATCCAAAATAGATTGTTTGCAGATGTTTCCCATCTGTGTTTTTAATCCACTTACTGTGGTGACATGATATGTTTTTATTTCCAGATGACACACATTCTTTTTTGTTGTCACTTGCAAAATCCATTGTGGCCCGATGATTTACATTCGCTGCCTTGTATTTTGCTTTCAGTGATCCAGAAGTAAAATAGGGAGCCGCTACGCTAAACTGTCCAAAATTGGGTTGCATCAGACTGTGTCAGTGTACTTTGGAATTGTGGATGAAATTACCGTTTTGACAAAAAAAAAATGAGATTGCTTGCTAGGAAAGCAGTCATTTCAGTCAGGTATTGATGCAGTTTTGTCAGTGGATCATTATTCAACAGTAAAAATCGATATTTTCAATTTTTGCTAAAAGGGAAATAAATTCCTCAAGTTCAAAATCTCAACTACTCCTATCTGTAACATATTGTTGTCCGATCACCGGAGACAAATATACAATTAAACAAGACATGCTTAGGTACAGGGCCCAGACCAATGGGGGGGGCCTCCTGCACTGGCCTGTGCAATGAACACCCATTCAAAGCCTTATTACTCTGCGTTTACTGATAGGTTCATTTTGAACCTACAGAAGGCAGTGTGGAGCTAAATGTCCAAATGGCTTCCTTCTGCACTGCAGGGGGAACTCCATGATTTTATGAAATCAGATTCCAATTGGTAAGTCTGAAAGAGCAGAAAAACACTGGTCCAAACCATACAGACAGTTAACTGGAGGCGCATGGGCAGGGAATGAAGGGAGGCAACTAGGCAAGGAAGGGGAGGCAGAGACTGCAACATTTTATTGTTTTTATGAGAGGCGAGTAGGTTTGTAACTCAACCCAGGGCAGGCCAGCAACAGCGAGGCACTCCCGTACTGGACTGCCTTGTTCTGTCCGGCGTTGGGCCACCTCATTCTGTCCTGCCAGATTTCCAGGGCGGTCCAAACAAATTGCTTGAAGTGCAACCTCAAGCAGTTGCTGTCCTGCCATTACATGATGTCTCTGAGATGCAGCGTAAGTTGGGTGGATGCCAGGAAAGCCTGGACCTCATCCTCCCCCACTGTTATTTACATACAAGCACAGGAAATGTAACCAGATGGAAGAAGAATTAGATTTGGTCAGGTCAGTCACCCTCAGTGCCAGGGTGATGGACCTCAGTGCCAGGGTGATGGACCTCACTTTTCTCATTTACTACTACTGTCCCACTATCTTTAGACCGGATAGTTTTAACAAGTACAGTTGCTGTGAAGGG
Organism: Sphyrna mokarran; assembly: GCA_024679065.1. Taxonomy (NCBI): domain Eukaryota; kingdom Metazoa; phylum Chordata; class Chondrichthyes; order Carcharhiniformes; family Carcharhinidae; genus Sphyrna; species Sphyrna mokarran. Next base: position 67,875,097 of record JAGIQG010000011.1, on the reverse strand, counting down.
ATTGTGCAAATAATACAAATTAACGATCTTTGACAAAAATATGTAGCATAGCTGATGATGCAGCTCAACAATTGTTTTTTAATGTTCTAATTGGGGATTAAACATTGCACTTCTGAGGAAAAATGAACAAAATCTGTTTATTAAGTAATACACTGGTGAAATTGCAGGGAGGTATGACTGAAAAGATAATCTCATGAACTGTGATAATTATTAACCAGCAGCCAGCCACAGCATGCTAACAATAATCATTTAAAGTCATTTGACCAGCATCAAATGTCAAGGTTTGATGCAGGTGGGATGGAGCAATGGAAAAGGAAATGTATTGCTGCAAATACATTCTGGATATATGACTGTCTCCATTCCCCAGCTTGTCGCATTTAAAAGACAAAAGGCAACAGAGCAGGACACCTGATCAGTTTTCAGTTCCAGATTTGATTCATTGAATTTTGATTTTGCTAACGTGAGGCTGTGGTGAGATTTGAACCAGTGTTGATAGAGTTTCGCCTGGGCCGTTGAGCCAATGATGTTACCATCACACCATCTTTTCACTGTTAGTGTTATGGTGGATAATCAGGACCAAATCACAGATGGCTTTTGATTTTTTTTTTCCAAAAGCAAGAGCAGTGTTGAGCACACGCCAATCTGTGCCAGCAGCTTCAAAGCAGGAAGAGCACCCAGACATCTTCAGAGCTGATAAACTAGGGTTTGTAAATGAGATAAAAGCAAATGACTGCAGATGGTGTATCTGAAAAAAAATTTTAAAAAATGTTGGAAAGCCTTAGCAAGCCTGACTGCATCTGTGGAGAGAGAATAATGGTGGCACAGTGGTTAGCACTGCTGCCTCATAGCACCTGGGGCCCAGGTTCACAGTCTGTGTGGAGTTTGCACATTCTCCCTGTATCTGCGGGAATTTCTTCTGGGTGCTCCAGTTTCCTCCCACCGTACAAATGATGTGCGGGTTAGGTTGATTGGTCATGCTAAACTAACTCAACTGTCAGGGGGATTGGCAGGGTAAATATAGTAGCTATGAAAATAGGGTCTGGGTGGGATTGTGATTGGTGCACACCCAATGTGCCAAATGATCTCCTTCTGCACTGTAGGGATTCAATGAATCAAAGTTTTGAGTCTTTGTCAGAGCTCTCACAAACAAAACTTTGTCCACTGGTCAGTGGTTAGTCACTTAGGGTTAAAGTGGCTTTATCCTGACCATATTATGTAGCAAACCTCAATTTAATGGCTTTTCACAAATGGTCCTGCCGGTATCTACAATTGCTGGCATGGTGCTGATGGTCACCAATATTTTCAATGCTTAATATTAAAAATGCTGAACAAAAAAGATAAATTCATTCCTTACATTCGCAAAGGGTGTAATATTAAATGGGTGATTTGGAAGGTGCAATGTATTCATCAACGTTTTTGTTCCTGTTCCTCTAGTTTCTCCACAGATTGCATCAAGATTTCGTCAGCACTGGTTTCCCACTTTGAGACCAAGCAACGGGCCAGTCAGACTGCAGCTAGTGGGCCAGAAAACCACTCCTCGCCACGCTCCTGTAGCTAGCAGAGTGACAATGGATAAAGCGGTCACTAAAGCAAAACTCCTTCCAGCTCCCAAGACAGACAAGCCACACACGACTTTGGGTTTATCTTCTTCCATTAGCACTGCACCACAGGACATTGCCACTGCTATTACAGGTACTGCAGCCCTAAGCTCTGGAACCATATCTCAGATTGCTGTTCAACCCAAAGTTCTCCAGAAGACAACCATGTTTTGGAGACCTGCTGCCTCTGCCCTGCGAACTGTGACAGCATCTCAAGCAATGTCTGTCAGCCACATCAGTAATGAGTTGGTTCCCACAGAGAAACAGATCACCTGTGCTGACATGCCTTGCTTTAATGGAGTGCCCTGTGAGCCTACTCAGTTTGGAAGTTTTAAGTGTGGACGATGTCCTTTTGGATACGTTGGTGATGGTGTTACATGCAAAGGTAAATGAATTGATTGCAAGTCACTGCGATCTATGGGGGAGGGGTCATACAGATCACAATCGTGCTTTCCATCATGTAAAATCCACGTATCCACAGAAGTGATTTCGAAAGTGACCACCTTTCATGACCGTATACGACCTTACTCCAGAGATTGTTCGCTGTTTGCCTCTACATGAAGGCTCTGATTCTTTAGCACTAGCAGATTGTTTATTCCCTGTTCACACAGATAATTTCTCCCTTGGCCACAATTCCCCCACCCTTTGGAATTCCTTTCCTCTCTCCGTAGCTCAACTTCTCACTCCCCTCGCAATTATACAATCACCTCCAAAATGCCTTAATCATTAAGTATGCTTCACCATCCCAATTCTTTCTTTTTCCACTGTCTCTCTCTACCCACTGGCCACCAGCTTGTTGTGTGATATGACTTGGAAATTGCTGCTCGTATCTGCATGCTACCAACGTATAAAGTCATGAATTTTCTTTTTATTCATTAGTGTCACAAATAAGCAATGAAGTTACTGTGAAAACCTTCTAGTCGCCACACTCCGGCACCTGTTCAGATACACTGAGGGAAAATTGAGCATGGCCGATGCACTTAACCACCCATGTCTTTCAGACTGTGGGAGGAAAGCAGAGGGAACTCACGCAGGAGAACGTAGGGAGAACATGCAAACTCTGCATAGTGACCCAACCCTAGTCCCTGGTGCTGTGAGGCAGCACTCTTAACCATTGTGCATGTGGTGCTTCATTTATTTAAAAAATATTTTAAGAATTTTTTAAAAATAGTTTATAATTAATATAGAATAGATTATGTAATGGCCACTTCCTACATATACTTAAAATCTTTGTCCAGTATGATCTCTAGCAGATCAAAACTTACTGTATGCAACTTTATCCTCTTTCCCCCTTATCACTTTTTTCATTTATTCATAGACATGAGTGTCACAAGCTGTCCAGCATTTATTGCCCATTCTCAGTTGCCCTTGAGAAGGTGATGGTGAGCTGCCTGTTTGAATTACTGTAGTCCACATACTGTGGGTTGACCCAAAATGCATTAGGGAAGGAATTCTAGGATTTTGACCCAGCAACTGTGAAGGAACGCCAATATATTTCCAAATCAGGATGGCTTGGAGGGAACTTGCAGGTGGTGGTGTTCCCATATATCTATTGCCCGTGTCCTTCTAAATGGAAGGGCCGTGGGTTTGGAAGGTACTGTTTAAGGATCTTTGGTGAATTTTCGGGGTTGTTCTTGCATTTTCTTCTTCAGTATGCAATAGTGTGTTCAATCAATGGTAAGTGCATGTGCCTTGTTAGAATGTTTGGTCACAGCTGAAGAAAAAAATCTAGATCATCCAGGAGCTAACCTTTCCTGATCAAAACATGATGGGGTATGTTGGACTGCTTCTTCCTATTCTTGCAAAGCAAAGTTACAATGGGGACTCGTGGTTCTCTGTTAGAGGAACATAGACTGGGTTGTGGTGGGTGGATAGCTGGTGGGTGTTAGCTATGACAAATGTGCATGAAATTTCAGTTGGTGGCTGGAGGTAGCAGAAAAAATTAATGTTTTGAATTAGTATTTCTGCGAATCCTACCAATCTTTGTATTGGTCATAGAATCCCTTTAGTACAGAAGGAGCCATTTGGCCCATCTCTTCCGGAAATCCTGCTGAGTCAGAGTTGATTGCTTTTCTTCATCATGCCACTTGCTGTCAGTGACTATTTAGACTGATGTTACAGGAATAACAATCATGTTTGATGTTTAAAAAAATGGTGGGCCCAACTAACAATTGTGATATTTGTTAGCCATATGCAGGTACCCATGTGGTAAGAATATGGAATGTGCGGCTCCCAACACATGTCGTTGCAAGCCTGGCTACACCGGGTATAACTGCCACATAGGTACGAACTCAACTTTGCTTCAAAAAGGACCTGTAAGAAGTGACCTTAATTTGAAATATGTCAGTTTGCAATGTTACTGTCTGCCACTGAATGACTTGGAATATTTTATTGTTGCAAACACTAATCTTGTATTGGCTTGTCTTTATTAGCGATCTGCCGGCCTGACTGCAAAAACAGAGGAAAATGCGTCAAACCAGATGTGTGTGAGTGTCCCCGTGGATACAATGGCCTGACCTGTGAAGATGGTAGGAACCAATTTGTGTCATCTCCTCTCCACCTACAGAAGTGATATATATTGTGTGCCTGGCTACTTGAGCATCTGTTAGTGCTGTATGGTAGAGTGGCACAGTGGTTAGCACTGATGCCTAAAAACACCAGGGACTCGGGTTCAATTCCGGCCTTGGATGCCTGTCTGTGTGGAGTTTGCACATTCTCCCCATGTCTCTGTGGGTTTCCTTTGGGTGCTCCAGTTTCCATCTTCAGTCCAAAGATGTGCAGGTTAGGTTGATTGGCCATACTAAATTGCCCCTAGTTTAGGGAGGTTAGTAGGGTAAATATGTGGGGTTGGGGATGGGTAGGATTGTTGTCAATGCAGAATCGATGAGCCGAATGGCCTCCTTTTGCACTGTTGGAGTTCTATGACCAATACAAAGATTGGTAGGGTTCACAGAAACGGTAATTCAAAGCATTACTTTAATTTTTTCTGCTACCTCCAGCCGCCAACTGAGATTTCATCCACGTTTGTCACAGCTAACACCCACCAGCTACCCATCCACCACAACTCAGTCTATGTTCCTCTTTCCATGAGTTTCCATTGTAACTTTGCTTTGCAAGAATAGGAAGAAGCGGTCAAAAATACCCCACTTTATTTTGATCAGAAAAGGTTAGCTCCTGGGTGATATGGATTTTCTTCAGCTGTGATCAAGCATTTTAAGAAGATCCATGCACTCATCATTGATTAAGCACACTATTACACATTGAAGGCATAGTTTTGCTATCCAGGGTGGTCTAGGATATCATAATAGTCTGGCTACGATCGTTATATGTAACAATAACATGGTGGAGGATGGCGTGAATGGGGGTGGAGTGGGTGGATCATCAGTCTGAGATACTACAGCAAACTCAACAAGATGCAGAGGACTAACCGATTCCTGCACATATTTGGGCAATTCTTATGTACAGTACGTCATACTCTTCAAATCTAACAACCGCATTAAAAGTCTCAATTTCCCTTCACTAATATTCCACCTAACGCTTTCCTTTCTACAAAACACACAATAACACACAATATTCCCATCCATGAAAGCAGCATCCAACGTTCCAAATATAGTGTTTTTTGTACAGGCAATGAGGTAGAATTCTACACCTCTCCCTCCTCCTCATACAGCCTTGTTTTTGTCGGGGGGGGGGGGGAGGACATGTTAGCTAGCTAGCCCACTCACCAATGAACTGACCCCCATAATACTCTAGGTGGGCAGATGTCTCCTCAGAGCTTATCGAATGTGGTAATATGCTGCCCGTGCCGTAAAGATGATGTCGGCTAAATGGATTTCATTAAGGCATTTGACAAGGACAGACTGGTCAGGAAAGCAAAATAAGAAGTCTCAGAACATCATGTTAAAGTACAACAGTTTATTTGGCAGCAGTAGCTTTTGGAGCCTTAAGGAGCTTGAGATGATAGTGAACATGATAACTGTTGACTCTAGAATATCAATGGTTTGATTTGGTGGGCAGAGAAGTAGCAGAAGAAATTCAGTTTAGAGATGTGTATGATAATGCATTTAGTGAGGGCAAACAAGAGTAAGGAGACTTCTGGATGAGTACATGGGATTTAATGGGATTGGAAGTTACAAATAGTTCTACGGCCTGTTAGGTACTGATATGATTGGCACAACTTGTGGGCCGAAGGGCCTATTTGTGCTGTAGTGTTCTATGTTCTATGTTAAATTCAGAGTAAATGGGAAGATATTGAGAAGGGATAGAAGAAGTGCGAGACTGTGGAATACATGTTCACAGGTCCCTGAAGGTGGCAGCACTGGTGAATAAGGTGGAATATTTCCTTATATTGGACGAGGTATTGAATACAAAAATTTGGATGTAATGATGGAACTGTTAAAAAAAAACTAGATAGATCAAAGCTGGAGTTTTGTGCACTTAGTCACCACACTACAAAAACAACATAATTGCCCTGGAGAGAGTGCAGAGGAGATATACAAGAATGTTGCCAGGGCTTGAAAATTGCACCGATGAGGAAAAATTGAGTAAGTTAGGATTGTTTTCCTTAAAACAAAGGAAGTTAAGGAGTGACTTAATTGAGGTGTATAATGTTATGTGTGAGAGGCCTAGATAGAATAGAGAGGAAAAGGGAAACAGGTTTTGTTTCCAGAGAAACTAGACACCAGAACTAGATCTACATCTGATGTGCTATAATGGCAATGCTACCGACCAGATGCTTGAAGATGGGATTGGAATAAGTGGTAAGTTTCAGTGTGATGACATTTCTCTAGTTTTGTAATAGTTGGCATGTGCAGGCAGCAGGAGTGGAAAGGCCATTTCTTTGTAACTGACACATGAAAACATTTTGCCTCATTTGCCCTCCAAAGTCCAGCCATCCACCTTCTCCTCGACCTGCTGGAGCAGGCTCAAGGAGCCGAATAGGCTACTCGTGCTCTTCATTCATATGTTCATAAGTTCATACAAGGAGAACTCATTGGTTTCAGATCCCCATTGCACTCCTGATTTTCCTATCAGTAATACCTTCCTCCACATCTGTCACCATTTTAACTTACTCATGCTCAACATGATTCATTGCACATCAGTCTAACTTACTCCCTGACCACTGATAAATACTGGTGAACTAGGAGGAATGGAATATTTGATGGTGTGTGTTGTGAAGTGTGGTTTCTGGCTGTGGTAGTGGAGGAATAAATAACTTCCTGATAATTGGTATCCTCATCACTTCCAGTAGATGAGATAAACTGAGGACTTTATATGTTTTGCAGAACACTTATTGTAGGATACAATAAGAGCAGGAACAGAGAAAGGATGTCATGTGTGCCATTAATTCTCCATCACTGACACATTCCATGGTCTTCTTTCCCAAAGTAGAATTTTATAGTCAACCGCAACTGGGCTGACAGGAAGGGAGACCTGCAAAATTCCTCCAGTCCTTCTCACTACCTAACCACCCACTCCTGACCTGGCAGCGAATACATAGAAGGCAAGTAAGGCCTATGGTGGTTCACCTGCCCTTGTCCCAGTTGGGGCCTTTAAGTTGTCAGAAAGGACTGTTTCCTGCTACAGTTTCTAAGCCACTGGTGAGAGGGGTGGGGAGGCAGAGTTACTCGAGGGAAGTCCAGCAGGTTAGCCTGCTCAGGTCTTGGGTAGGAAATGCCTTCTGTGATCAGACCTCTTCCCCAGTATCTGTCCCCAACTCCCACCCATCCATCAGGTGTTCCCCCTAACCTTCATCCCAGACCTTTGCAACCTGGCTTCCTCCAACCCCAATCTCCATTAAGTGGCCTCCTGTCCTGGCCCAGCTGAGAGACCACCTCCATCCTGGGCACATTGTTCCACAGGGCTTGGTGTAGTCCCAGTACTGACCACCACTCCCAGTGGCGGTGTGGTCAGTCAGATGACAAGTGGCTTTTGGAAGCAGGAATCTTTCCAAGATGTAAATGAAAGAAATTAAATGGCCACAGGACAGCCATGCTAAACAGTGGTGTGTTCTCCACCGACATTTTCAGTGGCGGAACAAATCCCACCATCTGAAAAATCCAGTCCCAAGATTCATAACTGTGAACTATTAGAAATGTGAACTTTGGAAGTGTTATGTCTGCTGTTGCAGCTCTGTCTGAAGAACTACAAGTTGTTATTCCCTTGAGAAAGAATGCAAAAACTGAGGATTAAGTTTTATTCCAAAACGTGTCTTAACCGCAGAAATCCAGCAACCGTCTTGGTTCTTTCTGTGGCTCAGTTGGCTAATAAATGTTTGGGGTAGGTTTTGTTTTCTCTAACAAGTCGTTGACAATAAAAAAAAAATAGCAATTCCTTTTGTTGATATTAGGAGCCCACAGTTTTGAAAGTTGTAGAACTTAATTGACTGCGTGTTCAGTCCAAAATGTGCATTAATTCAAATACAAATTGGCACAAGAAGAAAAACATGAACAGATGGAAATAATGAAAGCAAAGAGAGTTTTTACTTTGTAATGTGTTCATTAGGTTGCCATTGACAGCCTTACGCAGGGAAGCTTGGCCATTGACGCAGGGCAACTGAATCAGATATTATAGTGATTTTTTTTATCTTTTTGACTTTTGTGTATTCTGTTGTTCTTTTCTGATGGTTATTCTGAATTCACTCGCCTCCTTTCACCATCTGGAAATGTAGATATATCATTGCTGTCATCAGTCAAATGAAACAGAAAATATGGGTTGTGATTCTCCAAAACTGCTGAATTATTGGGAGAACTGTACTAGATCCCACCTGTTTTGTCAGTTCAGCCTCTCACCTGAATCTCCATACTGCAGAGGTCCCAGTCATGAATGTCATTAAAAACACAGTTGTGGGGGGTTGAGGACAGGGGAAGGTGTGGAGGTGGCAGGTCAGCCCATGCTGGAGTTTGACAATTCTGGAACTCTGCATATGCACAGTGGTCCCAATCTGTCAGTCTGCCCGTTTGCTGGCCAGCCTGATCACTGGCCAGCCCCTTACCCCTGCAGTACTGCCCCTCCAAATCCCACAATGGCCACAGCAATTCCTGGGCCAGCCCTGACTCCCCCCTGCATCCCCCCCTCCAACTCCCAGTCCTGGAGTGCCCCAATGCACAGCTGTCCCACGTACTTCCCCACCCAGTAGTGGCGATCCCCCCCACCCCTCTCACCCTGGCAGAGGCAGAGCCCCACTGCCACCCCTCAGGTCAGACCACTCCCGCACCAAAGCCAGGCTTCCCCTTACCTCCCAAAGGATGATATCTTCTCCTCAGCCCATCCCAACCGCAGTCCTCCATCCAGCCCACACCGATCCCAATGCAGGGTGGCAGCAGGAGCCCACCCCCACCCACCCACATCGATCACCCCTAGGCCCTGCCCACAGTAGATTCCACCCCGTTGGCACTGTCCCAAGCCTGTCCCTGGACATGGACACTTTGTTCCTTGGGCAGTGCCAGGGTCACCAGCTGGCATTGACAGGGTGCCCATACCAGGGGGCACCAACCTCCCAGCTGCCTGCTCTTCTGGGGTGCCACAATGCTTCCTGCCCTTCGTTCCAGCGGGGTCTCCCACTAGTTCCCCAAATGTGGGGAATTAGTCTGAATCCTGCCAAATGAAGTACTTCTCTTGGGGTGGGAGATTCAATCAGGACCTGAAAGGTCCCGATAATTAATTAATCTACATATTTTTAAACATATTTTAAAAAGATTTGAACTACTTACCTGCCTCCCCGCCAGTTTCCAGAATGATCTGTCCGGCGACTGTTCACTGGCTCTGGGAGATGGGCATGCGTTCCTGGCACGTACAAATTCCTGTTCAAGGCCAGAGATGCCACAACTCCCATCCCGACTCAGCAGAAAAGCTGTGGGTTGCAATGGGAGAATCTTGCCCATTGTTGCCTTCTGTCGGACGCTTTAGATGCATCTTTGCCACAAAAATAAAGAAGTGATTGTTTTTGCAATCAAGTGATGAACAGATCTTGAACAAATTGTACACTTTCAACTGCAGTAATTGATTGAATAAGGAATAGTCAAATCCAGACTTTTTCTGAAATGATTTGTTGTATCTGGGAACATTCGCCAGAACTCTATTATCTTCCCACCATGGAATCGGAGCAGGCAGTGGCCCAACCATATTGATCCTCACTGACTTCAGGCAGGAATTTCTAGTCTTGCTCGAGCGAGGCCATGAAATCCCATCCCCTTGAATGGAGTTGTTTCTGAGATATCGAATGTGTAAATTCTGTCTGTCAGATTTACATTGGATGAGTTACAATCTACCTGCAATCATAGGGTTCTCTGATTTCACATAATCCATCCAAGAACTGGCTGTAACTATCCAATGGTTAACATTGCCTGCCTCACAGCACCAGGGACACAGGTCCACTTCCTGACTTGGGTCTCTGTCGGTGCATAGTCTGCATGTTGCCCCTGTGTCTGTGTAGTTTTCCTCCAGGTGCTTAGGTTTCCTCCCACAATCTGAAAGATAAGCTGATTAGATGCATTGACCTTGCTAAATTCTCCCAATGAGTGGCGACTAGGAGATTTTCACAGTAACTTCATTGTAGTATTAATGTAAGCCTACTTGTGACACTAATAAATAAAATTTAAACAATGTGGATAGTGCAGCCTGGGGTTTTGAATGGTGTGGCATTGCAATGGTAAATCACAGAACTGGGTCCCACTAACCTGTCTTTGTTTATTTCCTTGTGAGAAGGCCAGCATCTAGCATCCCTGGTTTCCCTTCAGATGGTGGTGGCTGTCGTCTTGAATTGCTGCTATCCATATGGGCTAGGCATACCCAATATGCTATTAGGAAAGAAGTTTAAGGATTTTGACTTAGGAATAATGAAAGAACTGTGAGATAGTTCCAAGACAGGGTGCTAAGTTCTTTAAAGAGAATCTGGAGGTAATGATGTTCCCATTGCACTTGCTGCCCTTGTCCTTTCTGGGAGGTAGAGGTTGCGGGTTTCAAAGATCCAGTTGAAGGAAATTTGGCAAGTTGCAGCAGTGCATCTCGTCAATGGTACACTCTGCTGCTTGTGTGTGCCAGTGGTGGAGAGAATTATTGGACTCTCTTCAGCTGAAAATAACAAAATCCATTGAGATTATTAGTGACAAAATCTTTTGTCGCTAGCGGGACTAGGCTAGACAGCAAAGCAGGATGAGGCTATTGAGTTGGACGTGATGAATAGCAGAGCAGGCTCAAAGGACTCCTCCTGATCTTATCTATGTTTCTGTGTAAGTTTCTCTGTTTTCCTCGAATTGATTCCCTTAGTAATGACTGAAAATAGATGTTTCTATTAGGCATCAAAAATGTCTTCAAAGATCCAACACCTGTTTTAGGCTTGGGCCACTGTGTGGAGTTTGAACGCTCTCCTCATACCTGCCTGGGTTTCCTCTGGGTACTCTGGTTTTTTCCCAGAGTCAAAAATGTGCTGGTTAGGTGCATTGATCCAAACAGGCGTCAGAGTATGGTGATCAGGGAAATTTCATAATAACTTCATTGCAGTGTTAATGTAAGCCTTACTTGTAACTAATAAATAAACTTTAAACTTTATACGTTTTAGTTTATTTCGTTGATGAAGTTAATGAGACTGATGAAATATGAGACAATGTAACGCAAGTCAGTGTTCATACTAACGTTATACTATACTAACAATCTTTACTTCTGAATGCAGCTCTCTGTATTCCTCCCTGTGAACATGGTGGAACTTGTATAGCCAGAAATACCTGCTCTTGCCATTATGGATTTGTGGGACCAAGATGTGAAACGAGTAAGTGAATTATCTGCTTTGATATTATTCTGAACAACAAAAACATTATGCAAGGGAATTTTATGTAAGATGGTCTTTATAAAGGATAATCATATACCCTTTACAAAATATTGTACTCAAATTGCGATACTGATATGGAATAATTTTTGTCATTATGCCAATATAATTTTAAACCAGCAGCAAGATCAGAAAATCCTGTTAACTCATTGACAGACTTGATATTTGGAATAGACTCTGACAAAGGGTCATCCTGGCTCGAAACATTGGCTCAGTTCTCCCTCCACAGATCGGTCAGACCCGCTGAAATTTTCCAGCAATTTCTCTTTGAGTCCAGCATCTGCAATATTTTGCTTTTATATGATGTGGAATGTACTGTTCTAAGCTACGATCTTTTTTTGAGATCAAGTCCTTTTGCCTTAGACTCTAGGCATTGGACTTGATTCTTAAACTGCAGACATACACTGGGATCTGTGTGACACTTGTTCACTAGTACTATTTTGAAACAAGTTACAGAATAGGCACATAACTCTTGGGCATGATTCCAACCTCTGTCAAGAGTCTCAAACATGACTGACAAAAGTCAGTGGTAACTAATCTATGTCATGCATTAGCATATTCCATCTGTGAACCCTTTATACTACACCTCCGTCCAAGTATATTATCCTACTTCTTTAACATCAACATGAAATTATGGGTGGGTTTTCCAGTCCCATCATCATGGGTGGGACTGGAAAATTTGGAAAGCTGATCAACTCTTCCATTTTTCCCTGGTCGTCAGCATCTTGGGCTGGAAAATCCCATCTGTTCAAGGTGAGGGGCAGGAGGTTTTAGGAGGAATACAAAAAAATCTTTATTACTCAGAGGATGGTGACAGTCTGGAGTGCACTGCCTTGAGGGTGGTAGAAGTGGGTTGCCTCACATCCTTTAAAAAGAGCCTGAATGAGCTTTTGGCACATCATTTTATTCAAGGCGATGGGCCAAGTGCTGGTAAACGGGATTAGGTGGAAGATCAGGTGTTTCTCATATGTCAGTGCAGACTTGAGGGGCCTGTTCTGCTCTGTGTGATTCTAAGATTGCAGCTTATAGAAATATTGTTTTATTCACATGGGGAAAAATATATTCAGAGATTTTCCAGCAATAGATAAAATTGAGACAGTCATCTATGGATTGTAGAAAAAATCGATTGAATAGGCTTCATGGCTTTTTCTTCTTCCAAAATGTATTTTTCTATTCTTACCTATTAAAACTATATATGGAGATGTCGCTGTTGGATTAGAGTGAGCATGGTAAGAAGTCTTACAACACCAGGTTAAAAGCCAACAGGTTTATTTGGAATCATAAACTTTTGGAGCGCTGCTCCTTTATCACCTGAGTAATTCACTCACCTGGTGAAGGAACAGCGCTCCAACAGCTCACAATTTCAAACAAACCTGTTGGGCTTTAACCTGGTGTTGTAAGACTTCTAACTATTAAAACTACATAATGAAAGATATTTTCTTTCTGTCAGTGAGATGATGAAAATGTTTATTCTGGTGAAATTGTGAAGTGCTTCATTTCCTCCTGTCTTAGACATGTTGAATGCAATTGAAACTGAGGTTTTTTTTTATATTCACAGTGGTTTGCAATAGGCACTGTCAGAATGGTGGCAAGTGCACCTCTCCTGATGTTTGCAAATGTAAAACTGGGTGGTCAGGACCCTCCTGTGAAACAGGTAACTAGATTGTAAATTTGAGTGTCAATCTGGGCCTGCGTATTTCTGTGCTCACGTAAACATATATTAGTGCTAACCTCTGAAACTTTTACATATCTCTCGAAACAGAGCACTTGTGAGATTTAACTTTGCATTATGTTCTCCTTTGTAAAATGTGAGATGTACATTCTCGTGCATCCCTTCACTAATATACAGATTAATTCCTTATTTTGTGCAGCTGTTTGCAGCCCTGTGTGTCTTAATGGTGGAATCTGTGTACGACATAACGTATGTGTCTGCCCTCATGGTTTCTATGGGGTTCACTGTCAGAATGGTAAGTTCGCTTCCGATGGGTTTTAAATATTATTTAGTGCCATGCACTGTTCTGCAACCATGCAGATTCTGCAAATGATCTAACCACTAAGAGATGCATAAAAGTAGCCTGCTGTACCTTCCTTTTCAACATTAAAGTTGGAATAAAAACATTCCATTTTTAGACTTTTGATGGCGACAGAACAAGGCGACTTCTTGCAAGCTATGCCCAGCATATCTTCTAATTCTATCTTTTCTTCTTGTTCAGTGCTTCTAAAATTTATTCTAACTCTTTTAAACTCTCTAACAGTGGTTTAATGCAATATCTTATGGACTTATCTTGCATTAAGTTGATCTTTCTCTAACCCTAGCTATACACTACATTCTGCATTCTCTCGTTTATATCTCTATGAACGTTTTGCTTTGTCTGTAGAGCACGCAAAAGAAGTACTTTTCACTGTATGTTAATACATGTGACAATAATAAATCAAATCAAATCAAACTTTTGACCCAAGGTCTTGTTTAGCTCAGACTCCTGAACAAGAGAATTTTGATGTAATAATTGACATGAGTTTTTAAAATGCTCTGGGATAGTTTCTACGTACAAAACAGCTATGGTTCAAGTGTCAGTTATGTGCATTTTCAAAAGTGCTTTGTCCCATTGCCACCACCTGCCTCCCCAACACCCCACTGAGTTACCACTCAAAATTAATTTGCATTATCAACAAAAACTGCCACTAACAAATGCAGTCAGCATTTATTTCAAGAAACCCTTGATATACTGGTAACTTGGTAAAATCTGATTAATACGAATGGATGTGGGTACATCACAAAAAAATAAGGACTTAAAATCACAGAGTGGGATTTTCCCACAAGAATCATAGTGGGCTGGGGGCAGACCATCCAAAGCTCCGGGTGTGATTTTCTCGTCTTGAGATGATACCGGAAAATCCCATCCACAGTGTCAGCCCACCACCTGTGAATAACACACTTCGAAATGACCAAAAAGTTCAGTACAGAACTAATTTCGAGTTGGGTTAGGGAAGAGTAGTAAGTTATTTTGCAAAAATAAGGTATTATCAACTTTCAAAATATTACTATTGGTGACCATGCATTGAAAAGATTAAGCTTATTTTTTGGAATGTCCCTGAAGGTCCCACAAGTGACCCAGGGATTTTCACAGCAACTTCACTGCAATGTTAATGTAAGCCTACTAATAAATAAACTTAAACACAAATGAGTCTAATTAGTGGGAACCCCTATTGGTGATTTAGTCATTGAACCATAGAACTAGAGAACACTACAGCATGGAAACAGGCCTTTTGGCCCTTCTCGGCTGTGCCGAACCATTTTTCTGCCTGGTCTCACTGACCTGCACCTGGACCATATCCCTCCACATTCCTCTCATTTCTTAAATTTAAAACCGAGCCGGCATTTACCACTTCTTCTGGCAGCTCATTCCACACTCCCACCACTCTCTGTGTGAAGAAGCCCCCCCCCCCCCCCCCCATCTTAATATTCCCTTTAAACTTTTCCCCCTTCACCCTTGACACACGGAAGGCAGAGTCATGGGGTCAATAAAGTATTTGGAGGGTTACATAGTTTTTTTCTCCCATAGCCTCAGTGGAAAAAGCCTCTTGCATTCACTATCTATACCCATCATAATTTTATACACTCCTTTCAGATCTCCCCTCATTCTTCTATGCTCCAGGGAATAAAGTCCTAACCTATTCAACCTTTCTCTGTAACTCAGTTTCTCAAATCCCGGCACCATACTTGTAAATCTTCTCTGCACTCTTTCAGTGTTATTAATATCCTTCCTGTAATTAGGTGACCAAAACTGCACACGATACTCTAAATTTGGCCTCAACAATGTCTTATATAACCTCACCATAATGTTTCAACTCTTGTACTCAATACTTTGATTTATAAAGGCCAGTGTTCCAAAAGCACTCTTTATGATCCTTTCTATCTGTGACTCCACTTTTAGAGAATTACGTATCTGTATTTCCAGATGTCTCTGTTCTACTACACTCTTCAGTGTCCTCCATTTACCATGTATGTTCTACCTTGGTTTGTCCTGCCACAGTGCTATCCCTCACACTTGTCTGCATTAAACTTCATCTGCCATTTTTCAGCCCATTTTTCTAGCTGATACAAATCTTTCTGCAAGCTCTGAAAACCATCCTCACTGTCCACTACACCTCCAATTTTTGTATCATCAGCAAATTTGCTGATCCAATGTATCACATTATCATTCAGATCATTGATATAGATGACAAACAATAATAGACCCAGCACTGATCCCTGTGGCACACTGCTAGTCACAGACCTTCACTCAGAGAAGCAATCCTCCACTACCTCTCAGTGGCTTCTTCCATTGAGTCAATGTCTAATCCAGTTTACTCCATGTATAGCGACTGAATCTCCCTAACTAATCTCCTATGAGGGACCTTGTCAAAGGCTTTACTGAAGTCCATGTAGACAATATCTACTGTCTTCCCTTCATCCACTTTCCTGGTAACTTCCTCAAAAAACTCCAATAGACTGGTCAAACATGACCTACCACGCACAAAGCCATGTTGACTCTCCCTAATAAGTCCCTGACTACCCAAGTATTTGTAGATCCTACCTCTTAGTATTCCCTCTAATAATTTACCTACTACTGACGTCAAGCCTACTGGCCTATAATTTCCCGGATTACTTTTTGAGCCTTTTTTAAACCATGGAAAACATGAGGTATCCTCCAATCAATCTACACCTCACTGGTGGATACTGACATTTTAAATATATCTACCAGGACCCCTGTCTCCTTCAAGGTCCAAGGGATTGCCCTGTCTAGTCTTGGCAATTTATCTACTCTGATTTGCCTCAAGACAGCAAGCACCTACTTCCCTTTAATCTGTATAGGTTCCATGACCTCCCTCCTTGTTTGCCTTTTTTCCATAGACTCCATGCCAGTTTCCTTAGTAAATACAGATGCAAAAAACCCATTTAATATCTCCCCCATTTCTTTTGGTTCCATAAAAAGCTGACCACTCTGATCTTCAAGAGGACCAATTTTATCCCTTACTATCCTTTTGCTCTTAATATACCTGTAGAAGCTCTTAGGATTATCCTTCATCTTGAGGATTGGGACTGCACCCAGAATGATGTCCCTAAAACTAGCCCAAAAGATTGTATAAAAACTGAAATGCACTGAATGCAATTTGTACTTAAAAAGTTGCATATTCTGAGCACCTGTTCATACTGATATCAGAGGCAACAAGCCAAGAAAAGCACTGCAATAAGGTACAAATTACAGAAACATTTCATTTTTTGTGAAAAGCACAAGTAAATTGTTTCTGTTAAGAAATAAAGAATCTTATCTTCCCTGTTTCCTATTCAGTGTTATATTTCATTATCAGCAAGTTTTGAAACAGTATTGTGCAGCATTCGCAAATATTGTGGTGCAAGTGGGAATTACAAATGCTGACATTTCATTGAATAACTTTACTTCCACCTTTTCAGAAATAGGATGAGGCTGTTTGTAAAAACTATTTCAGAGACAGAAGCACCCAGGAAAATCACCCTTCAAAATGAGACCCCTTACTTAGCAGTGCAAATCTTCAAAATCTCAAAATGAGACAACAAGCGCACCAAGCAATCCAACTGTGAGGGTGGAATTATACAAAAAAAAATGAAGTGCTGAACGAGCGAGAAAATGGGAAATTTGGTTACAATCCATAGATCTATAAACATAGACAGGGATCACGGGTGGAAGTGGGAACATCAAGGTGGCGGCACGGGCTTGTTGGGCCGAAGGGCCTATTTCCCGTGCTGTTTTGCTGTTTGTTCTAGTTTCAGCTTTGCTTTTTGAGCGAGTTTAAAAAAGCAATCTTATGGCACTTAGTCTAAAAAAGTGCCAGGATGCAATTTTCACCAATAGGGTAGGATGTGGTGTCTAATCTGTTTTGGGGCCACTGCTGTTTGTCATTTTTATAAATGACCGAGATGAGGGTGTAGAAGGTTGGATTAGTAAATTTGCTGACGATATCAAAGTGGGGGGAGTTGTAGACAGCGAGGATGGATGTTACAGTTTGCAGAGGGACATAGATAGGTTGCAGAGCTGGGCCGTGAGGTGGCAAATCAATACGGATAAGTGTGAGGTGATTTACTTTGGTAGGAATAACAGGCATATGAAATATAGGGCTAATGGAAGGACCCTTAATAGTGTTGTCGAGCAGAGGGATCTTGGGGTACAAGTACATAGCTCTTTGAAAGTTGGCACCCAGGTTGATAAAGTTGTTAAGAAGGCGTACGGTGTGTTAGCTTTTATTGGTAGAGGGATTGAATTTAGGAGCCGTGAGGTTATGTTACAACTGTACAAAACTCTGGTGCGGCCGCACTTGGAGTATTGCGTACAGTTCTGGTCGCCGCATTATAAGAAAGATGTGGAAGCATTGGAAAGGGTGCAGAGGAGGTTTACCAGGATGTTGCCTGGTATGGTGGGAAGGCCTTATGAGGAAAGGCTGAGGGACCTGAGGTTATTTTCATTAGAGAGAAGAAGGTTACGCGGTGACCTAATTGAGGCGTATAAGATGATCAAAGGACTGGATAGGGTGGATAGTGAGAGCCTTTTTCCTCGGATGGTGATGACCAACACGAGGGGACATAACTTTAAATTAAGAGGTGGTAGTTATAGGACGGATGTCAGAGGCAGGTTCTTTACACAGAGGGTGGTGAGGGCGTGGAATGCCCTGCCTGCAGCAGTTGTGGACTCACCTACTTTGGGGGCATTCAGATGGTCGGTGGATAGGCATATGGATGATATTGGAATAGTTTAAGTTAGAGGGTCCACTGGCCGGCGCAACATCGAGGGCCGAAGGGCCTGTACTGCGCTGTTACGTCCTATGTTCTATGTTCTAATTTTGCTTGTGAAGCCGGCTACTGAGCTCTGGGGCACCGTTGTGCAGGCAACCCAATCTTCTGTTACTCACACTCCACAGACATCGTGACCCGCTGCTGATTGCTCCCTGTGACAGTCTCCCCCACCACCCCCTCCACCAAACATCATCTGATTTCCCGCCCCATTGATCACGGCTGCTGCAAAATTCCCCCAAACCCTTAATCACCACCCAGACATTTACCAACCCACCTCGAACCACCCAATCACTGCCCAACGATCAACTCTGATCATCCTCCAACTCTGATCGCTGCCTCGGACATCATCCTTCTATCCTCCTGATTGCCACCCCCAACGATCAACTCCAAACCACCCCCCGATTGCTGCCTCCATTGTTTAATCCCACCCCTTTGCAGAGTTCCCCCTTTCCCTCCCTATCCCTACAGAGCTGGCCTGCCCCCTCAGACCTCACTCCCTAATTGGGAGAGCTAGGTGGGAGTGCCAGGATACCATGCGGGGGATCTCCAGGCTGGCACTGCCCATGGGGCACTGCCCAGTGCTGCCCTCGGCTACCCAGGAGGCTTAATGGCCTACGGTCCCACTGGCATGTCATGAATGCCTTTCAGAAATGGCAGAAAACTGATTTCACTGGTAAATCTGTGCTGGTAAAATTGCGAGAGTGAAATACTGGGGGAGATCCTGATTTTTCGCCTCTTGCCTGACCTTACTTATTTGCCACGCCGATTGACCGGCAGGACAAGCTGGTAAGATCAAGGCCTGAGTTGCAACAGGAACAATGAAGCCATGCTTGAACAATGCAAATCCAGTTCAGCACTGTGGAATAAATCCATCCATCCATAAGAGAAATAAAAATGTGAGCAAGTAATGACCATATTGCTTTGACTGAAATGTACCTTTATAGCAAAGAAGATGAATGAAATGGAAGTACTTATTGATAGCATTAAAATCCAATCTCTTCCTTTGCAGCTGTTTGCAATCCCCCCTGTAAGAATGGTGGTCACTGTATGAGAAACAATGTGTGCTCCTGTCTTGATGGATATACGGGAAGAAGATGCCAGAAGAGTGAGTTCTAACCTCCCTGTTATTGCAACAAGTTTTCACAGACAGATTCAATCAACTGTGTTTAACCACAGGAAAGATGAAAACTCTGATCTCAGAGATCGAAAAGCATCAGTGAATCTAATACTAAAATATGAGCTGCTAGTACTTGTTTATTACACTTGAAGTAATCGCATTTGTATCAAAAGACATGAAGCATTTTTTTAAAATTCCTTCCTTACTACCTAATATAGCACCTTTCCCTTAGGGGGTAGGATCATTTTCTCCTCCTGTGCTGACTAGCTTCCTTTCTGGTGATTGTTACAATCCTGTTCAGGACAAGGAGAAATTCCAACATCCAGTAATTAACTGACAGAACTGTGCCACAGGATTTCACATTTTCTTTTAACAAAATTAAATATTATGTATCAGAAGGAATTAAAACAAAGTAAGTGCTCTTGACAGTACAGCAAAGGAGATGCTTTATAAGCAGTATAAATGCTTATGCTATAAATTCCATTTTATTTTCTTTATGGTTCATTAAACTTTTTCTGGGATCAACTCAAAAGGTGTGTCACCATTTGCTGGAATTCCCTCCGATTTCTCTTCAGCAAATTCTCTTTAGGGGATTTTCACAGTAACTTCCTTGCAGTGTTAATGTAAGCTTGTAACACTGATAATTAAACTTAGTGTTCCAGCTATCCACCAAGGTACAAGATTTCATGGATGTAGATACATTTCACTATGCAACCCTCCAAATACTTCATTGACCCTGTGACTCTGCCTTCTCAAGCATGGGTCTCCCTGTGACAACTGCATAGCAAGTTGAAACATCAGAAAATATCCTTTGTTTCCAATAGCCCATTGCCACAGTTTCAAATTATTGTTTTATGATTATACATTTCTAGCTGTTAACCTTTAAGTCAACATGGCCTAATCTTTCAAATATAATAAACTCCCAGTTTGTTTGAATTGTATTTATTTGGGATTTGCTTATCAGTTTCCTAACTAGATGCTCTCCCTGTCTTCTATAGTTAAAGCTTTAATTCACAAAACTAAAAGTTATATTCTTAAACATGAACCGTGAACTAGATTGTCTTTTTCAGCTTATGACTAACCAGAACATTCTGCATTTGAGTATTATTGATTCCTTTCTGGTGGAAATCTTTTTGGATTTCTGCATTAACCTTAAACAACAAAAAAGTAATGGCAAATCAGCAGTGCTCCCATTTGGTTATATCTGGTTATGGAGAGGTGATGGCCTTGTGGTATTACCACTAGATTATTAATCCAGGAACTCAGCAAATGTCCTGGGGATCTGGGTTCGAATCCTGCCGCAAAAGCTGGTAGAATTTGATTTCAAATAATAAATATGTCTGGAATTAAGAATCTACTGATAACCATGAAACCATTGTCAATTGTCAGAAAAGCCTATTTGGTTCACTAATGTCCTTTAGAGAAGGAAGTCTGCTATTCTTACCTAGTCTAGCCTTCATTTGACTCCAGCAATGTGGTTGATGCTCAGCTGCCCTCTGAACAAGGATAAGCAATAAATGCAATGTCCCATGAATGATTTTTTTTTTTAAATCTGCGCTGCATAAAGCTTTATTGTTGGTGTTTTAAGTGTGGTTTTACATGAGGGTTGCAAGAGCCTTATTGAGTTCACAAAGTGCTAGGAAAGAGGATGAAACAGCTCTAAACCTGACTTTGCTTATCGACCCGAGCATGTCAGGACATGTTGCCATGATAGGGACATAATTTCCTTTGAATAGATCAGTGGCCACTTGATGGATATGACCAATAAGGCTTTGGTCTGCCTGTCGGCAAATACACTTTGATTGAAATGTTTGTGAAGGACCATCCAACCAAAGAGTTATATTGTACTTGGACCATCAGGTCTGCCGTCATAGTTTGCCCTAAGAATAGCCATTCATCATCTGTAAAATCAAGGTATAGGCAGCTCAATCTTCAGATGGAAATTAGCTGGAGGAATTGTCATTACAACACTATTGAACAGAAAGTACAAAAGCAGCAGCAGATCAATTATCATACCAGCTCATAAAATCAGGGATGGAATCAGAAAAAAAAATGCAGAAATGACCTTAAAACTACAGAGAATTTTTACTAGGTACTTAAATTTTTCATAACTAGGTCTGAACCTAGCAATATGAGACACTCATTATATGGGCATCATTGCAACTAAGTGATGTACTCCTCTCAGGCCTGGAAATAGTGCAAGCGATGTTATGATATTGCAGCTTCTTTTAAACATTATTATAAAACTCCTATCTATTTCTGAACAAAGATTAAATGAAGCCTGAATTGTCACTCCAAAGGAATCACTTAACAAAGTTTATGTTCAATTGATCAGCCTTGTGTTTGCTTTTTAAAAAAAAATTTTGCTATCCAATACTGAATTGATTGTGTTGATAATTGAATATCCAATTACATGGAAATGCGAGCGATCTGGAAGGACTAGCAGCACCAAGGTTTGTGCTGGGAAGCAGATGCGCTTTTGTAATTTGAAATGTTTGTTCATATTCTCCTTTGTGCAGGTGTCTGTGAGCCAGTGTGCATGAATGGAGGCAGATGTGCGAGCCCAGATGTATGTGACTGTCCATCAGGGTGGAAGGGGCAGCGATGTAATCAGCGTAAGTGCACTCTGAAATGGATAGGAATGTAAATAATATGGAATTTGATTAAGTTGATTTTGATTTTCAAATATTGCAATTATATTTGTAGAAACTGATAAAATCTATTAATTTGGCAACTACAGAGAGGTCCATCCAACTTGCACCAATTTATTTCTGTTAAGTGAGCCAACTAGTATAATCCAACTAATTTGCTGTCTCTGCATTTAATTTAAATTCTTCTTTTGCAAGTTCTCTATTTAAAGTTTTGCTTTCATAACTGTTTTGTAGCAGCGAATTCCATATCTTAAAATGTGCAAATTTTTTTTTTAATATTCTCTCACATTCTTTTAGTGACTACCTTGAAATTTTCAGCTGTCAATATATTCTCACCAACAAGTGTTTATAGTATAGCCCTATGGATACGGTATAGTGGTGCAGTGGTTAGCTCTGCTGCCTAACAACTCCAGGGACCCAGGTTTGATCCCAGCCTTGGGTGACTGCTTGTGTGGAGTTTGCACGTTTTCCCTGTGTCAATGTGGATTTCCTCCAGATGTTCCTGTTTCCTCCCACAGTCCACAGATTTGCAGATTAGGTGGGTTGTCCATTCTAAATTGTCCCTTAGTGTCCCAAGATGCGTAGGTTAGGTGGATTAGCTATGGAAACTGTGTGAAATTACAGAGATAGGATGGGGGAGGGGGCCTGTGTCAGATACTCTGTCAGAAAGTTGGTGCAGAATTGATGAGCCAAATGGTCTCTGCTGCACTGTAGGGATTCAGTGATACTATACTTATCATCACTTGAAGACCTTTCTCAAGTCAGTCATCAATTTTCTCAATGCCATTGAAAAAGGTGGAGATTTTCAATAACAACTTTTTAGCTTTGAGGTTTGATTTCACCATATTTACTGAGTTCAGCTCCAGAGTTACTCCTTTCTAATGAATAAATTTTCAATCATTTTTTGTGCCCCCAGCAATTTGTTTGCAAAAATGCCAGAATGATGGAGAATGTGTGGGACCAAGTACCTGTCACTGTAAACCTGGCTGGGGAGGAATGCTGTGTCAAAACCGTAAGTAACTGAAGTTAGACGATTTTAGAGTTGCCTTGTTTTTATGTACCTAACCTTAACTTTTCAATTTTCAACTTCACTGTGACGTGAAAGAAAAATAACCTTAATATGGAAAGCTGGGTACCTGAACTTTATAAACCCTGCAGTTAATCTGAATAAGAGGCTGCCTAACCCCTTCTGTCTCTGTGTCTTGTTTGTGGATCAGAGTCCGTCTGAGTTATAAAATCATAGAAGTTCAAAAACGGGCAGGTTAGTGGATTAGCCGTGCTGAATTGCCTCTTAGTGTCCAAAGATGTGTAGGCTAGATAGATTGGCCATGCTAAATTTCCTTTCAGTGTCCAGAGATGTGTAAATTAAATGGATTAGCCACCTAAATTGTCACTTTATGTCCAGAAATGTGTAGGTTAGGTGAACTGCCCATGCTAAACACCTCTTAGTATCCAGAGGTGTGTAGGTTAGGTGGATTGGCCATACTACGTTGCCTCTTAGTATCCAAAGATGTGTAGATTAGGTGGATTAGCCATGGTAAATGTATGGGGTTACAGGGAATAGGACAGAGGGAGGGCCTGGGTGTGATGCCCTTTCAGAGGGTCAGTGCAGAGTCGGTAGCCTCTTTCTGCACTACAGGGATTCTATGATTCTCAGGTTGCAGCACAGATAGAGGTCATTCAGCCCATCTTGGCTGAACAGCCTTTTTGCCCAAGCATTTCTAAACTAAGTATACTGATTATAATGATTCTTCCTGCATTTCAATATTTATTCAATTTAAAGAGGGGTGGAAGAAGGTATGTGTGTGGTATATAAACACCAGCAGATCTTTTGGGTAAATGACCTGGCCTTATGCTGTAAATACTTTTGTAAATCAATTGTTCCTCCAGAACTGGAACTGCAAAATTTTCTAAAAATACTTCTTTGGGGCTTCCAATAAATTTCTTTTGACATATTCTGCTTATTTGACATAGTTTTCAACATGAAACTCATTGAACTATTCTCACAGTGAGCTTCCATTATTGTTTAAGTATGCTATTATTTTTAAGGGACTTATTAAAACATGCAATGATTGTGAACTTTACTGATGTAACAAAGTCACAAATATTTTTATTTATTAGTCAAAATAGATTCACATTAATACTGCACTGAAGTTACTATGAAAATCCCCTAGTCGCTACACTCCCGGCGCCTTTTTGGTACACTGACGGAGAATTTAGTATGGTTAATTCAGCCAACCAGCACGTCTTTCAGATTGTGGGAGGAAACCGGAGCACCCGGAAGAAACCGACACAGACAAAGGGAGGACGTGTAGACTCCACACAAACAGTGAGCTAAGCCTGGAATTGAATCCAGGTCACTGGTGCTGTGAGGCAGCAGTACTAGCCACTGTGCCGCCCTCTCTGCATTGTAATGCCTCTTTTACCAGGGTAGGGGATGGGGAGGTGCAAGAGGTGCACAGTCAAATACTAGCACAGGGCTTAATTCACTTCTCTCCCGTACTGGTCCAGCCCAAGTCTTGAACTATTTTGAAATTAGGTGGAGAATAACATAGCCTTGTTTATGATACCCAAACTTCACTTCACCAAAATGCCCCTGCACTGCTGCGCACATACAACTTGTTATTAAGAATGTTCTAGGCAGGATTCTCCAGCCATGTTCACCGCAAAGCCAGAAAATCCTGCCCAAGGTCAATGGACCTTTGGTCCATGGTTCTCCCTTCCTACTCACCACCCCCGACCCCCATCACCAGTATGATTCCTGATAGGGACAGGATGGGTCCACACCAGCTTTATTTTTTATTCCTGGGTTTCTTTGGTCAGTACTTGCAAAAAATAAATAGGAGAAAAAGTCCCAGGAATTTTAATTTTAAATGGGAGTGCAGATTCTGTTAGGGAAGTAAAAGCCACTTCACTCTAGGCTTGCAGAACTGCATCTGATATAAGCAGGGTGACAATCGAGCAGCAACATGGATGTCCAATTAACTCTGTGCCTGAGATGAAGCCACATGGCCTAATCGCTCCATAAAATTAACAATCAAATATATAAAAGTTTATACTTAAAAATCACAGTTTGTCAGTTGACCTCAACCAAGCCATGACAGAAACATTACAGTCACTTAAAGTGCCCCAGGCATGAGATAGATTATTTGCCGAGATCCTCTTTTGTGAGTGCTGCACTAATTACAGAGGTGTGTTGTGTGTTAGTAGAATATTATTCCATGTTAGTCCATGTGATGGGCAATAAATGCTGGCTAGCCAGCAACGCCCATGCTCCATGAATGAATTGAAAAAAGTCTTCTGATCTAATTATGCAAGTAACCATCTCACAGGTGGAAGTTTAGCTTCATATTTGTCTCTGATTACATTTCCAGCAATCTGTGAGCAGAAATGTTTGTATGGAAGCAAATGCATCAGGCCGAATGTGTGCGCCTGCAGGAGAGGATACATGGGATTAGCCTGTGCCAGAAAGGTAAAACTGGAGGTTAACGAATGAAAGATTGTTTTTGGCTTAACTGAGTTCTGAATGGAATTCCCATTGCATCAATGTGTTATATGGTTGGGGTTTCCCAAACAGCTCTGTGATTTAGTGCTCCCATTTATTCCACTTTATAGGTTACTTGGGTGTCTCTTTTGTCCATGTCTGTGCAATAAGCCTCTCACTGATTATGCTCACCAATAGAGAGCAGCCAGTTGGATGTAATACAGAAGGACTGAGTGTACCCCAGAAACAATAGATCCCAACATGATTCACTGACTTGAATAGAGAGTTGGAAAATATTTTGTTTTTTTTTATGATATTCTGTTGAAAAAATAGTCATGCTCCAGATGATTAAGTTTAAGTTTATTATTAGTGTTATGAGTAATGTTCCATTAACACTGCAATGAAGTTACTGTGAAAATCCCCATGTTGAAACACCCTGGCACTTTTCGGGTACACCGATGGAGAATTTAGTATTGCCAATGAATTTAACCAGCATGTTTTTCAGACTATGAGGGGTAACCAGAGCACCTGGAGGAAACCCATGCAGACAATGGGGGGAAACATGCAAACTCTGCACAGATAGTGATCCATGCTGGGAATCGAATGTGAGTCCTTGGTGCTGTGCCATCCCACGTGTCCTTTGCAGAGGAATTTACCATTAATGGGTGCCAGAACAGAAAGCTTGTCAAAACAATTCTGACTAAACTGATAGGCAAAGTTACTACTTTGTTGGGAGTTTAAATACAAATTGAAATTTGGTGCTACTTAAATTTTTTAGGAAACAATAAAAATGTAACCATCGTTTTTGTTACATGCAAATTTTTGTCACCATGATTAAGAAATCCGCTTTCATCCTTTTACTGAAAATTGCAGTTAATCATTACTAAATGCACAATTAAGAAAATCACAGTAGCGCTGCAAATATTTATTACCAGCAGTGAAGCGTTACAAGTAGGTTGGTATTTTGATTCGTTCGTTTCCTTGGGAAATTACTTCCTTTTTCTGTGTTAATGACTACGAGTTGAGCAATTTTCACGTGGATCTTTAGGGAGTGTATGCTTTGAGACTGCATTGAAAGTTCATCTGTATATTAAAGCAATTGACGGGTGACACGAGGGGAGAAAAATGAAAATTTGGAGTACGCAATCAGAATGAATAATGGAGGTGGATTTAATAATAACTTTAAGAAAGGAATTTTGAAGGGCATGATTTGCAGGATTGGAGGAAAGAATAGGAGAGTGGAAAGAGGCCATTCAGCCCACCGAGTCTACACCAACAACAATCCCACCCTGTCCCTATAACTCCAAATATTTATCCTGTTAATTCCCCTTTAACATGGCCACTCAATCTAATCTACACTTCTTTGGCCTGTGCGAGTAAACCAGAGCATCCAGAGAAAACACAAGGAAAATGTGCAAACTCCACGCAGACAATGACCAAGCCGGGAATTGAACCCAGGCCCGTAGCATTGTGAGGCAGCAGTGCTAAACGCTCTGCCCCCATGCCACCCCAAATTGTCCCAGTAGTTCTACCAAAGAGCCAGCACTGGCATGATTGTGTTGACTTTTATTCTGTGCTACATTATTCTCCGGGAACGACAGTTAAAATGGTGCTAAACCAACCGAAATCACAATTTGTGTAATGTTGCTGCATAAAGATAGTGACTATCAGAAAAGAATTAGTAAGATGCTACTGGAATTTAAGGGATTGAGTTATAAGGAGAGGCTGAATAGACTGGAACTTTTCTCTCTGGAGCGTAGGAGTCTGAGGGGTGACCTTAGAGGTCTATAAAATAATGAGGGGCATAGACAAGGTAAATAATCAATATCTTTTCCCAAAGGGAGGGGAGTCTAAGGTTAGAGGGCAGAGGTTTAAGGTGAGAGGAAGAGATACAAAAGTGTCCAGACGGGCAATTTTTTTAACACAGAGGATAGTGACTGTCTGGAACAAGCTGCCAGAGATAGTAGTAGAGGCGAGTACAATTTTACCTTTAAAAAAAGGTAAATTATCATTTAGATAATTACATGGGTATGATGGGTATAGAGGGACATGGACAAAATGTGGGCAATTGGGATTAGCTTAGGGGTTTTTAAAAGAAAGGACAGCATGGACAAGTTGGGTTGAAAGGCCAGTTTCCATGCTGTAAACTTCTATGACTCTATGATTCTATGACATGGAATCAAATTTCTGTTTATATCAGCATTGCAAGTAAATGTGACCAGCAAATCTGCCATGTTATTAGCCTCTGATAAAGTGCTCAGTGAACCTTTATTCAGAATACCTCGCATGGAATAGTTTTGCTCTTTGCAGCAAATTTTATAAGCTTAGCACATTTGGTAATAAGGTGGCAGATCACCCTCTCCTCTAAGGTGTAATGGACATCAAATGCTGGCCATGGTAGTGAAGCTTGCTTCCTAAAAAAGAATTTTTAAAAATTGAGTATCAGGAGGTTGGTTTATCCCAATAACCAGCACACCTGCTCTGTAACCCCAAGCGCAGCTCCTGGCCCAAACCAAGCAACGTATTAACAGCACAAGCTGAAGTGTGTTAGGAGACTTTCATCCACTATTCCCATTGGCTCATTAATTGGATACTGACCTCTGCCAATCAGCCCATCCACACCAAGTTAATCAGGAATAAAATAAACATTTCAGCAACATTGAATTACGTTATAAAGTTGAACTTTAGACTGGATTCCCCCCCCCCCTCCCCCTCACTGTGCACTGTCCCACAGCAGGCCAATGGCTGTTGGTGGGGGACCTTCCAGTCTTGCCACAGTGTATGAACTTTTGTGTGGCTTGCCCATCTCTTTAACCACGAGGGATCGACTTCTGCAGATCCTGCCAATAGGACAGGTCAAAAATCCTGTCCTCAGCGAGCATCATTCTTTGTAGATCACTGTGACTAAGTAGGTATCATGATTCAGTTTTTAAGATGAGTGCGACTGCTCAAGGGGATTGCTCCTCGTTCCATTCCATCCCACTGAAGAAATATCTGACAGCACATTTTGCATGATGTAGAGATGCTGTTTCGGAAAGCTTGTGGGATTACTTTCAAATAAACTGGTTGGACTTAAACCTGGTATTGTAGCACGTTTTGCAGCCAGCTATGCCCGATTAATGGGTTTAAAATCAACTCATCTAGAGCTCCACTTGATTTTACAGTCAGCCCCTGTACTAGTGCCAGAAGCACCTTCCAGTTAATTAAAAGTAACATCTGGCCCCTTTATAATATCATTCAGCTATCCAAATACTTTCCCAATGGCTTAATCTGTGTTAACGTATCAATCATCATTCATGTTGCCATCTATGTTTGCATAATACTTAAGACTCCTGTTACACTCTTCTATATCATAGCTTCCCATTGGGCGAGGATAACAAGCTTGAAGTGTTAGAGCTGCATATTACATACGACCTGTGATAGGCCACGGCGGTGGATCACTCATTCACAAAAAATCACTGTGAATTGGTGTGAAGAAAATATCACTGTATCTGCATTTTCATATGAACACATCTCAGAGAAGTGGACTGGAACTGTTCCGCAAAAAAGAAAATTATCACTATTTAAAAATAATAATTGCAGGAAGTAAAGGTGTTGTAAGTTATTGTATAATTTATATATATATGTATCTATATATATATATCAATTAAATGGAATTTTCAAGTCATGTTACATGTACTGTCCATTCTACATTTCTGTTGCCAGAATTCCCCAATAGTCTCACTACCTCATAAACATACTTCATTGTTTTCTCATGGGGCTTCAGTTCTCAGCTGAGACAGTCCAAATCTATACTGCAGTATCTGCAAGCTGCATGACCGTTGACTTACATTATATTATTGTATCACGGCACCTCTCTGTCCATTGCTTTTATTGTGGTGGTGCTAATGCTTTTGATGCCCATACTGATTTTTATTTCAATAAAATGCAACTAATGTTGTGGTAGATTTATCATTCTCCCTGTATGCTTTGCATCCTTAAAATTTAATGGATTGTATGTCCAGAGCAAAAGCCACCCAATTCAGCGCCAATTGACAATCTGATCTAGAAAGAGCACACAGGTGCTCCCCCAAAGGTGGGAGAAATCGAATGGTCATCTGGTGTGGAGAGAGTAGTGGAAGTTAGGCACGTTGTTGGGGCAAAGAATAGGCTGTGCACTTGACATTTTGAAGAATGCAAATTTTGGAAAGTGTAGGCAAAAGAGTCCTAATTTGAGCCTTTTGAGTCATTAGTAAGGTTCAGTATTTGTATCAAGTTACACCATCCATTTATAACAAATGTAAATACAGTAGTGTATTTTAAAATGATCAATTATCATTTTGTGAATTATATTTACAAACTTGTTCATGCCTTACGTAGACGGTCAGGCAGGGGACAGAATTTCAGTGACAATCAGCCTTTCAAAAGGTCAAAATCACTTCACAGCCATTCAATTATTCCACACCTGACATAAAATGGACAGGAAGCATGACCAGTTTTGTTTCTTTGTCAAAGAGTTGACAGAGACATTGTAGGCCAAATGGATTCCCAAGCTGTAAGATTACATGATCCTTTGCTCCAAACTAGTGCCTGAAGGAAGTAGGGGTTGTGCACATACAGAGTAGAGTGCAATGATACGTAAATACCAACTGATTTAATCTGAGAGAAAAATTTAATCACAAGCTCTAGGAAGGGTCTTTCCTCAGTATACTTTCGGCATTGCTGCTATGTTATCTCTTAGATTTCAACATGGCAGTTTGGTGCAGCTACACTCCGCATTTTGTTTAGGCTGCTAGAATTCACTACAACACGATATTGCATGCATGGCATTCTGATACTAAATCTACTTACACTTATAAATGCACAGAATGAAAATATATATATATTTATCTTTTGAAATGTTTGTCTGAAAAGGCTTTTTTTTTGTTAACGCAAAAGTAAAGTTCAGGTGCATACAATTCTATCACTGGTAACACAAATTGGAGGTCAATGAATTAAAGATACCATACTGGTACTTCATTAAAATGCAGTGGGTTAATTGTGGTTTTATTTTCCTATTACTACACGTAATCACAATACTGCCAAATTGGGAGTTCCCTGACTAGTTCATACTACTGGTTATTATTTTTTAAACTTTATACGTGGTATTCATTATATTAGGAGAACTGGAAACAAGCTTTAAGTGCAGTTAATGGCCACATGTATGCTAGAATTTTACTGTCCTGCCTGCCACAGAAATCACAACAGAAGAGGGGCGGATCATGGAAAGGTCTGTTGACCTTTGGCGGGATTTTATGGTTTCGGGATGAGCTGAGGCTGGAAAATCCCACCGATAGGGGCAAGATGAGGGGTGGTTTTGTTCATTCAAGGGTTTTGGACTTCGCTGGCTGCCCAGCATATGTTATGCATCCCTAATTGTGTTGGAGAAGGTGGTGATCTGTAGAAATACCCACCTGTTAGCAGCAGCTAGCCAATTTTCCATCAGTCTGGTAATAGCTATGGGGCTCTTTGAGGCATTGGGTATAGGAGCTTCCTGGAATCACTCCAGGCAACCATTCTTTGAGACCTTCCTCATTAACTGACCACAGTTATATTTTCCTTCCTTCACCATCATGGCCAAGCTGCTGAAAATATTTTTTAATTTAAGACTTTTAAAAGTTGCAGGGACAGCATCTCAAGATGCTCTCTTTCTTGTTCTCTCATTCTCATCTGAAATACAGATGATTAGCCTTATGGCGAGGCATAAGTGGTATTATCCAACTATTAATCCAGAAACTCAATGAAGTTCTGGGGACCTGGATTCAAATCCCCCCATGGCAGGTGGTGGAATTTGAATTCACTAAAAATGACTTAAAGCGAAAAGTATACTGCATGACCATGAAACCATTGTCGATTATTGGAAAATGGTTCCCTAATGTCCTTTAGGGAAGGAAATCGGCCGTTCTTACTTAGTCAGGCCTACATGTGACTCCAGAGGCACAGGAATGTGGTTGACTTTTAATTGCCCTTGGGCAACTAGGGATGGGCAATAAATACTGGCCAATCAGCAATGCCCATGTCCCATGAATGAATTCAAAAAAAGAGCCAGCTAGCCATCCTTAAGTTGGATGGTGAGGCTATCTTCTCACCACTAATTGGGCAATTTGGCAGAAAATCAATGCTGGGTGACTGTCTCGTGCACACAAAATGAATTTTCTCATTCCACCAGCCACAGGATTCATAGCACATAGGATACGGACCATGCATCCGTTTATCTCGGACTGGATTTTCCGGCCTTGAGGCAGGCATGGCTGGAAAGTCCCATAGTATCAATTTAAATGCTGAGTGGTCTTATTCAGATGATTAGGGCAACTTCCTAAATTTGACAATTTCTTCATCAGCTTTCAACAGCAATCATTGAGATCTAAAGCAATACATGGATATATCTCCATAATTCCCACTTTTTGTAACTATAGCTAACTTATTAATGGTTGAATGAAAATATTAGTTTTAAGGAATTTCTTTGTACAATTTACTTTTGTATATAGAAACAAAATTTTGTGTGTATCCTTATGATATTGTTCAAGTAAAATCATATTTGTAATATTTCTTCTACTTCATTATTGAAAGCTCTGAATGTATATAAATCTGGTGCCAAGACAGTTGTCTAATCTTCATATAAATGAATAAAATGCTTTGAAAAATTATGAAGTGTTCTTTAATTCGTTTTTGGTCTTCCAAGTATTGTCAACTTATGTGATTCTTGACTGAGGCAAATAGACATTGTTCCAAGAAATCACGGTTGATAGCCCTTTAACCATCATCTAACTAATAGCATATTTCTATATAATTTCAGATATCCTATCCAGTCAGGAACTTGTTATATGATTGCAGCAAATCCACATCTACCACAAACAAGTGATGCTGATATTGATTCTTTAGTATACTATCACAGTTTGGGGAGGAAAGTAAATGAACCTGAATGGCAATGAAGAAATGCTGAGTACACCAGGCTTATCATTGGAGTTGCCAAGTGTTGGGCAGCACGGTAGCACAGTGGTTAGCACTGCTGCTTCACAGCTCCAGGATCCTGGGTTCAATTCCCAGCTCAGGTCATTGTTTGTGTGGAGTTTGCACATTCTCCTCGTGTCTGTGTGGGTTTCCTCCAGATTCTCTGATTTCCTCCCGGTCCAAAGATGTGTAGTTTAGGTTGCTTGGCTGTGCTAAGAAATTGCCCCTTAGTGTTCAGGGATGCGTAGGTTAGAGAGATTAGTGGGTGTAATATGTAAGGATGTAAGGATAGGACTTGGGTGGGACTGTGTTCTGTGCAGTCTCGATGGGCCTAAGGGCCTCTTTCTGCACTGTATGGTGCTATGGTATTGTTCTACAGAAGGCAGGGGGGGATATTTATGGGCTTAGTATGGCTACAGGCTTCAGTTTCTGACCATTCCACAGCAAATACATTGAAAGAACAAGACAAATATAATAAACTTAATTGTGATATGAGGCGCTGTTCTCCAGTTTGCACTCTTAAGTGCTCCGTCCAGCCAGTGGTTGTGTTTTCTGCTGACATTAGCAATAGCTACAAGATGGGGTTCAGCCATCTTTAGTTATTAAAAATATACGTCCTGTAAAACCACCAGCTAGCACAGAGATCAAGGCACTGTTTTTAAAGAATACTCTGATCTCAGTACTCAGAGATGGGCCCCCCACCCCACCCTTTGACAAGGGCTACATTACCAATATCTTAGCCCAGCATGGCAAGATCCCCCACATCACTAGAAGGGCAGACTTTCCCCCAACCACGCAGGCATGAAGATGACTCAACCCCAGCCCCCCCACCCTCTTTCCCACAAGAGAGATATTACAAGATAGGGTCTCATCAGGCTACCTTGAGGCCTCACCCCTTCACAATGCCAAACCTGCACTGTCCCTGGCGCTGACACCCTGACTTACTGCCTTGAACTCCAAAGGGGTCAAAGAGGTAAATGTTTTGTTCATGTGCCCCTCTGCCAATGTTATACTGTAGCGGAAGGGACCCTCAGGGGAACTGGGGGTGTTGAGTGGGTTTGAGCTGGGGGAAAGGGTTGACTGAGAACTCTTCCCAAGGATGGGCGTTCTTATGGTTAGACTGCTCCTTCTAATCCTGGGAAAGGTGGAGATCACTCTTAGCATGGTGATCTCAAGAAAGTTCCAGTTCAGAATTTTTATTCTTGTCCTTGTGATTGAAAACTTTGAGGTGGCCTGATCACTATTATCTGTGCCTCTTAGACACCTGGAGGCCTTCAAAATCACAGGAGCACACCATTCTGCAGAAGGGAGTGCCCTTTTTCTCTCTTACAAGCCCCAGGTGTGAGAATACCCCTTTGAAGCGCCAGGACATATTAGCTTCTGAACTCTGGATGAACAGCAGGTAAAGCTGGCCATTTTGATCTGCTCTGATTGACAGCTCCACAGCAGATCAGATAGTGGGTGTCCAATCTGCCAACTTTCCCATCACTGACGAAATGGCATGACAGCACGAAGATATCAGGTTCAGCATTGTTTTGATGAAAAGTCTTCAACCTGAAACTTTGGCCAGGGTTTTGAGGCCTCGCTCATCCTGTAACTGTAAAATCCTACCGACGTCAATAGATATTCCCCTTGTCTGTCCTTTGCCCACTCCAATTTTCATGACAGACAGAACATTAAAATTCTGGCCATATACTATCTTTCTCTCCATAGCTCCTGCCTGAGCTACTGAAAATTTCCTTTTTTTCCTAAATTTTAGATTTCCAGCATTCACAGTATTTGGTTTTTGCCTTTGCATTTTGCCAGGCTTCTCTTGTATCAGCCTGCCTTGAAGGAGCTGGTAAAATGCATTCCTTTAGAACAATGAACAAAGAAAGGTACAGCACAGGAGCAGGCCCTTTGGCCCTCCAAGCTTGTGCCAATCATGATGCCCTAAATAACCTAAAAGAAAAGCTTTCTACCCTTGGTCTGTATCCCTCTATATTTCTATACTGTGGTTCACAAGTTGAGCAGTGATTATAATTTAAACAAATTACAAGTTACTTTTGGATGGTCTCGATATCTTCATCCACTATGGAGAAGAACCAGAATTAATCACCGTGCCAGGCCAGAAAATGAATCTTATTTATTTTGAAGCTGGTTCAAGATAATGCTGAGTCCTCGCTGATGCTTAATGAACTCTGACAAAATACTCTGATCAACAAGAAAATCAAACACATCCAATACAAAGAGCTGAGTTTAGACTTTCCGTATTACTGACGTTGCAATTTTAGTGGTTTGCATTGGAGTTAGTGATGGATGGGCTGAGCACAATCCAAGCGGACATGAAAACAAACTGAGGTTAGTTTGCTCAGCCCTCAGGATAACATCACATTATTGAATTACACTTCACCTTTGGATTCAAATGTTGAAGAGCTATCATGTGTGAGAAAATGGTTTTGACTATTACCCAATAATTCACATCAGTAGACAATGGCCTTAAATCAATGATATCTGTGGGCAACAGAACATAGACTATTTTCTGGCCTAATGCTTTCACTAAATGATGACTATGGGCTGCATTAAAAATGCTGAAAAATCATGTATTCGAAATACACATGAGCCCCTTAAGAGCTCAGTAAAGTAAATTTGAACACATTTTCACGTGAAAAGGTGAAATATTACCTCCAAGGTCATAAAGATGACAAAGTGTATCATTATAATAAGAACCACAGTTTCCAGTTTTAGTTATTAAAATGCATTATTGAATACTTGCATGGAAGTGTTCACTGTGACACAATGGGTACATCCCCCCTCCAGCAGCACTGAGCACAACAGTTTAGGCTGAGACTCCAGTGTAGTTTAAAGGTGGGGGGTATTACATTGTCAGAGTTCATGCAACTTTGATGAGACATTAAACAAAGGTACCATTTGTTCTCCCACCCAAGTGGACATAAAATTTCCCATTGAACTATTTCAAAAAGAAAGGAGTTTAACCCCTTCTCCTGCCAATATTCATCCCTCAGTGGATATCATTAAGACAGATTATTGGTCATTATCACATTGCTGTCCATGTGAGCTTGCTGTGTGCAAGTTGATTCATGTTTCATTTCACTACGATCATTCTTCAAATGTATTTAGTTGACTGGAAAACACTTTGGGACATTCTGAGGTTCTGACAATACAGATGCAAGATTTCTCTTTTTCATAATCTTCACAAGCAGTTTACTGTTTTAACTTAGAGGTTGTCAACATTGTTTGTATACTGGTTTATCTACTCGCTAACAGCATATAAGACAACAGCAGAATTATATTGTTAGGAAGTATTACAAGAAAGAACATTCTTGGCAAAACCTCTCCCTCTCTCAGACAGAGAGAGACAGCCAAGTCTATTTTCTTTTTTTGTTAATAACATTTCAAAGCTCCAGATTATTTTTAAGAATTTTTTCACACATATTGAAGTAATAAAACTTAGCGATATGTTTGGCTAAAAGAACAAAATAATTTGAATACTTTAGCTGTAAAAGTTTAATGACACCTTTGCATTATAACTATACAGTACTAATATTAAACGTGGGTAATTTATGATGATAATGTCCAGCCAACATCACTGGGGCAAAATCCATGCATGCTCACAAAATTCCAGCTACTGACTTGGAGTGAAACATTTATAAAAGAAATTGATAGTTTGAAGTTTTTATTTGACATAAATACCTGAGCTTCATTTGATTTATTTTGTGGGTTTGTGGTAGGTTTCACTGGCAGTATTCAGGCCTATGTTGTGGGAGTCGTCACAGTAGCTAACCAGCTCTGGGAATCTACAAGATTATGAGGGGCATGATCAGAGTGGATAGTCAGAAGTTTTTTCTCAGTATGGAAGAGCCAATTAATAGAGCATAGGTTTAAGATGCAAGGGTAAGTTTTTACACAGAGGATGGTGGGTGCCTGGAACTTGCTGCTGGGGAAGATAGTGGAAATAGATATCATGATGACTTTTAAGGGGCATCTTGACAAATACATGAATAAGATGGGATATGGTCCCCAGAAGAGTAGGGCATTTTAGTTCAGTTGGGCAACTTGATTGGTGCAGGCTTGAAGGGCCGAAGAGCCTGTTCCTGTGCTGTAATTTTCTTTGTTCTTTGTTGTCTCATTTTGAAGTTCTAACTTACAACGTTTCACAGCACTTGCACTAAAGGGCTCAAAGTGAAAACAACTGCTATCAGAGTATTTTAATATCTCTCTGCCGAGATTAATATTTCATCCAATCTTGCAATGGACTGTGCAACATTTTGGGGCAAACGGCGAGCTTTCAAATCTCTGGCTGCCTGGCATATTTCATAACTGCACCAAGGCCACTGCCATCAGAAATAAATGATGGCTTAAATTTTCATCACAGACATAATCGGTAGTTGGAAAATTGCCCATCTCAGCCCACACTGCCACTTATGAGAAAATGCCACAAAGGACAGGATTGTCCTTGGAGTCAGGCTGGTTGATCTGTGATAGAGGTTGGAGGCAGCCACAGAGGCTGCTGAGTGCAGAGGTGAGCTATTTAAAAAGGTCTGTCACAATGCTGTGGAACTTTGTTCCAGCTATAATGAAAAAAATAGGAAGCTTTCACCCATCCCCCTCCACCGCCCAGCCCTGCCTTTACCCCCATCCCACACACACAACTCCCTATGTCATTTCTACCTTATCTCATGCCCCTTCCACAGGCCAGGATATTCCCCCCACCTACTTCCGATGTCCCCTTTGAAAAGTCATGGAGTGAGGGTAAGAGGGCATAAACTGGCATGGGGGAGAAGGAGGGGGAAACATCAGAAGGAGTTTTGGAACTTAGCTTTCAATTCAAAGTTTTCCTTGTGTAGACTCTGATTCACCAGACCTCTGAGGAGCTATGAAACATGAATCTTTTATGATTTCGCCCAACTCCATGAAAATTGGGAAGGAGTAGATCTTGCCTGTCTCCGCAATGGAGCCTGCTAGATCAGAAGTGTTGAATGTGGGCTGTTGACACAAACCAGCCCCCACCCTTAAAAGTCACTCCTAAAACTTGGAAATCCTGGGAATGGAGTCAAAAATCCTGGAAATGTCATGCTTGGTTTCATCGGTCAGAACATTGAACATAGGAGTTGGGACGTCTTGTCGAAGTTGGTAAGGCCACACTTGGAATATTGTGTACAGTTCTGGTCACCCTATTATAGAAAGGGTATTATTAAATGAGAAAGGATATTATTAAATGAGAAAGAGTGCAGAAAAGATTTACTAGGATGCTACCAGGTTTTGATGGTTTCAGTTTTAAGGAGAGGCTGGATAGACTGGGACTTTTTTTCTGGAGCATAGAAGGCTGAGGGTTATTCTTATAGAGATCTATAAAATAAAGAGAGGCATAGATCAGCTAGATAGTCAACACCTTTTCCCAAAGGTAAGGGAGTCTAAAACTAGAGGGCTTATGTTTAAGATGCGAGGGGAAAGATAGAAAAGTGTCCTGAGGAATAATTTTTGCACATAGCATGTCTGGAACAGGCTGCCAGAGGTAGGAGTAGAAATGGATACAATTTTGGCTTTTAAAAAGCATTTAGACAGTTATATGGGTGAGATGAGTATAGAGGGATATGGGCCAAATGCGGGCAATTGGGATTAGCTTCTGTGTTTAAAAAAAAAGACGGCATGGACAAGTTGGGCTGAAGGGCCTATTTCCATGCTGTAAACTTCTATGACTCAAAGACTCTAGTATTGCAACAGAAAATCAATCATGTTCATGTATATCAGATTTGGACAAGTAGCCTTTTGTCAGACCAACAAGAGAATATCAATCAAACCAAGATGAGTTATGGCAGTTTGCTGTATTCCAGTTGTATTAAATATGAACTTATTTGTAATGCTGCAGTTTGAATACTCAGTAATAAATGAATAGATGTCAGTATGTCATATTAATTTGAACATAAACATTCATAAACTGTTCCTCAACAGCATCTAAAAACAAAATTCAACAACTGGTAATAGTAAAAGTGCACAAGTCAGTCAGACTGCGAGATGAAGGCCACATTGACCTGGATTCTGCAGTAGAACCAATAGTGAAGCTGTCAGCATTCTCATGGCAAGAAGATGAAGTGAGGCCCTGGGGGATGGTGTTTAGGGTATGGCTGATGCTAGATGCCAAATTGTTCAAATCGTAGAAGCAAAACTTGAAGCAATAACCCCTCAACTGTGCTTGCAATGTGTATAGCAAGAAGATAATTTTAAAATCTGGAAAATTATGTCCCTGATACACAGGCTGGAATTTTACTGTCCCACCTGCCATGGGAATCAAAGTGTGTGGGTGGCGGACTATGGAAAGTTCTGTTGATTTCGAGTGGGATTTTACAGTTTTGGGATGAGTAAGGCCATAAAATCCTTGTGGTGATTTTAACAAAGTAAATATTTATTATAAAATATTAGGTGAAAACAAATGTACTAGAAATAGACTTAACTAAGACAACGGCTTTACACAGTATCAGTACCTTAAATAGTATCAAATGATCTTAAATTAACTATCTTCAGAGCTAACTTTCCCCAATCTGTTCCACACCTTATAGATTTTAAGATCTATAAATATCCAGTAGCTGTTACCACACAGGACTGTTAGATCTCTGGGATAAACCAATCAGCAGCCTGCTTTTCAAGTCAGGCTATGATCACACACTGGAAATTAAACAGCTATTCCTGCTGTTCAATTACAGTCCCCTGTATAGTTCTCAGTATCACTTTAAGAATGACTTTTCCCTATCTAACCCATCTGGTTGAAAACTGCACTCTCCCAGACTTAATTACCCCAATCTTTCTATTTTAGTTTTCAGAGTTTAAAAGAAAAGTAAACTCCCTTTATTCATCTTCTTGATTATACCTTTGTTTCATACTACACAAATCTTCCTTTGAATCCTTAATAACCCACTTATATGTAGTCATGTTTTATACCCATTATTACCAAGTTGTCCAAGGTAAAATCTGCTTTCAGTGTTGCTCGAGTCATCAACATATCAAATGCACTCGTTACATTTACATTGTCACTCTGTCCCTGCTTTAAACATCTTGCTCACATATTCCCACAGTTTTAAATATATAACCAGAACATTACCAGTGGATGATATTTCATTATTTTAGATTTTCTTGGTGTGTTTTCATGACAGTAGGAGGAGGGGATGGGTGTCTTCATGGAGAGGGCATGGGAAGAGGAAATACTTATGAAGGAGTAGACCCCCATTTCCTGCCTAAGGCCTGAGAAGAATGGCCTGTTGGGGCATTATCCTCACTCTTGAACTCTTCTGTCCATAAGTGGCCAATAGTGGCCACTTAAGAATCTAAACTTAAGCATGTAGGCTGCCCTTACATTCACTTGCACACTGTAAAAATCTGGACATCAAGGCAGGCACGAGAGCTGCAGGAAGGTGAACCGAGGAATTTTGTGTGTTTCCCTAGTCCTCTTCCCCCAGCCCCATCCCCACCCTGGCCTGCAACCCCACTGGATTGGGATTGTAAAATTCTACCACATATTTCACCTTGCCTTGTTGATGTCCCTGCAGATTGAACTGATAATATACCCTTTTTCATTATTTACCTTGCTGAACAAACTTTTCTGTAGGTTTCAGTTTGTTGAATGATGATAATAGGTGTTTAAGGGCATACTAAGTTCATAATTACCACTAACATTTTTGGTTGTTGCGAAAAACTACAAATTATATTTGTGGAATAACGAATTTCTCCATAATAATAAAAATGTCCTGACAATTTTAAAACAATTTTAATGTTCATTTTTGGTCAAAACTGTCAATAAATCTGGAAGGTTATATAATTGTGAGTTTGCTGATGTAATGGGAAGACAAGCTTGCATTTATAGTAAAACCACAACAGTGACCTTTGATGCTTTTCGAGGAGCTAACAACATACTTGTCCAACAGAATATACAGGAAAGATTGAACAGCTGGGAGTCTTTTCTCTGGAAGTAGAAATCTTTCAGATTAGGAAATGATTTAAAAGAGGTTGATAGAAGATATTTCCACTTGTGCGGCAAACCAGAATTAGGGGTTGTAAGCATAAAATA
Source organism: Sphyrna mokarran (assembly GCA_024679065.1). NCBI lineage: Eukaryota > Metazoa > Chordata > Chondrichthyes > Carcharhiniformes > Carcharhinidae > Sphyrna > Sphyrna mokarran. Next base: position 67,834,588 of record JAGIQG010000011.1, on the reverse strand, counting down.
GTCACTAGTAAATCCAATAGGGAATTGAAAATTAACTTATTTGCACTGGGAGCAGTTAAGAAGTGGAATCACAGAATGATAGAATCCCACAGTGCATAAGGAGGTCATTCGGCCCATCAAGTCTGCATTGACCAGAATTCCATCTCAGGCCTATTCCCATAACCCCATGTATTTTACCCTGCTGGTCACCCTGGTACTAAGGGGTAATTTATCATTGCCAATCAACCTAACCCACACATCTTTGAACTTGCTACCAAAGAAGCAATTGTGTTAATTAGCATAGATACATTTAAGGGGAAGCTGGATGGAGAAAGGAATAAAAGCTCATGCTGATAAGATCAAATAGAGAAGAAGCTTATGTGGAACATAAATACTGTCTTGGCCTAGATGGACCGAGTTGTCTGTTCCTATGCTGTATGTTCTATGTAATTGTTTCTAATTCTATGTGACTGATAATTCAGCTTCTACTTCAGTTGCCTGTGTAGGTCTCACAATCTTCATGTCACTCTTTGTAAAAAGTAATGTTTAAAAAAAATGAATAACAATCTTCCATACTGTTATGATGGACACTGTTATAACAATGTGATGGGCTGTTAATTGTATTCTTTGATGATTACACTCTTGGTGGATTTTTGGGCATTCCCTTGACACGGCACCAGATTCAAGTGAATGTCGGGAAAGGGAGAAATGCATGCCACAGGAATTGAAAAATCTTTGCAGACAGGTTTCTTTGACGTGAGCCATCACTTCATTGCAGACTGCAAAATTCAGGCCATTAGCCTCATTAGCTGTGGCAAAATTGATTGGAAACCTACAACAGGGTGGAAATGGAAGGATGGAAACTGAATTTAAATTGCGATTGATGAAAATTCCTGCATGCTTACTATTCCATTGTTTGAATTAATATTCAAGTTGCATCAGATCCTTGTTCCTGTCTCTTGAGCACTGACTACTCTCACTGGTTCCTAATGTTTTAGAAGTTGGCTTGCTTAGACATAGCTGTCTCACTCTATCAAGCTCACCCATGACCTGCACAATGTCAAGTTAGCTAAATTAAAGCTGGATCTTTGGATTGATGGATTACACACCAGTATATTTTTGTCTTGAACGTCCAGATGCCAAAAGGCAACTTAGCTCCAGCAGTTAAAAGAATGGCAGCTTTGTCAGGCAGGGAGCAGCAATTGCGGGCTGGAAGCAGCTGAATGTCATCGATCTCCCGTTATTTCACATGTTCAATGGTAGGTGCAATTGCGAGGGAATGATAATAAGGTGATTGGGTTGGAAATTCGCTGACGTGCATGCTGCAATTGCTTTCGGATTTTCCACATGCAATCAAAACTCCCTCCCTCTGCCCTCACCCCTCCTTATAGTAAGTTGAACAAGTGAACATTCCCCCTCTGGGGAGGCATTATATTGAGCATGTGGATGCCTGGATTTTTAGCAATTGCAGGCATTATGCAATGTGCCTGCCTGGTGGAGTGACAGGGACCAATATCCTTGGGGACCTGGAGTGGCGTGAAAATCAACCAACTTGACAGTTAGTTGATTTGATTTATTATTGTCACATGTATTAGCGCACAGTGAAAAGTATTGTTACTTGCATGCTATACAGAAAAGCATACCATTCATAGAGAAGGAAACGAGAGAGTGGAGAATGTAGTGTTACAGTCATTGCTAGGGTGTAGAGAAAGATCAACTTAATGCAAGATAGGTCCATTCAAAAGTTTGACAGCAGCAGGGAAGAAGCTGCTCCTGAATCTGATGGTATGTGGCATCAGACTGTTGTATCATTTCCGATGGAAAAAGGTGGAAGAGAGAATGTCCAGAGTGCATGGGGTCCTTAATTATGTTAGCTGCTTTGCTGAGGCAATGGGAAGTGTGGACAGAGTCAATGGATGGGAGGCTAGCTTGCATGATGGATTGGGTTACATTCACAACATTTTGTAGTTTCTGGCAGTCTTTGGCAGAGCAGGAACCATTCCAAGCTATGATACAGCCAGAAAGAATGCTTTCTATGGTGCATCTGTAAAGGTTGGTGAGAGTTGTAGCTGATATGCCAAATTTCCTTACTTTTCTAAGGAAGTAGAGGCATTGGTGAACTTTCTTAACTATAACATCGGCAGGGGGAGACCAGGACAGGTTGTTGGTGATCTGGTCACCTAAAAATTTGAAGCTCTTGACCCTTTCCACTTCATCCCCGTTGATGTAGACAGCAGTATGTTATCCTCTATGCTTCCTGAAGTTGATAACAATCACTTCCGTTTTAGTGAGTTGGGAGCCTGGACGAAATGTGACTGGTAAAGCCGGGAGCAGTTGAATGCTCTACGCAGCTGGAAGTTGGGGACTGAGAAAAGCCTGGAATCAGTAATTGCTTTGTGTAGCTTGGAAAAAGATTGGCAGCAATCATAGTCAGTTGGGGAGCTGGAACTCCCCAAGCACCTTAGTATAATCACCATTGTGCAGCCTGGCAAATACCACAGAATACCTTCTCAGATGAAATGATTGAGCCATTGGGAGGTGACCACTTGCCAGGATGGTCTAGGCTGGGGTCCAGTATTGCTAACACTATTGATGCTAACACTTCCAACTGATAATCATATTTAGTCTGATGGAGCAGCCATTGCTCAGATTGGATTCACCTTGCATTTTGTGGGCTGAACATGCCTGGACAATCTTTCACATTTTCTGGCAGATACAAGTATTGTAGCTGTGCTGAAACTTCTTGGCCAAAGAAGCAATTAGTTCTGGTGTGCAATACTACTTCTGGGATGTTGTCAGGGCCCACAACCTTTGCTGTATCCGGTGCCTCCAGCTGTTTATTGATATTATGTGGAGTGAATAACATTAGCTAAGATTGACGTCAGTCATGCTGCGTATTTACAGAGAAGGCAGAGATGGATGATCTAGTTGGCACATCTAACTGAAATTTGCAAATAGTTCAACTTCATAACATTAGACATAGGAAGACCAAGACAAAAACACATGTAGGAAAGGCACTAAGAAAATGGTCAAGGATGGACAATGGTGAATACTTATATAGATACAACATGGTATTTATTTTTGGAAGTATCTTTGGCTGCAAATAGTTCTTGCATTATTTCACCTGTTTTATTATTTCAGAAATTTGACCAAGAATAGAAGGGTGGGTAAGCGTAATGCAAGAATGGTCTGGGAAATTTTCAGGATGAAATGCTTATAGACTACTTAGCCATAGAAATGAATTCCTCAATGCTTCCTTCCTTCCTCCTCTTCATCATCCTGAGCAACTCATCCAAGTCTTGGAGGCAAGTGCTTTGCTGCCACAACTGCCAAATTTTGTAGAACGCAGACCACCACAAATCACGAAGCAACCTCTGGTTAATTGTGGGGACTTCCTCCTAAGGGATCCAGGCAACAAGGCTAATGTCTGAGGACGCTGTTGATCTGCTCCTGATTGTAATAGCTCTCGTAGGCAAATAGCAGGCATTCAATTATATGATGGCCTCTGCACAGCCAACAATCACAAGTTCAGTGAGTGAAGCCCTTTGATGCCTTCGTACATATCCCCATTGAGAATGCCTCCCCCACAGAGCTACCTGCATTCAGTTGATGCCAGCTTGCACCATTGCTTCCTTTATCTAAGGAAAAATATACTGAAATCGGAGGAAGTCCAGAGTTAGTTCACTCAGGTTGTTCCAGGTATGGAGGAGTTTTCTTATGAGGAGATGTTGAGTAAGCTGGGTAAGTTGTTGAATGCCTACAAGAACTGTTACAACCAGCAGCAGACCACCAGCATCCTCAAACATTGATCTTGTTGCCTAGACCCCTTAGGAGGAAATTCCCACAATTAACTAGAGGTTGCTTTGTGATTTGTGGTGGTCTGCGTTCTGCAAAATTTGGTAATTGTGGCAGCAAAGCATTTGCCTCCAAGACTTGGATGAGTTGCTCAGGATGATGAGGAGGAAGGAAAAAAGAATCGAGGAATTCATTACTATGCTAAGTAGTCATCATCCTGAAAATTTCCCAGGCCACTCTTGCATTATAATTGCCCATCCTTCTATTCTTCGATTATGGAATATGATAGAGCCCTCTTGGTCAGATTTCTGAAATAGTAAAACTGGTGAAATAATACAAGAACTATTTGCAGCCAAAGATACTTCCAAAAATAAATACCTTTGTTTCGAAGAATGGGACGTAACCTACTGAGACACATAGGAGTCTCAGAGGGCTTAACAGGGTAGATGTTGACTTGTTTCCTAGTGTGGGAAAAGCTAGGACCAGAGGATATAATTTCAGAGTAAGGTGTGGCCCAAGTAAGACAAGGAAGAGAAGGAATTTCTTCTCTCAGAGGCAGTGAATCTTTAGAATTCTTTACCGCAGAGAGCTGCAGAGACTGGATCATTAAGTCTGTTCAAGGCTGAGATTGACATTTTAAATCAACAAAGGCATCAAGGGTTATGGGGATAAGATAGGGAAATGAAGTTGAGGATTATCATGTTAGATCAGTATTGAATGGCAATACATATTCGATAGGGCAAATAGCCTAAGTCTGCTCTTTCGTCTTATGGGAATCCTGCTGCCTGGAAAAGCCACAGATCTGCTCCTCCTATCCTTTCTGCTGAGAGAGAAAATAATGAATTCCACTCTGCTAGCATCCAGAATCTCAAGTTACCTTTCTAAAACAGTGATGCAGGGTGAGTGAAAAATATTATTAATGCTCACAGTTCTAGTTGGGAAGGATTCTGAGGTGTCAGGATTGGGGGTAATTGTACCCTCACTGGACCTGTGGCTGCAGGTTTGTTTGAAGGATATGCCACCACTTCCTTGGTGAAATGTAACCTCCTCATACACAGCTCAATGCTGATGTTGGAAAATGTTTGAAGTCTCACAATATCAGGTTAAAGTCCAACAGGTTTATTTGGTAACATGAGCTTTTGGAGCACTGCTCCTTCTTCAGGTGAGTGGAGAATTGCGGTTCACAAAGAGGGCATAAAAAGACACAAACTCAATTTGCAAGCTAATGGTTGGAATGCGAGTTTTGACAGGTGATCAAACATTTACAGATGCAGACTGCAACTGGAGAGAGGGTTAAGCATAGGTTAAAGAGATGTGAATTATTTTAAGCCAGGACAGTTAGTAAGATTTTGCAAGCCTAGGCAAATGGTTACAGGTAGTGTGTTATGAACCCAAGATCCTGGTTGAGGTCATCCTCGTGTGTGCAGAACTTGGCTATCAGTTGCAGCTCAGTGGCTGTTGTATGTCATGAGACATGCATGTTGGAGAACACTTATCCGACGATCAGAGGCTGAAAGCCCTTGACAGCTGAAGTGTTCCGACAGCAAGGGGACACGCCTACCGGATGATTGAGGAGTAGTGTTCATTCATCCATTATCATAGTGTCTGAAGGAGATCCAAAAGTTCATGCTACCAAATAAACCTGTTGGGTTTTATTGGTGTTATGAGACTTCTTACTGTGCCTGCCTCAGACCAACACCGGCATTTCTGCATCACAATGTAGGAAAAGTGTTTTCTGGGACCCCTAACTGAGAGTGGCACTGAACTCCTTCAAATTGTCATGATCAGTAAAGGCACACCATATCACTAACTTTCAATCAATGCTTTTAAAAATTGGACACAGCCAAATTGCTATGATAGTTGTTGCAAACCTTGTGACTATTGGCATTTGGACTGCAAACAGTACAAAGTCTCCAGCGAATACAATATTAAACATGGACATAGTTGAGGATGCTTCACAGTCATTGCAGAACTCACTTAATAGGCAACATCATCTTCCCATTGTACCAGGATGGCCATTACATCCAACTGTGATTGGACAGGACTGAAGGTGGGTTCAGGGTGTGCACCGTTATGCCCCCAGGATCTGACTGATAGTTTAGAACCATCAATTATCAGCCAGAGGATCAGACTCTAAAACCAGCTGCAAATCATCAGGCAGTCAAAATATTTAACTTACTCCAGTTTCAAAGTTCACCTGAGAACCAACCTCCTAGGTAGTTGACCACAAGAAACCTCAGAACCTGATTTGAATCCTTTGCTTTACAATGTCTTCATTTCAACATTAAATCGTCAAATCAATTCAAAAAATGCCAAAAATGCCTCTTGAATCTCTGTATTCTCAAAATACCAAAATCAGTAGAGTGCTGTAGTCAAATTTTGCGGTCAAAACTTTTTCATTTGACCATATCCTGTTCGGAAATTAAAAGCGAAATCACTAAAAAATCAATATGTGAAGCAAACATTGCTGACTAGGCCTCCGGGTGAATATGGGATTGTTGGTAGGAGAGATCAAAGTGAGAACATCTCATTTCCTATTCGGCTGGCATTTGATTTCACAAGGAGTATTTATGTGCTTTAAACAAAAATGAACCTAATACTAAGCACAAAACGTATCATAATAAAGACTGCAACTGTTTTTTCTATTAATACCACTAATCCAGCCCCTAGTCTACCATATCTCCTGCTTTATCTGTTTGTTCATTTATTGCTTATCTTCCACCGAACATTTAATCCTCTTCACATAAATCCATCATCCTTTGTGGTTCACAAGATGTTTCAGTAGAAGTCATTATGTTCGTTATATGGGACTAAAGGGAACAAACAAAGTGTTCAGCTTTCATCTCATGAGGAAACAGCTACAAAATAACTTTCTAAATCAAGATATGAATAACTGATGAACCACCATGGTCTGTAACATCATGGAATGTGTTTAACATAATGTCTGCCATACTATTTGACTCCAACTGTAATTAAGGATATGGGCATGGTTTGAAGACATCGCCACATCAGTATTGTAACAAACTGAAATATAGGAAAAACAATTCCACCACTGGATCTTTGCCACATTTTTCAGAACCAGAAGGAATGGTAGATTAAGACATCTTCTCCACTTGGAACCAAATTCAATCATGTTGTGATTTACACAACTCTCATCCCAAAGCAATTCACCTGGGACACAGTGTCAAATTACCCAGGCAGAACATGAGAAAAGTAGACAATGGGATTCACATCCATTTAGAGCAGCCTTTGGTTTCAGGCAATTTCTTTTAAATCAATGAGGCTTTCGCTCTGATTTACATTTCATTCACTAATTAATTAAAGTCACAGATTTACTTACCTGTATTCTGTGAATGAGGTTTAATTCATGACCTGTTACACCTGGAGATAAACCCTCTGTCACAAACCTTGCACCTTGCCATAACTCTACATTTTTGTTGAATTGTGTTCAGGGAATCAGGATTAAATCATTACAGGTGGTGTTGACACATTGCTTTCCTCACTTCTTTGTTCAGGAACCAAGAAGAAATGCTAATGTTTCATCCATTTAATGGGTCATACCTGTGACATTTAAGCCCCCCACCCATAGGAAACTAAGAGGTTGACTTTCCGTGTGGAACCTCCCACTTATCACAATTCAGCAAGGTACCAATGATAACCTCAGGAAAATGATGTAACCAGCAAAGATTTACACACTTAATCACTTGAAGATAATCCGGAATGGCACAAGGTGTATATTGTCTGTTGCAAGGAAATGGGTTGAATGGCCTTCACTGATTCCCTACTTTGCTGCGCTCTTAAATATAATTGTTCACTTAATATTTGTTTTGGCTTGCTTTCACTCATCATATTGTATGTTAGGGGGACATATTTTACACAGAGGGTGGTAGGGGCCTAGAATGCACTGCCAAGCAAGGTGCTTAAGGCGGACACACTGGGATCATTTAAGACATATCTGGATAGCCACATGAATAGACTGGGAATAGAGGGATACAAATGAAAGGTCTAGTTGGGCGCATGAGTGGCACAGGCTTGGAGGGCCTAAAGGCCTGTTCCTTTGCTGTATTGTTCTTTGTTCTTTATGTAGAGTTATGATTAGAGTTGTGATTTTATATGTGTTCCAAGAGAGTGAACTTCATCCATGCATTTCCTGATATTTTACATTAATTTTAGGAACCACTGATGGTGCAGCATAATTATGACTTCCTAGATTCACAATCTAAGCATCACGTGAAAAACTTACAGCCCTAATATTCACTAATACCAAATACCTCTATCCATCATCTGATTGATATGCAAGCAGTCACACACGCTAATGGCCTGATCATGTTGGAATTTAATCATTATAATATTTGTATTCAACAGTCTTTTGCAGAGAACATTTTTGACCAAAACTTTCATTCATTAAGACACAATCTTAGATATGTGCATATAAGGTAAGGATATCTATGACATTTATGTAAGCAGCAATAACCACAAAGTTGTCATTGCAGATAGTTCATGAAAGGCAAAGAATTTGCAACCTCAAGCAAATTCAAGGAGTCAGTCTTTTTGACTAGCCAATTAAACTAAATCAAATTAATTGAGGGACAAATTAAGAGGGAAAGCCCCAAAATGTAAGAGAACCACTTGAAACAAAAGGCAAAGTAGAAAGGAAAATTAAAGCTGCAAAATAAAATGTGATTGAAGGGTTGATAATACAACCCAGCCCCTGCAGTGCTCTTGGACACCACATGCTCCTTCCCCAGGGACACCCAGCCACAAATGTAACTGTGTAGAGGGGCAGATAGTCAGGTTGGACATCCCCCTCCATTGTCTTGACCTATTAATGGTGCAAATTCAAGGAGTCTGTTTGTGCTGTAGTGTTCTATGTTCTCTGAGTCACTGAGAAACAGCAGAGTGATATCCAGCCTCATGAAAATGTATGGTTTCCTCCACCTACACCCCCCCCCCGCGCTCCACCGTCCCCTCCCCCTTAACAAGCAGGGAATGAAACTGTTGACCTGATGACATAGTTTGTTTCATAATCCAGATATGCTGAGCACAAGCACATGGAATGTGATTGTGAAAACAAGAAAAACCCGGGACTATCCTTCATTCCTAGCAAGGATAGCTCAGGACCACAGTGAACTGAATAGATGGCAAATGGAATTTAATCCGGATAAATGCGAGGTGATGCATTTTGGCCGGAAAAATGTAGAAGAGAGTTATAGGATAAAAGGTAAAACTATACGGAGCATAGAGACGCAGAGAGACTTGGGGGTGCAGGTTCACAAGTCTCTGAAGGTGTCCTCACAGGTGGAGAAGGTGATAAAGAAGGCGTATAGTATGTTAGCTTTCATAGAAAAGGGTATAGAATACGAGAGTAGGAGTTTGATGTTGCAGTTGTATAGAACGTTGGTTAGGCCTCACTTGGAATACTGCGTCCAGTTCTGGTCGCCGTACTATCGGAAGGATGTGGAGTCCTTGGAGAGAGTGCAGAGGAGGTTTACCAGGATGCTGCCTGGTATGGAAGGACTGTCTTATGAGGAACGATTAGATAGACTGGGGTTGTTTTCCCTTGAAAGACGTCGGCTTAGAGGGGATCTCATAGAGGTGTATAAGATTATAAGGGGTATAGATAGAGTAAATGGAGGTAAACTTTTTCCACCTTTAGAAATGGATAGGACGAGGGGTCATGGCCATAGGGTGAGGGGGGCTATGTATAGGACGAATATTAGAGGGCAGTTTTTCACACAAAGGGTAGTGGGGGTGTGGAATGCACTGCCGAGTAAGGTGGTGGGAGCAGGCACGCTGGGGCTGTTTAAGGGTCTCTTGGACAGCCACATGAGCGGTATGCAGATAGAGGGATATATTAGGACTGTTTAACTACGGCTTTTTTCCACAGGTAATTCGGTCCATAATTTGAGCATGCATTTGGCAGGTGGTGCGGGTACAGCTCTTGGATGTTGATTCATGGGTTGCCTGGTACCTCATGTCGTAAATGAGTGCTTTATGTGGACCATCTGAAGGGCACCATGACAGCTCAGAGACTATCGATGTGGCTGTGCAGACACTTGGAATTGGGCCGGTGTCTGCGGGAGTTTGCGCGTTCTCCCCGTGGTTGCGTGGGTTTTCTCCGGGCACTCCGGTTTCCTCCCACAACCCAAAAATTCGCTCTTAGGCTGATTGGGAAACAAATTGTCCCTATGGTGAAAATTTTCCATATTAGGAATAACATATATATTATTATATAGGAATATTAAAATAGGATAATGTATTTGCTACTATATAGTATGACGGCGGCGCGGGCTCGTTGGGCCAAAGGGCCTGTTTCCCGTGCTGTGTTGCTTAAAAAAAAACTTTGGGGATGTGAGCACACACAGCAAAATTCACACAGCAGAAAACACTCCTGGGTTTAACTAACAGCTTGGTTGAATGTTAGCTTCAACAACTGAAGAACGACCAGTTCTGTGCAGAGGAAAACACAAATAAAGTCACACATCTCCATTGACTAGTGGGCCATCAGCATCCACTGAATGTGGAGGATGTTCACCTGTCAAGGTAAAATTACAGGAAGATCACAGACCTAAAATGTTAACTCTTGTTTTTCCCTCTACTGATGCTGCCAGACCTGTTGTCTATTTCCAGCATGTTCTGCCATTCTTTCTTCTATGTTCTTTAGTGGAGAATAATGCTAGAGAACATAGAGAGTTTAAAAAAATTGAGTTTTATTTGCAAGTATGTGTCCTCTTGCCTGGCTGCTTCTTCTCTGCCTGTATTCTGTGCTAGGGGCTTATAACATCACTTCCAGTGAATACATGAATGCATTGATACAGCAGAGCTCAGTAAGCCAATAAAAAGGAATACAAATATCTAACGCTTCCAGATTTCCAGCTTCCACAATATTTAGCTTTTGTACATGTGAGGATGTCTTGGCCCAAGGACCAAACTGAAAGATTGAGAAGTCAAAGCTCAAAAGGAAAGCACATTCCTCGGCAATAAAACAACAAACTGGATTTCTAAAACACGCTGGGTTACCTCACAAAGGAGCTACTAGGAAGTAGACATTAAACAATCATGTGAAAGAACTAGGGATGGTGAACAAAAGCATAACAAAATAAATATGCTTTGATATCGGTTTTTAATGCAGAGGGAGAAATAGCGAAGAAATGAAGCTTATTAATGGATATTATCTGGAAACAAAGAATGAGGATTGCTAACTTCTGGTGCCTTTGGCAGTGAAACAGAAAAGAAAATTGAGGCTGGGCAGGAAGCAGACTATATGGCCAAGTGGGATATGGGGCTAAAGATGATCATAGAGTTAGATAGAATAAGGCCATCAAGTCTGTTTTAAATAGCGGATTCATGGTTTTTGAAAAGGTGCTGGAGCAGTCTATCATTCAGTCACACACTCCCACTCACTCACTCTCATGCACTCACCCCCATTCACTCACTCAGTCTCACACTCATCTCCACTCACACACTCAGTCTTTCACATGCACCCCAACTCACATCTTTTGGATTTACCCTCACACACTCACCCCCACTCACATTCAGTCTCACACACTCACCCCATTCACTCAATCTCATGTCTCATGCTCTCAGCCCCATTCACTCACTCACTCACTTACTCACTCACTCACACTCACTCCCAATCACACATTCAGCCTCTCACACTCACTCCCACTCACACATTCAGTCGCTCACACTCACCCCCACTCACTCAGTCTCATTCACTCAGCCCCATTCACTCACTCAGACTATCCCACTCACCCCTACTCACTATCTCTCTCACTTCCACAAACTCACTCAGTCTCTCGCACTCACTTCCACACACCTGCTCTTTCACACTCACTTCCATAAACTCACTCAGTCTCTCACACTCACTTCCACACATTTACTGAGTTTCTTGCACTTACTTCCATACACTCAATTACTCTCTTGCACTCAATTCCACACATTCACTCTCTCACATTCATTTCCACACACTCACACTCTCGCACTCACTTCCATGCACTCATTCAGTCTAGACCAGCAGTCATTATCTAAGAATACCAGATAAACCACTTTAGGACTGAAATGAGGAGAAATTTCTTCACCTAGAGTGATAAACTTATGGAATTCTCTACCATAGAAAGCATTTGCAACCAGAGCATTGTGAGGATAATTCTCCCAAAAAATCCTAAGTGTTGAATTTGTATAAAAACTGAGTAAATCACATTGTTTTTTCAGCTTGACTTTCAAAATGAATCTCCCACACTCTGTGCACTGCTGAGTGCACTAGCATAAATCAGGCCAGAAATCAATAAGTCTATCACAACTGGAGAAGTTGACAGCATAGCGCTGAGGGAGCCACTGTGCATGCGCTGATCTGTCAGCGCCGAGATCGGCGAATGAGCAATAGCGTACAATGCTGGCATCCCAATCACTTGCCAGGTCGATTGGTGGCCTGTCCCATGACCACTATATCGCTGGCCATGAAATCCCTGATGGCCTGATGGCTACCCCCACTGATTATGTACAGGCCCAGCTATGTCCCAATATCCTCCCCCACCTGTCTTAAACTCCCACTCCTCAACTTCGTAGCCCTGACTCCTGATCCCCTATCAAGAGAAACACTAACTCTCCCCTTACAAACATGATATATCTCCTGCCTCCCCACTAGCAGGTCAACCACTCCCCCGCCCATTGGCCAGCCCGATCACTGGCCTCCCTTCCTCTGTCACTCAGCCCAAATGCAGAGGGGTAACGGGACCCCCCATCCCCACTCGAACACCTTCATCAGGCTCCACTCCCAATCAGATTCTGTCCCCATTTGGCTCCACACGCTTGACATTGCCCAATACTCGTTGGGCAGTGCCAAGTTGCCTCATGGGCATTAGCACTTTGCCCCTTGGCAGTGCCAGAACCCCATGCCTAGGGGGCACCCCCATGGCATTGAAGCCTCTGAGAGGCCTTGATTGCCCCACTTCAGTTCAGCAGGGCCGAATTGCCAGCTCCTCACAAGTGGGGAGCTGTAATAGTCCTCACCGTAGTAAAAGACTCCAGACTATGGCGTGGGAAGCTAGCAGGCCTGGAGATTTCACTCCCAGACTCGCTAATTGGGTTTAAATGGTCTGGAAATTGTTATCTGCATGATTTACGCGGCTCCGTATTGGAGCTGACAACACCGGAAATCTGGTGCTGGGAGACTTGCGGAGGCTGGAAGCTCACTAAACGACCTTCACTAGAGTCTTCTGGCCCGCTGCACTAAACAGCGCAGCAGGATGGGAGAATTGCCTCCTGTATGTTTACAAGAAGGAATTCAACATAGCTGTTGAGGCAAAAGAAATTGAAGGAAATGGGGAAAAGTGAGGACAGGTTATTGAGTTGGATGTTCAGCCAAGATCATAATGAATGATGGAGCAAGCTTGAAGAGCTAAATGGCCTCCACCTGCTTCTATTTTCTGCTTCTCCCAGGCTCAGTGCAATCTCATTTTCCCCAGGCTGCCAAAACTGCACATACCTAACACCCGATACATTTGGCTCCCCATGCCCCAGCCTCACCATCGTTTTGTTCCCAGGCACTAGCCCCACCATATCTTTGCCTCCCTTGACCCCTTAGCAATATTGGTGTTCACTGCTCCTCCAATCAAAGTCACGCTCTCTCTCCCCCATTTTGCTGCTGATGGGCTCACTACTGAACTTTCAGCAGCAAGTTCTATGAGAGACATAGAATCCCTGACTGGAGGATTAACTGAAAGGAGAAACTTCCATTGAAAGATCTTTGACAGGAAATTTTGAGAAGTGCTCCAGGGGTCACATCAAAGGGCTTTGTGGGCTGTATCTGGCCCATGTGCCATACCTTTACCAAAGCCTGCCCGAGTACCTCTGTAATTTTGTCTTCTGCTTGACTTTCTGGGTGGGATTTTTCTCCCTTCCTCTGCAGTGTATTTTGCAGAGGTGGGAGATAATGTCCCACTTGCTGGTGGACCGATCTAATGGGCCCCATCACTGATGCATCCCTCATTGCTGGGAAACCCACAGTGGGGGTCAACATGACCCCATTAAGATAGAGGTCTGTCTCTGGCAACAGCAGATGAAATAGTGGACCCAGAGGATGTTGGGGCACTGCTGTGACAGGCAATTCAAATGGTGATGATCTCTCAGGCTGCTAACATTCACTCCTGATAGATCCATGACCCAGTTTGGTAGGCTCGCAAGAAATCCAGGATGGCTGGCAACCCTAAACCAGTGCCAAAATAGCTCAAGTGTATATAGGCATAATCATGGATAGGTTAGTGCCTCACTTGCCTCAAAAAAGCTTACATTTCTTGATGATGTAGAGCTGCCGGCATTGAAATGGGGTAAGCAGAGTAAGTCGTCTCACAGCACCAGGTTAAAGTCGAATAGCTTTATTTGGTAGCACAAGCTTTCGGAGCGTTATCTCCTCATCAGGTGAGTGAAGGGGCACCGCTCCAAAAACTCATGCTAACCAAATAAACCTGTTGGACTTTAATCTGGTTTCTTGATGAAGCTGTTTTTAACTATATGGAAGATTCAGGTTAATGCAATCCATCCCTGAAATAATTGGGCCTCATAGGGTCAACAAGTGCAAACTGGCTGGAGCACAGCCAAAAAGACCCTCATGAGGTCCTACAAAGTTTATATTTGACCTGCAGCCAACTGCAGAAGATCAACACTTTGGAAGCCAGCTGCACTAATGAGGGCTGTATGGAATGTTAAAACCACTGAAGGTTGCAGTAGAGACACAATAAATCTTTCCAGTTCTAAATTGTAAATAGTATTTACCCACTTACTGAGAAACACTTAGGTCAGTTTATTAAGCTTCATGACTGATGTCAGTAGGATTGCCGGCCCTAGTTTGCTGTATTACTGGACCTTTCATCTCCAGCTGCCCCTCGGTACCACGCCAACTTTATCTCTGATATTTTTTGAAATAATAAACAAAAGTGTTCAAAGAAGATTTTTTAAAAAGCATTCTGTTAATGTCTTTATAATTCTTTGACTGACTTGATTGCAGCAGCTTCCAAGAGATTAATCTGTCATTCTGAGAGATTCCAGAGCTGTAATGGAGACTTGCCAGCCCCAGGTGTCAGGAGATATTGAAATATCAATGATTCAGCAGCATTACAATATAGGGAAGGGTGAAGTAAGCAGCTGCATAGAACCTGGAACCCAAGGAATAATTACGAGTCATGAATAACTTGAGGTAAGAAACAGTATTATGTAAGTTTATTAAATAGAAGAATGGTGTTGCAGTTTGTTAGGCCAATTGGCACTGGTGCAATAGGCCAATACAGGCATTACTTTGATCATTGTGCAAGTTCTGTTTACTGAGGCGCAATGGGGATAATCAAGCTCTGGGAGATGGTTGGCTTGGATGGTTGGCCCACAGTATAGAGAGCATATCAGTGGCATGTGTTCAATTCCTGTACTGGCTGAGGTTATTCATCTTGCCTGAGGTGTGGCAATCCTAGAGTTAAAATTACTTTCATTGAACAGTTAGCTCTCCACCTCAAAGGAGATAGCAAACTATAATGACTTTACCTTTTTTTTTAACTAAGCAGCACAGCACACAGAAGAGTCACAACGTTGGTTCCTAGTCAGAGAGCTATCTGCTATAAAGGAACACTGGAAATGTGCCTCCCAACCTCAACAGTGATTTTATTGATGTATATAAAAGAGTAACTGATGTGGATGTAATCTAGAAAATTACTAAACTGGAACAGAAAGACTAGGATTGGCCTTGCTCGGGCGAAATTGATGCCCAAGGCCAACAGAGATTTCTATTGTTGGGTCCTTGCCCACACCAATTACACAGCAGGCGAGGTGGTAGAGTTCCGGCCTAGGTCAATTTAGCTCTCATATCAAGAAGTTATGTTTCAAAGAGTAATAAACAGAAGAACTGACTATATGTTAATGAAGCAATGGAGGATGCTAATAGAGTAAATTTGAGAGTTCATTCACTTCTTTTTGTCTGACTAAACCCAATGTGCCATGATTCTCCTAAATTCATTTTGATTTTTTCCCCAGTGTTCCAGCTATTTCTCAAGCTTTGAACAAAGAACAAAGAACAAAACAGCACGGGAAACAGGCCCTTTGGCCCAATGAGCCCACGCCGCCACCCCGATGTTCCCATCTCTACCCGCGATCCCTGTCCATGTTTATAGATCAGTGGATTTAAAACCAAATTTGAGACAATTTAGAGAGAATTTGTTTTGCCAATTAGCCTAAGAGCGCATCTTTGGGATGTGGGAGGAAACCGGAGCTCCTGGAGAAAACCCATGCAAGCACAGGGAGAATGCGCAAACTCCCACAGACACAGGCCCAAATCCATGTATCTGCACAGCACAGTGATAGTCACTGAGCTGCCGTGTTGCCCATCAAATGGTCCAGGTCAAGCGTACATAAACAACGTGAAGCAGTAGGATACTCTCGAAAAAGATCCAAGAGCAGTCCTCTCACGACCCATTGCGTGTATGCCCCTTGTTAGACAACAAGGTGGACCAAAGCACTTGTAGGATTAAAAAAAAATATATCAATATCATCCATCATCTATTTACTCACTTCTCAGGGACTCCCAAGGCTCATGATCCCTATTTTAAATCAGTTTTCTATACCCCTCCATTCCTATTCTGTTCATGTACCCATCTAAGTATTTCTTAAATAACTCCAGAGTACCTGCCTCCACCAATTACTTGGCAGCGCATTCCGTACCCCCACCACCCTCTGTGTGAAAAAACTCCCTCTAGCATCCAAATTATACCTTACCCCCCTCACCCTAAGCCCGTGACCCCTTGTGCTATTTGAGTCCATTCTAGGAAAAAGCTTAACCCTGTTTACTCTATCAATCCCCTTCAAAATCTTGTACACCTCTGTCAGATCTCCTCTAAGTCTACATCTTTCTAAGGAAAACAGTCCCAATTTGCCTAATCTCTCCTCATAACATAATTTGGGAATACTTTCACTAACTTTAGACTAAGAGGCCCTCCAATGTTCCTTCAAAACCTGACCAACATGGATTTGTCAAGTTAAACATTGGCCTCACTCCATTTGGGCTCTATAATTTAAAAATTAGGAACACCTCTGGTTCCACAGGGTCTCTATACTCTTCATCCTGGTTTTAGAAAGGCACAGTCTGCTTTCTGCCAGTCTTCTCCCACAACCACAGTCCAGCTTTTGGTCCCGCAGTTGCAATATAGATCACGACTGACTGTATCTGCCGTCTACAAGCCTGTGCTGCCTGCTGAGTACTTTTCTCTGAGCAACCACTCACACAGATCAATTAAAGTGAAGGCTAGTGGAGAGTCACTTGACTCAAAATGTTAGCTTTGTTTTCTTCATAGGTCTCCCCAGAACTGCTAGGTTTTCTAGCACTTACTGTTTTTCATTCAAATTTCCAGTATTTTCAATATATCGCTTTTGCTAAAACAAAGGAAACTTACAAACATACCATCCCTCCTCCCCACCACCATACAGCCCACATCATGACAACATGGCAAACATTTGGATGCTAGTTTACATAATAATGTAAACTAATTATCAGTAGTTTTGCAAACGATCCGTTGACCTATGACCCACATTAATCATTTATATTGCTAATGTAGTTAACCACTCTCTCCTCAGACTTTTAGTTCAACAGAAGACATGGAGGCTTTGGAGAGAGTACAGAAAAGGTTTACCAGGATGTTGTCTGGTATGGAGGGTATTAGCTATGAGGAGAGATTGAACAAACTGGGATTCTTTTCTCTGGAAAGATAGAGACTGAGTGACAACTTGATAGAAGTTTATAAAATTATGAGGGGTATGGATAGGGGTATGGAAAAAGCTTTTTCCCAGGGCAGAAATGACAATTACAAGAGGTCACAAGTTCAAGATAAGGGGGGAAAAGTTCAGTGGAGATGATTGGGGGAAGTGTTTTACACAGAGGGTGGTGGGGGCCTGGAATGCCCTGCCAAGTGAGATGACTAAGGTAAATACATTAGCGACATTTAAGACTTAGCTGGATAGTCACATCAACAGACAGAGAATAGAGAGATACAAATGGTTGGTCTAAATAGGTCAACATGGTCAGTGCAGGTTTGGAGGGCAGAAGAGCTTGCTCCTTTGTTCTTTGTTCTTTATTCCAAGAAATCCTTTTGTTTGGAAAGGAGCATTTAACTTCTCTCATCTGGGAACAATGTTGGAATTTTATGGCTAGTGGGCTTTTCTATTTCCACCCAAGTCAATAAATATTTGAACATGTTTCATAGTATTTTCCAACTCCAGCCCCAGCCCTGCTGCAAGAATATTGTAAAATTCTGCTGTATGTGAATAAATCTCATATTGAAATAACTGTAGACATCCTGTCCCTACCAAGAGCTCAGGGATGGGTCGTTGGCTATTGATTTTATCCTCAGTTCTAACTTTGACTGTATTAAATAAACAATTGCATTCCAACCATTCTCTTGTAATTGAGTTTGTGTTTATATATGCTCTGTTTGTGAAACAAATCCTGCACTTGTCTGATGAAGGAGTAGTGCTCTGAAAGCTTGTGCTATCAAATGAACCTGTTGGACTTTAACCTGCTCTTTTGAGACTACTTTCTGTGCCTATCACAGTCCAATGCTGGCAACTCCAGACCAAATACACATAGGTTACCCTTGGAACTGCAATCACCCCAGGTCCATTTACCTTTTTCTTTACCCAGTGTTCCCACTTAACTAAATTTTAAATACAGTTCCTAAACTAAAAGTTATTTTCAAAAATAAATGAATGAAAAAATTCAACATTTTCACAATGAAATTTGTAAAACATGAAAAAAATGGGTTCTTTGCCCTAAGGTTCCATTGACTTTTTCCAAAAGATACAGCAAAAAATTGGGCTAACCCTGTCGAAATTCAGTAGTTCTCATTTTATATTTTTCTCTTTGTGTTTGAGATATGAAATATTACCACATAAATTCTTGTACATATGTACTAAATAGGGATCAAAACGTCAGCAGGAATTGTGCAATTCATGTAATCAAAAGCATTTCTGAAGCTGAACATTGCTCAGAAGAGAGATTTATTGTCTAAGCTTTCCATTTTGAAATCATCAGGGTAAATACAAGAATCCCAAATCATAAACAATTACAACAATTTATACCACAGGAGTGTTGATTAGTTATGAACAATTAGGGAGCATACATTCGGATGAATGAGCCAATATCAGGGATATATTGCCTATGTATTGCCTATTATTGCCCACATATTGCATATTATCTGGCAATGCACTGCCACTAACATTCATAGAATTTTATTCAGAGAATATCATCTTTTTGGACTGATGGCAACATCTTCTGAGTGGAAAATGCCACTTGCATCACTGCCACATAATAGTAATGCGAAATAACTTCACTCACCTGTTCTTCAAATTTTTGAGATACTTTGCTTTTCCATGCAATCGGAATGCCCAGTCCTTATCAACCATCTTGAATGAGCTAATACCTACACTTACAGTAATTTAACATTATCGATCAAACTTGTAACATTGCTTATTTATGCTGCCAGAAGTGACATACATTCATACAAAGGGACCTGTTCTCCACCAAAGGCCTTGTGCCTTTTTTGAATTATGCAGGAACTTGGCAAACCTATACTTTCCTTTTGCTTTTTCTACAGAAACACTTTGGCCAATCAGCACAACTTTTCTCCTGCACTATAAATCACCATGACCATTTGAAATTTCGAATTTTTGCAACTCTCCTGATGAGAACAAAATGAAAAGCTTCAGCATTAATCAATAATATTCAAATTCTGTACTACCTCATGACTGTTTGGATACTTCTGAAGTTGCATCTGCCACTTGGAGACATTAGCTCAAAACCTCTTCAACACTGATAATGCTAACAGGATATGTTGAAATAGTTCAAAGGGCTAGCACCGTAATTTCAACAGAAAGCAAATAATATCTCACAATTTTTAGAATATTACAGTATCAAAAAGATTGTCTGACATTGAATAACAGATGCTTAAAATTCAAAGTATAGCCAAATCATTAAGTGAGCGTTGGCATCCTTGACTGAACTTGTCAGAACCTAATCAAGAGCGAAACTAGCTGTAGACT
This sequence comes from Sphyrna mokarran, assembly GCA_024679065.1. NCBI lineage: Eukaryota > Metazoa > Chordata > Chondrichthyes > Carcharhiniformes > Carcharhinidae > Sphyrna > Sphyrna mokarran. The sequence continues at coordinate 67,814,743 of JAGIQG010000011.1, read as the reverse complement.
GCGTGGGTTCTCACATTGTGGGGATAACACGGACAGCTGCCATATCTGTAATGGTAATGCATCACTGCTCAAAGACATGTTTCTGGAAACATTGCAAACATATGCTTTTTCAGAAGTCCAGCATCAATCTAGTCTTCATACTCATAGACCAATTCTGGCTGACTTCACAGCTGAATTGGAAAGTGCTCACACACATTTTGTTCAACTACACATTCTGTACAACAACGCAATGACACTTGTATGGGAAAAAATAAGTTGGAAGTGAAATATTAACACTGATGTCATATTTCAGTTGAAAAACTTGTCTTATTTGAGTCAAGAAACTGCTCACCTTTAACTCACTGTTCACCTGATACCTCCCATAGTGTGCTTTTACATTCAAAACAAAGTATGTGAAATAAAAGGAAGCTATTCTCATTTGAACCCTCTGTTTCACAGTCTAACAAATTTTCATATAATTTGAGTGACATTCACTGATTTTTGAATATGCAAGAAACATTTGTGAACCATGTCATTTAGTAGCAGTGGGTCCTGCAGTTGACACAATGGCATTATGAATAACAGGAAAAGGTTGCATGGTGGGAACATTTCATACGATAAGCTTAATTGAGTTTTTCTATCTCATTTACAGCAGAATTAATGAATCAGATTTATATTTCATCAAATGTAAAATCAGAAATTCCAGTTTCATTTTGAGGCTTGATGTTTATAACACTTGAACGAGTCAGCTATCTGTTCACATCCTCGTAGTGTGTAAGGGTTTTTTTATTTTTTCTTTGTCCTCCCCTTCTCCACCCCCATAGCCCAGTCAAAGGTGTTTATTCATGGTGGGGTACACTTCACCTGTCCTCAGATGCTGAACATATCTCATGAAGTCTTCTTTTGGATGTGAGACTAAGTATAATGTTTAGCAATCATTTCTGTCCTGGAGGATCATCTTCCTATTCCAGAGTCCATCTTCTTTTTATCGACTGAGTCATTGATGTTGGATGCCTTTAAACATGACACTCTGAACTGTCAGTGGGATGCATGTAATCCAGGCCACCCTGGCACAGAACACTGTTTAAACTCCCAGATGCATAGTTTTTGAGGTCAAGTCCAGATCTGTGGCATGGCTTCCGGGCATGCTCCTCACCAGGAAACATTCCCTCTGTTGTCTGCCCCCACTCGATTAAGTCCCCAGTGGGAGAATTCCACCCAAGATTTTGGCAACAATCTCTACGCTCATCCCACTGTGTTCAGTTAGCTTAGCAGAAACCAGGATCAGACCTGAGATTTTCCCAGTCAATATGCTCATGATTACATTACACCAAATTTTGGAAATAGAAAATTGATAAAGTTCCGCACGCATGAGCTTGGCCTCATCCAAGATTTTGCGTTCATGTCACACCATATGTAACCCCCACCATTTGGCCTGGACTTGCAAAATCCTATGAACCGTCCTAGCTTGAAACAATTCACATCTCTTTAACCTGTGATTATCCCTCTCCCCAGTCGCACTGCCTGTATCAGTAAAGACTTGATTATCTGAAAAGATTCACATTCCAACCATTATCTTGCAATTGTGCCTTTGCTTACATATGCTGTGTTTGTGAAACTGACCTCTCCACTCACCTGATAAAGGAGCAAAAACTTGTGATTCCAAATAAACCTGTTGGACTTTAGTCTGGCATTGTGGCACTTCTTACTGTGCCAACCAGACCAACACCAACTTTTCCACATCACTGACTGTCTCTTGCAACGTTTTTTAACAAAATTTAACAAAATCTAACTTCATATCAAAGTGGTTTCACTTGTTAGATCCTAGATCCAGACTTAGTTAAGTCACTAGCATACTATCATATTATGGTCATTCTTCTCGAGAGGACCCTGTAGTACGAGGTTATTAATTAACCCTTTCTTATGACACAAACTGGTGAGATTTTCCAGCTGCGCTCACTGAAAGACAGAAAAAATCTTGCCTGGGATCAGCTATTCCTGTGGCAGATGGGATGGGAAAATTCCAACCACTCGAGCGTAAATAATGTGCCCTTCACTTAGTTCCTCAGCATACTGAGCTGGAAAACTATTTTGTATGCATCCTATGAATGCGTCCTCCACCATATCATTGCATATTGCACTTTGATCTTCTCTTCAAAGTTAAACAGACCACTTTTATTTCTGCTGTGTTTTAATGTGTGAGCTAGTTTGGATCCTTTACTAAGCTGCAGCATAAACTGTTATCTTGTCTATAGCAGGCAGAGTCAGGAATAGGATTAGGTCAGAATTAAGGAAGGACATAATTGTCAAGTAATAAGCTTTTCAAGTTAATACACTGACCACTTCTTCTGCTGCTACTGATAATTCTTTCCACATCATTTAAGGTTAGGAAGACCATGAAGAAATGAACTGCTCAGTACTTCGCTGGTGTTCAGCAGAACACAAAACTGACACGAGACAGCTGTACAGGACAAAGCATTAATGTAACAAGTGTCTGCCGTGCCAGGTCATGAAATAATGCAGTAAACTTCCTGCTTCTTTCACTGACAACAATCAGTGTAAATCACTCTGAAGAGGTTTATTAGCCAAGTAAAGGGTTGTGAACAGGAAGTGAAGAAACAAGATGTCACTTTAATCACATTCCTTACCAATTGTGTGTAATGTCGACCAAGCCACTTCATTTCATACTTGTTTAGACATCATGCAGATTGGGCATGAAATATAATTCACGTTTGCAAAACAACATATCACACAGAAGGCATCTTACACAAGTAAAGTACTTATAAATGTGGAAGTGGCTATTACACTGGCGTACATTGAGGCACTGATTTTCCCTCCCAGCTCGGAAATGCAGGCATGGGACAGTTCCAGGCTTTGCCTATCCAACCTGGGAGAAAGAGGTCTGAAAAGTTGGATTTTCATTCTGGGACGTTGGGCTGCATTAGACATTGGGTCTGTGTTCCCATATTGAGTGCAGAGGTGCTAAGTGCAGAGGAAGACGAGGCAGAAGGCCTACCTCAGTGCTCCAGCACATGGTTGCAGTTATTTTAAAAATGAATATTCCCATGTTCTGTGCATGCCAACCCATGCCACATGATACTCCCACTCCCATTGCCCCCCATGCCCTATGCTACCCTATGTTCAATTATACATCCCTCATACCAATAACATTCGAATGCCCTCTACCGACACCCAGGGGGCTGGCACGGTGGTTAGCACTACTGTCTCACGGTGCCAGGGACCTGGGTTTGATTCCCAGCTTGGGTCAACTTTTGTGTGGAGTTTGCACGTTCTCTCCGCGTCTAGTGGGTTTCCTTCGGGTGCTCCAGTTTCTTCCCACAGTCCAAAGACATGCTGTTACATGATTTAGCTGAGCTAAATTCTCCTTCAGTGTACCTGAACAGGCACCAGAGTATGGCGACTAGCGGATTTTCATGGTAACATCATTGTAGTGTTAATGTAAACCTACTTGTGACTAATAAATAAACTTTACTTTTAAACTTTATTGGTCTCTTAGACTGCCAATGTCACTCTATGTTCTTCAACCCACCTCCAAGGCTCTTCAGACCCGAATAGATCCTATACGCCTCTACACAACTCTGGTCACTCCTCAGATTATCAATGCCACCCAATGCCACCCTACCCACCCTCTTTGCCCCTCATATCACCTGTGCCACCAGTGACCTACTTATCTCCATGACCCTTTGCCAACTTGGTGCCAACTCATGCCGAATGATGCCTCCCCACCCACTAGCTTTTTTCCTATTTTCCCTCAAGCAAATTCACCTAATATCTACCACAGTCAATCCTTAGCACCTATGATAGAATATATAAATTATTCCTTCAACTAATATCTTATGAAAACCAGCCTTTTTTATTCTATAACCATTTGAAGTTATTAATCAAACTGCTCTCTTAACAGGGATCCCACTGTGATAATGTTAGGTTGTAAAATCAGTCATTTAGCACAAGTCCTATAATGACAGCTCTCAGGCTTTTGTCAATAAATTGTCATGCCAAGAACTGATGTTTTTAAAATCAAACCTCAAAAAAAATAAGCTAAGTTAAATTGTTTGATGGCTTTGACAATTCTAATGAATTTTGACTGTCACAGTTTTTTGACAGATGGACAGTTCCAATGAGTTTGTGCACAGTTTATGCATGACCATGTGTACTTTTAAATTTTAAAGGGCACTCTGCCTGTGCCAAAAGGTGCCTTACCTCTCTCAAGAATATCCTCAGAGCTCATCCAAATGGGTACCTTACTTCCCCAAAACTATACCTTGATAATTCAAATGAATCCACTCAGTTCTCCAATCTGCATTCTTGGTGTTTCAGACACCTTTGTACACCTTTATTGTGGAGTCCAAGAGACGTAGACAAAAGTCATAGGTAGGAGAAGGATTGGAATGAGGCACTCACTGAATGTTAAAATGGGCGGTCTTGTAGGGCCATAGAGCCTATTTCCTGTACTGTGTTGTTCTCTGTTCTTTGACATGTACCTTGCCAAAATCACAGCCAAATTATGTGGGCAGATGCCTCCAGGAACCTTAGATGTGTAATTTAGAACCTTCCCCCATTTCCCCTTCCCACCCCATGTAAAAATGGCAAAAGTCAGGCTCAGAAGCAAGACTCCTGCCAGCATTTTCAACCAGATAATGAACCTCTCCATCAGTGTGAAAATTCAGACCTGAATAAAGATTAATGATTTGAATGTGCAGTTAGCATATTGTTCAGTGGAACTGGCTGAAGGAGGAATGTTGAATAGGCCTTCAGCAGTATTGCCGTCAGAAAAGCTACCAATCAATAGATTCTGTATTTAGAATTCAAAGATTGTTGTTTCCAATAACTCAACTGTCACTCATTACAGTTCAAGTTATTCATGACACAAGTAGGCTTTACATTAATATTGCAATGAAGTTACTGCGAAAATCCCCTAATTGCCACACTCTGTCTCCTGTTCAGGTACACTGAGGGGGAGTTAGAATGACCAATGCACCTAACCAGTATGTTTTTCAGTCTGTGGGAGGAAACCAGAGTGCCCAGAGGAAATCCATGCAGACACGGGGAGAATGTGCAGACATCGCAAACCCATGAGCTGAAGAGTTTTCAAAACTCTCCACTCACCCGATGAAGGAACAGCATTCCAAAAGCTTGTGTGTTTTACTACCAAATAAACCTGTTGGACTTTGACTCAGTGTTGTGAGACTTCTGCTGCGAACAGAGATTTGTCTGAGTGCCAAATTCTCCATCCTCACTAACAATGGAAATGGGTTGAAACAGCCTGAAATTCCAGCTGTTGATTTTGAATTCAGACATAGCGCTGCAGAATAAGTTGATGCTCAAACAAAGAGGCTCAAAATTCAATGATAATTGCTCTTCTAGACTGATCAGCATACTTGACATAAGTTACTGATACAGATGATCATGCCTCCATAGGCAACTAACACAAACGAAGTAAGCAACGTCAGACAGCTTGGCTCCCAGCAAAGGGCTGAGCTAAGTCTGAGACAGGGGTAATTAGGGAAGGCTGAAAGGGAAGGGAGGGCCAATACTGTTCTATTATTGTTATTATTGCCTTCCTGGCCCCACAGGAAAATATTTTTCATTGAACTATTAAATTTTCTTTCACTGGTAGCCAGTGAGGAATCCTGAGTAAGACGACTCCTAACTCTTACCTCCCATGACGCTCCACAAAACCAATACAGATTTCTTTCTACTATTCCATTTTCTAAAAAAAGCATGGGAAACTGAGATTGAAATCTTCAGAATGAGGAACAAGAAAATTAAGTACAACAAGAAAAACAACAAATATAGATGAAACAGAAAAAAAGCACAATTATTTTCTATAGACAGACAGATCAATTATGTGAAACAATCATCAAGACATTTATAAAAAGCTTGTCCCAAGTGAATGAAAAGTGCAGGAAACCTGACATCAATGCTTTCCAAATGGGAGAGGCTGATGGAGAAGATTAGGGCAATTATCAGAAAATAGCATCATTATTATATGCATTGCAGCAAAGCAGCAAAATTACAAAGAATATCGAACACTGAAAAAATAGTGCAAGCGAAGTTGAGAAAGTGAGAATGCAGAACGCTCGTGGACTTTTGAGATTTTTTTATTTGATCCCATCCTTTCCTTTCATTAAAAATATAATGTGATGATTCTATGTTAGATTCTCCAAATTTATGGTATGATTGGTTAAGGGCTAATAACTTTTTATTTAAAGTTGGCCAAGTTTGAGATTCAAGACACTTGTTAAAATAATAAAGCCACAGAATTCCACAGGTTTTGAACAAAACAAGAGTAAAGTTTACTACACAAGATCAGAAAAATAAAACAATTTATAATATCTGTCTCCAATATGTAGATTTAATGTGAGGTACTTGTGAAATAACAGGCAATTTGTAGTTGAACACACTCTACAATAGATGGCAAATGCAACCAAGACAGATGCCACGGATTTCTCAGAAACCTCCCTCCCCGTCCCCCCAGATATCAGTAAATACTGTGGGTCAACCAATCTCATTATAACTCTGTCTCCCTCATGGGGGACTCCAAAGTTTTATAGAATTAAGCCTCTAAATTCCCTGTGCAGAGTTTCAATCTCATCTCCCAAGGCACTTACCATGAAATTCTGAGTCTGCACTCCAGGAACTACTTACTAATAGAAATTCAGCTCTTGAACAGCTGGTAAGTTTTACAGTGCTGGCACTATTTCTTGATTTTGCCAATCTCTAATCTCCCCAGCTATACCAGGCTATAAATAGCTTCCATGGTTCCTAACATTTTCCAGCATGGGGCCAGTGACATTCTGTTACTTCTCACTTTCCAGAATTTATCTTGCATCCTAACTGCACAAATCTATCCAACAACTCACTGGACTCCTCCTGATTCCCAATTACACAGAGTCAGCTAACAGCAACACTTTTGCTGCTTGGATCCTGCTGACAGCTGCACACATTTCAGTATTGCCTTTCCTCTGCTACAGAGCACTCGCTGCCCTAGCAAACATGGAGATAAATTGAAACCGTAGAACTTTGTTAAGCTCCACCCATCTCCACACCAAGGTAGCCTTCCAGTGTTTATGGAATGCTTTTAAATTAATTGTAGCTATATCTCCCAAACTAAAATAACTCGATGAGCTGCAATCAGTGTTGACCCCTTTGTCTCCAATTTTCCAGTTAAGTAATCCCACCTGCTGTCTTGTGATCTTACCTTTCAATCTGTTATCATCTTATGTCTATATGGCCTCAATTTTTAAGTGTATTCAAGCTATTTTAGTTGCATTTAATCTATTTTCTACACTTCAACTTTAATCATCCTCAAACTAAAAATGACCCCTGAAACATTAATTTGAATCATGAATAAGGCCTTTATAAAAAGATGCTGACACTTGAGTGCAGCCTTGGGGGGTGTCTGTACTGTCAGAGGTGACACATTTCAGAAGAAACATTGAACTAAGGCTCTTTTCTGGAAAAGAGTCATAGAGTCATAGAGGTTTACAGCATGGAAACAGGCCCTTCAGCCCAACTTGTCCATGCTCCCTTTTTTTTAATTCCTAAGCTAGTCCCAATTGCCACATTTGGCCCATATGCCTCTATACCCATTTTACTCATGTAACTGTAAACATTTTTTAAAAGACAAAATTGTACCCTCCTCTACAACTACCTCTGGCAGCTTGTTCCAGACACTCCTGTACGAAACAACTGCCCCTTTGGACAGTTTTGTATCTCTCCCCTCTCATCTTAAACCTATGCTCTCTAGTTTTAGACTCCCCTACCTTTGGGGAAATATATTGACTATCTAGCCAATCTATATCTCTCATTTCTAGCTGAGCTATACTCCTCATTATTTCATAGACCTCCATAAAATCATCCCTCAGCCTCCTATGCTCCAGAGAAAAAAGTCCAAGTCTATCCAGCTTCGCCTTATAACTCAAACCATCAAGTCCTGGTAACAGCCTAGTAAATCTCTTCTGCACTCTTTCTAGCTTAATAATAATCTTTCTATAATAGGGTGACTAGAACTGCACACAATATTCCATGTGTGTCCTTACAACTTCAATAAGATGTCCTAACTCCTGTATTCAATGTTCTGACCAATAAAACCAAGCATGCCGAATGCCTTCTTCACCATTCTGTCCACCTGTGACTCTACTTTCAAGAAGCTATGTATGTATTCCGAGATCTCTTTGTTCTGTAACTCTGCCCGAGGCCCCACCATTAATTGAGTAAGTCCTGCTCTGGTTCAATCTACCAAAATGTTTCACCTCACATTTATCTAAATTAAACTCCATCTGTCATTTGCCAGCCAACTGGCGCAATTGGTCAAGGTTCTGTTGTGACAGAGATAACCTTCCTCCCTGTCCACTATGCCACCAATCTTGGTGTCATCTGAGAACTTACAAACATGCCTCCTATATCCTTATCCAAATCATTAATGTAAATGACAAAAAGAAGTGGGCCCAGCACTGATCCCTGAGCGCACCGCTAGTCACATGTCTTCAGTTTGAAAAACAACCCTCTACAACCACCCTCTGATTTCTGTCATCAAGCCAATTTTGTATCCAATTAGCTACCTCACCTTGGATCCTATGAGGTTTAACCTTATGCAACAACTTACCATGCGGGACCTTGTCAAAGGCCTTGCTAAAGCCCATGTAGACAACATCAACTGAACTGCCCTCATCTACCTTCTTGGTTATCCTTTTAAAAAGCTCAATCAAATTTGTGACACATGATTTTCCACTCACAAAGCCATGCTGACTGTCCCTAATCAAACCTTGCATCTCTAAATGCCTGTACATCTTCTCTCTCAAAAATACCTTTCAACACCTTACCCATCACAGATATGAAACTCACCAGCATGCAGTTCCCAGGCTTTTCTCCTGTAGCCCTTTTTAAACAAAGGCACAACATTTGCCACCCTCTAATCTTCAGGCACCTCACCTGTGCCCATCGATGATTCAAATATCTCTGCTAGGAGATCTGCAATTTTCTCCCTAGCCTCCCACAATGTCCTGGGATACACTTCATCAGGTCCTAGGGATTTATTTATCTTGATGCATCCAGCACCTCCTTCTCTGTAACACATACACTGCTCAAGAAAAAGGAGACATATGTCCCAAGTTCCCTATTTATGTCCCAAGTTCCCTAACATCCATGCTTTTCTCAACAGTAAATATTGATGAGAAATTTAGGATCTCATCTCATGTTGTGGATCTGCACATAGATGACCTTGTTGATCCTGAAGAAGCCCTACTCTCTCCCTTCTTACTCTTTTAGCATTTATGTATTTATAGAAGCTCTTTGGATTCTACTTTGCCCCACCTTCCAAAACAATCTTGTGTCCCCTTTTTGTCCTCCTGCTTTCTCTCTTAACTCTAGCCTAGCATCATCTATACTCTTCAAGGGATTCACTTGATCCCAGCAGCCTATATACATCATATGTCTCCTTCTTCTTCTTGACCAGGGCCTCAAAATCCCAGAGTCATCAAGAGTTCCCTACTTCTATCAGCCTTGCCCTTCATTCTAAGAGGAGTGTGCTTTCCCTGACTCCTGGTGAACATACTTTTGAAAGCCTCCCACTTATCAGACATCCCTTTGCTTTTCTACACTCTCTCCCAATTAATTTTTGAAAGTTTTACCTTTTGGTCCAGGTCTAGCATTCCCCACAGCTATTTTAAAACTAATAGAATTATTGTCACTGGTCCCAAAGTGATCCCTCACTAAAACTTCTGTCACCCGCCGTTCCTTATTTCCCAAGAGGGGGTCATGTTTTGCCCTCTTTCTAGTCAGGTCATCCACATACTGAATAAGAAATTCCTCCTGAATACATTCAACAAATTTTTCTCCATCCAACCCTCTAATACTATGGCTGTCGATGTTGGGAAAGTTAAAATCCTCTACCATTACCACCCTACATTTCTTTGAGCTATCTGCAATCGCCTTGCGTAGTTGCTTCTCAATTTCCCACTATTTGTCGGCCTGTTGTGCAACTCCATCAAAGTGATTTCCCCTTTCTTATTTCTCAGCTCTACCCATATAAACTCAATGACTGAACCGTCATATATATCCCTCTCAGTACTGCCATGATGTTTTCCCTAATCAAAAGTGTAACTCTCCCTCCTATCCTATCTCCTGTTCTATCTTTCCTATAGCATTTGTACTCTGGAACATTGAACTGCCAGTCCTGTCCCCCTCTTAGCCACATTTCAATAATTGCTATAATATCCCAGTCTCACCTACCTACCCATGTCCTGAGTTCATCTGCCTTGTCCATTAGACCTCTTGCATTGGAATAAATGGAGTTTAATCTGGGCTTCCCTTGCTCTCTACTCTGCTTTTACCTGATCTGTGTGGTACAAGGATTACTGACACTGCCTTTACTACCTAACTCTCTTTAACTTGCGTGCTGTCCTCAACCTTCTCTTTTGTCTCCCTACTGCTTTGGATCCCACCCTCCTATTAAACTAGTTTAAATCCTCCTGAGTGGCTTTAACAAATCTCCCCTTGCAGTCCATGAATAAATCATCCCTCTTGAACAGATCACTCCAGAAGAGATCCCAATGATCCAACAATCTAAATCCCTGCCCTTGTACCAACTCTCAAACCAGTCACTCATCTGCCTAATCCTCCTACTCCTACTCTCACTAGCACGTGGTACCGGTAGTACTCCAGAAATTACTACCTTCAATGTCCTGCACTTTAGCCTTCTGCCTAACTCTCTAAGTTCACACTTCAGGACCTCATCCCTTTTCCTACCCAAGTCATTGGTTTCGATATGTAAATTGACCTCTGACTGCTTACCTTCTTTCTTCCTTAAGAATGTCCTGCAATTAGTCAGAGATGTCCTTGACCTTGAGAAGAGCAGGCAGTTATCCCTGATGTCTTGGCTGATATTCATCCTCAACCAACATCACTAAAACAAATTATCTTGTCATGATCACATTGCTGTTTGTGGGATTTTGCTGTGTGCACATGGGTTCACTTCTGTTGAGGTCTAAAAACAGTGTCAGGGCTGTATCTTGGCATGGTGGCACAGTGGTTAGCACTGCTGCCTTACAGCGCCAGGGATCCATATTTAATTCTCATCTTGGGTCATTGACTGTGGAGAGTTTGCACCTTCTCCTGGTGTCAAATTGGGTTGCTTCCGGGGGCTCCAGTTTCCTTCCACAGTCCAAAGATATGCAGGTTAGGTTGATTAACTCTAGTATCAGGGGAATAGCAGGGGAAATGTATGGGGTTATGGGAATAGCACCTGGATGGGATTGTGGTCGGTGTAGACTCGATGGGCTGAATGGCCTCATTCTGCATTCTAAAGATTGAATGAAACCTAGGTAGAACCCCTTAAACATCCAAGTCCTGAGCCTGCAATAGAATTAGCTTTCATATCTGATTAAACGCTCTTTTTTATTTTTAATTACCCAAAGAGGAAATGAAAGGGTTGAGAATTAGGAAGTCATGGGGCAATTAGAACATAAGAGATTATTTTCATTTACATCAAATCATAACCATAGAAAAACATTGCTGAGCACTTCCTGGAGAAAATACACACCCAGCCAATTGTGATCAACAGAGGTGATCAAAAGATCAGTCAGGAAGGTAGTTTAAGGAAAGTTGTGAAAGAGGAGAGGTGGGCAGAGGTAAAACACCTCAAAAAGGAAATTGCAGCAAGTGGGATCGAACCAATTGAGGGTATCTCCCACAAATGTTGAAGAGTAGGGAATGAGCAAGGTCCTGATGGTTTTGCGGTTGAAAAAAACTGTGATCCTTGGAGATAGAAAATAAAATGTTAAATCAGGATAAACAATAACATGATAAAGTGAAAGATAAGGCAATAAAAAAAATCATCCTCCGCTTGAGTTTCGTTCCCTCTAAAATATAATTTTCTGTGTCTAAACAGTGATCCAATCTAGGATAGATTTTTTTTAAAAAAACGCTGCGCTGCGGTGAAATCTAATTACAACTGCTACATGACAAAGTGAGACCCAGAACAGTGTGAATGCTTCTCATTAAATAAGGAAGACAGATAGCTGAATTAATTATACAGAAACTCGGGGATTAGAAATTAGCGGGTTGGGGGGCATTCTTCATTTCTGCCAAACCAGGAATGATTCGCTTCAGATTAGATTCAAAAGATCTGAATTATTTGAAGAGTTACATCTGGAGCATCAATTCACAATTCTCCTTATTGATCCTGGTGAACTAAATTAATGCATGTTTACAACATTTCTTCAGGTTTGAACCATGCTACCTTACAGAAAAGCTTTCAGAAATTTACCTGCTTCCCAGAAGAACAAATGTATAAATGAATATTTGCAGCAGCAATAGAATATTACATAACATGATATGACTTAATTTATATAAGTTCTCCTCATAAATATCTTTGGCGCTTTGGTGAACAGAATTGGTCTGGAAGTTTGGAAATACTAATCCAAGGGAGAAGATAATAATCAGGATCGTCTTTATGAAGCAAAATGTACTTTTAAAGCTGAGAGGAAAAATAGGACGTGAAATTTGTTTTTGAAAACCATGGTTTTCGTGTTCAACAATCCATGGGAATTAGTCACTAGACTTTTAAACCGCCTGCCTTTACTGCCATCTTGTGGTGTGAGGAAAGAATGTTCTATCAGTGAGCGAGCAACCGTTTCATTCAACATTAAAACAGTTCCCCATCATGATTGCACAACCATGGCCTAGGTAAAATATAGTATTAATGGAGTGGCAAATGTAACATATCACACTGTTAAAAGTATGCAAGGTGCTTAAACTGTCTTTCAGTTCACCAGCTGTGATTTCCCTATTGTGTGGCCTGAAGGATACACCCAAAGCTGAAAGGTTCTTTGGGAATCCAGGCTTCATTCTAACAGATAACAAGGGGTTATTATGCGAGAGGACTGCCTACAATACAGTACTTAAATGTAATTGCAGGCACCAGAGGGCAATCGAAGAACCCTTTTTCAGTGCTTGCAGTAAAATTAAATGATTTTCCATTATCTGGGAACGGTGCTATCTGAAAGGCAGAGAAGTACCAGTTCAGAAAACTGCCATCTCGGAAGGGGAGGTTGGGAGGGTGTGATTCCGAGGACTTAAAGCAGTTATATATTCAAACGCGGAAGCATCACTCAAAAGGAGGCCAGCTACCTCGATACATTGTGTGCCTAATTTACCTGATGATGATGGCCAATGACCGAATTGCAATATTGATTACTACAAGAAAGGGAGTCCAAATTCAGGCCTTTTGTTTAAAATGATGAGAGGACAGAAATTCATCTTGGACACCATCCCTAAGTGGGTGGTAGTCATCTGCTGCCTGTTACAAGCCCCAGTTAATATTCAGTTCTGCTGAAGTCATTGGAACTGGTTTTCTGTTGAGGGCTATTAGATACAGCTGATTCAATCTTCTCAGTTTATGCTACTGCCCACAATGAATTTCTGCAGCATGACAGTAGCTCAAACAATGAAGGATGGGCTATTTAATGTTACACGTGCAACCAGTGAAGAAAAGATTAAATATCCACTCCTAGCTTCTCGCTTTTTATATAAAAGAATATACTGAAGATTCCTGCTCCTGAGACAGTCACATATGATATATTTTCTTTCATGTTTTCTATTTCAGTCAGTGTGAAGTTATAGAAGTGAAATAAAAATAGGAGCTCAAAAAATTGACTGCTCTGAAGAATGGGTACGAATATGATGATGTGCGATTTCCTTTAGCCCATTTAAAGTAATGCAGCAATGTATGAACATGGTGCTGTTTGTTAAAAGATTCTAGAGTGTAGCGTTGCACTACATGTGCTACTGGGTAACTGCATGTCTCAACAGGCAGACTTGGTTCATGTGGGGCTATCACCACTTAAAAGTAGGTGGCACTACTTGTAGTTAACAGCCGGGGTATAACAGCCATTCGAGCCAGTAGGACATCCCCATCCCATTGCAAGGTTCGGAAATTTGGCTGGGTGCCAAATTTATTGTGGACTCCAATAGGCATTGACAAAAATCATAGGTAGAAGAGAGCACTCACAATGTTAAAATGATGGTGCAGGCTTGTTGGGCCAAAGGGCCTGTTTCCTGTGCTGTGTTATTCTTTGTTCTTTTTGCACCGGGAGTGTGGTGTGACCGGCCGGTAAGATCGCATCCGATCTGAATCGCTGAAAGAGAAAGCGTTTTCAGGTTAGTACTGGAATTCATTGCAGGAAAGAGTCTGACCTCTAGGGGGTGTGAAAGTGATGCAACATGGCAGAGAGCAAGCTCATGCTCATGTAATGCTCAAGGTCCTGGTGCAGGAAGTGGACAAGAGGAGAGAGTCTGAGCTGTATATTATAAGCATTTATTCACAGATGATTAAACCTGAACCTCACAGAAACAGATACAAAATAAATTGTATAAAGATTGGCTCCAGTTCTGTCTTTCACCAACTGGTTTTCTGGAACAGAACACAGCCAAATGCTGAGAAAGGAATGGAATCAGAAAAAATATGGACTAAAGTGCCATCCTGATAACCTGGATGCAGTATCACAAGACATTTAATGATCTCACATGAATTGCCAAGATTAGCAGATTTATTTTCAAATGCCTAATCCTTCAGTTGAATGTATATTTATACACTGCTTAATTGACCATGTGCACTTCACTCATCTACTCACATTCTCTATCAAGAATGAATCAGATATTATATCATTACCTCACCTCTCCTTCATACACTTGAAGTTGCTGTAGGTTTCACATCATGTCATAGATTGCACACACTGCGAGCTAATCAAACATGACAGGCCCATGACACCTACAACAGCAGACTCACTGATCCCATCCCTTACAGCACCCTTGTGCATTTCTCCTTTCAGAAACCTAGGAACTGCCACCTGGCTAGACAAGTATATGGGATTATGAAGGCCAGGAGAAGCTGGGGATTGATGACTGAAGCACCACCACCACTCTATCTTAAAACTGCAGCCACCAGTTCAGATACCAATAACCGACAAGGGTGACAGAAGTGGGAGTTGCAAAAGGTGAAACATTGAATATATGTGGCCTGTACTCAGGACATGGGAAAAGGACACATAGATACAAGTCTCTGGAGTGTAAACTCACGCAACAGTTCCACTGCTGAGGGTAGTGGTGAGGTTATCTGTGGAGAAAAGACTGATAAACATGCACACAGAAATGCATGGTGCATTGACAGGCCTGCCAAAGTGCTTACTTTGCCAACGATGGACAAAAAAGAGTCCAGCTTGATGCAGGGTTTTGCACAGAAATTGGAGCCCATCCTTTCTAATCTGGAAGTGGTGGCCAACACCATGAAAATACCCAAACGTGGTACAGTCTCTGATGTCTCATTTTCCATTGTCACACAAGCTGAAACCACCCAATGCCTGAGTGCCGCAGTGAGATCTTAGATTGAGCTCATGAAATCTTAGCTTGTTGTCACGTAGGCTCAGACTGTGGTCATCATGGATATATTTGGTTGATTGAGGCTCTGCCCTGAGAAAATGTCAGTGGTTCCACTGAGTAAGAACCTGTTGACCGCTCTCAAAATGATTGTTCTGTTCTCACCACTGCCACTCCACTATTGCCCTTGCTCTGCCCTGTCAGTCAGCCAGCCCATACAGTTGCCACATGCTGAGCTGACGCAGTCAGACGTCGGACTGTAAGGAAACCATAAAAGTCTTCTGCAGTCTTCTTCATTGAAAGCCAGCAGTCTTCTCGAACCATTAGGTTCGCATTGTGATGGTCTGTCGCAAAGGAAAGATAAGGTGTGAGATTGTTGCACAATGGGGACTTGGAGTTGTGTTTGCTGGAACCAGAATAAAATCAGGTAATCACGGTCTACCAACCACAACATACATATGTCTGCTGCTATCTCTCTCCCTTCTCCTCCTCCTCTGTTTGAGCTGCTAACCTTATCCCTACTGGCATGAGGTTCGGATCGGGGGGATGCAGCAGGTTACCAGGGATTGGTATTAACAGTCTATTGAAGTACTGGAGAGAGCCTAGAAAGGGCATCTTATAGAAACGCATAAAATTATGAAGGAAACAGATAAGATAGAAACAAGGAAGTTGTTTCCACTGACAAGTGAAACTAAAACTAGGGTGCATGGCCTCAAAATAAGGAGGAGCAGATTTATGACTTGTAGATTTAAGGTTGTAAATCTGTGGAATTCACTAGGCTACTTCACTGAATGTTTTAAAGGCAAACATAGATAGATTTTTGAATAATAAAGGAATTAAAGGTTATGGTGAGCAGGCAGGTAAATGGGGCTGAGTCTATGAAAAGATCAGCCATAATTTTATTGAATGGCAGAGCTGACTCTAGAGGCCTCTTCCTGCTCCTAGCTCTTACATTTAAATTAGGGATGAGCAATAAACGCTGGCCAGTCACACTTGTGTTCTACGAATGAAAGATCATCTGTGATGGAAAGAATTTGTGGTTGGATGCTTAATAGGAGTTTAGAGTCAAACAGAATATCAAGGTGGCAAAGAATCTGATTGAGTCTATGGATATGGAGGAGCACGGAATTAATGTTGAGACTAAAAGATGTTTTCAGCCTTCCCAATGTTTTGTTTAAAAAATTAGAGCTTGCCTAAAATTTCTGAGTTGACAATGTTTGCAAGTTATATATAAATTCAAATAAGCACAGCACAATGTGCCATGCACATTTTCTCTGTTCTCTCATTCCTTCT
Organism: Sphyrna mokarran; assembly: GCA_024679065.1. Taxonomy (NCBI): domain Eukaryota; kingdom Metazoa; phylum Chordata; class Chondrichthyes; order Carcharhiniformes; family Carcharhinidae; genus Sphyrna; species Sphyrna mokarran. Next base: position 67,798,075 of record JAGIQG010000011.1, on the reverse strand, counting down.
TGGTCTTTACCCTCAAAAATGAGTCTCACAGATACAATACGAAAAGAGCGACAAAGGGCAGGACTCCATTAGGATTCTGGGTCTAAAGGATGTTTCTAATGTTGAAATGTTGACTTGTGCCTTTTATGCCTGTTACACTATTCGACAAAAACAGATAATTGAAATTACTTCTAATCTGCTGAGGTTACTCAGAGGGCATTTATAAAACAAACTGACCCAAATCATATGACCAAAGCTTCAAACCTTATCCCTATTTCTGAAATCATTGTGCCTATTTCTGCAGCCCTGGATTATCCCATGGTTAACAAACAAAATTAGTAATATTTAAGTAGAATTTAATGTCAGAGTACTGATGCATGTTACTTCCATAATGCACAGAAAAGGATAGAATGGTTCAAAATGGTTCTTTGGTTCTTTTTTTCCTCTCTGCAGAGAATGGACAGTCCTTGTCAAGACAAGATTACAAAATAAATCAAAATATCCCCATTTAGCAAGCAATGCACTTCGATCTCATAATGAATATGTGATCCTGCCTAGCCATAGAAAGTTATTTAGAATCATAGAATTCCTACAGTGCAGAAGAGGCCATTTAGACCATTCAATCTGCACTGACTCTCTGACAGATATCTTACACAGTTCCTCTCTCCCATCCTGTCCCCATAAGTCCATACACTTTCCGTGACCAGTCCATCTAACTTACACATCTTGGGACACTAAGGGACAATTTAGCAAGGCTGATCTACCTAGACTGCATATCTTTGGATTGTAGGAGACAACTGGATCACCTGGAGGAAACCCACACAGATACAGGGAGATTGCAGTTTTGTGCAGGGGCGTGTCTAACAAACTTGATCGAGTTTTTCGAGGAAGTGACAAAGATGATTGGAGATTAGACAATGGTTGTTGTCTACATGGACTTTAGTAAGGATTTAACAAGGTCTGTCATGGCAGACTGGTGCAAAAGGTGATGGCACATGGGATGAGAGATGAGCTGGCAAGTTGGATACGGAACAGGCTTGGTGATAGAAGACAGAGGGTAGCAGTGGAATGCTGTGACAAGTGGTGTTCTTCAGGGATCAGTGCTGGGTCTTTGCTGCTCACAATAAATATACATGATTTGGAGAAAAAATGTAACTGGTTTGATTAGTAAGTCTGCAGACAAGACAAAGATTGGTGCATTTGTGGATAGCAGTGAGGACCATCAGAGGATTCGGCAGGATACAGATTGGTTGGAGACTTGGGCAGAGAGATGTCAGATGGAGTTTAATCCAGGCAAATGTAAGATAATGCATTTTGGCAAGTTTAGTACAGTAAGAAATAAACAGTAAATGCAGAACCCTTAGGAGCATTGATAGGCAAAAGGATCTGGATGTACAAGTACACAGGTCAGTGAAAGTGGCAATGTAGGTGGAGAAGGTAGTCAAGAAGGCATATGCCATGCTTGCCTTCATCGGTCGGGGCATTGAGTTTAAAAATTGGCAAGTCATGTTGCAACTTTATAAGACCTTAGTTAGGCTGCACTTGGAATATAGTGTTCAATTCTGGTTGCCACACTACCAGAAGGATGTGGAGGTTTTGGAGAGGGTACAGAAAAGACTTAAAAGAATTTTGCCTGGCATGGAGGGCATTAGCTATGAGGAGAGGTTTGAAAAATTTGGTTTGTTCTCATTGGAACGACAGAAGTTGAAGGGCAGCTTGACAGAAGTCTACAAGATTATGAGGGGCATTGACAGAGTGAATAGTCAGAAGCTTTTTCACAGGGTTGAAGAATCAATTACTAGGGGCACAGGCTTGAGGTGCGAGCAGCAAGGTTTTAATGGAGATGTATGAGGCAAGTTTTTTACCCAGAGGATGATGGGTTCCTATAACGTGTTGCCAGGGGAGATAATGGAAGCAGATATGATAGTGAGTTTTAAGGAGCATCTTACAAATACATGAATAGGATGGGAACAGAGGGATATGGACCCCAGAAGAGTAGAGAGTTTTAGTCCATTTGGGCAGCATGGTCAATATAGGCTTGGAGAGGCGGAGGGCCTGTTCCTGTGCCATAATTTTCTTTGTTCTTTGTCCATATAGTCATCCAAGGCTGGAATTGAAGCTGGGTCCCTGGCTCTGTAAGACAGCAGTGCTAACCACTCTGCCACAGTTCATACTGGCTGAGCTCCATAAGCTGTGTAGTTGAACCTTTAAATGCCTTTCCATTCATCTATTTATTTTGGAACAATGGGAAAGGAATGGAAAAGAAAGTGATTCCTGCATTAAAAATGCTGGAATGAATCAGACAAAGAGCAAGATTTGAAAATATTGTTGGGGAACTGGCAGGAATGAATTACATTTGTTTACCCTCATCATATAACTTTTATTACCACCTAATTCTATTTGACAATTATGTCGCTAGATCACCAATCTAATTTACCACACTCCTTCCATTTTCACACATAGGGCATAAAATTGAATCATTGAGGACTGGTGGTGGCTGTTCAACGGTGAAATAGTATCCTTGCAGATTCTATCACATCTGCATGGTTGGCATCAAATTCCTTCTCAGTGAGGGCATTGATGTAGATGTTACATGCATAAAACCAGAAATATGGAGTTTAGATAGATTGTGACTTTCTTTGATGTCAGATTTTCAATGTTGTTGCTTTAGTTAACAGCCTCTTTAAACACGCACAGCTATATATATGTTCAGCAGCACAAAGGATTGCTCCCTGGCAGCACTATTTAAAGCAGTCATCAACTATTTGCAGGTTTGTTGTTGATTATTCTCAACTGACCCTGTTTTAATTGGATGTTTGGAGGAGTAGGTAACTGTTGGTAAAATCTGCTGGAAGGGATAGTACTTTTGGAGAAAGCATTGTTTGTAACTTCACTGAATCAGATCATTTTACTTGCCCCCTTTCATGGGCGTTCTATAGCAGACCCCATGGGCTGCAGTATGTGCAGCACAGAAGCAACAAAGAATAAAGCTGCACACAGAAAAAATGGAGGAGGAGAAGGCTTCCAGGAACACTTTTCCTCTCTTCTCCTAAACCAAAACTTTGCTTTAGTGGCTATATTTCACCAAGGAGACTGCCTCAGAGTTCTGTTATCCATTATGAACCAGACCTACACTCAGAACAGGATGAGGACAATATTGTCAGTAACCACGGCTCTTAACTTCTGTGTGACTAGGTCCTTGCAGCCTGGAACAGGTAGCTTAGCAAACATCTTACAGTTTGATAAAAATGGAGGCAATAACACCTCCTCCACAATCATCCTCAACACTGGTGCCCCACAAGGTTGTGTTCTCAGCCCCCTACTATACTCCTTATACACCTATGACTGTGTGGCCAAATTCCCCTCCAATTCGATTTTCAAGTTTGCTGATGACGCTACTGTAGTGAGCCAGATCTCAAACAAGATGAGACAGAGCACAAGAAAAAGGTAGAGAATCTGGTGAACTGGTGCGGCAACAATAATCTCTCCCTCAAAGTCAACAAAACAAAGGAGATTGTCATCGAATTCAGGAAACATAATGGAGAACATGCTCCTGTCTACATCTGCTAGCTTTCGTCCTTTGTAGCCTTCGTCAGGCGAATGAGATGTTCTGGTCTCCAAAAGGACACATATCAGCACAGACAGTTTACAGATTGCTGACTAGAATACGAATCCTTACACCTAACCTGCTATTCAAGTCTTAAAGTGGCTAACAATGTGAATGGGAGGAATATTGAGCACAAGTTAGAGGGATGTGTATTGTCTCCAGACAGCACAGTAAGTAAGTTTTTTTTGCTAACCCAGGCAAGTCATGGGGGTTACAGATAGTGTGACATGAAGCCAAGATCCCTGTTAAGACCGTCCTCACGTGTGCGGAACTTGGCTATCAGTCTCTGCTCAGCGACTCTGCGCTGTCGTGCGTCGTGAAGGCCCCCTTGAAGAACATTTACCCGAAGGTCAGAGGCCGAATACCCGTGACTGCTGAAATGTTCGCCCACAGGAAGGGAACTGTTGTGTCTGGTGATTGTTGAGCAATGTTCATTCCACTGTCGTAGTGTCTGCATAGTCTCCCCAATGTACCATGCTTCGGGACATCCTTTCTTGCAACATATTAGGTAGACAACGTTGGCCTTCCTGTGGGCGAACACTTCAGCAGTCACGGGCATTCGGCCTCCGACCTTCGGGTAAATGTTCTTCAAGGGAGCCTTCACGACGCACGACAGCGCAGAGTCGCTGAGCAGAGACTGATAGCCAAGTTCCGCACACATGAGGACGGTCTTAACAGGGATCTTGGCTTCATGTCACACTATCTGTAACCCCCATGACTTGCCTGGGTTAGCAAAAAAAACTCACTTACTGTGCTGTCTGGAGACAATACACATCCCTTTAACCTGTGCTCAATATTCCTCCCATCCACATTGTTAGCCACTTTAAGACTTGAATAGCAGGTTAGGTGTAAGGATTCACATTCTAATCAGCAATCTGTAAACTGTCTGTGCTGATATGTGTCCTTTTGGAGACCAGAACACCTCATTCGCCTGACGAAGGCTACAAAGGCCAAAAGCTAGCAGATTTACTATCAAATAAATCGGTTGGATTTAAAATTGATGTTGCCACACTCTTACTGAGTTTACCCCAGTCCAACGCCAGCATCTCTACATCTTGTCTACATCAACAGGGATGAAGTAGGAAGGGTTGAAAACTTCAAGTTTTTAGGTGTCCACATCACCAACAACTGTCCAGTTCCCCCCATCCCAACACAATAGTTAAGAAAGCCCACCAATGCCTCTACTTTCTCAGAAGACTAAAGAAATTTGACATATCAGCTGCAAATCTCATAAACATTTATAGATGAAGCATAGAAAGCATTCTTTCTGGTTGTATCACAGCTTGGCATGGCTCCTGCTCTGCTCAGGACCGGAAGGAACTGCAAAAGGTCATGAATGTAGCCCAATCCATCGCGCAAACTAGCCTTCCGTCCATTGACTTTGTCCACACTTCCCACTGCCTTGGCAAAGCAGCCAGCATAATTAAAGACTCCACACATCCTGGACATTGTCTCTTCCACCTTCTTCCTTCAGGAAAAAGATGCAAAACTTCGAGGTCATGTACAAACTGACTCAAAAACAGCTACTTCCTTGAAGCTGTCAGATTTTTGAATGGACCTACTTTGTATTAAGTTGATCTTTCTGTACAGCATAACTATGACTGTAACTCTACATTCTGCACTCTCGCATTTCTTTCTCTATGAACGGTATATTTTGTCTGTATAGCAAGCAAGAAGCGATAATTTTCACTGTATGTTAATACATGTGACAATAATGAATCAAATTAAATCAATCAAAATCAGAGCAGAGAAAATAGCAAAAAAGAATTAGAATAAAAAGGAGAAAAGAACAGTTCCAACAACTTGCAAAGGAGGGGAGATTCATGAGTAATTTTAAAACAATTTCACAAACAGAGGTAGTGACAGAAAATGCAAATACCTGTAAAATATTTATTTGTAACCAATAGAAGAAAATAAAAAGTATTGCCCATATGTTTTGCTACCATCAGACTAAGCTTTTTTTCAATGGACCTGCTTAAATTATTTTTATTGAAGCTCAGACAATTCTGCATGATTTCTTATTCCTTACTCTCACCACTCCTTTGATAACAATTTCCCAGAGCTGTAACTGATATAGATAAGAAATATACCAGTACATGTAATTAAATGGGCCAACTATGAGAAATCCCAAAACATTGCCATAGGGTGTCATATTAGCACAGTAATTAGCACTGATGCCCCAAGTGCCAGGAATCCAGTTCAATTCCAACCTTGGGTGACTCTCTGTGTGGAATTTTCATGTTCTCCCTCTATTTACATGGGCTTCCTCCGGGTGCTCTGATTTCCTCCCACAGTCCAAAAATGTGCGGATGAGGTTGATTGGCCATGCTCAATTGCCTCATAGCATCAAGGGAATTATCAGGGTAAATTTGGGGGAGTATGGAATAGGACCTGGTGGGATTGTTGTCAGTGCAGACTCAATGGGCCAAATGGCCTCCTTCTGTACTGCAAGGATTCTATGATTGGCAACTGGTAAAATTGTCAGCATGGTGTGGTTCCTGTGGTAAAGCTTTAATATTTCAAATATAATGAAAGTAAAGCATTGGGAAAAATATATAGCTCGTGATCTATGAGATATTTGCAATCATAACATTTGCGACCATGGGAAACAGCATGATCTGATAGAATCTACAAAATATTTACTGCGAAGAACAGGGTGGATAAGGATAAACTGTTTCTATTAGTTGAAGACTCTAGAATCAGGGCTATAATCTAAACATTAGGGCCAAGTCGTTCAGGAGAGATATTAGAAAATACTTCTCCACGCAGAAAGTGGTGGATGTTTGGAACTCCTTTCCTCAAATGCTGGTGGATGCTGATACAATTGTTAGGTTTAAGTCTATTTTTTATTGAACTGGGGATCAAGGGATATAGACCTCAGACAAGTACGTGGAGTTACGGCATAGATTAGCCATGATCTTATTGCATGGCAGAGCAGGCTTAAGGGGCTAAATGGCCTACTCCTGCTCTTATGTTTCTATGTTCCCAAACAAACGTGAATGGGTGTGGCTGTGACCACCTTTTACTTTTTGGTAGTGTCAAAAATAGAGTCTCATTGGTATTTCAACAATGAACAGAAGGATGTGGGAAATTCAGAGATAAAAAAGCCTCTATAATCCTTCCTATTCTGTTCTCAATCAACATTTCTCCTTTCTCCAGTGATGCCACTGTTTAGACAGGGAAACTCAAGTTTGATTGCTATGCTTATAATTACTGTTGCAACAGATGCAAATAGAATTTGCATGCATACGCCAAGAGGGATTCATGCCTATTGTAATTAGTTCTGTGAATATTTGCAGGGCAGGATATTTTTTGATATGTGTGCGTGCTTCTGTTTTAAATTCATGAGAATTAAAGTTTATCCACTTCCCAGTTCTCAAGATAAAACACCTGCCCTGGATTTCACATAAAATTTGTGACTTGCGTTGGAAACTTTGGCAATGCAGTCACTTCACAATGTCTACCACTGAAGTAACCTTATATCCTCTATACGTGTTATAAATGTAGGCAGATATTTTTAACATGGGCTAAACATGGCATATTGGAAGCAAGCAAGCAACTACAGGCAAGTAGGATTAATAAATACACCTGCACTGCTCACTCATAAGCATGTAGGCAGTGTTCTCCAACCTTCCCTTAAAAGTCCAAATATTTTGTTTTTGTTTTTTTAATTTTGTTGAGTTACTTTTGCATTAAGAAGAATATTGTGGGTCTAACTTTGAAGAGTATGCACGATAGAAGGAGTTACCCACACATTTACTTGGGAGAAATTCTCATTCCAACTTTAGATGATGTAATGGGAATGTGCAGAATTACTCAAAACTACACTACCCAGAAAAGCCCCAGGCTTGATAAGTGATTTGTGTTGCATTACTTTCATTTCAACTGGAAAGCTGCTGAAATTCACCATCATATTCCAAGACCAAGAGGGGGGAGTGTTCCTATTCATTGTAGCTTGTAGCAACCCTTCCTGGAAGTCCCCAAATGCTGTTATCAAATTTTGATAGTGAAGGTCCTAAGGGCGAATTCACGTGCTCTGATTCAATGCTGAGGCTAACCATAAGCAGATTACTGTCATACCTGCCAAATCACCACAATGTCTACAACACATTGTGTAAGAAGTGATGGTGACAGAAGCCCTTTGATTAATAAAATAGTAGCCTATTTTTATGTTCATACACACTTGTGTAGATAGTGGCAGAAGGGCTAGAATTTTTAATCTTATTTCTGTAGTCAGCTCATTATTAACGTTTTGTAATTTGTATCTTTTTAACAATTGCCAAAGACCTGGGCAGATTTATTTGCTGAACCTAATACGGATGCTCTGCTTATTTATAGAATACTTGGAATTCAGATTTCATCCCCAGATCTTTAGATTTTTCTCTTTTTGTAAAATCCTACGTTGAAAACCAATTACCAAATAAATCTTGATATTAAGGCCTGTGCAGTCTGAATAGATTTTTAAATTCAATCTTGATATGTCACAGTCCAAAATTCACATTTGGGCTATTTAAACGAGAGCAATGAATCTTAACATTCTTTAAAAGGAACCAGATAATTATTTGAAAAAAAAGAACATTAAAGTATGCCAGTTTAGAGCTCCAGCTAAAAGGCTAACACTGACACATTCATCACAAGTTGAATGAACATAGGAAACTGGAGATGGCCATTTAGCCTGTTCTACTACGTGGTGAGATCGTGGCTGATCTGTGACCTAACTCCAGATGCCCTCTCTTGCCCCCTTTCCCTTGGTTTTTCTTGATAAAAATCTATCAATCTCATTTTTAAAATTAATAATTAAATCCACATCAATTGCTGGTAGCAGAAGAGAATTCCAGTTTCTATTATCTTTTGTGGGTAAAAGTGTTCTGTAATTTGCCTTGAAAGGAAGAAATAGAAATAAGAAATAGAAGCAGATGAAGGTGATATGGCCTCTTCAGTTTTCTGCATCATTCAGTGTAACTGTGTCAGATCTTCTCCCCCAAATGCAATTTCTGACTTGATTCTTTACCTTGCTATTCCTGTAAAGACCAAAGATATATCCATCTCATTTAGACTTAAGAAAAGTTAATGATGGCGTATCCACAACCCCCTGGAATAGCCAATTCCAAAGACATTTCTCCTCACCTCAGTTTTAAGTGATAATTCCTTGTCTGCTAATGTACCGTCGTGTTCTGGATTCCACAATCTCTCATTCTAGCCTGTCAACTTCTCTTCAGAACGCCTTTCTACTTGCCACTTGTAGTTCCTGCAATAATATCTGTGCTCCTTGTGTAATAATCGCCAAATTCTCTCTGAACATTTTCAGACTATTGGGTGAATTTTATGCAGGGCACGGATTGTCCCCCTCCCTGACCAAAAGAGTCAGTACCATAGCAAACAGAAACTTGGCTGTCCCACAACCATAGCATGCTCAAACAGCCTTAATTGTTTGAGAGTGGGACTACCTCCCCCCCATCTTGGGCAAATGTCTTCCCAAGTGAGGTGCCAGCCAATCTGATTGTCCAGCCACTTTGTTGTTCCAGCAGCAGTAGAGTAGCAGCCATTACTGAAACTACAAGCTGTCCATGAAGAAGCATCATTGATGAAAGGCTTCATGGGGGTTTTGAACAGGTTTGCCCAGTGAGGAAAGTTAGGGAGGGTTATGGGGACAGCAAGTTTAGAGGCAGGGGGAGATATAAGGGAGAGGAAGGTATGATCGTGGGAGGAATACCTCTGATGGGAACAGGAAATGCCCTCAAAATGCCATTCCTGTCTGCCCAGAAGCCCTTTTCTGTCTGCCCGGCAGCCCATACAGTGAAAGCTGCTGGGCTGCTCACCTTGCTTTTGCCTTCCCTTGCTGCACGTATTAGCGCAGCAAAGCTGGAAACAAGCCCTTACTTGGCCATTAATTAGCTTTGTTTAAAATCAATTGATTTGATACAACTTTGTTTCTGGGGTTGCATGCAGTAGCCCTCCCCACCACACCCTGCTCTGTAAAATTCAGTCCCACGTATGATTTAACTGGAGCTTTGTATTGCTTCTCCCAGTTCAACACCATTTTGGACTTCTGCAAACATTTGTGATACCTCCAATTGTGGCACCATTGAGACCAATTTCTCATCCATCGATTACATCAATAATTCTAGTAATTCCCAAGTTTGGAAGTGGCTCGCTTTTGATATATCTAAATGTGGTACCTGAAATGTGTAATACCCAGATTATAGCAAGTAACACCTTGATTTGGAGCAGCTTGGCTCCAGTGCATTTCAAATTGTTTTCTGAATATGTTTACATTCTAACCAAAATCTAAATACTTACTTTGATATATTTTAATGACTTGGGCATGGGTACATAGGCCTTCATTTCAAAGTCTGCAGATGAAAAAATGTTGCAAACAATGAGGAGGACTCAAGAGTTGATGCATTTTGGTAGAAAGATTAAGGAAAGGTAATATGGTCCAATTTTTTTTTAAGAAGCTGCAGAAAGAGAGCTCTCAGGCTGTATGTACACAATGTTTGATGGTAACAGGACAAATTGAGAGTCAGTTAAAAGATTTGGGATCTGTGGTCTTCTTAGTAGAGGAGTACAGAGTGCAAAAGCAAGGCAGTTTTGTAAAGCACTGATTATGTTCAACTTTGGACACCACACTTCAGGAAGGACATCAAGGTCTTAAAGATGACACAATACAGAATTATTAGAAGGGTGCCTGGAGAGGCTTCAATTGTTGAAAAGGACTGAAGAAGCTGTTCATTTTCATTAAAGCAGAAAGGGATCAGAGGAGACTTATCAGAAATATCAATATCATAAACTGTTTTGACAGAGTTAATAAGGAGAAATTGTTTCTCATGGTCAAAGAATCAGCAACCCTGAAACCTCAAATTTAAGGTGATTGACAAAAAAAAATCACCTGAGGCATCTGAGACAATTGTTTTACACATTGGGCTGTAGTGATCTGAAACACTTGAAGAAAAAAAGTTATAAGGTTGTGGGAAAAGACCAGGAACTGGAACTAATTGGATATCTCCACTACAGAGCCAGCACAGGCTACCCAAGAGCTGCTGGATTCCTACTGTGATGTATCTTCAATTATTCTTAATAATGTCAACATTTTATGTTACTATTTAAATTGTATTGGGTTTCAGAACCAGTCAAGTGTCACAGTTCTGCATGTTGGAATTTTTTCTCTCTTCCCTAAATGAAACTTCATATAGTTGAATTATTAACAGAATTATAGGAATTTATAGAAGTGTATTTAGTTAGTAGTGTGGTGAAGAATTGCAACACAGGCAACAAGGGCAACAGGAGGGAAGTTTGGCTGGCTGTGTAAGACATGGCAGAGGTACATCTGTGACTGGGGTGATGAAATTAGGCTGCCCATAAGTGAGTGAGTTAAAGAGGTGAAGTGAGGAGAGTAAATCCAGAGAAGTAAATGCAGGGACAAATGAGATCAAAGGTGAAGTCACAAAGAATGAGAAGTCAGACTGAGGGAGGAAAACATTAAGGATAAACTTGGCATGGGTTTTGGGTGGACAGTAGAGAATGAGGAATTTTAAGGAGAAGTGAGAAGAACACAACAAAGTGAGGCTATCGAAGAAGCGGAAGGCATGATCGGATTTGGAGAATCACTGGGCGAGAGTTGGTGATAAGGATCACACCCAATAGTTGATGGAAGATACAACTCATGTTCCAAATCTATTGTTAGTCACAAATAAATTAAGCCTCTAGTGGGATGTAACACTCAAAAATGCTCTGACAGATTGTACATACTGATTGCTCTCAGCTCACTTTTGTGAAATTGTGTTTCCAGATTAAACAGGATTAATAGTAGTAGAATCTCTATAGTGCAGAAGGAAGCCATTCAGCCCATCGGTTCTGCACCGACCACAATTCCATCCAGGCTTTATTTCTATAACGCTGCATATTTATCCTGCTAATTCCCTAACATTAGGGTCAATTTAGCATGGCCAATCAACTTAATCCAGACACCTTTGGATTGTGGGAGAAAATCCATGCAGACACTAGGAGAATATGCAAATTCCACATTGACAATGACTCAAGGCTGGAATTGAACCACACTCCCTGGCACTGTGAGGCTGCAGTGCTAATCACTGTGCCACCATTCCATCTTATACTGATGTTATTTGTGTATCAAAATGTGGTGCGCTTTTGGCCAAGAGCCATTTCAGCCTGACCGTAATTGTCAGAAGATTGTAGAAAATAACTGAGACTGATCATTGTGTCTGTTTCAGACGCTGTGTATCTTATATCCTGTGAAAACAAAGAAAGACTTCAATATTTCTCTTCTCGTTGTGTTTCTGGTTTGGGATATCAGTCCAGGTTTCGCTTGCACAAACATGCAATGGGCAATCTTGACGGTCAGGTATCTTTCCCCTGTCCTGGCATGGTAATGTACGAAGAAAAGAAACACATTTCCAATGAATATATTGAACAAAAAGGTATCAACATCAAACATTACATTTACTTTTCACTTTCCATTTCATTTTGAAAGGGATGCAATTTCCTGTCATTTGGAATAACATTTTTAAAAAATGAAGCATGAATTCTCTGTGACTTTGGAAGTGGCCTCTCTAATGCTCCTTGAAAGTAACAGGTGCTTGTCTGGCACCAGTGGGAAGCAAGCATGGATCACATGGTGTTGATCTCAGTTTCCACAGCAACAACAAGACATGGGTTGGTTTCCACCAGTGCTGGAGTGAAAGCTGAGGTGGCAGGCATTAGATGCTGCAATCTGGTCTGATGTGCGAGCTGCAGATGGTGTAATAATGGTTCTCTTACTTTACACTTGAGTGGTTGGGTCTGTTAGTGCAGTAATGAAATTGGTCACCACTTCCATGTTGGAAAGGTTTCAAGATCTCACCCTCTGCTGAGTATACCTCCATGATTCTTGACAGTGGCAGATCTACCATATAACTGGCATCTTGAGTCCAACCTCATCAATGTTCCCAGAAATGCCACTCCATGGAAATCCTCATCTAGGTTCCCTCATCTGGAACTTCACCCTTCGATGGTCCAGCAGATGTGTTATCCTTGCTCCAAGCCTAGCTATAGCCCACTCATGCCCGATGATTCATAGAACATAGAACATAGAACATAGAACAATACAGCACAAACAGACCCTTCGGCCCACGAGTTGCACCGATCACATCCAGCAATCCACAGACCTATCTATAACCCCCTATCCTATTCTTTTCCATATACTCATCCAGAAGTCTCTTAAAATACCCCAGTGAGTTTGCCTCAACAACCTCCGACAGCAGTCGGTTCCATTCACTCACCACCCTCTGAGTGAAAAACCTACCCTGACATCTCCTTTGTATTTGCTTCCCTGCACCTTAAATCTGTGTCCTCTCGTAGTGACCATTTCCGCTCGGGGAAATAGTCTCTGAGAGTCCACCCTATCTAATCCTCTCAACATTTTATAAACCTCTATCAGGTCACCTCTCAACCTACGTCTCTCCAGTGAGAAGAGTCCCAGTTCCCTCAGCCTATCTTCATAAGGCCTGCCTCCCAATCCAGGCAGCATCCTTGTAAATCTCCTCTGAACCCTCTCAATAGCATCTACATCCTTCTTATAATGAGGCGACCAGAACTGCGCACAATACTCCAACTGGGGTCTGACAAGAGTCTTATAGAGCTGCATCATTACCTCCTGACTCCTAAACTCTATTCCTCGATTAATGAAGGCCAGTACACCGTACGCCTTCTTGACCACTTCCTCCACCTGTGAGGCCGATTTAAGAGTCCTATGGACCCGGACCCCGAGATCCTTCTGCTCTACAACACAGCTAAGACTCCTACCCCTTATATTGTACTCCTTCATCCCATTATTCCTGCCAAAATGGACCACTACACATTTATCTGCGTTGAAGTTCATCTGCCACTTCTCCGCCCAGTCTTGCATCCTGTCTATGTCCCGCTGCAACTTTTGGCATCCCTCCAGACCATCCACAACACCACCGATCTTTGTATCATCGGCGAACTTGCTAACCCATCCCTCCACTTCCTCATCCAGGTCACTTATGAAAATGACAAACAGCAGGGGTCCCAGAACAGATCCCTGGGGCACTCCACTGGTTACCGACCTCCATGCAGAACAAGACCCATCCACAACCACTCTCTGCCTTCTGCCGGCAAGCCTGTTCTGGATCCACGAGGCCAAAGCCCCTTGGATCCCATGCCCTTTCACCTTCTCCAGAAGCCTTGCATGTGGGACCTTATCAAATGCCTTACTAAAGTCCATGAAGACTACATCCACCGCCCTTCCTTCGTCAATGTGTTCAGTCACATTTTCGAAGAACTCAACTAGGCTCGTAAGGCATGATCTGCCCTTGACAAAACCATGCTAACTATTTCCAATCAGTCCAAACTTCTCCAAATGTTCATACATCTTATCCCTCAGAAGCCTCTCCATCAGCTTACCAACCACTGAAGTCAAACTCACCGGTCGGTAATTTCCTGGACTATCCCTGTTCCCTTTCTTAAAGATAGGAACCATATTCGCAATCCTCCAATCCTCCGGAACCTCTCCCATTTCCATGGACGATGCAAAGATCATCGCCAGGGGCTCTGCAACCACTTCCCTCACCTCCCACAATAACCTGAGGTACATCCCAGGTTCGCCACATGCAGATCTCAACTCTACAGCAGTAGTATCTGAGCTGGTGGTTCTAACTTTCTAATGAAGTGACTAATCTTCTTCATCAGTGCCATGGTATTGTCCTTCCCCTTCCTCCTGTGCCTGTTGTGGATGAGCAAGTAGAAGTTCTTGGGTGTTTGAAAGCATCAGATCAGAAGCAGGAGGTTGGTGTGGGGGTGAAGTGTGAAGTAAGAGAACTATGGTTACACCATTTGCAATTTGCATGTAAGGCCAGATTGCAGCATGAGAATGAGATGGAAGCTGAGAAGGGACATAAGGTAGTAACATACCGTCAATCTGAATGTTTTCATGCTGTCAGATGCTATGGCTTTACTGCAGTCAAGGAATATTTCCTAAATCAAGTTGGCAGGCTGTTACTAATGGAGTGGAACAGAATCAGTGTTGGGATGTCAGCTATTTACAAACTTTACTAATGACTTAGACAAAGTGACAGAGATTGATGTCTCAAAGTTTGGTAGTGACATAAAGCTAGGTGAAAATGCAGGAAGGTTGCAAAGATATAGACAGATTATGTGAATGGGCAACAAGATGGCAGATGGAGTATAATGTGGGGAAATCTGAGGTTATTTACATTTCTATCCTTTTACATTTAAAAGGTTAGAAAATCACATATTTCTTCAAAGGCATGATAACCAGTTAATATTGATCTGACGAAGGATCATTCAAACTTGAAATGTTAGCTCTATTCTCTCTCCACAAATGCTGTCCCCACCTGCTGAGATTGTCCAGCATTTTCTGTTTATGTTTCAGATTCCAGTATCTGCAGTGTTTTGCTTTTATTTGTCAATGTTGATGTTTAGAGAGATTTGTGTGAGCACAGAAAGGAACACAGGGAAGAACACAGGAATTTAGCATGTTAGCCTTTATTTCAAGGCAATTGGAATACAAGAATAGTGACACCTTGCTGCACTTGTGCAGGACATTGGTAGAACACACCTGGAACACTATGTATGGTTTTCATCTTTATAATTTAACAATAATATACTGCATTGGAGGCTGTAGAGGGAAAGATAACTAAATTGGTCTCCAGGATGACTGGATTATCCTATAATAACATCCATCTTAACTCTGTTTCTCTCTCCACAGAAGCTGCCAAATCTGCTGAATACTTCCAAAATCTTTTATTTTTATACCTTGCATTGACATTCTTGGCCATTTGTTCTTTTGAAGGGTGTCCTTGAGAGCCTCCTATCCTCTCCCCTACAAACATGGTGCCTCTCGTCCCATCATCCTCCATGTATAAGGCCTTCAGTGTCACATTCATCATCCATGGAGCCTGCTTTCTGCCCTGGTCTTTCATTCGACTGGTCTCCAATTCCAGCAATAACAGAAAGCAGCAGCCTCCTTACATTCAAAGTTTTTCCCTTTCAAGAGGGGCAGGTTGCCTTTAAGAATTGCCACTCTTGTCTTTTTTACTTACCCTAGTGAGGAAGCTCACATCTCACATACAATCTTTTGTCTTGGGCCTGGTGAGAAATGTGCCGAGCTCCAGGCTCCTGTGATTTTCCAATGTAGAACAGTAACGCTGAGGAACATGAAGCTCCATTTTTATGATGCTAATCACCATAAAGCAGCTCCTTCAACAGTCCCAGCCACTTTGAAAAGCCAAACAGAGGCTAAATGTATAAGGTAATTGGGATTAGGGTGCTTCTCAAGAGGGGAATGTTGAATGGTCAGGGAGGGTGTAAGAATGGTCAAGAGATTAGGATGAATTAGGTAGTCAGCCACGATATTAGGGTGATAGTTGTGGGTGGGGGGTATTTGACAGTTGGGAGGGTAGTCAGTGATGTAGTTGGAGTGGTGTAAGGGTAGTCAAGTGTTAGGAGTAGTTGAGGGTCAGAGGCAAGACAGGGATAGTGATAGGGTAGAAAGTGGTCATTGATGCTGGGGTATAGTCAGAAGAATGGGATGTAGTTGGGGAAGTGAGAGGTAATCAGGAGGTGAGAGGAAATTGAAGGGGTCAGCAAAGTAGTCAAGGAAGTCCAGGATGTAGCTGAGGGTCTGAGGAGCAGTCAGGGGAGTTGGAGTTTGTTGGGGAGGTGGAAAGGGATTTGGCATTGGTTGGAGGATAATCCTGGAGTTATTGTGAAGGACAGGCAGGGTGTGGGAAGGGTGCCGGTAGTTATAGAGTCAGGGGGATGATCGGGAGTCAGGAGGGTATTTGAAAGGTAAGAGGGTAGTTGTGTGGGTGAGCAGGTTTTTGGGGATTTTAGAGGGTACCATGGCAATGGAGGGTTAATCAGAGGGTTGTGAGTTTGCCAATGAGTAAAGAGCAGTTTGGGGACGTCATTGGGAAGGTGATGGATAGTCAAGAGGTCAAAAGAGCAATCAGTTGGTTAGTTGCGAGATCCTCCAGTAGGAGCAGTTATCAGGGAGTTGTAAAGTTAGTCGGGTAGAGATGGGGAGGAGGCGGGAGGGTGCAGGGGAAGTGGGGTGGGGAGATGTGGATCAAAAGCGTAAGGACGTAATCAGGGAAGGAGTTTGAAGTAGTCGGGGGCTCTGCAATCAGGTTAGTGTCATGGTTACCCAGGAGTAGAAGGGTTTAATCCTTCTAACCTTTCTCAGGCAACTCAGTGGCATAGTAGTTAGCATTGCTACCTCACAGCTCCAGGGACCTGGGTTCAATTCCCAATTTGGGTCACTGAATGTGCGGAGTTTGCATGTTCTCCCAGTGTCTACGTGGATTTCCACCAGTCACTCTGGTTCCCTCCCAAAGTCTGAAAGACGTGCTAATTGGGTGGATTGACCATGCTAAATTCTTCCTCAGTATACCCGAATAGGCACCGGAATGTGGCAACT
The DNA here is from genome assembly GCA_024679065.1 of Sphyrna mokarran. Taxonomy (NCBI): domain Eukaryota; kingdom Metazoa; phylum Chordata; class Chondrichthyes; order Carcharhiniformes; family Carcharhinidae; genus Sphyrna; species Sphyrna mokarran. The sequence continues at coordinate 67,781,030 of JAGIQG010000011.1, read as the reverse complement.
AGAGGGTTTTCACAGTAACTTCATTATAGTGTTAATGTAAGCCTACTGGAGATGAATAAAATAAATATTCTGTTCAGAGATCCATCAGAGGTCTCTGGTTTAAACCAGAATATTAGATGATTGTCAGTGCAGAGGTGATGCCTATCAGAAGAATAAACTTCTCAGGTAATTCCCAAGTAGTCCTTGTGGTGGGGATTTCTAAATGTTGAGCGAAGGGGCATGCTCCAGAACTTCTTATGGGTATCTCCTAGGTATGAACCCTACTACCTCTGGGCATCCTTGGAAGTTCTGAGCCTGAGCATTTTTCTGCTTGGAACACACAGACACAAACTTTTCCATAGTACTGCATTACACGAGCTGAAATTTTATTGCCCCGCCTGCCACAGGAATTGGAGAGGGTGAGACAATGGGAATATTTATTGACCTTGGACAGGATCTTACAGTTTCAGGACAAATTAGGCTATTAAATTTGGTGGGGCGGCATGGTAGCACAGTGGTTAGCACTGTTCCTTCCCAGCTCCAGGGACTTGGGTTCGATTCCCAACTTGGGTCACAGTCTGTGTGGAGTTTGCACATTCTCCACATGTCTGCGTGGGTTTCCTCGGGGCTCTCCAGTTTTCTTCGACAGTCCAAAGACATGCAGTTTAGTTCAAGTGGCCATGCTAAAATTGCCCCTTAGTGCCTTGAGATGCATAGGGTAGAGGGATTAGCGGGTAAATATGTAGAGGTGTGGGTATAGGGCCTGGGTGGGATTATGGTTGATGCAAACTCAATGGACCCAATGGTCTCTTTCTGCACTATAGGGTTTCTATGATTCTATGATATATGTCAATGATAATGAAGCTTAGGTTTATTTGTTAGTGTCACAAGTAGGCTTACATTAACATGAAGTTACTGTGAAAATCCCCAATTGGCGACACTCCTGCGCTGTTTGGGCATACAAGGGAGAATTTAGCATGGCCAATGCACCTAACCATCAAGTCTTTCAGACTGTGGGAGGAAACTAGAGCATCCAGAGGAAACTCAAGCAGACATGGATTTTTAGATAAGTTTTAGCTTAAGTTAAGATAAGATAAATTTTAGATAAGTGTAGGAAGAATAGGGTAGTTGTAATGGGAGATTTCAATTTCCCTGGGGTAGATTGGAAGGTGCCGAGAGCGGAAGGTGCGGACAGGGAGGAATTTGTACAGTGTGTTTTAGAAGGGTCCTTGGAGCAGTATGTGGATAGCCCGACTAGAGAGGGGGCTATACTGGATCTGGTTCTGGGGAATGAGCCAGGGCAGGTGGTTGACGTTGTAGTAGGAGAACATGTGTCTAATAGTGACCACAACTCTGTCTGCTTTAGGGTATTAATGAAAAAAGATGAAGCCTGCCCTAAGGGGAGGGTGTTAAACTGGGGGAGGGCTAGATATAGCCAGATTAGGCAGGATCTTAAGGATACCGACTGGGATAAGCTGTTCGAGGGTAGGTCGACGCTGCACATGTGGGAATCTTTCAAGGGAAAACTAAAATTTTTGCAGGATAGACACGTGCCGGTAAGGAGAAAGGATGGGAAGGGTAGGATTAGAGAACCGTGGGTTACTAGGGATGTTGAGGACTTGGTCAGGAAGAAGCGGGAGGTGTACGTTAGATCCAGGCAATTGGGGACAGAGGCAGCTCTGGAGAGTGTAGACGGGATCTTAAAAGGGGTGTCAGAAAGGCAAAAAGGGGCCACGAAATGGCTTTGGCAGGTAGGATTAAGGAAAATCCTAAGGCATTTTACTCCTATGTAAGGAGCAAAAGGATGGTTAGAGGGAAGATTGGACCTCTCAGGGACAGAGGAGGGGATCTATGCTTAGAGCCTGAGGGGATGGGGGAGATCCTGAATGAATGCTTTGCGTCAGTATTCACGCGGGAGAGGGGCCTGATGTCTGATGCTGGCTTTGAGGATTTTGAGGACCCGTTAAAGGAAATAATCATTACGAGGGACGAAGTGTTGGGGCTTTTAGGTAGCATAAAGACTTATAAAGCTCCGGGGCCTGATGGTATTTATCCCAGGCTGCTAAGGGAGGTGAGAGATGACGTTGCTGGGCCTCTGACGCAAATCTTTATCTCTTCTTTGGACACAGGTGAGGTCCCAGAGGACTGGAGGATTGCAAATGTAGTACCGTTGTTTAAAAAGGGTCAAAGGGATAACCCAGGGAACTATAGGCCGGTGAGCTTGACTTCAGTTATAGGTAAGCTAATGGAGACGATCCTCAGGGACAGGATGTATGAGCATCTAGAGTGCTGCGATCTGATCAGGGATACGCAGCATGGCTTCGTTAAGGGGAGGTCGTGCCTTACGAATCTAGTGGAATTTTTTGAAGAGGTGACAAAAACGGTGATGAAGGACAAGCCGTTGATGTCGTCTACATGGATTTCAGTAAGGCGTTTGACAAGGTTCCCCATGGTAGGCTGATAAAAAAGGTGAAGGCGCATGGGATACAGGGCCAGGTATGTAGATGGGTTGAGAACTGGCTTGGGAGGAGGAGACAGCGGGTAGTAGTGGAAGGCTCTTTTTCCAACTGGAGGTCAGTCACTAGTGGTGTGCCACAGGGCTCAGTACTAGGACCTCTTCTATTTGTGATTTATATAAATGACTTGGAAGAGGGGGTAGGTGGTGTGATCAGCAAATTTGCTGATGACACTAAGATACTTGGATTGGCGGGGACTGAGGAGCAGTGCCAGGCAATACAACAGGACATAGATAGGCTGGTAGATTGGGCAGATAGATGGCAAATGGAATTTAATCCGGATAAATGCGAGGTGATGCATTTTGGCCGGAATAATGTAGAGGGGAGTTATAGGATAAAAGGTAAAACTATCCGGAGTATAGAGACGCAGAGAGACCTGGGGGTGCAGGTTCACAAGTCTCTGAAGGTGTCAGTACAGGTGGAAAAAGTGATAAAGAAAGCGTATGGTATGTTAGCCTTCATAGGAAGGGGTATAGAATACAAGAGTAGGAGTTTGATGTTGCAAGTGTATAGAACGTTGGTTAGGCCTCACTTGGAGTACTGCGTCCAGTTCTGGTCGCCGTACTACCGGAAGGATGTGGAGTCCCTGGAGAGAGTGCAGAGGAGATTTACCAGGATGCTGCCTGGTATGGAAGGGCTGTCTTACGAGGAAAGGTTGAACGCACTGGGGTTGTTTTCCCTTGAAAGACGTCGGCTGAGAGGGGATCTATTAGAGGTATATAAGATTATGAGGGGTATAGATAGAGTAAATGGTGGTAAGCTTTTTCCACCATTAGATTCTGATAGAACGAGGGGTCACGGCCTTAGGGTGAGGGGGGCTATGTATAAGACTAATATTAGAGGGCATTTTTTCACACAAAGGGTAGTGGGGGTGTGGAATGCACTACCGAGTAAGCTGGTGGGAGCAGGCACGCTAGGGTTGTTTAAGGGTCTCTTGGACAGCCACATGAGCAGTCTGCAGATAGAGGGATATAGGAGGACTGTTTAAATACTTTAATTGTTTCCACAGGCTATTCGGTCCACCTTGTTGACCAACAAGGTGCATGCATTCGGCAGGTCGTGCGAGGGCTGCTCCTGGATGTTACTTCAGGAGTGGCCTAGTGCTTCATGTCGTTAGTGTATGCTTAAACTGGACCATCAGATGGGCAACATGACAGCTCAGAGACTATCGCTGTTGCTGTGCAGACACATGGATTTGGGCCTGTGTCTGCGGGAGTTTGCGCGTTCTCCCCGTGGTTGCGTGGGTTTTCTCCGGGTGCTCCGGTTTCCTCCCACATCCCAAAAATGTGCTCTTAGGCTGATTGGGTAACAAATTGTACCTATATTGGTCTCTATATGTCATTAAGACGTTAGGATGGCGGCGCGGGCTCGTTGGGCTGAAGGGCCTGTTTCCCGTGCTGTGTTGTTCTTTGTTCTTTGTTCTTTGTACATGGGAGAACGTGCAGAGTCCGCACAGACAGACAATGTCCCAAGCTGGGAATCGAACACAGATTCCTGGCACTGTGAGGAAGCAATGCTGACCACTTTACCACTGGATAGTGAAAAAAATGCCAAGAATGGGGAGTAAACAAATGGTTCAGTATTCGAAAACAATGTTGCCTTTGCAGTTTAAGTATTTGTACTTTGTGATATATCAAAATAACCCTATTTGTGAATTAAATATGTGTAAACTCGAAATTAAATTAAAACATTGCTGCAGCTTTAATTGTAGGCATGTCATGTTCCAAAGATTAATAGCTCCACCCGTCTAACCTTATACAGAAGCCACATGGGTCTGCCTATTTGTAGCAATCATTCAGAAAATGGCCAGCTGAACTGCCAGGGGATAAAGTGAACATTGATGTTTGTCAGCTTTTCTTTTTGGAAATACTGAGTACTTCTAGCATTAGAAATGTCAGCTCTTTCTACCCTGTGGTGCGCAACTTCCAGCTTCTTCCCATCATAGGGATAGAATGAAATCTACAACCAATATCCAGTCCTGCCAAGCAAAGCCTGTCGCTTCTGATATCGACGAAGTTGAAAGTGGGAGTGAGAGCAGTCAGAATGACAGCACTGGGCAAAGGAAGAGGAAGATCCATTCAATCGGCATTAACAAACAACGGCAAGCAGCGAATGCAAGAGAGCGGGACAGAACCCACAGTGTAAACACGGCATTCACAGCTCTGAGAACTCTCATTCCCACCGAACCAGCAGACCGCAAACTATCGAAGATAGAGACTCTACGCTTGGCCTCCAGTTACATTTCCCATCTGGCAAATGTCCTTCTCCTGGGAGATGACTGTCTGGACGGGCAGCCCTGTCTAAAATATCGAGCTGTCATGCAGGGCAGCAATAGCGATGTAAATACTACAGCACCCAGACCTATATGCACCTTCTGTCTTAGTAATCAGAGGAAAACGGTGAGATTTCTGAACGTGTTATTAGCTTATTTTAGAAAGTTGAGCTATGTCTTTGGAGTCACTTTCAAATAATATAAGCACTGCAAAAATGTTTAGAAAATTGAAGTTGTTGCCACACTTTTTTGCTATCTACAATCTTTAAAACAAATCGAATTTTTCACCAAAGTTGAAGAATCGACAGAATTTTCTGCTAGCAGAAATTTCTTAAAAAAAATTAAGTTTAAGAATGTATTTAGAGGAACTTACTTTGCATAATTATTCCATACATATATATTTTCAGCTTAGAGAAGGGGAAAAGCACCTTACTGTTTGACGTTTACGAGGACATCCGACTGGATGAGATACACAACTCCTACTGCACTGACTGTGAATAAGCGCAAAGGCAATTTGCTGCACTGATATGTTTATAGGATGATTATTTATTGAAATATATAACTTTACTGTTCTAGATTTGTCCATAAGAGGATGTCTATTTACATTTTCTGTTTACAATGTGAATTTTCAAATCAGGGTGTTCTGTCAATGAAACCTAACACTGTGAGCAAAGCTGCACCTGGCATTACAGTTATTTTTAGGACAGAAATGTTAAACCTCAGCATCTTCAACCTAAGGCACAATTATGGCGCTCAGACCAGTGCCACATGATGTAACTTGAGCAAAGACATATAATATCTCCTGTCAGCATGGTCTTCACAACACATCAGCACCAGGTCCCAGCAACCAATATCAGGCCTTGTCCTCCAGTGCTAAAATAACAGGGGAAATGTCTGTCCACAACGAACGTGTTGCTGACCTCATTAGATTAGAGATTTAAATAAATCTGGATGTATTTTAAAGGAAGATTGTTTGCTACTAGCCTAAATTGTAACAGTGTTCCTAAATTTATACCTCTTAAAGGCGACTGTAGTTTCTTTTCCGACATAAAACGATACTGAAATATTGTGTACTACGTTGGAATAAACTAGTTTGAGGTGGGGATTCGGTGATATTATCGCTAGATTACTAATCCTGAAACTCAGCTAATGTTCAGGGGAGCCGGGTTCCAATCTCACCACAGCGGATGGTGAAATTCAATTTTAAAAAGATCAGGAATTAAGAATCTACTGATGGCCATGAAATCATTGTCAAGTGTCAGAAAAACCCATCTGGATCACTAATGTCCTTTAGGGAAAGAAATCTACTGTCCTAACTTGGTCTGGCCTACATGTGACACCAGAGCCACGACAATGTGGTTGGCTCTCATCTCCCTCGGGCTATGACAGGTGGGCAATAAATACTGGCCAGCTGGCGATGCCCACGTCCCATGAATGATTTAAAGAAAGGTACATTGGGAAATTAATGATTAAATAACAGCTTTCTTCCAACTGTGTGTATTGTAAATTGAAATGTAACTACTTGATGCTTTATTTTGATTAAATGCTGCTATTAAATTGGTTGGGGACTGATGGGGAGGGGGTTAGGCAAAGCTAGGTTTGCCGATTTTCTACATTGCACTCAAAGTGTTTAACTGCTCACTTGGATAGCAATGCAGAATGGTGAAAAAAAAACACAGCTGATTTCAACAGCTGACTGCTGTATCCACCATGTTGGTGGGAATGATGGAAAACAGGGAGTGTACATAGCAGCATTCCACCTGAAATGTAATTAATTTTGTAATACACTTCTTTGAAGAACCATGAACTGTAGTTTTGCAATCAGATTTTCATCCCTTGAAGATAGGAATCATTTTTCAAGTTAATTGTTTTGCGGTACTGCATTCCAGCTGTCCTGCTGACAACTTGATTCAACATACATTTTTGGAATCAACCAATTTATCAAAATGTTCTTCAACACTAAAGTGAGTGATGGGAGTACAAGATGCATCAGCTCACCTCCCTTCAGTGTCATGCTGTTCGTTGCTGAGAACAAGACACAAATAAGAAGTATTCACCTTCAACAATGAACTGTCTGTGGGTGAAGCAACACAGCCCATCACTCACCCACTCTAACTTGCCTTGCCCTGAGCTTGAAGCACTTCTTCCTATCAAGTCCAACCCCATTATTATCACGGAACCTGTTGAAAAGTTTAGCACTATTTCTGTTTGGTGAACCAACATCTACCTTGCAGAAGCTGAATGGCAATTCCCTGATACTTCCCGCTGCCTCCTCTGGACCGTGGCATCACCACTGAATATCATCATCATTTCCATACTGTCACTGACCTCATTACCTCTGGAGATCCTCCCTCCACATCCTGCAATCTTATATTCCCCAACCTAGCCAACTTCTACCTCCTTCACATAAATCGGACTGCACTATAGATCCATCCTATCATTTCTTCGTGGAACTGGTATGTTCCTGCCTGGACTCGATTATTTTTTCCCTTTTGTACTCAGACTTGTGACATTTCTGATCCTCTATGTTATCTTATCAGTTTTCACCTTCCTGGTACTAACTATCTTCTTTTCACAGGATGAACTGAAAGTTCTCCATTTCTTCCTTAAAGAGGCCCAGCTACTCCCCATTCTCCAACACTTGACTGATCTCGTCACATTAGAGAATCCATATGGGCCTTAGCCATATTTCCTTGCTCATGGGATATGTGGAACATTTTTTGTTCCAGACTAACATAGGCTACCTCCCCCATTATTTCTTCCAGCCAAGTGTTTCATGCCATTTCTTGCTCTCAAATCGAACTGGGAAAAGTTTATTCAATTTGCTTCCAGTTTTTACCTTTTCCTCTTCTTCACATGGTTACTTCTGACTCTTGCCTTCTTCTTTTCCCTTCCTCAATTTACCTCTCTCTATTTGTGGGGATAGTTCAACATCCACTCTCTTTCCAACATGGACTGTATTTCAACCTCTCACTTTCTCGAACATCTGATGATGCTACCTTGTTTTGGAGAAGTTTTCATATCTTTTCAATTGACGGATTGCCTCTTGGGCCAGTGAATTTTTCTGTTCAAAAGTTAATTTATTAGTTACAAGTAAGGCTCACATTAACATTGCAATGAAGTTACTGTGAAATTCCCCTAGTCGCCATACTTGAGCGCCTGTTTAGGTCAATGTGTCTAACCAGCATGTCTTTCAGAATGTGGGAGGAAACCCACAAAGACATGAGGAGAACATGCAAACTCCGCACAGACAGTGACCCAAGCAGGGAATCAAACCAGACTCCTTGGCACTGTGAGGCAGCAATGCTAATGCTAACCATTGTGGTACTATGCCACTCATCTACTCTTAACCCTTCCTTTCTCTTACAGAGACTCAGAAAAAGGGTCACCTGTTCCACAACTTTCATCCTGTCAGAGTCTGTACTTAATGAATCATTCTCGATCATTTCCTCCACCTCCAGCATGATGTCACCGCCAAACACATCTTTCACGCCCATCCATCTTCTGCCTCCTGCAGGAACCGTTCCCTTTGTGACATTTGGCACATTATTCAATGACCTGCAACAGCCATCATCTCCTCGCCTTCCATTTCGAATGGTACATTTTTAGGCAAGCATAGGAAATCTTCTTTGTCTCTTCCGTTCCCAACATCCAAGGCCTCAAATATTACTTCCAATGACTCACGTGTACTTCTTTTGATGTATTGTATTCGCTGATCACAATGTGATCTCCTCTATACTGGGAAAACCAAGCACAGATTTCACACCTCCATTCAGTTTTTAAGTGTGACCACTTAGCCTCTGTTCATCTATCATTTAATACACTATTCCTGCTTTGACCACTCTGTCGTCAGCCTGATACGCTGTTGCAATGATGTTTAACATAAGGTACAACTAACTACACCGCATCATTTAGTTAAGGACTTAATTGTCTTTTTTTGGTCTCAGCATTGTTTGTTGCCATTCATAAGCTCTGCCCTCATCTTTTGGAGGGACCGCTGGTCCTGACTCTGTTATTCCCATTTACAGGACTTATTTCTTTACCCATCCCATTACCATTTCCTTTGCCCTTGCACCATCAAACTTTTTGTCATTTAATCTCTTCCATTTTCCATCCTGTCACAGACCTAGCCCTTTGCCCTTTACTCCGGCATCTTTCCCTTACTTAAAACTTACCACTTAGCTACCATTTTCCAGCTCCGATGAAAGGAAACCAAGATGAAAAATCAACTGTTTCTTTCTTCTCAGATGCTGCTTGACTTGTTGAATATTTCCAGCATTTCCTGCTTCCATTTCAGATTTCCCGCATATTTTGGTTTTAGCCCCATAACGATTTGATCCAGTATCATGATCTGGATAAAATTAGCCCAGATTGGATGTACAGATTAAAACAAGTTCTAACTTTATTATATATAGATGGAACAAGTTTTACTTTTATGCACAAGTCACCAAGATTTATTTGTCACATGGTTTTATATTGGGAATATTATATATCTCAGGTAAATGTGTTTTAAGACGTCTGGTAAAATTTATATGTGCATTTGTATGAAAAAATTAGCATGCAGTCTTCCTCTAAAGATAAGGTTATTTTCTTAAATGATACTTATTTAACAATTATGCAAATAAAATACTTTTATTCACACTGACTCACATTTTAATTATCTTCATCTGTTACATAGAAACAGAGAGGCCAGAATTTTACCACCTCACTCGCCACAGGAAGCGGAGCGAGCAAGGGGCAGAATGTGGAAAAGCCCATTGATCTTGGGCGGGATTTTACGGTTTCGGGATGACAGAGGCCAGAAAATCCCGTCCATAAACTTTACAGGATGGAAGGAGGGTCAAATCAACAAGATATATCCAGCCTAATCCACCTTTTATTGTGTTACCCTATTGATTATAGAACTTCAAGTGCATATCCAAGTGTCTTTTAAATGTGATGAGGATTTTTGCCTTTACTATTCATTCAGGTAATGAGTTCCAGAGTTCGACCAAATGTCTGCTAACTACTTTAAATCAACACTCCCTAATTAAGCCCTAATCAATAATATGCCATAGTTTATAATGTGTCAATGAAATAGCAATTGTTAATGTGTTTAACAAGATCACTTTATAGAATCATACAATCCCTACAGTGCAGAAGAGGCCATTTGACTCATTGAGTTTACCCTCTGACAGAGTATCTTTCACAGGCCTTCTCTCCCAATGTATCCCCATAACACCACACATTTCCAACTAACCTATGCAATTGGAATATGAAGGGGCAATTTAGCATGGCCAATTCACCTAACCTGCACATCCTTTGCTGTATGGAGGAAATCGGATCACCCAGAGGAAACACACAAAGACAAGGGGAGAATATGTAAACACCCCCAGTCACTCAAGACCAGAATTGAACCTGGATCTCTGGAGCTGTGAGGCAGTAGTGCTAACCACTGAGCCACCATGTGCCTTCCACACAATGGTTGTCCTAATTATGATATTTTTATTGAACATTCTGTTTTTGCTCTCTCTCACAGAATCCCAAAGTACATACTTCAAAGAAAATCTCTTAGTATTCATGCCAGTGATTGCTATCTTCCTGAAATCAGCCAAGATATAATTTAGGGTGCATTTTGTAGAGTGACAGGTTGTTTGTCTGCAGACGCAGTCTACAGTATTAAACAGTTTTAATTATTGCTTTACTTGTAGAGCTGTAACATTGGTTCACAAATGTGCTTGATTATTTAATGCATCTTAATAACAGGGAAATGCTTGATCGAGTGTATTTTAAACCTGTTGATTGACAGGAACAACAGTTCTGCCATCGCCCTACCATCAACAGATTAAAATGTTCACGATGCACTTCATAATTTGCACACCACATTTATTTCATAGGATTTTATAAGTCATCATGAGTAGTTCTTGTTAGGGGAATGAATATTGACTAATGTCAGATTCTTGTTTAAAAGCCACACAAGGTGTAAGTAAGTACATCTCACAGAAAAACTAACTAAATAGACCCTCAGAGATTAATAAAATCAAGCACGGATAAAAATCCTTTTAAAAAGATTGCAGATAAAAATATTTTAAAGGAAAATTGCATTAAAATAAGGGCCACATACATCTCCTGCTTTCAACCACTTAGTTAGAGGTTAGTGTTGATAAACTCAGATGTATTAGCCCAAAGCTAATGGCTTTGCTCATTTAAAAACATTCAAAGCTTTCACTGGTAATGCTAAGAAAAACAAACAGGGTGGAATTCTATATTATTATAATGTTACATGGCAATTCATAACATACCAATGAAATAGAATTTATTAATGTGTTTAACAAGGTTACTTCATAGAATCATACAATCCCTGCAGTGCAGAAGAGGCCATTTGGCCCATTAAGTCTGCACTGACCCTCTGACAGAGTGTCTTCCATAGGCCTTCTCCCCCGATCTATTCTCATAACGCCACATATTTCCCGTGGCTAATCCATCTAACCTACACAACTGGAACACGAAGGGGCAATTTAGCAGTTCATTATTCAAAGGTGCAATAGCGTCAGAGTGAATGAGAATTTGTTTTGAGACACATGCTGTCAAATTACCTTAAAAGCCTGCCATCACATTACATTCTGATCAGCTGACATTGTTAGGCATAACTATCATAGAATATACGTTCTGACTTGTCATCTGATGGAGGCATGGTGGTATGGTGGTTAGCACTGCTGCTTCACAGCAGCAAGGATCCAGGTTCAATCCCAGCCTTGGGTGAAAGTGTGGAGTCTTTATGTTTTCCCCATATCTGTGAGGGTTTCCTCCAGGTGCTCAGGTTTCCTCCCACGTCCAAAGATGTGCAGGTCAGGTGGATTGGCCGTGCTAAATTGTTTTTTGGTGTCCTAAGATTTCTAAGATAGATGGACTAGCCATGGTAAATGCATGAGGTTGCCGGGATATGGTGGAGAGAGAACACCTGGGTAAGTTACTCTATCAGAGCGTTGGTATAGACTCAGTGGGCTGAATGGCTTCTTTCTGCACTGGAGGGATTCTATGATTGAGGTGCCAAATCTAATCACAAATTCACAGTTTGCTTCATGTCAATACAGGGAACTGAACTCTTACTTGCAAAATCAGATGTGTTGAAATCATTCAAGAAATCTAAAAAAGGAACCAAACCTGCCTCAAACTCACCCATGTCCAGTTTTAGCAGAGGCAAGATGAAGACTGGGTGACCTACCTGCTTGGGAAAGGTGGTTAGTCATATAAATATTAAAATGAGGCCACAAAGCTCCATTTTAATAGTCAATCTATTTTTAATTACAATGGGTTTACTTCCCCTGAACACTTGTTAATTTTAAAGAATCAAGGCAAATCTCTCTACTGTTATTAAGATGCATTAAATAATCAAACACATAAGAAGAACATAAGAACATAAGAAATAGGAGCAGGAGTAGGCCATACAGCCCCTCGAGCCTGCCCCGCCATTCAATAAGATCATGGCTGATCTGTAGTGGTTCAGTACCACTTTCCCACTTTCTCCCCGTAACCCTTAATTCCCTTGTCAATTAAAAACCTATCACTCTTGACTTGAACATATTCAGTGAGGAAGCCTTCACCACCTCATCAGGGAGAGAATTCCAAAGATTCACCACCCTCTGCGTGAAGAAATTCCTCCTCAATTCCGATCTGAACCGCCTCCCCCTAATCTTGAGGCTGTGCCCTCTAGTCCTGCTATCTTTGTTAAGTGGGAAGAGTCTCTCAACCTCGACCTTATCCATCCCCTTCATTATCTTATACATTTCTATAAGATCCCCTCTCAGCCTATTCAGTCTTCAAAGAGTACAAACCTAGCCTATTCAGTATCTCCTCAGAATCCAAATTATGAGGAGAATATTGGTGTAATATTGGTTCACATTTGTGAACCAATATTACAGCTCTACAAGTACTGTAGAGCTGTACTGCTTGTAGACTAGGAAGGGTAAGGAGTCTTTCTCTAATCCTGAACCAATTTATTGGAAGCCCTGAATCTTCTATTTATCACAAACATATCAATCATACAAAGATTGGTAAAACAATAATGTGGATTCTTTATTTAATAGTACAACACATGTACAATATTAATTAGAAGGCCTCATGAACACATCTGATCAGTGAGGTTGCTCCTCTGTTCTGCTGATAGAGTACGCAAATTATGCATCACATCCTGTCATGTGGTGGACAGTGATGGACAGCAGTTTATAGTGCAACTCTTAAAGGTACATGTAAATCACAACAGGAACTAACCCCCACCCAATGACCTGACTGGATCCAACCCCATCCAACACTTCACCATCGCAATCAATGAAAACTGGACAATGTTCCACTGCCCAACCATCTGTCTGTTTCCCCAACCTACTCCGACTACCAACTGCTCTCCTATTGCAGCACTGGAACATTATTGGATCTCAATCAGGACTCCCAGATCACCTTTAATTCTCCCCTCTCACGCTTGTCCACTATGATCTGGAACTCTCCTGTAATCTAAACCATCCCACAATCGAATCTGGACCACCCTTGATTTGAACACCATCTCTGCCCCCCACTCCCCCCTCTCCCCACAAGACTCTCCCAATACACTGATAAATGGCCAAACAGGCTTGAAATGTTGGCTCTATTCTCTCCCCACAGGTGCTGTCAGACCTACTGAGATTTTCCAGCATTTCTGTTTATGTCACCGATACACACTTACCTGCTTTCATAGCCTTCAACCTGGTAGCCTAACAGCCTGTCTGTCTGGACAAGAACTGAGCTTAAATGCATGCAAGGGAGTTTGGGAAATCCATCTTTCCGTGTTTCCCAAACTTAGAACGTCCAGCCTTAACGAAACTCATCACCAGGTTAAAATCCAGGTCACATTGTTGACAGGTTCACCTGACACGAGAGCTGATTAAATGGAATTTCTAAGATGGATGGATAAACTTGGATAAACATTCTTTTAAAATGTTCAAAAATAATAACGTTTTAAGGGAGATTGGATTGCGATGAATTGCTAATGTTGTTCATCAATTATACAGTGGAGGATCTTAAACTTGAAGGGAGTAATTTTGACATATCACACTGCTGTGAATCTGACAGGAATGAGCAGAACACGCTTCTTTCTCATGCGAATGGAACTGCCCAAGTCTAACTTTATATCAAATGCAGCTCAGCTTGGATTCTCCCAAAATGAAATATACGAGGTGTTTAACAGCATAATCAATAATTAAAATACTAAAAATGTGATTTTATTTATTTAAGACCAATACATTCAAAGTACTAAATGATTTATATATTGCATGTGAGCAATTCTTGACAAGTTTGATGGGCTTGATAGAATCATAGAATCCCTGCAGTGCACGGGGAGGCCATTCAGCCCATCAAGTCTGCACTGACCACAATCCCAGCCAGGCCCTATTCCCATAACATATTTACTCTGCTAATCCCCTGACATTAGGGTCAATGGCCAATCAGCATAACCCATACATCTTTGTGCTGTGGGAGGAAATTGGAGCATGCAGAGGGAACCCATGCAGACACAGAGAAAATGTGCAAATTCCACACAGACCATGATTCATGGCTGGAATTGAACTCAGGTCCCTGGCATTGTGAGGCAGCAGTGTGTGCCACAGTGTCAAGTAACATGCTGTACTTTGAAACAGAATATAGACAGCTTAGATTTTAAGATCGAGCCCATGGGCATCATTAATATCATAGGATTAATTAATCAGCAATTTACTCAATCACATAATGGCGGGTCAAAGTATTTTAACTTTGCATTCCTCTGTTACTCTTAAACACTGTATGTACACATGAAAATGAACAAGAGAAAAATGTGCCGCAGTACACAAATGCTGCTAAAATTAGACCAAACCTTTAATGCATTTCAAATTGATAAAGAAGAAAAGTATGCATTAAATCACCCCTTTCTTCAGCATGTTCCTGAACACTTTGCAGTCATAGGGCAGCCATTCACACCAGCGAGATTCTCCTATCCTATTGCAGCGAATGGAGATTTGGCTGAGCAACAAATTCTCCTTCCTCTCTGGCAGCGACGGTGGGACATGAGCGGCCAAAGAATTCTAGCTCTGAGGCACTTTTTTCAATGTGTTGTGATGTAGGAAATCTCATAGACAATTTGCACTCAGCAACTTCCACAAACAATGATGTGCTAATGCCCAGGTAATCTATTTTTCTGATATTGATGGAGGAATAAATATTGGCCAGCAGGTTAAGGACTGCTCCCCTGCTCTTCAAAATAGTGCCATGGGATCTTTTATGTCCACCTGTAAGTACTACACTCCCTCTGTACTGGATTATCAGCCTAGATTTCTGTGTTCGAGTCCAAGAATACCTCATTTTCAAGGCCACATGCACTACATTTATTTGATTTATATTGTTTTCTATAAAATTGTCATATTATGAGTTTAATTAAATGCAACCCCAAGTATTTTGAAACTTACATGAACTAACCTGCATGTATTTATCAAAATATCTGATTTTCTATAAACTTATTCTATCTTGGGCAAGTAAAGACGGTTTCTTGTAGATGATGATGATAGTTTGCACATCAATGTCAGTGATGACAGCCTATGATTTATCTCCAATTAATAGAGTCTTTGTTATTCCAAATGAGTGCATGTACGAACCTATGTATTCGGGGCAGGAGCAGGCCACTTGACTCTTTGGGTCTGCTTCATCATTCATTAAGATCATGGCTCACCTAATCAACTTCACATTCCTGCCTATTCACTTTACAGCCCTTTCATCATCAATAATCTATCTTAAAATCTTAAAGATATTCAAATATCTTAACCACATTTTGGAGAAGAGAGCATTCTGGAATTTTTTTCCCCTCGTCTCTGTCTCATATGGTGGCCCCTTATTTTTAAACAATGGCCCCAGTTCTAAATTCTTCCAAAAGAAGAAACATGCTATCTACTTTCACTATGTCAAGTTTTAATATTCGTACAAATCCCAAAAAATTCTAAATGTTGAATTTGTGTGAAAACTGGATGAATTCACTTTGTTTTTTTTTCAGTGGGCGGTTGGAGAAGAATCTCCCACACTCTGTGCACTGCAGAAGCCACAGCATGAATATTATTAAAATTCAGCTGGCAGAGCCTATCTTTCTGAAGAGGCTGAAATCAGCGAACTGAGTGGGCAACTGCACATGCGCCAAATTGTCGATGCTGAGTGTGTGCGCAATAGCCCAGCACTGAAGGCCTCTTGATTAGTGGTCAGCTTGATTGCTGCCCAGGCCCTCAACACCCGCAATGCTGCCTTTCCACTCTCCCCATGGCCTGATTGCTGGACCCTAACTATTTCTGGGGCCAGCCCCAACTCCACCTCCCGACCCACTATGATCTCCGCTGCCACCCTCTCATCCAATCACCCACCCATAACAGTAATCGCCCTGCCATCCTGACCTCCTCCACTCCACAAGCACCTGACACTCCCCAACCATCCTGATTTTTGGCCTCCCTGATCACCTCACTAATCACTATGCAGAGTGGCAATGGGAACCCCATCCCCACAATCACCACCTAGGATCTGCCCCATCAAGTCCCATTCACTAGACCCTGCCTCCCATATGCCCTACTCCCTTGGCACTGCCCCATGCCTAATTGGCAATGCCTGGACATTAACAATTTGCCCCTTGGGCAATGCCAGGAGGCACAGGCTGGCACTACCAGAGTGCCAATGCTGTGGAGATGTCGGCGCTAGATTGGGGTAAACACAGTAAGAAGTCTCATAACATGTTGTGAGACTTCTTAGGGTTCCAATGCCCAAGGGGCACTTCCCAGTGCACAACCCCCTGAGGCACCCTGACTTCTCTCTCCCTTCACCAGCGGAATTGGGCTGCGAAAGTGGGGAGCTACTGCAGCTGGGATCAAATGAATCCCTTGAAGAGTATAGGGGTGTAGGAATAGAGTTAAGGAAAAAATCAGAAGAGCAAAAAGGGGACACAAAGTTGTTTTGGCAGGTAAGACAAAAGAGAATCCAAAGAGCTTCTACAACTACAAATACATAAAAGCCAAAAGAGTAACTAGGGAGAGAGTAGGGCCTCATAAGGACCAACACATCATCAATGTTATCTATATAAGAGATGGGTGGGATTCTAAATGAATATTTCCCTTCAGTATTTACTATTAAGAAAAACATGGATGTTAGGAAACTTGGAGAATGTGATGTCTTGAGGAATGCACATATTAAAGAAAAGGAGATTCTGAAAATCTTAAAGTGCATCAAGGTAGCTAAATCCCCATGAAGTGTATCCCAGGACATTGTGGGAAGCTAGGCAGGAAATTGCAGGTCCCCTAGCAGAAATATTTGAATCATCAATAGTTACAAGTGAGGTGTCTGAAGATTGGAAGGTGGCTAACATTATGTTTTTGTTTAAAAAGGGCTGTAGGGAAAAGCCTGGGAAGTACAGGTTGGTGAGTTGTTGGAAGGTACTTTTAGAGACAGGATGTATCGGCATTTAGAGATGCAAGAACTGATTAGAGACAGTCAGCATGCCTCACAAATTTGATTAAATTTTTTGAAGGGGTAACTAAGAAGGTAGATGAGGTCAATGCAGTTGATATTGTCTACATGGACTTTAGCAAGGCTTTGTCAAGGCCCTACATGGCAGATTGTTGCATAAGGTTAAATCTCACAGGATTCAGGGTGAGGCAGCTAAATGGATACAAAATTGGTTTGATGACAGAAGCCAGAGGGAAGTTGTAGAGGGTTATTTTTCAAATTGGAGACCTGTGACCAGAGTTCGGAGCTGTGTCCACTGTTATTTATCATTCATATTAATATGGAAGAATATGGGAGGCAGGGTTAGAAAGTTTGAAGATGACACCAAGATCGGTGGCATAGTGGACAGTGAAGAAGGTTATTTCAGATTGCAACGGGATCTTGATCAATTGGCCAGGAGGCTGACGAATGGCAGGTGGAGTTTAATTTAGATAGATGTGAGATGCTGTATTTGGTACATTAACTAGGGCAGGACTTACTCAGTTAATGGTAAGGCATTGGGGAGAATTACATAGAATATAGAATATAGAACATTACAACACAGAACAGGCCCTTCGGCCTTCGATGTTGTGCCAACCAAAATAAAAAGCAATGCCCCTCCAAACTAAACCATTCCCTTCCCTTCAGAACAAAGAAATCTAGGGCTAGAGGTTCATAGCTCCTTGAAAGTGAGTCATAGTGAGAGTGGTAAAGAAGACATTCAGCACGCTTGGTTTCATTTGTCAGAACATTGAATAAATAAGTTGGGACGTTTTGTTGAAGTTGTACAAGACATTGATAAGCCATATTTGGAATATCGTGTACAGTTCGGGTTACCTTATTATAGAAAGGATATTATTAAACTAGAAAGAGTGCAGGAGAGATTTACTAGGATGCTACCAGGACTTGATGGTTTGAGCTATAAGAAGAGGCAGGATAGACTCAAGAGTCTAGAAGCTGCGGGGTGACCTTATAGATGTCTACAAAATAATGAGAGGTATAGATTGGCTAGATAATCAATACATTTTCCCAAAGGTAAGGAAGCTAAAAACTAGACGGCATAGTTTAAGATGAGAGAGGAGAGATACGAAAGGATCCAGAGGAGCAATTTTTTCACATAGATTGTAGTGAGTGCCTGGAACAAGCTGCCAGATGTAGTAGTAGAGGCAGGTACAATTTTGTCTTTTAAAAAGCACTTAGACAGTTACATGGTTAGGATGGATATAGAAGGATATGGGGCAAATGCATGCAACTGGGACTAGCTTAGGAGGTTTAAAAAAAGGGAAGCATGTATGAGTTGGGCTGAACGGCCTGTATCCTTGCTGTAAACCTCTATGAATCTATATTGTAAACTCAGCTGAAGTGAAATATGCTGGTGTGGTAGGTGATTCTCGTGGGCCAGGATACTTCAGTCCTGGTCCTGCTAACCATACTTAAATTATATTAAAATGACCATGTAGGTGTTTTTTGTATCTCCGCACTGATTTCCGGCACGGAGCAGACACCATCAGAAATCTGTTGTTGGGAGACTCAAGCAGGACGTTAATGTTCGCATGAACCTCATAGATCGGCCTCGAGAATCTCCTGGTCTGTTGATGGGTTTTTCCACACACAGCATGGTACACCAAATGTCATCTTGACTCAAGGATTGATCTTTCCTTAGTTTTCTTTGCTGGGCAGAATACGGGGACACTGATCATTTTGATAGAAAGGCAAAAATATCACCTGAAAATGTTAACTGTTGTTTGAAAATGCACATCAATTGCGAAGATATTGCCCTCAAATTGAAGACCAGAGCTTCATTCCCATTCTCGATTGACATTCCCACATAAACATCTCCATAAATGACAGGTTTGTTCGTTTTAGTTGAATCAATAGAAGCTGTGTGAAAACTGCATCAAGCCATAACTGCTTCCCATTTGAGCTGTCTCTGGACTGTCGCTATCAAGGGAGATATCTACAGGTTTCAGTTTTATAATACTCCTGACCATGGATGACAGCATGAATCACTGTTAAATCAGGCATTCTCAATTAGGACTTTGTTCAGGCCTCCCCCCATGCAGATTGAGATTCACATGGAAGAAATCATCGATGTAAAGATGATATGCAGTTCTTGGATGTTTTAGTGCATTTTGAAATCATAATGGAATGATAAATTAACTAATGCATTGGCAACATCTTGCAGCAGAATGTCCAATTTTTAACAGTCCAACAATTTTGAACACTTTTTATCTATGTAATGAAGCCTAATTGGAGGCTCAACTGACCACTGAATACGTGAATGCATCTACATCTAAAACTATTCTTTCTGCTCGTGCTACCATTG
Source organism: Sphyrna mokarran (assembly GCA_024679065.1). Classification (NCBI taxonomy): domain Eukaryota; kingdom Metazoa; phylum Chordata; class Chondrichthyes; order Carcharhiniformes; family Carcharhinidae; genus Sphyrna; species Sphyrna mokarran. Next base: position 67,761,448 of record JAGIQG010000011.1, on the reverse strand, counting down.
GGAGAAAAGATTCTTTTTTTTTCCCATTACCCAACAATTGGCTCACTTAGCATATATTTTCTGTTTTGCAAACTTTGTGCTAATTTCCTGCCCTTACGCAGTGACCTTCATGAGCATCCAGTTCAACACCCCCCTGAAACTTTGTCTGGTTGGCTGTAAAGATAGCTCAGATAAAGCCAAATTTTTTTGATAACCATGAATATTCACTTCCAGCAGGATTATGGAATAGCAATCATAGAATCATAGAATTTCTACAGTGCCAAATGAGGCCATTTGACCTATCAAATCTGCACCGACTCTCTGACATAGAATCTTACCCAAGATCTACACTCTATCTCTGTAACCCTACACATTTATCATGGATAATCAATCCACTACACATCTTGGGACACTAAGAGGCAGTTCAACATGACCAATTCACCTAACCTGCACATCATTGGTCTGTGGGAGGAAACCGAAGCACGTGGAGGAAACCCATGCAGACACCGGGGGAAACGTGCAATCTCCATACAGTTGCCCAGAGCCAGAATTGAAGCTGGGTCCCTGGCACTGCTAAGCACTGGGCCACTGTGCCACTTTCAAGGACAATCAAGGACAACCATAAGTGGAGAATCAAACCAGAGGGCTGAGTTTGGTGGGGGTTTATCTCCCATTATTCAAAGAGTTGGCGTGTAACATGTGAACGTACAAATTCTGAGCAGAAGTAGGCTGTTTGGCTCCTCGCATCTACTCCATCATTCAATAAATTCATGGCTGATCATATTCCTGCCTACCCTCGTCAATCTTTCACCCCTTTGTTAACCAAGGATCCTCAGCTTCTCCAACTGCCTTATGATTAATTTATGCACCGATGAACCATTAAAATTAGTCAGCAATTCTCCAGTCCTTGCAGCGAGAGTGCTGTACTGGGCAGAAGAGGATCTGCACCAAACTGCCTGAGCGCAAGTGCCAGAGCCGGAGGATACATTAAGTATCAGAGGTCTCAGGGTCGGGAGTGTATGAAAGACCTGGAAAGGGGCTTTTGGGATCTTGGGGAAGAGGTCGGGGGGAAGGGACATCTGGAAGTCACCAGGCCTCAAGAGGAGGGAATCCCAAGTCAGAAGATAGCATCTGGTTGAGGTGCCCGGACCCACTCCCTTCCCACTAAAGATCTATCTTTGATTCTTCCCAGCCTTTCTCCAAGAAGGATCAATGTTCCCTCCAGCCTAAGAATTGAGATTGGACAGGAAACAGCCCTTAAGTGTCCATTCATTGGTCACTCATAGAATAGAATCATAGAATCCCTATAGTGCAGAAGGAGGACATTTGGCCCATCAAATCTGTACTGACCATAACTCCATCCAGGGCATATTCCTGTAGCCCCACATATTTACTCTGTTAATTCCCCTGACACTAGCTTTAATTTATCGTGGCCAATCAACCTAACCAGCACATCTTTGGACTGTGGGAGGAAACTGGAGCACCCGTAGGAAATCCATGCAGATACAGAGAGAGTCAATGGAGGAAAGGGTGGGCTTTCCAGCTGAAGCCTTGCCCACCCAGTGTAAAGTCACTAAGTTGTTGGGCAGGCAAGAACCAGGAAGGAATTCCATTCCTTTAATTTCATGCTCCCTCCCCTCCATTGGGGGACTGGAAGATTCAGGCCAGAGTCATTCTAAGAAGTGCATTCAACCATGAATGAGTGTAGAGATGATGGTAGATTTTCAAAAACTCTATCATATATCACATTTTTTACTGCAAATAATTCTCAGCACGGTTACAACTGGAACCTACACATTGAATAATTTGATCCATTTTTAAAATGTTCCATGATTAAACTAGTTGCAGAGAATTTGTTTTTTAATTCTCAAACATTAGAAAGGGATCAACAGTAAGTAATGTTGTCTTTAAATTACAATTAATAAATTGTGCCTGTTTAATAACTATTCTGATTGTGTAAAATCACTATTGCCTTCAAGAAATAATGCTCATTCAAGGAATAATGCTCACTTCTCTGTTGTTTTCATTCAATCGTATTTTCCCTCGTAAAAGATCTAACTTTGATTCTTCCTAGCTTTACTTTCTTAGAAGACTAAAGAAATTTGGCATGTCAGGTACAACTCTCACCAACTTTTACAGATGACCAAGTTGTATCACAGCTTGATATGGCTCCTGCTCTGCCCAAGATCGCAAGGAATACAAAAAGTCGTGAATGTACCCAATCCATCACACAAATCAGCCTCCCATCCATTGATTTTGTCTACACTTCCTGCGGTCTTTGCAAAAGCAGCCAGCATAATTAAGGATCCCATGCACCCTGGACATTCTCTCTTCCATCTTCTTCCTTCGGGGAAAAGATACAAAAGTCTGAGGTCGCATACCAACCAACTCAAGAACATCTTCTTCCCTGTTGTTATCAGACTTTTGAACGGACTTACCTTGCATTAAATTGATCTTTCTCTACACCCTAGCTATGACTATAACACTACATTTTGCACTCTTTTGTTTCCTTCTTTATAAACGATCTGTTTTGTCTGTATAATGCACAAGAAACAATACTTATCACTGCATGTTAATACATGTGACAATAATAAATCAAATCAAAGTATTAATTGAGGGAAAGTGGATAGCCTGTTTCAAAGTGGATCAGATATGTAGCAGATGTTGATGGGACATCACTTTATTTGATGGTGGTGGCTGAAGGAAAGATGTTGATCAGGATACCAGGAAACTTTCTGAATTTTTGAATAATGACTATGGAATCATTTACCTTCAAAAGCAGAAAAGACTGTAATGTCAAAAATAATATAAAATCCCGAGCATGATTTTCTAGGTGTGGCTACACTGCTTGAGCAGCTTAGTGGGCAGGAAAATGTCAGCGGGTGACAAAAAAACAACCAACGTCTAGTGGGCATCAGTGCTGGCCATGTGGGAGGTTTGGACTGCATTAGGAGGGCCAGCAATCAGGCGGGGGTGGGATGGGGGTGGGGGGATGCATATCAACCAATACAGTTTCATGGGAGATCGACGCATGCACACTGGTCCCCTCAGCAGTTCAATGCTGGCCTCTCGAGTGGGATTAGACCCCTGGCCCCTCTTACCAGCATAAATTCCCTGATGAACTCTATGCTGTAGAGTACCAAAAATTCATTAAATAAGCTCACCCAAAAAAATGGGTAAGAAAACCTCCTGTTTTCCTGCCCATTGAGCATTTAGTTCTTTTTCTGAGAAAATTGCAGATGTCGATAACTGCACTGTCATGAAAAAGAGCAAGAAGCTCAATTATATCCACAAGTGATCCAAACTACCAAGAACAATTTATCCATTGTCTTCTGCATTTTTCATCCACTTGAGGGCACTAGTTAGTTGGTTTTAAACTGTAAAGGACAGTTCTGGGTACGGAATCTGCAATCCAGGATCTTATTTGCAGACTGGCTGTGAAATCATAAACAAAAACGGATGTCAAGGCAGAAGATAATAAAAAGAAGAAAATGTTAAATTCTGCATCTCATACCTTCTCATTATGATACAAATACCAATCGTGCCACAATATGAAGGCACTATTAATATAAAATGCAGTCAGAAGTAGTTAAATTGAAATTGCAGTTTGAATATGCTGGCTTTCCTTTATCCCTACTCGAATTGCATGAAGTACCTCAATTTTCGTGTCCAAGGAAACTCACTCGCCGCAGATCAGGAGACTCAGCAGGAAGTCTCACAAAGATATTATGATAAAGCTGGTTATAAAGCAAGGCTGATAGTGGCTTTTGCTGTAATTTCCTCTAGGAATATGATCAGCCTGCTCTGTCCAACGTCTCACAAGTGCATTGGTGATTGAGCAATACATAGTCAAAGTTTTGAACCACATATCAGTTCTCCAAGGTATTTGTGTCACAGTGAGAATCTTTTTAACAGTTTTATTAATGGTTTCAAGGTAGATGTGAATAATTTTCTTGTGGTTTTTAATTACTACTACTCCAGGAACCAATAGAATTAACTATAGCTATAAACTATTAATAAGTCTGAGGATGACACTAAGATTGGCGGAGTTGGGAATCATGATGAAGATTGTCAAAGGATACAGCAAGATATAGATAGACTAGTAAAATGACTGGGCAAGTGATAGATGGAATTTAACCCAGACAAATGCAAGGTGATGCATTTTGGTAGATTCCTTTAGGTAGAAGTTACAAAATAAATGGCAGAACCATCAGGAGCATAGACACACAGTGAGATCTAGAATACAGGTCCACAGATCCATAAGAATGTCAGCACAGGTGAAAAAGGTGGTGATGAAAACACAGGGTATCGAGTATAAATATTGGCAAATTATGTTATTGTTGTATAAAATGTTAGTTGGGCCATATTTGGAAAACTACCAAAATTACATGGAGGCTTTGGAGAGAGTGCAGAAAAGATTTACCAGGATGTTGCCTGATATGAAGAGTATTAACTATGAGGAAAGATTGAATAAACTGGGATTATTGTCCCTGGTAAGACAGAGGCTGAGGGGTGACCTGATAGAAGTTTATAAAATTATGAGAGGTGTAGATAGGGTGAACAGTTAGAACATAGAACATAGAACATTACAGCGCAGTACAGGCCCTTTGGCCCTCGATGTTGCATCAGCCAGTGGACCCTCTAACCTAAACTATTCCAATATCATCCATATGCCTATCCACCGAATATTTGAATGCCCCCAAAGTAGGTGAGTCCACAACTGCTGCAGGCAGGGCATTCCACGCTCTCACCACCCTTTGTGTAAAGAACCTGCCTCTGACATCCGTCCTATAACTACCACCTCTTAATTTAAAGTTATGTCCCCTCGTGTTGGTCATCATCATGCGAGGAAAAAGGCTCTCACTATCCACCCTATCCAATCCCTTGATCGTTTTATGCACCTCAATTAGGTCACCCCGTAACCTTCTTCTCTCTAATGAAAATAACCTCAGGTCCCTCAGCCTTTCCTCATAAGGCCTTCCCACCATACCAGGCAACATCCTGGTAAACCTCCTCTGCACCCTTTCCAATGCTTCCACATCTAGCACGAGGGGACACAGCTTTAAATTAAGGGGTATGAGTTATAGGACGGATATCAGAGGTAGGTTCTTTACTCAAAGAGTGATTAGGGAGTGGAATGCCCTGCCTGCAGCTGTTGTAGATGCGCCAAGTTTGGTGGCGTTTAAGAGGTTAATTGATAAGTATATGGAAGAGAAGGGAATGGTTTAGTTTGGAGGGGCATTGCTTTTTATTTTGGTCGGCACAACATCAAAGGCCGAAGGGCCTGTTCTGTGCTGTAATGTTCTATGTTCTATGTTCTATATCTTTCTTATAATGCGGCGACCAGAACTGTACGCAATACTCCAAGTGCGGCCACACCAGAGTTTTGTACAGTTGTAACATAACCTCACGGCTCCTAAATTCAATCCCTCTACCAATAAAAGCTAACACACCGTACGCCTTCTTAACAACTTTATCAACCTGGGTGCCAACTTTCAAAGAGCTATGTACTTGTACCCCAAGATCCCTCTGCTCGACAACACTATTAAGGGTCCTTCCATTAGCCCTATATTTCATATGCCTGTTATTCCTACCAAAGTGAATCACCTCACACTTATCCGTATTGAATTCCATTTGCCACCTCACGGCCCAGCTCTGCAACCTATCTATAGAACATAGAACATTACAGCACAGAACAGGCCCTTCGGCCTTCGATGTTGCGCCGACCAATATAAAAAGCAATGCCCCTCCAAACTAAACCATTCCCTTCTCTTCCATATACTTATCAACTAATAAATCTATGTCCCTCTGCAAACTGTAACATCCATCCTCGCTGTCTACAACTCCCCCCACTTTGGTATCGTCAGCAAATTTACTAATCCAACCCTCTACACCCTCATCTAGGTCATTTATAAAAATGACAAACAGCAGTGGCCCTAAAACAGATCCTTGAGGTACACCACTTGTAACTGCACTCCAGGTTGAATATTTCCCATCAACCACCACCCTCTGTCTTCTATCAGCTAGCCAATTCCTAATCCAAACTGCTGGATTAGGAAGTTGGAAGACTTTTCCCAGGGCAGAAATGGCAGTTACAAGGAGGCACAATTTCAATATGAGGGGAATAAGGTTCAGTAGAGATGTTTGGGGCTGTTTCTTACACAGAGGATGATGGGGGTCTGAAACGCATTGCTAAGCGAGATGGATGAGGCAGTTACATTAGCCACATTTAAGACACCATGATAAGCATATGACCAAATAGGAAATAGAGGGATATAAGCAATTGTTTAGATAGGTAAACATAATCGGCACAGATTTAGAGGGCTGAAGGGCCTGTTCCTATGCTATACTGTCTTTGTTCTTGTGTACATTTGAAAATGATATTTTCTGAGGCAAGATGTTTTTTTTTTGTCTTTTTCCATGTTCTTGCATATGAAAAGCATAAGATATAGAATCAGAATTAGTCCATCTAGTCTGCTCTGCCATTCAATCATGCTCCTCATCACCACTTTTTTGCCTTCTTCCCATAACCCTTCAACCCATTACCAATTAAAAATCTGTCTAATTCCTTCTTAAATCTACTCGTAATCCCAGCATCCATTGCACTTTAGCGTAGCGAATTCCAGAGATTCACAACCTTTTGGGAAAAGTAGTTCCTCCTCAGCTCTGTTTTAAATTTGCTACCTATTCTAAAACTATGACCTCTAAAATCCTAATCCTAAAACTATGACCTCTAAAATCCTAATCCTAAGACTATGACCTCTAAAACATAATGGATAGTATTGAATAATAAGCAATTAATAAAAAAGCTATCACACTAGATTTTTTTGTAATATTTTTCCTTTTAAATCACAATATCATATGTCAGTAGAACTTAGATTATCATTTTGTGTCAATTTACTTTCATAATGGAATACGGAACTTATGTATTGTTGAAAAAGGAGACATGGTGTTGAAGCTTTTCAACCTGTACTCATCAGGATTCCAGTGTCAAATTTCAAAGATAATTTATACTGCATGAGAAAAAGGGGTGCTAATCCATTAGCAAGCCAATTCTGATTAGTCAAGACTGTTGCATGGCGAACGTACCAAGGAATTGTTGTCCCCATGCTTTTGTTTATTCAGCAAATGTGCAAAGTCTGTATATGTTCTTTTTGCCTGCGGAGGACAGGTCACTAAATATGAATATACATAGCTTCTAGCAAACCAACAATGTGAATAGGACTGCTCATTTTAAATTAGTTAATTTAGTTAAATTGTGTAATTCTTCGCTCACTTGGGATTATTCAGCAAATACTGCCCAATTGCAGAATCACATCTAATTTTGCAAGCACAGATTTGTTGAGTATGATCAGTATTCTGCCTTTTGTGAATAGCTGAAGGGATTGTGCTGTTTGATATGATCTGCCATGTACAGCCAATGTACCTGGCATTACACCAGCATTGAAACAAGCACAATAATGAGTTCAACATACACTCAAAAAATTAGTATTAATATTGTCCTGAAGTCTAATTAAAGAACATAAACATAAGAACATAAAAAATAGGAGCAGGAGTAGGCCATCTAGCCCCTCAAGCCTGCCCTGCCATTCAATAAGATCATGGCTGATCTGAAGTGGATCAGTTCCACTTTCTTTCTTTCTCCCCATAATCCTTAATTCTCTTGTCTATCAGAAATCTATCTACCCATGACTTAAATGTATTCAACGAGGTAGCATCCACCACTTCAATGCGCAGAGAATTCCACAGATTCAACATCCTTTGAGTGAAGAAGTTCCTCCTCAACTCCGTTCTAAACTGCCCTCCTCCTTCTAATTTTGAGGCTGTGTCCTCTAGTTCTGCTATCCTTTCTAAGCGGAAAGAAACTCTCTCCCTCTACCCTATCTAGCTCTTTCATTATCTTGTAAGTCTCTATAAGATACCCCCTCAGCTTTCTAAACTGTAACGAGTACAGACCCAGTCTATTCAATCTTTCCTCATAAGTTAACCCCCTCATCCCCGGTATCAGCCTGGTTTAACTTCAACAAAACCAGGCTGAGTAATTCAATCAACCTACCTCTCCCCAGTTTGTAACATCAGTCTAGAAACATCATGATTGGCATGCCTCTTAAGCTTTCTTTGGAGATATCTGCTCTTTTTAAAATAGTTATGTTCTCATGTTAAAATAAGACAAATTAACAAAGAATGATAGAATATTTTCATAATTTAGTGATTCATCATCAATGTCAAATGTGACTAGCTCAGGTATAGCATCTGGATGAAAAGCAAAGCTCCCTCTGCATTGTCCACAGATCTCTTGATTCTAACACTGAAACAGCATGCCCAGCTGTTCTACAAGCTTATTGTAATGACTTTAATCAGGCAATTGAGGTTGGCCTGTTAGAATATGAACTCCCTGATTAAAGGCCAAATTGATGGGCCAGTCAGGGAGCCTCTTGCTTTGCACTTAATCAGGTGTGTCAGTTCCTCTAGGTCTCCTAGTGTAGACTGCTAACTGAAAGCACTGTGTATGCTGTTGTCAGACTTGTAAATAAAGAGATTTTGGTGAAAGGACTTCTATCTCTGAGGACTTATTACAGCTATCATCAATATATTCTAGATTAGACAATAACTATTCTGATTGAATTCTCACTGACATTTCCAGTATTTTGGAAAATTATGAAGAGGCAAATTAATTGGTCTTCTTCAAATGGCCTGCAATTTTCAATTTATTTTGCATGATTGTTATTAGCTATATTAGTTTGATTCCTGCACATCTGATGGCACAACAAGTAAAAGATTTACTTGTTGAACATTTAAAAAAAACTCTCTTATGGGTGCTAGCCAGAGTGAAGATTAATTCCCTAGCTTTTGGGGTTTTATTCTCAGAGTTGAAACATTAAGGTTTTTAGCAACCTGCAGGTATTCAGATTTTGTTTATTTTTCACCACATTTCTGTACTTTTAATTTGTTGGACACTACTGCTGATACAGTTTAATAATAATTTCATTAAAATCAAATCATGGTTAAATGGGGGCTTCAATCTAAGTGCAGTACACAACACACCTGCATAAGGGGTAAAACAAGGGAAACCAGTCCAAAGGCCTAACTTATTAAACTTGGCTAATGTTCATGGGACTTGAGTTCGAATCCCACCACGGCAGATGGTGGAATTTGAATTCAGTCAAAAAAAACATTTGGAATTCAGAATCTACCGATGACCATGAAACCATTGTCAATTGCCAGAAAACCCATCTGGTTAACTAGTATCTTTTAATCTGCCATCCTTACCCAGTCTGGTCTACATGTGACTCCAGAGCCATAGCATTGTGGTTGTCTCTCAACATCCCTCGGGTCAGCTAGCAATGGGCAATAAATGCTGGCCAGCCAATGCACCCATGCCTACTGAGATGTCAGTCATGGGCACAATAGGAGATACTCAGGATAAGCCAACATTAATCAGTTCAGGCTCTTGCTGAGATGAAAGGAGAGTTATGGCAGTGTGGTGAGAAAACAATTCTGAGGTGGATGAAGCCAAATTCCATGGATCTAGTTGAGATTTGAGAGCAGCATTTCTGCATCTCCTAGTTCCACAATGACATCAGTAAATACATTCTACTTTACCCTTGAGGAGAATGGGTTTGGAAAACAACTGAGGAAACTGACCAAAGCCATGTGTACAATGGAATACTCTCCACTTGCTTGGATGAATGCACCTGAAAAAACTCTTAAGAAACTGAACACCATCCAGATCAAATGGGATGGAAAGTTTAATCAACAATGCTTATCAAGTAACATTGGCTCAGCAATAACCTGCTCATTGAAGTTCAATTTGGGTTTAGCCAGGGCCACTCAATCTCTGACCTCATTACGTGATTCAGACATGGATAATCTGACTGTAGGACTGAAAAGATAAGTGACTGCCCTTGCCATCAAGACAGAATTTGAACAAGTGTAATATTAAGGAACCCAAACAAAACTGAAGTCAATGGGAGTCAGGGAGAGCTTTCCATTGGTTTGAGTAATACCTAGCATGAAGGAAGATAGTTGTGATTTCTTGGAGGCCATCTTAGTCCCATGATATCACTGCAAGAGTTGCTTAGGGCAGTGTCTTAGGCCCAATCATTTTCAGCTGCTTCATCAGTTGTATTCCTTTCATATTAAAGTCAAAATGGGGGTGTTCATTGATTATTGCATGAAGTTCAATACCATTCATAATTCATTTAATATTAAAGCAGTCTGTGTTCATTTGCAGCAAGAGATGGACAACATTCAAACTTGGGCTGAGAAGTGAGAGGTTACAATCACACCACACAAGACAAGTGATGACCATCTCCAATAAATTCAAACCTAACCATCTCCCCATGATATTTAATGGCCTTACTTTCTCAGATCCCTTACTATCAACATTTTGGCAATTACCGTTGACCAAAAATTGAAGTAGACCAGCCAAATAAATACTGAAGCAAAAACAATTAGGTCAGACATTCCATGCTGAGGTATGCACCACTTCACCACCACCTTCCCAAAGACTTTCAACAATCTACAAGGCATAAGTCAGGAGTGTAATAAAATACTTTCCATTTGCCTGGATGAGTGCAATTCCAACAACACGCAAGAAGTTTGACACCATCCAGGACAAAGCAATCCCCTTGATTGGCATTCACTCACTATCTTCTATATTCATTCTCTCCACTGCCAATGCATAGTGTTATATCGATAAGATGCACTGCAGCAGCTCACCAAGAATCCTTCAATAGCACCTTGTAATGTATCACTGAGAAGGACAAGGTGACAGATGTATGTGAACACCACCAGCAAAAAGTTCCTCTCCATGTCACACAATCTGGACTTGGAGCCATACTGCTTTTCCCTCATTGTCGCTGGGTCCAAAACTTGGATCTTCCTCTCTACCAGCACTTTGGGTGTACTGACATCACACAGACTGCAACAGTTCAGAAAGCTGGCTCTCCATCACCTTCTTAAGGGCAATAAAGAATGGACAATAAATGTTGGCCTTGCCATTGATACCCACATTTTGTGAAAAAAGCGGCAGTTGTGTCAATCCAATTTTGCACATGATGTCTCAAATAAACTATGGTTTTATGGGTTTTATGGCTTCACTCATCTTAGAACCATAAAATCCCACCTGGTGTCAAAGGACATTCCCATGTTCCCCCCTGCTCTGATTCCTGTGGTGGGCGAGTAAAATTCTGGCCATTGGGTTTCCTGTTTACACACGTAATAGGCCTAATGCCTTTTTCAGACACGTGCCTTACATCTATGGAAGAGCTTTTGTCAGTCGAGTCTTTTCACTGCGGAATGAGCACAAGTATTTCACACTAAAGATCAAGGTGCTTGCTAAATACGTTAATAAGCATTTCACAATCCATTTTCTAGATCAGAAGTTTTCTTTACTGAGAAATATTTCAAAATCGCACTGCTAACCCAATGATAACAGAGTACATTTAATAATGTTAAAGTATCTGGGGACCCAAAAGTAGAAAAGGAGCAGCACTTCATTTTAAAAATGCTTCCACAATTCCCCATTAAGACATTAAGAAGTTCTTTTTTAACCTATCAGTTTCTCCTAAGAGTAATAGATATATAATAGAATATTCTAGTCATAGTGTTACTCAATTTCAGTGCCATGTTGATGTGGTACGTGTTACCTGTTATCTGAAAGGAAGTGGATCTATAATGTACCCTGACCAATCTTTCATCCGTCTCCATGGATACTGTCAATACTGAATTTCCTTGCAAGGTATACCGTGCCTTGTATTAATTTTCTGTGATAAGGTGTAAATGATCTTTTCAAAAGCACCTGGAACTCTCATTTTGATGTGATATTACAAATTCTAAGGATTCACCAATCTCACGTGGCATTGGGTCTGGTGATTTCAACATCTGGCTGTTTCTGATTTGCTATGTTTTTCTCTCTATTGTCCCACATTCTCTTCCTCTTCAGAAAAAGGCAGGGGGTTGAAAAGGTTCACAATTCACTGGCCTCTGGTTTCCCTGAACCCTATCTTCAGCCAGTTGAGCAATTTGTTTTTTCTTCCCTTTTCCAGTTAGGAATAAGCAATAAATGCTGGCCTAGCCAGCGAAGCTCACATCCAAACAGTCAGCTACCAAGGGTCATGGATTTCAATGACTGTTTCCAAGGTATCAGTGTCAATATCAGCCATCTTCATATCTCACTTTCACGTGTCCTTATGGTGGATGTTATGGATGGCCAGGAGGTTGTAACCCAGTGTGCAATTTTTGCTGTAAAGACCCTTGGGTAAGGGGTGTCGTTCATCCAATGAACATGGTTAAATCAACATAGGCAACTTTGGCTCACAATAAATGTATGCTGATGAATTAGCATATTTCAAAACCTCTGTGTTGATGAACTTATCCTGTTAAGTGATACCAAAAATATGTCTGAGTGTGAAAACCGTTCAGCATTTATCTCCTACTAGCATACGTTGCCCAGGCCTCACCACTGTACAGGAACGTGCTGAAGATTCAGACTTGATAGACTCATAGGGGAGGTAATGGCCTCGTGATATTATTGCTAGACTCTTAATCCAGAAATTTAGCTAATGTTCTGGGGTCCCAAGTACAAATCTCACCTCAGCAAATGGTGGGAATTTGAACTCAATAAAAAAAATCTGGAATTAAGAATCTACTGATGACTACGAAACCATTGTTGACAGTCAGAAAAAATCATCTAATTCACAAATGTCATGCAGTGAAGAAAATCTCCCATCCTAACCTGGTCTGACCTACATGTCACTCCAGAGCCACAGCAATGTGGTTGACTTTCAACTGCTCTCTGGCAACTAGGGATGGGCAATAAATGTTGGCCAGCCAGCAGACCCATGTCACACAAATAAATTTAAAAAGCAGTGTGATGTTCTCAGTCAGATTGCTGTTGTTCCACACCCTCTTACACAGCCTGGACAAAACAGCTGCAGCTTTTTTGATTTCAGTACCAAGTGACAGATTGCTGGTGATTGTAGCATTTAGATATGTGAAACTATCAATATCAACTGCCTCTCATTGTCAAAGCTGGTAGATGGGGGTTTGGGAACATCCTAGACAGCAACATTTGTCTTCCTCATGCTGATGTTCAAATCAAATTCATTACGGACATGAGAGACTTCATCCATTTGCTCATGTAAATGTCCCTCAGTACGAAATACCAATGCAGCATCATCAATGTGAAGCAACTCTCCAATGAGGACTTTGTCTATCTTTGTCTTGGATCTCAAACAAGTAAGGCTGAGCAGCTTTCTTTCAGCTCTGGTAAATGTGGATAACCTGTGGACAGCAACAAAGAAAAAGATATGCCAAAATGCCAAAGTGTCGGTGCCAGACCGCAATTTTGTTTGACCCCATTACGAATCTCAAAGAGTTCTGATGTTGCCTCATCGTTGGTGACTTTATCGATTGTGCTTCTCTATCATCCTGGACTCCAAGCAACACCTAACTAATAAAGCTCCACAAAATGGCCAAGTAACCTACTGTGTGGCAACTTTTTCATTACTTTATCTTTGCTGTTAAAGAGAACTAAGCAATTTAGAATGCAATAGTAAAATATAAAATTGGTGATGAAGATTGTTTTCCCGAACAAATAGTCAGAAGAAACAATTGACTTTGAGTCAAGGATCAATTTTAAAAGAGATCACTCTATTATTGATTGAAGTGTGATAAATCTAACCATTGGAAACAAGTTTTTAAACTTTGCTAAGAATCTATATTAACTCTAAAATTGATAATTGGGGTCTGCATGGTTAGCACGGTTGGCACAAGTGGTTAGCACTGCTGCCTGATAGGGTCGAGGACCCGGGTTCGATTTCTGGCTTGGGTCACTGTCTGTGCAGACTCTGCACGTTCTCCCCATCTCTGTGTGGGTTTCCTCTGGGTGCTTCTGAAAGATGTGCTGGTTAGGTGCATCGATCATGCTAAGCTAAATTCCTCCTTACTGTACCCGAATAGGCGCTGGAGTGTGGCAACTGGGGGACTTTCACAGTAACTTCATTGAAGTCTTAATGTAAGCCTACTTGCGACACTGATAAATAAACTTAGAAAGTGCCCTGGACTGTTCCTTAGCGTTTCTTGACAGTGAATCCAGGAGTGCTCAGAAAGTCAGAGGTAGAAAAAGAAAAAGAAATTTCAATCAGTGCATCGACAGTAATACCAGGTGGCACAGTAGCACAGTGGTTAACACCGTTGCTTCACAGCTCCAGGGACCTGGGTTCGATTCCTGGCTTGGGTCACTGTCTGTGTTGAGTTTGCATATTCTCCTTGTGTCTGCGTGGGTTTCCTCTGGGCGCTCCGATTTCCTCCCACACTCCAAAGATTAGGTTGGTTAGCGTGGGTTAGGTTGATTGGCTGTGCTAAAATTGCCCCTTAGTGTCCTGAGATGCCAACATTAGAGGGATTAGTAGGTAAATACGTAGGGGTGTGGGTGTTGGGATTGTAGTCGGTGCATACTCAATGGGCCAAATGACCTCTTTCTGCGCTGTAGAGTTTCTATGATTCTATAATTAATACAATCAGTGAGCTCAAAATCTCCTAGAAAATGAGCGGAGTAAGGTAATAAGGGAGGAGACTGCGAAAAAACAAGTTTACTTCCTGAAGCTGGGGGAGCCTTTTCCAGCTGAGCATTTTCATAGTAATAGGCTGTAGTTCAGGCCCTTGAACCCAGTGAGAGAGGAAGAGAGTGACATACATTTGGAAAGCAACTGCTCCAAAAGGAAACCAAATAATGCAATAGTAACTCAGCTTAAGCACAATTAAAGCTGAAACCTCCTGGCTTCAAAATAGATTGATGTTTGCAAAGCAAAGGGAGGAAAAAAACATTTTCTTCAAGTTACAGTCCAATCAAGAGATTTTAAAATGAATAAGCAACAACAAAGAAATAATACAGATTAAATTAGGAGAGAAAATCAATGAGAAGGGAGGAAAAGTTAAAAGAAGTACTGCAATTTAAGAACTGGTAACTGCAATGGTGAGGAAGCTATAGTGGTGCTATGAAACCATTCAGTGAGAGTGTGGAATCATGGATACCTGTGAAGAGAGATTTGGATATTATCTTCCTGCAAACAGGATACTGGATGAAATTAAAGTATCAGCTTTCCAGAGTGTAACAGGACAGAAAATTTTCAGTCTATTACAATATCTTGTTCATCCTAACAAATCTGGTACGAAAATTGATGAGGAATTGACTAAGACTTTTAAAGAACACTACTTGCCCAACAGATAATCATAGCAGAGTGATTTGGATTTTATCAATGAAATCAAGAAGAGGGTATTCCACAATTTGTAGCCATATGAGGGAAACTAGCAAAGAGTTGTGAGTTTGACCCAATCCTTAACGATGGTCAAAGACACTCAAAGGCAAAGAGTGATACAGTGGCACGGTGGTTATCATTGCTGCCTCACAGTGCCAGGGACCCAGATTAGGTTCTCAACTTAGGTTACAGTCTGTGTGGAGTTTGCACTTTCTCCCTATACCTGCGTAGGTTTCCTCCCACAGTCTGAAAGACGTGCTGGTTAGGTTCATTGACCATGCTAAATTCTTCCTTAGTGTACTTGAACAGGCACCTGAATGTAGCGATTAAGGGGTTTTCACAGTAATTTCGCTGCAATGTTAATGTACACCTACTTGTGACTAATAAATAAACTTTACTCCCTGAGAGGAAGACTTGTTTGTGGACTTTGAAATGAAGCAATTCAAAGACTCACCAAAAGCTCATTCACTCTAAAACTTGCTACTGAGATTTTTTTGTCTATGGAATTGGCTGCTGAAGAAGCTTCCCAAATTGGAGCTAGCAGCTAAATACCATAAGATGAATACTGAGAAAAGAAGATCTCTCAACACGCAACCTTGCATAGATATGCCCAGGTCAGGTATTCTCCTTAAGAATGTTGGTGTCGAGAAAACAAATGCCCTAATTGTGGGAAGAAAGGTCACATAACCAAGGTGTGGTGGACCAGACAGATTAACCAAACCTTGAAGATGGGTAAACACAAGAAAGCACCCAAGTCTACATGAGAAATCTGCAGAATAACCAAAGACAATGAAGATGTCCAGGAAGACATGGGCCCAGAATTTTACTGTCCTGCTTGCCAGGGGAATCAGAGCAGGCAGCTGGCCTGCCACCTTGGGCAGAATTTTACAGTTTCAGGATGAGCTGTAAAATCCCGCCATGGTGTCCATGGAGATAGAAGAACTAAAACTTTTGATATGTTATCAATGCAAGGAAATTCATAGAGATTTTGGATCTATCCAAAACTGAATGGGGACAAGTCAAAGTGGAAATAGCAACCACCTCTCCCCGGCAACCCACCATTGTCCCCCTATCCCCACCAATCTCCAATCCTACCTCCACCGTCAAACTTCTATCAAATCACCTGAGACACTTACCTTCTCCCTGGCCTGCCAATGATCTTTAAGTTTCAATGAGACCTCTAAATTACCTGGGAGCTGGACTATGACCCAAAGTCCCAGGGTCACATTGCACTATCAGGATCTGGTCCAGCCTGAGCCAGAAGCCCATTATTTTCATGTGCAATTTACCTCTTCCTGAGCACAATGTCACTCATACTGCAAAGCTTGGTGCCAAAATGCCAAAAAGTAGTGATTACAATGGAAAGAAAGGAAAAGGAAAGAAGGTACGGAAATTGAAGGAAAACTTTGCCGAACCTTGAATGACCTTTCATGACTGATGAAGTGTCATTACTGTTGTAATGTAGGAAATATGACAGCCAACTTGAGAACTGCAAGTATTAAAAAAACTGCAATTAGATAATGACCAGATAATGTGATGTTTTTGACAAATGGTTATTGGCCCGTAAACCCAGAGAATCTTCTCCAGTCCTCTTCAATATCATGTCATTGCATCTTTTACATCCACCTGAGAGAGAAGACAGGGCCTCAATTTGGCATCTCATCAAAGACTTGGAAAGAGAAGTTTTCTCCAAATCGGAGAGCAATATCTTGCAAATGTACACCAATGTACATTATGGGTGGAATAAAAATGAATCAGGTCTGCAATGTCAGCTGTGAATCAGTTGATAGCACACTTATTGTGATTGGGAAGTCTCACTTCAGGGCTTGAGCGCAAAACATGAACCTGACATCCGAGCTTAATGCTGAGGGTGGAGGCATTAAACTGAAGTCCAGAATGGTCTCCCAAGTAGATGTAAAAAGTCCTCTGGCACTTTCAAAATAGAGCTGGAGTGTTATTTTTGGTATGGGTGGCAATATCTAACCCTCAATTAAGACCATAAAAAACATTATCTGGTCATTGTCACACCACTGTTTGTGGGAATCTATTTGCAAGTTGACTGCCATGTTTCCTACATTACAACAGTGACTTTCCCAAGATGTGTAGATTAGATGTTTTAGCCATGGAATACGGCAGGTTGGTGGGCCTAGGTAAGATACCGTGTCAGGGAATTGGCATAGATTTGATGGGCTGAATGGCCTCCATCAGCACTGTAGGGATTCTATGGCTACACTTTAAAATACTTCATTGGTTGTGAAGTTCTTTGAACTGAAAGGCACTGTATAAACACAAGGCTTGAATTTCTACTTTCTAAGTCACCGTGCTTCATTCTGGAATTTTAATCTTTCATCAGAACTGGTATATTTCACTAGAACTTTGCAACACATTCCAAGTTAACTTCATTCTCCAATTTTGCCATGGCTGGGCACGTATCCACACTGACAGCAACCAAAGATTAATATCTAGCACGCAGCACTGCAGATGTAATGTACCTGCATTAATTTGAAGTCACCATTAACAGGATGATTGAATGCTGGCATTGGCATATTTTTCTTTCAAAGAATATTTTGTAAACATTTAGTGCTCCAAGTGAAGAATGTCAGAGAAGAGAATTAAATAGTTTTTCAGTGTCTTCTACCCAATATCATCCTCCTGGCACTCTGAAGTTTACACAGGATGGTGCAGAGACGAAGTAGAACACATGAGGCACAACCCACAGCAGATCATTCTCCTTATGATTTTACAAGAGCAACCCTAATTTAACAACATGCTTTCTTCAAACTTTCACACCGGCCATCACTCCAATCACACTGAGTGAAATTGGGCCGATTGAGTGGCGAAACAATGGATATCTCTCACACTCCTGTCTGTTAAGAACTAGGCAGAAGGTGAGCAAATTAATATCCATTGTGTTGGAGACAGGGGAACAAGTTTGACATTTTTTTTGCCAAAATTAATGGATATAACAAAGACCCATCTAATTATCTGTTCTGTTGTATAGATCAAAACAGGTACATGATTTGGTATAGAATCAATGAAGCAGAGAATGCCTATTTGGCCCATTGTGATTACGCCAGCTTTTTGGAAAAGGTATTCAATTAGTCCCACATTCCTGCTTTTTCCATGTTGTTGTGCAAGTTTTTCTCCTTCCAATATTTATCTAATTCCATTTTGCATTTTCTTCCTCATGTCACCTCCAGTTCTTTTGCCTAAGTCGATATCTTCAGATTAGCAACCCATCATAATTCAGAATGCCTCTATTAAATATCCTCTTAACCTCCCCTGTTTTGGGGAGAACAGCCCTAGGTTCTCCATGGTGCTGAAGTTCCTCATCCCTGGTAAATCTTTTTTGAACCTTCTTTAAGGTCTTAATATTCTTCACAATGTGTAATGTCCAGGACTCAATACACAATACTCCAGCTGGAGCATAATAAATGTTTTATAAAGGTTGACCATTCTGTCCTTGCTTTTGTCCTTCTTTTGGAAAACCAAAAATCCCATATGATTTTTAAAACAGCATTCAAGATTCATTTTACCAGTACTTTATTCCACCACTAATCTGTCTGTCAAATCAAACTTGAAAAGTAGCAAAGGAAGCTTCTACAATTCTGCATAAATATATAGATACATTACTAAGCTAGCTGCAATTTACACAGCAGCAGTCACAAAGATAAATTAGTATACCATCACTTCTTGACCTGGAACACACAATGCTGAAATTCCAATGCAGCAATAGAGATAACTAAAATTTAACAAACGGAAGACATTTATTCCAAGATAGATTTGAAATGAGGAACAAAATTTCATTCTGTCTCCTACCACCCATCCTTCCCCCAGTAGAAGGACAAGGGCAGCAGATGCATGGGATACCACCAGCTGCAAGTTCCCCTTCAAGTCACATACCATCCTGACTTGGAAATATATTGCCATTCCTTTGCAGTTGCTGAGTCAAAATCCTGGAATTGACTTCTTAATAGCACTCTGGGTATACTTACACCACATGGACTGCAGTGATTCAAAAAGGTAGCTAACCAGCATTTTTCATGATGCAATTATGGACGGACAATTAAATGCTGGGTTAGCTGACAAAACTAACATCCCATGAATGAGAAACATTTGAACATATCAAAGAGGAGCAGGAGCAGGCCATTTGGCTCATTGAGCCTGCTCTGCCACTCAAACAGGTCATGGCTGGTCAGCCAGCTCTCATGTAATTTTTCTGCACTATTCCCGTATTCTTTGATGTCATTAGTATCCAAAAGCTGAATAATAGAGAGAGGCAGACAGAATGTTCCTCCCCAGCTTAGTGCCATCTGCAAATATAGAAATTGTGCTTTTGATTCTCAAGTCCAAATTGTTAATGTAAATTGCAAACAGCAATGGTCCCAGCCAGCACTGATGCTTGTGGAACAACACTTCCCATCTGCTGAATAATCTATCCTTTGCTCCCACTCTGGTTTCTGTCTGGGAGCCAACGGCTGAAGATTCCTTATGTTGTTTTGCATTTCTCAATGTTCTGTTCTCTCCTTTAGTCAGTTTTCCATTATTTTTCCTTTCAGTAAACCTAAGCTGACTGGTCTACAGTTCCCTTTCCTCCTTAGAAAATATCAGAATGGCATTAACTATCCACCAGTCCTCCGGCAATATCTCTCTGGTAAATATCTAAGCAAAATAATGATTTAGTATTTCATTGCTTGATAGCAGAGATCTTGACTATTGCTTGTAAAAGAGCAATGCATGAAACTAGCTGTTTCATGCTGAAACTAAAGTGGAAACCCAAGCAGTTTATATGAACATGCAAATTAGGAGTGGGTCACTCAGTTGCTCGAAACTGCTTCACCATTCCATAAAATCAAATTCTTATTCCAAGTCCTAATAATCTTTCACCCGCTTGCTTATTAAGATTCCATCTACCTCAGTTTTAAAAATATTCAAAGAATCTGCTTCAACTGCCTTTGGAGAAAGGAAGTTCTCAAGATTCACAACCCTCTGAGAAAGTAAGTTCTCTTCATCTGAATGGGCCACCCCTTATTTTTAAACAGTGACCCCCCCCCCCTCCCTAGTTCTAGATTCTCCCACCAGGGGGAACATTGACTCTGCATTCATTTTGTGAAGATTGCTCAGGATCTTATATGTTTCAAGCAAGTTATCTCTTACTCTTCTCAACTCCAGCGGATACAAGCCTAGCCTGCCCAATCTTGCCTCATAAGACAGTTCATCCATTCCAGGTATTAGCCTGGTAAATCTTCTGTGAACTGCTTCCAACTTATTTAAGTCCTTCCTTATTTAAGACGACCAATGCTGCATCCAATACTACAGGTGTGGTCTCACTCATGCCCTATATAACTGAAGCATTACCTCCCTACTTTGGTGTTCAGATACCTTCACAAAACATGATAATATTCTATTAGCTCTCCTAATTACTTGCTGTACCTGAAAACCAATCTTTTGTGATCATGCACTCAGATACCCAGATTGCTCTGCATCCCAGAGCTTTGCAATCTTACTGTTTAGATAATATGCCTTTAAAATAAATGAACAATTTCACATCTTCCCACATTATAGTCCATTTGCCAGATCTCTATTCATTTACTTTACCTTTATATATCTTCTGTCCTCTCCGTAACTTGCATTCCTATTTTACTTTGTGTCATCAGCAAATTTGGCAACCATACCTTCAATCCCTTTATCCAAGTCAATTATATAAATTATAAAACATTGATGCCCCAGCACTGATCCCTGTGGAATTCATTACATCTTGTCACTCATTACTCTTGCCAACCTAAAAAGGACTCATTTATACCTACTCTCTGCTTCCTGTTACCCAGCCAATCTTCTATCCATGTCATAACATGAGCTTTTATTTTCCACAACAACCATTTCTCCTAATCTAATGTACTCCTTAGCTGTTTATGTGTTTAAAGTACTCTTTCACAATGCTTAGTTTTTCCCTTCTGTCATTTTTCACCCATGGAATCTCACTAATATTTAGTTTGTTTTTTTTTTCATTTTAACAGAATATACATTTCCTGCACTCTGTTAAACATTCTGTAAATGTTCCCAATGTTGTTCTACATTGTTGTTTGCCATTTATTTTCCAAAATTCTATTTTCAACCTTCCAAAATCCATTTTTTTTCTCCAAACTATTTACCTGGTTTAAGGCACGCATCATCAACAAGAACTTCCCAGTTGTTCACAATCTTCTGATCCCATTGGCTGTGTGGTGGAGAGTCAATGAGAAATCCTATTGATAGTAGCTGCACCAGAGGATCCTGCCACTGGCCAACAGCGCATTGCTTCCTGCCATGAGAAACGTATTGTGGGGAGGCCAAAGAATCCCATCCATCATCTTTGTATTACAGTCACAATGTCCCTCTACTTTCCCTTATCCTCTCTCATCCATTTCCTATTGTTAGATCCAATAAGCCATCTCAGCTTGTTGGATCTTTTATATATTAAGTTAGAAAGGAGTCTGAGATACATTGTGATTACTCCACTCCCTTACCTGTTTACCTATCTCTTATGTCCAACTAATATCAACTAGCTGAAATCCCCCATGATGATTATTACTCTGCTTTACTTAATTCCTTAATTTGTCTACACACATCTTCCTCCACTTCCCTTCAACTATTTGCTGCTTTGTAGGCTACACTTATTAACATGATTGATCCTTTCTCTTTTTACCTTTAACAATACGGATTCTGTTTTTTTCTTGCTGATTGCTGTGCCCCTTTTGTCTACAGTGATTATATTATACCAAATAAGTGTAGTTAGTCCACAGCTTCTGCTTCCTTCTCCATCTTTCCTAAATATGAGACGGCCTATAATTCACAATATTAATTTTTTGTAGCCAAGTCTCAGGAACTCTTTTTATAGCTTCTTCCACCTCACATATGATTACCTCCAGCTACATTTTTTTAAATCGTGGATAATGTGTGCATTGCTGTACAGATACTTCAACAGATTTAATAGGATTTCCTTGTTGCTCCTTATGTGATCATTTTTTTTAGACTCCTGTTTTATAAATCTATCTATCCCCTTGCCGCCAAAGTCCTTATTTATTTTACTCTTTTTGGATCAATAGCGATAATACTATTAGGCCATCTCCTCCCCTCTGAATATTTTTAAAGCAGAGATACATAGATTCTTTATTAACAAAAGGGTGAAAGGATATCAGAGGTAAGCAGGAATGTGAATTTGAAGATCTACAAGCAGATTAGCATTGCTCTTACTGACTGGTTCGAGGGGCTGAATGGACTACTGTTACTCCCAATTTGCATGATCATGTTTTTTCCCCTCTGAGAAGATTTCAAGTCTGTGAAACTTATTTTTCCAAAGACTAGTGGAGACAAGACCATTGTGTATTTTAAAGGCAAGAATAGGTTCATTCTTGACTAACAAGCATATCAAAAGGTTTTGGGGATAGGCAAGACAAAGGAATTGAGGCCACAATCAGGTTCTTATTGAATGATGTAGCACGCTCATGTAACTTCCTCTTAATTCACATGTTCTTATATAAAGAGGACATCTTGAAACAATTTTAGTACTCTCTCCATGAAGGGTGACATCACTTTTGTCCACTCACAGAGTTGACTATGCAAGGAGTAACGAATCCCTGACCACCACAAGTTTTAAACACATATCATAGAAAACCTACAGTGCAGAAAGAGGCCATTTGGCCCATCGGGTCTGCACTGACCACAATCCCACCCAGGCCTTAATCCCATATCCCTACATATTTAACCACTAATCCCTTTAACCTATGCATCTCAGAAAACTAAGGGGCAATTTTAGCACAACCAATCAACCTAACCCACACATCTTTGGACTCAAATCTCCATATATAGAGTCCATATACAGAGGAGTATAAGAAAGTATGAGGAAGAGTATAAGAAAAGTGTATCTTTCTTTTATTCTTTGCTGCACAGCCAGCATTTCAGAAATTACTTGGGTATGCAATCAGCATTCCAGGTGCGAAGAGGGACTCGAATTGAGTTAAAGCAGAGAACTGGAGGTGAAGTGCCAGTCTTTCTGTGGATTAAAAGAAGGAGATTGTTGGGCAAGGTTGGGGAACCTCTGGAAAATTCAACTTCTGGACAACTCGATTTTCAAATCTTTGATCTGATTGTTTAAAGTCAAGGAGCTGGATGGAAAAGGCCATTTGTCCTCTAGTTTAAAAGGTAAAACATGAACTCAATTGGGAGGATTCAGCTTCTATGGGCATTTATAAAGTGAAGACATCATTGAAAAAAAATCATTTTAAGGTTTTTCACTGACAGGTATATGATTCACCACCTATTAATTTCAATAAAATTAGTTTGAGGAGTTTGCAGTCCCAAAACTTTTACTAGCTTTTTTTAGTCCAAATCCTCGTAACAGTTAAAGTAGTACAATCACAGCATTACAATCAGAGGACAACAATTTCTGGTGATTGGCAAAAGGAGGAATGGTGGTGCACTCATCAGTGCATTCCAGATCCTAATCACTCACTGCCTGAGAAAGGTTTTCCACTATCATCATTAACACCTCTATGATTAACCAG
Organism: Sphyrna mokarran; assembly: GCA_024679065.1. Taxonomy (NCBI): domain Eukaryota; kingdom Metazoa; phylum Chordata; class Chondrichthyes; order Carcharhiniformes; family Carcharhinidae; genus Sphyrna; species Sphyrna mokarran. Next base: position 67,737,663 of record JAGIQG010000011.1, on the reverse strand, counting down.
AGCTGGCAATCAGGGAAATAGATGGAGTTGAGGCTGAAAGCACACAGGTTTTACAGAGCTGGCATTAAACTGGCATTTTTTTTTAGTCAATTCATATCAGGTAATGACACTGGACTAGTAATCCAGAGAGTCAGGTTAGTGATCTGGCAACATAGATTTAAATCCAACCATGACAACTGGTGCAATTTTAATCCAAAGACTAAATCTGGATTTGACAGTCACTGTCGTGATCATCAAACTATTATTGAAATCTGCCAGCTTCATCCAGTCTTGCCTACAATATGGCTTTAAAAGGCTCAGTAAGCCAGGCAGTTCCAAGCCAACAATTACCTAAAAGGTATTGAGATATTTATCTAACTCCTTCGTGAACTTGAAGCTCAGAGCTTCCTTTTGTACCAGGAGGTGTATTTAAACTGGGACCTTATCTGAGATCCAGTTGGTATATGGCATCAAAGATAAAAGCACAGACATTGAGAAGGTCACTTGAGGCTTCAATTTTATCTCAGCTGGAAGAGCAAAGATGCAGAAGATTGCAACAAAGGGAACCAGTCGTGATCACCTCGCTGATAGAGGCTGAGGGCATTGAGGACTTCAGGGAAGTTGAGGGTAAGGGCTGTCCGTTGGGCAGTTCCAGCCTGGCACTGCCAGTCTGCCATACTGGTACTGCCCACAAGACCGCCTGGCACTGAGCACCTGGCATGGGCAGTGTGAAGGGGAAGAGGCCAGAGGGGGACGGTCCTACTGGGGCTAGCTGGTCAGTGGTGGGGAGGGACTCACAAGTGGATAAGATCACAGATTTGAACTCACTCAGAAAACATTTTCATGTTCATCCTGGACTTAGAATTGTTTTCAAAAGATTGCTTCCATGGAGTCCAGAGGTGGTAAGTGAAACTGATGGGGTGGGAGAAAGAAACAAATTGCTTTGCAGCAAGCAGATAAATGATCAAAAAGATCCCAATGAAAAACAGAGATGCCAAAGGCCTCAGAAGCATTTACTATAAGTTCAAGGAAGAAACCATAAGAAATTCCAGTTGAGGGAGGCAAGGAGGAAAGAGATTTGTTAGGACTGAGGAAGTGAGTTCAAGCAGGATTTCAGATGAGTAACAAAGGTCTGAAAAGGAGTCATATTGGACTTGGAATATTGACTGCTTCTCTTTCCATAGTTGCTGTCAGACCTGAGGTTTTTTCCAATACTTGCTGTTTTTATTTGAGAGGAGTGCCTCCAAACAGAGCCCGAGGGCTAATAGGTGGCAAAAGAAATTGGTGAGAAAGGCATTCTCTTAACTGAATGCCAGTGCAAAATATTAAACAGTGTTAAAAACAGATTTTGTTACACCAGTAACCTGAGGCATATCTCAGTGATAATAATGTACATGAAAATTACATTAAAACAGGTCATTTACTAAATTATGTAATGCTTGTCGACAGCGAATACATGATGTAAACTTGTTATTACACATAGCTTTTTATTTGATATAATCCTTATCAGGTCTACTTATATACCTGCAACTTCTGAAAGTAACAATAGAGATTTACAGCACTGAAATTTCAACTCTAAAAGTTAACGACAAAAAAATGAATTACTTAAAGAGAGAGTTCAGCTGCTAAAAGGAGCTAATGCAATAATTTTCTTTCAGCAGTTGGTAAACTGTTGTTACTACCTCTTTAAATAGTAGATGAACATTGTGAAATAGAGAATCAATATTTAAAGTATATAAAGTAACAATGAAGCCATAGGCATTGCAGGAGTTCCAACTCTGACCAACATAAACAGGTGAGAGAACATAAATGGAATCACAAGCGCATCATGATGCCACACAATGTGTGTCAAGTGTGTCACACATTTCCCTTCAAAGAAAAAGGAGGTTTAAAACTGAAATAAGCACAATAGAACTCTGAAATTCAGCTGAAACAAACACAAATACGAACAGGCTCTAAAGAGTCCTTCAGTTCAGATGCAGGCTGGTGCTGTCTTCCAGAACAGTGATCACTAATTGGTACTTAATTACCGGGACATTCTGGCATTGAATTTGTTGTCACTTTGGAGACCGTGTTCAGTTAAGAAGTATCATAGAATCCCTGCAGTACAGAAGGAGGCCATTTGGCCCATCGAGCCTACCCTGACAACAATCCCACCAGACACTATGCCAACAACACATGTATTTACTCTGCTAGTCCCCCTGACACTAAGGGGCAATTTAACGTGGCCAATCAATCGAGCCCATGCATCTTTGGACTTGGGAGGAAACTGGAGAAATCCACACAGGCACGGTAAGAACATGCAAACTTCACACAGACAGTCACCCAAGAGTGGAATGGATCGAGATCTCTGGCGCTGTGAGGCAGCAATGCTAACCGTTGTGTCACTGTGCCCACCTAAAGAGGACCGCCAGGCACCTACATTTCTGAAAGGTCCTCAATCTCAAGAGGATTGGTTAGAGGTACTTATCAACATAAATCAATTGACAGCTATTCATACAGTGTGATTGCACAATGTAACTTCTCAAACTCACCACACTTCTGCAAATACCAGCAATTCAAGTATTTAGAATAATGAGTTTCACCAGCACAGTATCACAAGAGTTTACTGCTTGAAGTGATTTAACATATCCATTGTAGTAATATTGCTGCTGTTTCTTCATGTCAATGAATGCACAAGTGTCTTCCCAACTTATGTATCGAGGCTTTACAAACTTCAAGAAATAGTATCTTTCACCTATATCCCGTAATTGAACGTCTTGCCTACACCCTCACTTCATGTGTTGCACCAATGTAAGAGAGTTACAGACTGAAGCGACTCTGCACATTTTGTGAAGAGCCATTTGATGATCTCCATAGGTTCCCCGTTTTGCCATTAGACTGCAGATAGGTGAGGACATGTTTAGATTCCCAAGTTTTGACAAACACTGCACTTTCCAAAGATGTGCTTCTGTTATCCACCTGTTAAGTGGATGTCTGGTGTTACAAATCTTGGTGTTCAATTATAAAACTGTCTGAGGTAACCGAAGTCAGGTTAGAAACTGAATTAAAATTACTATAATAATCATCCAAAAGTAAAGTACTTCATAAAGATGAATTTCACTCCTCAACCAGACTTAGCCACGGTTTCTTATTGTACTAGTGGTTCTTTGCTTAGAAACCTGCAATGAGTCAAACATATGGCACATTCTGCAATTTATTGATGCTGTAGTGGGCTCTAAGGTACAACTTTTTGTGCTGATGTTGAATGAGCTACGATATTAATTCCTTTTCCTAGATAGCTGGTACCATGAGTTATTATCCTTGAATCTCAATTTCTCTTGGACTGTTAGATTACCTCAATAAGTCAAATAATGGGGAAAGACTATCAGATATTCCTTGCTTCATCCCAGAGCAGCCAGCTATGCCAAATGATAACAAGCAGTTGTTTCTAAGTTGGATCATTCACTGCAGCAAGATAAGGTAACTGCTTCATCTTGATTAGTTGATAAAAGCTAATATTCCTCATGATAGCCTTAAGTCTTTGGGATTTCAGCATATTCATAGTGTGCCATTCATGTTAGGCACAACTGAGATCAAACTGATCCCTTAAGTTACGAATGTTACAAAAGCAACGATGCGCTGTCCGATCAGGCCAGCTGGAGTTTTGTTTTGTTAAAGCCACTGATATCCAATGCAGGCAATGTTGGATCTGAAATACTGTCTTGATGAGCCTAATTCAGGTCACTTCCTCAGCTTGTCCTTGGATGTCATTAAATACACAAAGGTGTTTTAGTATTAAATGTTAGAATTGAATTCAAAGGTATTAAATTAGTGCTTGTTTTTGGTGATTTTGTATACTGTTTTGTATGTAGGATGTTTTGCTAACTTCATCATTTTCAGTGTACTTAACGTCCAGGTAGTTATTTCTACCAACAAAGATAGTCTTGCTAGCAAAGGTTACTACCTAGCTTAAACCTGCAGTTACTACATTAACCAGAATGTGTAGCTGACCTCTATTGGGCTGACTTGAAACACATAAGCTTCGATCTTGGACTTAGATGGTTCAACCTCTACTGGCTTAAAGTCTTGTGTTACTTTTTGATATAGGTGACTTGGCATCACTTAACATTGTGCGTCCATGTCTATTTTGGAACAAGGGCGTAAGGGTAAATTCAGTAATTTGAATGGTGGAAAAGCTTTTAACAAGTTAACAATTTAGGGCTGCACGGTGGCTACCCCACAACGCCAAGGACTGGGTTCGATTGCCTGCTTGGGTGATTGTCTGTGTGGAGTTTGCTCATTCTCCCCATGTGTGTGGGTTTCCTCCAGGTGCTCAGGTTTCTTCCACAGTCCAGAGATGTGTGGATTAGGTGAATGGCCATGCTAAATTGCCCCTTAGTCAATGAGACTAGCTAGGGTAAATGTATGGGGTTATGGGGATAGGGCCTGGATGGGATTGTAGTCTGTGTAGACTTGATGGGCCAAACAGCCTCCTTCAACACTGTAGGATTCTATGGACTCTATGAATCTGGGACAAAAATCAGCAGTCATTTGGACATGTGTGAGTTAATTAAAGAAAACACAGATTTTTAAAAGCAAATTGTGTTTATCTGATTAATGTTTTTTGATAAGGATAATGTGATGATATGGTGTGTAATGATACAGTGTGACATTACATCATTCAGTTGTATTAACACATGGATATGAAATCAAATGAATGAGAAAAAATGGAAAATAATTGCACAAAACTACTTTCAGATTCAAAGAAGGTATACAGTAGGGTTCCCAAGGGGTTAGTATAATAGGGCCAATGTTTTTTTAATGCATGTTTATGACCTAGACCTTAGTGTACAGAACACTGTTTCAAAATTTGCAGATGACACAAACCTTGAAAATATTGTGAGTTTGAGGAGGATAGAAATAGACTTCAAGAAGACTTAGATAGGCTGCTGGAAAGAGCAGGCATGAGGTCAATGAAATTTAATGCAGAGGCGTGATATATTTTGGTAGGAAGAACGAGAGGCAATAGAAAATAAAGGGTGCCATTCTAAAGGGGATCCAAAAACAGAAAGACCTCAGGGTATATGTGCACAAATCATTGAAGGTCACAGGACAGGTTAAGAAAAAGAGATCCTACATTTTATAAATAGGGGCATAGACTACAAAAGCAAGGAAGATATGACAAAACATTTATAAAACAATATTTAACCTCAGCTGGAGAATTTTATCCAGTTCTGGGCACCATACTTCAGGCATATTAAGGCATTCAAGAGGGTGCAGAATAGATTGACAAACATTGTTCCAAGGAATATTTTAATTATGTGGATAGATTGGAGAAGCTGATGTTATTCTTCTTATAGAAGATTGAAATGAGACTTGATAGTGATGTTCAAAATCCATAATTTTTTTCTGACATTACCATGGAAGTAATGCGTAGTTCTGAATTTCCCAATCATTAAAGAAGTGCCTGGATTCTTCACTCATGAACTGAGAGGCATTGTAACTTATCACAATGTCAGGAATGCCACCAGTCTGGATATTAACTATCCAGTTGTGCTAATACTTTGGATGCAAACTATTGTTCTCACTGCATGAGGTTTCTCCAAGTCCTGTTTCTCTGGCATCACACTGCAGGTTTGTTGTTGACACCACAGTATCTCGGCACTGTGCTGTCATCACTAGCTGTTTGACGCAAATGAAAGCTGCTTCTTTTCCGTATCCCAATATCATCAATCATTCTTTTCAGTGAGTTTGTGCAGAAGTTCACACTCTGATGATAAACCATGCAAGAACTTTGTAAAGTAGTTCACAGGTCCAACAAATCATCGCATTGTCTTTATATATGTTGGTGCAACATCTTGGATTTAGCTCACACTTATCAGTATAATGGCAAAGTTCTTTTGCTATAAGCACATCTTCAGTTGCAGTTTTCTCTTGTTCAGTTTCAGATGATCTCTCTTTAGTGATTTTGCTAGATTCTGATCACTGTTTGTGATGGTGTATCTATTGTACCTCAACTAGCAGATCATTTACTCAGTCCCGTCCCTGAAATATCATTGACTATCTCATGCTGTTTGCACTTAATAGTTTTCTGGAGGAGTAAAAATACCAAATGACATTTGGATCCATTTGTACCTCCTAAATATCACTGAAGACATTGTCGGAAAACTCTTGCTTTCATCCAACTTCTCTTGCCATCATCTATCTTTTGCATCTACAGTAACAAAGACCTTTGCCTTGGCAGTTATGGCAAGATTTCTTCACTAGTTGGCAAGAGGTAATAAGGTATCTTCAAATCTTTGTTGATGTCCTTTGAATCAATAATACAATCTTAGCTTTCCAAGTTATTTCACTGCTACTCTGTTGCTAATACAGTCTGTAGGAGTTGTCACTTTCTTGACTACTCCTATTTCCCCAAGTTCCTTCATCTTCCTCTATCTTTTGGACTCGGCTTGAGGGTATCACGAATTTTCCTTTGTAGGATGCTAAGTTGGATTCATGTTCTCATCCACTTCAACATTACATTCACGAGCAAAACATCCAAGATCGGTGAAAGCCTTTCTTTAATTTACCTGGATTTGTTCAGCAGTTGATGCCTTGGTGTCATGTGAAAGAAACACTGCAAATCTCTTCTGGTACATGGAAGTTTACCAGTCCAAACTTTTGACTTATTTCAGTTGAGATGCAGGGATTTTTTTTTTAATGTCCACTTTCTGGAACTGTAGATCTTCTTTCTTCCAATTGCATTACTTCTTAGCTCAGTTTTCCATCCTGGGGTGAGTACTGTTCCATCATATAGCCTTAACTTTACATTTGACAGCTTCATTTTCAGGTCACCACCTTGAACAAATTCATATAGATCTGCAAGGCTCAAGATGTAGCACCGGGGCTGTCCTTTTGCAGTCATCATTCTAATAGTCACAAATTATTTTTACTTGACTTGATGATGTCAGGCTCTTCTAGGATGTAGACTGATTTGTCAGAATTATTGGCCGATATTTCTCCAGCAGCCATCTTCACAGGATTTATTTTCTTCATTCCAGCAAAACATTTGTATGCAAAGTGTTCCAACTCCTTCATGTCTGAACACTGCTTTCCCCACAATGGACACACTTGCTTTTCTTTTGTATGATGCTCTCCACAATGTACACATTCAGTACTCTGGCTTTCATCTTTCTGCTGGCCTTTCCGTCAATAGTTCTCCCTTTTCTCTATTGGTTTGTGTTTGGAAGGCCTAAGCTGCTTCTCTCCATAGTACAAAGCCTCACTGGTTCTCCCATAAATAATCTTCAGCTGATGATTGACCACTTGAGAGCTACTGCACATCAACTTTCTTCAGAATATGTTTCTCTTCCCTCAGCAGACTTGTTCAGCTGGCTGAATCTCGCATTCCAAATATCTTGGATCAGATCATCCTTCAGGTGCTCAAAGTCATAAGATTCAGTTAGATGTCTCAGTGCAGTCCCATACAGTTCAATATTCATCCCCTCTTCCTGAACTCTGGTGTTGAATATTAGCATTCATAAATCGTATTAGTAAAGTGATCAAAGTAGGTCTTCAATACTTCAAAATTTTAACAAGACTGGCAGCACTGCTGCCTCACAGTGGTTAGCACTGCTGCCTCACAGTGCTGGGATCTGGATTCAACTCCAGCTCGAGTCTGTCTGTCTGTGTGGAGTTTGCACACTCTCCCATTATCTTTGTGGGTTTCCTCTGGTTTCCTCCCACAATCTGAAAGATATGCTGGTTAGGTGCATTGGCCATACTAAATTCTCCCTCAGTGTACCCAAACTGGCACCAGAGTGTGGCGAATAGTGGATTTCACAGTAGCTTCATTGCAGTGACAATAAATAAAAACTTAAACTTTTTTTCTGCTTCTCAGTGTGGCTTGGGGTACAATTTAGCTTGCAGCATTCTTTCCCCAGCATTGATAATACAGTCACTACTAGTATTTGTTCAGGTTTCTTGTTTAACAATGTGGTGGCAATTTCATAGTCCTGCTGTTGAGACCAGAAGAATTTTCAATTCATTCTCAAATCTCCCTTCATCTCTTTAGGAGTTAGCACTGAGATGTTCAAAGCCATACTGATTCGCCCAGCAGTCAAAGTTCTGCACAAAGTTGCAGACTAACATTTTAACTATTCCCTGCTGTTTTGGCTCTTCTGCAGCTATCAAAATCCATTCAAGTTCAGATGCACACTCCTGAGACCATGCATGTGGTAAGTAAAAATGGCATTGGCCAGAAGTCATTACTCACAAAGGAGTCACTTCAGAGGCCATGCGACAATGGCTCGACAGTACACAAGATGTAACAATGCAGCAAAGCATTTCTCAAAACAAAAAGTTTAAAGTTTATTTATTAGTGTCTCAAATACATTTACATTAACACTGCAATGAAGTTACTGTGAAAATCTCCTAGTTGCCACAGACTAATATTTATTCTGGTGCATTGAGGGAGAACTTTGCACAGCCAATGTGTCTAACCAACACATCTTTCAAGCTGTAGTAGGAAACCAGAGCATCCAGAGGAAACCCATGCAGACATGGGAAGAACATGCAGACTCCACACAGATAATGACCGAAGCTGGGAATCAAACCCAGGTTCCCTGATGCTGTGAGGGAGCAGTGCTAATCACTATGCTGCAACCATAACTGCAGTCACCATGTGTTAATTCCTCTTGAATAGTAGGGATAGAAGGGATATCAATGCTTTCTTATTGATATATATATATATAAAGTGAATGCTACAGATGGCGCAGAAGCTGCAGAAAAACAAAGTCACATGAAAATGCCCATCCATATGCGGCAGAAAGTCACAAAATTGTGATTTTGCAAAAGTACATTTTTAGGTGGAGTTGAGGAAGTAAATCTCACGTCAGTTCTATATCACTGTTGGAACACAATGCATTCATGCCCAAGCTGTCATGATTGTGACCCTCCATCTTTCTGAAGGTTGTCAAGATGATGACCATTGAAGTTCACATAGGAAAGAGACAGTTTGCATGATCTACTTATTAACTGGACATTATGAAAGCACCCTGCTTGGTGTAATGATCTTCAGCCCATTGGGAAAAAATAGAAGTCAATTTGTTTAATTAATCCACTCTGTCCAGGATGCTAAGTGGACATGGCTGTGCCACATGGCGTTTGCTCCTCTCCCTTTGGTTAACTACTCATAACTGCTCTATCTGCCCTTCCTTATTAGATTTACTGGAATTAAGTTAAGTCCCACAGTTCCCCTGCTGAATGTGTTTTATTTATTGAGGCATAAGAAGCATAAAACAAAAGATAGTGCAGAATCAACAGAAAATAGAATGTAATAAAAAAAGTCCTGAATTGAACAGGGCATATCAAACTCAATATAGTGTACCTCACACCCTGACCACTAGAATGCGCTAATGGAATGCCTTTAGATTAAGGACGCCTGCGATCCTTACACAATTCAGAATAAACATTCCTAAATCCTTTTCCCTAAAACGCAGTCGATTTTTTTGTTGTTGTTGTTTTTATTTCGAGGGGGGCGTTCTCCCTCAACCAACTGAGATTAGAGTGAACGGATATCTTTGATAAATTAATCTAAAGAGTGCAAACTGCCAAACTGCGAAGTTCTGAAATGAAAGCAAAATACTGCGGGTGCCGGAATCAGGAACAAAAACAGAGGGTGCTTGGAAAATCCCAGCAGGATCTGTGGAGAGAGAAAAAAAAAGAGTTCACAGGCCGTGTGGCTCTTTCGTTAGCTCTGCTTTCTCTCCTTACAGATGCTGCCAGACCTGCTGAATTTCCCCTACCTCCCCGCAGCATGTTCTGTAATACTGCAGAAAGTTCTTCCCGGTTGTGTGTGCGGTTCAGTGTAGTTCTGACCCCCGGGTGGCTTCCAGGAGGCTTCAGTAGCATATCAGGACCTCTCCAGACGCTGCCCACACCGTCCCACTATAAATTTTGGAATCAATCCTGTATGGGCGACTCGCACATTCATTTTCCGAACTGTTGTATAAACTTTATAACAGATACATAGTGGTTTCCGGGTTGAAAAAGGAGAAATATTCAAGTTTTTCCAGTCGGTTTCTCGGTCCCAGGTGTCTGCAAGTAGACACAGAGAGAAAAACAAAACATTCATCTAATGAATTGATCTGCTTTTGAGTGGGGGTGTATTTTTAACTGCACAATATTAGGCTGCACCCGCCCACCGCCCATTGTGTATTAATTGGACCCAGAGGCAGACAGGAGCTGTTAAGTTTTAGTTAATATAATCAAACAAGTGTGCTCAGGTGAAGTGATAAACCTCGGGAGGGGAGGTTGGGGTGTTGTGTAGCCTGCTTTCCTCCTCAGTTCAAATATCAGGAATCCATCGTCAGTCACGTCGGGACATACGTGTATGTTCTGTGTAGAATTGCCTCGTGTTATTTTCCCCTCGAATATGGGAAATACCTTAGCAGCCGTCAGCCTACTCGGGGTTAAAGGATGTTAACTTAAGTGATTTTATCAATAGTGATCCCCCTCTCTCTGCATTTCCTGTCACCTATTGACAGTTTCACTCGAGCAGCCTAAGGAGAGATTTTGTGTTTAAAGGGGAAAGATTGAGGATTTACTGCAGCTCCCTCACATGCATACACATCTACAGTGTATAAATGATAGAGAGGGGTACAGAGTCTTTAGCAGAATAGCTGCAGGGGTGATAAATTAATCAGGGTCCAGCCCAGGTGGAAGTAGAGAGTTTGAGATTTTGACTGGTGAAGTAATAGGCAATTTCATTGTGCGTGTATGTGACAGAGAGAGAGAGAGAGTGAGAGCGATTTCAGCTGACCACGTGGCGTGTGTCAAACCCACTGAAGCACAACTGGGGAATCAGCAACATCTCTGGGGCGACAGGGAGTCAGTGCGGATGATCAAACTCACCGGCAGTACCTGTGTCCGGGGCCAGGGAATAGCCAAACAAAATTCAAAGGGGGGAAAAAAGACTATACCAAACTCTCTAGTGAAAAAAAAAATCAACACACTGTGTGGGATGCCTAAAATGTGTTAACTAACTTGTTCCATCTTGGAGAGAGAGAGAGAGAGAGCTGAAGACAGATTGAACCCCCACCCCCAATCCCCCCAGTGGCATTTTCAAATCTTCAATCACACTTAAAAGAGAAAGAGCATTTGACAGACTGGGAGTGACGGTAAGACACGCGATTTAAACGCGCATCTTAAACAATTTCCCGTTACCATTAATGACTCGAGGCTTGAATTCGAGCCGTAGCAGCAGAGAAATCGAGGAATTGCCTGTCTGATTATTTCTTTTCTCCTAAATACCTTCCCCCCCCCTCCCCGTTCTCTTTCCTTCTTGGCCGTTTCGTTGTACAGGAGCCCCCGGCACAGTCCTCGCCCTCCCCTCTGCCCCAGTCCATCCCCAACACTGGATATATGCGAGAGCCGAGCCATAGGCATCATTTCACTGACAGCAAGCCAGGATGAGGTACCCAGTTCATCCGCTCCTTCTCATTCTGCTGCAATGCCTTCTTCAGACGGTAAGTGCTTACTTACTCTTTTGCTTTAATTGAGAACTTTATTTATATAAGTATATATATATATATATGTGGGGGGGGGCGGTTGGAGGAGATGGAACTGATCAAACCAAAGTCTGGGGACAACACTGATCAATACTTTAAAGTGTTGTTCAGGGGCGTTGGTGTAGATATTTCAGTAAAGTGTCTGCCGCACTGGCTGGGACCAAGCTGGGGTTTCATTTGGATACATCTTTTCCAGTTCATGTCAGAGGAGGTGAGCTCAAAGATTGCAGAGAAGGGCGAGGGCATCAACTGTGCCTAATACTTGGCTTATAAACGGGAAATATTTTAAACACACTGCCTTAATTCACAACCCACTGTGGTGACTTGCATGAGGGTCGACTGAAAGTTTGGCTGTTGAGATGATCTCGCAGTATTGTGGGCATTCATTCCCATTTTCCTAAAGGGGATGATTAATTGGACATTTTTCTATCCCCCCGAACTTCCTTTTGACTGTCTCAACGCAACCTCCAGAGGCTCCCGGAGTGTATTCACTCGGCAAAGAGCGTGGCTTATTTCTGTTCCAAAGGGGCGCGCAGTCTCTGGTAATATAACTCGCGGAGATTAAGCACTCCACTTAAGCACTGGTTCCTGATGTTACAGCAAGGAGTTGATTGATTAGTTTTTGAGTGAGCTTATGTCAGAATCTAATCCGTTTTTGGATTGTGTCAGTGTTGTAATGTTTTCTGCTTGGGTGCTTTATCATCGCAATGAATTACAAAGCTGCAGCCGCGAGATAAGAGATTCAATGCTCCACTCTCTGCCCCTTCCATTCAATGAGGCAGCCTTTTGTTCCATCTTTTACCGCACTAAAGTTTCAAATCAAATTGCTTTAAATTGCGAGGAGACTTTTACAGATACGGTGGCATTATAGACTGAGGAAGGGGAGTGGGGGGGAGAACTGATTTAAAATATTGCCTTTTTTTTGGATAATGTCCATATGAGAAATAAATTGCCTGCGGATTGAAGCTACCTCGTCCCAGAATGCAGACATCCATCACTCCAATTCCAAGGCCAGACATTTGTAGAGAAGCAATCTAAAACGGCAGGTATACTGCTCCTGATTGTCTTGATACAAGAACGGCTTTGAGTGGCACAAGTGCAAAAGTTCCAGCATAACTCATCAGCCCCGAGATAGCAGAGCCCTTTCCAGCCAGCCCTCTTCCCAGAGATTGGAATTCTTAGAAAGTGTGCATCATACGTGAATGCAGCTTAACACTTTGAAGTTCTCTGTTTTATCCAACCTTTCCTCGTGGATGTTGCTGGATGCAGGGTTGTTTTGTGTGGCCGTCTTCTCTGCTTATTTGTTTGTATCATTTGCCCCAAGCCCCTAAGTGCAATAGAAATTTTCCCTTCGAGCTATTAAAAGAGATAGTCGCCCTGATATGTCATCCCCGTTCTCCAGACAAGGACACAGTCAGCGGTGAATATGCTCATATTCAGAACGCATAATCCTCTCGCTATTCCAGAATTCATTAACAATAAGTTGAAATGTCTGACACCCCCCCCCCCCAAGCCCCCGCCGCAATCACCAGAGTTCACCATGCGAACGGTGCAGTGTCTACCGCAAGGTAAACTTACTGCACTGGGATCGGAAAAGCTTCTTCTTCCAGAATAAGCGCCACTTGTCTGCCTAATAAGATCCTTTACACTGGAGAAGAAGTTTGGCCAGATCTAAGAAACGATGCTTTGGGCATTCCTTATTGGAGAATCTGACTGAGACAGGGTGGCTTGAACTTTAGCTTCGTACCTTAAAAATGCATAGCTTATGCTATGCAATTACAAGTGGCAAATGCAATTATGGAGTTGCTGTATAACACCACGGAGTCCCAGTCAAGCTGAGGTAGGCAGTGTCATCTATTCAGTCACTTCATGTTCCTGAGATAGCTTCCTCTTTGGAAGCCTCCAGATAAATTGTAAGAGACTGCTGAATAACAAATGGTGTCCATTCATTGAAGAACACAATTAGATGTGGTGATGGCAGCCCTATTTTCTCCATAACTAATAGATTCCTGGTGCATTCCCCTTTTTACAAGGTTTTTATTTCCTGTGATGTCTCCCTTTATGAATACAGCACCCCATACTGGGGTGTGGTTGTACAGAAAGTAGTAACTTCCAGTATCTGATCAAAGTGGCTATTTGATCTGAGCAAATTAGGTGTGGGTAAGCAATTTGAACATAAGAAACATGATAGCTGAATCTAATGCTATACACTAAAGATGGATTTCTGGGCATTGGGTGCTTAGATGCTGATCAGGATCACATACTATTTTACTTTCAGATTTTCCTTGTTTTGCCCCACTCTCTCATTATAAGGAGGAATGGAGCAACTTTGCTAATAGTACCATCCCAGCTCTGGTTAGCCAGCTCAGCACAAAGCAGGGAACGATTTGAAGGCCTTTGTGATTTGCATGGTTTTTACATCACACAGTTCATTGAGTTATCAGGGGGAGTGAACTATCGTTCTCCAATAATAACTGCAAAGAATAAGAAGAAAAAATATTGATAAACTCTATCTTTGTAAATTTACTTGAATAATTAACCCTCAATTTTTGATCCACATTGTGCCCCGGGGTTTACATTTCAAGCTGTGTTTGCTAACCTCAAGCTGTTCTGAGCCATCTCTTAATATTCTCCAACCTGTGCTCAAATGCGGATATGACTCTTGTTAAGCATTATATTTAGATTACGCGACATAGGGTTGTGGATTTATTGGACATGGAGATCCTTCAGCCAATCATCTTTTAATCTTAAAATTTGACATGAGGTAATGACTATTTTTGCAAGATTAATGTTTGAAAAAACAGAACCAATTAATCTAAACACCTCGTAAATGGGCTGCTCAGTAATTACACGCAGAGCTCAATATATGTGAGTATTAGAATGTTACAGTGCAAAATAATGACAGTTGATCAATAAAATAAATACAGTTTACCATATTTTAGGTTAATGTTGAGCATCAAACGAGAAGCCACATCCAAACTGTTTGATGAATAATTGCAGATCTAAAGGCTCAATTGCTGAATATTAGGGTCATTTGTGAGAAAAGATTTTAGAATGAAATATAACAGAAAAATGTTTGCTTTCAATTTCCTTGCATTTTGAAAAATTACAGGCCCACAATAAGGTGCATTGATTACAATATTAATGCACTGATTTGTCCAGCAGAGTAAATTAAAGATGTGACTAACAATCCTGAACAAACACTGTAACAAGGCATTCATTCGCATGGTAAATTGTGGAATGCTGCATTGATTTCAGTGTGGCAAATATGTAACATTTTGCCTCTGGTCTTGGATATTATGGAAAATATGTTTCAAGGACTAGTTTCTGAAATGTATCTACAATAGTACTTCAATAATAATTCCAACAACAATGAACTGAAAAAGGTGGCTTGATATTCATAGATTGTAACACCCTGGGGACTGTTTTCAGATGAGGAAACGCCAACAGTGAAAATGGACCCTGATGCACCAAAATCTAGATAATTGCACGTCTCTGAAATAGTTCATTATGGATGTGTGGCATTTTACGTCTTATGGAAATTTGCATGCAATTTGCATTACTGGCTATTTGTTGACTTCACAGCAGCTCTGATGCAGAACAATGAGAGGCAGTAAGACAGAGTAAAATCGAGCATTTTTGTCATAGTTGTTAACCAATCAGAATCTTCCTTTAAGACAGTCTTTGAGCTAAGTCTGTAATCTTTTCATTCAGGAACAATGATCGGTTGTGAAGCAGCCTTATTTTGAAACTATCACTTACCTTTTGCTTCCAACAGCATGATTTATATATGTATAAAAAAGATGTTGGGAGCAAAAGATGTGATATATATATATATATATAATTCAGTGCATTCACTGATACTAAATTAAATGAGGCTATCTCTAAAAGCCTCTCAAATGGTCACAAAATGTTCTTGTAATTGGGCTATTCAAAATATTGTCAGCAGTAATCACTAAGCACTGGCAAAAATGTTAGCAACCATTTGAAGAGTGCAGTAAACAATTTCACCCTATTTTCATCAGGTGTAGAGAAGGATATCGCAGAAGCTTTTTTCTAATTTGTGAAAATATTTTGTAGTTATTTTACAGTTGTTTGGAAAGTGTGTCATTTGAGTAAACCCTCCTGAAAAATATTTAGGGTATTTGTATGGTCGCTGCTGTCTTTTATCATAAAAAATTTAACCATTAATAAGCAAAGGAATTATATCAAGAATGAAGAGTTTTCAGAATAAAATCACAACACAAATTATCTTCTTTGATCTCATATAATTGTGGACGCAAAGTGATGGCAGCTGTGACTGAATTTAGCCAGCCTGCTTATCCATGTTGATTTGTGCCTTGGTGAGTTTTATTGTTTAATATGTAGTGTGGCTTCTTTTTATGATCTTCTGTAGGTGAAGGCAAAATATATTGCAATGCCAATTTATTGTAAATGGATTTAAACAGCTGTGTTGTTAGACATGCATATAAAATATATTTCTTCCTGGCATAAGATTTTCAATTGATTTCTACTACATAAAATATTTTAAGAATTGCCTGTTTTATGTCAAAATAAATCTTTTGTGAATAGAAGCGATGTATCTTTATGTTTGTAACGTTACCTCTCCAGCTAGGAGTATCCTGTGTCTCAGCTAATCCACCAAATCTTTAAAATATTCAAGCGTTTTGATGACTATTCTTTCTTAAGTCACAAAATTGAGGGTAGACAATATGCTACATTTATATTTTTTTGCTAAGTTGTATATTTCATAAGCAAGGTACTATTTGGTTTAGTGCCCCTTGACCGCAGATGAAAGGGCTGAATATCCTCCTTCAGTACTGTACTATGACTTTAATTTCTATAACATTTTTCATCTATCATTATGTAGTCTAATAAGCTCCCTCTTTAAATACTGATTTAATTTGTAAACTTATAAAATTCAAAATGATTAGAATTTATTTTAAATCAGGTCAATTCTCTATTAAAATCAAATTTTAATAGCTACACCTTCAATGTGACAATAATTGCAGATTAAGTCTATAGAGTTTTTTTATTGAGTATCTCTGCAATTTCTTAGTTCTTCCATCAATTCTTCATTCATTTTGGTATTTACTGTACTAACACAGGTTGTGCTTTCCTACAATATTTAGCATATGTATATTATGTTTATGTATAAGATCATTGGAGTTTACAAGTGTAGAAGAATGGCATTACACCTATATATAATCCACCTATACATAATAAAAACAATAGCCTTTGCATTATGTTGGCTTCAACATTGCAGACACTAATTACCTGAACAAAGATGTGCCAAAAACATTTTTTCTTTGTTGAATTCAAGAATCCAGGTTGAATGAACTGGATTTTGAATTATTAAACCACAAGGGACTAAAACTGACCTAGAAATGACAAAAAAAACACGATTTATGACTGATTCCTACAACAGCACCAATAAATTGATACTTCATTATAGTTTAGACAAGCATTAAACCCCCCATGAATTGGACTTTGTGGCTAAACTCAACTATTCTATGGTGGAATGACTGTAGTAGTCCGGATTCCTCTTATCAATAGAACGTAGAACTAATGCTTTCTGGTTGAAACCTACACGTACCTGACTGTAAATATCTTTGAGAAGTAATTTTCACTAAAACACAAGTTTTATCTCCATAATGAAATGAGCCACTAAAGAGTGACTACAACTTTTTCTTAATTTCTAATGCATTTGTCTGTGCATGATATGATGATGTAATTACGATTAAAAACTGTCCCAACAACATCCTTGCCTCATTTAGCACAAGATGTCACTGACATGGTCTGTAGATTTACTGGCTTTTTTCCAGCTTCAAAGTAATAATGACCTTTCCTTAATACATTTCTCAATTCTTTTTGATTCTCTGCATGTTTGAATTGGAAATCTCCCCTTTTACTCACAGTTTGCCCACAATTTTTAAGCATGCTACCCCATGCTAAGTGCAGTTCCGTAGTCACTGGCAGGCTCCCTTAGCAAGTGACAGTTGTTAATGTGTAAAGCCAGAGTGTAAATGTCACCAAGCCTTTGGACCCCCAGTCACACAATAGCCGAGATTAATCATATCACTGATATTCACAGATGCCCACTTTACATTCAAAGCAGTTACTGATAATGATCAGGCACTGGAACACTGAATACATTTTCTTTCTGTGCCTTTTCTAATCCTGGGTACAAAGGTCAATTTTAATGCTTCCATACAATAAGAACACTCAATTCACCAGTGATCAACAGTAGATTTGAAAATAATTGAGGAAGTTCTTGTCTCAGATTTTAACAAACAGAATAGTAATTTGATTACATTCTAATTATTAACAAGCACGAGAATTATAATTGAATAGAATGTCTAGCGCAGAAACAGGCCATTTCTCCAAAGTAGCTTTCACCACTGTTTCTGTTTTGAAGGCTCTCTTCCCACCCCTCTTCATCTAACTATATAACGTACAATTAAGCAAGTAATTCTGATTAACAATGTGCAAAAGATCAGTGACTTAGTGCATGATTGCTGCTTTAGCCTATCTTCCCTTATAAAGTATAATTTCAAATGTTATTTATCATTAAATAACATTAAAATGTCTTCCATTCAGTATTGATGCTGCACCCATTGACGATTTCTGTGATCCAACCCTTTTGCAATATTCCACTGAGACCTCCCAACCTGCCTGAAATGTCAATGGTTTGGCACAGACTTCCACAGCAAAGACTGTCAGTTGCAAGAAAAGATGGATGGGGAGAGGACATGTGCCCATTTTGCAAAAGGACCTGCCATATTCCGCTACATTTTTAGTGAACAGATGGGTGGGTGGACAGATGACTGGAGGGGAGAGAGTAATTGGGTGGTGAAGGGAGGTGGTTGCGGGGGGGGTAGTCCATCAAGCCTGCTCAGATTGTTGACAGGCAGAGGTGGGTGTCGGCCTCGATGCTCAGATAAAATAAGCTGATTTATCACTGGATTAGATCGGTTATTAACCAACGTAACACTCCCTGGGTGCAGATAAACCGAAGGAATCTGGTGCAAGTCCCTGATACTGTGCTTAGTGTCAAAGGCTTTCACAGGAGATCCAGAGTAGTGGAAATCAGCCCAATAGAAGTTTCAATTTGCTGATCAATTTCCATGCATATGTGTGCATCAGGACTTTTGTGTGGAATTGTGCATATCTCAACTTACATCCTATCTAAGATAATCCAGATACCTGAAGATTTGGGCTAATTTATACTCAGTTGTACAATCAGTTGGCTAATGTGGAGATCCTTGAGGATGCAAATTATACTGGTAAACAACATGATACATGAGAGGTGAGAGGTACTCGTGAATATTTTGTTAGTGCCCAAAATATCAATATCAAGCTTTCAATAGATGGCTGCAACAATGTCTTTTGAGATGACAACTTGCAGAAAGAGACATAAAAAGCAACACATTTTCTTATCGCTACAGATCAAAGCTTACCCATTGTGTCCCATTTATCTGCAATGATTCACAATCATTTTGCTTTAAACATGCAATCTATTTTGATATATCTAACTGAATACTGATCCAAATGTTTAAATAAGTTTCTGATCAGCCTCGCTCTTTATGATCACTAATCTCACTCAGAACAGTTTTCTGATCTTTACAATGATACCAACAGGATATACAGCAAGCAGCAACCCCGCCACATTAGGGAAATCCACATCTAGATAATGCAGATGACACAGTGGCACAGTGGCTTGCACTGCTGTCTCACAGTGCCAGGGACCTGGGTTCAATTCCTGGCTTGGGTCACTGCCTGCGTGGCATCTGCACATTCTCTCTGTGTCTGCATGGATTTCCTTTGGGTGCTCCAGTTTCCTCGCACAGTCCGAAAGAATGCTAATTAGATGCGTTGGCCATGCTAAATTTTTCCTCAGTGTGCACGAACAGGTGGCAACTAGAGGATTTTCACAGTAACTTCATTTGAGCGTTAATTTAAGCCTACTTATGGCACTAATAAGATGATGAAAGCTGAAGCTTGGTTTTGTGTTTATAACATTTCATTTAGAAATCAACCTAAACATCATTAATTATAATTAATATTTTAGAGTCACAACAGTAGATTGCATTGACAAAAGTAGATTTGCAACTTGGCTCATTGATAATTTGCATAGCCACTATAACCACTTCTTCATTATCACCAATCAACAAATTGAAATGCTTACAAGATAACAATGTACTGAAATTCTTCAGAACTGGTCACCTCATGGCTTCATCAGTTGTTTGGCTTTAACCTGCACTCTTTAGCTGACAGCCTTGCTGTACTTTAAGTTGTTGGACAATGGTGGAATAAGGACAATATGGGAACCTTGGCAGATAATGTGACAAACAATATATCTTCTTAAACAATAAAACTTAAGGAATGAGAATAAAACATAGGAAGCTCTGTAAAAGAAGGATGAATTAGAGTGGGTGAATTGAATATTAAATCAGGTACAGGAAGAGAGTTAAAGGGAAAAAAAGAAAATTGGATTAACAGTTAGAGACAAAGGAAAAGTAAATCAAAATTGAAATTTTGCATTTGACATTTTTAAAATTCTCAACATCATTTCATAATTTGAAACTGAAGAAGTGAGAGTCCATGCTTTTAATAGTTCACTTTCTGGCCATGGAAGGTTGATTGGCTGTCATTAGTAATTATTCCGTTGTTCAAAAATGCTCACATTACAAATAGTTCAACTTAGCTCTCTGCGACCATCTTAAGGGGCTTATGCATGAAAACCACAAAAAAGGTTAAAGATGAAATTTTTTTTGCGAAGCAGAAATTTGTGATGTTTCTCAATTTCTGGATTATCTCTTAATCCACTGCATGCAGTTATTAATATAATAATCGGGTGTCCGATTGTTACATGAATAATTGCATGCGTTATCTAAGCACTGATGTTTTCCAGCAGACAACAAATGGCTGAACAGACTTAATTCTTTAATTTGGAGATGGATACATGCAATACTCTAATCTAAATCTGGACCTCCAACACTTACCTTGTGCAAATTGCCACAAATTTCTCCTTCACAAAAAAGGCACCTCATCTTCTCCAAGATTTTCATAAAACTGCTACATTTGTAAATTAATTGTCCATTAAAATTACCACAGAAAGACATACCTAATAATAATGTCAGCAAATTCAAAGACATGATCATTATCAATGACAATCTATCCAATTCTCTTATCTGGAATATGAACTATTAAAAGCATGGAGTCTCAATCCTTAAGGTTGAGAATTGTTGTTGTTTAGTCCCAAAGTTTCAGTGCACCTTGCCAGGGTTCATTTCACACTTTTCATTTATCTATGTTACGGGTTCCTTTTTTTAGCTGTAGGCTCCGTCAGAGATTCATAATCCATAATCCATCTATCCCTTCTAACCCATCCAAAAGAACAATAGACTATAGAACATTTCTTATTCTTCTTTTGTTTCCTCTACTTGTTCCTTCCCCTGAGTCAACATCCTCAACTTCCCATTTCAGTTGTAAGGCAAGCTAAGGGGCATTGACATTGCATGAGCACATTGGTGAATGATGTTTTGTCTCTTCTCTGAATTTGAGGGACAGACCCATGATTCTTTGTATGCCCTTGATAATCTTGCTGCGCCCTCCCCAACAATAATTTAGGAGCCTCTTATTAATATATTTAATTAATGTTACACAAACTTCAGTGTTGATTTCATGATATAAATTTAAAAATGTAATTTTGTTAAGGAACTTATGAATAGATGTCTTCCATCACATCATTGTAGCACGTAACGGGGGAACTCACAATCTCCCTCTCAGTTTAATAAACCACCATGACATATAATTACTGTAGCCATGAAATAAATATTAGCTGAAAGTAAAACTGCCAATATGTTTTCTTTAGCGGGGGGGGGGGAATGGATGCCTTGTTCGTAACTTTTTATCATTTGTTTGCCTACTGTTTTTGGTGGAATACATTATCTATGTGCTAAATATAACACTATCTTTACTAATTGTTTGAATTGTAAAATTCCTGCTTTAAATTTCATTTATTGTGCTCTTTTCATTCTTGGCAGCAAGATAGTTCCAGCTCACGCCACAATTTTTTATTGAGGATCTGTGAGAGTCATCCAATATTTGATTCTGTTCTGTGTACACCTGCTGTATATTTTGTCTCATTATCATTCTAGGAAAACACAGAGCTTGCGAGTGTAGCCTGGAAACCTTTCAGAAATAAGCTGCCTCAAAATCCTGTGCTTATGATTGGAGATAAACAAGAAAAGTACTTGAGCAATAGTCAAAAGAGGAGTAAATGTCAGAACCATACTTTCATTATTTTCACAATATTTTGTGTCTTGTGTTCAGGCTCAGTTTCCAATATTTATATTGACGTATTCTCATCATCACAGAGAATAGTGAAGATCTATTATAAGACAGTAATACTTTTTCACATTGCTGGGATATTTGGATAAATCCACCACCATCCCACCCCCCCACTTCATTAGGACATTCTACTATGCTTTATCAATCTGACATCATTAAAAGTGTTGCTGTCAATATTATTCATGCCCATCCACCAGAAAGCACCAGTAGCCACTCACACCTTTTAAATTTCTTTCTCCCCTGTCGAGGAATTCAAATGGACTCCAAAGCACAACGCCAGCGTTTTCTTTTCTTATTTAAGCAGCAGCCATCAGTCCAAGGGAGCATTACAAAGTCTTGAGACAAGATCACCATCGGAAGATATGTGTCGGAATGATCTTTCTGAAAGCAACCAGCCCAGTGCAATATTGCACCAGTGCAAGGCTTATAATTAGCTCTGCTTAGACAGAAACAAATTCAATAATTAATGTGCTCAAATAGACTGTTAAATAGACATAAAAGCGATGATAAGTTCTCCACAGTTTAAGGTAATGTGACACCTCATGACATCAAAGGAGATGTGAAATAGCAAAAAGCTAACTTCTTTTTCCGCTGTTGTCATGGTTATGATTCCAAGATTACTAATTAGTTAGATTAGATATCCATTTATTGGGGCATTATTTTCTGTTTCCAATCTCTACTTTCTCTGGCAAGAAGGGGCAGATGCTTAAGAGTAAGCCATAAGCGCATTCATGTCAGTTGACAGACCTTAATAACAAAAGATCATAAATGGACAAAATTCAGCTTAATATAACTGTCCATTATTATAGACTATAATGCACCACTATTCATTTAATTTTATGCACCAGTTTGATCCTATTCTACTTCATTTTAGTGCCAGCTTTGAGACAAAGCAGATTTCCAACACTGTCAAGCTAGGCAGCGTGTCAATGCGGAATGATATTCATACTGAAGGATTAACAATTGTGTGCCATGCATTTACAAATCCATGTTGGACAAAGAATTTTTCAGCAATCAATCACAGATTCTCCCTCAATAATTGTGATTTATGTAAATGACACTGATGTTGTGGTCATGAGATGCACAAACAGCTGGCAACTGTGTGGAGTGCCAAGGCTGGCATAGAGAGTGAGCAGTGCTCAGTAAAATCAGTCTGTTAATCTGAAATTATTTTATATTTATGTATCTGCACATACATAACTCACAGATCCCCTATGTCATTGCTGATGGCAAGGCAAAGAATGTACAGATTATGCTTTGGATCTCACAATATATTGTCAAAACCAATGATTCATCAGTGAAATAGGATTTTCATTTTATCTTATTGGAATGTCAGCAGTATTTTTAGGCTCAAATTATGTAATTATACCTATGTTATCTTGTAAACCATTGTTATATGTGGTGAAGGTAGTAGATGTGGGAGTGGTGAAGGTGGCGGGTGTGGGAGAAGCAAAGGGGTGGCTGGGGTAAGGTTAGGCTGTGACTGAGAATATTGGAAAGGGACATTCTTTGTGGTCTGAGAATACTTGGAATGGCGAGCTAGAAATATAAAAATTGGCTATTGTTATTTTTGTGATAGCAAATAATGAGTATAGTAAACAATTGGAGTAGCCTATTCACAGTCTACTTCAATTCTGCCTTCATGTGGTTCCCACAATTTATACCTAACATCAGCAGATAATAATCAGAAGTAAGAATCCTCATTGATTTTGCCTCTTACCTCCACTCTTGCTAACAATGCTAAAGAGAAATGTTGTCCTATTGCTAAACAGGTTGTCATCAGAAAACCTTGTTATGGGGAGTTCAAATTGCTTCAATAGCTCACTAACCTTAAATGACTAAAAGTCGTGGTTATGAATCCCCAGGTTGTAATGTCTAAGTTCCAGGGCAATGAATCCCCAGGTTGTAATGTCTAAGTACTGGCAAAGTTCCAGAAGTTACCCCAAAGAAGTTACACTGGAGAACGCTTCCATTTCCAGCTTCTGAGTAAGTATATCACTGACCTAACCCAAATCTCTATAGGACTCCCCCAAGCCCTGAACCCCAATGAGACTAATGCCATTAAAAGAGGGCATGGCTTATTTACCTGCAAATGTCCTGCCCTCAACTGTAGACCCTTGGAGCCCTCTGCACGACACAGATCTCACCCTGCCTGTCAAAAGGTAGGACAAGATAGGAGTAGCAGGATTTCAAGGTAAGTAACTGCAAATGGAATGGCAATCTGACTCAATTGGCACTCACTGGAAATCTTTCTCTCCCCTCATAGTCAGTCTTCTGTACTTGATTTCCAAACAAAGAATTCATATAACCCATCTCCTCCGTAGCTACGATTACAGCGTGAAAGATAGAAAGCTGCTAATAACAATATATGTAACCCTGATAGGAGATCTTGACAGTTCTGAGCTTTGAGAATTTAGCTGCAAACTGTAGCATGGTGGTCTGGGCCTGGTCAGTCTGGATCAGTTGGCTGGGTGGCATAAATAAGTGCACTGATGGACAGGGTAGCAGCAACACAGGCAGCTCCTCATCTTGAGATAGAACAGCAAATGCTTCTCCCATGGAACTGCTGCCAATCTCAGCCCTTGAGGCTGAGGCACCTCAGCCTTGTTTCTGCTCTCCACAAGAACAGAGTTCAGGAATAGTGGAATTCACTTAAAACCTTCAAAAGTACTCTTCTGAACAACTGCAATCATTGGCCCATGAGGATGGACAGGATTCCCGAGTTCTTCTTTTCTTACTTCCTGCTAAGATTTCTATGAGGACTGTTCTGTTTCATTGCCACTTTCTTCACTTCAGGCCTGGTAGGATGCTGTTGGAATACAAGATGGAATAAAGTGCTTAGTTTCTCGCCTCTATCCTCATCCCTTCCTGACAATAAACTAAAATTGCTTTTATTAATTGTCTCTGCTGCTAGGTGTGTTTTAATGATTTATTATTTACAATTTTTTAAAAAATTATCGATTTATTGCTTTGATATTGGCCCGAATTCTCTGATCTTGCCTGGGGGCAGTTGGGATTCTCCAGTCCCACTGCAGTGAACAGAGATTTGGCTAAGCGCCAAATTCTCCATTCTCACCAGCAGCGGGGAGTACAAGACCGAAGAGTTCTGGCCATTGCTTTCCTGTCAACATGTTATTTATGTTTTCATACCTTTTTGTTTTGAAATTTGTGTTTAATATTACGTCAAGGCAGATCTCAGACCGCTACCACTGGGTTTCTTGCCGAAGGAGAATGAGAATTTCACAAGAAGTTCAATTTTTTTTTGGAGGGCTGGCATCAGGAGCTATATTTGCTGCAGTAGAAACAGAAAATTCTGTAAATTCTTAAGACATTTGATGGCATCTGTGGAGGGAAAAATCGATGTTAGTAATCTTTCATCAGGACTGGTGCAGAACATGGATCCGCAGCATTGAATCTGTTTCTGCCCCCACAGAAGCTGCCTAACCTGTTGAGTACGACCAGCACTTTCTGTTTATATTTCAGAATTCCAGCATCCGCAATAATTTGAGCTCCTGTAATTTGAGCCAGGCATTTGTAAGTGTGGATAGTTTCAATTTAAAATGAGAAAATATTTATCACTCAATGCAAAGTGTAATTTTTTTGGTTAACAAAGCCAATGTGTGGATGGAAATAGCACATTCTTGCTGGTGAACTGGTTGGTGCTGACTTACTAAAAGAGTTTGCCTTTTTTAAACTTAAGTGAAGCTAAGAGTCTTGTATGAATAGAATGTGTAATTGTTAGTTCCGAATATTCTCAATTGATAATGTGAGTGCAGGTCAACAAGCACAGGAGCACTAGGTGAAAAGGTACGAATAAGGACACAGAACTTTAGATGACCTCCAGTTTACAGAGGATAGAATGTGGGAAACCGCACAGAAGTGGAATAGTCAGCCGAAACTTACCATCTCGTCTGCCCTGGAATCTGGGCAGGCAAGGTTCCTAGAATGGAAATCTCCATTGGTCTTAAGCAGGATTTTACAATCTCACCCTACCGAGGCTATAAAATCCCATTCGTCAAGTCTAGATGTAACCAACGCATGGCTAAGGGTAAGATAAGACAGGGATGCAGCTGGGCAATGTTAAGGTAGTGATGGAAATAGGTGTAGATGCGTGGTCAGAACTTCAGCTCTGGATCAAGTTTGGCACCAAGGTTGCAAATAGTTTGGTCTAACCTCAGAGTTGTCAGGAGAAGCCTGGTTGGTGGCTCAGTAATGGAGTTTGATTAGGAAACAAATGGGCGCATTTTCCAATGGAGGAGATGGCTTTCCATTGGCTGCTGTGCGGGATATTCTAGTCCCACTGATGTTGATGACAATTTGAGTGGCCTGCCCACCCCACCTTGACAACTGTGCTGAGATGATCAAACTTTTTATGGCATTGTAGCCATGTACAGTAAGGAAAACTCCCTGCTTTGACCTTTTGTATCACCATTTCTAATTGGTGATGCAGATGTTGCTTGGAGTGGATTTACAGCCTCCTGGTGGAATAAAGAGGTGAAGAGGATCCCCCCCATCCGCCACCTGGAAGAAGGTCTCCATGGTGACATCAGTTGGACATGGGAGATTAATCAATAGTTCCTTGGTTATTTTCCTACTTTGGAAAAGTTATCTGCTACCCATAGCCAAAGTGTATCTCCAATTTAAGAGCTAGAATCAGCCTTTAAGTGCCATCCGAAGTGCTTGATATCATCTCAGATAGGTACACGGTTGTGAGATAGGGCTGTCTACACACCTGTTTCGGTGCAGTGAACTGCCTGCACCAATTTCACATGGTTTTTGCATCCAAGTGAGCAGGCACGTGCTGATGTGATTGAATTGCTGCACCATGATGTTGTAAAATACATCACATAATCTGTTCATCTTTCACAGCCCACTTTAGGTACTGTGTAAATTGGTTTGCAATGAGGCCCTGTGGCAAAAATTACAAACATAATTTTCATGCTTAAAATTTAGGCTGCACAATCAGAATTTTAAACCCAATCAGAAATGCCTTTTAATATTCACACAGACGAAAGCAGCCTCCTTTGTAACTGGCTGACATTGAACTGCTGATATTTGCCATTTCATTAAATATTATTAACATGGATAAAACAGATCAGGCGTCTTGAGGCAGACTGTTCATTCCCTTTCTTAGTTGTTAGGAAGAGGATTTCACTATTATTAATACCCAGGCAAAATTTCATCCAGATGTTATTTCTTAAAAGAGCCTGAAACAAAGCTTGATTGGCAGGCATTGCAATTAAGTAAATAGCACCCTGTTCACCACTAATTAGAGCATTTTTTTTCTAATATAACCTAAAGTGCTTTGTTAATGTGGAAAGACATATACAGGTTATACCATTAATAAGGCCATTCTGATCAGAACAAGTTTGCATATATTTTCTCCTCATTAATTTTTATCGCATTAAATTCTTAT
This sequence comes from Sphyrna mokarran, assembly GCA_024679065.1. Lineage (NCBI taxonomy): Eukaryota > Metazoa > Chordata > Chondrichthyes > Carcharhiniformes > Carcharhinidae > Sphyrna > Sphyrna mokarran. The sequence goes on along the minus strand of JAGIQG010000011.1, from coordinate 67,710,378 downwards.
TAACCTTAAAGCTACCAACTTCCTTAACATTTTCCAACAGCTGCAGAGTATCTGTTCCCTTCTTCTCCCTCCCCTCTCCCCATTCCCTCCAGTCATCTTCCTCTACCCTGTCCCCCATATTTCCAATTTCTGCACCCTCATTCTCCTGTCTCTCTCCATTCTCCTTTATCACTATCACACTCTCTATTACACAGTCTTCTCCTCCTCCCACCCCATCTTCCTCTACTCAGCCTCTCCTCTCTTCCTAACCAATCCTCCTTGCTTTCACCCTCCAATTCCCCTGTCATGTCTTCTTCTACCTCCCATCCTTTCTCTGCAATCTGCTTTCCTATTCTGGATGTTTTAATGTTTCCCACTGGGTTGATGTTATCATTACCTAATCGATTATAACCAATGTGGTGGGATGTTGAATATTACTACATAGCAAAAACTGCGATAGTGAGGACCAGTCCAGATTAGCAGGGGGGGAAAGGGGTGTTCACAGCTGAGGTGTAAGGTAGTTCTTTCTTCTTTTTCTTTTCTTCTCTGTTTCATGTCTCCACATCACCCAATAATGTTAACATGGAGCTATCCTTAAGAATTTCTCCCCAACATATATTGCATGAGGTCTTCCAAAGTCTCTTATTCTCTGTACCCTTTTTTCAGGGATGCACCTGGCTGAATTATTGATGAAAGGGTGGGGGGGAAGGAATCCTACTAAAAAAAATGGCAAAGTGTTGTTTCCGGTGGAAAAACTGCATGTTTCTCGCCAGATCTGCCAATACGCTGCCAAAAGAGATCAAAGGAGTGCGTTTCACACTGTCATATGGTGCAGAAAGGTGGGGTCGGGGGTGAGGACGGGAGTAGGGGAGTTCCTGGCTCCAGCACAACGACAAAGCCCATCTGCAGAGAGATTGGGGTTCCCTTCTTTAAGGGACAAGAAAACCCCTTCACCTTCCACAGTTTATTAGAGAAGTCTCAGAGGCTCCATCCCCATCTCTGATCACAATCGCCACTTCTCTACCCCCATCCCAAACATCAACTGCGCCTCCCCCACCCAAAACAGTCATAGCCAGCACCCACCTCACTGGCATCCCCTGCTTCTCTGTCTGCTCCAGCCCACAACCAAATCGGAATGAATCTGTCCTCACCCCTTCCCATGAGGTTTCCACAGGGACCAACTCCGGCACAGGTCGGCAATGCCAGGAAGGCATTTTGAATTGATTTGATTTGACTTGATTTGATTTATTATTGTCACGTGTATCAGCATACAGTGAAGAGCATTGTTTCTTCTGCAGTACATAGACAAAGCATACCGTTCATAGAGAAGGAAATGAGGGACTGCAGAATGTTGTTACAGTCATAGCTAAGGTATAGAGAATGATCAGTTTAATGCAAGGTAAGTTCATTCAAAAGTCTGATAGCAGCAGGGAAGAAGCTATTCTTGAGTCGGTTAGTATGCACCTTCTGTACTGTGTTCCTGAAGGAAGAAAATGGAAGACAGAATATCCAAGGTGCGTGGGGTCCTTAATTATGCTGGCATGGCAGTGCCACCTGTGCCAAGGGGCAGTTCTAGGCCTCTGCCTGATCACGCTCCTTCCTCCGGGCATTATACTTACCTTTATGCCCCTGAGAAGACTCTGCAACAGGTTTTGAAAACCACGCTGATGTGACTTCATGTCGACACAGTTTGATGGTATGGCAGGGAGTCAATAACTGGAGAGGGTTAATAATAAAATAATTAGCAATCCATGATGATGTCAGCAGAGAGGAGTGGATAATATTCAGAATTGTGTTCTCGCTGGCAAGGACTGCGACTTCCAAATCTTGAACCCCGACCGGCAACCTCATGGTCAATGAGTGTGTGCTCAAAATACCACCCAAGGTCCTTTTGCCCACAGAGATTTATTTTATTTCAAATATCCAAAACAATGTTGAGTTCTTTGTCTAAACCATGGGGTGAAAGCCTGCCTTTAATGTTATCCACCTGCCATTCACTTGGTGAGCCTTCACATATACTTTCTATCCTGTTTTCAAACTTTCCTTATCTCCTCCCAAGATATTTTTCCCTGCTCAATAGGATCCTACCAAAAATCGTTCCATCTTCAGCTTTCAAGGCTAATTTGCAGAAGTTTTATTATTTGTATCAGTTCCACTTTCAGCTATTTATATATAGGTCTAGTCATGAGGCCTTTAACAAGCTATTCATAATGGACATTTGGTCAGCTAGTTAGATTTTGTATCAGATTATTGAACCATGGTGTTATTTACTAAAGCAACTTCAATTCTACTTCCACATGACATATTTCAGCACATATCCTAATTAAACCAAGGTTAAATAAGAAGCCCAATACAGTTTTGCGAAAGGTTTATTTGTTTTAAGTATTGATGCAGTTCTCTCTCACTCTTACAGAAGCCTCATCTGACCATGACCTCTTTCTGAGCTTGCTGTCATTGATTTGTTTCCAGCAAGACAAAATCTTAGGCAGTTTCTAGCATAGCAAAGCTTACAGCAATAAACTATTCCTTTACCGGTTTCACACTGACTGTTGCATATGTTTATTCTTAGCATATTTCCAAGTTCCATGATCATGTCCTCCAACCTTCTCCTCTTTTCTATTCTCCCTCTGCTCTTCCCTCCAATCCTCTCTTCCCTAGTCATTCATCCACTCTTTACCATTACATCATAATGCTCCAAAAGTACTTGATTGTAAAATGCTTTGAGACACCTCATGATTATGAAAAGCACCATACAAATTCAAATATTTCTTTTCACTGATTGATTTGAATTACTTTGCCACTTAGAGTCATAGGTCGGAGTTTTACCAGCACGCCTGCCCTGATTCCGGGAGTTGGTGAGGCTTGGAGAATGGCATTCTCCATTGGCCTGAGGCGGGATTTATCAACCCTAGGCAGACGTGCTGGTAAAATTCACCCATTGTTTACAGCATGGAAACAGGCCCTTTGGCCCAATTTGTCCATGCCACCCAGTTTTCACCATGAAGCTAGTCCTAATTGCCCGCATTTGTCCCACATCCCTCTAGACCAATCTTACACATGTAACTGTTTAAATGCTTTTTATCGCTTTCCAGTTTTTGATCGTTTGTAAAATCATTTATTAGGAGATAAATAAATGATAGTTTCTCTGTAGCTGGCATAATGAGGGGTTGCGTTTTTTCACATGGGGTTTAATTAACGCAACGGAGTGAATTCTATTGGGAACATATTCCTCACACACCCATGCCAGTCAGAATGGCAGTTGGCATGCTGTCCATTTTAAATCTGGCTGCCCTGCAGTGATGATATGCTTGGGGTAGCTTTAATAATCTGAGAGTGAGACTTCGGCCCCTCAGGGACAGGAAGTCCCATTCTGAAGAGTGCCAACCAATCTGATAAGCCGGCAGATCTGCAGTCTGTCGCGATCACTGCTTGGACTAATAGGAACTCCATGAAACACTGAACTTGTCTCCAGACTGTAATTAAAGCCATGTATTTTGGTCCCAGAAGGATTGGCGACCCAGTGAGGGAGGAAGAGAGTTGTGGGGTCTGGATCTTGAGGCTGGAGGGGAGGCACAAAGGAAGAGATTTCAGCTTGGAAGGAGGCACACCCTTTTTGTTCAAGGTTTAAGCCATACTGTGAAATATGCTGAGCTAGATGCCTTCCCTTTACCTTGCCAGCTGCATACATTTTAGTGCTGGAGATTGAATTACATCCTTAAATGGCCTCTAATTAGCAACATAAGGATCTCAATAGGCTTAAGGATAGGCAGGTTGTCTGATTTTTTTTATCCTCCATAAGCTCCCTCATGCTTCCAATGCCAAGCTATACTCTTCCACCTGGCCCCCATGCCCTTCATAGTCCTTATGACAAATTATGGCATTCCAGTCACCACCACGCCTTGGCCAATGGCCCTTCTTTTTTACATGTCAGGCTAATTTCTCCCCGCCCCATTATCTTCTTCATGGTACTCCTTATGATAAGTTATAGCATTTCATCCCTCAATTCCTCCCTCCCCACCATGGCCATCATACCTCCTATGCACTATGATGCACTCCGTCCAGTTACCAGCTATACACTGCATAGAACCAATGAACCCAATTGTGTCAGTAGAATGTGTTTTTAAAAAAAAGCTTCAAAAATTAATTCATTTATTACTTTCCACAATGTTAAAAAAGTCAATAAAAGTGTAATAATCCAGCTCCCTTGAAGAGTCAATAACAGAAACCACAAATCCTTGAAACCACTTAACTTTGTGTAAGTATACGTTGTGAAGTTGACCACAGGGATCAGAGCCTGATCTATCAATCAAGTAATGTTTCCTCTGAGGCACTGCTGTTTCAACAAGATTTCTGGCTGTCTGCCAAGTCTCATTATGTATGTATCAGTAATCTCTGTGTTGCAATTTCTTTTTCAGTTTCTCAAGATGAGTGTTGAACCTCACTTCCCCTGCATTGCAATGATTCTCTTCTATACCTTTGTCAACTTGAGGCTTGATTATGTCAATGTTTTCTGAGCCAGTGTCAAATCCTTCACCATCTGTAAACATCAGCTCATGCAAAGCTCTGCTTTCATGTCCTTTTCTGCACCAAACTCTGCACTTGATGGCCTACTTAGTTCTCCAATATCTCCAAATCAAAGTATTCAGCATCATGCTCTAATCATTTTGTGCCCTTTCCCCTCCTGATCCATTAACCCCCGCCAGCCAAACAACCTCCAACAAAACTCTTTGTTCTCCACATGCACCCCCTTTTCATCCTATTGTTAATAGCTGTGCCTTTGGCTGTTCAATCCCCACACTCCCTTCCTAAGCCCTCCCATCTCCCTCTTCTCCCTTAAAGGTCATCCTTAAAACCCATCAAGCTTCTATCCATCCCATAACCCCTCCTGTTTGGTTTGGCATCTACTTTTGGCTGATAGTGCCTCAGTGAAGCTCCTCAGTGTTTTTTTTTCTGCATTTAATTGGATTATGTGCTTTTAAATTGTTGTTGCTAATCCTCTGCTTTCAGCATCATTACCCTCCATCTCCTGCACCTACTTATGTGCCTTCGTTCCCATCTCGCACATTAGAGAGCATGTCAGACCTACTTTGTAGCTGATTTTAACGTGGACATTTTCATTGCCTTCCTCCATCTCTTGGATTCACTTTTACTGCAGCTTGCATTTCTGAGGTTTGTGTGTGGCCATTCAATAGATTTGTATTCTTCTATTGCTTTGAGTTTAATTACCCTCAGTCCCTCCTCCCTCACCTTATTGTTGACATTTCAGAATTACTCCTACTCATAGCAGAGTTTCTCTATCAGCTTCTGCACCATGTGGCTTTGTTGATCATATGAATCGAATATTTGTCCACCAGCATCGGTGTAAATCATTTCAATAAGCTGCTCTCTCAAATTACATTATTCTCTCATTGAGCCCAAATAGATTTTTTTTATGTCTGCAAGTAGTTTCTTTGACCGTGGAGTTGGTGTAAGCCCAGGTTAGAGGGTCTGTACTCAAGTTATTTTAGAGACCTGGATAGAGTGGACATGGAGAGTTTCCACTGGTAGGAAAAACTAGAACCAGAGGGCACGACCTCAGACTAAAGGGACGGTACTTTAAAATAGAGATAAGGAGGAATTTCTTCTGCCAGAGAGTAGTGAATCTGTGGGACTCTATGCCGCATAAGGCTGTGGAGGCCAGGTCATTAAGTGTCTTTAAGACAGAGATTGATAGGCCCTTCATTAATAAGGGGATCAGGGGTTATGAGGAAAAGGCCGGAAAATGGAGATGACAAAAATATCAGCTATGATTGAATGGAAGAACAAAGTTGATGGGCCGAGTGACCTAATTCTGCTCCTTTGTCTTATGGTCTATAGAAGGAAGAGGGAGGGAGGATAAAGTAATAGCTTTTCAAACAAAACAATACCCCTCAAGTTGACATTTTATTATTGTATTTTACAAATGAAAAGTCCACCTCTCAGTAAAAACAATCAAATTTGTTTTTTATGTGGGGGGTAGATTCATGAGGGCTTGTTGTTTCTGCACCTAGCATCAGCATCACACAGACAACTTGCACTTCAGGGTGAGGAGAATGGCCAATCCAGCGACATTTGAACCACTTTGGTTTCATGCAGTATTTTGGCTATAGTTAATCACTTGTTTCATCCGTTCGCTCGCCTTATGCCACGTATTTATCAATGTAATTGGACAGAGTATTGTCCCATTTATATTTTTGTTATTGGTCATTCCAGCAATCCATAAAATGTGTGCCCTATAACTAATTTATATAAATCAGAGATTGTTTAAAACATCAATGACTCTTTCATGACTCTGTAATCAATAATGTCTCATTCTGCTTGTTCTTTGGGATGCAATACTTTTTGTATGAAGTAGAAACAGTTTTAATGACTTGGTAGGACAAGCTGAGGAAAAGTCCCAGGTCTGCATTTTAACTATGTATGTGAATGGATTTTGAGGAGGTTAAAATCAGGGTCACTATGGAACAGTGGTTCGCATTGCTGCTTCACAGCGCCGGGGACCCAGGTTCAATTCCTGGCTTGGGTCTGCACATTCTCCCTGTCTCTGTGCAGGTTTCTTCCAGATGCTCCCACAAAGATGTGCTGGTTAGGTGCATTGGCTATGCTAAATTCTCCCTCAATGTACCCAAACAAGCGCCAGAATATGGTGCACAGGGAGTTTTCACAGTAACTTCATCGTGATGTTAATGTAAACCTACTTGTGACATCAAAAATAAACTCAAACTTGTTTTCTTGTCTGCCTCTTTAAGATGTAGTGATTAACAGATAGGCAAAGACAACAGGACAGAATTTAATCATTGATGGTGGTACAAGATGGATTATCTTGTGTATTATGTATGGACCTCCTGTTACATATCTTACCTGATTTTCAGTTGCACTGGTTTCAAATGTCAGACTGGGTGTGCGGCAAGCAAGCAAAGCATCATTTCATGGACTCTGTCTAAGGTGAATTTGTACCTGAAAATCCATCTCCCAAAACTATCCTGAACAAATGTCACGGCGTTTATTGTGTTGGTTGCCCTGGTAATGAGCTTGCAAGATAATCTTAACACGCAATTTTCAAATGCATCCCCACTTCATGATTTGAATCATCTTGCACTTGATTGACCATTTTCTTTTGAATTTGAATGGTTAGTTTTCAAAACGAGAAAAACGGCATCTGATGAACTAAAATAAACTAAAGGAAATGCTCAGACAGGCGAGGATAATCAACAAATTCACCGTGTTACTGCATGTGCTTCCTCCTTTTTCTTTCCAGCAGCAAAAACAAATTTGTATGGGAATATTTGAAGAAGTGAGGGAACTTTAAGGATCAGATGGAAGTCTGATTAACTTCCAAAAATTCTTTTGCTTATTCCTATTTCCACTGGACTCTTAAATATTCAGATTGCTGGGATAATCGTGGTGACTGGTTGGAAAGGCAATGCTCACGTGAGAGACTAGATTATCCTCAGCAGGGATTCATTAATTGTCATTAATCCAGGCTGATCAGTGACCCGACTGCTCCTTTCACTCACAGTATCAAAGAATAGTACAATGTAGAAGGAGGCCATTTGACCAAATTTTCTAGTCGCACTCATCCCAAAACCGAAAAAATGGATATTTGCGTGTTCCCCCCACCCCCGCTACAATTCCCTTGGCAGACAGGAAAGGAAAACTCCCCCCCCCATTGTTTCTGTTACATGGGCAAGCTCTGTCATTTCTCCAATGCAGCCGTGAAACAGCAATATTCAAAAACGACAAAGAGGATATTAACAATAACCAAAATCCATTTTTGTTTTATCCTTTCCAAGAGACATATTGGGCTCAATTTAACCATTGCATTCTGTCCGTTTTCAGGCACAAAAACTTGGTTAAGTCAAGCATGAGACAAATAGCACACTCCGTGCCCACATCCACATCAAATTCCCCTTTTACCAATGTCCTAAAATGATTTGAAAAAGGAAATTTTTCATGACGTTTAGACAATGCTAGGTCCAAAGCCAAGTCTTATCTTAATGCACTGCACCACCTCAACTGCATCAAAAGGCCCGATTTTACCATTTTGATTCTAAGTACTGAATCTGGGCGTGATTCAGATCCAACTTGTAAACCTGTTCTCAGGCGTCCCCACATGCACTCAGCCTGAAAAAAGGGTTGTGAATCTGGATTAGGCTGTGGGTGAGGCTTATCATGGCCAAAATGATCGGAGCCTTCAACTATACATGTGCGGTTAAAAAAGTTGGATAAACGCTCCCCTGGCTCATTGCTTCCAGGGCACAAAAAGCAGCCCAGGAGCGATGGCTCCCACAGACATTGCCCCACCCCTACAACAGAACTGTCCCGCTTATCCAGCACTTCCCCCACTACCCACACTGATCGCGACCTCCTGTCCCACTTCTCCCCTCCCCACTGATCACCCAGACTGGCACCATGCCCACAATGGGCACAACGTCAATTTAAATGCATTAACATGTACTTAAATTGACTTAATGAGCTGGATGCCCAAACTTTCCTGCATTTTGCCCTTTACCATTGCGTTGGCCCAGCCAGATTTGCGTGAAACAGACATGCTCAGTGAAGAGGTAAGTTCAGAGCTCCCAGTGGCTCTCTGACTCAGAGTGGTGGTGGTGGGAGGTGGGTCAGATCATTTGTTTTGGGCATGATAGGCCCCACCCACAGCCCGATTCACAACTTCTTTTTTCAGGCTGAGTGTATATGGAGGTGCCTGAGAACAGGTTTACAAGTCGGATCTGAATCACACCCAGATTCAGTACTTAGAATCAAAACGGTAAAATCGGGCCCATTAATGTAGTTAAGGTGGTGCAGTGCGTAAAGACCAGACTTGGCTTTGGACCTGGTGCTGTCTGAAGGTCATGAAAGATTTCCTTTTCCAAATCAGAAGCTTCAACTGAGACTCTGGAAATTAATGTGGACCTTTGTACATTGTACCAATTTTACAATGTTTTCTATATCAAATGGCAGTTCTTTGCTTGAAGTGGAACACTTGAAAAGCAACATCTCAAAAAGTAATTCCTTACCTATAAAGCTGCCATCTCGTGATCATGAAATGCACTAGATGAATGCAAATCTTTCTTTCATTCAAATATGGGGATGCAAAATGGGTTGCTGATTTGTTATCGCTCAAAGACACAGTTACCCCCACATTTTGTTTTATTCATTCATGGGACATGGATTTCGCTGGCTGGCCAATATTTATTGCCCATTCCCAGTTGCTGTTGGAGTGCAGTTGAGAGCCAGCCACATTTCTGTGGCCCTGCAGTCACTTGTAGGCCAGACCAGGTAAGCATGGCACATTTCCTTCCCTAAAAGACATTAGTGAACTAGATGAGTTTTTCTGACAATCAAAAAAGGTTTTATGGTGATCTTTTAATAGACTTTTAATTCCAGAAATTTTTATCGAATTCAGATTTCACCATCTGCTGTGGTGGGATTTCAATCCAGGTCCCCAGAGCATCACTCTGGATTTCTGTGCCAATGCCTCCCCAGTGAGAAAGGGGAGCTTTAGTTCCATTTTATTTTCAGCATATCATGCACACATTTTTCCTTCTTTGGGAACTAGATGGAAGGATGTCAGAGCTGATTGTTGAACTGGTGAATCACATTATAAACGCTCCTTCCATGACCAGCAAGTTCTGGCAATGGACCTGAACCCAAAGCTTGTGGTCCAGAAGTAGGGACGCTGTCACTGAGCCACAAAGCCTCATCTTTGTTCCACGAGCAAATAACGTCTACTTCAAGCAGGCCTACTGTCTGATTTGGCATCAACTTGCCAAACTGAAGCAATTTCTGCTCTCTTACACTTATCAAAGAGATGCAAAATTGGGTTAATACTCAGTTGCTTCATATAAACCTGTCCAATAAGCCATGACATGCCCAGCAGTCATGGGCATTCGGCCTCCGACCTGCGGGTAAATGTTCTTCAAGGGGGCCTTCGTGACACACGACAGCGCAGAGTTGCTGAGCAGAGACTGATAGCCAAGTTCCGCACACATGAGGACGGTCTTAACAGGGATCTTGGCTTCATGTCACACTATCTGTAACCCCCGTAACTTGCCTGGATTAGCAAAAAACCTCACTTACTGTGCTGTCTGGAGAAAATACACAATTCTCTAACCAATGCTCAGGATTCCCTTCACACACATTGTTAGCCACTTTAACACTTGAATAGCAGGTTAGATGTAAGGATTCGCATTCTAATCAGCAATCTGTAACTGTCTGTGTGGATATGAGTGCCTCTGCAGATCAGAGCACTGCATTTGCCTGACGAAGGCACAACATAGTGTCGAAAGCTCGCGGATTTACTATCAAATAAATTGGTTGGATTTAAAATTGGTGTTGCAAAACTTTACTGAGTTTACCCCAGTCCAACGCCGGCATCTCTACATCAATAAGCCTATATACAGGAGTGAGAAATAGCCAAATTATTCCTATGCTAAATCACTCATCATCATGCACAGTACTGTAGTTACATGCAGTGAAAGTAGGCCCCAGCTGCGCCATCACATTCAGAAATCAGGGTTGTGTAAATTACTGAATTCATCTGTAAACCATAGAAGAATTGACTACAGACATTAGGACAGGGAGTGAATTTCACGTAAATCCTTCAACAATTGTTTGTGAGTGCTGTATCCTACCTATGATCTCTGTCAGGAACATTTAGGGTGCAGCTATTATGGGGCTATGCCTACAGTAAAATCTTGGCATCTTATATCAGTAGTTTCTTTTTTTCTAAATGGTGTTACCTAACTGATGGTAAAACTGGCAAAGATTGGCATCATTACTCTCTGAAAATTGCCATTGCTGCTACTTAATTTTCCACTAGTTGACTAGGGGTCAAACGGCTCCTTCTGTGCCCTCCTCTCGTTTAACCACACTTGGTTTTTTTGTCCGAAAAGGATATACTCACCAATTCAGTGAGTGCTTGACTGTTTATGCACTATGATCATCAAAGAACCAATCAGAAAGGTTTTCTTCAGTCTAACGAAGAAAGGGGTTAGCTTTGTTCTACTTAAATTGATCTGAGAAAAATAAGATATGCAGTGTTTTTTTAAACACGTATACACACACACAGTACATTTGTTTTTTTTGCATTTCCTTTGAGATCCTGCTTAAGTTGATACAGTATCCCTTTAAGCGCTATCTTTTAATTTACCCCTCAATTGTTGGATTTAGTCTCTTTGGTTACCCAAAAAAAATACCAATAGATAACAAGGTGGAAAAACAAGAGCTGAGAGGTGACATAATAGAGGCCTTTAAAATTATGGAAGGTTTTGAAAGAACGGATGCATGAAGAACGTTTCCACTTGCTATAGCTAGAGGCCATCTCTATAAGATAGGATCCAGCAAGAATTCAGAAGTAACGAGAATGTGAACTCACCACTACAAGGAGTGATTGAAATAGGTAGCACAGAGATGGGAAAGCTAAACAGACATTTGAGGGAGAAGATAGTTACGATGGTAGATTTAGAAAAGATGGGAGGAGGCTCAAGTGGAGCATAAACACCAGGCAGATCTGATTAGGCTGACTGTCCTGTTTGTTTGTCATTTTTATTCTTCATTCATGGGATATAGGCGTCACTGGCTGGCCAGCATTTATTGCCCATTTCCAGGTGCCCTTGAACTGAGTGGTTTGCTAAGCCATTTCAGAGGGCATTTGAAAGTCAACTATGTTGTTGTGGCTCTGGAGTCACATGTAGGCCACAGCAGGTAAGGATGGTGGATTTCCTTTCCTAAAGGACATTAGTGAGCCAGCTGGGCTTTTCCAACAATTGATAATGGTTTTATGGTCATCAGTGAATTCTTAATTCCAGATTCTTTTTTATTGTATTCAAATTCCACCAGCTGCTGTGGCGGGATTTGAACCCAGATCCCCAGAAACATTAGCTGAGTTTCTGGATTAATAGTTTAGCGATAACACCACTAAGCAATTGCCTCCCCATTGTATCCTATACAATCCTAGGTAACAAAAAAATCTAATAGCCTAACAAAGAAAAAGGTCCCCAGTCCTTCATTTCACAGGCAGGTTTAATTTCTTGGGCTAATCCGATTTATGAAAATAAGTTCCCTCTATAATGTATCAAGTTACCTTGACCTAAAATTTATACCGATTTGATTTTCGTTTTGTTGGAAACATTTGGTTATCCTGAACATGAATAATTTTTGCCCTGAAGTTAATGCAAAACTTCATTAACTTGGCTAGCAGCATCTGGCTTGTTGTAATAGGCTGATTTTACTTTTTTTGTTAGAAATTATCTAAAGCTTGTTTGATTTATTAAAGTGTGATCGTCCCAGAGTAAAAGGTAAATGCAATAAAATGAACTTAATTGTGGGTGAATGATGTCCAAAACTTTATTAAAGAAACAGTGAGCGTATGCTGCAATTATATTGCAGATATCCTAGCCAAGTATGTTGTAGGGGGATTTATGTATTTGAAAAGCAATTGTTAATAATTTTCAGTCAATATATAATTCCCAGCAGTAATAAAATCATTGAATGGTTGACAATTAGAAACGATCATTTATATTTAGCAGGAACATTTGTAACACCTATATCTGCATCATTAGATTAATAATAATTTGAATAGTCCGTCTGACAGTTGCCAGAACTGATTTATGGCGGCTACAATATCTATGGTACTTTTCATTTTAGTTTCAATTTTATACATGAATTAAGAATATTAATATCAAGTTGTTTCCATACAAACAATACTTTTGTTAAATGACTGGACTGAGTGCTAAACCAATCAAAAATTACCTCTCCATCACCATTATCGGTTTTAAGACCGTTCTTGTATTTGACCCTTTTTATCATATCAATTTCAGGATAAGTTCAAAATTCCCTTTAGCTCAGTACTGGCACTGACTGCATCAACTGCTTCAGCTACCCACTCAGGCTGAAATCAGATGATATGCAACCTCGAAATGTGGTTTGATTCTGTTCTTCCAACTTCACATCAACAACACCGTGATTTTCCAGAAAGCAAAATACTGCAACTGCTGGAAATCTGAAAAAAGAAGAAGCGAAAAAAATCCAGCAGATCACACCACATCAGTGAAGAGACTAAAGCCAGTTGTTAGTCCATGTTTGGGTTAGGGCTTGGAGTGCTACGTGTTTTTTACCTCTGCCGTATCACCTGCTGTCACTCTAACTCTTTGTACAAACTCTAGATAATCCAGGAATGGAAGACACGTCTCTTTGCTCACACAAAGCGTTACACACTCATCAGCTCCGTCCTTGCCAAGTTCCACTCATTCCCCAGGCATTTCAAATCTAACATTACCATTCCGGTTTTCATATCTTTTCATGGTCTCACTCCAGATTGCTTGTACAACCTTCCTGAGCAATATGTCACAGCCTACCTCGTTACTCCTCTGAATTTAGATAACTATTTGTTTCCCCCTTTCATTCTGGTATCCATTTCCTTCGGCCAGCGCACTGCTTGACAAAATTCTTGATCTCTTCCAGACTCCAAAATTAAGAAGCTGTCTCCATGCAAATAATCTTTACTCCAATCCTCATCCTTTTATTCTTAATCAATATGTTATTTTGTATGAGGGGTGTTAACATAACTTCAACATACAGATAAGCTCCATTATCACAAAAATGATATTCTTGTCATTATAAAATAGACTAATTTTTCTTTATTTCCACCTCAGCAAAGAAGAAGATGAGATATCTGTCTGTTTGTGTAAGGGCATCCTAACTGAACCATGTCACCTGCTGCAACCACAATTGTAATCTCAAAACAGGGTGAGGAATAACAGTAGTTATTAACATTAACAGTAACTATGCAGTGCCTCGTGGCAATCTACTGTTTTACATCTGGTTCCTTTAAGGTTTGAACTGGAGATATTTGCAATATCGCTCAGTTTGCCCATCCACTATTGCATAAGGGCAGCACGGTAGCACAGTGGTTAGTACTGCTGTTTCACAGATCCAGGGACCTGGATTCAATTCCTAGCTTCGGTCACAGAGGAAACCTTTGTGTCGGTGTGGGTTTCCTCCCACAGTCCAGAGATGTGCGGGTTAGACTGATTGGCCATACTAAAATTGCTCCTTAGTGTACTGAGATGCGTAGGCTAGAGGGATAAGTAGGTAAATATATAGGGATATGGGGGTTAGGATCTGAGTGGGATTGTGGTCGGTGCAAACTCGATGGGCCAAATGGCCTCTTTCTGTACTGTTTGGATTTTATGATTCTATAAGTCACTGAGACTCTACATTTCCTGTGCGCGTACTACATTTCATTCTGTCCCGTCAGTAAAAGCAGGAGGTACGAGTATGTAGCCCTGAATCGCAGGCTTCTCGTGGTGCAGGGTGCATTAGTGACTACCTGCACATTGATTTGCAAATGCTAAATGAGAACTTTGTCTGAGACTGGGAATGAAAGGAATTCAATCCCTTCAAGTTCCTGTTTGACCGTAGGAAGTGAACCATGCAAGTCAATACTCCTGCCAACAGCCACATTGCTTTCATTCAGTGGTGAACCATATATGAATTGTATTTGAGCCACTATAACAAAACAGAAAGAATGACAACAAGATGATAAGGACTATCCATGACCCAAAGGCTATTGACTCCAGTATGCAACCGTGCACACATATGCAGCATGCACACAATGAAAACTATTTTGCCAAATGAGCTAGATGTGGTAGAACAGACCATTAGCATGCCAAAATAATGCACCCACAGCTCTGAAAGTGTCTTTCAATATTCAGCAGAGTGAGTGTGAAGATCTGCAGTGACATACTGTATAACCTTACCATCATTAGACATAGCCCTTGCCACTAGCTATACAGCAAGCATTTAAGGAGCGTAAACATGAGGTGAAGGAGGGAAGGAAAAGGCCATTTCTTTCTGCCCAGGCTGTCCTTGTAGAACACATCAGAATGCAATACCAGTAACCTAAACTTAATTCCCCATTCATTCACTGTCCCATATCTGACACTTACCATCACAACATGCTAAAATAATAATTTCCATAAAATAAACATTCCATATCAAATTTACAAAATCATGCCATATTGAATACAAAAGTCAGTTAGTCACCATTATACATTCCCACAGTGCCTGTCTTACCCTGTGTTTTTACCTTACCCAGTTATTATGTTTGGGTCTAATTATGGACTTCAAAAAGACCACAAAGTAGGTCAGTATTATTCAAGGAATGTTTTTTTGAACATCTTAACAGTAGGGCAGTCAGTCCAAGACTGACACCGACCCCCACCCCCAACCCCTGCGCCCAACACACACACAAGTTTGTACCCAGGGTCACTTGACTTACCCTCTTAAAGGGACATATACTCCAACTCCATACATAACACCAGTGCTCTGATGAATGCTGCATTGTGGCTGGAGCATGGTGGGTGGAAGACTTTCAATGGAGGAGACTACAAGTGGCCTTGGGGGGGCCAGCTCGAGCAGACATGTCCCATTTTGGCATAATTAGCAGTGGCCTGGGCTGATTGGCTCTCAGGCAAAGGCAAGTGTGGCAAAATGACACAGTGGTGGGAGGTCAGATATTTCACTCGGAGGGAAGACTGCAGCTTTGTACTCTATAGAGCCACTGCTACTTGCTGTGATGGTGTCTTTGTAATCCTAGTAACCTGTTGGAGGATTGATTTCTGGACTGCTGTGACATCCTGAACTCTTGCTTTGTTCACTGTGATCCACATGCATATGGTGGCAGTTTGAGCCAGGCACCACTTCTGTGCTGGAAAAGGTGGGGGAAGGGGATTTTCACAGTGACTTCATTGCAGAGTTAATGTAAACCTATTTGTGAGTCATAAATAAATGTTTACTTTTCCTGCCCCTGTCCGTTTTGAATCTGCTATCTCCAGAAATGCATCATTTAACCATGCAAAAAAAAAGCAAAATGTATCAGTGAATGTCATACAATCATTGAGGGCAATGTGTTGAAAGGGTGAGTTGTATATGTGAACTGTGATATGTAGTCTGAGGCTTGCAGCAATGCTAAGTATGTGAGAATAAAAGAAAGCATGTGATAGTAATGTCTGAGTCCTGATTGACAGAGATTGTTGTAGGTGAGTGATGGGTCTGCGGTGATTTGAGCAGTGCCTTAGGCCAGCGGTGCAGTTGGTAGGATATGACATTTCAAGATGTGTTCTCTGATGTTGACTAATTGTATGAGATTGTTGTCCTTCTTTAGGGAACCGCAATCAGGTCCTCAGGACTTAATTTCTGGCATTGACCACCTCGCTTCCACTTCCTGTCAGTGTAGCTGCAGGGTCTCCTGGACCAATCCCTGGAAGTGAAGGCTCTCTCTCTCTTCCCCTCCCTCCTCCCCCACACCTTTCATCCTCTCTGGGAACGGAGTCAGAAAAGCCTTGGATCTTTCTTTGTCACATGTTGTGCCACTCTGCATTGTTCCCCAGGTCATGACTGCCAGCAGGCACACCCTCCACCCTTTGTTCATGAATTCTGAGCTAGTTTTAAACAGTGCAGGCAAGCTTTAGCTGCTTCTAGCAAGTTATGATTTTGAATGCCCTGCTGGCGCGTGATGCCAATAAGCAGCACAGTTAGCGCTGGTGGCACCCAGCAATCATTCAAATAAACAGGCAGGCTGCAGTTGGCGTGTTGCCTTCATTACTTTGAACAGGCACAAATTAATCATGATCACTATGCCTATTTTCAGTGACTATCCAATTTAGCCACATGGTGTTATCCTCATATCTGCCTCTCAAGCATATGGATATCACTAAGGACACAAGGCTGCAGTCAGACTAAATCTGCAAATTCTGATAAGTATTTTTATAAATCAACAAATGCTTTGTCGCTGGAGTTCTACAACCTCGCCTGCTACAGGAATTGGAGTGGGCGAGGGGCAGACAATAAAGTTAAAGTTTATTTATTCATCACAAGTTGGCTTATGTTTATACTGCAATGAAGTTACGTCAGATTAACCGGGGGCAGGATTTTAGAATTTTGGGATGAGCAAGGCTATAAAATCCACCCTGTATCTTCATAATTGAAAGGAGCTGGAGATAGATTTTATTTCAACAAATATTTTAGGAAATGATAAAGAAAGCTTTTTTATGTTTCTTAGCTTTTTCCAAAATTTTACTATATTTAAGTTATCTAATTATTATCGATGCATGCAAGAAAACCCGGTGAACAAAAATCTGAAAAATAACACTCATGAATACTTTGAAGTAATTTGTGTGAAACCTACAAGAGTATCTGCCAAATAATATTCTCATCAAAAAGAATTTTGTTCATGTCACAAGTGTGCTTACATTAACACTGTACTGAAGTTACTGTGAAAATCCCCTAGTCGCCACACTCCTGCTCCTATTGGGTACACTGAGTGAGAATTCAGCATGGCCAATGCACCAAACCGGCACAACCTTCAGACTGTGGGATGAAACCAGGGCACCTGGAGGAAACTTATGCAGACATAGTGAGAATGTGCAGACTTTGCACAGACAGTGACCCAAGCCATGAATCAAACCTGGGTCCCTGGCACTGTGAGGCAGCAGTGTTAACCACTGTACCACATGTTGCCCCTTTTAAAAAGCACAGAAACATAATAATTCAGATGTTTTCCTTTTTTATTGAGCAGCAATACTTCTAGAAGGTAGGATAATTTGGACTTCTAGGTGCCTGATGATATAAATAGTCATTGTTCTGCTTCATGCTGCTAGTTGAATGGCCCTGAATTATGAAGATCATCGAATCATCGAATCCCCTCATGGCCCTCAAACCTTCATTATTTAATCCTTCATCAAGTCCCACTGAGGCCCTATCCCTGTAAATTCCACCTGTTTACTCTGCTAATCCCCCTGATTGTAAGGGCAATTTTGCATGGCCAATCAACCCAACCTGCCCATCTTTGGACTGTGGGAGGAAACTGGAGCACCTGACATGGGGAAAACATGCAAACTCCACACAGGCACCAGGATCTCTGTTGAAAGCAGTGCTAACCCCAAGGTAACTTCATTGGATGTGTGGCTTGTTGCAATTAGTTGGTGAGATGAGGGAAACCAGCAAGCTTTTTACAATATCATCTGCAGCTTTTGTCTTGTGTTCATGAGTGAGAAAATTTGATCATACTCCCATAACAATGTTGTAGGTGAAAGGTTAGAGGGTGTGGTCAGGAAGCCAGGTCCCAAAGACAAAAAATATAAAGAGAATTTCTGTGTACTCAAAGGCTCTCAATCTTGCCCAGATTTACTGCAACACCACACTTCCCCCCCCCCCCCCCCCCCCCCCCAACACTGCACCCCTGTGTGATTTCTGATGAAGTTTGTCAAATATATGATAGGTATGTGTTCATTAGCAATGGAGATAATGCTGCCCAAAATCTTCTCACTCAGTCATATAAATAAAAGAGACTTTTATTAGGTCAGAATGTGATGGGTTTGAATCCAGTTTTTAGAGGTGAAAAATAGTGTGTGGCCTTCATCAGTCAGACATCAGGAAAATTACGTGGTTGGCAGGTGAACCAGTCTCCCATTTCCTACTGGTTATTTTAACTGACTCTCAATGAACGTTTTTAAAACATGAATAAAAATGTGGCTGCAACCTAACAGGCTGATTTCAATTCCCATTTCAGTTTATTTATAAGCAAGCTTGTGAACTATAAGTTATACAGTCGTGATTGTTTAATAAATTTCATAAACATAGCTAGCAGTAATAATCAAAAACTAACCCTACCAGTTGTGAAAGTACATTCAATAGTTGTTTACACTTCCATACAGTTACGATTTATCACATTCAAAACAGTTGTCAGCATAGGTTGCCATAAAACTATGCAGGCGTTACAGTCATTAACAAATAGCTTTGATTCTTCAAGCAAAGAGACCTCAATAATAACAGCAAACAGAAAAGTACATTTGTTTATATAATTAAGCATTGTGTTATTAGTTATATGATGCAAGGTTTCTCTCACCTACATGATAAAACTGCAATATTTTAAGGGTATTCATTTCACTATGCCATCAGGAGAGGCTATTTGCAGGAAAGAGTTAAAAATCACCAATGAAAATGAATCATGCTGGATTGTTTGATATGTGCAGACACCTATTACTATGTTGAAGAATCTTTATATTGAACCACTGAAAAGGCACACACACACACACACACACACAACACACACACACACACACACACACAACACACACACACACACACACACACACACACACACACACACACACACACACACACTATTCTGGCAAGAGTACTGAACATTTGTGCTCCAGAACTTTCTACATCCCGAGCCAAGCTGTTCTAATGCAGCTACAACATTGGCATCTGCCCGGAAATGTGAAAATTAAACTGGCATCCCACCCAGAAACATTCAGTCCCTCCACCATTGATGTACAGTGGCAACAGTGTGTACCATCGACAAGATGCACAGCAGGAACTCACCAAGGATCCTTAAGCAGCACCTTCCAAACACATAACTACTACCATCAGGAAGGGCAAGAGTGGCAGATATAGGGAACACCACTATCTGAAGGTTCCCAATTCAAGCCACTCACTATCCTGACATGGTTAGAAGTCTCACATACCAGGTTAAAGTCCAACAGGTTTATTTAGCAGCACAAGCTTTCAGAGCACTGCTCCTTCATCAGGTGAATGGGAATTGGGTTCTCAAACAAGGCATGTATAGACACAAACTCAATTGCAAGATAATGGATGGAATGCAAGTCTTAACAGGTGGCCAAAGCTTTATAGGTACAGACAACGTGAGTGGAGAAGGGATTAATGACAGGCTAAAGAGATGCGAATTGTCTCAAGCCAGGACAGTTAGTGAGATTTTGCAAGCTCAGGCAAGGCATGGCACATCATATCCTTACATGCGAACATCTTACCGTTCCTTCACAGTCGTTGGGTCAAAATCGTGCAACTCCCTCCCTAACAGCACTGTGGGTGTACTTACACCATATCACTGCACTGATTTAAGAATAGTAAGAAGTCTCACAATATCAGATTAAAATCCAACAGGTTTATTTGGCAGCATGAGCTTTCAGAGTGTCACTCCTTCTTCAGGTGAGTGAGGAGTTGTGTTCACAAGCAGGCATACATAGGCACAAACTCAATTTAAAGATAATGATTGGAATGCAAGTGTTTACAGGTAATCAAGTCTTAAAAGTACAGACAATGTGTCTGGAGAGAGGGTTAATCATAGGTTTCAGAGATGTGTATTGTCTCCAGCCAGGACAGTTAGTGAGATTTTGCAAGCCCAGGCAAGTCATGGGGGGTTACAGGCAGTGCGACATGAACCCAGCATCCCGGTTGAGCTCCAAAGGCTGGGATCTTGGGTTCATGTCTCACTATCTGTGACCCTCATGATGGGCATAGTCTTTCAATTCTGTATGGAAGGATCTATGCAGGACAGCTGCATATTGAACCAGTGATCTTATTGCTCTTGACACTCATGGTTAACTGCTTAACCATGCTAAGTACGAATGAAATGAAACAACTAACAGACATATATCATACGAAGAGCAGTTGAGGAGTCCGGGTCCATTCTCAATGGAATTTACAAGGATGAGAGAGATCTAATCAAAACTTACAGAAATTGAGAGGCCTAGATACAGTGGACATGGAGAGGATGTTTCCACTTATGGGAAAGACTAGAACCCATGGGCACAACCTCAGAGTGAAGGTTTGCTCCTTTAAAACTGAGATGAATTGGAATTTCTTCAGCCAGAGGGTGGTGAATCCGTGGAACTCATCGTCACAGAGAGCTGTGGAGGTTAGGTCATTGAGTGTGTGTAAGACAGAGATAGATAGGTTCTTGATCAATGACAGGATCAAGAGTTACGGGGAGAAGGCAGGAGAATGGGGATGAGAATTATATCAGCAGTGATTGAATGGCACAGCAGACACGATGGGCCGAATAGTCTAATTCTGCTTCAATGTCTTATGGCCTTACCTCTCTCTCATAAAAGCAAATTACAGCAGATGCTAAAACCTGAAAGAAAACAGAAAATGCTGAAAAATCTCAGCAAGTCTTACAGCATCCGTGGAGAGATAGAACAGATGTAGAGATGCCGGCATTGGACTGGGGTAAACACAGTAAGAAGTCTCACAACATCAGGTTTAAGTCCAACCAGTTTATTTGATAGTAATCCCTCAAGCTTTCAGAAACAATGTTCCTTCGTCAGGTATGTGAAAGGTTCTGATTAGAAAAGGGCATATAAAGTCTTCATATGCCCTTCTCTGATCAGAACCTTTCACAAACCTGACAAAGGAACACCATTTCTGAAAGCTTGTGGGATCACTATCAAATAAACTGGTTGGATTTATACCTAGTGTTGTGAGACTTCTTACTGAGAGAGAATAGAGCCAGATGTCTCTCACATGTGCCTGACCCCTTTCCAGGATACTGATCAATAGGACAATGGCAGCTAGAGTTTTTCCTTTCGCTTTCTAGATGCATCTTAAAACATATCATATAGGGGATCTAATCCCTCACTTTGCTCACTAATTACTTTCACATTTGGCACATCTATCTGATATATTTCACTACTCAGTACCATATCTAGAAATGCTTTGCCTCTGAAGGCCTATTAACATAGACATTTTAGTTATTCAATTTCCTATGCTTCATTTACTCGATGTCTGTCCCAATCTATTGGTAATCAAAATCACCCAGGATAATAATTTTATTATTCATGTTTATGTCTCTAATCTGATTGCAATTTACCTTTCCAATTTCCTTTCCACAATTTGTAGGTTTGAAATACACACCTACAATGATACCGAGATCATTAGTTTTCTTTAAATTTGACTATGGCTCACTACAGCATGTATTCTCTCTTCAAGCAATGTTCACTGCGCTGCCTTCTACTTTATATTTCTATCTCTTCTGATTATATTTGTTTCAGGATTCAGTTCTGTATTACCTGTTTTTCATTGTTGTTCGAAAATGACACCCACACTATGCACATAAATTTCTGGTGCAGTCGGTGCCACACTCCATTTTAAGGTAATGTGAGAATGGGCAGACTGTCTAACCAATGAGCTGATGCTAGCTCTGCCATTTTGGAGGTTAACGCTCCAGCTTACATCCTTGCACAGCTGAACATGCATTCAGCAGAAAGTAGCATCTATCTATCAATGCTTTCAGTTTTGCTGCTAATAGATTTTCAGTGGCTGCTGCTAAGTTTGTAAAAGTGTTTGGAGATGTGTACCGTTATTTAATGTTGGCAAAATCTGTAGAGAATGGAATGGACAGGTCTTGAAGGCCTTTGTCCTGGGGTTCCATACAAAACACATGCTCCCAGACCTGAGTGCCATGGTTTCCATCCACCTGAGCCTGCAGCGTGACTGGATGAATGAGCAGAGGCAGCACAGAGGAGGACAAGCTGCCATAATAAGCAAGAGGACACTGCCATATCCACCCAAGGGCTTGAGGGAGCAATTCTCCTGCCACAACATCAGCAAAGAACACTGTGTCAGAATCATTACCTGCAACAGCCACAGCTGTTGAACAGGGTGAGGACAATATTGCCAGTGGCTGTGAAATTGACTGTGGCTATGAACTCTGATGTGTCGGATTCCTTTCCAGACTAGAGCGAGCAAGATTTGTAACATTTCCCAGTTTGTTGCCGCTGATGCATAAAGGGAGGTCACCGAGGCTCTGTATTCCAAGAGAACTGAATGCATCCCATTCTCTGTTGCTAAGAGAAAAACAGGCGGAGTGAATACACAGCATTGCAAAGATATCAATCCTCCCCATGGTACAGGGTGTCTAAGACAGCAGTCATAATACATTCAATTCTGTGACAGTGTGCTGTGCCATCTCAATTTGATACATCACAACATAAAGAGGGTGGTTTACTTACAGCAAAAAAAAAGTAGCAGAGTTCAATAGAAATAGTCAGAGCTAGATACAGTAACGAAGATTAGAACAACTTAAAATTCTCTTCTTGAATTTTTATTTTGTTCATAGAGAGGCCTGATTGGGGACTGAAGGAGCATGAGATAGAGGAGCAAAGTTAGGCCATTTGACCCATTGAGTCAGCTCCACCATTCAATCGTGGCTGATATGATTCTCATCCCCCTTCTCTTGCCTTCTCCCCGTAACCCTTGATCCCCTTATTGATCAAGAACCAGAGGAGACCAGACTTGGGATTCCTGATGGAGCTATCTGAAATAAATAGGCCAGCAGCACACAGCCGCTCTGCTTCTGGTGGGATTACCAGTAGAAAATGTTAATTAAGTAAACATCCAATGGAAATAAGACTTGTGCCTACTGGTAATATGGCTTCATTTACATCCTGATAATTGCTGGCTGGAAAATTGGGCGCACTGAAACTTGGGGGCTAATAGCAGGAAGGCTGATTTCATGATGTCTGCCCTTTCCTTTGCTGTAAAACTCCAGATAATTTAAGTTCATCTGTTTTAGGATTACATTCAAGATCAACTATTTTGCAGTAAATGCTTGTAGTTTAAGGACTTCAATTTGTATTACCTATATTGAGAGAGTGTGAATTATTTTGCCCAATATACCTGAAAACTAGAGAAAGGATGTGCAGATATTCATTGATTTTAAAAGATCAGATAATACATTAAATGTGGGCACATTTATTTCAACAATGTGGTTTAGAAAAAATGAAAATATATATGTGATATTAGTATTTGTAAGGCATAAAACACTCAAGTTATATAGAGCATTTCCAGTATATTTTATAAAATTTGTCAACCAGCAAAGTATTTAATGAAGAGTTAATTGCATGATTTTAATTGTGTAATCCATTCGCTGTTGTGATTCATTTTGAATTGTTTTTTTCTTCCTATCTTCACAAATCTAAAATCCATCAATAAACTCAAAGTAATAACCAGAATTAATGGATCGGGGAAAGGGAAGCTCCCATTTGAGTGCCCTTTCATTTGAAATGATAGAAAATGACGAGTTGTGTCTGCGTGCCTGAAGCTTCACTCTATAACAAGTGACAGTAAGTCAGAATTGACAATAAAAAGTTGACATGTCAGATCAAAAATGAATGAGGATCTATTACTAAAAGAATTGGGACTTGGGGAAAAAAAATGACAGTAGACAGAACATAATAATAAGAGATGCCAATCAGTGGTCTGCAGTGTATTGAAAAACCAAACATAGCTACTTTCAAGTTAAGGCTGCCAAAAATAACATGGCAGCCAACTACTTCATCCATAAACAAAACACACTTGAAGTTGGCTTATAATGTTTACAATGTCTTTGCACAATTAATATTTTGTATTTTATCAGGTTTTAAATTGTTTTAATATACATGCATCAGGGCCTGCCAAATAACTAATTTTCAATAGTTTAATATACATATTATAAATAAATAACAGATACATAACGCACTTTAGATTCCTGTGTGCTAATAGAGTCTGTCACAGAGAATTCACAATGGTAACACAAGCCACAAGACTGTCAGGCATCTTCCAATTACAATGCATTGTGGACAATAAGTATCTCAGCTATTGTCAGGTATTCCACTTATGCAGTTAGGTAGGGTTGCAAATGGTATTAGCAAATAACTGAACAATGTTGACACTCTCGCTATTTCGCTGGATCATATTTTGTGCACAGGAACATGGCCACAGGAAATAAAATAAAATTCTTCCAACCATATTGCAACCTGACAATGGTAGTCAGTGAAGGCTTAACAACCATCAATGGACAAGATTTGTCAATAGTTTACAATTATACATCTAGAAGTCAAAGTAAATTTCTCTCATGATTGCTTTTTAAACTGATTTAGAAAAAAATACACAGTAAACACATTTGATTCTGTTAATTTGGAACTGCAGAGTTGAAAATTGTGCAAAGCTTGAGGATGCAAATTGAAGCCTAATGAAGCAAAGGCACATTGAATTATTAATTCAAGGACTCATTTGCTCTACAATGTTGGAGCAACGGGCAACGATTCTTGTTATCTTATCTATGGCACAGAAACATTCCATTAATTGAAAGATACAAACTGCAGGAATGCTGTAGTCAGTAATCGAATAAATATGCAGCTCATAAAGCCTTTCATTTTAGTAAACAGGAAATTCATACAACATTAGGAATAAATTCCTGCAGCTGAATATTAACCCTAATTTTTCAATACTCTGTCTTTTATTTGACTTATGGGGCTCAGGTCTTGTTTAATGCCAGGATCCCGTTCTGAGCGAGAACAAAGAATTTGGCATTCCAGCCAAAACTTCATTCATTTTCAGCGGCACTGGGGGATTCCCACCACAAACAAGGATGGAAGATTTCAGCTTGATTTATATCAAGTTAAGTCCACATGAACTCCACTGAAATACCGTCAAAGAATATGGACCAAAGAGACCAATGTGAAACTGCCACTATATTAAAAACAAGAATGCTTGCTACATACTTGGATTAAAAAATATTTTCAAATTATATAAGATTAGTTAAAGCATAGAAACCAGAAAGCTTAGAAATGTTTAGAAAATAGTTTTAGTTGTAGCAGTAAGTTTATTTGAAATTCAATCCCCAAAGTTAAAGATGAACTGTAATGTTTTAATTATTTTCCAAAATAAATGCTTAGGTTAAGAAAATGTTCATCACAACACAAACTATTTGCTGCATGTACTCTTTTGTTTTTGTGTCTCATTGTGTAATGTTTCAGTTAAACATAGAACTGTAAACTTACTCGAGAAAGTAAAGCTGCTTAAGAAAGAGGTGGTAAAAGGTGAAACATCAAATAAAGTGGATTTTTCCTTAAAAAAGTGTGATTTTCAGCAGGAAGACCCACATGAATCCTGCCAGCGATCGAGAAAATGATCTTTAGGCGCTTTGAATTTTTTTTTGTCACAGCACATCTGAAATGCAATGCATCGGATTTCCATGCTGCATAGGTCAACTGAGCACTTCAAATAAGAAGACACTGCATAAACACTGCTCCAGAGCAATCACTCTCATTCGAGCCAGAAAGATAGCTACTCAAATGCCAGCTCCAAGAATCTTGGAGGGGCCCCCTAAGGAGACTTTTGGATGCAGTGGTGAAGTGTCGGACAAACATGGGTTGGCGGGAGACTCCCCAGCAATGTGGCCAATCCTGCCTTGAGGGCAGTGGCAGCAATAGTTAACGCCAACTGGAGGACAGGAATTCAATGTCATAAAAGGATAAATGACCTCCTATAATCTACAGAGGTAACTTTCCCCTTGGCATTTAACTCTTCTGACACCCCCAGAATGTCATCTTGAACCCATATGCTGCCACCTCTCAGCTTCCCAATACCCGACCTCCCAGCATCATTCTTCAAACCCGCCTGGCGCTCCTCACTAGAACTCCTGTCTCCTTAGGCACAGTACTCCCACATACCAGTTGTTTTCGAGTTCTGACCCACCAGGCACACAATATCCCATTTAATGTATCAGCAGGAAAAGATAGCGCATGACAGATGGGGAAATTGGTGATGATGTACCCGACTCGAGGATTCTGACCTTACTTGAAGGAAGGCCAATAGAGCTCATGGGGATGACAAGAAGCATCAACAGTGATGTTGGCTTATGATAAAGAATTGCTGAAACATTGCACCTTCATCCACATGACCTGTCTCCAGTGAGTCTTTAAATGCTCAAACCTTCAATCTTGCTATTTACTAAAACCATGTTCCCTGCCTCACAAGAACATTAACCAATAAACCTGAGTCAGCCACCAACAGAGTCCCTCCTTCAACTCTCGACAGAGGGATCTCTGAAGGGGACATCGAAAATGTCTATCATTTATCACCTACACCATCCACCATCGCAGAGACCATCACCTCAGTGGGTGAATTTCTGGGTCACTTCCTGCTGTGCACCATAATGCTTATGATGCACATCAGATGGAAGGAAGATTATTCCAGGGATCTGAAATCAGAAGTTTGTTGGAGCCCCAGAGACTCAGCTGTGCCCAAGAAGGGTGCCATGCCTCAGGACACATTCCTGCCTCAGGACACATTCCTACCTCAGCGGCTAAAGATGCAAAGGTAGAGTTGGAGTAGCAAGGGTTTTGTCAATGACATTCTTGCAACTGCAAGACTGATTGGAAGAGTCCCGTGGCCTTCAGCTGCAGGATATGCTGCCTGCACTACCTGGCACCCAGGCCATTGCAAGGGCATTGGCTGCATCGGAAAACCTGAGGCAAGATGTCAGAGCTATGACTGGTGAACTCCAAGGCATGGCTCAATCTCTGATGATCATGGCTAAGAGCTTTGAGACCATGGTGCAGGCACGGAGGAATATAGCTGAAGGCTTTGACACCGTTGTGCAGACAATGGTGGGCCCCGAGACTGGTAGCACCAGATACTATTGAGGTTTCTGGAGCTCCTGCTCCTCCATTACATTGCGGACCCAGTGCTACCCAAAAGTTGCCAGGTCCTTCAAGGTGCAGGGTCTCCAAAGAATGCTCGCCAAGGGCACGAAAGGCAGAAGGCTGCCTCCCCTTCTGATGTGTGTCATGAGAACACATCGAGATGTAGTGGGCGGGCTTGCAAGATGAAGATATTTTAGAGGCATAGAGTGGACACAGGCAAAGCAAGGCACAGGTAATTAGGGTTCAAAATAAAAGTAGATTCATTATGTGACAATGAGAAGCATGAACTAGTGTTCTGCTTTAGGGTTAAAATCAAACTTCCTTCAGGAGGTTGCATCCGTACATCTGCACAGATGTCATTCCCGTGTGATAATATTTCACATTTCACATATTTCCAAAATGTGATTTCAAAAGCTTAACACTTCATGCATTTATTGAAATGTGTTTTCCTCTGAATGTTTATTTTATTTCAAATCAAAATATTTCAGTTCAAAAGAAAATAAGTAAAAATTTGGAACATTTATCTGCAACCACGCATTACAAAATAGATTAATTAGCACTTATGCTATCTTAGGTTGACAGTAATATAAATAAAAATTCATGCAATAATTAAATTATATTTTCTTTCATACAACTGACTTTTTACATATGGCATAAACAAAATAGGATTTGATCTGTTTTGTAATCAGCACCAATTCATATGTCACAGTAACAGACTTGTGGTCAGTACCACATGTGGAATATAAAGCAAATATCAAAGCTTTTGGCATGTTTTCACCACTGGCATAATTGGTGGATGATTAAGCATTCTTTTCTTTTCTTGGATTAAAAATGTGCACATATAAATTTAAAAGAAACAAAATCCCTTTCACTCAGATGCTTTAATGAGCAATAGACCTGAGAAATGCAATAAGTTAGTTGGAGCCCTGGGGCCTCATTCTCCAACCTCATCCACTTCTAGGATTCTCCAGTCCAGCTGCAGTGAATGGAGATTTGGCTGAGTGCCACATTCACCATTCGTGCTGGCAGCAGTGGTAGGACATGCGAGGATGAGAATTCCAGCCCTGGTCTGGTCAACATGCTCAGACCCACAGCAGCGTTGTTGACTCTTATCTGGCCTATGAAATGGTTAGCATGCCACTCAGTTCAGGAGCAAAAAGGGATGGGTAACAAATGCTAGCCTTGCCAGTCACGCCCAAATCCCAAGAAAGAATACATTTTTAAAAATTGTGTTTGCTGTATTGCCACGTTACCCCTTAGTGGAGGGGAGGTGGCAAACTGTGCCAAGGTCAATTGACCTCGATGTGGCGATGCTGGCATTGGCTACCAAATAAAACTGTTGGACTTTAACCTGGTATTGTGTCATTGATCTCGTGCAGGTTTTGAGGTGAGCATGGCTGGAAAATTCGTCCCAGTGTGTGGAATACATGTTCCCAATGTCAATTACAATAATTTACAAGGACATCAATTCTTTCTACTTTCTCTCAAACCCGGAACTTGTGCATTATTTTCCTGGGAAACAAGATCTCAGAGTGTGTCTGTGCTGTCCCATTTAGGACTTAATTCTATTCGAGTATCTCAAAGAGAGAAGAAATTGTTTAGCTCATTGGCTTGCTATTTGCCCAGGCTTCACACTATGAGGTATCAAGCTTTTGCTTCATTACATTCCTTCGCAATGTTAAACATATAAATCATATCCTTCCTTAAGTCATTTATTTCTAATTAGAAACTCAGTCACAGCGCAGTATGTAATCAATCTATGCTCTCCTATAATTAGATTGTCAGTTGCTGTCCTCTTTCCAATGGTTCTTGCAGTTTTCTTTATAGATGTGGTTATCAGAACTAGATGTGATAGTCCAAGTGGTGTCATAACTGCTGCGAAGAGCTTCAGTATTATGCTTTGATTTATATCCTATGCATCTGGATATTCTGATTGCCATAACTTGATCACAGTAGGATTTCAGTAGTCATCATTACTCAATTTGAATTGCTGCTATTCATGACAATTCTATACTTTGGACTGTCAAACCCATTTTTAATCCAATTTACCTCGTCACTCATGATTCCTTCAGCTTTCAAATACTTCTAACAAGTCTTTTTCTGAAGCTCTTTGTCTAACATCTTCTAATGTATAATAAAAATCAGATTGCTTTTATTCACCACTTATCCACATCCTGAAAACTTCTAATAAATTCAATAGGGACAACCTCCTTTCAATAAACTCATTCATTCTTCAATTTATTATGTGTAATTCTTAATTTCTACTTGTCTAAGAGCCATCCGTTAATTTGGATTCATATGTCTTTATCAATTTTCTATTTCATGGTTTCATTAGGGTTTTTTTTACTGGTTAAATCCTGTCAGCAAAATCCAAAACTTCACTGAAATTTGAAATTGTGCAGAAATTTTCAATGATGAGCCTTTATAATTAAAGGTGAACTTCTACAAAAAAGCTGGAATCATTCTCTCTTCTGGTTGGCAATATATTTTCAAACACCCCACATGTTTCTTACCATTTTCTTTCATTTTATCTCACTGAAAGAAAACGTGATGAGACAGATTTCCAATAAACTGACAGGTATCAAGATTGGGAGTTTTCCTCATGTGCTAATCCCATCATGCCGGTCCTATTTTCTTGTTGGAGAGGTAGGCATGGGCTGGAGACAGACTCATTCCACAACCTATCAGTTCCCATCTTCTTCCACACCACTTACATTACTGCCATGCCTCTTTCTATTCCCTGCCATGCACCTTTCAAGCCTCATCTTCCAATATCCTCAATGCTCAAAGTCAACGAGTCTTTAAAATGTTGCTGAAATTTGACAGTATAAACAAACATTCCTTGGAAATCCCCTTTGGGAACAAGAAACTGCTCATCTTAGTATCTCATAAAAATGGCAAACATACCAATCACAGTAACAATGCCAAAAAAAAACCTTTTATCATCTGCTAATCTGTGTCAATGTTGCCTATAGGGCAGATTCTATCATTTTTGGATCTCAGCCAAGCATTCATAATCAAGCCACCTAAATGAGAAAAATGATGTCTGCCTGCCTTTTCAAACTGTTCTTTTTGGTACAGTTCTCAGATTACATTGCCTGTGAGGTAGTGCTAGGTTGGCTCCATTGACATTTTATTAATTTTAATAATCTGACTTTCTTTTGAAGATGGTTTTCAATGTCTGCATGTTTAGTTATGCAAGATAAAAAGGTGTGAAGTGGATGGAGAATCTCCGCAATTAAACTTTTACTGTCTGTGATTAACTGATAGGTTTATGAGAAGATAACAGGAGCAATATTTATTAAATCAAATGCTGAATGGCTGTGTTGTACAATTCCCAGCTCAGGACTAAAGTTTTTTATGGTACTTCCCTGATTTATATGAATGGCACCCAGCAATGAAATGGGCCCAACTCAATCAAAATTGTGAGAGGATTTGGAATACCCAACACTGCAATGGAATTGGCATTGGCAGGACTGCAGAGTGTGGAGTCACCACTTGCAGATTTATCCCACAGTGGCAAAAATTGCTGGAAATTGGAATGGGAGTGAGAAATGGGAATGAGATTGAGAATCCCAAAATTGGCCATTTTTAAAGACTTCCTAATCCATCTTGACTCCATGAGAATCCAGATTTATATTTCAAACTGACCACAATTAATTATAGCAATAAAATAATGTTTTATGTGCACATACTTTGTGATTGAATTAAAGGAGGCAAAATATTTTCTAATAAATCAATATTGAGGTTTTTTGTAATCTCCCCATTACATTGGCTTTGCCCATCTCTTTTGAGGGGGCTGTCAGGCACATAAAGGCACGCATACATTGCATTCCCTCCTGTCTGCATTTCCTACCCATCATCTTTAATTGGGCTGAGATCCCAAAGAGGCTATTGATTAGCCTCCTCTGTGAAGATGGCAAAAGTGGAAAGCCCTCAGAAATTACCAGTGTAAGGAGCCAGAAATGATCCTGGTCTTCATTGAAAACTGAGGCTGCAAGATACTGCCCCCAATATACACCAAATCCAATCACTATATAGTTTAACATCTTCTCTAAAGCTTGATGCATCCAATAATACAGATGTCCATTGGAAGGTTAACCTACGTTGTACATCTGAAACGTGCTCCAGAAGCCATGCACTTAGTCAAACTGCTGTATAGCTACAACACTGTCACCTAATCAACAATGTGGAAATATGGAAGATTGTCCTCCGATGTCCTATTCGTGAAAAGCAGAGCAAATTCCATACAGCACATTACGACTCAATCATTCTACACTTAACTATCAGTAAAGAGATGGAAGGTGCCATTAAAAATGCTATTAAGCAGCACTTACTCAGAAACAGCCTTTTGTCAGTACTCAGTCTGGGTTCTGCCAGGGCCAGTCCTCATTATAGATAGCATCAAGGCAGCAATTGACCAAATGTGGCCTCAAGGGACGGAGCAAAATTGGAGTCAATGGAAATCAGAAGGAAACTTCTCCATTTACATAAAGGAAGATGATTGTGGTTGCTGGGATCAATCATCTCAGCCTTGAGACATCACCACAGGCACTCCTCAGGGTATGGTTCTTGACCTAACCGTCTTCAGCTGCCTTATTGATGATCTTCACACTTGCACTCAGCAAGACCTGAACAACATTCAGGCTCAAGATGATAAATGCCAATACCATTCACACCAGTTAAGTGCCAAGCAATGACCATATCCTACAAAATTTAAACTGACCCATCAGCACTTGACATTAAACAGCATTAACATTGCCAAACTGTCTACTATCAACATTCTGGGGACACCATTGACTAGAAGCTGAACTGAGCCAACCATACAAATACCATGTTTACAAGTGCAAGTCAGGAGGGTAGGAATTCTGCAGCAAATAACTTATCTCCTGTCTCCCCAAAGCCTGTTCGCCATCTTCAATGCGCAAGCTTGGAATGTTATGGAATGCTTATTTGCTTAAATAGGTGCAGTGCTAGGACAATGCAGCTCAATTAACTGGCATTCCATCATCTTAGCATTCATTTCCTGCAGCACACAGTGACAGCAACGTGTACGATATGCAAAATACACTCAGCTACTTGGCAAGGCTGCTTCAACAGCAACTTCCCATTGTGCAACCTCTAACAACTAGAAGAACGAGGGCAACAGATGCATTGGAGCACCAACACCTTCAAGCTTCCCTGCAAGACTCACACTAACCTGACTTGGAGCTGTGTTGCTATTCTTTCACTATCATTGGATTAAAATCCTGGAAGTCCCTCCTGAACAGAATGGTGGATATCCTTAACACGCATAAATTGCAATAGTTCAAGAAGTTAGCTCAATATCACCTGCTCAAGAGCAATTAGGGTTGGGCAATAAATGCTAGACTTAGTGACACTTATATCCCAAGAGTAAATAAAAGCTGAGCATGTCAGCCAGATATTCTCTAAGTCTTCCTAGTAAGACCTGGATGCAAGAGAATTCCTACTGAAGTCACTCCGTGCCGGGATGGGTGTGCACCACTGGTGGGATCACAGCATCCTGCTGGTGTGAAGAATTGGAGAATTATGGCCTTAAGCTTAGCAGTGAGTTTGAAAATATCCCAGTTTTCTTGTTGTATGGCTTTAACCTATAACGTGGGAATCAAAATTTATGGAATAGATATAATGGGCAGAATTTTATGAGAAAAATTCAAAGTGTCCAGCTGCTGTAAAAATGGGAGAGTTGCAGATCCACTTTTTGGATGAGTTTTACTCCCAATCTTATGAACGAAGTGCTTGTAAAAATGGGTTAGACTGTTTCTGGTTACTGGAGGCAATGGGCGGGGTTTAATTTGGCAGCGAGCCTGATCAGGCAGCAGAGGGAGCTATTGTGCATCTGCAAATTGTTGTGGCTTCAATGCACTGTTGCAACAGCAGAGACCTGACAGAGAGAGAGAGTGACCAGTCAGGCCTCTACTGCAGCCGACCTCAACACAGCATCTCACCACATGCATTTACAGGGACCAGCGGCCGAACATGAGCCTGAAAATATAGCCCCTCACCCTTCACCCCACCCCTCACCCCCTCGGCACCCAGACTGAACATGTGGAAGTTAAAAAGTTTAGATTGAACTTTTATAGTTTGCAAGTTAAATTGTGCATAAGTTAAAGTGATCAAATTAAAAATTTCATGCTTTCTCTGTACAGTAGTGGAAAATATTTATCAGCTTGCTGATCTTCAAAAGGAGTCAGTCTCTGCTATTTCTTACAAGTACCCATAACATTTTCTTTCTCCAGAGGGTGAACAAGGCCAGATTTTTTCCATAATAAATGCCAAAAACAAGATATGAGGATGTGCTTTGCAAATGACAGATTAGCAGAATCAATGACAAAGGGTGAAAGGCCAGGATTTAATTTGAGAAATATGTACGTCAATAAAAGATGCAAAAAATCTCTTGTTCCTGATTTGCTATAATTGACTGTAACCACTGAGCTGTTTCTCTATAATCTCAGAACTGCTCCAGTCAATCTGATTTGGCCTTGGAGAGCACTCCTCGTGCACAACTAATTAAAGACTTTGTGTTGGAAGCATGGTGTCCAGTGCTGTTTGTGTAAAAAGTCGACTAAGTGCCTTTAGATTGCTGTTACCCAATCACACCAACTTCCCCCAAGGTGGCAATGCCGAGGTGCTCAATGGGCAGTACCAGGCTGGCACTGCCCAAGGGGCACCCCTATCCTTCCCCTCAATCTCCCTGAGGGGGCCTCAATTGTCTCTAGTGCTGTCGGTGAAGCCTTCATGACAGATCCCTGTTTACTTTGATGATAAGATCCTCTCCTGGCAAAACCACAAAGGCAAGTGAACCGGGATGCAATTGTCCTGGCTCATTAAACCCATGGAAATTCTGCTTTACATTTGGCTACATAAATTATTCAACCTCTCATTGGAAACAGGCGAGAAACTGACCTCACCGGATATCTGATTGTGGTAAGATTATGAGAGGCGAGAAATCAGGTGTAAACCTAATTTCTCTCACGTAGTTTTACCGGCTCACTCCACCTGTTGAACAAGCTGGTAAAATTGCGGCCAATCTGCTTAAATCCAGAGTAGAGCTTAAAATCACAATCACAAAAGCAGGATTGCTACTGAACCAGGCTGCTGCAATTAAATTATATGAAAAAAAAACTTATTTCTGTGTAACTGCTGTCATCATGTGACCTCCAAGTTGAGTGGCTTTCATGTTCAAGACAGGACTAATATTCAGAGAAAAGTTATAGCTCATGGAATAAAAGGGACAGTAGCAACGTAGATACAAGATTGGCCGAGTGACAGGAAACAGAATAATGGTTAATGTATGTCTGTCTAGCTGGAGGAAGGTTTGCAGTGGAGTTCCAGGGGGTTAGTATTGGGACACTTGTTTTTCCTGATATACTCTAATGTACACCTTGGTATACAGTGAATAATTTCACAATGTGAAGATAATATGAAACATGGAAGCATTGTAGTCTGTGAGATAGGAAAAGTAGAACTTCAGAAATAAATAGGGCGGGATCTTGCAACTGTGTTCGCTGTCCACAGGACCAGTGGCGGAGACTCATGGATTTTGCCAGCAAAATCACTTCCAGTTTCTGCCATTATATCCTGGTGAACATGAGCCTCCATTACAGCGCAGTTCACGTGACCTTTTTGTGGGGATCTCCCTGGGGGCATGAAGTTGATTGTTGGGGAGCAGAAATACCAGCTCCAATCGGGGGATGTGGGGAAATGGCAAGGAGAGTGGGGAGAGGAGGTGATAAATGTTAGTTCTGATCACAGGAGCATGGGGAGAACCACAGAGAGCCCCGTAGTGGTGCTGGTACGGGAGGGTGGGGGAGAGGCTGTGTGAGATTACTTTTTGCTTTGATTCAGGCACCCTTTAAACATGGCATTCCAATTTCTGTGCAACCAGGCTTTGGCAACATGTTGAGCCCCCCCTCCCCCCGCCCCCGCCTACGCCCACGCCCACATAATGGAGTGAAACACACCTACCTAGTTTTTTTGTGACAGGGTTGAGAAAACCGAGAAGCATGCCAACCTTACCAAAGAATTCTAAGTCCAGAAGGGGCGGGAAAACAGGAGAGTTTTCAGATCTGATTTTTGGGTGAGTTCAAATCTGCTATCTCATCTGCTCAGTGCATGAAAAAACAGCAAGAACAATTCCTCACCTTGTGTGTGTGGAGTGGGGGGGGGGGGGGGCGTGTAGGCAATGGTGGGGCTTAAGTTGCCAGAACGCTGACACAGAGAGGCAGAAGGCATCATTGCGCATGTGCGGATCTCTAGCAGCAGAGACCTGTCGCTCAGCCTCTGCTGCTCTCAGCTTAATGAATGGCCTTCACCCAGCTTCACCAACATAGCAACCCACTCTGCAACCATGGAAGCCCGCGGTCTATCACAATACTCCACTTACCCCCTTGTACTGATACCCTCTCCCTCCCCCTATGACTGCCACCCGAACCACCTCCCCCCGACCTGATCGGCTATCCAACCCTGCCTACGTGATTGGCTGCCTGACCACTCCCTCTCCCCCTCAATCCTGCCCTGATCATTCCCTCTCTCTCCATACGGATCCCGATGCAGAGTGGCAGAGAGTCCCCCTTTCCTCCCCATGCCGATACTGATGTACAGTACACAGCAATATGAGCAAAACCTTTTCCTGATGATTAGGTTTGAGAATTCACTGTCTAGATGTGTCATGGAGGCAGATTTAATCGAGGAATTCAAGAGGGAATTAGATGATTTGTTTTCATCTGTTGGGTTGCGGGAGAAGGTGGGAGACTGACACTTGGTAAAATAAACATTCGAAGAACCAGTGCAGACACAATGGACTGAATGACCTCTTTCTGTGCAGTAATAGTCCTGTGATTCATACATTTAATTTAAACGCTTTCCACTTCCGGTTGATCAGATTATCACTTCTTATCAGTTGTTGACCATTAGCTTCACTATGAGTCAGAGAAATATTTCGGAAACTGTGAACGAAGTTGTATGCATACTTTGTGAATCATTTTATCTAAAAAAAAGCCGCATTTTTATTTTTTATTTGTTTTTTATTGGCCTTCAACAACCACAGCCATCTTTCTATTGTGATAGCTATGACTCCAACTGGTGGAGAGCTTGCCCTCCAATTCATATTATATTTAATTTTGATGTACTGCTCAGTGCTGCACTCAGTCAAATGTTGCCTGGACATCATGCGCAGTCTCTCTCACTTCACCTCTCAAATTTTGACATCATGAGGCCTTCAGCTGACTGGCTCAGGCAGAACCCAAACTGGGTATCGGTGAGCAGGTTGTTGCTGAGTAAGTGTTACCTGGTACCAGTGTCAGTGATAACCTCAACTATTTTGCTGATGATTGAGTGTAGACTGATGGAGTGGGTAATTGGCTGGATTGGGTCTGTCCTGCTTTTAATGGACAGGATATGCCTGGGCAATTTTCCACATTGTCAGGTAGATGCCAGTTTTGTAACTGTAATAGTTAAGTGTGCTGCTAGCTCTGAGGCAGCAGTCGACTATTCAGACAAAGATTAAATAGTGAGCAAATTCCTGAACTACATCTCTACCAAGCAGTGTGCCTTAATGACTATCGGCTCTGACATCTGTCATTATAAAGTGCTTCAAAAGGCTAATCATGGCATGAATCAATTCCAGCCTCCCGGACTACTTGATCCACTACAGTTTGCCGACCGCCACAGCAGATGCCAATTTTTTGCCCTGACTCAACCCTGGAACACGTAGATAACAAGGGCATCTATGTCAGACTCCTATTTATTGACTATAGTTCAGCCTTTGACACTATTATTCCCACAAAATACATCTCCAAACACTGTGATGTGGGCCTCAGTATCTCCCTCTGCGTCTGGATCCTAAGCTTTGTAACTCACAAACCACAATTAGTAAGGATAAGCAACAGCATCTCTTCCACAATCATTCTCAATACCAGTGCCCCACAAGGCTATGTTCTCAGCCCTCTGATATATTCCTTATACATCTATGACTGTGTGACCAAATTCCTCTCCAATTAGATTTTCAAGTTTGCCGACGACACCATCGTAATGGTTGGATCTCAAACAATGATGAGTACAGAAATGAGGTAGAGAATCTGGTGAACTGTGCAACAACAGTAATCTCCCCCTCAATGTCAACAAAATGAAGGAGATTGTAATCGACTGTCATTGATAGCTACATCAATGGGGATGAAGTTGAAAGAGTCGAGAACTTAAAGTTTTTGGGTGTCCAGATCAGTCTGTCCTGGTACCCCCATGCAACACTATGATTAAAAAGCCCACCAATGCTTCTACTTTCTCTGAAGACTAAGGAAATCTGTCATGTCAGCTACAACTCTCACCAACATTTACAGATACACCATAGAAAGCATTCTTTCTAGTTGTTTCACAGCTTGGTATGGCTCCTGCTCTGCCCAAGACGGCAAGGAACTCCAAAAAGTCATCAATGTAGCCCAATCCATCATGCAAACCAGCCTC
Source organism: Sphyrna mokarran (assembly GCA_024679065.1). Lineage (NCBI taxonomy): Eukaryota > Metazoa > Chordata > Chondrichthyes > Carcharhiniformes > Carcharhinidae > Sphyrna > Sphyrna mokarran. The sequence goes on along the minus strand of JAGIQG010000011.1, from coordinate 67,672,618 downwards.
CCATTCATTGACTTTGTCTACACTTCCCACTTCCTCAGCAAAGCAGCTAGCATAATTAAGGATCCCACCTACCCTGAACATTTTGTCTTCCATCTGTTTCCAATGGGAAAAAGATACAAAAGTTTGAGGTCATGTACCAACCGACTCAAGAACAGCTTCTTCCCTGCTGCCATCAGACTTTTGAATGGACTTATCTTGCACTAAGTTGATCTTTCTCTGTACCTTAGCTATGACTGTAACACTACATTCTGCAATCTCATTTCCTTCTCTGTGAACAGTATGTTTTGTCTGTATAGTGTGCAAGAAACAATACTTTTCACTGTATGTTAACACATATGACAATAATAAATCAAATCAAATCATATGGCCAATGTGCTCATTCCCTCCTTCAGCTTTTTATTCTTTATTCAGTAGCCCCTTCCTTTTTGAGCAGCACTTGAAAGAAGCACTGAGGGTGGTAAGAGCACAGAATGTACTTTTCAATCTCCATCATGTAGAGTGGCTCACTAGCACCATTACTAGCCAAAGTTGGGATGGAGATGCAGTAGCATAACGTTACTGGGCTAATGCTCCAGCAATGTAAGTTCAGATCCCACTACAACAGCAAGATAAATTTAATTAACTATCAAATCTGGAATAAGATGCTTGTCTCGTTAATTTACTCATGAGATGACTAAACTGTAATAAAAACCCACTTGGATCAATAATGCCCTTAATGGGAGGAAATATCTGACCTAGATGTGATCCTTAATTCACAGCACTGTGGTTTACACTTAACTGAAGTCACCAAGTAAACCATTCAGTTGGTGATTAACCACCCATCTGTTCAAGGGGAATTCAAAATGGACAATAAATGTTGTCCTTCTCAGCAATGCTCACATCATTCACTTTGTCCATGTGATATTGAAAAGCAGCTGAAGGCACTGGATACAGAATGAGCATGGGTCCTAACAACATCTTGGCAGTAATAGAAGATTAAGACCTACTCTTAGTTATGACAGCTACAAAACTGGCATCAACCTGACAGTGTAAAACATTGTCTAGGTTTCTCCTGTGCACAAAAAACAGCTGAGGAAGGACAGCCTGTGGCAACCATCAGAAAGTTTCTTTCTCTGTTTGACCTGATGATTTCTTTGGGTCTGCAGCCCAAACCTTGCAGGTCTCAGTGCCATCACATCTGGTGGGACTGGGCATATCCCGCGATGTTGATGGTTATAAGGAATGATTTGATGAGCGTGAGTATGCCAGGCTGATGCTTTATTAATTTGGGAAGCAGTTCTCCCAGTTTTGTCACAAATCCCTAAATGTTAACGAGGAAAACTTTGCCAGGTCTTTTCCAGTGCCTTGATCAGTGCTGGGATCAATTTTATTCTTGGCTACTTCTGAGGGCAATTAGACATCAACCATATCGCTCTGGAGTCACTGATTAGCATATGTGTTCCCCTAAAGGACATTATTGAACTAAGTGGGTTTTTCATGGCAATCCAATAGTTTCATGATCAATACTAATAAGACGAGAATTTTATTCAAATATATTAATTAATTAAATTCCAATTCCCCAGCTACCATGATGAGATTGAATTCATGTTTTGGGAGCTTTAGTCAAGACATCTAGATCACTGGCCTAGTTTCCATTTTGCTAGCATCCCCAGTAGACACGGCAATTATGTTTTTATCAATCCTATCACATCTTTGCACCTCATGCCTTTTTAGGGTGAATCCACATTCGCACTAAGAAGATAACCAGCCTAACTGCTAAAAATGTTTCTGCCAAATCCAATTCTGTATTTGCTACTAGGATCAGTGCAAGGTAGCTAATTCATTCCTTTTCGCTTCATCTTTGCCTGCTACTTCACCCTGAAGGCCTTGCTGAGGATAGGAACCATGTCGCTGGAACATGAAATCTAAACCCTTGCCACTGTGTGGAGCAAGAGATTAATACACCAGCCTGCTGTATTATTGGTCCACAAATCTGTAAGAATCAATCTTGTAATACATGGTTCACTTATTATGATGGTTATTACTGCAATGAAAGCATAATGTAAGTTTCTATTAGCCAATTTAATTATCTTTTTGAAATGTTTGATGCATACCTGTTGAAAGGGGATTCAAGAAACTCTTATGATGCAAGAAGACTTAAACATGGACAAATTCTTCAAAACATTTGTGGATCTCAGCTTTTCATTTATTGAGGATCATTACGAAACCCTTCTTCTGGAAGTCCACCACCCGATTAAGCCATGAAAAATCCCATTGCCTTGTGTCAGAATACAGTGCACAGTCAAGGTAATCAAGAGTAAATACTGGAACAAAGAGGAAATCATTTATTGAAAAACAGCACATAACTATACTGGCAATAATGAATTCAAAAAGTGTGTGCTTGTCCAGACTTTAACAATCCATTTTCATTTAATGCTAAACTAAACCACTGGTGTCCTTGATAAATGGATACTTGCTGGTTCATTGTTTTCTAAGTCCTTTCTGCACTGAGTTTGAATGTTTGCAGAATTGAGCAGCAGAATAGATGTATGCTTCTTTCCCATGATCTTCATTCACATGTATACAGTCCTGACAGTGGCATTCATCCAGAGATGCAAGATGGTGATAACTGCAAACTGAAGCACAGCAGTAATCATTTAGAGGAATCTATTATTCAGCAGCTTGGTTTCAAGCTTGCTGATAGGATCCCAGCTAGCTACTGTTAGCAGTGATGTTCTCTGGAGGCTAATTCTTTACAGGAATCACTTGAGGCCCAAAGTTTAATGCACAATAATGTTTCAACGTGAGAACAATTTGTCTGCCGTCACTTAATATTTGACCAAAAAATGAAAAATGGCATAATTTATGAATGCTATCCCGGATTAGAACAAGTTAGGGAACACATTTAGTTTTAGATCCATTGTCATCTGATAATATAATCTTTGTGGATTAATTAGGGAAAAGCTTGTGAACTAGAAGGATGACCAGTTTTTTTTTAATTACACTAAACTTCATTTATTAGTCACAAGTAAGGCTTATATTAACACTGCAATGAAGTTACAGTGAAATTCCCTCAGTTGCTGCAATCCAGTGCCTGTTTAGGTCAATGCACCTAACCAGCAAGTCTTTCAGAATGTGGGAGGAAAGCGATACATAACATGCAAACTCCACACAGACAGTGACCCAAGCCAGGAGTCAAACCCGGGACCTGGCGCTGAGAAGCAGCCGTACGAATCACTGTGTTACTGTGCCGCCCATGCTAATCAGTGTAAATTCACTCTGTATATTTCAGGCTGGATTTTACGGAATGTGGGGTGGGAGAAGAGGGGACATATTCCTCTCCCCTGGAAGGACAGTTGATTCCAAGATGACTAACTTTAAAAGAAGGTCGTCCCATAGTAATAACAAGCTTCAATTGACTCAAACAAGCTGAGGGTTGAACCTCTATCTCTCAGTCAAAGGATGACCCTCCCTTGAGAGCTGTCCCCTAGGGAAGGACTCGAGGTGAGGTGAGGGATTGGGTTTTGAAGGCCAGGCGAGAATATACAAAATAACATTGAACAGCAGGAAATGCAACCTGCCACCGAGGGGGAAGTGGGGAGAGGATGATCATTTACTGCTTATAAGTCAATGTGAAACACAAGTTTTCGTGATATTTTCCACTCTCATTGCCTGACAACAATGTGAATGGAAAATCCCAGGAGCAGTGTTGTACGAAGGATGTATTTTTCCAGGTCTGGAACTTTGAAGTGTTTGATCGAGGAGGAGTCGGTATATTTGTCTGGAGTTTGATTGTTTAAAGGTCATTAGCACCTTATTGAAAGGTAGTGAGGTCCCTGCTGGTTTTCTGTACATAGAATCATATAGTGCAGAAGGAAACTATTCAGCCCATCGGGTCAACACCGACTACAATCCCACCCAGGCCCTATCCCCATTGCCTCATGCATTTGCCCTAGGTAGGCCCCTGATTCTAAGGGGCAATTTAGCATGGCCAATCCAACTAACCCACACATCTTTAGACAATGGGAGAAGACAGAGCACCTGGAGGGAAATCACACAGACATGGGGAGAATGTGCAAACTCCACATGGCCAATGACCCAATCTGGGTCCCCAGCACTGTGAGGCAGCAGTGCTAACCGCTGCTGCTGCCCCATACATTATAAATTAGGCACTTTTGTGTCATGGCTAATCAGAAAAAAACCTTTGTTCATTTTTAAAGCAAAAATTACAGTTTTATACAGTAATCAGGTTAATCTATATATGTATATATAATATATATTTATATATATAGAACATAATCCTTCTTCCCCTTTGGCCAGCATACTTGATTAGCTGTGTTAAGCCTGCTGAATCTATAGTGGTTCCTCATCCACTCATAGTCTTACCATTTTCAGTTATAAATTACATCCTGTGTTTCCATTCAGTGATGGACAAGTGCATGTACTCAATGTCAACTCCAGAGAGAACTATTTCCTGATTAAGTCAAACAATCATTGAGAGTTAATTGAGTTATTTTACTCATATTATTTCAATATGGACCTCCAATGTACAGTGACTCAGAACAGGCAGCATCAGAGTCAAACTTGAATACTATTTAGAATAGAGCATCTCACTTGGATAGGAGAAAGAAGATTGGATTGTCAAACTGTCACAGATTGCAAAATCTTAGATTGGCAGGTGCTCAATTTTCAGCAGTATAGGTCATGTTTTGCCTCCGAAGTGGCATCATATGGAGTCAGCATGATGCCACTTCGGAGTCAGCATCCGAAGTCAGCATACACGTACCCATTGTTGACTGTGCCACACACCATGTTGGTGAGTGTGCATAGGGGGAATCTGTTGAAAATATGCAGAATTTGCAAATTGCTATGTCAATTGGCACACAATATTGACTTAGCACCTGCACTGCAACCTTGGGTCTCAGTATCCCTGCTTACCCTTGTACAGCTGGTGGACCCCACACCAGCACTACTTGGATATCAACAGATTTCAGGTTAGTTTTCAAACTATTTTCTATTGGCTATCGTTGTAGCTGTAGAAGAGTTTTGTGACTTGCTAAGTTGTTTAATGTTCATTAGTATCACACATAGGCTTACATTAACACTGCAATGAAGTTACTGTGAAAATTTACACACTCCGGTGTCTGTTCGGACACACTGAAAGAGAATTTAGCATAACCAATGCACATAACCAGCAAATCTTTTGAACTGTGGGAGGAAACAGGAGCACCCAGAGAAAACACAGGCAGACTTGGGGAGAAGGTGCCGACTCCGCACAGACGGTGACCCAAGTCAGGAATCGAACTCAGGTCTTTGGCGCTGTGGAGCAGCAGAGCTAACCATTGTGCCACTCTAAAGTTGCTGAGGTTTGCAGGGATCAGAATGACAGGTAGAGAAAGGCTTTTCTACAGAGAGTGAATAAAGCCACTGGCCTGAAACATTGGGTGGGATTTTCCAGCTGTGCTTGACCCAAGACCGGAAAATCCTGTCCAAGGTGAATGGACCTTTGCATGGTCCATGCCCCACCCATTATCAGTTCTCATGGCGGGCAGAATGGGAAAATCCCACCATTAATTCTATTTCACACCTGCTGAGTATTCCCAGCAATTTCTCCATCTCAATTTTCCAACATCTGCAGCATTTTGCTCCTCCACTTACTCCCAGCCTGGGTGCAGAAGTTTGCATCCACTTGGGCCTATAGCAAAATAGGGAAAATGAGTAGGTTACACAGGTTAAACTACTTGCAAAGGCAAAAAGGGGTGGAGGGGAGGGAGGATGAGAAGGGCGCTCATATGACAATCATGTCTGTCCAGCGTTTTCAGGGAAGAACTCTCCTACCTAAACACAGGTGAAAAACAGTGTATGAGATTCTCCATTTCATTTAGGATGTCCTTACTGAAATCTGCCAGCTGTTCAAGCGATAACTACAACCTCAAAGCAGGGTGAAGACTATATTGCCAGTGGCTACAAAGTGACTGTGGGCATGGACTTTTATGCTTTGAAAGACTTGACGTATGAGGAGCTTTTGAGGACTTTGGACCTGTACGCAATGGAGTTTAGAAGGATAGGAGAAATCACATTGAAATCTACAAAATACTGAAAGTCCTGGATAGAGTGGGTGTACAGATGTTTGCATTATAGAAGGAGAGAGTAGGATCCAAGGATCAGGCCTCAGATTAAAGGGATGACCCTTTAGAACTGAGATGAGGAGGAATTTCTTCAGCCATAGAGTGGTGAATCTGTGGAATTAATTGCCACAGAAGGCTGTGGAGGCCAAGCCTTTGAATATATTTAACACACTGATAGATAGGTTCTTGATTGCTAAGGGAATCAAGTGGTTTCGAAAATATGTGGAAGAATGAGGTTGAAAAAATGTCAGCCATGATCGAATGGCAGGACCAACTTATTGAGCAAATGGCTTAATTCTGCCCCTATATCTTACGATTTTATGGAAGTCATTGAGGCTCTGTATTCCAAAGGAGTTAGATATATTTTGTTCATTATTGAAAGCAAAATGATGTGGATGCTGGCTACCTGAAATAACAGTGGAAGATGTTGAAATACTCAAACATTTTTGAGATGAGCTGAGTAAATAGCTTTGCAAGATTGCAGGCGCCTTAGTGGTGCAAAGGGTCATTGAATGCATGCACACCTCACTTTGTTGGCACTGCATGTCAACTCTGCAATGGACAATAACTAGAAGAGATTCCATCACCCCAGTGTCCAGCTGGTCTCTCAGTGGAAACTATTTCTCCTTATCTACTCTATTAAAACACTTCCTAATTTTGAACACCTCTAACAAATCTCCCCTTAATTTTGGATAAAAGCAAATTACTGCAGATACTGGAATCTGCAACCAAAACAGAAAATGCTGGAAAATCTCAGCAGGTCTGGCAGCGTCTGTAGGGAGAGAAAGAGTTGATGTTTCGAGTCCAGACAACCCTTTGTCAAAGCTCTGAGATTCACAGCTTTGTCAGAGCTTTGACAAAGTGTCATCTGAATTCAAAATGTCAGCTCTTTTCCCTCCTTACAAATGTTGCTAGACCTGCTGAGATTTTCTAGCATTTTCTCCTCTGGTTCCATTTAATTTTGCCTGTTCTAAGAGAACAATTCCCCAAGTTTCTTTTATCTCTCCTTGAATTGAAATCTCTCATCTCTCATGTTATTCTAGTAGTTCTCTGCACCCTCTCCAAGGCCTTTCCATCCTTCCTAACGTGTTATGTCCAGAATTAGACAATACCAAGGCCTAATCAATGATTTATAAATTCATAAAGTTACAAGAAAATGACACTTGAATGATTACAATTTGTTTTCTACATTCAGGTGCTTCTACGATGTTTATAAATAAGTTAAAAGCAACAATGACAACTAGCTGCTAAGATTTGAATTACATTTCTCACCTAGAAAATGCCTGAAAAAAATACGATTTATTTAATTTGTTTGGCTATTTCTGATTTGGTGTTTTGCCACAATGGTTGCCTTCTAGTCCCTTGGATCTATTGGTTTTGTTTCGCTATTATGTAGTGTCCTCACTGCATTGCCCTTGCATGAGATATTTGTGATGATATACTAGCTTATTTCATACCATTGTTCACACATAGTCTAGTTATCATGCTTTGCTATGAGATGTATCTGTGGTGGATCATAGTCTGTTCCTTTAAAGCCATTGCTCAGTTCCTCACTGGGATCTGAAGGAAAGTCGTCTAAAAGGATATCTTCCAGAGACCAGGGATTAATGTTCTGTACATCATAGGCACTTGTAAATCTTTGGTACTTCTGGGTGAGATTAATAAGATCAGCAGGAAACCACTTGTTTTCCTGCCTTGAAATGTGATAACTGCAGTGTGACAGACACATGCCAATCTCTGAAAATGCCATTTGTAATTGCATATATGTTGCTGCCTGCTTTGATGTTGGTAAGATTTGTGTTATTTTTGCAATTCGAATTCCAAAAGCACTAAGCTTAAAGTTTATTTATTAGTGTCACATGTAGGCTTATATTAACTGCAATGAAGTTACTGTCAAAATCTCCTAGTAGCCACACTCCAGCACCTGTTTGGGTATAGTAAGGGAGAATTTAGCATGCCAATGCACCTAAACAGCATATCTTTTTGGACTGTGGGAGGAAACCCATGCAGACACAACAAGAACATGCAGACTCTGGGCAGACAGTGACAAAGCTGGGAATCAAACCCGGGTCCCTGACGTTGTGAGGCAGCAGTGCTAACCACCGTGCCACTGTGCCACCCCTCACCAATCCATTCTTTCAACTTGAACTGAAATAAATTCTTGCAGGTCTTGTGGTTAAGAACAAATCACTTGTCAGAGGATAGAATTAGTGTGCTTTTTTTCATACAGATGTGTTTGGCTTGACTGGGAATTAAATGCAAACAATTCATCAACACTGAAAATGCTATGTCAGCTTATGCTGGTCTTTTGTGGTAGGTTCTAATATAGCTATAGATTCTTCGAATCCCAAGAGCAAACCTGTAAATAGTAGGATGACAGAAATTACAGCTTTTGTCAAGCAACACATTAATGGGTGTGCAATGCAAGCTGGTTTTAGCACTGTTACAGATGTTACACATCACGTCAAGGTTGTCTTTTCCTTTTGTCTACACTATGACAATGTCACACATGTATTAGTGCCAGACAGAGTACTTTTAACATTTCGACATGGGAGAGAAATCGCTTGGGATTTCCAAAATCCTGTGACAAAATCCATTGAAATTAACATAAATGAAATATTCTTGAAACAATAAACTGATCCACCAGTAGCATTGGAAAAAGAGGAAAATATAAAGCCAATGGGAGAAATCTTCATTCGGAGTGCGAAGTGTATAGTTTATATGCCCCCATCCAATGGCACTCATCAGAGGTTTGAACCACTTCCATAGTCAAGCAGGCAATGCACAGATGGTTTCTCAAAAGTTTTTTCATTTGCTCCATTTTCAGTGGAAGGCAAATGAAAATCTCCCTCAATACTTCATATGAGGTCCTTGGTCTCCAGCGTTTATAGTTACTTTTGTTATAGCAAAACAAAAGAATTGACTTATCTACTTTTCTGAACCTCCTTCAGATAAGCTGCACTAAAAAAAAATCTGAACTGAAAAATATCTCCAAAGAATTCAAGATTTATGAGCATGAAAAAGGACAAGTACAAAAAAAGGTTGTCCTTCAGCTTGGTACAGCTCCTGCTCTGCCCAAGACTGCAAGGAACTACAAAAGGTAATTTTGAATGTAGCCCAATCTATCACACAAACCAGCCTCCCATCCATTGACTCTATCTACATTTCCCACTGCCTCGGCAAAGCAGCCAGCATAATTAAGAACCCCATGCATCCCAGATATTCTCTCTTTTACTTTCTTCAGGAAAAAAATACAAAAGTCTGAGGTCACATTCCAACCGACTCAAGAACAGCTTCCTCTTTGCTGCCATCAGACTTTTGAATGGACTTACCTTGCATTAAGTTTATCTTTCTGTGCAACCTACCTATGACTGTAACATTACATTCTGCACTCTCTCATTTCCTTCTCTATGAACAGTATTTTTTGTCTGTGTAGCGTGCAAAAAACAATATTTTTCACTGTATGTTAATACATGTGACAATAATAAGCCATTGAAAATATTTGGACTACGCATTAGGACCACAATGATTAGATATCAAATAGGTGGAGCACTCAAGTATAAGAAAGTAATGTTGAATATCTACAATGCATTGGTGAAGCCACCAATGAAATAATGAGTTAATTTTTTCAACCTTGCCCACAGCTGGGATTCTTTGGTCCTACTGCAGTGAGTGGCAATTTGGCTGAGCACCAACTCCTCCATTCTCGTTGGCAGTAGTTAGAAGGCATGGATGGCTGGACAATTCTGGACAGTCTCCGGTGCAAGTTATCAAACCAATTTTCAGAAGGTAATAAAGATTGCACAGTGACACAGTTGTTAGCAGAGCTGCATCATCGTGCATGGGACCCAGGTTCGATTTCCAGCTTGGGTCACTGCCTGTGTGGAATCTGTACATTCTCCCCATGTCTGTGTGGGTTTCCTCTGGGTGCTCTGGTTTCCTCACACAGTCTAAATGATGTGCTGGTTAGGTGTATTGACCATGCTAAATTCTTCCTCAGTGTACTCAACAGGCGCAGAGTATGGCAAGTAGAGAATTTTTACAGCAACTTCATTGCAGTATTAATGTAAGCCTACTTGTGACATGAATAAATAAACAAAATTAAAGAGGAACGTGCAGCTATCTACCATATTTAACATTCTTGAAATGTCCTAAAGTATATTATACCAATTAAATGACTTTTAGAGTTTTCTTAACAAACAGAGCAGCCAATTTACGAATAGAATTGTCTCACCAATAGTGATAGCTGGTGCAGACATGATGCTGAATGGCCTCCTTCTGCACTGTAACAATTCTGTGATTCTGTGATGTTAAATAACAAGTTAATAATACCAGTGGTGCTTTCAAAGGGATGAATGTTAGTCAAGGCACCAGAATAATTTTCTGTACTTCTACAGACAGCTGAAACCTCAGATTAAAGCTTATTTGAGAAAATGATAACTCCATCAATTCAGCATGTCTTAAAACTACAGATAAAATAGGCTTCCATCATAATGATTATTTAATATAAGCTTGCACAATGGGGTAAGATATCATTTAAGTGTTGACAGTTAAGAAAGAATTTGTAAAGGGGAGACTTAGAATCCATTCTGAATTAGGTTAAAAAAAATTGCTGTAACAATTTACTGCATTAATTTGTGGCCTTGTGTATGGACTTCCATCAGGCCATTGAAGTTAGAACATAGAACATTACAGCACAGAACAGGCCCTTCGGCCTTCGATGTTGCACCGACCAATATAAAAAGCAATGCCCCCCCAAACTAAACCATTCCCTTCTCTTCCATATACTTATCAACTAACCTCTTAAACGCCACCAAACTTGGCGCATCCACAACTGCTGCAGGCAGGGCATTCCACTCCCGAACCGCCCTTTGGGTAAAGAACCTACCTCTGATATCTGTCCTATAACTATCACCCCTTAATTTAAAGCTGTGTCACCTCGTGCTAGCAGGGGATGAGGCATAGCAGTTGGCCTATTGGAGTATGAACTCTGATTAAGGATGCAATCGATGGGCCAGTCAGGGAGTCTTTACCTTGTGCTTGACTGGGAGTGTCAGTTCCTCTGGCACTCCTGGAGATAGACTGCTAACTACTGCTGTGTACTACTGTTTGAGTTTGTAAATAAAGGGATTTTGACGAAGGGGCATCTGCTCTGAAGACTTATTATACCTTGAAAGATTCCTTCCATCACTAGTGTGGTTCACTATCATGGTAGAAACTTCACCCACAGCCAAGGAAGGTAAATTACAGATTGTTAAAATGTCCCAAAGTTCATAAAAATTAAAGGTCAAGAATGGAAACTGAATGGATCAACATTGACAAGCTTAAAATCACAGTTCTACATTCAGCAGTTTATGAGAAAGTTAAAAAAGACTAGCTGAGGGACAAGCTGATGGATAGGAGAAATCATTAGAAACTCAATTTTAGTTTATATATTTTGTAACACATTTTTGACTGTATTTGATAGTTTTTATCCATAAATATTAAGTAACGTATAAAATCACCTTACAGAGATTGCTGTTACGTATTAATCAATACTTCCTATGATGACACATAAATATATAACTCCCATTGAAGTGTAAGGTGTAATTCATCTTGCATTCCTCAGCATATCTTATATGGAATACATCATCCTTGGCACACAAATAAGTTGACATAAGAAATTATATTTTGTGCAGTAAACCAGCTTCTATTGCAGCACAATTAATATAGACCTATAATACAAAGAATAATTAATGGAAAATTGACAACAATTCTCTATTAGAACCTACGGGATACTTAATAATATTTCTTAGGCTACAACAATTTGAGGATGAAAAAGTGATTTTTGACAAGTATTTTTGGTATAAAGTAGCAATGTCCATTCGTTCTATTTCATTCATAGAATCCCTACAATTCCGAAACAGGTAATTTGGCCCATCGAGCCTGTGCCAACAACAATCCCACCCAGGCCCTATCATGTAATCCTACATATTTACCCTGCTAATCCCCCTGACACGAAGAGGCAATTTAGCATTGGCCAATCGATCTAACCCCCACATCTTTGGACTATAGGAGGAAATCAGAGCAACTGGAGGAAACCCACACAGACATGGGGAAAATGTGCAGACTCCACACAGACAGTGACCCAAGCCGAAATCAAACACCGGTCCCTGGCGGAGCAAGGCAGCAGTGCTAACCACTGTGCCACTGTGTCTCCAAATGTACCATTCATTTATATTTCCACAAGCAGCAAAGCATTTATTTGCACTTATTATGTTGAAGATTAATTTATTCTGAAATAATCCCAATGTACCAATTAATTTATGATACACTGGAATTAAATAACTCCTTTACTGATAGCACTACATATTATGGTGGAAACTAAAGCACTAATCTTTCATTAATTTGTTTATGCATTTGGTCTTGGACATGAGCAGAAATTCATTTCATGCTTACAAGTTTTCAAACCAAACTATTGAGCAATCACAGGCAGGTTTTTATTAACCTGATATGAAGTGAGTATTCTCTCTACAAAGGAAAGATTTAAAGGACTTAAAACCTGTTAGTAAGTAACATTCACATCACACAAGTACCAGATAATGACTGATTCCAACAAGAGAGAATCTAACCATTGTTCCTTGGCATTTAATGTTTTACCACCACTGAATCCCCTGCTACCAACATCCTGAGGCTAACCATTGACTAGAAACTGAACTGACTAGCCATACAAATAGTGGGGCTCACTTCCAAACTCCCCAAAGCCTGCATATCTTTGCACTGTGGGAGAAAACTGGAGCACCCAGCGGAAAGCCACACAGATATGGGGAGAATGTGGAAACTCCATACAGACAGGCACCTGAGGCTGGAGATGAACCTGATCCCAGGTGCTGTGAGACAGCAGTCCTAACCATTGTGCCACCATGCCCTTAAAATTTGCTCCTCCCATTGTTACTTTTGAAAATTTGATTCTGTTCCCTTCCAGCCCATTAGTACCTTTATTGGAGGCATGCAGGTTGCCAGCTCTCCCTACGCTGCACTCCTTTAAAAAAAAGTTAGTACATCACAGGGACACCAGGAGACTGAGATGGCTTCCAGAAGAACTATTTTCAAAGAATGCCTGAACTTAACCTCACACACACCATCGATAGAAAACGCAGCTCTGGATATCTTAAATAAAAACAGGAAATGCTGGAAACACTCAGCAGATAAGGCAGCATCTGTGGAGAGAGAGAACTGAATTTCTACCGATGGCAATCAATAATTGTTTAAGCTTATCAAAGAAATAATAAAGTTCAGTTCACAGACCAACAAAAGGAGTGACCCCAGATATAAAACGAGGGAGAGTGTCAAAGAAGACTTATGGTTACCTAGTCGGTATTCACAACTGCAAGACGTTCCCTGAGAACTTTACAGTTAAATACTTTTGAAGTGTTATTGCTGTTGCTGTATAAAAATGTAGTTGTCTTTATTGAGAAACATTCGCTTTTTCTTTAAACAAGGTGCTCAACAACTTGTTAAATGGATGAATATACTCATTCAGTTTTTTCACAATAGGCTGGCTGATAAACATATATAGACCTAATTGTCTGTATCAGAAATAGATGATAACCTAGGCTGAAGAGAGTGAGAAAATTCAGGAAATTAATATCAGCAGAGATAAGGTACTTGCAATACGTGTGGGATTAAAATAAGACAAATCCTTGGGATGTCATAGCATCCATCTATGGGACTTAAAAGAGATAGCTGCAGAGCTTGTGGATATGTTAATCATGATTTTCCAAGATTCCTTAGCTTCAGGTAGTCCTATACTAGATTGGCAAATTTAACACCAAGAAAGCGAGCAGCAAACTACATCAGCACAATGTGTGAATGTTGAAGAATTCCAGCCAGAGAGACTGCAAAGAGATTTGGCAGATTAAGCAAGCGGATATTGCGATGGCAGGTAGAGTATAATATAGCGAACTTTATATATTCACTTTGATCTGAAGAATAAAAAAAGAACATTTTTTAAAAGTGCAAAACTTGTAAATGTTAGTTTTCAAAAGGAAAGTATCACGAACATACTTAACTAGATTTCTGATCATACTAAAGTTAAATTGACTAGGATGCTACCAGGACTTGATGGTTTGAATTATAAGGAGATGCTGAATAGACTGGGATTTTTTTCTCCGCAGTGTAGGAGGCTGAGGGGTGATCTTATCAAATCTATAAAATAACAGGGGGCATAGATCAGCTACATAGTCAATATCTTTTCCCAAAGGTAGGGGAGTCTAAAACTAGAGGGCATAGATTTAAGATGAGAGGGGAGAGATATAAAAATGTCTTAGTTAAGTTTAGTATGATCAGAAATAGTCAACTCGGCTTTGTCAAGGGCAGGTCACGCCTTACAAGCCTAGTTGAGTTCTTCAAAAATGTGACTGAACACATTGACGAAGGAAGAGCAGTGGATGTTGTTTACATGGATTTCAACAAGGTGTTTGATAAAGTTCCCCATGCAAGACTTATTGAGAAGATGAGAGGGCATGGGATCCAAGGGGCTTTGGCCTTGTGGATCCATAACTGGCTTGCCTGCAGGAGGCAGAGAGTGGTAGTGGATGGGTCTTATTCTGCATGGAGGTCAGTCACCAGTGGAGTGCCCAGGGATCTGTTCTGGGACTCTTGCTGTTTGTCATTTTCATAAATGACCTGGATGAGGAAATGGAGGGATGGGTTAGTAAGTTCGCCGACGATACGAAGATTGGCGGTGTTGTGGATAGTCTGGAGGGTTGTCAGAAGTTGCAACGTGACATTGATAGAATGCAAGACTGGGCGGAGAAGTGACAGATGGACTTCAATGCGGATAAATGTGTAGTGGTCCATTTTGGCAAGACCAATGGGATGAAGGAGTACAATATCAAGGGTAGGAGTCTTAGCAGTGTTCAGGAGCAGAAGGACCTTGGGGTCCGGGTTCATAAGACTCTTAAATCGGCCTCACAGGTGGAGGATGTGGTTAAGAAGTTGTATAGTGTACTAGCCTTTATTAATCAAGGGATTGAGTTTAGGAGTCGGGAGGTAATGCTCCAACTTTATAAGACCCTTGTCAGACCTCACCTGGAGTACTGTGCGCAGTTCTGGTCGCCTCACTACAGAAAGGATGTGGAAGATATTGAAAGGGTGCAGAGGAGATTTACAAGGATGTTGCCTGGATTGGGAGGCATGCTTCATGAAGATAGGTTGAAGAAGCTAGGTCTCTTCTCCCTGGAAAAACAAAGGTTAATAGGCGACCGGCTAGAGGTTTATAAAATGTTGAAAGGCAGAGATAGGGTGGATTCTTGGAGGCTATTCCCAGGGCTGAAATGGTAGCTATGAGGGGTCTCAGATTTAAGGTGCTGGGGAGCAAATGCAGAGGAGATGTTAGAGGTAAGTTTTTCACTCAGAGAGTGGTGAGTGAGTGGAATTGGCTGCCGTCGATGGTGGCAGCAAACTCGCTGGGGTCTTTTAAAAGACTTCTGGATGAATACATGGGATTGGGAGTTACAGATAGTTCTATGGCCTGGTAGGTATGGATATGATTGGCGCAACTTGTAGGCTGAAGGACCGGTTTGTGCTGTAGTGTTCTATGTTCTGTAAGATGACTTCTTAAGATCTGAAGAGAGTCGGGAATGTGATGGATTTATACTGTTGAAAGGGGGGAAGGGGCTGTTGAAGCAAAAGAGATCAGCAACAGGTTAGCCAATGGGCTGAGATTAAATGACAAAAATGTAACACAGAACAGAGGAAGTGTTAATGATAGTATTAATGGCAAAGCATTGGTCCAGAGTAGGTGTTAATAGCAACTTAAAGCTCACTGGCTGAGAGTAATAAAATGATAAGAAGATAGACTGACACTTCAGGGAGAAAAATCAAAATGGAGGATAGAGTTCATGGTCTGAAGTTGTTGATCTCATGGTTGAATCCAGAAATTTGTCAAGTGCCTAATGAATCTGAAATAATGTTCAGTTGCCAATTTGTGTTGGGCTTTACCCTGGCAGCAGGCCAAGGATGGAAATGTGAGCACTAGAGCAAGATTGTGAGTTGAAATGGTTAACACCTGCAGTGGCGGAGTCAAACTTGTGGACTGAGCCAAGGTGTTTCCACAAAGTGGGCACCCAGTCTGTGTTTTAATCTCTAATGTAGAGGGGACCTCATTGTGTGGAGTAAATACAGCAGACTGATTTGAAAGAAGTGGAAGTAAATCATTGTTTCACCTGAAGGAAGGAGTGTCTGGGGTGAGGAGGGAGGAGGTAAAAAGGCTGCTGTTATACTTCCGGAAATTGCATGGGAAGTGAATGGGGTACTAGGGGTGATTGAGGTGTGGACTAGGTTATCATAGCCCTTTCAGAATGTTGACAAAGGGGGGAAGGGAAGATGTGTTTGGTAATGACATAGGAACTGATGGACAGGATGAAGGATAATCCTTAGAATACAGAGGTTGGGAAGTGGGAAGTGTGAGCAAGAGGAACACAAGTGTGGTTCCAAGAGGAAGGGGAAAGGGATGGGGCAGAAGGGCAGGAAATGGGTTAGGCATGGATGAGGGCAGTGTCAACCACAGTAGGGAGAAATCCTAAGCTGAGGAAAAAGGAAGATACATCGGAAGCATGTGAATGAGAGCATCATCAGAACAGATGTGACAGAGAGAAACCAGGTGAAAGAAACAGAGCTCTTACAAAAGCAGAACAACAAAGAGATGAAGTTGAGGTAGCTGTGTTTGTCGGTGGGCGTGCAATGAATAAAGAGTCTATTACCAAAAATAGCAACAGAGAAGCTAAGGAAGAGAATGGAAATGTTGGACACGGACCTTGGTACAGTTAAGGAGGGGTGAAATTAGGAGCAAAATTGACTAATTCTTCCATTTCTGTTTCTCATTTCCAAAGAAGAATCATATTGGCCTCTAAGTGTTAACTCTGCTGCTCTCTCCATAGACGTTGCAGCACTGCTGTGTTTTTCCAGTGTTTCCTGTTTCTGCTCCAAATTTCTCGCATCTGTAATATTTTATACGAACCTATTCAGTCTCTTTTCCTCATCCACCAGTTTTCCCTTCAGCTGTATTGTTTGTTTCTCTTATTGTACTTGTCAACCATGCTTAAGGGACATAAGATAGCTTATAGTGTACACTGCTTTGCTTTCAAAACTACCTCAGAGAAAGTTGATGAGTGAGCTGATGTCAAATATAGAAATTTTATACACGACAAATGGTGCATAAAAACTCCTGACATGCTCTGTGGATGGCAAGCCAAATCAATAGAAATTCTACAAATTTATATGGATCGGTGTACCTAGGTTGCTTCTGGTTTGCTCCTTGAATCCTCTTGGCCTATAGTGTTGGGGGTCTTCACAAACTCAAGGGCTCCACAAAGAATTCACCAATAAAATAATGTTTTTTGCCACTTAAAATTCTAAAAGCAGTACTGCCTAAGTGCCACAGACATTTTATAGAATCCTAGAATCCGTCCAGTGCAGAAAGAGGTCATTTGGCCGATTGAGCCTGCATCAACAACAATCCCGCCAAAGCCCTATCTCCGTAACCTAACATATTTACCCTGCTAATACCCCTGACACTGAGAGATAATTTCAATCAGCCTAACCCGCACATCTTTGGACTTTGGGAAGAAACTGGAGCACACAGAGGAAGCCCATGCAGACACAGGGAGAACGTGCAAATTCTACTCAGACAGTGACCAAAGGATGGAATTGAGCCCGGATCGCTGGCGCTGTGAGGCAGCAGTGCTAACCACTGTGCCACTCTTTGCAATTATTTATTATTTTATTAAGCTACAAGCCTTATTTTCAGGTGAAAGGCTTTAACTTAGTGAAGCACCCAGCATATGTTTCATATAAATATGTAAAGCAATTTTTTTCTTGGATTGTTAACATGTTTTATTAAGAGCTGGTGCAGAATGCTCAATTTTTCTATTTGTAATTTTTTTTTCACAAGATAATAGTGATCTTATTTCCCCCTTGCTATTGCTGACTGGTCACTTCCTGATTTTCAATTGCAATTTGTTGCTGTGTTATGAATATTAAATTTGAGGCAATCAGGTGCATACAAGACATAGAAATTTGCATATAGACAGGCATAGTAAATAGCTTCTGTGCTTTGATTAAATGGATTAGCCTGCAGTCTCAGCATCCAATTAACACAAGATATTTATGATGGGACCAATCTCTCTCTGCTTAACGTTCCCTGTGTGACTATTCCATGGGCACTGTGGAAGGAAATATGAGCCGAGTTCTGTCATAGTTGCTGTCTACTTTTTGTTTGTTGTGGGGGGAGGGGGGGGCCAGCGGGTGTTGTGGAGAGGGTGTCAAGATTATTGTGCATTTGAAACACATGCTATAATTTAACTTCAGTATAAAGCAAATGTTGTCTAAAGGGCCTCTAGATCAATTTTTCTCCTCAAACGCTGGTCACAGAATGTGCATTTTTTTTATTCTGTCATGGATATGGGCTGGCCAGCATTCATTGCCATTCCAACTGTCCTTGAACTGCTTTCTTGAAACACTGCAGTCCACTTCTGTGGGTTGACACACAATGCTATTAGGGAGGGAATTCCAGGATTTTGACCCAGCAACAGTGAAGGAATGGTGATATGTTTCCAAGTCAGGATGGTGGGTGGCTTGGAGGGGAATTTGCAGGTGGTGGTGTTCCCATTTATCCATTGCCCCTGTTCTAGATGGAAGTGCTTGTGAGTTTGGAAGGTGTATAAAGATCTTTGGTGAATTGCTGCAGTGCATCTTGGAGATAGTACACACTGTTGCTACTGAATGCTGGATATTTGTGGATGTGGTGCCAGGATGGTGTCAAGCTTCTTGAACTGCATCCATCCAGGCAAATGAGGGGTATTCCATTATTCTCCTGACTTGTGTCTCGTATAATGGTGGTTAGGCTTTGGGGAGTCAGGAGGTGAGTTACTCGCTGCGGTATTTCTAACCTCTGACTGCTCTTGTAGCCACAGTGTTTATGTGGTGGGCCACCAATATAAACTACACAATTTCTGATGTTGGACTGCATCTGAGATCCACAGAAGGCATAATGCAGCTTCTTAATCTCCTAGTTCTTCTGCACTATGGCAGCCTTTTTATCTCCAAAATGGCCTCCATGAATCACACATACATCAGGTGCAAGCCAGACCAGATGCCATTTTGGTGAAAGGTTTAGCATGCATGCAGGAAGTGTCCACAAAGCAGATCCAGTGGACAGATTGTCATGTTAGTCAGTGTGTATGGCACCAGCACTGGCATTTTGGAATCCAGTGATCTGCTCCTCAAATCTTGCACAATTAACATCCTTTTAACAGCAGGAAGAATTCTCTCCCAACAACACTGTTTAAAGTCATCACCAACCATGCTCAAGTTTGTTGCTAATTGGTTTTGTGTTGCAATTAAAGAAGTGTTTGCTGGCTTCCACAGTTGCAGAAGACTACAGGGAGTGATGTGGCAAGAATGAAGAGCTTTGTGCAAATCTTAAAGTTTCTGCATAGTTCCCAAGTTTGAGTTCAGTCGGTAACAGCTCTGTGCATTGCAGCATGAAGTGAATAAATCCAGGCAACACAGAACAAGTCAAGCTAGTGAAGAGAGAGGAGGAAGAGGGGTAAAGAGACCTCGTATCAGGAAGCCATATCCACTCAGGGGACAGAATTTTCCTGTTCACCCCCGCCCCCGTGTGGGAATCACAGCGGGACACAAACCATGCAAAGTTCCGTTGACCTCGGGCGGGACTTTCCACTTTGGGATGAGCGTGGCCAGAAAGTTTCGGAGTTAGTTATGGAGCAAATCTATCATTCAATCTCAGTGAGAAACTGTGCGCTGCATTTTATGAATAATGGTCAAGATCCATCACTGGGGCCAAAAGTAGGAACCAATGCACTTCAATCTGCAGAAAGACTGTGGTGGCATTTTGCCAAACGGCAGTCGATTTAAGAGGCTGTTTTTGGCTTTGAAACCCAATTAAGGATGATAGCTCACATACCACCCTCTTCCCTCCCCCCTCCGAGTAGAGGTGTAATATAACATTGTCTACTCTATTACTATGGTGACCTGTTGGTGGAGCCCCTCCGTGAACTGTGTTATTCAATATGCAGAACCTGCTCCCACCCAGAACCTGCTCCCACCCAGAACTTGCTCCCACCCAGAACTTACTGGGTGGTCTGCCCTTCAACCAGTGAATCCCTGGCATAGCAAAATGCCAAAAGAAATTCCACAACACCAGTTTAAAGTCCAAACAGGCTTATTTGTAACAAAAGCCATAGTATTTCGGGACAGCCTGTCCCTTTGTTAGGCAGCTAGGGCTTTTAAAGGGACAGGCTGCCCCAAAAGCTTATGGCTTTTGCTACAAATAAACCTGTTTGGACTTTAATGTTCAATGTCAGCATCTCCACATCATGGCAAAATGCCAGCAGAGGTAGAAAGTGGATCTTAATTGGCTACATAATTGGCTCAATTATCCATCTTTGGTAGCCGAGCCACAAATTTCCCCACTGCTGGCAGCAGGAAAATACTGAGTTCTCCTACCAACATCTCTGCCCTGCCAGTTTTCCAGACTTCCTACTTTCCAGCCTGTCACCAACATGGCTGGAAACAAAAGCCCTTTGTGTGAAATGTCTCTGTTTCCCTCGGGACGACCTCACTGGAATCTACCACCTACTTGCAGCTACAACTACATCCTCAAAACAGCACAAGCAGAGGGTTGCCAGTGCCTGTGAAGGGAACATTGAGTGTGGACTTTGATGCATCTTGTTCCTCCAGGCTGGAACTGCAGATGTTTGCAACATTTTCCAGTTCACTGTCCACAATTGCACTTTGACTTGTACTCAAAGAGATACATTTCATTCTTCCTTGCCAAAAGAAGTGGATAGAATGAGTGTGCAACATTGAAAGGCTAGCAGGCTTCCTTGTGCCATTGACTGCATGCACATCGCTTTGTGGGTGCCACATGTTAACTTTTCACAAGCATCACAACCAAAAATAACTCTAGCCCCTCAATACCCAGCTGGACATATTCAGAGGACATGCAGGCCAATGCTTCATCCTGTGGCAGTTCTTTTAATTTATTCATGGGATATGGGCTTCGCTGGCTGGCCAGCATTTACTACCCATCTCTAGATGCCTTTGAGAAGGTGGTGGTGAGCTGACATCTTGAATTGCTGCAGTCCATGTGCTGTGGGTTGACCCACAGTGCTGTTAGGGAGGGAATACCAGGATTTTAACCCAGCAACTGTGAAAGAACGGTGATATATTTCCAAGTCAGGATGGTAACCTGGGGGTGGGAACTTGCAGATAGTGATGTTCCCATGTATCTACTGCACTTCTCCTAGATAGAAGCGGTTGTGGATTTGGAAGATACTGTCTAAGGATCATTGGTGAATTTTGTAGCCCCTTTTAGTGCTCCTAACTCCTTGTTTAAGTTCTATCATGTTTTCTTTATATTCGTCGAGCGCTTGTCTGTCTTCATTTCCTAAACCTGATATATGACTTCTTTTTCTTTTTGACGAAGTTCACAATTTCTCTTGTCATCTAAGGTTTCCAAATCTTGCCATCCTTATCAGTTTAACAGGAACATCCTAGTCCTGAACTCCAATCACCTGGCCTTTAAAAGATTCCCACATGAAGGTATGGATTTGCCCTCAAACAACCACCCCCAATCTATATTCCCCGGTTCTTGGTTAATACTGTCATAATTAGCCTTCCTGCAGTTTGATACTTTCACCTGAGGACTGCTCTTATCCTTAACCACAAGTGACTCAAGTATTCTAACAATGATACATTTATTACTACACTTTCTGTCTGTTAACCAATTCACAATCCATGTTAGCATAGTTAACCCTAATCCTGTGCATTCTACTTTTATTTACCAAATTCCTATGTAGGACCTTATCAAAAGCTTATTGACAATCCAAATACACTACATTTGTTCCTTCTTCTTCATCTTTGCTGTAATTAACATCCTCAAAACACTCCAACAAGTTTGGCAAATATGATTTTCCTTTCATAATTCCATATTGACTTTGAACAATTTTATTTGGTTTTCCGATGTCCAGTTATCACATCTTTTAATAATAAATTCTAACAATTTCCTTACGATAGGCATCAAACTAACAGGCCAGTAGATAACCATTCTCCCTCCTCCTCCTTTATAAATAGTGGGGTTACATTTACTGTAAATACAGTACAAATCCTGTTATCCTGAGAAAGGACAAGGGGGGTATTTTCCTGTCCCGTCTGTCACGGGAATAGTAGGTGCAAAGGTCCATTGACCTTGAGCAGGATTTTCCAGTTTTGGGGCAAGCATGGCTGGAAAATCCCAACCGGTTGAACCACTGCCGACCTCCCATAGAGTGGTTCCTCTGCAGTCTTGTTATCTAATTGGAGGACAATTTCTGGACTGCTGTGAGACCCTGTAAGTCTTGTTGAATACTAGTCTGAACAGCACATGATAGCAACTATTCGAGCCTCCGTGAAAACAGTCTAAGCTTTTGTAGGCAAGTTGGCCTACCGTTACTTCAGTCTGACTTCCACTGCAGTACCTAGACATTCAGTCATTTCTCCTTGTGCTACAATGAAGTTAAGATTTTGGCTATTAGTTGTGGCATAATGGATTGGTCCAAAAATGGAGCTAGCAGGTTTATCATTTGCTTTCCAGTTTGAATACTATTTGGATCTCTCTTCAGGTAATCTATGGCTTCTTCTGGTTTGAGCAAATTTCCCACTACTTATGAGTGACTTGAAACATTTTGAAGAAAATAACCCTTCAAAAACTCCTTTATTTACATGATGGTACATTCTAAGCTTCTAGGTAAGTACATTTCTCTCCTGTACAGGCAGTTCCATCTTTGCCTCTCAATCTCTAGCACCTTACAGCTGATATTACTGTTGCATAATCATACACATCACTATCTCATTGCCATAACTATCAATCTATGATCCCACATCAGACACCGTCTACAAGGATGGACTCCAATCTTTGAACTTAGCGCTTTGCTAATTTATTGCCAGTCTCCTTGACACTCCTTAACATTGACCAAAGATCTAATGCTAGACCTGTCAGCGCATTAAATATTTCATTATGTGTATCCATCAGCCTTCTTCTGTAGACCATCCCATTAAAAGTTTTCATCTGAATCCAGTGCAGCAGAACATTCGAGCGACCTCATCTGCCAGCGAGCTGGTACATGTGGTATCCTTGCCTCTTTCCCTAGCTCCAGGCCACTGGTGCCCAGTGCCATACCAGTGCAGATCCCAAATCTAAACTAACCTCTAATGCACACATAGGCTGGGAATTTCTGGCTACATTTGACTGAAGACTAGAAAATGCCGCTCGAGATCAACAGATCTTTGCATGGTCCATACCCTGCCCATTATGATTCCCATGGCAGGTAGTACGAGAAAATTCCGCTGCTCATAGTATCACTATCTAAGCTGGTGACTGCAAGTATGAAAGAAAGCGATGGTATTCTTCCTCTGTATAGCTTCCTTCCTGCTCTTCCACCATTACTTCACCAGGTTGCAGCTGTTGGGTGAAGAGGGAAGGGCATATGAATAGAGTTACAGTGAGCAGAAGAGGGAAAGCAAAAGGCGCACGCTTAGACCTTTCACAGCTTGGAAATCAGAAGAAACAATAGGCTGAAGGAGAAGTGGGACATGAGAAGGGAGATTAGATATGAGGATATCATCATTCTTGTTGGATTCAGTCCTGCTGCTGGCCACTGTCTCAGTATGGACACAACACTGAAGGTGACAATCATCTGCTCTATTCAAGTAAAAACATGCAGCCATACCTGGGTCTGTTGTGCTGCATAGTTGGCAGCGGTACAAGCTGTATGATATAGCAATGCTACGTGTGTGAGAGTGAAATGAAACAATGAACGTGAGATTGAAACCTGGTTGTTGGTGGGTGAGTGATGGATGTGTGGCCATTGAGCTATCTATAACGCTGGAGGTGCCATTTGTGGGATTTGGCATTCGATCTGGCTTTAACCACTCATGACGAAAGTGATTTTTTTTGGGTACTCCATCCATGTGTTTGGGGCAGGACTTCTAGCATCAAGCACCCATTTTTGATCCTACTACCTTTACAAAGGTCCTCCTGGCTCCCTGCAGATGGGTGATCTTTAAGATGGATGCCTGTAAGAGGCACAGGCTGGCTTTATGCAGCACAGGTGGTCTTTCATCCATGCAGGTATCATCATCTTTCACCTTCTGGTCATGCATGCAGCCAGTCAATAGCATGCCTAGTGCTGTCTGGCACATTGTCATCATTTCATTGAATCATAGAATCCCTACAGTGCAAAAGGAGGCCATTTGGCCCATCAAGTCTGCGCCAACAATGATCTCAATCAAGCCCTATCCCCATGCCCCCACATATTTACCCTGCTAGTCCCTCTGACACTAAGGGGCAATTTAGTATGGCCAGTCAACCTAACCTGCACATCTTTGGATGGTGGGAGGAAACTGGAGCACTCAAAGAAAACCTGCACAGAGAGTGGGAGAATGTACAAACTCCAGACAGTCCCAAACCCTGAATAGAACTCTAATCCCTAACATTATGAGACAGAAGTGCTAACCACTGTGCCAATGCTACCTGCATTGGAGCAAGGCCACAGCACAATCCTATATTGTGAACCCTGCACCTAAAATCAGGCCCTGTCCAATTTTGCAGCCAGTGTTCGAAGTGGACAAGCAACAACTTGGATTTGCACCGGCAAAACAAATAATTGAGATTTGCACGTTACGATTCTAGTTGATGTTATCACTGGATGGAAATTTCTGAGACTGAAACTAGCTTAAAAGACTATAGCTTTAACTTTTATTTTGGAAAACATGGAGGAATGGAATTATTGGACTGCAAATTAGCTTTTAACAACCAAAAAAGTGTGAAAATTTGACTACAATACAATATTCGTTCACTCTCACTTATCTCCACAAATTCACTCCGAGTTTAAGGATAACACAGGTTACAAACTATATCTTATGTTACAATGTTCTTAGTAAATGCACAGTCCCTATAACTCAACAGACTAACTATGGTCAGACAACACCCCACTCTGAAACAAAGTAATCGATGCCACCTAATCTGATTAGCGGGCACATGACTGAAGTCTGCGGCTCATTATCTTCTCTCCAGGCAGTTTATTACTGCCTTCCATGAACAGGGATCCATAGGCCTGATCCTATTAGAGGGAAAAGAGGCCATTGAGGCCCCCCTGAGATGTTGGGGAAATGGGGGAGTTCCTCCTTGGGCAGTTCCAGCCTGCCCCCCTTTTGTGGTACCATGTGGTACCTTGTCAAAGGCCTTGCTAAGTCCATGTAGACAACACCAACTGCACTGCACTACCCTCATCTACTTTCTTGGTTACCCCTTCAAAAAACTCAATCAAATTTATGAGATGTGATTCTCCACTCACAAAGCCATACTAACTGTCCCTAATCAGTCCTTGCGGCTGTAAATGCCAGTAGACACTATCTCTCAAAATACCTTCCAACAATTTAGCCACCACAGATACGAGACTCACTGGCCTGTAGTTCCCAGGTTTTTCCCTGCGGCCCTTTTTAAACAAAGGCACAACATTTGCCACCCTCCAATCTTCAGACACCTTACCTTCTTACATGCTACACAAAGCTCACTGTTCATAGAGAAGAAAGCAAACGAGTGCAGAATATAGTGTTACACTCATAGCTAGGGTGTAGAGAAAGATCAACTTAATGCAAGATCAACTTAATTCAAACATCTGACAGTAGCAGGAAAGAAGCTGTTCTTGAGTCAGTTGGTATGTGACCTCAGAGTTTTGTATCTTTTTCCCAACATGAGAAGGTGGAAAAGAGAGTTTTGGGGTGCATGGAATTCTTAATTTTGCTGGCTGCTTTGCAGAGACAGAGTCAATGGATAGAAGGCTGGTTTGTATGATGGATTGAGCTACATTCACAACATTTTGTAGTTCCTTGAGACCTTGGGCAGAGCGGGAGTCATACCAAGCTGTGATATAGCCAGAAAGAATACTTTCGACGGTGCATCTGTAAAAGCTGGTGAGAGTTGTAGCTGACATGCCAAATTCTCTTAATCTTCTGAGAAAGTAGAGGCATTGTGGGCTGTCTTAACTGTAATGTTGGCACGGGGGGACCAAGACAGATTGTTGATGATCTGGACACTTAAAAACTTGAAACTCTCGACCCTTTCTGCTTCATCCCCATTGATATAGACAGGGGCATGTTCTCCTTTATGCTTCCTGAAGTTGATGACAATCTCCTTCGTTTTGTTGATATTGAGGGAGAGATTATTGTCGCCGCACCTGTTCACCAGATTCTCTATCTCATTCCTTACTCTACCTCGTCATCGTTTGAGTGACTGCCATTGATTTAAAGCAATGCCACACCTTTGCATTTGAGGTTGATGTTCAATGCAATTAGAATACATCACTCTGTTGTCATTAGCTAATGAATTCAATATTGCTTAAACTCAGAGAGAAAAACAAGTGGTTGGAGTTAAATCAGATTAGTGACTTACAGCAATTTTCTATTTTTGCCATTAGAGGGAGTATAGGAGTTGTGCTGCTCTATGAACAGCGTTGCTGATTGGAAATACTTAGAAAGAAAATTATTAAGAAACATTCAGACCTGTTTATTGTTTATTATTTTGTTTTTACTTCTTTAGCCATTACAAAGAATGTGTAACAGTGAGCACAGTGCACCACACTTGTGAATTGTGCATTAATCTTAATAATATTTATGTGGATTTCAAAAGAATGGATGCAAGTGACATACTCCAAATATACCTCAAATTGAACGGGAAGGAACATCTTGAGCACAAAAAATTTGTTCAAGCTGTTTGTTGTTGATCTTAGCATGAGATGACACATTGTGTGTGTTCTCCACGTATACTTGAAATTCAAATAAACTTTGTAAATTCCTTTAGAAATACTCCATGTATCTTTCTGCTAATCTTGCAGCCCATTAAATGTAGTGGGCTTACTATCTGTTCATCATTGTTACACTCTTTCTGGTCTCCTTTTCTTTGTTTCAGAAATTATTACTAATCATTTCAGAAGTTTTCAATAAGGGCAACACAGAGAGGGAGACAGAGGGAAACTGGTGGATGTGGTGTTTGTAGATCTCCAGAAAGTGTTTGATAAGATGCCTCATAAAAGGTTGCTGTAGAAGGTTAAGATACACAGAGTTGGATTGGTGCTGGGGCCTCAACTGTTTACCATATACATAGACGATCTGGAGGAGGGAGCTGAGTGTAGGGTAACAAAATTTGCTGATGATACGAAGTTGAGTGGAATAGTGAATTGCGTGGAGGACGCGGGAAGTCTGCAGAGAGATCTGGATAGGCTGAGTGAGTGGGCAAGGACCTGGAAGATGGAGTATAATGTTGGCAAATGTGAGGGTTATCCACTTTGGAAGAAATAAAAGCAGGATGGAATATTATTTAAATGGTGAAAAGTTGCAGCTGCTACTGTGCAGAGGGACCTGGGGGTCCTTGTGCACGAATTGCAAAAACTCAGTCTGCAGGTGCAGCAGGTGGTCAAGAAGGTGAATGGAATGTTGGCCTTTTTTGTGAGGGGGATAGAATATAAAAGTAGGAGGTCTTTCTGCAACTGTACAAGACACTGGTGAGGCCGCAACTGGAGTACTGTGTGCAATTTTGGTCCCCTTATTTGCGAAAGGATATATTGGCCGTGGAGGGAGTACAGAGAAGGTTCACCAGGTTGATACCAGAGATGAGGGGGTTAGCTTATGAGGAGAGATTGAGTAGATTGGGCCTGTACTTGTTAGAATTTAGAAGGCTGAGGAGGGATCTTATAGAGACATATAAGATAATGAAGGGGGTAAATTGAGTAGAGGTAGAGAGATTCTTTCCACTTAGAAAGGAAACCAGAACTAGAAGGCACAGCCTCAGAATAAGGGGAGGGGGACAGTTCAGAACAGAGTTGAGGAGGAACTTCTTCTCTCAGAGGGAAGTGAATCTCTGGAATTCTCTGCCCATTGAAGTGATGGAGGCTGCCTTGTTCAACATGTTTAAGTCACAGGTAGCTATATTTCTGATCAAAAAGGGAATTAATGGTTATGGGGAGCAGGCAGGTAAGTGTGGAACTGATCCACTTCAGATCAGCCATAATCTTATTGAATAGTGGGTTAGGCTCGAGGGGCTAGATGGCCTACTCGTGCTCCTATTTTTATGTTTGTATGTAGCATGATGACATAATAATTTGCACTGCTGCCTCACAGCCCCAGGGGCCCAGGTTCAATCGCTCACTTTGTTCACTGTCTGTAAGGAGTTTGCTTGTTGTCTGTATGGGTTTCCTCCAGGTGCTCTGGTTCCCTCCCATAGTCTGAGATGTGCTGGTTTAGCATCGGCCGTGCTAAATTCTCCCAAACAGGCACCGGAGTATGGCAATTAGGGGATTTTCATACTAACTTCATCGTAATGTTAATGTAAGCCTACCTGTGACACTAATAAATGAACTTTAAAAAGAATATCCTGTGAATACAAGGTAAAGAGATTTATTTCAAAAGCATTAAATTCAGTAACTATTAATATATAAAGTTTATTATTAATACTAAATGTGCTTAGGTATTAAATGTCCAGATCACAACCCCAAATTGTTATAAAATCTATGACTTGAACTCTATGATAGACCAAATATCAGATTAAACTGATCGTTATTCAAAGATTAAGTGCTAGATTTGAGATTAGTCTGACATTATTTTGTGACTAATGCAATATTCACACAAAGTTATGCTATCAAGTCAGTCACCAGATGATGCTGTACACATATATGGGGTAGAGATTCTGTTTTGGATGTTATTGGAAATTTGTGCCCAAATTGTGCTCAAAATTGTGCTGCTTAGAATTTCAAAATTCCACTAAGATACATTTGCATGATCACAATTGTATTATCTATCATGAAACAGTACAGTTAGGCAGTATAGTAGAAAGCAATTGTTTATTATTTTCTTCCCATTGCAAAGTATTCTTTGAAGTATTTAACAATGGTGACCACAAGCAGTTTTACTGACACAATTGAAAATGGATTTATTTGCAAAAATAAACATTTCTTAATCAAAGTATCCAACTCCCTGTTTGTGCATAACCTGATTTCACAGAAAAAGATTTCAAAAAAGTTTATTTATTAGTCTAAGTAAGGCTTACGTTAACATTGCAATGAAGTTACTCTGTAATTCTCTTAGTCACCACTTACCAGCACTTGTTCAGGTCAATGCACCGAACCAACACGTCTTTCAGATTGTGGGAGGAAACCGGAGCATCTGGAGCAAATCCACACAGATGCAGAGTAAATATGCAAACTCCATTAAGGAAATGACCCAAGCCAGGAATCGAACCCGGGTCCCTGGCACTGTGAGGCAGCAGTGCTAACCACTGCCCATCCCACATATCAAAACATACTGAACTGCAGTTGCAAGTGTACACTAATCAGTTTCTTTGTGATTGAAATATTTTAAACTTTGTCTAGTGCTGCGTATGCTGCAAAGGATATGACCTCAAGTCGAAGATCCTTCCCTAACAAATGCAGTGGATGGACTTCCATAATTTTTACTGGGAGCACAACACAGTGTTATGTTATGATCCTGGTGAATTGAATCTTGAAACATGTAAAAGATTGTGAAAAACATGTTTACATGTTTATTTGATTCCACCCACTTTGTGCCGACATTAACAAGCAGAAATTCAACCCCATTATTCATTTCACCCACTTCATGATTATAATGCAAAGCAGTACAAATAACATTAGTCTAAGTGAAAATGTGTATTTTGTACAAATTGATTTGAATAAAGAATAAGTGCAATGGAGCATTCCATTTAACATTGAAAATATACGCTGCAAAGATTAACTACTTAAGTTGACCATAGGACAGGACTTTGCAGCTACACTTGTCCCAAGAACGGAAAATCCCACCCGAGGTCAACAGATTTTGCATAGTTCTGTCCCACAGTTGCAATTCCCATGGTGGGCAGGATAGGAAAATTCCACCATGTTGGTGGGGTTTCTGATGTTGCTGGTGCTGCCGAAACTTCACACAATACAAGACTCACAAGCCAGTGTCTCAATTTAAAGGGATTATTTAACCAGCAGCTGTTGGGAGAATCATCAGAGGGTCAGAGCAGCTTTGAGATAGAGCAACTGACCGCTCCAAATAAATCTGACAGATACAGTTCAAAACCATCCTTTTTTTTTAATTTTTCCTATTAATTACTTCCACCTTTCATTAGCTTTAAATCAATCATCTTTAATATACATAAATCAACAATAATACCTGGCATATATTTTAGCCAATCGCATCTTAGCCTCTGGCATAATGGCATTTTATTAGTCCATAGAATCTGGAAACTAACTCTTGGCTTGCTAACCCCATTTCCCTTGTTGCCTAGTAACCTGAGACACTAGCCCAAAGTTCAAATGAATGTTCCCGTGAGATCCCCTATAGGTCATTGCCAAACCAGATTAACACACGGCTCCATTATGGGCATGCATCCATCTTATATGGACAGTGAATAAACCTTATTCATGAAATATGATCAGATGTTATAAATTTTCTCTCTAGTAGAAACTCTACTAGTAAATCTTGCACATTCCCAAGGTTTAAATATTCTCTTGGAATATGGCTTTGCTGTAATGTCCATAATGCTTTGCAGCAAACTGCTTTTGGGTAAAGTGAACAATATTCCTGAAAAAATGTATTAATACATTCAAAATATCAGCATATGTGTTTTAAAATCATAATCACTTGTTTAAATCTCTTACTACATCTCATATATGTGTAAACTGCATTCTTGCTAGTTCATAAGCCCTTTTAAAAAGTAATATAACTTAATGCTGGTAATTCTGTCAGTGCCTTAATGTTTAATGGTTTAAAAATCTTTACTAACCTTTTAAGATTCTTCCCTTTTTTTCATTCATTCATGGGACATGGGCATTACAGGCTGGCCAACATATATTACCCAACTCTGGTTGCCCTTGTTCAAAGAACAATTAAGAGTCAACCACATTACTGTGGTTCTGGAGGCACATGTAGGCCAGACCAGGTAAGGATGGCAGACTTCTTTCCCTAAAGGATATTAGTGAATCAGATGGGGTTTTCTGACATTCAATAACAGTTTCATAGGCATTAGTAGGTTCTTAACTCTAGATGTTTTTTATATTGAATTCAAATCCTGCCATTCGCCATGATGGAATTTGAACTCAGGTTCAAACCCAGAATATTAGCTGAGTTGCTGGATTAATAGCTTAGCAATAATACCATTTGGTCATTGTCTCCCTTTACAAACCCTTAGAATCTCTACAGTGTAGAAGAAAGCCATTCAGCTCATCGAATTTGCAGTGACTCTCGGAAGAGCATCTTACCCAGGCTGTATTCTGCACAACTTCTACATCAAGATAAAATCCTTCAATCTATGAGCCATAGGAAAGAACCAGCAATTAATTGCCAACAAAGTTCAAGCTCAATTAATCTTGATGAATAATTGAGTGTGATTAACTGGAGAAAGTCTTTATCTGGTAAAGGCAGTAAGAAACACAAGTCCCAATATTGCCTTTTTTTTACTGACCGTGTTGTTCCCTGATTTTAATTAAATGGGTTGTGCTGCAGAAGAGAAACTGCTGAATAACCTGAAACAACAAAGTCAATGGAAGTATTATTAGTCCATCTAACAACCATGTCTACTGCTGCAATAGATAATACTTGACAAGATTTAAATTTGCTTTAGTTTTGACAAATATATTGTGGCACTATCTTCCTAAATTGTGTGAGCTTTAGCCAAGGCAACTGCCAAAGCACCAAAGTGATTGATAACCACGAATTGTATCTTGTGTGTAGAATTTCCATTTCATCTGTTGAGGTATAATAAACATTCTAGAATCTTTTCTGCTGCATAGAAACATACAAAATAGAGGCAACAGTACACCCTTCGGTCCTTCGAATCTACACCACCAATATGATCATCCATCAATATGATCATGGATGATCAGTAGCTTATTCCCACTTTCTCTCCATACCCCTGCATCCCTTTAAACACAAGGGCCACATCCAACTCCCATATCTAACAAACTGGCCCCAACAGTTTTCTGTTGTAGAGAATTCCAGAGATTCACAACTCTCTGAGTGAAAAAGTTCTTCCGCATCTCAGTCCTGAATGGTTTATCCCTTATTCTTAGATTGTGACCCCTAGTTCTGGATTTCCCCAAAGTCAGGAATATTCTTCCTGCATCTAGCCTGTCCAGCCGTATGAGGATTTTATTTGTTTCTATGTGATTCTTCTAAACTACAGTGAGTACAAGCCTTGCTGATCCTGCCTCTCTTCATATGTCAGTCCTGCTATTCTGGGAATCCGTCCAGAGAACTTTTGCTGGACTTCCTCAATAGAAAGAGCATCCTTCCTCAGGCTTGGACACCAAACTGCCTGCAATACTCAAGAATGTGGCTTCATTAGGGCTCTGTATAATTGCAGCCAACTATCCCTATACTCAAATCCTCTTGCTGGGAAGGCCAGCATACCATTAGCTTTCCTCACTGCCTCCTCCAGAAGTGACATGTATCTCCATGCCATCCTCCAACGATGACACCCAGGTCATGTTGCACTTCCCATTTTCATAAACTGCCATCATTCAGATAATAATCCTTTTTTCCTGTTTGAAAGGACAAACAGCTGATTTAAAATCAAAGCCAATGATATTCTAAGTCATCCTAAAAATTGTGCTGACTTTCCATTAGTGTAGTGAAATGGACAGCACTCATCATTATTGAAAAGACACAATTATTGCATTTACTTTGTCTTTCATCAAAACTATTCTACATTTATAAGCAACTTTTTTTTGCTTGATAATATTTTAATAATGATGATAATGGTTTATGAAGCATCACAAATAATTAGCTGCTAGAGCTCTTACATCTAAATCAGCAGCTTTGTGGGTTCAGGTCCCACTCCAGAAATTATCTACATGCTGACACTTCAGAATTGAAAGGAGAAAAGAAAAACTCATATTTATGTTTTCACCTTTCAAAACCTGTAAACATCCCAAAACCTTTTACACCCCGATGACAGCAACCTAATAAATAGACCTTCCTGACTGCCCATTTTATATTTGTGCTTGAGTTGTGCAATCTGCACCAGACCCAAATCTCACCCCTCCCTCCTTCTGAGTTTGCCCACCCCAAATCCCAAACTAGACTGCTCCCTGATTGAGCCAGGAATTCCCGAGTCTCTGTGCACCCAAACCCTGGAGCAGAAATCTGGGCTTTTAAGTCAATGCACCATTTGTTTATTCAGGTGGAAACTTAAGAACTGCTCACATTTATTCATGGTGGTGTGTTACAGTCCATTCGGGAAGGCCGGGTTGAGGTGGCAACATGAATGTTTATGAACCTGATTACGTTGCCAGCAAGGGTCGAGGAAAATAGGAGATCACAATCTCTCCAGTGAGATTTGCCATTTCTGGCTTTTGCTGAATCTTAAGCCTTCTCCTACGATCTCACACAGGGAAAGTACGTGTTCAAGATCCCACCCTCAGTATTGATATATAAGCTGGGGGATTCAACTGTGAGATTGTGTGATGGCATTTCTTCATCATCACTGCTTTCCTGCCCTTCTGTTACCCGCTGGCCAGGATGCAGTTCTCGGATATCTGAGAAGGGGTAAGCACAAAGGCAGAGGTACAGGCGATGTGGGAAAGCAAGAGGAGCACACTTACACCAGATGCAGCTTGTTAATCAGAAGTGTGTGTGATATGGGGGCAAGTGTGGTGTGAAAGGTAGGATAAGCTAGCAGCAAAATATCACCCTTGATGGTCTCAGCCCCCATCACCATCAACAACCTCAGTAATGGCCACTCCAATAATCATGTGAGTTGGTCCTTCCAGGGCATAAGCACATGCAACCCTGGCAATTCATATTTGGTTTGCTCTTACTGCTTCAGGTGATGTTTCTTCATGTCCTGCAGGGAAATATTCCACAGTAAGGGTGGGACAATATGTTTTTGTGATGTGGCTGTCATGATTGAATAGCTGACCAATTGGACAAGCTGTGGGATGTGGCTTTGAGCCTTGTAGCATTGACAAGTGCTTGAGGGTAGGGGAAGCTTTTGATTTGTTTAAAATACTGTTGATAGGTGAGCAATGTGGGCATGATGCACTGAGCAGTCTCTGAGGCTGATGGTGGTGCAGTTGATAGGATCCAGCATCCAGAGATGAATTCAGTAACCTTGACCACTTGTGCAGAGCAATTAAATTTCTTGTGGTACCTCACCCCAATCCTCAAAGACAGACTTCTGAAATTAACCTATTTTGTCCAACTCCCTTCTGGGAGTTTATATGGAGGGCCTCCTGACTGTGTGCAGTTGGATTATACCTCTCCGCTGCACTTCTCCAACCCAGTGTCAGAGAATCTTCAAACCAACTCTCTGCCAGTTTTGCATCTCAGTGTACAATGACTTACAGCACCTGAACCAGCTGAAATGCCACCCAGCCTTTAAAAGCTGCAAGCTGTTGTTAAGTAGTGCAGGCGAACTTGAACTTAATGGAATCATAGAAACACTACAGTGCAGAATGAGGACATTTGGCCCATTGAGTCTGCACCAATGGCAGAACATCCTTCCAGGCCCTATCCCCCATAACCCCACATATTTACCCCACTAATCTCCCTAACCTGCAAAGCTTTGGATGTTGAGGGGTAATTTAGTTTGGCCAATCAACCTAACCTGCACATTTTGGACTATAGGTGAACTGTGGGTGACTGTGGGAGACAATGGCCTAGTGGTAATATTGATAGACTATTAAACCAAAAAACACAGCTAATGTTCTGGGAACCTGAGTTCAAATCCCGCGTGGCAGCGTGTGGAATTTCAAGTCAATAAAAATTGTATCTGGAATTAACGATCTACTGATAACCAAGAACTATGTCAATTGTCAGAAAAACCCATCTGGTTCACTAATATCCTTTAAAGGAGGAAATCTGCTATCCCTACCTGGTCAGGCCTACACAAGACTCCAGAGTGTTAGCAACTGCCCTCTGGATGGGCAATAATTGCTGGCCAGCCAACAATGTCCATGCCCCACGAATGAATTAAAAAAGAAGAATGCTGCAATACCTGGAAGAAACCCATTCAGACATGGGGACAACATGCAAACTCCAGACAGATGGTCCCCCAAAGCTGGAATTGTCGCTGTGAGGCAGCAGTGCGAACCACCAGTGCTGCCCAACTTTTGTGAGCGCCTCATAGTTTTGTAGCGAATGTTCAGGTGTGCAGGCTCTCAAGCGTACTTAGTGTTGATTGCAATGTTTCTGGCTCAGTGAATTTCAGTGGGACAAGAAGATGCTGAAAAGTTTAGGAAGAACAATGAAGGGGCCCTAGAACACTACAGTGCAGAAAGAGTCCCTTCAGCCCATCAAGTCTGCACTGAACATAGTCCCACCCAGGCCCTACACCTATATCCCTAAATATTATACCCACTAATCCCTCTAACCTATGCATTTCTGGATACTAAGGGGCAATTTCTTAGCATGGACAATCAACCTAATCCACACATCTTTGGACTGTGGGAGGAAACCAGAGTATCCGGAGGAAACCATGCAGACACAAGGAGAATGTGCAAACCTCACACAGACAGTGACCCAAGCTGGGAATTGAACACAGGATCCTGGAGCTGTGAAGCAGCAGTACTAACCACTGTGCTACCATGTCACTCAAAGTTAGTCAAACCTGATAGATAAACCAGCAGACTCTGATATACTTTACACCCTAAGTCCCTGAGAGTAGCAAGAGAAGGAAAAATAAATGTTCCAACAGCAGTCTTTCAAAATTCTGTGGGAAGGAAAATGGTTCCAGGGAATTGAAGGATAGTTATAAATTTGACACTTTTCTTTGCAAAAAAAAAGATACAGGGATTATGCCAGGAAATAATGTGACAGTTAGCCTTATTGCAGCTGTTATAGTTTATAATAGTACAGCTTTGCCTGACAGGAGATAATCGGGGCCAGGCAGCTTGGACTTCTGAAGGGAAGATCATACTTGACTAATTTTGTAGAATATTTTGTAAAAAGCAGCAGAGGATAGAAATTCAATGGATGTGACTTGCATAGATTTGCGGGGGCAGTGGTGGGAAAAATCAAGAATTTGATACGTGACCATGCTAGGGAACCTATTGCAAAGATAATGGTGCAAGCAGTTAAGAAGACCTTGGCCAAATGCATAGAAAAAGGGTTGGAGGTCAGAAAGCCACAACTGCCAGTAAAAAAAATAATGATGCGTGATATTCCGCAGGGATCTGTCCTGACACATTACTATTTATGTACATAAATTATCTAGCAACCAAGACCAAAGGAGGATATCAAAATTTGCTGATAACATAAAATTGGGAGGAATAGTAGATTGCACTGAGTACCATCAAAAACCTGAGAAAAATCTAAGAAGGCAACCAGAAGACCTAAGCAAGCCAGCTGGACAGGAGTGTGCCAGATCTGTTCTGGATGGAGAAAGGTGTAGTAATTTTAGAAGCAAAATAGGGAAAGCATGTAAACCTTAAATGGTGAGATTTTAAACAGAAAAGCAAAGTAGAGGGATATTAATAGAACAAAGAACAAAACAGCACGGGAAACAGGCCCTTCGGCCCAACGAGCCTGCGCCGCCACCTCGATGTTCCCACTTCTACACGCGATCCCTGTTCGTGTTTTTATGTCTATGGATTAAAAACCAAATTTGAGACAATTTAGGGAGAATTTGTTTTGCCAATTAGCCTAAGAGCACATCTTTGGGATGTGGGAGGAAACCAGAGCTCCCAAAAAAACCCACGCAAGCACAGGGAGAATGCACAAACTCCCACAGACACAGACCCAAATCCATGTATCTGCACAGCACAGCTATAGTCACTGCGCTGTCGTGTTGCCCATCAGATGGTCCAGGTCAAGCATACACTAACGATGTGAAGCAGTACGATACTCTCGAAAAAGGTCCAAGAGCAGTCCACTCACGACCCATCGCGTGTATGCCCCTCTTTAGACAACAAGGTGGACCAAAGCACCTGTAGGATAAAAACAAGTACATCAATATCATCATCTATTTACACACTTCCAGGGACTCCCAAGGCTCATGATCCCTATTTTAAATCAGTTTTCTATACCCCTCCATTCCCATTCTGTTCATGTGCCCATCTAAGTATTTCTTAAATATCTCCAGAGTACCTGCCTCCACTACTTTACTTGGTAGCGCATTCCATACCCCCACCACCCTCTGTGTGAAAAAACTCCCTCTAGCATCCAAATTATACCTTACCCCCCTCACCCTAAGCCCGTGACCCCTCATGCTATTTGAGTCCATCCTAGGAAAAAGCTTAACACTGTTTACTCTATCTATCCCCTTCAAAATCTTGTACACCTCTATCAGATCTCCTCTAAGTCTACGTCTTTCTGAGGAAAACAGTCCCAATTTGCCTAATCTTTCCTCGTAACTCAGACCTTCCATACCAGGCAGCATCCTGGTAAACCTCCTCTGCACTCTCTCCAGAGTCTCCACGTTCTTCCAGTAGTAAGGCGACCAGAACTGGACGCAGTATTCCAAATGAGGTCTAACCAGCGTTTTATACAACTGCAACATTAAAGGCCAGCTCTTGTACTCTATACCCCTTCCTATAAAGGCTAACATACTATATGCTTTCTTCACAACCTTCTCCACTTGCTCTGCCACCTTCAGAGACTTGTTCACCTGCAACCCCAGGTCCCTCTGCATTTCTATACTCCTAATAGGTCTACCCTTTATCATATACCTCCCCACTACATTCTTTCTCCCGAAATGCATCACCTCACATTTATCAGGATTGAATTCCATCTTCCATCTGTCTGCCCAAGCTACCAGCCTATCTATGTCCTGCTGCATCGCCTGACAATGCTCCTCACTATCCGCAAGTCTAGCCATCTTTGTATCGTCTGCAAACTTGCTGATCACTCCACTTACTCCCTCTTCCAAGTCATTTATATATATTACAAATAGAAGAGGTCCCAGTACCAAGCCCTGCAGCACACCACTAGTGACCGACCTCCACCTAGAAAAAACACCCTTCCACTATTACTCTCTGTCTCCTATTACTAAGCCAGTTACTTATCCATCTAGCTACCTGTCCTTGTATCCCATTAGCCTTGACCTTCTCAACTAACATCCCATGAGGGACTTTGTCAAACGCCTTACTGAAATCCATATAGACGACATCAATGGCTCACCCTTCGTCCATCGTTTTCGTCACCTCCTCAAAAAAATTCTACCAGATTTGCAAGGCACGACCTCCCCTTAACAAATCCATGCTGCGTATCCCTAATCAGATTGCAACGCTCTAAGTGCCTATACATCCTATCTCTAAGAATCCCCTCCAACAGCTTCCCTACCACTGACGTCAAACTCACCGGCCTATAATTTCCAGGGTTATCACTACTACCCTTTTTAAACAACGGTCCAACATTAGCTATTCTCCAGCCCTCTGGGACCTCACCTGTGTCCAAGGAAGAGACAAAGATTTGCGTAAGAGGCCCAGCAATTTCACCTCGCATTCACCTACACATCTACACAATGTGTAGATACACAGGTCACTAAGATAGCAATACAAGCAGATACAGCATAAAAAATGTAAACGGAAGCTTTGGTTTTCTTAGAAGCATATGATTGCAAAACAATATCAGGGCAATGCCGAACCTGTGGAAGACTTTGCATACAATTTTTAACATTTCATTATAAGAGGGATATAAATGGAATGGAAAAATCACAATATGTATTTAATTGGGGTTACACTACCCTGAGATAGTTTACAGCTATCTGGGACCACAGTTCAACATACCATCTGAAAATGGACACTTGCAGCATTGTGGTTGCATTGTAATGTCAGCCTAGGCACCGTGGTCAAACTGTGGTGCAGGATCTGAACCCAGAGGTGACTCAGAGGTGAATGTGCTGAGGCTGTGGCATGATGCAAAATTCTGAGTACTTTTGTGCTGAAAGCTCATTCCTACTAGGAACTGATTAGAGATTGCTGAAACCCATTTCACATGGAGCGGTTACAATCAACAGAGAGAGAGAGAGACTTTCATCCCATCAGCGTGAGCTGAATTCAAAGTCAGATCGTCGAAAAGAAGACACCCTCTTTTGCCACTTATCCCTTATTCTGCACTGCTTCAGCATTATAGACACACTGCTGCAGTGTAACTGAATAACACTCAGCCTGCTCCCGACATTTTAATGATTGTCTTTGACATTTTATAAAAGCAATCTGTGGCGCTTAATGGCTTCACAGTCTGATTCCGTATGTTGTATATTATTTTGAAAGAGTTGCAGCCTCTCAGTATGATGCACTGTGATGTTCACTTGAAGACATTAATCTTAGTTGCTTATATTTATTTACGTCACCTGGGTTGTTTTTATGTACACCATTGCCTTCGAAGTTTTTCCGTGCTCCTTCTCAATTTCCTCTTTCTTTTGATGAGGCTATATTTATTTGCTTGTGTCCAAAGAGGAGAAAAGTCTTTGCTGCATTAACCTTGGATCACTGAAACTTATTGGAAAGCTTGTTTGGTCTGGATTTCTGACAACCAATCCTATGCTGCTTTGCATCAGCTTGTTTGAGCCTTACTGAACTGCACTGTGAAATCTTTTGCACCAAATGGGTTGCTTGAGCCTTTTCTCTAATTTCTTCTGCACCATTGACTTTTCAATTATCTGATATTGCTTCCTGCATGATTGTGCAAACTGCCGCAAATTTAGATTCCCTACCTAGAAGATAGATGAGGAAATTAGGATCTGTTCTCCCCCACTCTTCCCTCCCAGAGAGTGCTTTGCTTTCCACCAGAAACACAGAAAATGCTGAAAAATCTTAGCAAGTCTGATAGCATCTGTAGGGAGAGAATAGAGACAATGTTATGAGTCTAGATGACCCTTTGTCAAAGCTTTCTCCCCACACTCGCTGTCAGACCTGCTGAGATTTTCCAGCATTTTCTGTTTCTGTTTCACGAAGGTACATGGAGTTGGGGTAAAGTGTTAGCGTGGATTGAGGATTGGCTATCTAACAAGGAAGCAGAGAGTTGGAATAGATGGGTGCTTTTCCAGTTGGCAGTTGGTGACTAGTGGAATGCTGCAGGGATTGGTGCTGGGGCCATAACTGTTTACCATATACATAGACAATCTGGAGGAAGAGACTGAGTGCAGGGTAACAAAGTTTGCTGATGATATGAAGATGAGTGGAAAAGCGAATTGCATGGAGGACGCGGAAAGTCTGAAGAGAGATCTGGATAGGCTGAGTGAGTTGATGAGGATCTGGCAGATGAAGTATAACGTTGGACACAGGTGAGGTCCCAGAAGACTGGAGAATAGCTAATGTTGTACCATTGTTTAAAAAGGGAAGTAGGAATAACCCTGGAAATTATAGGCCAAGTGAGTTTGCTGTCAGTGGTAGGGAAGCTGTTGAAGGGGATTCTTAGAGATAGGATGTATAGGCACTTAGAGCGTTGCGATCTGGTTTGTTAAGGGGAGGTCATGCCTTACAAATCTGGTAGATTTTTTGAGGAGGTGACGAAAACGGTGGACGAAGGGCGAGCCGTTGATGTCGTCTATATGGATTTTAGTAAGGCGTTTGACAAAGTCCCTCATGGGAGGTTAGTTGAGAAGGTCAAGGCTCATGGGTTACAAGGACAGGTAGCTAGATGGATAAGTAACTGGATTAGTAATAGGAGACAGAGAGTAATAGTGGAAGAGTGTTTTTCTAGCTGGAGGTTGGTCACTAGTGGTGTGCCGCAGGGCTCGGTACTGGGACCTCTTCTATTTGTAATATATATAAATGACTTGGAAGAGGGAGTAAGTGGAGTGATCAGCAAGTTTGCAGACGATACAAAGATGGCTGGACTTGCGGATAGTGAGGAGCATTGTCAGGCGATGCAGCAGCACTTAGGTAGGCTGGTAGCTTAGGCAGTTAGATGGCAGATGGAATTCAATCCTGATAAATGTGAGGTGATGCATTTCAGGAGAAAGAGTGTAGGGGGGAGGTATATGATAAAGGGTAGACCTATTAAGAGTATAGAAACACAGAGGGACCTGGGGGTGCAGTTGAACACGTCTCTGAAGGTGGCAGAGCAAATGGAGAAGGTTGTGAAGAAAGCATATAGTATGCTAGCGTTTATAGGAAGGGGTATAGAGTACAAGAGCTGGCCTTTAATGTTGCAGTTGTATAAAACATCAGTTAGACCTTATTTGGAATACTGCGTCCAGTTCTGGTCGCCTTACTACCGGAAGGACATGGAGACTCTGGAAAGAGTGTAGAGGAGGTTTACCAGGATGCTGCCTGGTATGGAAGGTCTGAGTTACGAGGAGAGGTTAGGCAAATTGGGACTGTTTTCCTCAGAAAGATGTAGACTTAGAGGAGATCTAATAGAGGTGTACAAGATTATGAAGGGTATAGATAGAGTAAACAGGATTAAGCTTTTTCCTAGGATGGACTCAAATAACACGAGGGATCACTGGCTTAGGGTGAGGGGGGTAAGGTATAATTTGGATGCTAGAGGGAGTTTTTTCACACAGAGGCTGGTGGGGATATGGAATGCGCTACCAAGTAAAGTGATGAAGGCAGGTACTCTGGAGATATTTAAGGAATACTTAGATGGGCACATGAACAGAATGGGAATGGAGGGGTATAGAAAACTGATTTAAAATAGGGATCATGAGCCTTGGGAGTCCCTGGAAGTGTGTAAATAGATGATGATATTGATGTACTTGTTTTTATCCTACAAGTGCTTTGGTCCACCTTGTTGTCTAACGAGGGGCATACACGCGATGGGTCGTGAGAGGACTGCTCTTGGACCTTTTTCGAGAGTATCCTACTGCTTCACATCATTAGTGTATGCTTGACCTGGACCATCTGATGGGCAACACGACAGCGCAGTGACTATAGCTGTGCTGTGCAGATACATGGATTTGGGCCTGTGTCTGTGGGAGTTTGCACATTCTCCCCGTGCTTGCGTGGTTTTTCTCCGGGTGCTCCGGTTTCCTCCCACATCCCAAAGATGTGCTCTTAGGCTAATTGGCAAAACAAATTCTCCCTAAATTGTCTCAAATTTTGTTTTTAATCCATAGATCTATAAACATAGACAGGGATCACGGGTAGAGGTGGGAACATCGAGGTGGCGGCGCGGGCTCGTTGGGCCGAAGGGCCTGTTTCCCGTGCTGTTTTGTTCTTTGTTCTTTGTTCTTTGTTGGCAAGTGTGAGTTATCTACTTTGGAAGAAATAATAGTAAAATGGGCTATTATTTAAATGGTGATGAATTACACCATGCTACTATGCAGAGGGACCTGGGGTCCTTGTGCAATCATCGCAAAAAGTCAGTTTGCAGGTGCAGCAGGTGATCAAGAAGGCAAATAGAATGTTGGTCTTTATCACGAGGGGGATGGAGTATAAAAACAGGGAAATCTTGCTGCAATTATAGAGAGCACTGGTGAGGCCACAACTGGAGTACTGCGTACAATTTTGGTCCCCGTATTTACCAAAGGATATATTGGCCTTAGAGGGCATGCAGAGAAGGTTCCCCAGGTTGATACCAGAGATGAGGGGTTAGCATATGAAGAAAAATTGAGTAGATTGGGCATGTACTCATTGGAGTTCAAAAGGCCGAGGGTGATCTTGTAGAGGCATATAAGATAATGAAGGGTAGAGGCAGAGAGATTCTTTCCACTTAGAAAGAAAACCAGAACTAGAAGACACAGCCTCTAAATAAGAGGGTGGAGGAGCAGTTTAGAACAGAGTTGAGGAAGAACTTCTTATCTCAGAGGGTAGTGAATCTCTGGAATTCTCTGCCCATTGAAGCGGTGGAGGCTACCTCATTGAATATGTTTAAGTCACAGGTGGATAGATTTCTGATTAATAAGGCAGTTAAGGGTTATGGGGAGCAGGCAGATAAGTGTGGAACTGATCCACTTCAAATCTGCCATGATCTTATGAATGGCGAGGCAGGCTCGCGGGACTAGATGGCCTACTCCTGCTCCTATTTCTTATGTTTCAGATTCCAGCATTTGCAGTATTTTGCTTTTTATCTTACTGCTTTTTAAAATTCATTTGTGGAGCATGAGCGTTGCTGGCTGGAC
The DNA here is from genome assembly GCA_024679065.1 of Sphyrna mokarran. Classification (NCBI taxonomy): domain Eukaryota; kingdom Metazoa; phylum Chordata; class Chondrichthyes; order Carcharhiniformes; family Carcharhinidae; genus Sphyrna; species Sphyrna mokarran. The sequence goes on along the minus strand of JAGIQG010000011.1, from coordinate 67,629,403 downwards.
AGCACTAATCGCCCATCTCTAGTTGCCCTTGAATTGAGTGGCTTAACAAACCATTTCAGAGTCAACCACATTACTGTGGCTCTGGAGTCAGAAGAATAGATTAGATTCAAGATGGCGCCAGAGTGTGGTGACTTCTTGCAAGTGTGCCCATCATGGTAAGGCATTGGATACTCTATAATTCTATCTTTTACTCTTGTTTTGTGCTTCTAAAACTGCATTTTAACTCTCATAAAATCTCTAACAACGCACTATTACAATCTCTTTCTCTACACCCTAACTATGACTGTAACATTACAACCTGCATCCTCTCCTTTCCTTCTCTATCTATGGTATGCTTTTTCTCTATAGCATGCAAGAAACAATACTTTTCACTGCATATTAATACAAATGACAATAATAAATCAAATCAAATCAAATGTAGGTCAGACCAGGTAAGTACGGTAGATTTCCCTCCCCAAAGGACATTAGTGAATCAAGAGGGTTTTCCAAACAATTGACAATGGTTTCATGGTCATCATTAGATTCTTAATTCCAGACATTTTTTATTGAATTCAAATTCCACATCCCTCTGTGATGGGATTAGGACCTTGATCCCCAGAATGTTAGCTGAGTTTCTGGATTAATATTCTACTGATAATACCGCTGGTCATTGCCTCCTGATTTTTACTCTCATAAATACAGGTTGAATTTTCCCACTGGTGTCAGGACCCCGATGTCAGGATCAGACTGGGGGAACAAAGCTTTCATTTACTAGCAGTGAGAATTGCTCAGTAATTTTTCCAAGAGACATCATCCTAACTGGCTATTTCCAGGCCACCGTGCATTCATTTGGCAGCTGATTCCTGATGCTCTGAACTCAGCTAGAGGGCCGGCAACTCTGAAATCTCAGCAGCACCACCAGCAGAGGTGGGTGCTGCTAGGCCAGGTAGGAAATATCAAGTCCCAAAGAGTAAGTTAACTGTAAGGATAGCGACAGCCCCAAGGACTGGAGAACAGTCCTCCAGAGGGATCCTTGGAACTGTAATAACTGGCTTTTCTTCCATAGAATCATACAGCGCAAAAGAGACCCTTCGGCCATCAAGTCCATACTGACAAACCAGAAATACCTGAACTCCCACCGAATCCCATTTGCCATTGCTAGGCCCATAACCCTGAATGTTATGATGAGCAAAGTGCCCATCCAGATGCTTTTAAAAGATGTGCCAGTATCCCCTTCTGTGGCCCATAGAGCACCTGACTCCGAGGGCTCCTCAGGCTGGCACGTGGAGGCTGCCTTCAGGAAGTCAGCAGCCTTAGCTGTGTAGCGCCACCTCTTCAGCCCTCAACCAACCCAAACTCTCCCATTGACAAAATTCAAACAATCTCACAAAATGGCCTCTTGAATACATTTTTATAAAGAATGTATCGTTACTGCATTTTATAGAATCATAGAATCCTTACATTTGGCCCATCAAGTCTGCACCTATCCTCTGGAAGAGTGCCCTAACCCCGTAAGCCCGAACATTAATCATAGCCAACCCATCTAACCTGCACACTTGGCAAGAAGGGATAATTTAATATGGCCAATCCACCGAACCTGTACATTTTTAGGATGTGTAGGGTGCTTCCTTTGCAGATTGGTTGCCCACCTTTGTGGAGCAGGCATCTTGGCCTACACCGTGCCGAACTATTCTTCGGCAGCCGGGCAGCTTTGGGGAGTCTTCCCAACGTTGTTCACCCTATTGGCCTGATTTATCTCTCCATGTGAGTCCCCCCCACCGCCCCTCTATTCAAGAGCCAAACTGCTTTACTGAAAATTGAAAGCTGGACATTTATTCATTTCCCAGTTGCTTAGTTTTTCCAAGCACTCTATAGAATCCCATTTTTACAGGATCTTTCCAGTGTTTTACAGTTGGAATCCAGCCATTTAGTTGATAGCTTTGTTTTTTTACTGAATATTTGTGGGTACCAATTTAGAGTCATAGACGTTTACAGCATGGAAACAGGCCCTTTGACCCAACTTGTCCATGCTGCCTTTTTTTAAAATTTACCTTATTAATCATTTGATGTGGCATTGCCAAGGCTTGAATTCTGCAGAATAGAGTCTCCAATAGTCTCCTTCTTAAGTCCAGTGGGAGATTGTGACAATTTCCAAGAAATGGTGGATGTAAAAATTGGGTAAATATCCTTCATTTCTGAGAGTTTTCTCTTTGTCTTTTGCAGAGACTCTTTTTCTGGAGGGTAGAAGGCTGAGGGGTGATCTTATAGAGATCTATAAAATAATGAAGGGCATAGATCAGCTAGATAGTCAATATCTTTTCCCAAAGGTAGGGGAGTCTAAAACTAGAGGGCACAGGTTTATGGTGAGAGGGGAGAGATACAAAAGGGTCTGTTTTTCACACAGAGGGTGGTGAGTGTCTGGAACAAGCTGCCAGAGGTTTATCTTTCAAAAAGTATTTAGATAGTTACGTGGGTAAGATGGGTACAGAGGGATATGGGCCAAATGCGGGCAGTTGGGACTAGCTCAGTGGTTTAAAAAGAAAGGCGATATGACAAGTTGGGCTGAAGGGCCTGTTTCTGTGCTGTAAACCGCTACGACTATGAGTGGAACATCTTACCATCTCTTACATTATAACTACTAGCCAGAACCTGACATTCTTTTAGCTGTGAATTGCTCTTAGCTGAAAAGGGCCTGGCATAATAGCAGAAACCTACTGTCACATTAAGGTGTCAGGTCCTACACAAAGGCATATAGATGCATCAGTTGTGTTCAGGCCAGATAAGCAAACTAGGCCTTATTTTATTAAAGGAAAATGAGACCTTGTAGGCTGAGTTGGGAATAGCCTGGACAACTCTCCTTGAGGAATAAGAGGACAGCAGCATTTAAGGTGGCAGGCCAACACCAAAAATGTGCTCATTTGGCCCATCCAGATGAGGCGCTCCAAAACAAGCGGCGGCGAGGTAAGTGCTGGTGGTGTATGGATACAATCCTGATGGTTATGACCATATTGCAACACTGAAATATTCCATACTGAGATGATTTATTTGTTCCCATCCCTTATTTTGGTTGTGGAACTATCCTTAACCTGTGAACACCACGTGGGTGGTGAATTAGTTTTGTTTTATTCATGAGTGATGCGATACCCACCTACACCCACTCACGGCTGCCCTATTATCAATCATAAAAGTTCAATCAATAGCTTTGTACATGCATCTTAGGACAACGATATTCATGGGGCACTATATTTACGAAGTAAATGTTTGTAATAAAAAGAAAAGTGATTACCTCATTCGTATATGGAGACAATTTCTATTTTCCAGGATGTCATTGTGAAAACAATTATGTGTGTCTCTTATGACACCAAAACCAGAAAAGAAAGTTGTTAGCTTTCCAGAATTGCAGTGTGTCCATTAAATAACCATTGCTTGTTCTCTGGAATCATTTTTATTTTCAATCAAATTAGTTATTGCTTTTGTGGGCTTTGAAAATATCACATTTACGTAATGCATTGGTGAATCATCAATTCTCAGCTCTCACACAAAATTAAATAGATCATTTTTTTCTTACAGGGCAGGCTATTAAAAAGAATACACAGCAGTTTGTAGAGACCTGTGCGACATCCCTCGCCTACACAGTTTCTCCCATTGCATTAATAGGATGTCAGTTTCTTCCAAATGTTACAGGAACCCACAATAATCAGATGATACTTGTTAAGAACTGATGTATTGACTACAAAATACAAAAACAGCACCTGAAGGTCAGACTGGGAGAGTTAATTTGTGATTTGCTCTTTACATTGACACTTTGTTTTTTAATTACAGATCACCTCCCATGAGAATCATCTAGGAAGAACATTGGAACTACTGGAATTAAGGGACAAGGCAACAGGACAAACATTTGCGGATAATTTGGCTGGTGCACAAAGGGTAAATCCATTGCGGCTGTTTGTGAAGGAGATTCCAAAGTCGAAACAGGACACCACTGATTCTTCACGCATAAAAGCTTCAGATGACTTATGGGCGTGGCTAAACAACCTAACAGACATTCAGGAATCTCACTCACGGACCAAACGCAGACCCATTGTCAAAACTGGAAAATTCAAGAAAATGTTTGGCTGGGGCGACTTCCATTCCAACATCAAAACTGTCAAGTTGAACCTTCTTATTACTGGGAAGATAGTTGACCATGGGAATGGAACTTTCAGCGTCTATTTCAGACACAACTCGACTGGTCTTGGTAATGTGTCCGTCAGTCTGGTTCCACCATCCAAGGTTGTGGAGTTTGATTTCTCCCAGCAGTCGACATTGGAGACCAAGGAGTCCAAAACATTCAACTGTCGTATTGAGTACGAGAAAACCGACAGAGCAAAGAAGACCGCACTATGTAATTATGATCCTTCAAAGATATGCTATCAGGAGCAAACCCAAAGTCATGTTTCCTGGTTATGTTCCAAACCATTCAAGGTTATATGCATATATATAGCTTTCTACAGTGTAGATTATAAACTTGTGCAGAAAGTTTGTCCCGATTACAACTATCATAGTGAAACCCCTTATTATTCATCTGGTTAACAGGATATCCATGGCTTATGTTATGTGAAGACTGCCATTCTATATGTAACTTATTTATACATAGTCAATGTCATGGAATAATAATGATAGTAACTATTTAAGACAGGCACATCTGGTTTGGTACAGCTGTTACCCCAAAGGGAGCATCTGATGGTGTAAATGCATGATGAGCATTCGTAAAAATGAAGAGGTTGTTATATACAATCCTCATAGCAAGAACAAAATTAAAATAATATGCAGTTATAAAAATAATAAACTTTGTCTCTGAAACTTCAGCCTAAGGCTAAACTGCATATTTATATTTCAACCACAGCTCCCAATACAAGAATGAACAATTTTCTAAATGTCAAATTTGCACATTAATTGAAGAATGCAGTCTTTATAGTTTGTTCCCCCTCCCCCTCTGGGGGAAATAAAGGAAAGTGCAAGATAGTTTCATCAACTAGCCAAAACATAATATAGTATTGTAAAAAAAAAATGACTGAACATATTTTAATGTACAATATAGTGTGTTTTGTAAATGTAGTCCTGTAAAATTGTTTCTTTATAAAAGGCTGTCTGTGTCAATGAAATATCAAAATTGGGAATAAATTAGAGGACACAAGGAAAGCAATTTTAGTAAATACTCTGTTCTCCATTTGTTGTGCAATCCTTCAATAAAATGTCACATAGTTTCACTTCAACATGTCTTAGTATTTAATGAGCATTTTAAAAATGAAATGGGGTCTACAACAGCAGCAATGAACAAAGTCAAGGCAAACATATTTTTATAAACTTTAAACATAAGGACAGGAGTTCCCAGCTACACTCGTCCCAAAACTGGAAAGTCCCACCTGAGGTCAATGGGCTTTTGCATGGCCCTCCCCTCCTTGCCTACCATGATTCCTGTGGTGGACAGGATGGGAAAATTCCCCCTCTTATCTATATGAGACTCCTAAGCACAATCCAGGAACATAAACACTTCAGCTGCTCCAGGATCCCCAAGTTAAATATTGTCCGGTTATCCACTTCAGGTTTAAGGTGCAGGGGAGCAAGTACAGAGGAGACGTTAGGGGTAAGTTTTTCACTTAGAGCGTGATGGGTGAGTGGAATCGGCTGTCGTCGGTGGTGGTGGAGGCAAACTTGCTGGGGTCTTTTAAGAGACTTCTGGATGAATACATGGGATTTAATGGGATTGAGGGTTATAGATAGGCCTGATAGGATATGATCAGTGCAAAAAAAAAAGAAAAAAACATAAACATAGACAGGGATTATGGGTAGAGATGGGAACATTGAGATGGTGGCGCGGGCTCGTTGGGCCGAAGGGCCTGTTTCCTGTGCTGTTTTGTTCTTCTTTGTTCTTCTTCGTTCATTCTCCCACTGGCCATATGGTTCAGATGTTGACTGGTCAATGTTCATATGGGAACACTGCGGGGTAATTATACCTCAACAGTTACAGGGGAAAACTCCCCCCACAGTTTTATACCTGAGGAAGTCTACTTTGATTAATCTCCCCTTAATTCCTTAGATATTGGATCATAACTTCAAGCTTCAGAGCATCATATTTGCGAGGTGGAGGGGGTACCTTAAAGATGTGCTAGACACCCACTCACCCACCCTCCACGCTGGAAGTTTCCAGATAAGGTTTGCATGGCCTATGGGTTCCAAACTTCCCCATGAGTTATTATTAGCTTGAACCGAAAACCATCTGAAAATGTGATTTAAGTCCCAAGCTTCACGTCATTCCAACTAGACTGCATCAATAATAACCCAGAAACCGAAAAATGAAGACCATTTCTAGCTTCTGGGTAAGTATTGTGCAGACATACAACACCACCTTCTGCTACCTCCCACCCCCAATCCCACTGTGCCCCACACACACATACATACACACAAACACTAAATTCCTTTTAATGGAAGATGCAAAATGCTTTAGATCTTATTTTCGTCTCCAACTGTGTTTTGTGCCATCAACCCTCAATCACAATTCGTTTATCTCCAGAAGCTGTGGCCCAGGATTTCTCTTTAGTCCCTGAATGCAAAAGCCACGCTAATCCAGAGGATTTATTACAAATAGCTTGTGAAACGCATTCCCAGTCGACAAAGCTCTTTCACTGGAATGTGGATGAAGAAAATATTTTCAGGCATGTGTCACCATTTAAGCTGTGATCTTGAATATCACTCATTCACACTACATTATAGGGAAAGACATAAACTTGAGCATTTTACTCATGACGCTATGGGCCCAGCATCATCAAGTCACCATAACAAAAAAAACATAATAACAGAGGACTACGGCCAAGTCTTGACATTTTTGGATGACATCAAATCCGAAGCACCCATCCGGTTTATGAATTTGAAATGCTTTAGGGACTTTCTGAAGAAAACAGACTTTTCTCAACTTTATCCACTGTGTATGTTGGCCTCCATTCCTCACTCTGCTGAACTTGTGTACTTCCTTTCCTCGGTCTACAGGGAAAACCGATGTGAAAACTTTTATGAGAGTCTAAACACAATTAAAGAGGAAAGAATTGGGAATGTGGAAGCAGGGATTATGGCAAGGAAGAAAAAGATAATCTGCAGCAAGCCAGTAGAGAGCTAGGAATTATGGTGTGAATTGGCATCATTAGGAGATAAAAATGACTTATTTGGCTAGAATTTTACCATCTCACCCGCCATGGGAAACAGAGCAGACAAGGGGCGGACCAGGGAAAAGTCTGTTGGCCTCAGTTGGGATTTCACGGCTTCGGGATGAGCAAGGTTCTATAATCCCACCAGTTGTTTTTAATATTTAGAATTATCCATGTTTCCTAAAATATTAACCTCTGGCATTTAAAATCTGCTGATAGAATGTTATTGTGATTACATACAGCATGGTCCTGCAGGACATGACCAGCTGCTCACCTGGGAAGGTAGGATTGTCCTATGGGAAGAGACTGGGGAGATTGGGTGTATATGCTCCAGAGTTTAGAAGAATGGGAACTGATCCCATTGAAACGTACAAAATCTCACAGGGTTCAACAGCATAGTTGTAAGAATGATGCTTCTCTTGTCTTTGACCCACAGGACATAGTCTAAAATAAGAGGTAGAGCATTTTGAACTGAAATGACAAAGAATTTCTTTATTTATTAGACACAAGGAAGGCTTGCATTGACACTGCAATGAAGTTACTGTGAAGATCCCCTAGTAGCCGCACTCTGGCACCTGTTCAGGTCATTGCACCCAACCTGCTAGTCTTTCAGACTGTGGGAAAAATCCAGAACACCCAGAGGAAACCCACACAGACATGGATAGAACATGCAAACTCCACACAGACAGTGATCCAAGACGGGAATCAAACTCAGGTCCCTGGCATTGTGAGACAGCAGTGTTAACCAATGCGCCACCATGCTGCCGTCTTCATTCAGAGGATGGTGAATCATTGGAAATCTCTACCTTAGAGGGCTATGGAGCCTTAGTCATTTAGTTTGTTCAATACAGAGATTAATAAATGTAAAGATATTAAAGATATCAAGGAATACGAGGATAGTGACAAAAATAGTATTGAAGTAGAAGTTCATCCACAATGTAGCTGAACAGTAAAGCAAGTCCAAGGGGCTGAATTGCCAACTCTTTCTCCTATTTTCTAGTGTTCCTAACTAATTTTGGAAAGATTTTAGAAAATTTTAGAAAATTATTTATTATTTAAGGGATTATACGACTGCTGAAAAATAAAGTCAAAGGGCGCACCTTTAATATCTAACTTTGGAACAAAATGAAATATTCTAAATGCTTTTAGTTTTTAAGGATGCTGCAATTAGTAGTCCCATACTGCATTGAAAATGTGCTATAAAACATCTTTACAATCATTTGATTTCAATTAGATTTTTGGTAAAAAAAAATATCTGCCTCGTTTAAAGGAGATGTATGAGGCAGATTTTTTACGCAGAAATTAGTGGGTACCTGGAACTCATTGCAGATACAGTAGTGACTTCTTACGGGCATCTTGACAAATAAATAAGTAGGATGAGAGTAGAGGGATATGATCCCCAGAAGGGTAAGGGGTTTTAGTTCAATCAGGCAGCATGATCAGTGCAGGTTTGGAGCGCTGAAGGGCCTTCTCCTGTGCTATAATTTTCTTTGTTCTTTGATTACTACATGGCCAAATTATAGGGTTTCGTAAAGATGTCCCTCTTGAGTACATATTCTCATTGTGATGTTGGAAATACTATCATCGTTAATCATGAAAGAACATGATGCATGTACATTTCTCTGACAATTTCACCATTTGGAGGGCATTATGGAATTAACAGCAATGAGAATCTCATTATTGGCCTGGGGCTGCTCATAACCAGAGTGTCAAAGTATAATACTGACAAGCTCTGTGTTTTACAGGGGTTAGAAATTACAAAAGGGCTGCCTCACTCGTCAAAATCACTCATGTATAACTGCCCTAATCTCTCGAATTGCCTTCATGAATTCTTTTGCCCATCCATCTCTTTCTCCTCCTCTATAGCTTTCCTTAAAAAGGTACTTCTGTGACTAAGTTTTAGTCACACATTCTACTATTCTTTGATTCTATTTCAGCTTTTGTTTAATTACAGCTCTATGAAATGTCTTGGGACCTTTAGCTGTGTGTCAAAAAATGCAGATTGTCCTTATTATGATATTTCAGTAATAATTTTGGCTGATTATTTTCCCACAAATTCTCATGATTTCCACCATTCTCAATGCTTGATAGAACATTGATGTTGACAGACTCTGTGGAGCAGACGTGTAACCCCTATATAAAACAGAAAAAAACCCACAAATATTTTAAAGGGTTCCATACAGCCAAACATGATCTATCAACACTCAGCTGGGCCATGCTTCTGATAACCATATTCATTTAATAGATATCAGTGATCTCCACATAAAACAAAATGGCCCTCCTCATCATGTAAACACATTTTGCATCTTCATTACTTTAGCATATATACAACAACACTATGGGTGTTGTTCACTACAAAATCTATCTGCTACAAACTAATATTTCCAAACACTGGCTGGAACTCTATCACATTGCTCGCCACGAAATTTGTGCAGTTGCGGGTCTGACAACGTAAATCTCTGTTGGTCTCAGGCAGAAATGTTTGGTCTTGCCCAAGCGAGGCCACAAAATCCCACCCACTTTATTTTTGATGGCTAATTCTCTCCCAATAAAAACATGCAGAATATCCTTTGAAATACCAATGCTGTTTGACACCAGTCTTTTGGAATAGAGTAGGAAAGGGTCTCCCTTAGAATTTGTTTATCTTTCACCTGATGATAGATTTTATATCCACATTATTCTCTTTGAGTGCTGGGATAATCTTCAATCCTAGGAACCTCCACAATAATAACTTCAACGAAAGATAAAATTGGGATGGATCAGCATTATACCTAATCCCATCAGTTTCATGATAAGAAGGCTAGGTTAAAATTGCTCCCTTTTCATTTTATTTAGGTGCAGAGCCAGAAAAAAGCAAAAGGTTTTCCAACTAAGTAGGAGGGGCTGGATTCTCCACACTCTCATGATGTGTCTTGTCACAGTGGTGGAGGTGACACGTCACTGGCTGGAGCAGAATCTCCTGGTCCTGCCACTGTCAAAGGGGTTTGTACATCCTGCTGGTAGGGAACACAGGCCAGAGGTTCGTCATTGACAGAGCCAAAAGATCGGCCAGAGGATACCCAGTCAAGGTATTTTCTGATAGCTAAGTAATTAATTGTTATTTGTAGTGTCATACTCATGGATTTATGGAAAAATAAACACAACTTGTAAAAGACAATGGAGAATGCTTCAAAACAAAATAGAGTTGAGAGGTCAGGTGATCCTTTTTCTTTTTGCCAATACAGATGAAACTAAATAAGTTCCAGAAGCTAGCCTACATTGGCTAGCCTACTTCCTACTTTGGGTGGCACAGTAGCACAGTTGTTAGCACTGCTGCTTCAGAGCTCCAGGGTCCTGGGTTCTATTCCTGGCTCAGATCACTGTCTGTGTGGTTTGCACATTCTCCTTGTATCTGTGTGGGTTTCCTCCAGGTACTCTGGTTTCTTCGCACAATTCAAAGATGTGCAGGTTAGGGTTGATTGACCATGTTAAGAAATTGTCCCTTACTGTCCAGGGATGTGTAGAGGGATTAGTGGGTATAATATATAGGGATATGGGGTAGGGCCTGGGTGGTATTGTGTTCAGTACAGACTCGATGGGCCAAAGGACCTCTTTCTGCACTGTAGGTTTCTATGATTCTATACTTGGCTCAACGAGACATTGCAAATGATCTTTTGGGATATTTCATTGAGAAGATATTAAAATACAGCTTGTCTTTCCTACAAATTAATGGCTACAATTGTCCAAGTAACTGCAGAAACTATTTCACAATGGGCATGCAGACATCTTAGCTTTGAAGTGGAATTCAACAGAATGGGAATAAGAATAAATTCATTCTATCGCAAGGAGATGCAAAACTCAAGCACTACTATGTGTCAGTGCCCATTTGTTTGACCTCATTTGAGTGGGCAATGGAGAAACAGAGACTATGGTCCCATAATAGAAACAAGGTTTTGATTAAAAAAAATTTATAATGACACACTTTTTGAGTGAAGCCAAAGGTAGACGGGGAGAGTGAGGGGACAAATCTAGATCAGCAGTAAAAGAACCTTGCCTGAGATCCATCAGCAGGCAGGGAATTGAGGCTAGTCCTTAACAAACCATTCGAAGAACAAAACAGATTCTCGCTATAGGGATTCGAATGTTCCCCGGCTTCAGTGAAGCTAGAAATCTGATACTGCAAGCAATAAACTACTGAAAATCTGATATCAGAAATTTCCAACTCCCTTTTCTTCAGTGAACCAACAGAAAATCACAGGTCTGCAACATTTCAAGAATGCATCTTGAGAGAAGTAAGAGCGAGTGCATATGTGTATCTGTACGTTCAGGTGTATACGTGTGTGTCTTAGTTTGTGTCTGTGTAAGTGTGTGTGTGCTAGCGTGTTTCTGAATACATTCTGGTGTTAAGAAATAAACATGTCTCCCTTTTAATAATCTGACAAGAATGTTTGTCTTTTGTCTGTTCTTGAGAGTCCAGCACTCAAGGGGTAAAAAAACACTTTAAAAACACATCTGCCTTCACTCAGTTGAGGGGTAGAAAAGGGAGGGGGAGGGGTGGAATCTCACAGAAGTCTATGAGGAACTTCATCAAGAGTTTTTATTTAAACATTCAATAATGTGCTGTGCTTTAAAACACTTCTAAAGATAATTATCCTCTCCTTCCTCTACTCCAATGCCTTTCCGAGAAAAAAAGCCAAAAAATAATCATCAATCATGACACTGGCTACCAGGTAGTTTCTGGCAATGAGTAATTCACTGTTTCATACACTTGATCTAGTAATGTTTAGTCATCCTTGAATTAAAGCACATTGGTAATAAGGCAGGAGAAATGTATCAGTTCTGACACGGGATCATTTAAGTGGCAGGCATCCCTGGAAGTCATATCTGCAGATTTGGGATTATCAAGTCTGCTGAGTTACCATCGCACCAGGGGATCAAGCTACCTGTTCTATTGACATTTCATTTCAAATCTCAAGTGGAAAAGACCCAAGCTTAGGAGAATAAAGGGCAAAAGGATCAGAAGATGGTTCTAGGGAACCTTAGAGCAAAAAATAGCCAGCACTCGAATTTTATTATCACGAATGCTAGCTGCAAAACAGAAGATGTATTGTCATCCAGCATGAAATTCGTTGCATTAATGAGCGTGAAATTTAAATTATCCACCCTGAAGGAAGATAAAAAAAATTCTGAAAAATAAAGACGTAATAATTAAAAATAGACGTGTACCATTGGAAGCTTTTTAATTGAATTTGAGGTTTTAATCTGGAGCAAAAGGTGTAATTACAATTTACATTGTTAACCCTTTCTTGTAACCCAGTTCAATTCCCAAAGGTCAGAGTATAGGAAAATGAGAGGAATTTGAGAAGTAGTTCAGAATAGAACTGTAGTACCTGGGAAGACATTTTTTGTCAGCAAATATAATGAGACTCAGAGTTACTGTTAAAATATTTATGTGTTGACTGATCGGAAGTCACAAGGGGATTCGTGAAACCATTGTTGATTGTCGGAAAAAGCCATCTCGTTCACTAATGTTCTTTAAGGAAGGAAATCTGTCGCCTTTACCCAGTCCGGCCTATATGTGATTCCAGAGTCACAACAACATAGTTGATTCTTAACTGCCCTCCAAGGGCAACTAGGAATGGGCAATAAATGCTGGCCAGCCAGCGACATCCATGTTCCAAAAATGAATAAGCAAAAATAACACTTTTCATAGCCATATTTCCATATTGCCCAACCTTGTTTTAATCAGGCCGTCATCCCCAATCTCATCTCGCACTATATTCCTGGTCAAACTTCGGACCTTTGTTGAGTTGGCTGCATGAGTCCTGCAACATAGTGCTGTCCAAGTAGACACTGATATTGGGGCACTAAGGGGAAGAAAACCTCTACTCCCCAACCGAGGCATTGTACTGATCTGACTTGGTGACACAGGTGGGTGAACAAAGAACAAAGAACAGCACAGCACAGGAAGCAGGCCCTTCGGCCCTACAAGACCGCACTGCCCATTTTAACACTTAGTGAGTGTCTTATTTAAGTCTTTCGTCGATCATCGACATTATGTCTACCTCTAGTGGACTCCACAACAAAGGGGGTGCAAATATAGGGAATTGTATTTGCACCAGATTAAGGGAGATCCAATTCAGGGACAATTTATTGACAGCAATCAGCCTAAAAAGCACATTTTTGGGATGTGGGAGGAAACTGGAGCACCCGGAGAAAACCCACACAAGCATGGGGAGAATGTGCAAACTCCCACAGACATTGATCCAAGCCAAAGATCCGACTCTCTGCAAACAGTGATAGTCTCTGAGCTGACGTGTTACCCACCAATTGGTCCAGTTTAAGTACATTGGTAATAAGACAGGAGAAACGTATCAGCTCTGACACGGGATCATTTAAGTGGCAGGCATCCCTGGAAGTCATATCTGCAGATTCGGGATTATTAAGTCTGCTGAGTTATCATCGCACCAGGGGATGCTAACGGACATGAAAAACTAGGCAACACTTGAAGCAACATCCAAGAGCAACCCTTGCACAACCCACCACGTGTATGCTCCTTGTTGGCCAACAAGACGAACTGAGTCACCTGTGGATGTAAAAGGAGACATCAGTAAACATAAATAGACATATGTAGACCAGCACGTCCAGTCCTGTCCATGATGTCCAGCTTGACATGGAGGTGTCCTGACAGTGTGGCGAACAGCACATTAGGAGGAGTGCATCTCTACAACAGAAACCTCCGTAGCACTCAGAACAATGTATAGCGATCTGAGAACTGAGGACTGTCGTTGAAAGATGTGATGCCAGCAGGCAGTTGTTTAATGGCCATTCATGAGATGTAAATGAATGCAAACGGTGTTCACACCACTAGCCAGCAGATAGACTGACCCATCATTAACCTGCCATTGGAAGGATTCAGGCATTATTCAGTGAATTCCAGACCCTTGCCCCTATTCCCCCTGTCATGCTATGAGACAAATTGATATAGGCCTGACCTTTACTCACACATGAAGGGGAAGTCAGTGTACTGGCAGCAGACTGAAAAGAGTCTGATATAAGCAAAAGTTGAAGAGCATCAGAACTTTCCTTATTGCAAGTCATCATCACCCTTTCCACATTGATAAACTAAGCAGGCCCAGGCTCAGCATCTTGAGGAAGTGATTTTTATGCAAATCTCCTTGGTTTGTCACAGAGGGCGTCACAAAGTTCTTGGTGGAACTGGGTGTTGTAGAGCTGTTGGACAACATCACGTTCCTAGAGTGCAAAGCGGGAAGCAATGGAAGCATTGCTAGTTCTTCTGCCCAAGAGTCACCTTCGTCTGGCTTCCATCCTCCAGCTCCACTCCCTTCACTCCCTGCTCAACTTCCTCTCCATCAGAGCAGGCATTCTGTCCTCCTGGCCTTCATCATTGAGGACGTCATCCCATTGTGATGCTAAGTTATGTCGGGTAGAGCGGACCACCATGAAATGGAGACCCTCTGGCAACCGTTATGCAGGGCCCCACTGGACCTGTCAAGGCAGTGGAAGCACCTCTTAAATAGTTCAAAGCACTGATCAGTTGCAAACATGGTGACACTGTGAGGATCATTGTAATAAGCCACTGCTTTAGTCCCAGGACGCTGCACTGAAGTATTCAACTAAGAACTCCATGGATATCCCTTGTATATGACCTATCCTTGCAGCCTGTGTGACAAAGGATTTGAGATTCCCCAAGGATGAAACGATTGTGCATGTTCCCTGGAAAATGTGCATGCATGTGCATGAACCTCATCTGGTGGCAATACACCAAATGTACATTAAGGAAGTGGAACTTCTTCCTGTTAATATGTGGGACTTCCTGATATCACAGGGCTCTTGGGGCCATCAGTGTGCCATCAATGGCCCCCTGTACCTGGCAGACAAGCAATGGAGATGAATCCCGTAGCCGTCCCATCCTGATGGGCCTGGTCCAGGTCAAAATTAATGTAATCTGATGCTCTAGCATAGAGGGCACCTGTCACTTCATGGATTCATTTGTGGGCGAATGACCATGAGATGACAACAGGTCACACATTGAGCCTTGGAATGATCCCATGACATCAAAGTTGAGGGCTGCTGTGATTGTCAGGGCCACAGCAAGTGGGTGTCCTCCTTCTCCACATCGCATCGTTGGAAAGTTGCTGCACTGTCTCCCTGATGATGCAGACTCTTCTGTGGGTCAAGTTATGGACTGGGTCCTGTAAACTCCTTTTCCACCTCTAAGCTCCCTGTTTAGCCTGCCCGGTGGCCGCCTGGCCTGTGGTGCTGTGTTCTTCCTGGATACAAACTGCAGAAGCCAGTACTCCTTCACCAAAGTTGCCAACTCCACCCTGAGACATCCCTGGAATCTGCAAGAGATGGGAGATAGAGAAAGAGGGAGAGAAAGAGAGACAGTCAGCTTAGGATCCCAGTGATCACCTTCAGGCCCCCTTCCCAAGACCCTTTGTCTTCCCTATCCCGGTAGCAGCCACCTGAGCTCATTCACATGTCGGAGTCATTCCAAGCTCATTGTGTGATTGGCCCTAGTCAAACCTCAGCCCTTCATGTCATCAGTAGTCTCCCATCTGGTTGACCCCTCTCTTAAAATTGACATCAGGAGAGTTCCGACAGGCCGTTTCTCATGGGTACAGTCAACTGGACGCCATTGGAAATGTTGAGGGCTAAAGGATCCATTATGGCAGGTGCTGGGATCTGACAATTATACTTCCACATTTCCTCTCGATCCCCTGCACTCAACTGCTAATCCTTCACCCATATCTTTGACTTTGAGGATGTGGGCAGCTGACATTGTTAAGGCGTATTCCTGAGACTCATGCTCATCAAACTAATTGACCATCATGGATTGTTAGAGGGGACAATTACTCTTGGAATCAGAGATAGGTGAGACTAAAAGGGACTGCTCTTACTCAGGCTACATCATCCCAAGGTCTCATTGTTGTCGTGCCTTTGAACAAAAGCCTCCCAGTCCATGATTTCTAAATGCTTGCCCCGCACCCTTTCCTGACCCCACTCCAGGCTGCTCACCATCCTGTCCTTTTTTTCAGGATCTATACTGCTAGCCTCTTAATCTGGCCTCCTTCTGTCTCATTGCATCCTTCCCCTTGGCCCATGTCATGAGACCCACAGATGCCCCATGCCATTAAAATCTGAGTAATTCCGTGCTTATTTCTTACAATACAGCATGTAGACTAACACATGCCATCGCCCCACCACCCCATCACCCCCTCTTCCCACCCAACATACATGAACCATCCCATTAGATCAAATGATCCTTACTCACAATATTTTGTCTGGTCTCTCTAAAGGGATTGCCCGACCTGATGAAAGATTACATTGTTTTCTCTTCTTGTTTCACAATTGCAGCATTTGCAATATTTTGATTTTTGTTCACAATCTTAAAAGCAGGCAAAATGAATGGAACTTCAACATTCCAACACTGTCCAACCATAATGGGAACACACATTCACAGTCTAACAGAGATGGAAAAAACTTCATCGTATCAACCTCAATATTGATTTATTTATGTTTCTATTAACACATTGCCAATTTAATGTGTTCTGTTCTATGAAAATATGATGTCAAATGACCCATTAAAGAAAAAAAAAGATTTTTATTAAAACACTGAAGGGTGGATAAAGCTCCCACTGCACATATAGAAAGTCATTTACCACCATATGCACTGTTCACTCTGCATTTACTACCACCAGATTGCATTTTATTACATGTATCCATTCAGCTTCAAAACATAATTCCATACTTCATTTTCTGCTCCTTTGATCTATTTAGAAAAAAATTAATTGCCTTTAAACATTCCATTTCATTTGACATGGTGCTTTCAAGAAGACTAAGCATCAAGAAAAAAGCTTGCAAAAGGCTGACAAGATATTTGCATTCATTGATAATGCAAAAATGAACAATTGCAGTGGACTTTTTCAGAAGCTATAAGAGTTAGACCCAAATCCTCAATGTCAGATATCATTGTTCCTTCTTAAATTCATATTTCTAATCTGTTCTCTCCTGTGTATGTAACTTGTTCTTCTTGACTACAGGTATAAAAAAAAACCCATCATGCAACAGGGCTTTGGATCTGTGTTAAACGTGAACACGCTAAGTAACAGCCCACTTTACGCAGAGGGACCTCGGGGTGCAGTTGAACAAGTCTCTGAAGGTGGCAGAGCAAGTGGAGAAGGTTGTGAAGAAAGCATATAACATGCTAGCCTTTATAAGAAGGGGTATAGAGTACAAGAGCTGGCCTTTAATGTTACAGTTGTATAAAACGCTGGTTAGACCTCATTTGGAATACTGCGTCCAGTTCTGGTCGCCTTACTACCGGAAGGACGTGGAGACTCTGGAAAGAGTGCAGAGGAGGTTTACCAGGATGCTGCCTGGTATGGAAGGTCTGAGTTACGAGGAGAGGTTAGGCAAATTGGGACTGTTTTCCTTAGAAAGACATAGATTTAGAGGAGATCTAATAGAGGTGTACAAGATTATGAGGGGTATAGATAGAGTAAACAGGGTTAAGCTTTTTCCTAGGATGGACTCGAATAGCACGAGGGGTCACAGGCTTAGGGTGAGGGGGGTAAGGTATAATTTGGATGCTAGAGGGAGTTTTTTCACACAGAGGGTGGTGGGGGTATGGAATGCGCTGCCAAGTAAAGTGGTGGAGGCAGGTACTCTGGAGTTATTTAAGAAATACTTAGATGGGCACATGAACAGAATGGGAATGGAGGGGTATATAAAACTGATTTAAAATAGGGATCATGAGCCTTGGGAGTCCCTGGGAAGTGTGTAAATAGATGATGATATTGATGTACTTGTTTTTATCCTACAGGTGCTTTGGTCCACCTTGTTGTCTAACGAGAGGCATACACGCGATGGGTCGTGAGAGGGCTGCTCTTGGATCTTTTTCGAGAGTATCCTACTGCTTCACATTGTTAGTGTATGCTTGACCTGGACCATCTGATGGGCAACACGACAGCTCAGTGACTATCGCTGTGCTGTGCAGATACATGGATTTGGGCCTGTGTCTGTGGGAGTTTGCGCATTCTCCCCGTGCTTGCGTGGATTTTCTCCAGGAGCTCCGGTTTCCTCCCACATCCCAAAGATGTGCTCTTAGGCTAATTGAGCACATCTCAATGCAAAACAAATTCTCCCTAAATTGTCTCAAATTTGGTTTTTAATCCATAGATCTATAAACATGGACAGGGATCGCGTGTAGAAGTGGGAACATCGAGGTGGCGGCGTGGTCTTGTTAGGCCAAAGGGCCTGTTTCCCGAGCTGTTTTGTTCTTTGTTCTAGTAAATTTTGCTACCTCATGTCTACTTTGAGCACATTCTGTTCCTTAATGCAAAATTTGGTAAACAAAAATGCAGCTTACAACACCTGCCAGGGCAACACGGTGGCACAGTAGTCAGCACTGCTGCCCCACAGCGCCAGGGACTTGGGTTTGATTCTGGCTTCAGATGACCATCAGTGTGGGTTTCCTCTAGGTCTCCAGAAGTATTCCACCCGCTCCCACAGACATCATTCTGGAAATCAGATCAATGCTGTCAATCTTCTGCCAAAATGAAATTGCATAACAATAGTCATTCCTTAGCTTACCCAAGTAACACTGCAATTGTAGTTCCATTAATTAAAAAAAAAATCTACCTGTTGTTGAGTAATTACATATACATTAAATTCTATAACCCTGCTTTCAGTATTTGAAAGTAGGTGAGTGAGTACCCAAGTGTCAATATTTCCCATAACCTGGCAACACCTGGGAGCAAGTCTATATTGTTCTTTAGCCTCCAGTCAAGCCTTCTTCCATTTTTCCTCATCTAAATTTATCAGTATTACCCTATGTTCCCTCCTCCCTCAGCTATTTGACCAGCTTCCCTTTATCTGTACTATTTACTTCAACCACTACTGGTGGTTGTGTGTTCCACATTCTCATCACACTTTAGCTAAAGTAGTTTATATAGAATTCTCTCTTAATTTCTTTGTGACTGTGTTATATTGATAGCCTTTTGGTGGGCAGCATGTGGCACAGTGGTTAGCACTGCTGCCTCATAGCATCAGGGATGTGGGTTCGATTGCTGGCTTGTCAGTTCTGTGCACAGTCTGCACATTTTCCCCATGTCTGCAAAGGTTTCTCCAAGTGCTCGAGTTTGCTCCAACAGTCTGAAAGATGTGCTGGTGAAGTGCATTGGCCATCCTAAATTCTCCCTTGGTGTACCCGAACAGACGCTGGAGTGTGGCAACCAGGGTATTTTCAGAGTAACTTCAATGCAGTGTTAATAATATAAGCTGATTTGTGACTATAATAAATAAACTTTAACTTTTGTTATACTCTTCCCCAAAAGAGAAAGTACTCTCTCCGCATCCACTCTTGCTATCTTGTGATAATTTTAAACACACCAATCAGCTCTTCGCCTAGTTTGTCCCAACTGCCAAGTTTAAATTTAGTAGCAGAAGGCACAATCTGACATAAACGTGTCACAATAATTATATCCCGTTCCAGAGGCAGCATAGGCTTGATCATTTCCATATAAGCTCTGAGCAACAGTTTGAATGGTAGTAATATTTCAATATCATTATTCATTTCCCAGTAATACTGGGTGTTACTTATTCATACATTGGGAGAAAGTATCTACAATCAATCCAATGGCTCATGTCGACCTCAAAGCTTTACACTTAGTCAATTTGTAAGTAGTCTGTAATATATGATGAAGAATCTTGAATGTCAAGCACAGTAGCCATGATCAACAAATAACTGCTGCATCCTTAGGGCTAGTCATTAGTGAAGCATGATCTAAAAGGCTGTCTGAAAACAGGCTCCTGATTCACTTGCAGGACAGAGGTATTCTGCTCTGAGATAGAAGCAACTTCTCCTCAATCATTCACACTTTTCTATCCAGTGTGCATTCAGTGACTCTAACAAGCAAGCCTGTCAATGCTAATCAATCATAGCTAATAACAGAGAAATGGGAAACTCAGTCAAAGTTGATTCATCAAGCTCATTTGTTTGAAGAAACCGGTGTATACGGTTAGATACTTCAGTCCACCATGAGAATTCTGAGGAAAGCAATCTATTTAAAAATAAGTCAAAGGATTTGGCCACCTGCATTGTAAGAGAAAGATAAATTTGAAGATTAAGACCCGCATTTTGTAGTTGTAATGACAACAAAACTGTCAGTGTTCGCCGTCATTAAAACTCTGAATTTAAAAGTGGAAATGCACAAAGAATGCTGTTCCTTCACAGGATGCTCTATTAATGTTCCACAGACAGGAATCTTTTGAAATCATTCACTTGTGAACTTTCACTTTTACATTTCCAGCAATGTCGTAACTAAGTTCATAATGCTGGAATAATTACATAATTATTCTTGCACAACCTCTATGAGCTTGAAAATGTAATACTATATTTGCAGAATATCAGATTTTGCCATTATTATAAAACAACATGCAATTTTAAAACAATACATTTTAAGGCTCATGTTTCAGTAATTATTTTAATCCCATGTATAAATCCTAATTTCTATTCCACTCTCTATAAAATTATTCAAAAATTTTATTTCAGCCCATCAGGCTTTGTATGCAAAGAATAATCTTCCACCATTTTTATCAACTCCAGTGTGATGCCACCACCAAACGCATCTTCCTTTTATTCCTTCTGTTAGCATTCCACAGGGACCGTTCTCTCCAGGATAACCTAGACCACTCTTTCACTATATCCCACACTTCTTCCATCGTCATGCCACCTTCCCATGCAATTGCAGAAATTGTATCACCTGTCCTTTTACATTTTTCATGTTTATCATCCAAGGTCCAAAACATTCATTCCAGGGTCAGCAGAATTTCACTTGCACCTTGTTCAATTTGGTGTATTGCATTCGCTGCTCCCAATGTGGTCTCTGCTATATTAGAGACAACAAATGTAAACTGGCTGATTGCTTTGCTGAGCGCTCTCAGGACCCTGACCTCCCGGTTGCTTGCCATTTTAACACACGTTCCTGCTCCATGCTCACATGTCTGTCCTTGACTTGTTACAATGTACTAGTGAAACTTAACGCAAACTGGAGGAACAACATCTCATCTTCCAGCTAGGCACTTTGCAGCCTTCCAGTCTCAACATTGAATTCAACAACTTCATATGGTTAACTCCACTCCACCCCAACACCTTTGTTTTCATTTTATTTCATTTTTACTGTTCTCTACCTTTCATTTCTTTATTGTTTTTCTTTGTTTTTCTTTCTACCCCCAACTCCTTACCCCTACTTGATATCCCCTTTCCTTAGCTTTTCTTCCCCTTTCTCTTTTCCCTTTTTCTAATTTTACCTCTGTCTTGTCCATTCTACCCCCACCAACACCCCACACCTTCATCTGTCACAGCTACCATTTGATATTAGCTTCTCTGCTGTTTGGCTATTCACACCTTTTATTCTCTCTATGGACTGCCATTAGCAGCCCTTAATCCTGGCTCCCGTGGCTAAGACTCATTTTTCATTCCCTCACCCTGCAATATAAATATCTCCCACTTTCTATGCCTTGTAGCTTTGACAAAGGATCATTGAACTAAAAATGTAAATCTTTTCTCTCCTTACAAATGCTGCCAGACAGTGGAAATTTGGCATTTCAGCTATGACCTTCACCAGCTTTTACAGATGCACCGTAGAAATCATTCTTTCTGGCTGTATCACAACTTGGTATGGCTTCTGCAACAATTCTCTGCCAGAGCATTCTGCTCTGTCCAAGACCGCAAGGAACTACAAAAGGTTGTGAATGTAGCCCAATCCATCATGCAAACCAGTCTTCCATCCATTGACACTATCTACACTTCCCTGCTGTCTCAGTAAAGCAGTTAGCATAATTAAGAACCCCACACACCCCAGACATTCTCTCTTTCACCTTCTCCCATCAGGAAAATGATGCAAAAATCTGAGGTCTAATACCAAACGACTCAAGAACAGCTTCTTCCCTGCTACCATCAAACTTTTAAATGGAGCTACCTTGTATTAAGTTAATCTTTCTCTATACCCCAGCTATGACTGTAACACTACATACTGAACTTTCTCCTTTCCTTCTCTATGAATGGTATGTTTTGTCTGTATAGCATGCAAGAAACAATACTTTTCACTACATACTAATATATGTGACAATAATGAATCAAATCAAAAGATCCCCTCCAAGCCATAGAGATTACTAGATCTTTGTGAGCTGGTTTTCTCAAGATCAGATTGTAATACTATAATTTCACCACTGGCTGTAAAATCTAGGTAAAGTCTGACAACACCAATTTTAAATCCAACTGATTTATTGATTTACTATCAAATAAATCGGTTGGATTTAAAATTGGTGTTGTCAGACTTTACTGAGTTTACCCCAGTCCAATGCCGGCATCTCTACATCATGTAAAATCTAGGCCCATAATTCACTTACGGTTTCTGCCTGTAGCATGGAACTTTTCTACACTGTTATCATTTCCTTTAAGACTGTCCGTACTAGAGTTTTGTTGTCAACCCTGTTGTTCTGTGGCTTTCCTGGATGAAGAACACATGTCCTTCAATTGACCTTGAGCCCTCAGTATGGAGCTGTTGGTCATCCATGATCATTTAACAGTGATGTGCTTGTTTAAAAATCCTTCATTACTCAGGGCAATTCTTCAGATTGAAAAGCACAGCAGCGATAAAAAAAATCCAGAAAGATGAAAAAAAAATGACCTGTACAATCAAAATTGTTTATTATAGGAAAATTTACATTTGCACTTCCCATCCTTAATTTTAAAATAAGACTCATGAACTGCACAAAATCAAAGGAAGTAGAGGAGACATACATTTGAAAATATTTGTGGCTATAATCTGTGTAGGATTGAGAAGAGAATTGCTGTCGGTATAATCTCTGAATTCCGACTCTCGGTTTGTCATTGTTCATCCATTAATGACGCCTAGGGGCATAACAATGATAAAGTGCTGACCGGACTCATCAGTCAAGATCCACAATAGGGTCACGTCACTCCCCATTCTGACAGTAATTAAATGTGGCTCTGGCCTGTCTCTGATAATTGCTGCTGTGATTTAGGCTCTCACACTGAAGGCATCAGGGAATTTAGCCATGCTTTGCACTGGAAAAAACACTTCCTCTCCCCTCCAGACAGATTACAACCCATTAACGAGAATATTGGCTTAAAGGAAGCATTGGGTAGGTAAGGAATGATGTAAAGATGCCGGCGTTGGATTGGGGTGGTAAGAACTCAGTAAGAATTGAGCAACGCCAATTTTTAATCCAACCTATTTATTTGATAGTAAAATTGCGAGCTTTCAACACTCTGTGTCTTCCTCAGGCAAATGCAGTGTTACAAATGCATTTGCCTGAGGAAGACACAGAGTGTTGAAAGCTCGCAATTTTACTATCAAATAAATCGGTTGGATTAAAATTGGTGTTGCTCAATTCTTACTAGGTAAGGAATGTCCAGAGAGGGTAAGGGGAGGGGGGGGGGGCAGTGGTAGTGTTGGGGGTGGGGGGAGTGAGGGGCAGCAGTTGAAATGCTATTAGATTTGCAAATGTGTATATATAAAATAAAATTACCTACAATTGTATGTGTATAATTTTCCAAGCATTGTGATTTTTATACCGATTGCTTTACATAAGCTACATAAGTTTAATTGGAATAGTTCTTGTTCAGCTTCTTACTGTTACTTCACAATGCAAGGGGAGTTTAACTGGGAAGTTTTCTACCTCCTTGCCACATGAATCTACTTTTGGAGCAAGATTGAAGACTAGTTATAAATCTGACAACAATTATATGTTTAAACATGCATGGGTTTCCTCCGAGTGCTCCAGTTTCCTCCCACAGTTAAAGGATATGCTGGTTAGGTAAATTGGCCATGCTAAATTCTCCCTCAGTGTAGCCAAACAGGTGCTGGAGTGTGGCGACTAGGGAACTTTCGCAGTAACTTCATTGTAGCTTCGAGATTTTTAGCAGTACAATTATTTGGATTTCATGTGATGCCAACTTATTTGTTTAATTCCATTCCATATATCTGCTTCATTTCTTTCAACTTTTTGGATAGGCAGCATGCCTTATTTGTCCAGCTGGAGTAATTGGAACAGATTAACAAAAAACCATAAACTAGCGTAATCTCTAGCTGTGTTGTGTTCCGCGAAATGGCTGTTTCAGTATATTGTGGATTACCTGTATCAACAGAGAACCATACACTCGAAACCTTGAATGTGTTTGCCTCAGACATTATTCTCATCACGCCTTTGCATAGGAAAGAAAAAAATCAATTAGTAATTCCTGCTTACAAGTTTCTGTTAATTTAATACAGATGAGTCCATTTAACAGCAAACCATTTTAATTAATTATAATTTCCACAGACTGCACAGAGGCATGCTTGTCATCAAATTCTAATTTTACACAATCATTTGTTAACAGTTAATTAAAATCAGACTCATTGCCTTCCTTTCTTTATTGTAGAAGTTGTTTGTAAAAAGAGCTTAAACTTTTGCAGACAGAAACATTGAAAATCAGAGCAGAAGTAAGCCATTCAGCCCTTCGAATCTGCTCTGCCATTCATTATGATCATAGTTGACCATTCAACTCAGTAACCTGTTCTAGGTTTTCTCCACACCTTTTGATCTTTTCAGCCCAAGAGCTATATCTTGTTAAAATGTACATTATTTTAGCCTCAACTGCTTTCTGAGGTAGAGAATTCTACAGGTTCATTGCTCTCTGGATGAAGAAAGTTCTCCTCTCAGTTCTAAATGGTCTACCTTGTATCCTCAGACTGTGACTCCTCATTCTGGACTCCCTTTCAGCAATATCATTCCTTCATTTGCCCTGTCTAGCCTTGTTAGAATTTTATAGATTTCTATGAATTCCCTCTTTCATTCTTGTAAACTCCAGTGAATATAATCCCAACTGACTCAATCTTTCCTCATAAGTTAGTACCACCATCCCAGAACTCAGTCTGGTAAAACTTTGCTGCGTTCCCTCCACAGCAAGAACATCCTTCCTCAGATAAGAAGACCAAAACTGCACACAATATTCCAGGCATTGTCTCACAAAGGTTCAGTATAATTGCCCAAAACATCCCTGTTCCTGCATTGAAATCCTCTTGCTATGAAAACCAACATACAATTTGCCTTCTTCACTGCCTGCTGCACTTGCATACTTACTTTCATTGACTGCTATACAAGGACTCCCAAGTCTAATTAATCCAATGCCTTATGCGTTCTGCAGGTTGTGTGTTAGGGGTGAAATACTCCTTCACATTAGAGCATATGGTGTAAGGGGTGATCTGAAACCATGGCTTGAATTTTGTTACTATGGTAATTTGGTGGCAGCAGCCAATGAATTGGATGCTGATGGGGTGACCATCATTTTACTGAGCAATAATGGGATTGCATCGGGAAGAGGTTGCAATGGAAATATGGTTCCCTCCCAGTCAGGTAAATAGGGTATGAGGGTCATGGCTAGGAGTGGGGGCAGTTTGACAAGTGTTGGGGAAGTTGGCACATAGATGGCTACTGCCATAAGAGAAGGGTTTTTCTCAGGCAACATGTCCAAATAGGAGGGTTTCCCTCTCCAGAATGTGTAGGAGGCTGCCAGAGTTTATCTGATGATTTGCCAACATAGCAAAGGACCCCTTTGCAGCCTGCAGGACATCATTGGGTCTCTTCAGAGATGATGATATACAACTTCCTGCAACACAACCTTGTTAGCTCCTTTTGTTAGGGTCATTGTGAGATATGGCTGCAGCCATTCTAAAATGTATTTATTTTGTTTGAGAAATTAACCATGAAGATATCTATAAATTTCCAAAAATGTGCACTGCGAGGTCTTAGTACTGATACACAATTAACATTTTGTTAACAAAAAGGATATTGTAATTACTACCTTTATAATGAATCAGTACGGTGATCAGCGCTTGAAAGCCAGTTACATTTAGGACGTTAGAAGTGCATTAGGTTGGAATGGATTCAGATACAAAGTGGCAATCAAGTAAGCAAGCTGATGACCCAGGAACTTCAGGCATTTACATTGTTATAAATTCAGGAGTTACAGAATGACAGGCTGAAGAATTCAGATGATATCAAACTCCAAGACCCAGAGTAATACCGTTTCAACTTTTACACGTAAATGTAAACTTGAGGTACACTAAACATTTCTATTTTCTTTCAATTACAAAGACTTAAGGAGTCTTTTAAGCAGGTGAAAATGGGAATGAGGTTTAGCTCTGGCAAGTTTTTTTTGTTTCTCATCCTGCTCCAAGTATGCACAAGGCAGATTTTCATCTATTTCCAAAGTGGCATTTATCAGAAACAGGTTACTAGTCTGTTGCCAGAGACTTAAAGCTTGAGGGTTACTGCTCTGCATTAAACATGGCTGACCAGGAATCTTTTCTATTTTAATTATTGGCCATTGGCACTTTGGAAGGATTTTATATGTTGATGTTCAACCTGTTGATAGTCATGTTATGAACATACCTTCCCTAACTATCAAATCCTGGGGTGGAATGCAAAACTGGAGCTTTTGATTCAGAGGCAGTACATTGCCCATTGCACTACAAGACTTCCCCAGCTGTGAAATTAGTGTTGCAATATTTGAAATGACAATGTGACAAAACTAAAACATAAAAAGGAAATAACTATAATTTTAAGCACGTATCATGGGCTATGGGGCATGTGTCATGAGCTACGGAGCATGAATCATGTGCTACATTAGGAAATCCTCATACTGTTTTACATGAGATATTGGTCCAAATGCTGGAATTTGCAAAAAAGTTTGGATTAGAAACAGCACATGACAACTGTCTCTGAAGCTTCTTTACTCTGCCCATAATTTGAACAATAAACTGTAACTCACCCAAGTCTGAGTTTCTGAATTCTGAAATGTGAGCATGGAGATAATCTTCTGATCAGGAAATGCAGAACCAATTCCCACAGGATCAGATGTCTGTAACATTCTATATCTTTCCCAATCCAATTTGCCATGCAATATAACATATTGGAGTAACGGATGTTCTATTCCCTCTTTTAAGAAGACAGACTCGACACAAATCTCTGCAATTGGCAGTGACATTGAAGTCTATAATTGTAACATAATCTTTGGTGAGAAGAAGAAAGGTCAAACTTTGTTCCTCGCTGTAAAAGAGTCTGTATCTAATCCAGGATGACACTTCAGGAAGTGCTGAGTAGAACACCCTACATCCCTGACAGCTCAGCAATTACACAAGTGTCAGAGATGCTGTCTTCTGGATGAGACATCAAAGTAAGATCTAATTGCCTTTCAGATAGATGTAAAAGAACGTGTGGCACCACTGTAGAAAGAAAAAGGTAGGGGAGTTCTCTTGACAAGTTGACTAACGCAAAATGCTGAAATGTGACATTTTTCTTGAAGACTTTTGTTTGGAAGAGGGGGAGAGAGAAGTGTTCCTCTGTGCCCCACAAAGATGGTTTAGTTCTCTTTTACCCAGGCAGGCCACCTACTCCAGCCTTACCTGTGAATCCCCTTCATCACATAAGTACCTCCCCTCCCCCCCACACCCCCCCCCCCACCACACCCCCAGCTCCCCACTTCTCCCTAAGCCTTTTCGTCTGGCTTACCCGAGACCTGATAGCGACCAAGAAGGAAACCACTTGATTTTTTGGATATCGTCACTTTCTGCCTGGGAAATATCCATGACATTAACTCATACTGTCACAGTCAGGCAGGAAGCTAACATGTTGCAGTCATTTCCCACAAAAAAATGCTTGCTGTGAAATCTCCCCCAAATTGTCTTCATCTGTTTTCACTTTATGCCAAAGCCTATCATCTATTGATGTAAAAAGTAGTAGCTCATTAGTTAGTTGAAATTTCTACACATATTATTCTTGAAAACTCTGCTCCCATCTCACTGAGAATAAATAATGCTTTGCCTTGGGGATTAATGAGAACAAAAAAGTTGATGCGACTAAACAAGCGAGAAAAACTAGTAATTTAAATTAAATTTACAGTTAGTAACATAATTTATTTGGTAATGAACCTACTCACATTTTTGCTCAATCTAAAATTTAAACTCTGTTGAGCAGTTCATTTATATTGCTTTATGGAAGGTTCTGAAAACACTTTTAAATTCATCAGGTTTCACCAGATATGCATCTGGTATGGGTCAATCCTGTAAGCAAGCATTTGTTGGTAGGAAATGATTAATCAGAGTTCCTTGAATTCTGACTGTGTTACATTTTCTACTAATTTCTCTTTGTACTGTGGTAATAGTAAACATTAGTTTTTGCCTGTTGAGTAAGTATAATGCAATTTAGGTATAGGAACAAATGAACCTTTGAATTAAAGCTGATCTTAAAGCATTGGTCAGCTTTGGCAATACTATGCTTTGTAGCTATTCTTACCAGAGGATCTGCTATCATGGCATATCACACAGATCTATCTTGCACTGTCCTCACACATTCACTGTAGCTCGTCTGTAACCATTATGTGACATTCACCCCACCATTCAACTCCGCTTCAGTCAACCCCAATTTTTATTGCCCTCTACTTTGCCCTTGAGAAGAGATCTCTGTAGAGAAGATTCTTTTACTCACTCAAGGAAAATGCTTGAAGATTAACACTTTCTTGAGAAAGTTGAGGAGTTGCAGTAGTTTATGATAAAAATAACTTATTAAGACATTGATGAACAGGCAACTTATTAAAATTATGGAATTTTACGAGGTAAACTTCCAAATTATCATGCAGACGGGATAAGGAAAAATAGCAAATGTGGGTTTGATCAAGGTATCATCAACTTATTAAAATTCATCATTGTAAAATGCTTCAATTCCCTCGCTAAAACTTGCAAGGCTGTGTCTAAGTCTGCAGTTTAATTGTCAGATGTTTAACAAACCTATGACATCTGACATTTAACTTTGCAATTCTTATTATTCTGGTGAACAAATTATAAATAAGACCACCATTCCCTTAATACATTCCATATGAATCAGAATGTGACCTTGTATGCACCATAATTATTAAAGTGGCATTGCTCACAGGGCTGAACAGAAGGCTTTGTAAACTGTAATCATCACAGAATTGACACACGTCTTTGCATTTCTCCTAGCTTTTGGATAGCAGAATAATAAATGCACCATCAGGCTCAGAAGAAAATAAACATAAAACAAAAAATAAATCTGGCTGGGACTCAGATCAGAGACAACCAAGTGAGTTGATTGGAAGTTTAAATTAAGCAATGTCAGAAAGTCAATCTGATAAATTGCACCAGATTGGGGTACTCCATTTTTATCTAATAGCCATCCAAAGCCTATCTCATGGTTTGATATAAATAGTGGTGGTAGCTCATTAGTTAGTTGAATTTCTCTACTCATATTGTTCAAGTTCCTTAAGTTACAGTTAAAGAAATACAACATATAACGTTTACCAACTTTCCAAATAATATCAAACCTTGACTAGTATCTACTATATAATCAATTTTGTCTAACAGTTATAGAACGTTCAGCCAATGCCAATGGGCCACAAATATATGAAGTTCAAACTTCCCAGGCAATTCCCAATGAGCTGAATGCGTCAGGAGTTTTATAAGTTTCAGTTTATTTATTAATGTCATAAGTAGGCTTACATTAACACTGCAATGAAGTTACTATGAAAACCCCCTGCTCGTCACATTCTGGCACCTATTTGGGTGCACTGAAGGAGACTTTAGCATGGCTAATGCACCTAACCACATCTTTCAGATTGTGGGAGAAAATCAGAGCACCCAGAGGAAACTCACGCAGACACAGGGAGCATGTGTAGACTCCACACAGACAGATACCTGAAACCTGGAATCGAAACCGGCTCCCTGGCACAATGAGGCAGCAGTGTTAGCCACTATGCCACAATGCCACCCTTTGCACATCTCCACTTATATGTCTAGTCTCCGAAGATCAAGTGACTGAAAGATATGGGCCATTATTGGGAGAGGTGGAATTAGGTAGAGAAGAATTTTATACCCCGCAGAATCTTCCTGTCCCATTGAAGTCAATGGGCTTTTGAATGGCATTTTCCTGGGGTGAAGCAGCAAAACAATTAAAATGTGGGAATAAGAATTCTGGCCCAAACTGGTCTTGTATACTTTAAAATGGAACATCAGTAAAATTGGAACTGGTCTGAATTGGTCTTGTGTAGCTTAAAACGGAACACCAATAAAAACTGAGAAATAAGAACACTGGTACAAACTGTTCTTTTTATATCAGGTACCGTACAGTGACTTTTCTCACATCATGTGGGCTTCTGATCCTCTGTTATGCATGACAGTGATATTCAAACCCTCAAGGTAAATCCTGCCCACAAGATTTACATCTCAAATGTTCTTTAGACAATTAAGTACCTTTGGAAGTGTATTCACTGCTGTAATGTAGGAAATAAAGCAGGTAATTCACACACAATTAACACATGCAGCAATATAATTAGAAGCAGATCATTTTAGAGATGTTGGTTTAGTGATATGTATCAGTGAAGACAATGTTACATGTGTTATAAAGATAAATAATAAATTAATAATAGAGGTATTCTCAGGTTTAATTCTGGTCTCAGATCACTGTCTGTGTGGAATTTGCAGGCTCTCCCCATAACTATTTGGGTTTCCTCCGGGTGTGCTGCTTTTCTCCCACAGTCTAAAGATGTACAGATTAAGTTCATTGGCCATGCCAGCAGGGTAAATACGTGAGTTTTATGGGGGTAGGCCCTAGGTGGAATTGTTGTCAATGCAGCCTTGATGGACCAAATTGCCTCCATCTGAACTGTAAGGATTCTATGATTTTTGCCGATCAAGTTAAGGTTTCCAACGGTGGTCACACTCAGGAAATCATCTCCTAATTCAGCCAATGCTTTTAGATGCTGTTATTTTCTGCTTCCAGTCAATCTTTTCTGGTTGTTGTATTTCTCATTGAAGCCATCTCTGCGTTAAAGTCAACACTTTTTGTAACGTCTTGAATGGAGATCAACAATTGAATTGTATCTTTTCCATCTCAGCTCTCAGCGAGTGCCAGAGTAAAGTGAGGCAAATAATTTACCTTGCTTTCCAACTGCTGGTCGCGGTTCTCTGAGATTTCTTCTACACATTTTGTCACAGCTCCCCTTGATGGCAAAACTTTTTCAAACTCTTGCCTCTTGCCTGGACACAATATTGCAGCAGAATCAACCAAATATTCCTTGACGGATTCTCCTTCGAAGGATAGCTTGCCGTTTTGGGCAGTTATATATGCAATAATGTCACTCGCTCTGATAATTCCATCTTGTGATGTATACAGCTTGCTTAAAAACAATCTTTGCACTTTTTCCAATTGAACAAACATCTCATGCAATTGGCTAGCTGCATTCTTGCTCTCGACGTATCGGTCCGAATTGTATTTTTTGAATACAGCAGCATTTTCTTTGCAAACTAAGCACAAAGCTTTCCTTGCTACATCCAAGAAGAAGTATTTGGAAGAGCACTCCTTATTAAAAATTCGGCATTCACCACCTACTTTCCTTTTCTTTGTCAAACTCATGTTTGTATTTTATCCCTTCACTGATATGTGTCAAATGTGAATGCCTGCAAAACTGCCAAGTGTACGACTAATTTTGTTCCCATGCTAATATATTAGCTATTATGATTAGTAGCGCAATCACAGCATCCAAAGGCCCATACCTTGCTTACGTTTTAATGCTTCTGTACAATCTGTGCTGATAAAGCACATTTTGATCAAAATGCCATGATCTGGGGGACGTTTCTTCCAGCCTGCTGCACTGTTCTAGCAGTTCAGCGGGCCAGGAGAGATAAGTGGAGGCTGTTTAGTAGCTACCCACTAGGTGCCTTGGCCTTCGCACACCTCCCATCACAGGGTTTCCAGCATAATCAGTTCCTTATCAGATATCACTTAGAAAGATAGAAACTACAGTGCAGAAGGAGGCCATTAAACCCATCAAGTCTGCACCAACCACAATCCTATCCAGGCTCTTCCTCCATAACCCCATGCATTTACCCTAGATAGTGCCCCTGACACTAGCGGGATGGGAATTGAGGCGGTCTGGGGTAGAGAGCATTACAGCTGGTCCAGACACGATCAGAAGGCCAGCGATCGTGGATCATGGGTGTGCGGGGGGGTGGGGGGTGGTGATGGGGTGGGAGGAGGATTGGAGGAGCAGTAATGGAGATAAGGACGGGGCTGACCAGCAATGGAGATGTTAATCTTCCCAGTGGGCACAAAGGCCCCACCCTTGAAATTTAATGAGGTTCACACTAGTGCACTCTGCAGTGCACAGAACTGCGGGATCTCTCTGTTTTTTAACAGAAAATACTATTAAAACCAATGGGATTTCTCCAGTTTTTAATACAAATTTGGCTCATAGAACCTTTTTCAGAGGAATACTAGCCGTGGTTTTCTGATTTTTGTTTTTCTTTGGCCTGGGAGTCACGGCAAACTGGACAAAAGTAACATATGGGCAGATACAGCCTGTGGGCCATATTTTGCCCACCCTGCCTTAAAGAAAGACATCTATGCAAATATGCATTCTGGTAATTTATACAACTGTTATAATTTGTCTCCTTGATTATTAACTTTCTTTTCTATTGGTCCTTCTGGGCAATGCAGTGTATCAAGGTGTCTGACACTCTCTAATGTTTAGCCACTGATTTACTCCATTTTTCTGCTTCCTCGCGTTTGATTCTTCTCTCTTCAATTTTGATATTAGGAAACAAAGCCACAGCAAACCCTGGGACACCTAGATATGTCAGACTCCTACTCATAGACTACAGCTTAGCTTTTAACACCATTATTCCTCTGACACTCATACCCAAACTTCATGACCTGAGGCTCGGCTCCTCCCTTTGCAACTGGATCTTAGACTTCCTAACCCACAGAACACAGTCGCTAAGGAGAGGTAACAAAACCTCCTCCAGATCATCCTCAACACCAGTGCCCTTCAGGCTGTATTTTCAGCCCCTTACTTTGCTCCTTATACATCTACGACTGTGTAGCCAAACTTCCCTCCAACTTGATTTCAAGTTTGCTGATGGCACCACCGTTGTGGGTTAGATCTCAAACAATGATGAACAGTGCAGGAACGAAATAGAGAAGGGCATGCTCCTATCAACATCAATGGGGATGAAGTAGAAATGGTCAAGAACTTCAAGATTTTAGGTGTCCAAATCACCACAACCTGTCCTGATCCCTCAATGCAGATGCTAAAGTTAAGAAAACTCACTAATGCCTCTACTTTCTCAAAAGACTAAGGAAATTTGGCATGTCCACTACAACTCTCTCCAACTTTGGCAGACGTATCATAGAAAGCATTCTTTCTGGTTCTATCAAAGCTTTGCATAACTCCTGCTCAGCCCAAGACTGCAAGAAACTACAAAGGGTTGTGAACAAAGCCCAATCAATTCAAACCAGCCTCCTATCCATTTACACTGTCTACACATCTCACAGCCTCAGAAAAGCAGACAGTATAATCAAAGACCCCATGCGCCTTGGACATACTCTCTTCCGCCTTGTTCCATCAAGAAAAAGATACAAAAGTCTGAGGTCACGTACAACCGACTCAAGAGCAG
This sequence comes from Sphyrna mokarran, assembly GCA_024679065.1. Taxonomy (NCBI): domain Eukaryota; kingdom Metazoa; phylum Chordata; class Chondrichthyes; order Carcharhiniformes; family Carcharhinidae; genus Sphyrna; species Sphyrna mokarran. Next base: position 67,595,700 of record JAGIQG010000011.1, on the reverse strand, counting down.
CTTCCTCCCTGCTGCCATTAGACTTTTGAATGGGCCTACCTCGCATTAAGTTGATCTTTCTCTATATCTATGACTGTAATATAACATTCGATACTCTTTCCCTTCCTTCCCGATGGATGGTATGTTTTGTCTGCATTGCCCGCAAAAAAAAATACTTTTCACTGTGTGCATTACATGTGACAATAATAAATCAAATCAAATCAGATCAAAAACTTCAGTACAACAAATGCTGTGCTCATCACAACAATGCTTTCCCAATTTACAACTTTACATAAAAATGCTTCAAAGTACAAGGCTTTAAATTAGAACAAATGTGCTTGTTACATTTGCTAAGGAATAACATTGGTATACCTAGAAACTAAATGTGGTCTATATATTGTCACACACTTACCTGAATAAAAGCAAGTGCATTAGAGGCTTTAGTAGTGCATGCAGTGTTGGTTATAAATTAAAGTACAAATTATGCGCATGTTGGACAATACTGAGTTTTCATCAGTTGTAATTCAATTTGCATTTGTTGTGGAAATCAATTTAGGTTTCCAGGAAACATTACAGATGCAGCTAAATAACAAGGCTTTAGATAATCATGGACAATAGGTTATAAATAACACAACATTAAATCTCAACTGCTATGAAAGTGAAAGATGAAACCCAAACAGATATTATTCAAAGGAGCAGAGGAACAGTATCACTGAACCAAAAAAATATGAAATCAAAGTTTGTTTCTGTGGAGATTCTGGTTTTGGGATATAATTATCAGACATTAGCCATTACAGCATCACAATTCCACCCACTCTCTAAAGTTTAATTGCTGCAGGACATTCAGGTTTCTGTCAGCTGTGGAATTTACCTGTGGAACTCCTTGCTGCAGAAGGCTGTGAAGGCTAGGTCATTGAGTGTCTTTAAGACAGAGATAGATAGGTTCTTGATTAATAAGGGGGTCAAGGGTTGTGGGGAAAAAGCAGGAGAATGGGGATAAGAAAGATATTAGCCATGATTAGCGGAGCAGACTCGATGGACTGAGTGGCCTAATTCTGTCCCTATGTCTTATGATCTTATCTATGGTAAGGAACATAGGTGCATATTACTGTTGTTAGGAGATGAAATAGTCAAATTTCATTCACTCATCTGCTGAGCAGTAGTCACCTTGAAATTGCAGAGCCGCATTTAACCCCTTGGGCAGAATCTTACCCACCCTTATAGAACATAGAACACTACAGCACAAACAGGCCCTTCGGCCCACAAGTTGTGCCGAACACATCAAAACCTACCCAGCCATAGACCTATCTATAACCCCCAATCCCATTGGATCCCATATACTCATCCAGAAGTCTTTTAAAAGACCCCAGCGAGTTCGCCTCGACCACCACCGACGGCAGCCGATTCCATTCACTCACCACCCTCTGAGTGAAAAACTTTCCCCTAGCATCCCCTCTGTACTTGCTTCCCTGCACCTTAAATCTGTGCCCTCTCGTCGCGACCATTTCAGCCCTGGGAAATAGTCTCTGAGAGTCCACCCTATCTATCCTCTCAACATCTTGTAAACCTCTATCAGGTCGCCTCTCAACCTTCGTCTCTCCAGGGAGAACAGTCCCAGCTCCCTCAACCTGTCTTCATAAGGCATGCCTCCCAATCCAGGCAACATCCTTGTAAATCTCCTCTGCACCCTTTCAATAGCTTCCACGTCCTTCCTATAGTGAGGCGACCAGAACTGCGCACAGTACTCCAAGTGTGGTCTGACAAGGGTCCTATAAAGCTGCAGCATTACCTCCTGACTCCTGAACTCAATCCCTCGATGAATGAAGGCCAGTACACCGTAAGCTTTCTTAACCACATCCTCCACCTGGGAGGCCGATTTGAGAGTCTTATGGACCCGGACCCCAAGATCCCTCTGCTCTTCCACACAGCTAAGACTCCTACCTTTGATAGTGTACTCATTCATCCCGTTGGATCTGCCAAAATGGACCACAACACATTTATCCGCGTTGAAGTCCATCTGCCACTTCTCCGCCCAGTCTTGCATCCTGTCGATGTCATGCTGCAACTTCTGACATCCCTCCAGACCATCCACAACACCACCGACCTTCGTGTCATCGGCGAACTTACTCACCCATCCCTCCACTTCCTCATCCAGGTCATTTATGAAAATGACAAACAGCAAGGGTCCTAGAACAGATCCCTGGGGCACTCCACTGGTGACCGACCTCCATGCAGAAAAGAGCCATCCACAACCACCCTCTGCCTTCTGCAGGCAAGCCAGTTCTGGATCCACAAGGCCAAAGCCCCTTGGATCCCATGCCCTCTCACCTTCTCAAGAAGTCTTGCATGGGGGACCTTGTCAAATGCCTTGCTGAAGTCCATGTACACCACGTCCACTGCTCTTCCTTCGTCAATGTGTTCAGTCACATTTTCGAAGAACTCAATTAAGCTCGTAAGGCACGACCTGCCTTTTACAAAACCATGCTGACTATTTCTAATCAACCTAAACTTCTCCAAATGCTCGTAAATCTTGTCCCTCAGAAGCCTCTCCATCAGCTTACCAACCACTGAGGTCAGACTCACCGGTCGGTAATTTCATGGACTATCCCTGTTCCCTTTCTTGAAAATAGGGACCACATCCGCAATCCTCCAATCCTCCGGAACCTCTCCCGTCTCCATCGACGACGCAAAGATCATCGCCAGGGGCTCTGCAATGACATCCCTCACCTCCCACAATAACCTGGGGTACATCCCATCTGGTCCCGGAGACTTGTCTATCTTGATAGCATTTAAAAGTTCTAACACATCCGCTTCCTTAATATCTATACACTCAATCTTTTCAGTCTACCGCAAACTTGTTTTCGTTAGAAAGGAGGCGGCTAAGAGGGGACCTAATCGAAACATATAAGATGATTAGAGGTATAGATAGGGTGATAGTGATAGCCTTTTTCCTAGATGAAAAAGCTAGCACGGGGGACACAGCTTTAAATTAAGGGGTGATAGTTATAGGACGGATATCAGAGGTAGGTTCTTTACCCAAAGGGTGGTTCGGGAGTGGAATGCCCTGCCTGCAGCAGTTGTAGATGCGCCAAGTTTGGTGGCGTTTAAGAGGTTAGTTGATAAGTATATGGAAGAGAAGGGAATGGTTTAGTTTGGAGGGGCATTGCTTTTTATATTGGTCGGCGCAACATCGAAGGCCGAAGGGCCTGTTCTGTGCTGTTATGTTCTATGTTCTATGTTCTATGTTCTAACTTGTAGTGCATCCTCCCAGATGACTTTCCACCGTGAATACTGAGGCAAAGTACTCATTAAGCACCTCTGCCATTTCTTCCGGTTCCATACAGACTTTTCCCCCTTCACCTTTTATAGGTCCTATCCCTTCTCTTCTCATCCTTTTACTTTTCACATATTTGTAGAAGGCCTTGGGATTCTCCTTAATCCTACCAGCCAAGGCCTTCTCATGACCCCTTCTGGCTCTCCTAATTTCCTTTTTAAGCTCTCTTCTATAAGCCTTATACTTCTCTAGATCCCCAACATCTCCTAGCTCTTTGAACCTTTTATACACCTTTCTTTTCTTCCTGACTAGGTTCACCACAGCCTTCATGCACCACGGTTCCCTCGACCTACCAAAACCTCCTTGTCTCACCGGAACGTTGTCGTGCAGAGCTCCAGACAAGCATTCCTTGAATATCTGCCACCTTCCTTCTGTGCTTTTCCCCAAGAACACCTCCTTCCAGTTTATTCGCCCCAACATCTGCCTGATGTCTTCATATTTCCCCTTATTCCAGACAAACACCTTCCTAGCCTGCCTGATCCTATCCTTTTCCAATGCAAGGGTGAAGGAGATAGAATTATGATCTCCATCCCCAAGATGCTCTCCTACCGAGAGATCCATCACCTGTCCTGGTTCATTAGTTAGTACCAGGTCCAGTACAGCCTCTCCTCTCGTAGGCTTGTCCACGTGCTGTGTCAGGAAACCCTCCTGAACACACCTAACAAACTCCTCCCCATCCAAACCCCTTACCCATGGGATATTCCAGTCGATATACTCCCCCTCAATTCCCATTCCCCTCCCCCTCACCTCTCCACCTTCCCTCGCCCCTTTAACCCCTCTCCTGACCCCCTCCACTTCACCCCCCCCTTAATCCCCCTCACCTTCACTCCGCACACCTCCCCTCCCCTCGTCACCCATCTACCATTCCAACCCCCTCCCCACCACCCCCTCCCCAACCTCTGCCAGGCCGGGAATGTAAAATCCCACTGGCATAAAATCGAGCTCCTCATTTTTTTCTCCAATACTGGCTCCTGTTGGGGCCTTCAGCAGGATCCCCATTGAAGCATGAAGGAGTCTCATTTTAATTTTTTAAACCATCAGACAGCAACATATTGGCATGCAGCCAAATCTCCTTTCACTGCAGCAGGACTGGTGAATCCTGCTAGCATGAAGAGCTGGAAAATTCCAGCCTGTATCTTTCAGACCGCAACATCATTTACACTATGTTCACTTGATCTGTGAGTCAACAGATAGGGACCGTTTAACTCACCATCTAACCTATCTGAAAATAACTGCATCTTGGGTGATGAACTCAAAACTAAAAGAATAATTGCCAAATTTAGCATTTTGTTAAACAAGAGTAGAAAATAGAATTCCTACAGTGATTTCCGCACCCCCGTCCCCTCACCAACAGCTCCATCCCACTCCTGACACCTCCACCCCACCTCCTCCCCACCCCCGGCACCTCCACCCCAACTCCCCACAACTCCCTCTGAACCTCTACGCTACTTCCCCTCCCCACCTCCATCCCCTTGACACTTCCATTCTACCTCCCTCACTGCTCCTCTTGGCCACCTCCAGCCTCCACTCCACCACCTTCACCCTAACGCTCCTCCGCCCCCTGGCACCTTCACTCCCCCTCAACCTCCTGTCACTCTTGCCACATAGTAGTGAATCAATGGAGCTGTAACAGCAGTTAATTCATGTCAATTAGTGACTCTTTCAGAAAAGAATTGCTAAGCATTCAGGCTGGAACAACAATGGAGACAGCTGAGGTTTATAGAGAATGCGAAGTTGAAATATTTCGAGGGACAAAATGCTCTGAGATGGTAAATTGGAAGATGGCAGATTATAAAGTTTGGGAGCAATTTTGCGCCTGCGTTCACTGTGATCATAAACAGCGACACGAGCACAAAATCTTGGGAAACGAGATTCTCACCATCGATAACTCGTTTCCCATATTCCCTGTCCCTGTCAGTGATGTAACCAGCCTCATGTCCACAATAAATGGTAATGCTGCATTTCTCCATTAAAGCAAGAAATCCTATTTGCTTTTAAGTTTTGATGTGATATTTTAACTTTTACTTTAATCCGACAAGTAACTCTCAACCATTTATTTAGCACTGTATAAAATTTCATTGAAAAGTGAAAGGTTTATGCAATTTTCTTCCTGGTTTGCTGTCTATGAGAATTCTTCAGTGTGATTGGTTGCTGACCCTACTTTATGACATCACTGCTGCTGATGCATGCAGATGGTCTTGATTTGGTCCCAGATTCAAACAGATGATAGGGAAAGAAAAATACATACCATAGATTTTGTTAGCTCTTTGTGAACAGCTTTTTTCAAGGTCAACCAGAATGCTATTTTTCACTGCTGATTACATTTTCCAGGCCATCATTTCAGACATGATGCTGAGTATTGCTGAAAGGCTGTATTTCTTCTTATTTTCCCCTCCCCACATTAATCTGTTTTAATTCTGAATTGTTTTAATTCTGTTTTAACCTACCTACCTTGAACTCTGTGAACAAGCACAGAGATCCTCATTAGATCCTGAAATAAATTATAACTGGAGTTGCGAAGCAGTCACCGTTTCTTCCGTCAATTTGATTTGATTTGATTTATTATTGTCACATGTGTTAGTATACAGTGAAAAGTATTGTTTTTTGCATGCTATTCAGACAAAGTAGACTGTTCATAGAGAAGGAAAGGAGATAGAATTCATACAAATAATAATAAAAGTTTACTATATTTTATGAAACCAGAAAAATATAATCATAAATCTCATGGGTTTTGTTTTAATCCAAGTATAATCGGAAGAGCATTCTCAAAAAGCAGGATTATGCTTAAATATCATACAAGAAGCTAAATTATTAAGCTAAAATTAGGCCTAGCAATATATTCAATATATGAATTACAACTGTGTGAAGTTAGTGTGGATCCGCCAGATGTTAACGATGACTTGGCACAATTTGGTTGACAAATGAGCTTAAATCAAAGAACACGATAATACATCTTCCGAGAAGCAGGCAGTCATATTCCTCTTATTAATCATTAAAAGTCAAAACCTTACCAGAGGATCATTGTCAAGGGCATTGGGTGATTAAAAGCAAATTATGTTATCTGTCTTTTCAATTACTTCTCTAACATCTTGGGATGAATAGAATGAATGCAACAGTATTTATACTTACCCTTTTGAAAGATATAACATGCTGCAGGATTTTTGTAATATAGTAAGGCATATTTATAATATTTTAAAAAATGAATTAGGATTGGGGTTATCTTCATCGAGGGGATGGGAGAGCCCCAAGTACAGCAGTCCAGGAGGAGATATCTCTGCTACTCCTGGCTTTGCAAAAAAAACTGTGGAATTTATCCATTTGGGCCTCTCAGTTCTCCTTCCTTCAGCTTCTCCCATTCTACTTGGGGGTCATCACAATGCTGATTGATCACACTTCTCCATCTCCTCCTGCCTATTCCTCTTTTCCAATCCTGCTGCATTTAAATTTTACCATCACAATCTTATATCTGGTCTTAGGCTTCTCTTTTCTCCTTCTCCATTACAGTTTCTTCCTTGCTGACATTTGAATGGACCTAACTTACGTTAAATTGATCTTTCTCTATATCCTAGCTATAGCTATAACACTACATTGTGCACCCTATCCTTTCTTTCTCCCCATGTAGTCTATAAATGATATGCTTTGTCCGTGCAGCATGCAAGAAACAATACTTTTCACTGGATACCGATACATATGACAATAAGTCAAACCAAATCAAACCAATTTCATCTGCATCACTCACTGACTCCATATCCTCTCCCTCTCTCCACAACAGGTGACCACACCATTTCAATCCCTTCTCAGTTACTTTCTTCAATGCTCCTCTGATCCCCACTGACTTTCTGATGAGCTGGCTCCTGATATTGTCCACTCTTATTATTCTACGTATCTGTCTCAGAATCTGGAACTCATTAGTATCTAGCTGCTGTTCCTCTTTTCCTGCTATTGACTAACTTACTGCACCATATTACAAAGCCAGTTTCATAGCTGTCTTGCAGACTTTTCCTCTCAGTTCAGCAATAATTTCACCTGCCATTCTATTGAACGTCTTCCAATTAGTCCAAGACAGCTAATCAGTCGCTCAATTTTGATTCTTCTAATTCTGCCGCCATTGAGTTCAGGTTCCATAAGGTCATATGATATAGGGGCAGAATTAGGCCACTCGGCCCATCGAATCTGCTCCATCATTCAATCATGGCTGATATTTTTCTCACCCGCATTCTCCTGCCTTTTCCCCTTATTAATCAAGAACCTAACTATCTCTGTCTTAAATTAAAGACACTCAATGACGTGGCCTCCACAGCCTTCTGTGGCAAAGAACTCCACAGACTCACCTATTCTCTGGCTGAAGAAATTCCTCCTCATCTCTGTTTTAAAGGATTGTCCCTTTAGCTGAGGTTGTGTCCTCTAGTTCTCGTTTTTCCTACTAGTGGAAATATCCTCTCCCCATCTACTCTATCCAGGCCTCGCAGTATTTTATAAGTTTCAATGAGATCCCCCCTCATCCTTCTAAACTTGGTTCTTCAGACAACCCAAATTTCTTCAAGCTGTCACCCATAATCTTTCCACCTCCGTGCTGTTCCTCTTACCTAGGCTAAGATGACAGTCTATATATTGGATTTTCATTCTCTGTTAGATCCTGACATGAACTATAACTGGAGTTGTGAAGCAGTCACCATCTCCTCTGTCAATCTGTACAATGATAGTAAAAGTTTACCGCATTTCATGAAACCAAAATAAGTGTAAATATGTCTACCATAAAGCATATAGATTTTGTTTTAATCTAAGTATAATCTGAAGAATATATTTTTCAAAAAGCAAGATATTAAGTGTAATATCTTGTATGATATTACACTTAAATATCATACAAGAAGCTAAATTATTAACCTAAAATTAGGCCCAGCAATATATTCAAGATATGAATTACAACAGTATGAAGTTAGTGTGGATCCATCAGATGTTAACAATGATTTCCATACCCAAGGGAAGTGTGGCTCTATTGACCACTTCCATTTAACATGGGGTTCCACTCCCCAAAACTCCGATCCCAGTAGGAACTTACTCTTTGCAGCAGTAGGTTTCAGGATTAGGTCTGGCCGCAGCGTAGTTGAGCCACTGTAATGAAAATTGGCTCCTCAAATCAGCAGATAAATGGCTAATCCCACTTCTCCAGCTCTCAGTGCATTCTAGGCAGGATCCTTTCTTTATTGGACAGGATTTAACCCTCCGACTCCTTGCCTCCCTTCTGAGTTGCTGTCAGAAATATATGTTAATGAATGATTCTTATCACAAGCTGGTTTCAGTTGAGTGGCCGTAATATTGGTGTTCTCATTGCCGACACAAATGACCATGATGATGTGAGCATTGATACACAATGGGGTTGAATCTTGGCGATTTACATATCCTCGTGATAGAATTCTTCTTCTGCATGTACACATTCTGTGGTATTTCATTCTGCAGCCTCTAACTCTATGGGACCATTGTGCATCAATTTCCATAGATATGGGACAATAGCAGCCGTTAAATCCCAGGAGATTTAATATCTACCTAATGGGACGGCCTAAATGGCCATTTACAGCTTAATGCCTTGGACAGTTACATGTATATTGTCAGAACTGAAGGGAGAAGGGCAGCACACTGGCATAGTGGTTAGCACTGCTGCCTCACAGTATCAGGGACACAGGTTCAATTCCTGGCTTGGGTCAATGTCTGTGTGGAGTTTGCACATCCTCCCCGTGTGGGTTTCCCTAAGTGGTCTGGGCCGAATGGCCTCCTTCTGCACCACGGAGATTTCATGTCAGCTTTCTCTTGTTTCAAAGTAAATTGCTAATTTTCTATTCTGCTTTTAAAAGTAAAATGTCTAATTTTATCTGTGTGGATGTGAGACATGCAACAATCCTGTGCTGGAAGTGGTCCAGGCTGACACCTCATCTTTAGCTACACCTGATGCTACTCTTGGCATGCTCTCATACACTCTTTATTGAACCAACATTGATCCCTTGGCGAAATAAAAACAACTATGAATGCTTGAGTCTGAATCAAAAATGCTGGAAAATCTCAGCAAGTCCGACAGTATCTGTGGAGAGAGGGAATAGGTCTACCATTTCCAGTCTGGATGACTTTATTTCAGCTTGAAATATTAGGCCAGTTTCTTCTCTCTACAGATGCTGTCAGACCTGCTGAGATTTTCCACTGCCTTCTGCTGATCCTTTGGCTTGTTGGTAGTGGCAGACTTAGGGATATGAACAAAGGACAAAGAACAAAGAACAAAACAGTATGGGAAACAGGCCCTTCGGCCCAACTAGCATGCGCCGCCACCTCGATGTTCCCACTTCTACCCATGATACCTGTCCATGTTTATAGATCTATGGATTAAAAACCAAATTTGAGACAATTTAGGGAGAATATGTTTTGCCAATTAGCCTAAGAGCACATCTTTGGGATGTGGGAGGAAACCGGAGCGCCCGGAGAAAACCTACGCAAGCACGGGGAGAATGCGCAAACTCCACAGACACAGGCCCAAATCCATGTATCTGCACAGCACAGCGATAGTCACTGAGCTGTCGTGTTGCCCATCAGATGGTCCAGGTCAAGCGTACACTAACGACGTGAAGCACTAGGATACTCTCGAAAAAGATCCAAGAGCAGTCCTCTCACAACCCATCGCATGTATGCCCCTCGTTAGACAACAAGGTGGACCAAAGCACCTGTAGGATAAAAACAAGTACATGATCCCTATTTTAAATCAGTTTTATATACCCCTCCATTCCCATTCTGTTCATGTGCCCATCTATGTATTTCTTAAATATCTCCAGAGTACCTGCCTCCATCAGTTTACTTGGTAGCGCATTCCATACCCCCACCACCCTCTGTGTGAAAAAACTCCCTCTAGCATCCAAATTATACCTTACCCCCCTCACCCTAAGCCCGTGACCCATCATGCTATTTGAGTCCATCCTAGGAAAAAGCTTAACACTGTTTACTCTATCTATCCCCTTCAAAATCTTGTACACCTCTATCAGATCTCCTCTAAGTCTACGTCTTTCTAAGGAAAACAGTCCCAATTTGCCTAATCTCTCCTCGTAACTCAGACCTTCCATACCAGGCAGCATCCTGGTAAACCTCCTCTGCACTCTTTCCAGAGTCTCCACGTCCTTCCGGTAGTAAAGCGACCAGAACTGGACACAGTATTCCAAATGAGGTCTAACCAGCGTTTTATACAACTGCAACATTAAAGGCCAGCTCTTGTACTCTATACCCCTTCCTATAAAGGCTAGCATACTATATGCTTTCTTCACAACCTTCTCCACTTGCTCTGCCACCTTCAGAGACTTGTTCACCTGCACCCCCAGGTCCCTCTGCGTTTCTATACTCTTAATAGGTCTACCCTTTATCATATACCTCCCCCCTACATTTTTTCTCCTGAAATGCATCACCTCACATTTATCAGGATTGAATTCCATCTGCCATCTGTCTGCCCAAGTTACCAGCCTATCTATGTCCTGCTGCACCGCCTGACAATGCTCCTCACTATCCACAAGTCCAGCCATCTTTGTATCGTCTGCAAACTTGCTTATCACTCCACTTACTCCCTCTTCCAAGTCATTTATATATATTACAAATAGAAAGGTCCCAGTACCGAGCCCTGCGGCAACCACTGGTGATCGACCTCCAGCTAGAGAAACACCCTTCCGCTATTACTTTCTGTCTTCTATTACCAAGCCAGTTGCTTATCCATCTAGCTACCTGTCCTTGTATCCCATTTGCCTTGACCTTCTCGACTAACATCCCATGAGGGACTTTGTCAAACGCCTTACTGAAATCCAGATAGACAACATCAATGGCTCGCCCTTCGTCCACCGTTTTCGTCACCTCCTCAAAAATTCTACCAGATTTGTAAGGCACGACCTCCCCTTAACAAATCCATGCTGCGTATGCCTAATCAGATTGCAACGCTCTAAGTGCCTATACATCCTATCTCTAAGAATCACCTCCAACAGCTTCCCAACACTAATGTCAAACTCACCGGCCTATAATTTCCAGGGTTATCCCTACCACCCTTTTTAAACAACGGTACAACATTAGCTATTCTCCAGTCCTCTGGGACCTCACCTGTGTCCAAGGAAGAGACAAAGATCTGTGTCAGAGGCCCAACAATTTCACCTCGCACCTCTCTAAGCAGTCTGGGATGAATGCCATCAGGCCCAGGAGATTTATCAGTTTTAATGCTACCTAGAAGCTCTAACACTTCCTCCCTCGGTATGGATATTTCCCTCAACTGGTCCACAGCTCCCTCAGAGACAGGAGCTGTCAACAAGCCCCTCTCCTTCGTGAATACCGACGCAAAGTATTCATTCAGGATCTCCGCCATTCCCTCGGGCTCTAAGCACAGTTCCCCTCCTCTGTCCCTAAGAGGTCCGATTTTTCCTCTAACCACCCTTTTATTCCTAACATAGGAGTAAAAAGCCTTTGGGTTTTCCTTAATCCTATCCGCCAAAATCATTTCATGCCCCCTTTTTGCCCTTCTAACTCCCTGTTTGAGCTCCCTCCTACTCTCTCTATATTCCTTCAATGCTGTCTCGGTTCCCAGCTGCTTCGACCTATCATACGCTTCTCTTTTCTTCCTAACCAAGTCCTCAATATCCCTAGTAATTCACGGCTCTCTAATCCTACCTTTCCCATCTTTCCTCTTGGCCGGCACGTACTTATCTTGTAACATTTTCAGTATTCCCTTGAAAGAGTCCCACATGCCTAGCGTGGACTTACCCTCAAACAACCGTTCCCAATCAGTTTCCCTAAGTTCCTGCCTAATTCGACCGTAGTTAGCCTTCCCCCAATTCAGCACCCTGCCCCTAGGGCAACAAGCATCCTTTTCCATCTGTATCCTAATGTAGACAGAATTGTGGTCACTGTTAGCCACATGTTCCCCCACTACAACATCAACCACCTGCCCTGGCTCATTACTTAGAACTAAATCCAATATAGCAAATATGCTGGGCCATGACGTTACAAATTGTGATTGTACATAATTCTGCTGCTGATGATAGGTCACAGTGCCTCAAATATGCCAAATTTTGAACAGCAACCCTGTTCTAAAGCCATCCCTCTTAGCACAGTGGTGTTTCAACACTACATGATGGAGGGCATGTGTAGGATAAAGTCAGGACTTTGCCTCCACAAGAACGGTGCAGAAGTCACTCCTACCAGTACTGTCAAAGACAAATCCATTTGTGACAGGTAGAGGACAAGGCCCAGGAAGTTTCTCTCTCTTGTTGGCTGCTTCACCACTGCCACAGGTCAAATCTGGCATTGATGTCCTTCAGAACTCAACCAGTTCAGACAGTAGCCATGCTATTGAGCCACGGTCGGTGATGGACATTGACGTCCCCCAATTTTTTTTTTGCTTTCCTCAGCATTTCTTCCAAGTGCAGTTCAACATGAAGGAAAGCTGATTCATTAGCATGGGAGGTGGTAGGGTGTAACCAGCAGGAGGCTCCCTTTCCCATGTTTGACCTGGCACCATGAGATTTATTTGGGTCCAGAAACAATGCTGACGATCTCCAGGGCAATCCTTCTTGACCGCTGCTTTGTTAGGGAACTTTAAATTGCCATCCAAAGATGTGTGGGTTAGATTGATTGGCCTTGCTAAGTTGACTAAGGGCCCGATTTTACCAAAAATTCGCGGGTGCGAAATTGCCGTAAATTCAGGTGTCGGGCCTATAATGTGATCTGTACCCAGAACCGAGCAGATCGCGCCTTTACCCACACCCGATTTGGATGCAGATCTGGTCCATGCCCCCATCAGGCAGCCCGACGATTTAAATACATTAGCATGCGTTTAAATCGACTTGATGAACCGCATTTCCCACTCTACCGCCAAACCCCACTTTACCGCCTTCGGATCTGTTTTGGATCCGCCCTTCTATCTATTTGCAGAATAAAAATCCAAAGTGGATACCTCTGAACATTCTTTGCAGACCTCCCGCTAATCATCCTGACAGACCGGACCTCCCCGCAATCTGAACCCCTTGAGAGCCCCCAGCCACCCCCCCCACCGATCAGGCCCCCCTGGGAGGCAGGCCCCCTTGCAGAGCACACTCCTCTGCTATCCATCCCCCCCCCCCCCCCCCCCCAACCTGGGAGGCAACGCCGTCCCTCAATCAAACTTCCCCAGGAGGCAGCGCACGCACCCCCGGATCAAACATTGCCCAGGAGGCAGGCTCCTTTGGCAGACCCTCCCTCCACAGTCAGACTGCCCCCTGGGAGGCAGCCCACCCCTCCCCAATTAGACCCCCTGAGAGGCAGATTCCCCCACCCCCCCACAACTGGCCCCGTGCCTCCCAGAGGCAGGCCCTTCCTCAGCTCAGCACACCCCCAACCTACCTGGATCGCTGCTCTCCCCTCCATCATTCTTCTGATCTGCACTCGTTGATATGGAGATGCCAGCATTGGACTGGGGTAAACACAGTAAGAAGTCTCATAACACCAGGTTAAAGTCCTGTTGGAGTTTAACCAGATGTTGTGAGATTTCTTACTGCACTCGTTGGACAACCTGCAGCACCTTCCTGCCCACACATAGGGGTGGGGGGGCGGGGGGGCAGTCTGCTGGGGGGGTTGGGGGCTGCCTTTCGGATGGGTCCAATCGTCGGGTCATTCCTCTCCCCCACTCCCCACTCTGGCTCTCTCTACTGGTTTAATCTTTCAGACTTGTTCAAACTGCACATGCACAGTTCAGAGTTCCGATCGTTCCAGCAGCACTCAGCCCCGTCCCACAGCACGAACCGGACTGGAGCCGGCAAAAAGCGTATGGGCACGCTGGAATGGGGGATTCCAGACTCGGATCTGTTTTACATCCAGATCCGGCACTTAGCCGCCAATTGGTAAAATCTGGCCCCCTAGTGTCGAGGAATTAGTCGGGTAACTGTGTGGGTTTACGGGAATAAGGCCTGGGTAGGATTATGGTCGGTACAGACTCGATGGGCCCGAATGGCCTCCTTTTGCACTGTCGGGATTCTATGATTCTGAACCCATGTGCAGTCTTGTTAATTTTAAACCTGAATCTGCAAAAATATGCAAATAGCACTTTCTCAAGGCTTTGCTTCACAAACATTCTTTGCTCCAAAATATTATTTTTAGGTTTGTTCGCGAAAATAAGACACAATGGTTTACTTTAGTTTTTTAGTGTCCTAAATTGTTGGGGTCTAAATGAGGAAACCTGCAACACCCATTCTTTATAATTGGCACTTCACTAATGTCACAATATAATTACATCCTTTCTGTCACTTTGAGACAATTGCTGTCCTCTGTTGTCCATTGATCTATAACGGTTGCTGCATGAGAAAAAACAGAGTGAACTATCAATGCCCTCTGTTTTGGCTGATATAATTTAAATTTTCTCAATAGATGTACTTTAAGATAAGCAGTGTATTAGCACAGACCAATAACTGATATCATTTGAACCCAGTTTCATGTTGTAAACTGTCAGGCACCTCTATAAAGTATGACATAGGATTGATCTGAAAGTGGCAGATGTCTTGAAAGAGGAAGTGTTATAATTTGTGGTTTCACTCAGCATCTTTATCCTCAGAGAATGAAATAAAAATACTGTTAATGAGTTGATCTAAATGGCGTGCAGCATCTGATAATAAGACTACAGATCAAGAACTTCTGGCTGCTTTTCAATGAGCTGTAATTACTGCTTTGGAAACGGAGGATTTGCATCACTTTGCAGAGTTTTGCAAAATCATTATTATCTTGGCTGGGAATGCAAGAAAGTAAAAGAGTCGTAATAGAAAGTGTAACTTAAAAGTGTGGCCTTTAAATTTGGTCTACATTCACTGAGAGATATGCCGGAAACCTCCGACTTTGTCCGCAGCTGAGCTTTTCCAGTGTCGCTGTGGTGATTGGAATTTTGGCTGAGCACCAAATTCTCCATTTTCGATGGTAGCGGGTAGGGAATGGGCAAGATCAGAGAATCCCGCTCCTAAACTTTTGGCAAGCATGACATCTGCAGGACTTAACTCTAAACCACTATTGTATAATTTAACAAGTTTCATTCCATTCCTCCATCACAAACAATGGTGACATTCTGAGTAATTAAATGTGTTTCATGTGTCTATCAATATAGAAGCAAGGAGGTAGAATTGGAGGTTAGTCACATGCCTCAGCTGGTTAAATTTTATGAGGTGTTAATTGTGCTGTTAAACGAAGCCTTCTTTTTGGCAGGCAGTTGTAGCAAGTCTACAAACCAAAGAGATTGGGCCTACTTTGATGGCCCAATAAGGGTGACTCTGTTGAAACTTTATTTCCACCTTGCACTTAGGCCCCAATTCAATCTGTGGTTCAGTACGCAAGGACAGGAAGTCACACATTACAGAGTTTTACTCTCATGAGTCATGAAAGCCACATGTTCTCTCTGAGGTTGACATCGTGACACAGTAGTTAACACCGCTGCCCCACAGTGCTGGGGACCAAGGCTCGATTCCCGATTGGTCACGGTCTGTGTGGAGTTGCATTTTCTCCCCGTGTCTGCGTGGGTTTCCTCCGGGTGCTCCGGTTTCCTTCCACAGTGTAGAGCTGTGCAGGTTAGATGCATTGGCCATGCTAAATTCCCCCTCAATGCACCCAAACAGATGCCAGAATGTGGTGATTAGGGGATTTTCACAGTAACTTCATTGCAGTGGGAACGTAAGCTTACTTGTAACTAATAAATAAACTTTAAACTTTAAAGCTCTTCATTGCATATGCAATCTCAAACAGATTTCTACCATGTAATTTTGATGAAAAGGGAGCATAATAGACTTAGGTGATATACAATTAAGTTAAAATGGAACATAATTATCTGAATTAGGAGCAGAAGTAGGCAAATTCAGCTCTTCAAGCTTGCTTCCCCATTCAAACAGATCTCTGGTTTTAAATCCATTTCCTATGTTCCCCATATCCCTCTTGCCCTTTTTATAGGAACATGGGAATTAAGTGAGCACTCAGTATACGACAGATACAGGATATCCAACTTTTGGATTATGCCAATACAAAATCCCGTGAATTTATTTTCCTGCTTATAAATGCAAATTTTTTTCAAATTTTAGTCTCCATTCAAATACCAAATACAATAATAGAAATGTGAAATCCAGAGATGTCTTCCAAAATAAGCCACGACAACCTGACTTTTGATAGTTGTTAATGAAGCACAGGTAGTTGGACTCACAACACTGCACTGAGGAGCTTCCTCATTGAAATAACAGAAATGATTGGCCTCCGGTAGGCAAAACCATTCCTTTTTGCTAAGTAGGATTCCTGTCAATGGAGAATTCGCTCTCAATCCACTTTAACTTAAATTTTACTGGGGATATTTGGTGTCATGCTTGGTCAAATTCTAACACAATGTAAAGCAGTCACACAACACCAAGACCCCTTTGTCCAAGTTTTGCAAGAGAATGGACTTACATCTATCGGTAATAAAAAGGCAAAAGCACTCATTTAACACCCTAGCTCCTACTCAGCAGGAATGGTGCTGGTGTGGCAGGGTGGAGATAAGATGGTGAGTGCATTAGCGATGTTCCTTAGTGTTTGCCTGCCCATTCCATTTATCTCCTTGCGTGAATTAAGGCTTGAGAGAGATGCCTGAACCAGAGTGGCATGCTCTTAAGTTAAATATCAGGTACCTACTGATAAAGTTATAAGGGGTTGGTACTCCCTTTTATCTTCAGGTTCACCCAACGGTCAAAAAAGTCTTAAACCTCCAGCAAAAGATGGCAGTTGGAAACATTAGAATTCCACAAGGGATACCTGGGGCCTCTCACAATTTAGGCTCCCTCCTTTCATTGACAACACTTTTCCACTAAATCCTTACTCACCTTCTGGACATTTTGATTTATTATTGTCACATGTATTAGTACACAATGAAAGGTGTTGCTTTTTGTGCTCTATACAGACAAAGCATACCATTTCCTCGAGAAAGAAAGGACAGAGTGCAAAATGTAGTGTTACAGTCATAGCCAGGGTGTAGCAAAAGATCAATTTACTGTGACGTAGGCCCATTCAAAAGTCTGATCGCAGCAGGGAAGAAGCTGTTCTCGAGTCGGTTGGTATGTGACCTCAGACTTTGGTGCCTTTTTCCTGACGGACTAAAGTAGAAGAGAGAATGTCCAGTATGCAGGACGGGGAGGGGGTCCTTAATTATTCTGGCTGCTTTTTCGAGGCAGTGAGAGGTGTAGGCAGTGTCAATGGATGGGAGGCAGGTTTGAGTGATAGACTGAGCTTCGTTCATGACCTTTTGTAGTTTTTTGCGGTCTTGGATAGAGCAGGAGCCATACCAAACTGTGATAACTCCCAGCTACAGCCTGGGCCTCCCACCAATTTGATTCCAGCAAGCCAGAGGGCAGATAGTTCAGCACCCACTTCAGCCCTACACTTCCGATCTCACAGTGTTAAAAGTGACCCCTAAGATTCATAAAAGCATTTGGAGATCAGTCATGAGCTGCTATGTTTGTAATGGAAACAAAGGCAATCATTTGGAATCTTTGAGCTAAAGGAAAACAGAGCCACATTATCAACAAGTCTTTTACTAACTTACTCACAAATAAAGTAAGGGACGGAATCTTGTTGAGGTGTTTGGGTCTCCCTTGCCAGCTGCAGAGATGGCACGACATCCTTGCTGCCTCTTTCTGTTAAGACCCACCGAACCACAGGCCAATCAGGCAGTGATGAGGCCCAGCAGCAAACCTTCTCCTGAAATCAACACTGGGCGATCAAAAACCTGAGGCTTTTTTGCTCAGCAGCATCACAGGGGAGGCCATATCTGCTACCAGAAGAACAGGCATCGGAGTCTCAGGATCGCAGAGCCACCCACACCACAGTTTGATTGGGGGGGGCGTGGGGTGGGTTTCTCAGGAGAGTTGGCAGCAAAAGCGGGGGGTGGGCAGGAGGGGCAGGGGGTTTGGTGGCTATCAGTAAATTCCCTTTTCCTAAATGTTCAGTTCCTTGAACAGGTGCTGAGTTTCTCTGATTGAGGATTCACCCACTCCTCCACCAATGAGGCTGCAAAGTTTTAATTATTATACATGTCACATAGCAACAGGTCTGCCTACAGCTGGCTTAATACTTGTGGCAGTGGGTGGAGGCCGCTAATGGTCATTAATTGGCCACTTCAGGAAGTCAATTGACAGCGGGGTGGAAAGGTTGACTGTGAGGCTCTCTTGCTCAGAATATAATTCAGCTGGAGATAGAAAGACAGCAGGATTTGGCAGCACCAGCATTCTGTCATTTAAATGCCCCTTCTGACTCTACGCTCATTCCCAGACAGAAGATTCTCCACCTCAAATGATAATTTGATGGATTCAAGTTAGTACTTACTTGTCAATTAAACTTTTTTTTAATCTTAGGAGGACATCATTCATTGGGGTTTATATAATATCTCACTTTCTTCCTTATAGCATCCTCAGATTTGCAGGTGAATTAGATTTCAAAATAATCTATTGACAATAAATATCTCACTTTCTTCCTTATAGCATCCTCAGATTTGCAGGTGAATTAGATTTCAAAATAATCTATTGACAATAAAAAGGCAAAAAGGGCTCATTTAACACCCTACCCAGCAGGAATGATGTTGATGTGGCAGGATGGAGGTAAATGAAGCACATGTTACTCCAGTTTGGGCATTTCTCCCATGCTGCAGATTTGAGGACATATACAAGTTTTACAATAATCATTTTTGCCTCATAAACCAATGTGTCTTTCAGTACTAAAAAAAGTTACATCAAAAACACAGATCCTAAAATGACCCTCAAACTCACACATAACAAATGGAAATTTCAAAATTGCTTATGTTATAATATATTGAAATGCACTTATATTTCACTTTTTCTGATGTAATTGATTCAACTCCAAAATGAAGGTTGAGTAGAATTTCCACACTGGGTGCATCAACAATCTAGGTGCAAGTTACAATCAAAATTGCGGTGGTTTTCTGTACAGAAGTTTTGCTTAGGTTTCTGCCAACTTGTTTCCATATTGCCATTGTAAAATCTCCTATGAACTCATTCAATTAAATGGTATTTTGGAATATAATCATTTATCTTTTTCAAGAAAAAATGATTTTTTCTTGCATTTAAAAAATCCTTGCTATTAAAGATTAGTAACTTTGTGTAGTATAACTAATAGAGTTGATTTCAGATTTAATTTCAAATAATGCATTTTACATTTTTAATCAGCGTCTAGTCATTTGTGAAGCCGCATTTGGAGTATTGCTTACAGGTTTGGTCACCCAGCTGTAGGAAAGATGTTGGTTGGAATTCTCCAAAAAAATTTCTAAGTGTCGAATTTGTATGAAAACTGGAATGAATCATGCTGGTTTTTTTCAGTGGGAGTTCAGAGAAGAATCTCCCACACTGTGTGCACCGCTGAGTGCACAAGCGTGAATTACACTACAAATGAGGGATGAGGCCTCTCCCTGCCTGGGAGGCTGGCAGCATTGCACTGAATGGGCCATTGCACATATGCCGATCTGTCAGTGCTGAGATTGTTGTATGCGCAGTGGTCCCTGTCTACTGGCTATCCAATCACCGGCCAGCACGATCACAAGAGCAATTAGAGATGGACAAGAAATGCGTGCCCAACCAGCGATGCCCATATCCCCCAAAGAATAAATAGGAGAAGAACAACTCTGTATTGTTAGATCATTCATAACAGCTAGTTTCGGGCTTTGTAGATAGTGACGTGATGACCAAAAGAGATACGTTCAGGTCAAAAAAACCTATCCTAAAATAGCCATGAATACATCTTTAAGGTTAAAAGGACAGGTTAATAAGGCAGTTAACAAAGCATACAGAAATCTTGACTTTTTAAATAAAGGCAGAGTCTCCTTTTGGGGGCTATACAAGATCACAAGCATTCTCCCAATAATCACCCTCACTTGAGTTCAAAGTAGCCACTCCCCGCTGAGACTTGATTTGGGTCTAAGCAACTGAATCATTTTTCCCCCAATCATCAAGGAAGATAATCTTCTTCTAGATTGTTTTTTAAATAATTATCAGCTCGATTATAATTAACTGATGTCATAAGGGTTTGGGAATCTTTCTTCAAAATTGTATCTCCCCACTTTAAGAGAATACAGAGAGGGGGAGTTCTTAAGCTGCTTCCAGAAAACTGTGTGACACATTGATCAGGATTTTCCGACCGTGCTCGCAGCCAAGATTCTCCAGTCCCACTGCAGTAAACGAAATTTGGCTGTGCACCAAATTCTCTGACCTCCTTGCAGCGGTAGTGGGACATGAACATGTTCCTGTCAGAAACCAGCTCTCAAAGCCAAACAGCACAGTTACTACGCTCTTTCCTTATAACCTATTATCTGATGCCTGGGATGAGAATGGAGAATCTGTTGTGTGCTGACTCGATGGCTGGTATGTTTCCCCAGAGCTTAGGGACTAAACTATACATTGCACTTAGTGTGTGGTCCAATCAGGACACAATAAAGTTTCATTGTAATGTCACCTGACTATCCTCTGGCAATATAATTTAGCATTTTGCTTATTTTGTTTATTGTTGCTATTATAACATGACAGCATAAGAAATAGGAGCAAGTGGAGACCACTCAGTTTTCTGAAACTATTATGTCATTCAGTGAGATCGTGGCTGATTCTCTACTTCAACATTTTCACACATTACCCCTTCATATTTTCAATATGCAGAAATCTATCAATCTCAGTAGAAACATACCCAATGACTGAATCTCCACAATTCTTTGGGGCAGAGAATTGAAAAGATTCACCATCCTCTGAGGGATGAAATTTCTCATCACCGTCCTAAATGTCACAGCCTGCCGACCTGAAAATTACTCATTTATTCCTACTCTATTTTCTGTCAGTCAGCCAATGCTCAATCCACATGAATTTTTAAAGCCCGATTCCATGTGCTCTATTTTTCTTTACTAACCCCCAAAAATCTCAAAAGTTTATCGAAATTTCTCTGCAAATGTAAATTTATCATGTTCACCAATTCACCTTTTGTATTTTGCTTGTCATGTCCTCAATAAACTTTGACAGGTTGTTTAAACATATTTTCTCTTTGACTCTATCCACTTCTTACCATTATTTTCTAAGTGCCTTGTTATCATATCTTTTATTATAGACTCTAGCATTTTCTCCACTTCTGATATCATGAGAACAGAACTGTAGTTCTTTGTTTTCTTTCTCCCACTTTTCTTAAATAGCAGAATTACTTTTGCCATCTCCCAATTTGCAGGAACCATTCCAAAGTCTATAACATCTTGAAACATGACCACCAATGCAGCTATTATCTTTGTAGCCACCTCTTCCAACATTCTGGGATGAAAATCAAGAGCAGAGGATTCATTTAAGTCTCTTTTTTCATTCATTCGTGGGACATGGGTATCTTTGGGTGGCCAACATTTATTGCCCATCCCTAGTTGCCCTAGGATAGTTGATATTCAACTATGGGAATCATAGTGGGGGGGATGTGAACCATGTAAAGGTCCATTGATCTTGGGCGGGATTTTCCAGTCTTGGGGTGAATGCAGCCCTTTGAACACTCCGTCCAAAGTATTTATTTAGATTCTCCGCTATTTCAATACTTCCCACTATAAAATCCCCTAACACTGCTTATGATGGACCTATATGTGTTTGTGCTAATCTTTCCCTTTTCACATACCTATAGAAGATTTTACATTCCATTATTATGTTTTTTGCTTGTTTACTTTAAATTCTATTTTCCTTTTATGTTTTTTCTAGTTCTCTGCAGAATTCCAAATGGTTCCCAATTCTGGGGCTTACCTTTTTTTGGTAACTTTATACAGTTATTCCTTTGATTCTTGATTCCTTTCATTCATCATGCTTTGAACACTTTCCTTGCTGGCTTTTTGTGCATTAAACAAATGTATTTTTGTTGTAAATTATGCATTAGTTCTTTAAATATTAGTTATTACCACTCTACTATCATACCTTTTAACTAATTCTAGTTCTTGATCTTGAGGACAGAACTTATCTCTCATATCAGTACTAGTGTCCTCTTCAATTTAACAAAACTATCCACCACCTTTCCTCAGCTTTCTGTCCTTCCTGAATGTCATCTACTCTTGGATATTCAGGTCTCAGCTTAGGATTCCTTTCAGCTGTGTTTCCGTAATGGCTATCAGGTCATACATATGAATTTCAATGTGAGCTGATAATTCATCCATTTTATTATGAATACTGCGGCATTCAGATAAAAAGCTCTCAGTTCAATTTTTTTGACTACTTGTCTAAATCTGGTAAGTTTGCAATCATTATCTCTTCCTGCCATAATTCAATTATCATTACCTTTATTGCTACCTTGATTTATTGCTTTGTCATTTTCCTTTAATTTACTCAATCTTCCTCTCCCTTCTCCCCTCTATTTAATTTAAAGCCCTCTCTACTTCCCTAGTCATTCAGTTCACTACAACATTGGCCCCACATACTTCAAGTAGAAACCATTCAAATGGTACAGCTCCCATTTCCCCTAGTGCTGGTGCCAGTGTCCCATAGATCAAAATCCATTTCTTTCACACCAGTCTTTGAGCCACACATTCATCACTCTAGTCTTGTTCACCCCATGCCAATTAGCGCATGGCTTTGGTAATAATCCAGAAATTATCTTTGAAGTTTTGTCTTTTAATTTAACGACTAGCTCCTCATACTCTGTACACAGAATCTCTTTCCTAGTCTTACCTATGGCATTGGCAGCTACAGTCATTGGATCCTTTCCCTTCTACTGCAAGTTCTTCTCCAGGTTTGATGAGATATCCTGAACCCTGGCACGAGGCGAATAACATAGTCACCAGGACTCACGCTCTCAACTGCAGAGGACAGTATCGATCCCCCGGACTACACTGTCTCCTATACTACCATATTCCTCTTTATTCCTGCTATTTGAGTGACATCTTTTGCCATGTGCCATGGTCAGTGCATTATCCACATTGCAGTCATTCTCCTCATCCACACAGATGGAAAGCACTTTATAACAGTTGAACAAAGCCAGAGGCTGAGCCTCTTCCATCACAACTTGCTGCTTCCTCTTGTCTGTCTGACTCACAGTCACATCCTCCTGTCCCTGACCATTGACCAACTCTAAGACTCTGAGTAACCTAAGAGGAGTGACTGCTTCCTGGATAACTCTCCCTCTCTGATGCCCCACAATGCACCCACCACTCAGACTCCAGTTCAGTAACTTGAGTAGAGCTTGCTGAAGCTGCAGACACTTTCTGCAGATGTGGTTGTCTGGGATTGTGATTCATTCCACAGATTCCAACATGCCGAAGGTCCATCTTCTCAACCCATACCCTTGCAACCTGGTGACCCTCAGCTTAAGACACTTGAGAGGACAACAGCCTTTGGTTATCTGTAGCTATGACAACTTTATCTCCACACTGTAGTCATGGCACGATGCCAGTCCTGCCATTTCTGCCCAACATTATCTATTTAATTAGTTAGTAATTTATGCAGATAAAGTAAGAGAAAGTTGCAATTGCATAGATTGGATACAAGAAAACTAGCAGCCACTGGAGGCGGAAAAAAAATTAGGAAAAGAAGCATCTCATTTTCCCCTCTGACTGAAATTCTCCTTGAACCAAATTCCCAACTTTTCACTCAATCTACATCGCACTCGGGATGGTCTTGTGTCTATAAGCCCTTTCTCAGATAAGATGTTTAGGGTTAAAGTTATCCAAACCCAAACCTATCTTTAACTCCTATACCCTTAATATTATGTTCTTTTCTTCCAAAGTGTAGAATATTCTACTAAATGTCATCTGCTGCTGACTTGTCAATTGCAGATCATGAGCACGCACATATAATAGAAATTCCATTTTAACTAACCTGAGGAAACGCGAGGTAGAAACAGGAGAGAAATTTGCTGACAGCTTGGCAGCGACAATGCTTTTGACCACCACCACTGTGTTTCTTCTCCACTGGTGAGTGAAAATGTAACAGTTTTATTAGAACTAAAAACAAGTCTGAGAATATGGTTTCGGACACATTGCTTCCCTCAGCTGAATTGATTGTCCATCCCAATCTGAATCATTGGAATTGATGGGTATTAATATTATGAGGTTGCAGGCACGATCATACTGGCTATTCACGCTGCACTCCTGCTACGGCAAAGTCAGAGAATTTGGCTCATTTCGCTGCAATAGTATAGGAAGATCCTGCCGTGTGAATAGAACATAGAACATTACAGTGCAGTACAAGCACTTCGGCCCTCGATGTTGTGTCGACCAGTAGAACCAATCTAATGACTCTCTAACTTAACTATTCCAGTGTTATCCATATGTCTATCCACTGACCATTTGAACACCCTCAAAGTTGGCGAGTCCATAACTGCTGCAGGTAGGGCATTCCACGCTCTTACTACCCTCTGAGTAAAGAACCTACTTCTGACATCCATCCTATAACTACCACCCCTTAATTTAAAGCTATGTCCCCTCGTGTTAGCCATCACCATCTGAGGAAAAAGGCTCTCACTGTCCACCCTATCTAACCCTCTGATCATCTTGTATGCCTCAATTAGGTCACTTCTTAACCTCCTTCTCTCTAATAAAAATAACCTCAAGTCCCTCAGCCTTTCCTCATAAGACCTTCCCACCATACCAGGTAACATCCTGGTAAATCTCCTCTGCACTCTTTCCAATGCCTCCACATCTTTCTTATAATGCAGCGACCAAAACTGTACACAATACTTCAGTTCATGTACAGTTGCAACATGACCTCACAGTTCCGAAATTAGTTCCCTCTACTAATAAAAGCTAACATACCGTACGCCTTCTTAACAACCTTATCAACCTGGGTGCCAATTTTCAGGGAGCTATGCGCATGTACACCGAGATCTCTCTGCTTGTTGATACTATTAAGAGTCCTACCATTAGCTCTATATTCTGTACTCCTGTTACTCTTACCAAAGTGAATCACTTCACACTTTTCTGTATTAAACTCCATTTGCCACCTCTTGGTCCAGCTCTGCAGCTTATCTATGTTCCTCTGCAAACTGTAACATCCATCCTCACTGTCTACAACTCCCCCGACTTTGGTGTCGTCAGCAAATTCACTAACCCATCCTTCTACACCATTATCTAGGTCATTTATAAAAATGACAAACAGCAGTGGCCCCAAAACAGATCCCTGAAGTACACCACTTGTAACTGAACTCCAGGTTGAATATATCCCATCAACCACCACCTGTTCTATCTGCTAGCCAATTCCTAATCCAAACTGCTAAATCATCCCCAATCCCATGCATCTGCATTTTCTGCAGTAGCCTGCTATGGGGAACCTTATCAAACACTTTACTAAATTACATATACACCACGTCAACTGCCTTACCCTTATCCACCTCTTTAGTCACCTTTTTAAAAAACTCGATGAGGTTTGTGAGGCATGACCTGCTGTTCATAAAACCGTGTTGACTATCCCTAATCAATTTATTTCTTTCTAGATGATTATAAATCCTATCCCTTATAATTCTTTCTAAAACTTTGCCCACGACAGAAGTAAGGCGTACCAGTCTATAATTCCCAGGAAGTTCTACTCCCCTTCTTAAACAAGGGGACAACATTCTTCTGGCATTACACCTATAGCCAATGATAATATGAAGATCAAAGCCAAAGGCTCTGCAATCTGTTCCCCAGCCTCCTAGAGAATCCTAAGGTAAATCCCATCCAGCCCAGGGGACTTATCTATTTTCATACGCTGAAGAATTGCTAACATCTCCTCCTTTAAACCCTTCTAGTCTACAACTCTGTATCTCAGTTTTCTCCTTGATTACACTGACTTTTTCTTGCATGAATACTGACAAGAAATACTCATTCAGTGCCTCTCCTATATCTTCAGATTCCAAAAACAACTTCCCACTGCATCCTTTGACTGACCCTAATTTTGCCCTAACCAATCTTTTATTCTTCACATACCTATAGAAAGCTTTAGGGTTCTCCTTAATCTATCCGCCAAAGTCTTCTCATGTCATCTTCTAGCACTTCTTATCTCATTCTTTAGCTCCCTCCTGGCTAATTTGTAACTCTCTAGTGCCCTAACTGAGCCTTCACGTCTCATTTTACATAAGCCTCCTTCTTCCTCTTCACCAGAGATTCAACTTCTTAATACACCATGGTTCCCTCGCTTGACCACTTCCTTCCTGCTTGATAGGTACATATTTATCAAGGACTCACAGTAGCTGCTCCTTGAATAAGCTCCACATTTCAGATGTTCCCAGCCCCTGCAGTTTCCTACTGCAACCTATGTATCCTAAATCTCGCCTAATAGCCTCATAATTACCTTTCCCCCAGCTATAACTTCTGCCCTTTGATATATGGCTATTCCTTTCCATCACACAGGTAAATGTAACCGAATTGTGGTCACTATCACCAAAGTGCTCACCTACCTCCAAGTCTAACACTTAGTCTGGTTCATTACCCAGAACCAAATCCAATGTAGCCTCACTTCTTGTTGGCCTATCTACATACTGAGTCAGGAAACCTTCCTGCGCACATTGGACAAAAACTGACCCCTCTAATGTGCTTGAACTATAGTTTTTCCAATCAATATTTGTAAAGTTAAAGTCCCCCATAACAACTACCCTGTTACTTTCGCTCCTATCCAGGACCATCTTTGTAATCCTTTCCTCTACCGCTCTGGAACTTTTTGGATGCCTATAAAAAACTCCCAACAAGGTGACCTCTCCTTTCCTGTTTCTAATCTCAGACCATACTTCCTCAATAGACTGATCCACATCAAATGTCCTTTTTGCCTCCCTAGTACAGTCCTTGACTAACAATGCCATGCCTCCCCTTCTACCACCTTCTCTGCTTTGACTGAAACATCTGAACCCCGGAACCTGCAACAACCATTCCTGCCCCTGCTCTATCCATGTCTCTGAAATGGCCACAACATCGAAGTCCCAAGCACCAATCCAGACTGCAAGTTCATCCACCTTATTGCGTATGCTCCTCGCATTATACACACTTCAAACCACCCTCCTGCCTGCCAATTCACTGCTGTGACCTAGAAACCTTATCTATGACCTCTCTATTCTCATTCTCCTGTATATTGGGGCTACAATTCATGTTCCCATCCTCCCTCTGTATCAGTTTAAACCCCCCCTCCCCCAAATAGCATTGGCAAATTTTCCTCCCAAGATATTAGTACCTCTCTGGTTCAGGTGCAGACCATCCCTCTTGTAGAGGTCCCACCTACCCCAGAATGAGCCCCAATTGTCCAAGTATCTGAACCCTTCCCTATGCCTTTAGCCATGAGTTCAAATGTTCCTGCTCTCTATTTTTTTTCATGCTATCCCGCAGCACAGGTAACAAACCAGAGATAACCACTCTGTTTGTTTTAGCCCTAAGCTTCCAACCTAACTCCCTGAATTTCTGTTTTATATCCCTGGCCCTTTTCCTACGTATGTCATGGGTGCTTACGTGAACCATAACATGGGGCTGGTTCCCCTCCCCTTTAAGGATCTCAAACACTCGATCAGAGACATCACAGATCCTGGTACCTGGGAGGCAAACATACCAACCGTGAGTCTCACTCATTCCCACAGACTCTCCAATCTATGGAATCCCCAATCACTAATCCTGCTCTTTTCTTCCCCCTCCCACCTCAAGGACAGGCTCTACTCCTGAAACTTGTACTCCACGGCTTACCCTGGTTGAGTCTTCTTCCCAACAGCATTCAAAACAGAGTACTTATTTTGGAGAGGAACAGGCTCCGGGGATTGCTGCTCTGACTGCTTTTTACCCCTTCTAGCAGTCACCCACGTACCACTTTTAGGAGTAACTATCTCCCTGTAATTTTTGTCAATAGCTGTCTCTGCTTCCCTAATGATTCTTAGTTCCTCCAGTTCCAGCTCCAGGTCCCTAACACGGGCCTCAAGAAGCTGGAAATGGATGCGCTTCCTGCAGGTGTAATCAGCGGGGACACTACCGGTGTCCCTCACCTCAAACATCCCACAGGAGGAATATTGCACTGCCTGCACTGCCATCCTTATTGCGTCCCTCACCAAGAAACAACAAAAAAAACTTACCTGCTCTCACCCCGAGTCACTCTCTTTTTTTAGGTTAGAGGAGGGCGGAGGGTGGGATACGCTACACGTGTAGAATATCAGGTTTCCTCAGCTTCCACTTTATGGGGGTCCAGAAAAAAAACTGCTACTCAGGCCTCCTTCTGATTACTTCTGGTATCCGGTTTAAAAATTAAAAAAAGACTAAAGACGTTAGTTAAAAGAGAAATACAGTAGCTTACTCACAAACTCTCACCAATCGCTGCCTCTCTGATGTGCCCCCAAGGAACAATGAGGTCGATTCTCCAAGGTGAGTAATTTTTAAAGTGTGAAAAAAACTACTACCCAGGCCTCCTTGTGACTACTTCCGGTGTCCGGTTTAAAAATTATAAAAAACTAAAGACGTTACTTAAAAAAAGAAGAAACACAGTAGCTTACTGACATTCCAATCTGAGTTGATCAAGCTGTATCAGAAACTATTCCCCACTGGTTACAAAAGGAGTCTTTTCAGTAGCTGAGTTGTCCTGTCTCCTTTTGTACAACCCATATTCCTTATCAGATCTCAACTCTCAATGTGGTTATAATCCCTACTTCCTACCTAATTGGGGGGAAAACAGTCACATTCTGCCTTATTATAATGAGAAATTTAATTACATTGGCAAAGATTCTTTATCAATTTAGCTCAAAAAACAATTTTTCCAAATTAATTCAGCATGAAACAATATTTTTATTTAAAGATTTTTAAAATTAATTTGTAGGACATGGGCATTGCTGGCTGGTTATTATTGCCCATTCCTAGTTCCCGAGGGGAGTTGAGAGTCAACCACATTGCTGCGGCTTTGGAGTCACGTGTAGGTCAGACCAGGTAAGGACAGTAGATTTCCTTCCCTAAAGGACATTAGTGAACCAAATCGATTTTGCTGACAATAGATAATGGTTTCATGGTCATCAGTAGATGCTTAATCAAAGACATTTTACATTGAATTCAAATTCCATTATTTGCCATGGTGGGATTCATAGCCAAATCCCCAGAACATAGCCGAGTTTCTGGACTGATAGTCTTAATGATAATATTGCTAGGCAATCGTCCCCCTGTATTTAGAGGATTACTCCTTCCCCTCCACTGCCAGTTTTTATTCTTCTTTTAAACATCCATTTGAGAAAATTAAATATTTATTTTCCATTTCAATATCTTGATTGGACTAACGTAAAGTGAGAGAATCTCCCCATATTCTGTACAGATTCTGGACTGCAACGTATAATATTCAGATAAATAAGGAATTGATGAAGAAGTGTTACCATCAGCAACATCCCATAACTGCATTTCTCTTTTGTAAAGAAATAAACACCAGGACGATACAAGGGAAATATAAATTTATTGTGTTAAAGAATTAAGCCGATAGAGCAGAGAGCTTGAGGGAGAGGATCCATCACATCTTGGGCCCATGGTATTCAAAGTAGTCATGGATCTTGAATGATTTGGTATCTCTTACCTGGAGCAGAGTGAAAGAGATTGAACTGAAAAAATACTGCATGAAACCATTGCACATTATTCACAACCAAGCGAAAAGAACAAATATACAGCACTGCTAGAAGGGTAGTTTTTTTTTAATATATAGTTAGAATGTAGTGATGGAATCCATACCAAATGTACAAAAATCATAATCCAGCCAAAGTATTTTCTCAATATTATAACTCTAAGATCAGATTTGAGTTTAATATGGTCAATATGTGTATCAACATTAAATGAATCGTAATCTTACAAACGAATCAAATTGCACTGTTTTGACTCATGAACCAGCCAACATTCACACTCACTTTGAGAAGTTCTTTGTATTTAAACTGGTAACTTCCAACAACAAAAGCTGGATATTCTTATTCATTCAGTGACAGTCTTCCGATTCATTTTATTACTAGCAGACACCATGGTGATTTTTATTTTGTGCACAAACAAGGCAAAACAAAATGTGCATTGCACCAGCAGAAGCACTTCACAGAATTGCAGGAATGTTATGGTGTAGAGAGAGGCTATTTGGCCCATCGTACCTATACTAGCCCTCACTTGGTGCCATTTCTCCACTTTTTCCTGTATCTGTGTGCAGTTTTCCTTTTCAGACAACAGTCTGATTCACTTCTGAATGCTTCAGTTGAACCTGCCTCCTCCATCGCACTCTCAGACAGTGCATTCTAGACCCTACCAGCAAACGTTTTCCCTCATATCACATTTGCTTATTTTGCTAATTACTTTAAATCTGTGCCCTCTTGTTTTCAATCTTTTCACGAGAGAAAACAGTTTCCCTCTATCTATTCTGCCCAGCCCCCTCATGATTTTCAATACATCTAACAAATCTCCTCTCACCCTCTTTTCTCCATGAAAAACAGACCTAATTTTTTTCAACCTATGTACAATAATTGAAGTGCCTCATCTTTGGAATCATCCTGGTGAACCTTTTCTATACTGTCTCTCGTGTCTTCACAACTTTGCTAAAGTATGGCATCCAGAACTAGGTGCAAATGTATTAGCTGAGGCTGAAATAGTGACAAGTTCAACATAACCTCCTTGCTGTTGTACTCTATGACCGTAGTAGTAAAGCTCACAATCCTATATCCTTTATTAAATGCTGTCTCAGCATGTCCTACCACCTTTAATGATTTATGCACACATACACTCAGGTCCCTCTGCTCCTGCAAGTTTGGCAAGAGTCTGAGCCATTCTCACAGTTAGGCTTCATTTACATCCATTCAGAAATCTGTCAGTGTCAAACACGTGTGAAGATCACCAATCTGAGAAGATAAGTCCAGCCAGAGCAACTGAGTTTGATAAGCTTTCAGTGATATTTTAAGGTGGAGAGGTGTTAACGGTGGGACGATAAAGAAAATGCTGGCAATACATTTTCCGGTATCTAGTACAATAAATTCTTTAAGTTTCACGATCCACAGATGACTGACATAAATAGATATGCAACATCTGCGCTTAGATTTCTCTGCAGTCATAATCAATCATCCTTTTTGCTGCCTTCCAGCCTCGACTGCCCACATTTGGTGAAACGTTCACAAACTGGGCATGGGGTAGGGCTGTATTTGTATGAACTTTGGCATTGGATCACCCAAAGTTTGAATGAATGGAAAGGCAGAGCTCTGGATGGGACATGGGGATGTTTAATAAGATTAATATTATTTAAAACACAGCTTTTTTTTTAGCTCATCAGAAGCTGCAGCTGTTTTTTGTTAAACTACAGAACCACAAACTAATGTGTGTCCAAATCCGGAGAAGGATATAAATTGTTTTGATCAACATAGCCTTCAAATCCATACACAACTTCATTATTATGCTCCATGAGATAGAGCAGTAGTAATTAAATTTGCCTTGTCATTGAAGTAAAAGGAGGAGGAGAGGTGTAATACAAATGAAGATGTGTACTCATGCTTGATGAAGATCTTGCGTGTTTAATTGCCAGTAGACTATCAAATTCTGGTTTAGGAGGATTTTGTCAGAACACGTACAAGTTGTTACTTAAGTGTTAATTTATTCAGTCCCATCAAATAAGTCTTCCTAGCTCAATATGCTCATCGATGTTTATGTTGAGGATGATGAATAATAGTTTAGGGCATTAAAACAAATGGGTGAAATACCACACAGATTCTGTCCCGCGGTGATTCATTAAAAAGTAAATAATTCAACGCAATGACAAAATGACAAAACCATTCATCCCATTTATGTCACAGAAATAGGATTACTAACTTTAAGTTACAGTAAATGGAGCAAACTGAGGCTTGGATATGTTTTGTTACATGGAAAATGATGTTCTATATTTTGTAATCAGTGGCTAAGGAATAACGCACAATGTTCATTCTGTTAACATTTGCTTACATCGTCTTTGCAAACCATTGAGCTGAGAGTTACGTCTGGAGATCCAAGTTGGGCAACTTTAATCAGGAAACTTGCCAACTTGCTGGAATAACTACAGACAAATGGGCCCCAAATGGTTTTCTCTCTCAGATGGTAGGTATAGGATTGAGTTGGGCCTTCTGAGTGTGGGAGCAAGGTGTAGGGGTCATGGCAGGGAGAGGGGGCTAACTGAGTGCTGAGGTGGGCTGGTTAGAAGGTTTGTCTTGACTTTCTGGGACTTCAGCCAAGTTGTGTTATTCAAGCCCTCCGGCACTCACTGCTCAGACCCTTAAAACCCCCACTGAATTCCAGGCTAATTCATGCCACTCACCCACTATCATCTTGCCAAATATATCAATGGCTGTGTTCTTGCCTGGAATTGAAAAGATTCAGTTTTATTCTACTCCTCTCTCACCAACATATGACCTATGTCTGAAACTTTCCTTCCCTTCCTGTACTTTTCTGTCCCTGCTTATAGACTGTACATGAGTACTCATTACAAGCCCATTGACACACACAGCTACGTTAGCTTTGTGTGAAATCCACCTGAAATCAGGTGCCTGAAATCCAAAGTGTGCAGATAAAACCAGGTAACAGCAGGTCCGAACATTGACGATTCATCTGGTTGGCCAGAGTACCTGCTTCAAAAGATAAGGTATCTCTTTGAATATGGTCTTGAGAGAGGTAAGGCAAAGGGCAAAAGTAGATGTGGTTGAACATAAAAAGTGAATGAATTCATTGCAACTATTAATGCTATCAAAAATTGCAAAACTGTCAAAAAACTGTGAAAACTGCCTTATCAGTAAATAGTTATCAAATGACATGGGAATTATCATG
The DNA here is from genome assembly GCA_024679065.1 of Sphyrna mokarran. Taxonomy (NCBI): domain Eukaryota; kingdom Metazoa; phylum Chordata; class Chondrichthyes; order Carcharhiniformes; family Carcharhinidae; genus Sphyrna; species Sphyrna mokarran. The sequence continues at coordinate 67,562,641 of JAGIQG010000011.1, read as the reverse complement.
GCTGCTAAGGGATTTAAAACTGGTGAGGATATTTAAAAAAAGTGTGGTGTCTAAAAAAAACAAAAATGCTGTTTCACTCATCAGTTTACATAGCTCTGAAGGTTATTATTAATGGACTTGTGCTGCATGACATAGTTCACAACCTATAATTATTACAGTGGGGTTTGTTAAGTGGTTATAGAATAGAATGTAAAACAGAAAATGCTAGATAAACACTGCAAGTCTGGCAGCATTTGTGTAGAGAAACAGAGTTAATGGGTGGATGTCACAAGCAAGAATGGACAATTTGGCAATCCAGCCAAAACTTGCGACAGCATTGGAAAATCCTAGCTCGAATAAAGAAGGAAGATTTCAGCCAACAGTTTGAATCTGTTCTCTTTTACAGAATAGGAATTTTTGATTTCATAAGAGATTAGTTGGATGAATTTCTATTTATTGAATATTTTTATCAGTGTTTGTTTTTAAAATAATGACAAACAATGAACACATAACTTTTAAGGCAGTATGACTCCTGAGTTTCACCTAAGGTAAATACTAGATAAGTTCATTTAGAGGAGATAGGGACAAAGGATAGTAGGTGGGAGCTGTGACTTGGAATAAGTTGACACTAAGTTGGCATGGGGCGAAGGGCCATAGGAATGAGTACAGGGCATGAAATGCCAGAGGTTGAAATGAATGGGGTATAGGAAGTGTGTGGGGATACTGAGGGGATGAGGACTATTGTTTTGGTTTGTTCATTGTTTTGATAAATTGATCAAAAGTGTGGTAACATAATGGTAGGCTTCTGCACTATATAGCCTTCACATTTGTTCTGAATTGTTTTAATACAGCCATTCTATCTCCGCCTGTTCTCCACCACAAAAATTACAACTTGCAGTCCCATTTTTCTCTTGATCGGGTTGGCAAAGCTGGCACACATCCCATCTGTGAAACGCTAGGCCAAAACATTCTGATAGCTAATTATGATAATTTACGAGGCAATTTATAACTCAGAGAGAAGAGTTAGTCAATATATTTGGAGTTAAAGACACAACACTTAAGGCAGTACAGCAACGTCTTTGAGGGTATTGCATCAAATATGACGTCTGAAGAGTTTGCACTGTAAGTAATAGAACATATTGTTTGAAATTATGAAAGAAATCATGTTTAGCTAAGATGGTGTATGGTATTAATGGCCCAGGCCTTTGCATTGAGGATAATGGTGAAGAAAATTGTATTTATCATTATTATAGACTAAATCTGACAACTGCCAGAGGACACACATTTCCAATGAAACTTTGAAAGCTGGAACTTGGTGTCCCATTTACTCTGCTCCTACACAGGCTCCACTATAACAGTACCTTCAGAATGATTTGGCTTGAAATCAATGTAAAAATGTGAAGCTGCTGGGCAGCACAGTGGTACAATGGTTAGCACTGCTGCCTCAGAGCCCCAGGGACCCAGGTTTGATTCCTGTCTTTGTGTGCAGAGTCTGCATATTGTCTCCATGTCTGTGTGGATTTGCTCTAGGTACTCCAGTTTCCTCCCACAATCTGAAAGATGTACTGGTTAGGTCCATTTACTATGCTAAATTCTCCCTCAATGTACCCAAACAGATGCCAGAGTGAGGTGACCAGGGGATTTTCACGGTAACTTTGTTGCAGTAAGCCTACTTGTAACACTAATAAATAAAATTAAATAAACTTACATACTAGTTAGCCATTAGATATGGCAGAAAAAGTTAGGACTGCAGTCAGTCTTTCATGGCATGGTTAGTTATAATTACTGCTAAACGAGCTCTCAGGCCTGAGAAATATACTTTATAATTCTGGAGTTTCATTCTGAAGCATTGAAAAGCCAGCAAAATGTCCGTGGGCTGCAGTCTATAAAATAAACTGTGAACATTATCCTTTCACTGATATGTACAAAATCCGAACCACTTTCCTATTGAATAAGAATATCCTAATTCATTTGGTTCTTTAAAATTTATAATTGCCTATGGTTGTACTCTTTTTGAAAAATATAGACTGACTGCGTATCAGAATATATACAGGTTAGGTGGATTGGCTATACTAAATTGCTCCTTAGTGTCCAGAGATATGTAGTTAAGGCGAATTAGCTAGGGTAAATGCGCAGGTTACAGTGATATGATGAACAGCAGGCTGGGTAAGATGCTCTTTGGGAGTCAATTCAAACTCAATGGGCTGAATGGCCTCCTTCTGCCTTTGGGGATTTGGTGATTTTAAAATAGTTCAATGAAAGGTTATCACAGTTATTGGATTGATGTAGCACAACAAACTCTTCAGGAACAATGGGCTTTTGTTCTTACAAGTTTGTATTCTTCTTGGCTTGACACAGGAGCAGCAGGAGGAGGCCATTTTGCCCTTTGAGCTGGTGCTGTCATTCATCATGATCATGGCTGATCGTCCAACTCAAAAACCTAATCCTGCTTTCTCCCTATTACCTCTGATCCTATTCCCAAGTGCTATATGCTATCACCTCTTGAATACATTCCATGATTTGGCATCAACTACTTCCTATGGTAATGAATTCCACAGGCTCACCATTCTTTGGGTGAAAAAATGCCTCATCTCCATCCTAAATGGAATACCTCAAATCCTCAGACTGTGACCCCTGGTTCTGGACTCCCCCTACCATTGGGAACATCCTCCTTGCATCTACCCTGTCCAGTCCTGTTAGAATTTTTAAGTCTTTTTGAGATCACTCCTCATTCCTCTGAATCCAGCAAAAGCAATCATTCCTGCCATCCTAGAATCAGTCTGATAAACCTTTGCTGTACTACTTTGAGAGCAAAATCATCCTTCCTCAGAAAAGGAGATCAAAACTATGCAAATACTCTGGGTGTGGCCTCACCAAAGCACTGTACAACTGCAACACATCTAGCATCTATACTTGAAACCTCTCACAACAAAGGCCAAAATATCATTTGCCTTCTTTACCACCTGCTATGCCTGCATGCTTACCTTCTATTATCAAGATGACAGAAGAATCTCAAAACTTTTGGTAGTTTTCCTTCTACTTGGACCTATATGAAGTCTCTAGAAAACATGCATCTTAATCACCTAGTCAAATTAGGATTGAACCTCAAGAAGTTATCCATTTTAGACTACATTAGATTTATGTAGTCCTAATATTTTTAAAAACAGAACAATTCATATAATGATGATTTTAAATTATTTTATAGGCATATAAATAGACATAGAAACTAAAATAAATATATTGCATACAGAATGTCTGCTTTTTTTAATAATATATCCAAACTCGTACCCACTGTTAAGAAAGCATATTGCCTATGGCTTTTTTTTAAGGAGAGGCTTAGGGCTGGATTGTTGCTACCAAGAGCAGAAGAACTGGTTGAGACAAATAGCTTGTTTAAAATCAGGAAAATTTCCTAGCATGACAGATCTGAATCAGTTTAAAGGGCTCAGTTTGAGCCAATTTTCATTTGGGGAGATAGAGACAAAATAAAGTCAACCTCTCTAACCGTGGGAGCAGATCCTAGATTTATATCTCAAGCCATTAACATATAATAAAGAACAAACACACTTTTAGTCAGAAGCTAGTTCTTTAATATCCTCTTTAAACTATACAATTGTGAACTCAGAATACCCTGCAAGAAATAACTGTAGGTTCTGAAACTCTGCTAAGCAGATAACTGCATAATAATAACCATTAGGAAGTGTCAATAAAGACTATTGAAACTGCACAGATTGAATTTCTTTCTCTAACCTAAACCAGATGGCCTGTCAATCAAACCAGTCCAGCAGAAGTTTTTTAAAACTCTCACTGACAACTTAAGCCTGTCAATTGTTCACGTTTAAATTTTGGGGCAGGGGGGGTGATTAAAATATTTCAGACCTTAATACTTAAACAGACCTTATCTGCCTTACTAATTTGCAACTCCCACATTGTAGGTTAAGCTATTGGACAAGCCAAAACAGGGTCTGTTTGAATTCAGTATTGAATTCAAATAACCCTGCTGAGTTTGGGATGGCTGTCTAAAAATGGTTGGTATCCTTCCTTCTTTTCTCCACTGGCAAATATTGTGCCTGTCAGAAATGTCCATATTCAGGTCCTGCTTGCCATCTTTATTCTTTCTAGATTCAGTCCAGTTCTGTGAGAATTTGGCCTTCAGAGTATAAAAGCAAGGAGGCTATGATAGACTGAAGCAGATGCTGATAATTTGAAATAAAAACAGAGAATTCTGGAAACACTTAGCTGATCAAGTGTTTGAAAACTTTCCAATTGGCACAGGTGGCACAGACACCTGAGAGGCCCACTCCCGATCTGCACAACAATTGTGTGACCAGGAGGGGGCAGTCAGAGACCACTAAACTTGTAAAAGATTCACGGGCACTTTCAGCAGATCAGGCAGCATATACAGTTCTGGTTAAGTGTTAACTCCCCTTTCCCACCAATGCCGCCTGCCCTATTTTCAAGGATTTTGTATCATCATGAACCCTGTAACAACACAGGTTAGGTCTTAATGAGAGTATTGTATTCAATAAACACAAGGTAGTTACTAATACATCCAGTGATGAAATAAAAGAACATTACTCAACTATGTTAGAATGTGGAACTTGCTCACAGAAAAAACTGGTTGAGATAAATAGCTTAGGAGATTTGAAAAGGAAATTGGATGAACACGTGAGAGAATAGTAAGATATCTTGCAAATTTTAAATGAAATAGATGGAATGGAAGGGAAACTTATGGGGACACTGACATACTATTTGGTTCAAACAGTACATTTCTACAATGCTAGGATCAAGTCTTAATGAAGAATAACAAGCCATTTGGAGAGGGTGAGAGAAGATTTAATAGAATGCTGCTGGGGAAATGGAATTCAGATACTCAGGAAGCCCCAGAATATGGAACTATTCTGCCTAGAACAGCAAAATTTAATGGATGATTTAATAAAGCTGTTCAAAATTGTGAGGAATTTTCATAGATAAGGAGAAACTATTTCCACCGGCAAGAGGATTGGTGACTGAAGGGCTCTGATTTCAGGTAATTGGCAAAAGAACCAGAAGTAGTATGATTAAACAAACAGAAAATATTGGGTAAGCTTAGCAGATCTGGTAGAATCTGTGCTGAGAGAAACAGTTAACATTCGGGTCCATAAGACTTTTCTACAGAGATAAAAATGTGGTGATTGTTTTCAATGCAGTGATTCAAAAGTCATCTTCAAAAGTGGATTTATACTTGAAGAAGAAAAAAACATATACTGCGAGACTACTTGAATTATTCTTTCAAAAAAAAAAGCACAAAGAAAGGGCCAAATGAGCCCCTTCTCTGTATATGACCCAGTAATTGCCACATACCACATTCAATGCAGCTGCAAGTATGCAAAACAAGTATACCACCACAAGGGCATGTGAATTCATATTATCCAACATCTCCACATCGATAGCAACTTTCCTTCTCCCTCCCATGTTTATTACATGTATACTGATAGTACTTCTAATGTCATTACCAGCTGAATTGGCAAAACTGAATTCATCTGCTAACAAAAGGCTGTGGATTATCAGTCTGAAAAAAAACCCTGCAAGGTGGCTGACCTTATGTTGGGTAAATCAGTTGGTAGTAAGCTACAGGAATCTTTATTTTTAGTTTACAAGCTTGTTATATTAAATAATTTATTTTTTTGTTAAGCATCAAACGACACTAATGATATGATTAATTATTTCATCTTCAATCTGTTTGATTTAGATAAGGTTCGCAACGTCGCTGTGTCCTCAAGGTTGTATTGTGAAATATTTCGGCTGTAAAGAGGAAATTAAATTCCGACACTTTGCACAGATGGAGTGGATGTCTGTCTACATGAAAACACCAACAGAGGCCTGAATCTGGAAGTCACCTGGCTTCTGACATTTTTCTTTGGGGAGTGGAAGCAATTAGGGCAAGTTCTAAGTTATACATTATTTGCTCATGGGTCATGAGCATCGTTGGCTGGCCAGCATTTATTGCCCATCCCTGAGGGCAATTGAAAATCAACCATATTGCTCTGACTCTGCAGACACCTGTAAGCCAGGCCACACCAGGTAAGGGTAGCAGATTTCCTTCCTTCAGGAACATTAGCAAACAGGATGAGTTTTTCCAACAGTTGACAATGGTTTGATGGTCATCAATAGATTCTTAATTCTAGATATATTTTATTGAATTCAAACTCAAGTCCCCAGAACCTTAGCTGATTTGTTGGATTAATAGTCCAGTGATAACATCATTAGTTCATTAACTTCCCTAAGTCAGCATTATAATAGCAGCCACTTCCATTTGTATGATTTTGATGACACAAGAGACTACACCTTCACGTAAAAGCAAATCTAAAAATTGTGGATTAATTTAGATAGCCATAGCACACCTATGGAGAGGTAAGGTCTTCTTCTGGATATGATCCCAGGATACCTTTTGGGCAAGTGTGATTCTTTCTGGGAGAAAGAAGTGCCTTTTGTTAACAATGTGTGTAAAAAAAAACTTACTAGAGCTGTCAAAATCGAAAGAACTGTCTAGCTTCAAGGAACTATCAAAACTTAATGCTCTCATGAAATTTTAACTTCATTCAGCCATAAATTAAAATATGAGGATTAAAAAAAATCAGAGTTGCTACTACACTCTGTGCTGCATGATTGATTTTATAGTCTAACATTGTCACAGTAGAGTGCCTTTAAGCAAGTAGTTTGATTGACAGATCCAAGTGGTTATAGAATGGAAATGTTTGTTTTCATTAATTTAGGTGAAAGAATTTCAATGCATTGTATGTTTCTTTAAAAATCAGCAATTAAAAAAAGTTTTTGCAAAAGTTTCTACAACGTCTTTTTTCAGCTAAATGCAATTTATTTTTGCACATAACCAATCATCATCATTCACATTTTAAATTAAACCATTCTTGGAATATGAGGGCCACTGACAAGGCCAGTACTCATTGTCCTTCAACAGGTGCTTATCACTTGCCGACAAGCACCATTTCAGAGGTCAGTTAAAACCAGCTAGAATATTATGGCTCTGAAATCAAATATAGACCAGAATGGCTAAAAACAGCAGATTTTCTCCCTTGAAAGGCAGCAGTGAACTAGATGAGGTTTTGAATGACAGTAATTGAGTCTGGCTTTTTATGGCACATATGTTAATTATACTTAAATTCCACCAGCTGCCATGCTTGGATTTGAACTCCTTCTCCAGTACATGGATTACTAAAATAGTAATATTAGCACTATGCCATCACTCCCAGAGGAAGCAGGGAGCAACATTGGTAACATTAGAGGCTAAAGTTGTTCCAAATTCTTTCATTTAGATGTGAGCGTTCCTGGCAAGAACAACATATATTATCCATCCTTAATTAAAGTGTAATATAACAGGTTTGTCAGCAAAATTGAAGTCAATGGAATAAAAAAAAAGATAGTGGCCACATGGATACAAAATTGGCTGAGTAGCAGGTGAACAAATGTTTTTCAGACTAAAGGATGGCATATAGTGAGGTTCTCCAGGGGCCAGTATTAGAACAACTGTTGTTTGCGATCTGTATTAATAATCTGCACTTGGATGTTGAGGTCACAATTTTAAAATTTACAGATGACACACAAAGTATCGTTAATTGTGAGGAGGCTAGTTATAGACCTCAAGAGGTCTTAGGTTAGTGGAATGAGCATACAGGTAGCAGATGAAATCTAATGGACAGAAGTACGAAGCGACATGTTACAGCAGGCAGAATGAGGAAAAATGCTGTCAATTAAAGGATACACTGTTAATGGTGGTACAGAAGCAGAGAGAATACATGAACATATTATTGAAGGTGGCAGGACAGGCTGAGAAAGCGGTTAATGAGACTTATAGGATCCTGAGCTCACAAAAGTAACAAAGTCATAGTGATTTAGATATCATTAGTTCAGCCTCAACAGGAGCATTTTGTCAACTTCCAGATACACTTCAAGAAAAATGTAGCACAGGAAAGATTTACAGAGATGGTTTCAGGGATAAGAGTCTTCAGATTTGAAGGAATCTTTGAAGGAAGTGTTCAAAGTCATGAGGGGTCTAGATACAGTGAATAGAGGGGATAAATTGCCAATAGTGGCAGATGGATTAAGAACCAGCAAAACACTGATTGAAGGTAATTAGCAAAAGAATCAAAGGTGAAACAAAATAAACTTCTTTATCGAGTTAAGATCAGGAATGCATTGCCTTGTGTGTGATGGAGGCAGATTCAATCATGGCTCCCAAGAGCAAATTGGATACTTATCTGAAAAGATTTGCAGGGCTATGGCAAACAGGCAGGTGAGTGGGACAAGCTGAGGGGTTGGTATAGAGCAGGGAGGCCAAATGGTCTACTTCTGTGCCATAACCATTGTGATTCTATGCATTACACTTGAGAAGGCAGTGATGAGCCACCTTCTTGAACTGCTGTAGCCCACCTATAAACACACGGAATAGAAATAAGCAGTCATTCGGCCACTTGAGCTTACACTCCATCTTTTGATAAGATCATGGCTGATCTGTGTTTCATTTCCATCTATTCCCAATAATTTTTGATTTCCTTGCCCGACAAGAATTAGTTTATTTCTGTGTTAAAAATATTCAATGACCCCTAGCTCCACCGTCTTCTGAGGCAGAAAGTACCCCCTAGGTCTGGACTTGCCCACAAGAGGAAACATCCTATCCAATCTATCTTGTCAAGATTGTTCAGGATCTTATATACTTCAATCATGTCATCCCTCACTCAAACTCCAATGGAAACACACACAGTCTGTCTAACCTTTCCTTGTATGAGGATCCTCATTTTAGGTATCTAGTAAACTACTTCCAACGCAATTACATCCTTCCTTGAAAAGGAGACCAAAGCTGCACATATTTGAGATGTGATCTCACTTGTATAACTGCATAACATTCTACCTTCTATGTTCAATTTTTCTTGTAATATAGAATAGCATTCCATTAACCTTCCTAATTACTTGCTGTATCTGCATACTGATTGCGATTCATCACAAGAACACCTAGACCCTTCTGCGCCTCAAAATTCTGCAGCTATTCTCCATTCAGATAATAATCTGCTTTTTTCTTTCCTGCTAATGTGAAGTTCACATTTTCCCACATTATACAGCATCTGCCAGATTTTTGTCCACTCAATCTGTGTGCAATTTTCTTATGCCCTCTTCACAACATATTTTCTTACATACCTTTGTGTTGTCGGCAAATTTAGCTGCCATGCCTTCACTCCCTTCAGCTAAATTACTGATATAGATTGTAAAAAGTTGACTCTCTAGCACATACCTATGCTGGACTTAGGTGGGAGTAAATTTATTACTGTAAATCTAATATTTATTACAGGATTTTCTTCGGCAGTCTACTTGTTGTTGAAGGTCATTTCGCCTTAAAAATTATGCAAGTTGAGGGAAACAAGTATTTGATCAGAGTTTATAATTTGTTTGTAACCAGAAGTCTTTCAATGTTAAGTTTTAACATTCATATTGTACTTTAATATCTTTGAACCCGAGCATAATAATAACATAAAGGATACTTCATAAGTTTACTTTTAATAAGCAATCACTGTAGAACCTCTTCAGAAAACAACTAATCACACAAAACATTGAACAGATCGATAAGCTCTAGCAGTAGAGCACCAGAGTCCAAAATAAGACAGTCCAATTAAAGTGGCTATGGTTTGAAATCCAGGCCAAATGTTTAATCTCTCCTTTGCCCAATGAGAGTAGTTTGCAGAAGGGATTAAAATGAGAAAATTCTACCTTTGGCTCCAGCCTGCTTTATACCCAACCATCATGCATTGTTATGATGGCGATTTACGGCATCACCAAGAATCCTACGAAAAGCAGGCAGCTGTCAACTTAACATTCAAAGTGGCAGCCTGATCAAAACTTTTTGGAGGGTTGGAGAATCTTGCATTGTCTGCTGTATGGCAACAGAAGCAAGGTGCAAGATGCCAAATAGCCAAGTCAATATTCTTTCAAATTATTTTTCTCACAACTCCATGCAGACCAGATAGAAAAGGAATACTCCCCAACAAGTTCTTGGGCCTTTGAAGCATTGGCCTTTTTTCCGACTGCCATTGCCCTTCCAGCCCAAAAATCATTTTGTCTCTGCTTCTATTGTTCATTCCCACTGGTCCCTGACAAAAGCCTCTGCTGCCACATTCCCGGTCCCATTTTCTATCTTTCAATGGGCGCCAACAGCTTTTATTAATTGTCCTGCATTTAGGATTGACATGCTCTCTGATGGTGCACCAACCCCTTTTAAAATCAAGCCACTTGTCTCTGGAATTTGCTTACTTGCAATTGGGAATGTTGTCAGTTCTTGGCTCCAGTCATAGAGTCAACACTTCTATTTGGGCTGGGAATAAGAAATGATGAAAGAAAGAAACTCAAAATGGATGACTAACATTCTGCCCTGCACAAAGATAACTTCTATCAGGAACTGTTGTGCCACTGTCAATCACAGAGCAATCCGTAACCCAGAATATTCTTGTTCTCCCAGCTGAAGGGAATGAGATTAGAAAGTATTGGTGGGTTATGTGATTAAAATATCGGAAAGCAACATTATTTTCATTTTAGTGAGCCTGAAATAACCACTTCAGCAAATAAGTACAAAATATGTTTTACTAATTTAAAACAGGTTATTGTATTCAAACTGCTCAGCAGAAGCATTAAACATTAATGTCAATTATTTTTGAACAACCATTTCAAAACTCATTTTAAAGTTTTTTATTCAAATTTTAATGGCGTGTAGTTCATGCAACCATACTTTCTGAATTTGTGATATGACAGTAAACAGATACATTGATAACTTAAACCCATCAGCTTCTTTAACCTCCATTTTTAAAAATATTTGAATTCTGTCTAACAAAAAATGATTTTCACAAACAATAGTCTACAGAAATGAACGCTGATACAAATTAGTGCATTCAATTTGCATTTATAAAGTCTTACAAAGTTTCTTTAACCTAACATAAGCTTTATGAAATATACTGATGCATAATAAATAAAATAGCAAAACATAAGCAAATCAATTGCCATGTAACGTCAATTTGTGGCATTGCAAAATCATTGTCCAGAAATTTGGAGTTTTCTACAAAATCTACAGTGTTACCGTAGCACAGTGTCTCAGACAAATGACTTGATAACAAAACTTATTCATTCTTAACAGGGATATTGTCCCTGGTGGCTCAACATGTTTATCTAGTGAGTAGCTGGAAGATCTCAGTTTCGACTTCACGTCTGTGCTGAGTTCGGTGATCTGAAGTTGAGGCATCAATAAGAGCGCTTCAATGGTCTAAGCGCATGCTTGGGTATGGGGAATGGAAAATCACCTAGGGTTCTCACATTTGATCGCTATCCAACAACCCCACTGAAAGTGAATGTGTGGATATCAGGTGAGGATAGCATTAAGCTTGTCTATGATGTCCCCTGCGGTTAAGTACCCGTATGACACTCACATCTGAATAACAGCCATTTGGATGAGATACTGGAGGGCGGCCGGCGCCCCTGGTCTGGATCCCAAAGAATCAGGGCCTTCAAGAGAAGAGGGTGCAGGAGAAAAATTGGCAAGAAATTTCTTTTAATTGTTGATAAAAATATCACAAGTATACTTGGGGAAACTAATTTGATCATGTGACCTTCAGTGTCTTAATATCTTTATTTTGGAGTTTCAAAGGGATAGTCTTCAGAAACGCTCTTCCATTATTCAAGTTTAGCAGTGTTGTGCTGAGGTTCCATTGAATTATTCCATTGTTTTGGGTCCATCGGTATCACAAAGTTCTAGTGTTTTGACTTTAACTATGATGTGATTTCAGGTTCTAGAAGGTTGCTGAACATTACAAACCATTTTTCACACAATTGTAACAAAGGTCTTTAACATTTATGCCAAAAATGTGAATTTAACCCTCAAAAAAAATCTGTACAGTAGAAATTCCAAACTGTAAACAAGGTATACAAACACTGAAAAAGAAAATGGTGGTTCACAAACCAACCATGTACTTCATATACCACTGGCCATTTAAGGACATGTGCTACTGAATGGTACATCCCTTTCAGGCTCAATACAGAATTCCAACAGCATCCATAATACAAATCTAGGTTGAGAATATTCAATTATTTGCGTGCAATAGTGAAAGGTGAGTGCAGATATAGTTTACAGCTCCAATCCCTGCCCATTTAGAGAGAGTTAGATAAATTGATTTATGATTCATTTCCTTGGAAATCAGTCATGACTTTGAATGGAGAGTATATGCAGAGAAAAGTATTAAAGGCTTATTTTACCTTTCCCAACTGTTCAATGGAAGACTCTGCATTATGGTTGCGAATTCTGCACAGCCTAGTCTAATGACAAGGCACACATTAATTTAAAAAAATTAAAAGAAACTTAAAAAAAAACGTGAACTGAATAGGAAGGATGAAAATCATTTAAGGCTGTTTAAGTGGCTGAGAGAAAAGCATGTAAACTAATTTAAAGCTGAAGACCATACTGGAACACATCCTTCAGCAGAGCAATTAAAGACGGTTAAAGTTCAGGTGTGACCTCTGTATGCAAATGAGGAGGACGTCATCCTGTATGGGTGCAAGGTAGAAATACCTTTATGCTAAGAGTCAGTAGCGAAATCAGTACCTAGAGTCTTCTAGCACAATTAGGACTGTTTTAACCGTTTGCGTGGAATACCAAATGGTGGGCACTGTGCAGTCGCCAATGCTCGGAAGGCCTCTGCAACTAAATGAGGGTGGGAGTGGATCATCGACTTCCAGCCTTCTGTCTCCATCACATCTGTGGCATGGCTGCAAACAAGTCAAATGATAAAGTTCATCAGACTGATCAGCATCAGTAATATTCATAATAATTTGCATTCAAGTACCAATACCTGTTAATTATATTTATTGACGGACGAACACAACGATTTTACTATCAAGGGATCCATTTTAGGTGGCCAATCTTTCTTTTTTGGAATTCTCGCAGGCACATTTAAATTTTTCTTCAATGGCTAAAAGCTGCAGATTTTCCAGTGGATTGGAGCAAAATCCAACTAGCTGACGTTCGGGAAGATCCTCTGCATTTCTCACAGCTTGCTTTCCTAAACACTCTCATATGTACCCTCCATTTTATTTATCCTCACCCCTTTTGGCAGTTCCTAGATTTATGGAGTACAATTCTCCTCAAAAATGTCTAAGTGCTGTCTTTGGAAGGAAAAGCAGTGTGATTCCTACCAGGTGGGTTGATGTGATCCAGGTCATAATCCATCACACTTACAGACATTTTTCTGGAGCTTTGGGTGATTCTCACTGGAAAAGAGATATGCAGGACCCAAAGACACTGACATGGCCAGATCATCAGAGATTAGCACCACGCACCATTCAGGTCATGTCGCTGACCACCGAGGAATTCGAATAGTATCTGAGCCCGTCCTGTTTTGGTCATCAGGCCTGGTCTCTGTTTGTGGAGACCAGTAATGATTCCTGCCAGTTTCACATTGCACCAGTGAATGGATTACTCTGCGAACCAGGTGAATCCAGCTTAGAACAGAAAAGCATATTTAAATATAGATCTAAATATGCCGATTTGGTTCATGGCCTTGCAGGGCATGAACCCAGATTACATCACTGGTCAGGAAGAATCTCAAAATAAGTTCTCCTGGCGCAAATCACATTATGGACCCTCTTACGAGAGTCTAGCCACAATGGGATTTGCACAAGTGCACACAGGGCTGGAGAACTGTCCCCTTAACCTTTCTTTGTGCATTCTTTCATTCTTTATTTGACCTGTAAAACGATAACCATCTCCCTACTTTAGGTGGATTTTAATTCTTCCGTTCAACTACTGAATAGAAAAGCAAGTTGAACATACCAATGCAGTTACATTTTACCTATTATTCACAGCTTTGTATTTATTTTTAAAATACTATCTGGAAGTGGAATGCAGCTAAACTAATATTTTATAATCTAATATTTACATATGTCGACTGAGAGACATTTTATATTTTAATCTCCATCGCTCAATGTTTCACATTTTCAAGAATGTTTAAAATATATTTTTCTTTTAAAAAGTTGCCTAATATATTTTAAAGTGGTAATTTATACAGTTTAATCAGTATGGCCAAAAATGAGCAAATCTCAAAAATAAGAAATTTAATTAGTGCCAATCTACCATTTAAATTACAGAAAATCATTTTAAAAATACACAAAACTATTTTCTACTACGTAGTCAGATTAGGACATTGTCATCAGTTCGTTTGTAAATTAACAAAAACATTCAACTTAGTTTTTGGAAAGTCTTCAAATGAATGCAACTAGTGGAAATTCCAACTTGTGATTAACTTAATCTAGGGCCATAGCAAGTTTTGTGGGTGGGCTGTACTTTGAGTTTAACTATTCTAAAACTTGTGAAAAAATGTGCAGAAACTCATATTTGCATCTGTTAATGGATATTGACAAAATTATGAGGAAAAACTATTTAATTGAGCATGGTGGCACAATGGTTAGCACTGCTGCCTCAACTCCAGGCATCTGGATTCAATTCCAGCCTTAAATGATTGTCTTTCTGGAATTGGCACATTCTTCCCATGTCTGCATGGGTTTCCTCCAGGTGCTTCGGTCTCCTCCCACATTCCAAAGATGTGCAATTGGTGGATTGATCATGCTCAATTGTCTAAAAGACGTGTAGGTTGGGTGATAAACGTGTCGGATGGGGCTGGGGATGAGTCAGGGTGGAATGTGTTTTGGGGAGTTGGTACAGGTTTTACGAGCTAAATGACCTCCTTCTACATTGCACAGATTCTATGGTTGCATGGAAAGTTCAGACCATTAGTATGGCTAAGTGTGGAAATAGAATTAACATTTCTGTGATAGTAGATTTGTCTCTCTGAATTTCAAACAGTATTTATCAAGGTCATCACTGATTAGCCACTCTACTTATATTAACAGCAGAAACCACTAGATATACTCTTAAGTATTTAAGTGACAAAAAAGCTCATTGTAGAAAGCCAAAGCAAGTGGTAATCGGATACATAGAAAACAAAAAAAAATGATTGGTGGAACCAAACATAGAATCAATGTAAGCTTGAGGGACATCACCTCATCTTTTGAATAGATACTTTATTGCTTCCCTACTCAAGATTGAGTTTAACAATTTCAGATTATAACTACAGCTTCCACTTTACTTCTTTTTGGTTTTTGTTTCTTTTTTCATTTTCTTGTTCTTTAAGATGGCAGATGTTCATGATTCAGCTATTCATACCTCCTGTAGATATATCTTTTGTTTGCTTGACCCATTACCACTCCCTTTAGCCTTCACCTTGAGCACATTTGTCACTTAATCTCCATATATTTCATTTTATCACAAACCTTCCCTTTTGTTTTCTGCACTCCCTCTTCCACTTGGTTAAAACCTATTACATTTATAACTTCTCTAGTTCTGATGAAAGACTAATGAACCTGAAACAATAACTTTCTTCCTTTCCATAGTTCCTACAAGATCTACTGAGTAATTCCAGCAATTTCTAATTTTAAGATTTCCACTATCTTAGAACTACAGCACATTTTAAAAGGAATTTTACAACCTGTTACAGCATTGGGTTATAATGTTACATTGGACATCTGCTGATATTTGAAAATAAAGATGTCCTGGTTTATTAAAACTGAAATTTCAATATGCTTTCTTTGCCCATGAGAATGGGTCTGTTGGCAGAACTATTGATTGTGAATCAATACAGGACTTATAAAATTACACTTATAAAATCAAACATCACAAAATAAAATTGTAATATGGTGCTATTGTTTCCTGCGAGGCAAGATTTTTAAGAATATAAGGTTATATATATTCACAATGGGCAACATTGTGGCACACTGCTGCCTCATAGCACGAAGGACTTGGGTTCAATTCTGGCCTTGGGTCACTGCCTATGTGGAGTTTGCACATTCTCCCTGTGTCTGTGTGGGTTTCCTCCAGATGCTCTGGTTTTCTTTCAGTCTTAAGATATGCAGGTTAGGTTGATTGGCCATGCTAAATTGACTCTAGAGTTGGGTGGGGGGCGGGGGGGCAGTGAGCAGAGTAAATATGTGGGGTTACAGGACTGGGGCCTGGGTGGGACTGTGGTCAGTGCAAATTCAATGAGCCAAATGGCCTCCTTCTGCACTGTGGGGATTCTATGAACTAAACCCAAGTAGTCTTGCATTTATTACAGTATAGATTCACCAAACCTTTCATTCCAAAGTTCAGAAATAGACCATGATCAAATTCTTATATGCACAGCAATCAATTGTGCCTTGTGACATTTGCACATTTCTTAGGCATATTTACAATGTTCAAAGCTTTTCCATGTTACCTCACAACACAGCTATGTAATAAATAATAGGACTGAATAATTGGACTCCAGAGTATTAAGAACATTATTAAGAACATTGTGAAAGAAATAAAACTATTATTTCCTTCATGACTATTATATCGCCAACAACAAAATTTATGCAGATTACATGAAAGTGTGATCTAAAATGGCTGTTATATTGATAAATAATCATAATTTACCATGTGCAGAATAAGGAAAAAATGGCTCATAAAAATCTCTCTAAATCTATTTTCAATCTGAAAGATGACAAAACATAGCACCTGTCTTTGCTCTTTGCAGCATCATGAGAGATGGCAGTGGTGCCTGCTTTTTAGATTTTAAATTGTTTTGCACTTTTCTATTCCTTTACAAGAACATAAGTTAACGGTAAGGTGGCCCATGGTTAGCACTGCTCACTCACAGCACCAGGGACCCAGGTTCGATTCCCAGCTCAGGTCACAGTCCGTGCGGATTCTGCATGTTCTCCCGCTGTCTGCATGGGTTTCCTCTGGGTGCTCCAGTTTTCTCCTGCTCTGCAAGTTGTGTTGGTTAGGCACATCAGCCATGCTAAGTTCTCCCTAGTGTATTCGAACAGGTATTGAAGTCTGGCGATGCAGGGATTTTCATAGTAACTTCATTGCATTGTTAATGTAAGCCAACTTGTGACGCTAATAAGTAAACTTTAAAAATTTACTCTCAGATTAGACCATTAGATTGCAACATACAAATAAGTTACAAAATACATTAAAAAAATCTCAAAAACCAAATCAAATTATTTTCATTTTACTTACTTGTTGCTCCAGTTTTTTCCATCCTTACACCCAAGTTGTCGGAGTACACTGCACCTATGATGGAAAAACAGTAATAGAAAAAAAAGAATTCAGCACCACAACCTCAAAATACACGTTTGGCAGCCAGATTTCAAATGACTGAAAATGATGATACTTGCCTGTTAATGAAGTCTATTGCTTGTGCTTTCAGCTGCTCTGCACTGTGCAAATCTGCAAGAATGAGAATTTCTGCAACATTTTCAACTGAGAGGTTACTACACAAGGTTTCTTCACACATAACCTTCAGACGATCTAGCGCGTACTGGAAGGGGAGGAAAAAAGTATTGATTACCCCATAAAATTGGCAGATTAGAAATATCATCGACCAGCTTTAGATTTGATCGACTTTAACATGCTTATTGTTTCTGCAAATAAACCTTTCTTCCTAAAACTTTTAAGAAATATCTCAGAACAGCAGAGCCCTGTTCCAGTTGAAAATCTCTTTCTTACTCATGAATCAAACACTGACAAAGAATATATAACAAAATGAATGTTTTAATGATTTAAAACATTTTGAAAAGTGATAATATCACACCAAATGCATGATTGGGACCATGTGCAAGTGAATGGTTCAAGTTGAGCCCTATTTCCCAATACAAACAAAAAATTACAACGTTGTCTTTTGAAAAGACAAAAATGCCTCAAGATAATTCCCATTCAGTTGCTTGGTCTGTGTTTCCCCTTACTTCTCAAAATATACCATCTTCCCAATCATTACAATTGGTGAGATGGGATTACAACTATAACGAGAGCCTAGGTTTCATGTGAAAAGTCTGCGCAAATCATACCAATGGAATGTAACAAAAATTTCTGCACTCATCTTAAATAACTTTATATTGGGTGATTTCATCTTAAAAATGGCAAAAATCTATCTTCTCTGCACTGTAAGAATCTGCAAGATTTAGAATTGCTGCAACATTTTCAACTGAGAGGCTACTATACAATGTTTCTTCAAACAATCTTTAGATGATCCTTTATGTATTGGAAGGGGAAAATATAGATTCTCTCAAAATTGGCAAATGTCAATTAAGACATCTTTAACTGGTTGTAGATTTGATTACATTGTTAGACAAAAGATACGCATTCCCCATCATAGCAGTAACTCTTCTCCAATGAGTTCCAGGCTGTTGCTTCGACCACTCTATAATAAAAATCTTTCCAGGTGCAAATCCCAATTTATGTGCAGACATTCTATTCCTCTTGTCCAACCATACATTTAAAAGGTATGCTGATTCAACCCATGCCATTTAATATTATGGAAATTACCAAAAGACAAAGCAGAATTAGGCCTCTCGGCCCATCGAGTCTGCTCCGCCATTCAATTATGGCTGATATGTTTCTCGTCCTCATAATTCCTGATCCCCTTATTAATCAAGAAACTCTCTCTCTCGGTCTCCAAGGCACTCAATGACATAGCCTCCCCAGACTTTTGCGCCAAACAGTTGTACAGATTCATTGCTCTCCGGCTGAAGAAATTCCTCACCTCTGTGTTTTAAAGGATTGTCTCTTTAGCCAGAAGTTGTGCCCTTGGGTTCTAGTTTTTTCTGCTGGTGGAAACATACTCTCCACATCCAGGCCTCTAGTTTCAAGTTCCCGCCTCATCCTTCCAAGTGCCAACAAATACAGACACAGAGTCCTCAACCGTTCCTTGTACAACAAGCTCTGCATTCCAGGGATCATTTTTGTGAACATCCTCTGGACCCTTTCCAAGGCTGACACATCCTTCCTTAGATATGGGGCTCAAAACTGCTCACAATACTCCAAATGTGACCTGGCCAGAGCGGTACATTCCTGCTCTTAAATTTTAGCCCTCATGACATGAATGTTAACATTGCATTTGTCTTTCTAACTGCCGACTAAATCTGCATGTTAACCCTAAGAATACAGCACAGGAGGTTATCATTTGGTCAATCATGCTTCTGTAGACTCGTAAGAACTTATTTTCCAATTAGTACCATTCCACCACTCATTTCCCAGAGCCCAGCAAAATTCACTTTTGCAACTAAATTAATTTAATTCCCATTTGAAAGTTATTATTGAATCTGCATCCTTTTAAATGAGTACATTCAAAGTCATTACAACTTACTGCAAATTTTTCTTCCTCATCATACAGCATCAGATTCTTTTACCAATTACCTTAAATTTGCATCCTCCACTTACTAAACTATTTGCCATCAGATACAGATTTCTACTTATTTGCACCATCAAAACATTTTGAACATCTCTCAGCTTAAACTCTTCTGTTTAAAAGCCACAACACCAGTTTCTATAATCTCTTCACATACTTTATCCCTGGTACCATTATAACAATTCCCTTCTGCACTCACTGCAAAACTGGTGTTCTTGCTATAGTGTGGTGCCCAGCTGACACCAAATCAACAGATTATAATAGTTAAGCAACTTCCTTACTTTTGCAATCTGTGCCACTATTTATAAAGTTAAGGCTTGTATGTACCTTTATAGACATCCTTCTCAATGTGTTCAGTTACCTTGAAAAATTATGTACATGCACTTCCAGTTCTATTCCTGCATTCCTTTTAAAATTAAATCATTTAGCATGTTTTGTATCTCCTCATTCTTTCTACCAAATTATATTGCTTCACATTTCTGTTAAAAATTAGTCTGCCACGTGTCCGTCCATTTCCCCGGTCAGCCTGTGTTCCCTTAAGTCTGTTACTATTCTTTTTACTGCACTGTTTACTACAATTACATGTTTTTAATCAGTTGCAAATATTGAAGTTATACTCCATATATCCAAGTCCTGGTTATTAGTATGCAATTAAAAGAGAACACTGGACACACTATCAAGCCTTGGGGGACACTACTGCAAACATTTTTCCACTTCAAAAATTAATGTTTACCATCCTTCACTCTGTTTTTTCCCTCTGCCGATTTTATGGTCACACAGCACGGGATTTGACTTTGCTAACAAGTATGACTTGTAGACTCTTAAAGTTCCTTCTCAGTTGATTCTAGAAAACACTTAAAGGGTCCAGTCTCTCCTGTTTTCCCTCATAACTTAATCCTTTGACTTGAATGATTGTGAATCTTCTCCAAATGCTATGAATTTGTCTTGTTGACCTAAATTAATGCAGTATTCAAAATAATGACAACAAATGATATTGCAACCAGTCAACAGGTCAGGTAACATCTGTGGATAGAGGAACTGACTTAACACTTTTCATTCATTTTAATATAGTACCATTACTCAGAATGAACTCTCCTCTATATGGAAAGACCACACATACACACACATTGGTGACCACAGTCTGCAAATGTAACCTTGAGTTTCCTGTATTTTAATTTTCTGCCTCGGCATCTAAAACTGTTTCATGAAGCTGCAGGAACAGTACATCTTTTAATTAAATATGTTACAGTCTTACAGATCTAGCACTGAGTTCAACAATTTCACATAATCCTTTCCTCAAATTTTTGGACAGAAGTTGATTATTATGCTATTGCTATTTACACTCCCACCAGATTCATCTTCTGTTTCTTTACTTTTACATTAGCATTTCCTTTTGCCTTGCACTGTTTTAATTTTCAATGCCTTTCACCCCATCACAGGCTTGTCATGCCTCCTACCCTTTTCCCTACCTGTGAACTTGCATAACCATGCTAACTGTAACCTTTTATAGTTCTGATGAAACATCATGAACTTGAACTGTTTCCCCATTTCCTTCTCCTCAGATGCTGCTTGACCTGATGCATGTTTCCAGCATTTTGTGTTCTCTTTCATGGGATGTGGGCATTAGTGGCACGGTCAGCATTTTGTGCTGATCCATGACCGTCTTTGAAATGAATGGCTTGTTAGACCATTTCTCAGGAAAGTTGAGTCAACTACATTTTTGCGTGTCCAAAATCACTTGTAGGCCAGGCCAGGTAAGAATAGCAGGTTGTCTTCCCTACAGAGTATCAGTGAACCAGAAAGGCTTTTTTAAAAACAACAACTGACAACTGTTTCATTGTCGTAAGATACTCTTATATCCCAGGTCTCTTCATGGAACTAAATCCCGAAAGCAATAACCTGAACCTCCAGAGTACTAGTCCAGTGACATAACCATCAAGACCCCATCTCTCCCCAGATCTCAAATTTCTAACATCCACAGTATTTTTGTTTTATAACAGTATTCAAGTTGTGATCTGACCAAAGCAGTGAAGTCCTCCATCATGCTAGATCTTTTATTGAATTCCTTCCGTTTCAGTAACCCCTACAGTACATTTAAGGCATTAAATTTTCCTGTAAAGTCACGTAGGACCATAACACATTTTTCCCACTATTAGTAGAATGTTTTACTTCTGCTCCTAATTCATAAATTCATACATAGTAAAACTGCACAAAATGACCAAGGGGCCCAGGAGACTTACTATATTCCATAATGTGCATTATTATTAAATAATAGATTTTACTAAAATCAAACATTTAACTTTGCAAATTTCCATAGGACCAGAGAAGTTCATCCGGACTTGAATACCAAGTATCTAAACCATATTCTTCTTCTTAGGCAATCCCACAGAGTCAGGGATGGAGCTGCCAAAGACACTTGCGTTGAAGAGAGAGTCTGTATTAAGGTAGTCTTCGAACTGCCTCTGTTTTGAGAATTCTGCGTTCTTGATCAGTAGGTTAGGCATTGGTATTCTTAACCGCTCTAAAGAAACTTTCTGTGTCAAGATTGTTGACTAACTGCTAGAACTCCTGCACTATCCCCATCCACCACATGTTCTTTATGTCGCTACCTTCAGTCATCTGTATAGCTGCTTTCTTATTCTCATGTTGTGTTGCTGCTTCACATTCTGAAGTGACTTGCGCTTACAACTTATCAGTCCTTGCATCTTTTCATGGAGACCTTGAGAGTAGACGAGGTGCTTTCGATACTTGATATCTCTGGGTCACTGAGTCATCAGGTAGGCGGTGAGGTGCTGGTTGAGTAGGGCCCTCTTATCAGGGTCTTTTGAGTGCCTGTGCTGATTCTTTTGCAGCATTGTCTCTGTTCCTATTATTGCTTTGCGGCTACATTGAAATTGATCACAGAGCTGGTTTGACAGTCGTCCATCCAGCAGTCATCGGTCTTTGTCATGGCGCAGGTAACGCGCACGTCCTTACAATGTCTCGTTCAGACAATGATGGAGTTGAGCAGGAGCCAGTGCTTGGACTGAACGTGTTGCCATCAAGTCTCATAACAAGGTGTTGGTTACGATAAGGTTGTGTCCTAGGAATTTTGTTAGGAGCAGAGTAGCATTGATTGGATTTCCCTACACATTCTGAGGATAACACTGCACTCAAGGCTTGGATTCTTTTGAACTCTGGCATTGAAGTTGCCAAGGAGAATCAGCTTGTCATCTGTTGGGATGCAGGCCAAGAATTGTTCGAGGCTGGAGTAAAATTCCTCTTTGGACTTGTCTGCAGCTTCCAATGTTGGGGCATCAACGCTGTGGAGGTAACTATCTTCTTCTGGTTTACCTTTCCAGAAGAAGGTGTAACCACAACTTTGTCTCTTGGATTCACAAAGTGCTGTGGCAGCCACATGTGCTTTTCAGAGTGACAATGGGCTGGGGTCCAGCTGGAAAAATTCAATTCCATTTTACAGGCAGCAGCCCAAGTTCAGTTTGTCCAGCTTCTTCCCACATTGCTGTACACTGAATTTGCCTTTGCTTCTAAGTCCTCACTGATTTACATTCTGCCAGTCATGCTCTTGTAACCCATTTGTCC
Organism: Sphyrna mokarran; assembly: GCA_024679065.1. Classification (NCBI taxonomy): domain Eukaryota; kingdom Metazoa; phylum Chordata; class Chondrichthyes; order Carcharhiniformes; family Carcharhinidae; genus Sphyrna; species Sphyrna mokarran. The sequence goes on along the minus strand of JAGIQG010000011.1, from coordinate 67,539,791 downwards.
GCTTACCCAGCGCTCTTTTCTCCTACGCCTCCGCTCTCCTCGTGTTTTTATCCTGCATCTCTGCCTTCAGTCCCCATGCTGTTTCATCCTGTGCCTCCAGAGAGAAGCTCACTCAGGACTGCTGCACCTGACAACCAAATTATAAAAAGGGCATGGTCTCCTTTGAAAGCAAGTACAGAAGTAGAGAGGAAATGCAAGCAGAGGAAATCCTAAACTAGCAGCCCATGCAAAAATTAATCACCTGTAGTCTCCAGCCCTATTTGAACAGAACCTATCAGATTCAGATCTGCCTTCACAAGTTACCTACTACACTCCAGAATTTTACCAAACAGCCAAAATAATGGCATAGTCATCTTCACCTTGAAGAACGGAAGCCAAAATACATAACGTAGGCATTCAGTGCAGCACTGAGACAATGATACATGAATGGAGATTAAGTCCTTTGAATAGAGTATAAAAAGTGAGGCATTGTCTACTTGTTAGGTAAATATTGAAAGTTTTGTAGCATTACCTGAAGGAGAGCGTACTTGACATTTATAGTAGTTTTGCTTCTGTCAACATCACCAAAAATAAATCTGTTGTTCATTTATTCATTTGTTATTTGTACCCTATTGCTGTAAACGTGTGTCTATTTGTGACTGGTCTTCAAAAGTAATTACTTATTTATAATCTTGGAAAATCAGGGTCATATTGTTTCCTGAAACTACCTCCTGAATGTTCATTACTTACTTTGTCTGCAGCTGCCAACAGATTGTCAGCCATTTTATCGAGGTTTGGTGCTTTTCCTGTATAGATAAATCTCATCATTTCTTTAAACACTTCAGGATCTACATCATTTATTTCTACTCTGTTCTGTTGGGAAAAAGATTAAAGAAAGATGTCAGATATAATATCAATGATTAAAAAGGAAAAAACTGGGCACCATGTGATTTGCGCACCATTACAATTTATATTAGCTACATCGCATGCTGTTAGAATATAAAGGCAAACTACTCATTTAAATCACAATATTGCCAAAATAAAGTATAAAAAAAACAAATTGTGAAAAACTTCAGGCTGATTAACAAAATTTCACTTAAACTTAAAATCAACTAGTGCGTAACAATCTTACCTTTTTGCTTTCTTCCATTTCATGTTCAAACATTGCATTAAAAACAGGTGACCGAGCTGACAAATGGGAAAAAAAGTGTATAAGGCCAAGATTTTATTTTAACAATTGGATGAATGTAATTAATTTTAGGTCAGAGATTACCTACCTGCTAAAATTGATTTGTGAGCTTTGAATTCTTGTCCACCCACATAAAGGGAGCAGTCTGTGAATCTAGAACTTTCCAACAGATTCCCTAAATCATCTGCCAGTCGACATTCTGGAACCTTTAATGTATTCATGTTTGATTGACCAGATATATTAACAGAGTCTTGAACTACGCTCACCTGAACATCAGAGGAAGAAAAATATCTCAATACATCAGTGCATAATAAAATTCTTTGTAACAGTCTATTATAGTCTATAATATTGTGTTTGTTATTTCATTTGGAGTAAAAATAAATAGGCCAATTGCTTAAGAACTAATTATTAGCAGTTCACAAAGTATGCAAGTTAAATAATGGCTACTGGCATCAATATCAATAATCAAGAAACTTATACAAAATGATTTATTCTGCTGCATTTTTAATAAAAATGCATGGATTTTCCTCCATAACCTCAAAGTTGCACTCAAACACAGCAAGCTCGCTTATCAATTAAGCTTCCTTATATGCTGAATGTTAAATGAGCACAAATTAATGTAAACGATCAAGTTTCAAAGGAACAGCAAAACCTTGCTGGAGATTTTCTTCTTCGTGTCTTAAAACTTCAACTCATTTAATCATCATTCATGTTGAAATTAAAAGGCCAAAAAAAATTACTTAGTTTGCTGCTCCAACAAACACAAATGCAATTGGACTATACACCCAGTAGATAGGATAGCCAGTTTTGTAGAAAGATTCATTTAGATGGAAGATTTTATAGACAGATATAAAATATTAAGAGTGACTTGAATGCTTTGCAGTTATGTATATAACAGGAACCGTACTCAAAATTCCATGATTTGTTTTTAAACCACAAATTTGGTAGGTATCTAGCTGCAAATGCAAGAAGTGTTTCTGACTTTTCATGATCTAAAACTTTCAGACTATAGGTTATAAACACATTATGGAAAGTAATTGATAAAGCATTGTATTTTACTTGTATTATGTGGCATCTAGTAAAAAGAGTTCACTATCCCATGTAATTCAACTGAAACCAGAATTTTCACTTCTTTCAAAGTTACCCAATACTTCTGACAGATGTGTGTCACATGAAGGAAACATGCTGATACTGGAGCACGATTTACACTTCACAAAGTTGGCAAAGGAAAACAGCACATGATATCCATTAGAAATTTTGAATTGGGAAGAAATCCTGGATCAAAAATCAATGCGAACTCATCACACTACCGAAGAAAAATGGCTAAATAACCCAAGGTCGCATAAGTGTGATCCATGCGCAAAAAACCTGAAATTTTAATTAAGTAGGAAACATGAAAAACAGAAAGATCATTCAGTAGCCAATCAAAAGCAGGTATGCATTTATCAGCTCTTTCAATAGCAAGAAATTATTTTAGTAGTAGAGTTCCCAAGTGATCTAACCCTATGATCACTGCACTCATTTGAATATGCAGGCCATGTTAACAAGGAAGAAACTTATTTCTTTTGTCAGAAGTTAGCTAGACTTTTTTCACTAAATGGAATTTTCAACAAAGAGATGAATTGGGAAAGAGAAAATAACACATAAATATGATTACAATTACAATCCCTCAAGAAAATTTATCAACTAGCTGCTTTGGGAGCTATAATCACAGTGCTTGACAGGGCATTTATTTCAGCTGAGTTTTCAGAGTGCATGCAATTGAAGTCTTCCTTTGGAATACACCTGATGGAAAACATCACAGGAGGTTTAGAAACAAATTTAAAATGTGAATAATAAGTATTTAAAGACTTACTGCTTGGGTAGAAAGTAGAAATGTCAATGGAATACTACTGTCTTAGAGTGTTTTCAATCACTTCTAATTTCTTCAAAATGTTTTCAGAAAAAATTATTTCCAGAAACATGGATGGTTGAAATTTTAATTGTCAGAAATATTTCAATTTTCTGAAAATTGACAATAGCTGATAGATCCACCAAACCTCATGACACTTCTTGTAACCTCTTTGCCAACCAAGTAATTGTATTCATAACAAATTCATCACACAGCATATTTAACTTGTCTGCCTAAATGAAAATATGATGCATTATATTCATAACATCCATTCCCAGAGGCCACATTTCAATTATTCTTTTTATAGAGTATAATGACATATAATTAGGCAGTAATCTTACAGAGTTTCTCACATATCCTGTAAATACTAAGATCAAAGTTAAATTATGATCATTTAAACATTCATCACTCAAAAGCTGCTAATCTGTCACAGTTAGAGTGATAGCCTGACAGTAAGACAGTTCTAGTCTTCTCAGCACAGAAGTTCAATGCTCTAGGTTAAGAACATTGCACATTAAGACAACAATTAGGGCCAATGGTGCTGTGAAAGTGTTCAAACAATTCCATATTTCCTTACTGGATTGCAGTCTCAATGTATCAAATGATGTAAATATGGTATAATGACAGATGTACATAAAGCTAATTGTTATAATTGAGTGAGTCATTGACTAAATTATGCACCAGGCACTTCCTCAAAGGTAGTCTTACATTATCTTTACAGAAATTATGCAGGTTCACTGCAGGAGGGAGTGAGGCAATAAGCAATGAAATTGAAATATCAGAGGAGGACAGTTCACTAGTAATTGTATACTTACAACCTTAATTGTAGTACACATTAGAAAATTACTTACCAATACACTAGAAAAATATTAACTTAGCAATTACATGCCTTCACTCCAGACTGTAAATATATATAGAATTGGCACTGACCATTGATTTACTGCCAATTAAACTCAGAAAATGGTAGTATTTCAAATGTAACCAAAAATTTATTTCTTTCCTTTCTAGTTTTTCTTCTTGGCTTTGTTTTATTTATTTATACACAGTACATTGTGTTACTAGAAAATAATACAAGAATACAGCATTAAGATCTAATTGTACAATATCAGTATGCCAACCTTCATGAAGTACAAATGTTGCATTTATAAAGGCGAAATAATGCAAATGCTGAAATCTGAAATAAAAGCAGAAAAATGCTGGAAAATCTCAGCAAGTCTGACAGTATCTAATGGAGAGAGAATTGAGCCAATGTTTAGAATCACTTTTTCTCCATTCAATACATCTAGTATGCTGGTTTTAGAATGGAGTGCTAGAGACAATAGCTGATTGTTTTTAAAAAAAGAATTTATTAACGGGTAATCCTCGGCCAATTTAGTTATGGATGAAAACCAGGAATGGGTATGTTACATGAAAGCTGTTGCCTTAAACAGGTGTCAATTTGGTATGAAGCTGAAATGGCATTGCAACTTGGAAGTGAGTTATCAGTACCCGGTATAAGCCAACAGGTTCGCAAAGTGCAAAGAGCAAGGGGGTGCATCTTGCAAGGTGTGTACTTTTGCATAAGAATGGTGAAAGTAATTAAGAACTGCTGCATATATAATAATTAATATCTTTAGGGAGTGACTCACTGTGCAAAACGAAGTAATATTGCAAGATTTTGTGATAAAACACGTAATTAAATATCAGTAACAAGTATTTATAATATTCACCTACTTCACAGAACAGGGTAAGTTTATCATCTGGAAGAAGACCATTTGCTTCATCTAGAAGAAAATCTCTACGGATAAACTTCTTGAAACCCCAGTCCTTGCCCTGGACAAATCGGTACGCCCTTTGACTTTCTATTAAAAATAAGCGAAGAGAAGGATAATGATGACAAACCCCAACAATCAACATTGACGTAACATTAGTGATATTTCAGCACATAAAGTGGTGATTTCCACTATTTATTATCTCTAGCAAAACCATAAAACCTGTCCCTTATGCAAATATTGAAAGGAAATCTTCCCTTCTTAAACTGAGAAAGCTTCAGCTAAAGTATTAGTCACAAGTAAGGCTTACATCAACACTGCAATGAAATTACTGTGAAATTCCCCTAATTCTCAAGTAATCTTTTTCTTTCTTAAAGCACATATATTGTTTGACAACTCAATGTATAAGGCAAAAGATAAAATAGTGGAATTATTTTCCACATTAAATTAATGCAAACCCAAACAGTCAAGCTGCCAGACAATATTTTTAAAATTTATTAGTGTCACAAGTAGGCTTACATTAACACTGCAAAGAATTTACTGTGAAATTCCCTGAATTGTCACAGTCTGACATCTGTTCAGATACACAGAGGGAGAATTTAACATGGCCAATGCACCTAACCAGCACATCTTTTGGACTGTGGAAGGAAACCAGAACACCTAGAGGAAATCCACACAAACATAAGGAGAACATGCAGACTCCATGTAATCAGTAATCCAACCCAGGAACCAAATCCAGGTCCCTAGTACTGTGAGGCAGCAGTGTTAACCACTGTGCCACCATGCCCATATTGGATTGGTCTAATAGACCAACAATTGACTCAGTGTGTTCAAACCAATACAGTCTTCCAAGAAAGAAATTTTGAAATCAACTGAAGTCATTTCAAATAGAAAACTCATTTTTTTAATATAAACACAGGTATTAAAGTGAGGATAAACAGAGACCTAACAGCACTTAATGTTCAGTACGTCTTCATCAATTAGTGGAACTCCAAGCATTAAGACCACAACTGATGACAAAAATAGCTAGATCTTGAACTCTCCAGCATTGGACATTAGCCCAATTTAGTAAAAGTATTAAAGTTGGCACAAAGAAACAGAATAGCAAGAACATAGAGCTTTTTCATTTGATAGTTGGATGATAAACGTGGCATGAGAACAGCAGAATACCAACCACTCTAAGATTCCATTACAATAATCACTTCTTCAGGTTCTCAACAACTCACCATTCTTGGACTTCAACAGAAGATTTAATTGACTAGCTGAGAAGAGAAATGTCCATAAAATCACATTTTATATGTCTAGTATGGCGTACCATTGCAAATTTTCCCCTGCTGTTAGGAAGAGAGTTCTAGGATTTTGACGCAGTGGCAGTGAAGGAATGGAGTTCCAAGTCAGCATGGTAGTATCCATAAGCATCTGTCGCCCTCAGTCTTCTAATTCACTGAGACTGCAATTTTGGGAGGTACTGTTGAAAGAGCCTTGGTGGAGTTGTTGTAGTGTATCCAGCAAATCTTCACCACTGCAAAGTGGATGGGTGGTATGAATGCTTAAGGTGGTGACTGGGGTGTCAGTCAAGAAGGTTGCTTCATCCTGGATGATGTTACATTCTTTGAGTGTTGATTTATCTGAACTTATCCAGGTAAATAAGATCACATCCTGCCTTGTGTCTTGCAGATGGTTGTCAGGCTTTGGAGAGTCAAGATGCAAGTCACTCACCACAGAATTCCCAATCTTTCATCTACTCCTGTAACCACGGTATATAAACAGCTGGTCCAATTCAGTTTCTTGTCAATGGTAACCTCCAACATGTTGACAGTGGGGAACTAAAGAGGTGATAATGTCATGGAATGACATGATGAGATGGTCACTGCCTGAGACTTGCATGAATAATACTTGGCATTTATCAGTCCAAGCCCAAATACTATCCAGGTCTTACTGCATATGGTCATGGACAGCTGCAGTATCTGTCGAGTCATGAATGGTGCTGAATAATCATCAGCAGAAATCGCCATGTCTGACCTTATGATGGAGATAAATCATTGATGAAGTAACTCAAGATGGGTGGGTCCAGGACATTACCCTAATGAACTCCTGCAGCAATGCCCTAGGACTGAAATGAATGACCTCCAAAAACCACAATCATCTTCTATTGTGCTGGGTATCACTCCAACCAGTGGAAAGTTGTCCTCGGTTGTCACTGATAAGGTTTTGCCAAGGTTCCTTGATGCCACACTCAGTCAAATACTACCTTGATATGAAGGGTAGTCTCTCTCATGTCACCTCTTGAATTCACCTTTTTTGTCCATTTTTGGAACAAGGCTGTAATGAGGTCAGGAGCTGGTTACCCTCACAGAAGGCAAACTTGAGTGACAGTGAGCTGATAAAGTGCACTCAATAGCACTATCGACAATACCTTCTATCAATGATCAAGAGTAGGCTGATGGGATAGTTATTGGTTAGGTTGGACACGTTTTTTATTGGAGACAGGCACATATGATACTGGGGATCTCAGGAGAAGGCCAAGGTAGATCATCCATTCAGTAATTCAGCCTGGTGGAAGTAGTTGCAAATACTTCAATTTATACTATCGTTTGTTGGATTCCCATCTTTCAGGCTGAAGATATTTATGAAGCCTCCTCCTCCAATTAGTTGTTTAAATTAACCACCATCACTTATAAGTGGATGTGGCAGGACTCCTAAGCTTAGATTTGATCCATTGGTTGAGAGATCACTTATTGTCTTTTGCATGCTGCTTATATTGTTTGGCATGCTAGTATTCCTGCATTGTAGCTTCACTAGGTTAACAGCTCATTTTTGATGTTGCTCGTGCACTTTTATATCGAAACAGGGTTGATAGTCCGGCTTGGTACGATTGAGCGGAGGATATTCTGGGCCGTGAGATTACAAACTGTGATTGTATTCAATTCTGCAGCTATTGATTGCTCACAGTACCTCATAGATGTCCAATTTTGAGTTGTTAGATCTGTTCAAAATTTGTCCCGTTCTGTACATCAAAAGTGCCACACATGTTGCAAGGTATCCTCAATGTGAAGGTATAATTTTCATCTCCACAAGGTCCGTGCAGTCGTCACTCCTACCAATACTTTCATGAACTGATGCATCTGTGGAAGGATTGTTGAGGATGAGGTCAAGTAGATTCTCCATCTTGTCAGTTCCTTTGCTGACTGCTGCAGGCCCAGCAGAAAGAATTTACTAGGATGCAATGGGATTTGATGGTTTGAGTAACAAGGAGAGGCTAGATAGACTGAGACTTTTTCCTGTGGAGCGTGGGAGACTAAGGGGTAATCTTATAGAGGTCAATAAAATAATAAGGGACATGGATCAGCTAGATAGTCAATATCTTTTCCCAAAGGTAGGAGAGTCTAAAACTAGACGACATAGGCTTAATGTGAGAGGGGAGAGATACAAGAGTCCAGAGGAGCAATTTTTTCACACAGAGGGTGGTGAGTATCTGGAACAAGCTACCAGGAGTAGTATTAGAAGCAGATACAATTTTATCTTTTAAAAAGCATTTAGTCAGTATACGGGTAAGATAGATATAGAGGGATGTGGAACAAATGCAGGTAATTGGGACTAGTTTAGTGGTTAAAAACAAAGAGGTAGCATGGGCAAGTTAGGCCGAAGGGCCTGTTTCAATGCTGTATGACTCTATGTACTTTAGGACTCAGCCATCTTGGATCAGTAGTGGTGCTCAGAGTGTTGAAGTCCCTTACTCAGAGTGCATTCTGTGCCCTCACACCCTCAATGCTTCTTCCAAGTAGTATCCTTCATGGAGAAGTACTGATTCACGAGCTTGGAAGATAATCAACAGGAGCTTGCTTTGCCTACCGTTGACCTGATGCTACAAGACTTTATGGGGTTCAGAGTTCATGACGAGAGCCCCCAGGGAAAATCCCTCCAACTGTTCACAATTGTCCCAGCACTGCTGCTGGGACAAGACATATCTAGGTTCAATGAAGTCTGGGTGAGTGTCTGTAAAGATACGATTCCATGACTTTGATGCTGTGAGGTCGTTGCTCAACTAGGATAAAAGCAAAATACTGCGGATGCTGGAATCTGAAATAGAAGCAGAAAATGCTGGAAAATCTCAGTAGGTCTGACAGCCTGAGCTCTGATGAAGGGTCACCTAGATTGGAAACACTGGTCCTATTGTATCCACATAGATGCTGTCAGACATTTTGAGATTTTCCAGCATTTTCTGTTTTTGTCACTCAACTCGTCAGTGGGACAGTTACCAAACTTTGCAACAAATCTCGAGATCTTAGTAAGGAGCTGCATTGTTGTCATTTGGGTCTAGGTCAAAGTTGAGTGGTCTGGCTGGTTTCATTCCCTCTTGACTTTTTTGAGTGGCTTGCTAGTTCATTTCGGGGTGCTGCCAAGAGGCAACTATATTTCTGTGGGTCTGGAGTCAGATATAGTCAGACCAGTTAAGGGCATCAGATTTTAGCACATGGCAGGGCATCAGTAAATCAGATGAATTTTTACACTAATGATATTGCTTTCATGGTAATCCTTACTGAAGTTTATTTTTTTAATTCAAGATTTCTCAACTGAATTTGAATTCCATCAGCTGCTGGGGTGGGATTTGAATCAGTGTCCCCAGAGCATTAACCTGAGTCTCTGGATTGCTAATTCAATAACATTACCACTGCACCACCATTACCTCCATACAATTACGAAGTTCTTTTTATCCCAATTCAGTCTACCCATACAAGGAGCAGTCACTGTCCCAGGTAAAATTCTCTTGGGTAAAAATACTGCTGGCAACCTTCAGTCCCGGTTTGCCATGGTTTAACTAATTTTACAAATGAGAAACATGTACAGACCTTGGGCAGAGTTACAAAGATTTTAAGTACAGTCTGAGTTATGAGGAGAGATTAGGCAAATTGGGACTGTTTTCCTTAGAAAGACGTAAACTTAGAGGAGATCTGATAGAAGTGTACAAGATTTTGAAGGGGATAGATAGAGTAAACAGTGTTAAGCTTTTTCCTAGGATGGACTCAAATAGCATGAGGGGTCACGGGTTTAGGGTGAGGGGGGGTAAGGTATAATTTGGATGCTAGAGAGAGATTTTTCACACAGAGGATGGTGGGGGTATGGAATGCACTACCAAGTAAAGTGGGGGAGGCAGGTACTCTGGAGATATTTAAGAAATATTTAGATGGGCACATGAACAGAATGGGAATGGAGGGGTATATAAAACTGATTTAAAATAGGGATCATGAGCCTTGGAAGTCCCTGGGAAGTGTGTAAATAGATGATGATATTGATGTACTTGTTTTTATCCTATAGGTGCTTTGGTCCACCTTGTTGTCTAACGGGGGGCATACACGCGATGGGTCATGAGAGGACTGCTCATGACCCATGGACCTTTTTCGAGAGTATCCTACTGCTTCACATCGTTAGTGTATGCTTGACCTGGACCATCTGATGTGCAACACGACAGCGCAGTGACTATAGCTGTGCTGTGCAGATACGTGGATTTGGGCCTGTGTCTGTGGGAGTTTGCGCATTCTCCCCGTGCTTGCGTGGGTTTTCTCTGGGAGGTCCGGTTTCCTCCCACATCCCAAAGATGTGCTCTTAGGCTAATTGGCAAAACAAATTCTCCCTAAATTGTCTCAAATTTGGTTTTTAATCCGTAGATCTATAAACATGGACAGGGATCGCGGGTAGAGGTGGGAACATCGAGGTGGTGGCGTGGGTTCGTTGGGCCGAAGGGCCTATTTCCCATGCTGTTTTGTTCTTTGTTCTTTGATAGAGTGAAGTGTTTGGAACTAACAAATGGGCTAGTTTACAACATGGGGATAAAGGGTTACTGTTCGTTGCTTTAAGATTCTTTCAATGCTTTAATTCTCTAAAATAGTCGAGGACAGTTAGACACTGATAATAGAGTGGATACTGTGTTTTAACTAAGAAAGTAAATACGCGTAAAAGGATTCTTTCCAAAACTTGATCCAGAGAGATTAAATCATTTCTAACATCTAAGAGCAGATGGCAACATGGAAAGAAACCTGCTCTGAAACCACCGACTACAATTTGTAAAATGAGAGCTTCTTTCCAGAGACAGCTGAGATCACATAATTGGAAGGGTATTGGGGAAGCTCCAGTCAAAAGACCCAAATAAAAAGCACACCAGTGCTGAATTGAGAGTGGGCATTGAAGGAAGAGACAACTTTGTGTCAACAAATGATGCTGTGTTGAATTTGCAGTAGGGAAACAAAGCTAACTGGGAGTCAAAATAAATATCAAAAGGGTGTCCTGTGCCAAAAGACATTCCAGTAGTGGACTGGGCAATAGCAGTGAGGCTCAGAACACAGACAAAAGTTCAACTCAGTGGGACAAACTTCCTGACACTGACGGGCATTAACGTTTAATATACCTAGTAAGACCAAAGTTTGGTTGCACTATAAAATGACTTCTCAACTCTGATAGAAATAGTTTACTGTGATGTCAAGCAGCACAAGTTGATTCAACGAGGTGACAGCAGATGATAGAGGTTCAAAAGCAAATGCAAACAATTTTCCATCCCATTTTTTGTAGAATCCCTACAGTGCAGAGGGAGGCTATTCAGTCCATTGAATCTGCATCAACTCTCCCCGAAAGAGGACCTCACCCAGGCTCACCTTCCTGCCCAACATTTACCACAACTAATCCACCTAACCGGCATAGCTTTGGACTGTGGGAGGAGACTCAACAAACACGAGGAGAACGTGCAACTCCACACACAGTCACTCATGGCTGCAATTGAACCGGGGTCCCTGGCACTGTGAGACAGCAGTGCTCATCATTGTGCCACCTCTTTCATGTAAAGCAAGCAGTTTTGTAAAAAGTTATTCATGGGGTGTGGATACCTGTAATTGCAGTTGAGAAAGTAAAGGTGAGTGCCCTACTGAATACAACTAGGTGGCTTGTTAAGCCACAGTGGCATAGTGGTTAGCACTACTGCCTCATAGCGCCAGCGCACCAAATTCAATTCTCGGCTTGGGTGATCGTCCGTGTGGAGTTTGCATGTTCTACCTGTGTCTGCATGGGTTTCCTCTGGGTCCAAAAGACATGCTAGTTAGGTGCATTGGCCATTAGCAAAATTCTCCCTCAGTGCACCTGAACAGATGTCAGGGTATGGCAGCTAGAGGATTTTCACAACGACTTCATTTCAGTATTAACGTAAGCATATTTGTGACACAAATAAATAAATTTTTTTAAAAGTCAATTTGAAGAGCAGTTAAGAATCAACTACACTCTGGAGTCACACACGCAAGACTGGATTAGGACAGCAATTTCCTTCATTTAGTAATCTACCTACTTTCATAATTACTGATGTTAGCTTTTTATTCCAGACTGACTGAACAAATTGAATTTGAATTCCCCAGCAGCCACGGCAAGATTTGAACTCCAATTTCCAGATCATTAGACAAGGCCACTGGATTACCGTTTGGTAACATAACCACTATGCTACTATATCACTTAGAGAGGAATGCCCTTATAAATAACATGCGAAGCACAGAGCAAGGATGATAGTTACTAATGAGGTGAACCCCGTTGTGGATTACCATCTTGACATGGAGATCTTTCCTGTAATCCGATGATTCCTTGAGCAATGTAGTAAGGGCTCTTGCTCTTTATAGGACCTACCATGGTGGAAGGGTCAGAAAAAATAACAGACAAAATGCAATCCAAAATGTCTTCAATGGCAGAACAGTTAAAAGACTACATATCTTACTGGCTTCTAAGGCAGAAAGAGGTTGCAGTGGCAAGGTGGTCCTGTGCACCGTGATTCGACATGTCATCAAAACCTGACCACCAACCTGTCAGGGTCATGTAGATATGTGACTCCGGAGACACCACAGTAAAATAAATCTTAGAGACTTCTATCAGGGTTCATTTGCCAAGTCCCATTGCGATAGAGAATTGGTGACAAAGATAGGGCTGGAGCCTTGGAGTCCCTCATCAAGGACCTACATGCAGGTGATAGATGCACGAAGGTTGTTGGAGACCTGTGTTGGCTTAGTAAGTTGTCTCACAAAGTTTATTTGGTAGCATAAACTACTAGCTTTCAGAACGCTGCCCCTTCGTCAGGTGAGTGGGAGTTCAGATCACAAACAGTGCATATAAAAACTCAAACTCAATTTACAAGATAATGATTAAAATGCACGTCTTTACAGGTAATCAAGTCTTAAAGGTACAGACAATGCGAGCGAAGAGAGAGTTAAGTACAGGTTAAAGAAATGTGTATTGTCTCCAGCCAAGACAGTTAGTGAGATTTTACAGGCCAAACCTGTGTTTATCCCAAACAAACACTGGCATTTCCACATCATGGCTACCTGTGTTGGGACAGAGGTGTTGCTGGACAGCACCATCTATCACTGAACAGTTCTCTCCTCTACTAACTTTAGTAATAGCAGCAAGGTAGTACAGTGGTTAGCACTGCTGCTCATAGCACCAGGGACTTGGGTTCCATTCCCAGCTCAGTTTATTGTCTCTGTGGAATCTGCACCTTCTTCCTCTGTCTGTGTGCATTTCCTCCAGTTTCTTCCAGTCTGATGGTCGTGCTGGTTAGATGCATTGACCCGAATAGGCACCGGTATAGGACAACTAGGCAAATTTCACAGCAACTTCACTGCATTGTTAATGTGAGCCTTACTTGTGACTAATAAATAAACTTTAATAAATAAACTTTAACTTTAAAACTTTTAACTCCAAATATAGAGGGGGCTGGAAAAAAGTAAAATAGACAATTCTATTTTCTTCTGACTGAAGAATTACATCCTGTGGGTTCACCAACTTTCTCATAAAAGAATGAATACTTCAAATTTTGCAATTTAGTTGATGGATAATCTCAGTCATTTGAGCTAATAAGACTCCAAAATGACATTACCATCCTCAGTGAGACTTATCTTCCTGGGATAGGAACAAGCAAGGGGATATATTTTCTACTGGAATAGAAAGATTGATAGGGAACTTCAAGTCCACAGGATTGGTTGTGCCATCCAGAATAGATAACAGAGCTATTTAATAATGAACATTCACTTTGTACCAAGTTGTTGCAAAATCCAAAGTCCGTAAGAATGATGATCATCTAGCAGCTCACTCCACACTCCCACCATTCTGTGTGAAAATGGTCCCCCCAATATTCCCTTTAAACTATTCCCCCTTCACCCTTAACCCAGCCTTAATCCCTTAATCAACCTTAATCCCTTAGCCTCAGTGGAAAAAGCCTCTTGCATTTATTCTATCTATACCCACCATAATTCTATACACCTTTACCAAATCTCCTTTCATTCTTCTACGCTCCAGTTTCTCAAGTGCCGGTAACATCCTTGTAAACCTTCTCTGCACTCTTTCAACCTTATTATATCCTTCCTGTAATTAGATGACAAAACTGCATGCAATACTCTAAATTCAGCCTCACCGATGTTTTATACAACCTCTCCATAACATTCCAATTCTTACGCTCAATACTTTCATTTATAAAGGCCAATGTTCCAAAAGCACTCTTTACAATCTTATCTACCTGTGACGCTACTTTTAGGGAATTATGTACTCCCAGATCCCTCTATTCCATTACAGAGTCCTACCATTTACCTTGTATGTTCTACCTTGGTTTGTCCTTCCAAAGTGCAATGCCTCACACTTGTTTGCATTAAACTCCATCTGCCATTTTTCAGCCCATTTTGCTAGCTAAAAAATCCTTCTGCACACTTTGAAAACCTTCTTCACTGTCCACTAGACCTCCAATCTTTATATCATCAGCAAATTTGCTGATCCAATTTACCATATTATCATCCAGATCATTGATATAGGATGACAAACAAAAATGGACCCAGCACTGATCCCTATGGCACACCACTAGTCACAGGCCTTCATTCAGAGAAGCAATCGCCCACTACAACTTGCTGGCTTCTTCCATTGAGCCAACGTTTAATCCAATTTACTACTTCTCCATGTATAGCTCAAGAAGTCAGCATTCCCACAGCCCAAGACAAATGCAGGAGATGAAGCAGAGCAGAGACAGAAGGAAAGAAAGCAAAGCCTGCACTCCAGATCCCACTATCTTCCAGGCTATCCTGCCCTATGTATCCAAACATCCATGGATTGAAAATCAGCCTGTTTAGTCACTTGAAGATCCATGGCAGAAGCTCATAACTGAAACAGACATTGTCTTCAAACCAAAGGACATGTGAGCAAACAATCCATAAGCCTTTGATTTATGCACGAACAGTTTTTTCCCTGCTGTCATCAGAATTTTGAATGTATATACCCTATATTATTTTTATCTTTCAATACACCCGAGCTATGACTGTATTCTGCACCTCTCCTTGCCTTCTCTACGTACAGTATGCCTTGTCTGTACCATGCAAGAAATAATACTTTTCATAATATACTAATATGTGATAATAAGTCAAATCAAAATGATATTGATGATAAGACTTTAAATATTTTAAAGAATGTAAAACATTTGATAGGCTGATGAAAACCATCCGGTCCATCTTAGTGTTACATCAGTTGTCAAGTTGGCTAATACTGACGTGATGGATCAAATAGCCACCTTATGTGCCTTATTTTTTCTACATTTTGATAATATATTCTCAGTATTTCTAGATAATGCAAACTGTATTCCTGGCCAACACTTATCCCTCAATCAGTATCACTGGAATAAATCAGTCATTATCTCTGATACCTGTGGGAATGTTCAGTAATACATTGGTTGATATTTTTGTCACATTACAATTGTGAATACATTTTACAAGTACTTGATTGACTGTCAGGTGCTTTGGGATATCCAGAAATTGTGAAAGGTGCTTTATAAACTCTTTCTCATTCAGTCAACAGATAATCTGATAGAACCAATGTTTTCTTAACACTAGATCTCTTAAGTATTTTGGATGTTATTCTACTTTACAGATACTATGTAAAAGCAAGTTGTTGCTGGGCTTCTCCAACTGTCAAGATGTTATTTTTTAAGCTTTCAAGAAATAGCATGATGCCCAGACAAAAGGTCAAATAGGAATTGGTGGCACACAATCTATGCTACTACATTATTATAGGTGGTTTGTGAATTGTTGAAAATGTTTGCAGCCCATTGAAAAGTTAGTTATAAAATTTCACTAAAGAGAATGAATTAATTTGCATTTATACATCAACTTCCATGACCACAGATCATCCCAAAATGCTTTACAGCCAATAAATTACTCTTGAAGCATAAACACTTTAATAAAGTAGGAAGAAATGCAGGCTACATAATCTCTGACAAAATAATGAGGCAAATAATAAATTGATGAGGATGTGGGGACAACTCCCTTTTCTTCACAACAGTGCCATGGGATCTTTCACACCCACTTTAGAGGCAAATGGAACTATAATTCAACATCATACCAAAGAATGATGCCATCAACAATGCAGTATTCCTTCAGTACTTGAGTGTCAAATGTGCAGATTTCTGCAATAGAACTTAAACCCATGATCTTGTCTTGGAACAGGATGTGATGCCATTGTGCCAAGGCTGAAACTATCTAGTTGGAAGAATGTCAATGCCCCATTTGATTTGTGCTGAAACACTGATGTAACATTCCCAGCAGCACTGTCACACCAACTAAAGTAATCTGTAAATAAATTACTAAACATATACAATGCAAGAACGCATACTTTCAAACTTTATTGGGCAAAAACAGTCAGCAGGTATAAGATTTATTTTGCAAAGATCGTTAAGAGCTTACCCATAGCTTTTGTTTCTTCCCTTTTTGCATTCAATAACGAGAATTTAAACTTTGCTCGGACTTCACTTTTGGGACAACTAACTAAAAGCAAGTATAAGGAAAGGTAGTCTTTGCTTTCTTCATCTAAACCCTTTGGGTTTACTCTGAGGCACCTGTAACATATATACATTAAAAAGTATCAGTTAAAAAGAAGCTTTACTTCTTCCTCAAAAATATTGCATCTCATTTAAGAATGGACTTGCTAATAACCATGAACGTTACATTACAACTTGTAGGTTTTTCGAACACATACATCGAGAAATCACCCAAGTAGAAAACAGCAAACTGCTTTTTTAAGATATAAGCACAGAAGGTGTTCAAATAGTAATAGGTAACAAGATTTGCCAAAAACAGTAGTAGGTCTGAGGATTGGGATGTTTTAGAAGAGGACCACCAAAAAGTTGATAAAAAGGGAACATAAAAGTAAACTAGGCAGAAATATAAAAAAAAATTGTAAGAGCTTTCATAAAACAGAGTAGCAAAAGAAGCAAAAACAGGCAAAATTATCATGGGGAATGAGGAAGTAGCTGAAGTATTAAACACACATTTTGTGTCTGTCAGCACAGAACATGACACAAGTTTCATACCAGAAAAAGACAGTAACCTAATGGTTTAAAACAGTGAAGAAATTAAAGGAAACGAATATCAGAAGTGAGAAAGTACTGGGGAAACTGAAAGATTAAAATCTGACAGATCCTCAAGGCCTAAAAAAAAAGAGATAATTGCAGAGATAACAGAAATGCTGGCTACGGTTTTCCAAAATTCCTCCGATTCAGGAACAGTCCATTTGATTGAAAGTTGGCAAATGTTACAGTTTTTCAAGAAAGGAGGGATGGATAAATTGTAAGCAGGTCAGTTAGCTGAACATCAGTTGTTCAAAAAATGTTGGAATTCATCATTAAGGATGTCTTAACAATGCACTTAAAAAGCATGGTATTATCAGAACAACTTAACATGGTTTTATGAAAGGGAATTCCTGTTTGACCTTTTTTTTTGCAGAGTAGATAAAGGGGAATCAGCAGATGTAATATACTGGAGGCATTCAATAAAGTACCATCCTAAAGCTTAATAGGCAAGATAAGGGCTCAGCAAATTGGGGGTTTTAGTATGGATGGAGGATTGTTTTATGGATAGAAAGCAGGCACCAGGCATAAATGGGGTCTTTTCAAGTTGGCAGGCAGCAAATAGTGCAACACAAGAAGGATCAGAGCTAGCCTCAGCTATTTACAATCTATATTCATGATTTAAATGAAGTAGCAGAGAGTAATGACTCAAGAGACTACAAAGAGATATAGACAGGTAAAGTGAATAGGCAACAGGATACCAGATGGAGTACAACGTAGGGAAATATGAAGTTATTTATTTTGATTGTAAAAATAGAAAAGTAGATTTTTTTAAAGCATTAATGTTCAAAGAAACTTAGATGTGCTCATCTAAGGAATGCAGAAAGTTAACATGCAGTTACATCAAGTAATTAGGAAAGCAAATAGCACGTTGATCTTTACTCAAGGGGATTTGAATGCAGAATAAAGAAGTTTTGCTATGATTGTACCAGCCTTTGGTGGGATCACATCTGAAACGTGTGGGTGGTTTTGGTCTCCCCACTTAAGGCGGCATATTTTTGCATTGAAATTGGTGCAGCAAAGATTCACTAAATTGGTTCCTGTGATAAGGGAGTTTTCTTTAAGGAAAGGTTGAGTAAATTGGGCCTATATTCTCTGGAGTTGAGAAGGATGAGAGGCAATCTCACTGAAAACTACAAAATTTTGGAAGGAATTGATACAGCAGATACTGAGAAATTATTTCCACTATTTGGGAAAGCTAAAACATGTGTTCACAGATACAGGATAAGGAGGGCAATCATTTAGGGCTGAGATGAGGAAATGTTACTTCACTGAAAGGGTTGTGAATCTTAAAATTCTCTATCCCAGAGGTTTGTGGATGTATCTGAAGCTCTGGTACAGTTAAATTTTGGGTCTCTCAAGTAATCAAGGGACAGGGCAATGTAGGAAAATCAAGTTGAAGCTGAATATGAGCCATGATGGTACTGAATGATGAAGCAAATTTGACAGGCCATGTGATCTACTCTTGCTCCTATTTCTTGTACTTGTATAGAATTATCTTATTTTCTCCACAGTATTATACACAAGGCTTTGTACTAGACTACACCAATTATTTGTTGCTCAGAAGAGTAACATCACTTGAGGATGCAGTGAGGAACTTGTCTGCTATAATAGTTTACCTGTGAAGAGCTAAGCTATTTGTCTTCAGAATCAGATCTATATGGATTTCATCATATGCATTTTGAAATACGATTTTTTTGAATCTATACTTTTGAAGTGTCAGTATAATACTAACTTCGAAGAAAGATTAGTAAATTGGGCTTATATTCTCTGGAGTTTAAAAGGATGAGAGGCATTTTATTGAAACTACAAACTTTGAAGAAAAGATTAATTATATCACTCAAAGCCTATGTGCCACATGACTTTCATATTCATTTCCCAAGGTCGAAGCTGAGATGATACTAGACTAAGAGTGGTAGAGTGGTCCTTGTTACCAAGGCTAGAACAAAGTATGGCTTAAAGTCAATGAAATCACCTGCTGATCACAACCTTGTTTCTCCTCAAATGGCAAACTAATACCTGTTCCCTGTTGGAAGAAGCAACCACTACAGCCTCTTCGATTTGTTTGACATGACATTAAGAAATGGGTTAATGCATTGCAGCAGCCAAGATATGGAAGCTGACAATATCCTGGTAGTCTTGTTGAAGCCTTGGGCAACAGAGCTAGCTGCTCCCCTTGTCAATTTGTGTCAGCAGATCTCTAACTACTGTATCTACCCAACAATGCATAAGGACACAACAGCTGAATTCCAGAAACAGAATTGAGAATAGCTGCTCTTTGACAGCAAGGTATCCAATTTTAAGAATGGTACCAAGGATCCCGAGCAAAACCAAGGTCAATGAAGATCACTTCCATAATTTGAGGCATACCTGACACAAAGGAAAACCTACAAAGGATAAATTACTCCAGAACATCACTGGAGGAGTTAATCAGAAGCGTCCTTAGGCTAACCATCCTCAGCTACTTCATCCATTATAAAATCAGGAATGGGCTATTCACTACTTTCATGACCATTCACAACTCTATAGAACTACAAAAAATTATCACACAGAAAGAGGTCATTCAGCCCATTGTGTCTGTGCTGATCAAAGAATAAAAAGGTGTTCATTTAATCTCACTTTCCAGCACCTGGCCCAATATTAATTGTAAACTATGTCAGATGACAGTAGGGTCTGGATAACATCAAGGCCTAAACTAAGAAGTGGCAAAGTAACAATCAAGCTAATAATTAAGTAATACCTCTGTTTTAAAATCATCATCTTAGCTTTCAGATTTCTCCGTAGCTTCACTCTTCCAGTTTTGCAACTCTTCCAGATCTATGTGTTGCTCCAATCTAATCCCTTGTGCATTTTAAAATCTTAACCATGCCTTCAGCTATCAAGGTCCTAAATGATCTGAACTCCCTTCCTGAAACCTCTCCAGCTCAAATGGTTTCCTCCTTAAAGGCACTGCATAAATCACCCTGGTTAAGCTTTTTGTCACTGTCCTAATATCTTCTTAGAAGGATCTGTGTCAAATTTAGTTTTGATGCCACCAGCACTGCTCCTCACAGCAGTAGGGACCTGGGTTCGATTCTGGCCTCGAGTGACTACCTGCGTAGAATTTGCACGTTCGCCCCACATCTATGTGGGTTTCCTCTGCATGTTGCAGTTTCCTCCCACAGTCCAAAGATATTTAGGTTAGGTAGATTAGCTATGGCAAACATGTAGGGTTACAGGAATAGGGCAGAGGGCCTAGGTGGAATGCTCTTTCAGAGAGTCGATGCAGACTCGATGAGCTAGATGGCCTCTTCTCATTCTCTGGTTCTTGTGAAGAGCCTTGGAATGTTAAAGGCGCTGGACAAATATAAGTTGTATATCCAACAGGGATCATCTAACTCAACTAAGAGAAACCCTGTCACCATTTTTTTTTTTACCTTTAATGCATTACAATAATCACATCCTCCATTTTCAATATCCAGGAGAAGGACAGGGAAGGTGGGGACTGCTGGTCACCATCACCCAGCCATAAGAACGCCCATGAGTGAAGTTACAAAAGCAGTAATGTAACGGGAACCTTCAAGTTAATCTCCAAGTCACATATCACCTGATCTGGACATGGTTTGCCATGTTATTACATATTTGGAATTCACTACCTACTCCAATTGTGAAAGCATCACCACAGAACTGCAGTGCTGCAAGATGGCCAAGATCACCAAGCAATTAAAAATGGGCAATAAGTTAGCTCTTGTCATTTATTAATTTAAAAATATGCAGAGGAAACAGTAAAGATTTGGACTTCAACCAACAATTTTCTTTCACGAACAGTTTTTGTAACAGGACAGATGTTTCTTGGGAACTGAGCTGTGTTTTACTTGTCTCTGCATCATTGAGTTGGAGTAACCCAGGTCTCACGAATAACCCCAATCATGGTAAACTACTTACTGGACAGCATGCAAGATGCCATAAATTTGTCAATTCAGACTGTGAGGTTCAAGCATTCCCTTTGAGGGTGTATTTTGGTTACGCTGAACATAAAGCAACCAACATGCGCCGTCCTACAATAATTCCAATCTTAAATCATAGCTTACAAAGGAATTCATCTTCTCATCAAGAATTAATGCCTCTGGCACTTATGATAAATGCTAGAATATTCTTCTTAACATGATTGAAATGAAATCCAAAAACGATCACTTCCAAAGATTAAAATGACTAAAGTGGGATCTGACAAATTTAATAGATGAAGTTGACATGGTTTAAGGCAATCAAATAAAGAACTGTACTTTCTGGAAGGCTAATATATATCAAACAAAAATGAAAATACTACATTCAGCAAAAAAGCACCTGCCAATGTCACTAATAATAACGGTGGAGTCTGCAACACTGAAGCAGTCAATAGCTGAGAGTGCAAAGGCCAAGAACATTGGATTTTCAAAAAGCATAGTCGCTGGATAAAGAAATTACAGTAATTTTCTATAAAATCCCTTTCAAAATTGAACATTTGGACCAAAGGTAGCTAAACAGAGAATGCCCTTTGAATTTAGATCTCACTGTACTCAAATTCTCTCAATGTGGTCTCATTAATGCTCTGTATAACTGAATCGTAATCTCCCATCATTATAATGTTCTATGAGCTGTCCTAATTATCTGTATGCTATTAGCATTTTGCTAATCATGCACTAGAACATTCAGATTCCTCTGCATCTTAGAGCTTTGCAATCTCTCACCATTTAGACAATATGCTCCTTTTTTATTCTTCCTGCCAAAATGGATAATTCCACATTTACCTACATGATACTCTATTTGTCAGATTTTTACTCACTCACTTAACCCATGTCTATTTGAAACCTCCTTATCTCCCCTTTATTATTTACCTTCTTATCCATCTTTGGATCATCAGCAAAATTAATAACCAAGTCATTTATATAATTTGAAAAAGTTAAGGCCCCAGCACTGATCCCTGTGGCACATCGCTCATCACATCCTGCCAACCAGAAAAATACCCATTTATGCTAACTCTGTTTCCTATTAGCTAGACAATGTCCCCCTACAGCATAAGCTTTTATTTTCCACAATAACCTCTAATATGGCACCTTATCAAATACTTTCTAGAAATCTAAGTACAGTATATTCATCAGCTTTCCTTTATCCACAGTGCATGTGACTCCTTCAAAGAACTTTAATAAATTGTTAAACATTATTTCCCTTCAGAAAACTATGCTAACTCTGCCTGATTGCCTTGAAGTTTTTCCAAGTGACCTGCTATTACATTTTTATTAATGTTTTTAACATTTTCCCTATGACAGATGTTAGGGTAACTGCCTTGTAATTCCCTGCTTTCTGCCTCCCTTTTTAAATAAAGGAGTTACACTTGCTATGTTGCAATCTAATAGAACCTACCCCAAATTAGCAGAATTTTGGAAAAATTAAAAACCAATCTGCATATGAACATTATATCTGAAAAAATACTACATTTGACTTGGCTACATTTGCAAATGAAGCACAGATCTAAAGCAATTGAATACTGCACATTTGCTACTACATACATTTACAAGTAATCTCCCCGACAGCAGTTTCTGGGCAAAAGATCTGATGATAAATCAATGATCCAAATATATAATGCATCATTACTCACTCAAGAATCACAAAAAAGCAATTTGTTTTTGTTGCATACTGACTATTCCCTCTATTGACAAACTAATACATGGAGAAAGACCAGAAAGCTGGGTAGAGGGAATTGCAGCTTTGATGAAGAGCGCTGTTGAGTCCAAATGAACACAGGAGTGGAACTAACCTAGAGGCAGGTCTCCAGATTGGCTTATAATACCATCCATCACAAAGGCACTGCAATAAGATTATTCCAACCCCACACTGTCTCCAAAGTGCATTAAATTAGAAATCATATTTACACTGATATACAATGTGCGCAATCATAACAGGAGGAATAAAATCCAGAAGGAGAAAATATCTTTTTTTAAACAAAAAGGTACTTAGCTACTGTAAATTAATTGGGTTTTCGAAGCCATTATTATGGGGATTCTGAATGGATTATAAATATGTAAATTTATATTTCTCACATATAAACAAATCAGCTAAATTATTTTCTATACTCCATTCCCAATAATCTCTGATTAAGCCTAGTAGAATAACAGAGATGTATGGTATAACCATTTATTGAACTAAAACTTACCACTTCATTTTATCATTTGGCCCAGATGAAAAAGTTGAACTTTTTAACACTTCACCCATTTCTTCTCGACAAAAGCTGAAGTTATTGATGGTCCACATGTAGGAGAACTTGACCACTTTTACCTAAATATTAAAAAGAAGAAGAACTGGATGAGAATAATAAAAAACAAAATAACACATACACATTTAAGAACAGGACACAAAGAGGCCACAACTTGCCAGTACAATATTGGAAATTGTCAATTTTGGTAGAGAAATAAAAAGCATTTTAATCAAATGGTGAGAGACTGCACAGTTCTTGAGTTGCAGAGGGGTCTTCGAGTCACAAAATAATTATGCAAATAATTAGGTTAGCTATTTGAATATTCTCATTTATTACAAAGGGAATTGAATATAAACGTAAGGTTATACAGGATGCTGCTGAGATCACATCTGCAATTATTTACATTATTTAAGGAATGATGTAAAAGTATTGGAAAGTTTGGAGAAGGTTTAATAAATTAATAGAAGTTGATGGGTTATCTAATGAGGAAATGTTGGGCAGGCTTGTGACCATTGGAGTTTAAGAAGGCTATGAGGCATCTTAGTTGAAACATACAAGATCTTGAGGTCTGATGTAGAAAGGACACATAGTTTCCTCTTATGTATTAGTACTAGGACTATTGATAAAAAGCAAAGGGTCATCTGTTTACAACAGGGATGAGAAGAATTTTTTCCTTACAGAAAGTTGAGCCTCTTTGGAAATCTACTTTAAAAGGTGGTGGAAGCAGAGCTGGATAATTCTTGATACACAAGGGGATGAAAGGTTACCTATGCGGAAATGTGGAGCTGAGGGTACAGTCAAATCAGCCATGATCTCATTGAATGGCAGAACAGACTTGAAGGGCCGATTAGCCTATTGCTACTCCTAATTCATATATTTGTACATACATAGACTGAAAAGAGATTGTTAAAATCTTATGATGTCAAGCAGAATTCCTGTCTAGAATTTCTAAAAGGCCTGCAGGACATCATAAGCTTATAAAGAAACTCATTTAAAACTAGGGACAAATGCTTGTAAAATCATAAGGGGCAGTTGCCTTGAAAATAAACATTAAGTCACAAAACACGAAGGGTATCTAACACCTCTCACAAAAAGACCACAATGAAATATGGAAGTTAAAACATCTCAAATTTTCTGCAATACAAGCGTCTGAGGGGGTCACAAACTTCAAAGCTCTATAAAAATAAAAATAGAGATAAATGGATTATCATAACAATAACATGATTAGGACAACTGGTTGGCCAGAAAATATGACAACTTTTTAAGGGCTGGAATCAGGATAGTCTATTTAAAAAAAGCAGTTTGGGATTTGTGGGCACATTACCAGTAGAGAAAAAACAATTTTACACAAAATACAATTAGCATAATTAGCCCACAAGTGTCACTGCAGGTTACAATTACTAGAAATTCAGTTTCTCTTTCACGAAATTTAGAGAGCTCTCATGATAATCTTTAGAAAGCATAAACATCAGTTAAGGGATTCTCCATTACGTAATATAAAATAAAAATGCAAAGAGAGCAACTGAAAACTGAACATTACTGACTTTGTGAATGTATGCAAAAAAAACCTTGCAAAACATTAACAAATATTTTTGTACAACATATACAAAATTTAACACTGTAGGCTATGGACAATAAGTTATTTCCAATATACTGGTCATAAGTAGACTGGAATACGGAGTGCTGTTTTAAGTTCTCTGCCTTGTTTCATTAGTTCTCTCATTACTTAAGTAAATATTGTGTTGCAGCAAAGGAAAAATAAAGTCACCATAGCCCCAGATAACTGTAGACTTTGACTGGTAGTGATTTAACCTGAGGATTGCCATACCTCAGGCGAGAGAAGGAAGGTTGACAAGGTGGGGCCTTTGTGAATAACCTCAGCCTGTATAAGAATTGAATCCACGCTATTGGTGTCACTGTGTCACGAACCAGCTGTCCAGGCTACTGGACTAGACCGAATCCAAAATAATATATCACTGCCTGACAAAGTAATAGTACACCCCTCAATGCTACAGATATAATATTTGCATCACACTTTCTAAAACTTGTTTATATATGCTACAGTTGTCAATGTTACAGATATAATATTTGTAGCATGCTTTCTAAAACTTGTTGATGTAGGACGGACAACTTTCATTCTGGATTTCTTTTGAAAAATGGTGAGAAAAGGAAAAGGCTGCCCACTTTAGAGATGAGGAAAATAAAAGTAAACCTTCATTGCTTCCCTCTAGAGCAAGTATATTCATCCATTGGTAAAGAGACCAAAATTGTGCCCGGTATTCCAGTGTAGCCTTACTACTCCTCTATATTCTGTACATTAAAAAGGAGTGCAGATTGTAGCGTTACAATCATAGTTAGAATGTAGAGATGTACTCTAACCCCTCTGTAATTTGTCTATCTATTGCTTGCTTTCCGTGATTCATATACAAAGATATTCTGGTCCCTCTGAATTCAAAAATATTCTGCTTTTAAAAAAACGTTTCCTACCAAAGTGAATAATTTCCCATTGTATTTCTGGTCAGTTTTTGCCTACTCACTCAACTACCTGTAGTTCTCTTTCTGTTCTCAACACTTAATCTTCCAATTGTAGAGTCATAGAGGTTTACAGCATGGAAACAGGTCCTTTGGTCCAACTTGTCCATGCCGCCCATTTTTTAAAAAAATCCCCAAGCTAATCCCAATTGCCCACATTTGACCTATATCCCTCCATATCCATCGTACCCATGTAACTATCTAAATGCTTTTAAAAGATAAAATTGTAGTCGCCTCTACTACCACCTCTGGCAACTTGTTCCAGACACTCACCAATCTGTGTGAAAAGAAATGCCTCTCACTTTAAACCTATGCCCTTTAGTTTTAGACTTTCTACCTGTGGGAAAAGATATTGACTACTCACCTTGTCTATGTCCCTCATTATTTTACAGACTTCTATAAGGTCACCCCTCAGCCTCCTACACTCCAGAGAAAAAAGTCCCAGTCTATTCTAATTTGGTATAATTAATTTGGTATCACAAAATTAGACATGTTACACTTATTCTCCTAATCTAAATCATCAATAGTTGAGGTCCCAGTGCTAGTCTTTGTAATACCCCACTCATTACAGTAACCAATCCTCAATTAAAGCTTATATACATTATTCCCATATCTGAGTTCCAACTATATGAAATAATTTCTTGAGTGATTCTTTAAAGAATGATTTTTACAATCCAAGTACTCTGCATCTTTTGGTTCCCTCTTATCCATTGTACTAGTTACACGCTGAAAAACGTATTCCCATATTACGATCTATTAGAAAATGAAAAGTCAAGATAGATGGGGAACTTGACAGGGTGGATACTGAGAGGCTGTTTCCCCTTATATGAGACACTAAAACGAGGGAATACATTTTAAAAATAAGAAGCCTTCCATTTACAATGAACTTGAGATTTTCTCTCTCCCATTCCTCCCCCTCAGCGAATCATTCTCTTCTCCCGAGAGCAGTGGGGGCAGGGTCATTGATTATATTTAAGGCTGAATTAGATAAGTTCTTTATGATAAGGGAGTCAAAAAGATAAGAAGGATAGACTGGGGAAATAAGAGTTCAGAATACAATCAAATCATTCAAGATCTTACCCAAAGACAAAGCAGGCTCAAGAAGCCATACAGCCTATTCCTGATCCTAATTGACATGTATGCAAGCATTTCATCAAACATAATTTCCCTTTCATAAATTGTATTGACTCTGTTTAAACATATTATGATTCCATAAGTGCCTCATTACTATCTTCCTAATAATATATTTTAATATTTCACTGATGAGAGGCTACCTAGCCTATACTTCCCAATTTTTCTTTCTTACGTAAAATAGTGAGATTATAGTTACTACTTTCTAATCCTTGAGAACCATTCTAGATTCCAAGGAATTCTGGAAGATCAAAACCAACATATCCATTAGCTCTGTAGCAATCTCTTTTTAAAATCCTAGGATGCAGGTCATCATATGCAGGATATTTGTCACTAATTAATCCCATTAATTTCCCCAGTACAATCTCTTCACTAATCCTGGTTTCTTTAAATTCATGATGTTAGAGATGCCGGCGTTGGACTGGGGTACACACAGTAAGAAGTTTGACAATATCGGTTTTAAATCCAACTGATTTATTTGATAGTAAACTCGCAAGCTTTCGGCTTTATGGCCTTCGTCAGGCAAATGAGGTGTTCTGGTCTCCATTTAAATTCCCCATTATTGCGAGACACTCAGCTCCTGACCATTCAGGATTTTTTTATATCTTAAACCAAGAAAAATTAAAAATAAGTACCTTTTAATGCCTTTGTGATTTTCTTATTCCTGATTATAATTTTACCTACATCTGCACCTAATGGATAAGTTTACTTTCACCAATTTCTTCCTATTTGCTTATCTACAGAAAAGAATAACAATCTCTTTTTGTCCCTTGCTATGCTATTTTCATGTTTTCCCCTTTCTTTTGAAATCTTCACACTTACGTTTAAAAACACTACAAGCCTCCTGCTTTGATGTAATACTATCTATCTTTAACTCTTGTTCTCAGAGATTATGTGGAGTTTTCATTCTTAAAAAGTGTACATTTGTTGCAAGGTATGCATAAATTCTTTAAATACTAGCCATGGTTTATCTAGCCATTCATTTTAATTTAGTTTCCCAATTCACTTAGCTAATTTAACTTACAAATGTAAATAAAACTAACTACATAGGTTCTGACATAAGGTCACAACCTGAAACTAACTCTACGCTCCACAATTGCTGCCAGATCTGTTGAGTATCTCTAGCATTTTCTGTTTTTAATACACAAGATCTAGGTTTGGAACTAATGATATCTCATTCAAATCCATTATGAAAATCCATCATATTATTTATAGTCACTCCTTCCTGAAGGTTTCTTTTCTCAGACTAGATCCAAAGTAGCCTGTTCTCTATTAGGCTCCTTGTTACGAAGATCTAGAAAATGACTTGAACATTTCCTGAAATGCACTATTTAAATATAAAAACCTTTAAATTTACACATAATTTAAAATGGCATTAAACCTGAAAGAACTGAGGAGATTTTTCTCTCTCTTTCTGATTCTTGCAGCCTAACCCTGTCTGCAAGGATCAGTGACAATTTTGTTTTAGGAAAACTTGCATCCCAACCCTATAATAGCTTCCAACGGACTTTTCCCTTTTCGAAGTCCATCTCTATGGCATTATGAATCACAAGGGCCTTATATTCATGCAGATGCTAATTAGCTATTCTTCATTATTTCTTTGAATTAAATAGCTAGCTTAAAGTACAAAACCAGGCATTCCTAAAACCTCCCTGGGAGTTGGAGATTGATAGTTTATCCATCAGCACAGCTGTTCTGATGATTGTTTTCAGGTGTGAAAATACTCCCCACCTTCCCAGTGGAACAATATGGGCACTTCTTCAACAATTAGGCTTCCCAGGCTTATATTAAGCAGAATTCAAAATAGGTCCCAGATCCCTTTCATTTCTCCATTTTACTCTAAATTATAGCGACAGTCTCAAAACACACATACAAATATCATATTTGTAACAGGTTACATGTATCTAATTGTGGATAAATTGCCAATATTCAGTAACAGAAACATTTAAACAACAACAAAAGATCAGATTCAAAATATTTTTATATTCTGGGGTGGATTTCAGCAGTATTCCATTAATAAGGTAAAAAAAATCAAATTGGTAAAGAGGATTCCTGACTTCTATTTATTTATTTTTCTGTCCAGTACAATCTTTAAGGTATCCACTGCCACTCAGTTTTTAATGAATAATTTTACTTGTAGCTCAAATGAGAAGATGCGAATCCTGAGGGGATAACTTCTGTGGACTAAACATCAGATTATTTAGGTTCCCAATACTGCAGAACTCTAAGCCATTACATTGAAAATTTTTATACTTGTCATGTGTGGTAGGTCTTTTATCTATGTTTTGATCACTGCAAGGTTGTTTGATCCTCTTCTTCCTCTTAGGAAGAGTGCTTAAGCCTCTTGTTTTTTCCAATTGTGTAATTCACTGGTCAGAAATCTTTCCATCATCACACTGCATCAAAATAAACTTTAAAATACAATTGCCAATACACTCTTCACCTCAGACTGAGGAAATCAGTGCCTTTCAATGTTGTGAATCCCAACTATTGTGAATTATCACATGCTCTAAGGAATAAATGGCATAGAGATCATCAGCACAAACGATTATCCCTTTTATAGCATGGGTCATGTTCATACGATCAGTCTGTTAAGCCTTTGTCTGTGCTCCACAACCACAATTTTTCCCTTTAATATCCATCTTGGTCCTTCATTACTCATACTGAAAAACAACAGTTCTATTTATTTTTAAATCCTGCCCAGAGATCTTAGAATTACTCCTAATATTGAAATCCATCTCAGTCATAACACCTTGCTCCAATATGTCCACTAATGACTCCTAAATTTGCTTTCAGACTCCTCAGGTGGGATTTCCAAACGCACTCACTCCAAGGCCAGAAAATCCTGCTCAAAGTTAACGGATCTTTGCATAATCCATGACCCACCTACTACGATTTCCATGGCGGGTCAGACGAGAAAATTCCACCCAGATGTCAAAACACAGGATTCGTTACATGTCAAAATGTTTCACAACTATGGTAAATTCAAAGTCTAATGATTCAAGCAAAAAATGATCTCTAGCAAGTTCTCCTGACTTCATCAATGATACAAGGTTGCAAAGATCAGATTTATTTCCTGGAAGTTATTAAAATGTTGGCCTAGACTTTCCAACATCCATCAGCAGCAGGAATTGTTGCTGCAAGAACAGAAAATCTGATGAGCCAGCTAAAGGTCCAGACTTCAGATCAGGACGAGAAAATTCCAGCTAACTTGTTAAGATCAGTAATAAATCATGTTGCCCTAAAAGGCTGAATGGGAGGCTGATGAGTAGCTCTATAATGATTTGGCCTGTTCCTCAGCAATAACTATACCAGACCCTCTCTGACTGGCACAACCTTGGCCAAAAGGATCATCTACTTACCAACTGCCAGGCTCTCCTAGTAATTCTTAATGACTTCTATGATAAGAAAAATATGACTGATCACCTCCCAATAACGCTTGAATTCGGATTTACACTCTGTAGGAAATTCTATGGCTTTGGCTTACATGTTATGCTGTTTCTCTGTGTGCCCACCTGGGATACAAAATAAGACAACTCCAATTTTTAAAGCAAAAAGTAAACTGGATATTACATTGTTCAAAACGGTTGTTCATCTATTCCACAGCGAACCTAAGTAACCTGTTACAATTTAGCAATTAAGCATAGAAGCACTGGGATGTACAATACCTGCGTGTAACACCAACTCTCTGCCACAGGTCCACTAGACATCTCTCCAGGCGGAGGGGGAGTTGGCACCCTCGACATCGCCAGCTTCTCTGCCGTTTTGAACCTAGATGCCAGAGGAAATTTCAGGGCTTCTGCAATAAAACACAATTAAATCACAAACCTCTAAACAGACAATTTGCAGGGGAGGATACAAGTTAAAATTCTGTGCAATTTAATTTCTGAATTTGGCAAATTAGTCTATACTCAAAACTTCAGCAATTAACACTTACAGAACTAGTATCAGTTTGAGCTATATTTAGTGCTAATAAACATATGTTTTAAATGTATAATATTTGCTAGATCTTCTGCTACTCGTACTCAGACAAAATGGCAGTCCACTACAAACAGAAACAGGTGATTTTGATCAAAGAAAAGCTTCACTTCTTGATCAAGGAACTTTAAAATAAATTAGATAATCTTAAGAATGAAACCATTGTACAATGAGCCTTAATGACTAATCAATAAAACAAAATATTTAACTGAAGTTCCCATAGACGAACAAATATAACTTTCCAAGATAGGCCACTGTACCTATGACATCATAAAAGGGGGCCTATGCCAGAGGTGGGCATTGAATTAATAAAGCTTCCCAAGTGGAATTTTCTGTAATAATTAAGTATTTACAGGCAGGCTTCATTTCATAAATAATTTTCAAGAGAAGGCTGAAAACGGGTTGGGGGAAATCTGAAAGGATTTAGCGCAAGTTTTCAAAGCTGCAAATATCAGAATTTATTTATATAAATTTAAATAATAATTTATATGATTTCAGAATATGCACAAGGATTAAGAGGTTAGAATACTCAAAAGGATATTTGAAAGTAGAGCAAGTTTAAAGATAGAATTATAGTGCATTGAGGAGGCCATTTATCCCACTGTATCTGTGCTGAGTCTTTAAAGAGCTATCCATTGTCAACTGCCTAGATTTCCAATCAAGCCAAGTACAGTATAAGGGTATACGTCACCAAACGACTTTACAGTTTAAGCTGAGTTAGTCAAATAAGGATGTTAGTCAAATTGTGACCCAAAAGTAGTAATGTCAGATGCCATTCAACTGCTGCTTGTCATCAAAAGAAAGCCTTAACAGTATTGGCCTAAAGACAGATTGACCGCAATTATAGAAGACACATTTAAGTTTTCACAGGTTGCAATTTTTGTTGTAATTCACGTATTGCTACTGGATGAATTCTAATGATGTAATATTGTGAAGTTTGCAGCTGAATACTCAATAATTTAGATTCTGCTGATTTATTGCAACTATGAATACTTAACCTTGTAATGGTAATGAATGTACATTTCAAAGGTAATTAAATCTTCATCATTTCTCTAAGTATTTGGCAAGCAACAATTTGCAGTTCATTGAGTGATACTGCAAGCTTATTACTGTTAGTTGACCTAGTCAATAAATAACTTCTTTCAAACTGGATTTTGTAGGGTGATCTGTAACAAGTTAAATTAGTAACAGTAAATGTAACAAATAAATAAAGAAAAAAACATTTTCTGTCCTTCACTAAGATAGGTTATACATTGCAATTTTCTGATTCATTACATCTGACATTGGTGAACTGTGTGGAAAGTAGCATTCTTTAAACCAAAACTTTTGATGAGATTATTCACACAAAGCTGGTTCATTTCCCATCAAGGACAGATCAAGTTGCACTTGACCGTTTATGGTGTTCTAGTTTATAATATTAATTCCATCAGCAAACGATAATTGCTAAGCCAACAATGTGCATTCTGCCTCAGCCATGTCCACCAGATTGATGATGGTTGTATACCTAAAGATCCATTGTACAACATATTGGCCTCCGGGTCACAATCTCCTGAGTATCCGTTCCTCCACGACAAAGACACGTGCAAGCGACATACGTAGATAATGGCACTGACACTGACAACTGAAAGACAGTCATGATCTGACAGCTGACTGTTTTGAAGGACAGTGAAAGAGAGAGGAGTGTTTACAAAAAGCTCAGCCAGCCAAGAAAAATGCCAGAAGAGGGACCAGCACAACTTGCCCTTTTTCAGCCCACTGTGCCCCTCTACAGCAAATGTGGCAGAGGCTGTCAGGTTAGAATGCATTCCTAAACTGCAATGCTTAACATGGGGTTAACCACCATGGTGCAAATCATTGTCTTATGAAATGAGGCAGAAGGCTGCCACAGTATTTAGCAGCATAGAAAATGGAATCTGCTGTTAACCTTCAATAAATTCGATAAAACTGGGGCTATATCATATTAAGTCTCAATGATTTGTGAAGTAGTTAATTGAATAATTGCCCAAAAGAGACAATCTATTTCAGACTTGTAAATATTCTTTTCCTAAATGATCGTTGTTATATAAGGTGACCAGGTCTCTTTATATTTGGTTAAATATGTTATCCTAAAAGAATTAGCTTTATGTGATTCAATAGCGCATCTTTTAATATGCAATTAATTGTATTTGTCAAATGCTTTTCAATTGTCATTCAAGAAACTACTATACATTGGTTAGGGGTTTTCCATAAATTCATGTTGGCTGAAGTACATTCCTAAGGTCTTGAGTTACCTAATTGGTGTCAAACGAATAATTCTCAAGCAAATGTTTTGACCTTTTCTAATAATCAGAACATTAGCAATTTTCCAGTCTTCTGATGTCAAAGTCTAATGTGCTGTGAAAAACTCTCCCTTAAAACAGCTTTTAATAGCATATTATTAAGAAGATGGACGCTGAATCAGAAGTGAGAATTGATAGTATGCAATCTCATTTTCAAATCATAGTAATGACTACTAAATATTGAAAGACAATTGTGAGTGTATGTATCAGCAGCTATAATAAAATCCCAATGAGTTGAATCCCAGGAGATTCACCTACAAAATTGTGATAAGTGGAGCTTCATGATGGCTGAGGATGTCCATTGCCACATGATGCTTGCATCTCTATGTAACCTGATATCTACAAATGCAATAGATACAAATGTCAAATGAAAGCACAATGGCTGGGATTTTCCAGTCATTTCTGTCCCCAGTGCTAAGATCTGAACAACGAGAAAATTCACTGAAATGATCCCACTATCATCAATAATGGATCGCCTCCACCACCACAAACCCTGTGACACAGGGTGTGGAAAATCTCACTTAATATGTGGGGATGTATTTATTCAATTTATTCACACCTTACAATGGCCTGACCTTGAAAAAGGCCAACTCTTTGCATTAAAAACTTTGGGAGTTAGAGCTGGAAAGAGTCCATAATCTTTTTCTGCTTAACGTTGTTTAGTTAGTCCCACCGCCCATTGGTGCAGGTGAATTCCATGTGGCCTATCTTCTT
Organism: Sphyrna mokarran; assembly: GCA_024679065.1. NCBI lineage: Eukaryota > Metazoa > Chordata > Chondrichthyes > Carcharhiniformes > Carcharhinidae > Sphyrna > Sphyrna mokarran. Next base: position 67,505,697 of record JAGIQG010000011.1, on the reverse strand, counting down.
TGCCAGGGTAATTCTCCTTTCCTGCAGGATAGGACTAGAGATGGAAATGTTGTTTATTTGGGCTGCCTTGAAGCACATTAGCAGGGTTTCTTCAAAGTCCAGATTGACAGCCAGTCTACCTTGCTAAAGAGGATGCCTGCTTATTGATCCATTCCAAGATGTTCTTTTTGTGTTGCATAAAAATGGTCAATGAGGAAATCTTCCACTCCTTTCTGATGTTCATTTTCTGCTTCACATTACAGTATTCCAATCATATCAATTTCACATTCTCTCCAATCGACAATATTTTCAACTTTCTCTCAAGTTTAGCAATACTGGCAGACTTGGCATGTCCTTTTACAGAGAGATCTCAATTTCAAATGAAGGCTTGCACAGCGCTCCATGTTTTTGCGTTCTTCTGTTCTAACACAGCACCAATTGGTGTCTCAGTCATATCGTAGATAAACTTAGACAAGTGAATTACCAGTGCAAAATTTCAGATCATCACAGGTATCAATCTATGGGATTTGCTTTCTGTCATCAGAAACAATTGACAACTTTGATATAGCTAGAATTTTATCTTAGGATTTGAACCAATACAATTTCACTGTATATTGAGGATAACTGATTAAGTTGCCAACATTGTTATTTATACATTCAGTATTCACCTCATACAACATAGTTTGCACAAAGCATTTTTCCCCTTACAATTATAAGATTGCAAAATTGGAAATCCAAAGATTAATGTTCAGTTATAGATATATCTTCAAAGGCTGGAATAAGAAAGAAATTACACATAAAGAAATTACAATAAGGAAAAAAGATCATTATATCCCAGATCAGACCCATCCACATCCCTTTAAACATCATAAATTTGGACAATATCCAAGCTTGGGCTGACAAGTGGCAAGTAATATTTGTGCCACACAAATGCCAGGCAAGGACCATCATCAATAAGAGACATTCTAACCAACACCCCTTGACATTCAACGGTGTAATCATCACTGAATCTGTTCACTGTCAGCATCTTTGGGGTTACTATTGACCAGAAACTGAACTGGAATCACCACATAAACACAGTGATTACAACAGCAGGTCTGAGGCTAGGAATACTGCTGCGAGTAACTCACCAACTGACTCCCCAGAGCCTATCCCATTATCTACAAGGCACAAGCTGGAAGAGGGATGGAATACTCACTACTTGCCTGAATGGGTGCAGCTTCAACAGTACTCAAGAAGCTTGACATTATCCACAGCAAAGCAGCCTGCTTGAATGGCACCACATCTACTAACATTCAATCCCTCTACCATCAACGCTCAGTAGCAGCAGTGTGTACTATCTACAAGATACATTGCAGCAATTCAGCAAAGATCCTTAGACAGCACCTTCCAAACCCACGACCACTTCCATCTAGAAGGACAAGGGCAGCAACTAAATAGGAACACCACCCCACTGCAGGTTCCCCTCCAAGCCACTCACCACCCTGACTTGGAAATATATTGCCGTTCCTTTGCAGTTGCTAGATCGAAATCCTGGAAATCTCTCCCTAACGGCAGTGTGGGTCAACCGACAGAACGTGGACCGCAGTGATTCAAGAAAACAGCTCACCATCACCTTCTCAAAGGCAACTAGGGATGGGTAATAAATGCAGGCCAGCCAGTGATGCCCATGCCCCACGAACGAATTAAAAAAAAACAAATATGAACCTTAAGTTTTAAGTTTATTTATCAGTGTCATAAGTAGTCTTACATCAACGCTGCAATGAAGTTACTGTGAAATCCGCTAGTTGTCACACTCTGGTGCCTGTTTGGGTACACTGAGGGAGAACTTAGCATGGCCAGTGCATGTAACCAGTATGTTTTTTGGACTGTGGGAGGAAACCGACGCAGATACAGACAGAACATGCACAAACAGTGAGAATCGAACCTAGGTCCCTGGCACTGTGAAGCAGCCTTTCTGAATCTTGGATTATTTGTACCCTATGGTTTAGGTTAGAGGGTCATTGCTTTTTCCTAATTGGTCGGCGCAACATCGAAGGCCGAAGGGCCTGTTCTGCGCTGTAATGTTCTATGTTCTATGCAAATGAATAGTAAGTTTTTTTTTACAAAAAAACTACATGTTTGAGATCAAACAAGTTAAAATTAACATTTTGAACTGCAAGCTCAATAAACATTTCTTTTCAGGGTAATAGTTCAGATTTTTTTAATCTGAAAATTTTATTTTCCTGAGCCTTACCAAACATGTTGAAGTGAGCGTTGTCTTTTGAACTACTGCAATCAACAGATGTGTGGAAATATTTGTTCAACATGTACTACGCTACTGAGGGGCACACAAATTTGTGTCTAAATTGTGTCACATTTCTGACTAAATCTTACACTACTAATTTTTTTTTTAAATGATCTATATTTAATGGTAAATTCTCCTTCCCATCTAAAGGTACTGAAACACATTCTTATAATACAATACGTCAAGTACATTATTATGACTTTAGCAGCAGCACAGAATCAACTTTCCCATAATACTAAAGTAAGACTGAACAGTACTAATTTACTTGACTATATTTGATTTATTGTCACGTGTATTGAGATACAGCAAAAAGTATTGTTTCTTGCATGCTATACAGACGAAACATACTATTCATTGAGTACATAAGGGAAAAGGAAAGGATAGGATGCAGAATATAGTGTTGCAGTTACAGATAGGGTGAAGTGAAAGATTAGCTTAATATATGATAGGTCCATTCAAAAGTCTGATGGCAGTAGGGAAGAAGTTGTCCTGCAGTCGGTTGATATGTGTTTTCAAATTTTGGGATGTTTTTCCCATCAGAAGATGGTGGAAGAGAGTATATCCTGGGTCTGTAGGGTCCTGATTATGCTGACTGCTTTTTCCAGGGCAGCAGGAAGTCAATGGATGGGAGGCTGGTTTGTATGATGGATTGTACTACATTCATAACTCTTTGTAGTTTCTTGTGGTCTTGGTCAGAGCAGAAGCCATACCAAGCTATGATACATCCAGACAGATGCTTTCTATGGTGCATCTGTACAAATTGTTGAGAGTTGTAGCAGACATGCTGAATTTCCTTAGTCTTTTAAGGAAATAGAGGCACTGGTGTATCTTTTTAACTATAGCTTTGGTGTGGAGGGACTAGGATACATTGATGAGCTTTCATAACTTTAGTATCAGCTTGCAGGGACCAGGAAAGATTGTTGGTGATTTGAACACCTGAAAACTTGAAAGCTCAAACATTTCCACTTCATCTCAGTTGATGTAGACAAAGTATGCACTCCAGTACACTTCCTGAAATCAGTGACTATCTCTTTTGTTTTATGAGCATTCAAGGAGAGATTGTCATCAGACCATTTCATCAGATTCTCTGTCACTTTTCTGTACTCTGTCTCATCATTGTTTGAGATTTGACCCACTATTGTCATGTCATAAAGGCAAACTTGAAAATGGAGTTGAAGCGGAATTTGATCACATAGTCAACAATGCGTCAAGTATTCAATGAGATGTTTTTTCATGATGTCCTGTGAAGACCATTCATTTTTCAAAGTCCCTTCAGGATTGAAATTGCGCTGCTTGAGTAGAACCCGAGTAGAAGGATCAATAACCAGGGGGCATAGATTTAAGGTAACGAGTAAGAGAGTAAGAGGGGATTTGATGGCAAACATTTTCACTCAACGTGGTGGGAATCTGGAACTTACTGCCTGAAAGGATGGTAAGGGCAGAAAACCTCAACATTTAAGTAGCATTTAGATTATCACTTGATTAGCCATAACATACAAGGCTTTGGCCGAATACTGCAAGATAGGATTAGGATAAGTGCTTGATAGCAAGTGCAGACACTGTGACCTCTTTTCGTGCTATACATAGTCCCTTTGAATCAGAGACGGGAAAAATTATCTTGGGGAATAAGGAAATAGAAAAGGCATTGAAGAAATATTTTATGTCTGAATTCACAGTAGAACACAAGTTCCATACCAGAAACAGGTTTTGGTGAGACTGCAACTTGAATACTTTGTGCAGTTTTGGTCTCCACTTTGCAAAACCTTGCTTTGGAGGCAAGCGGGTCCCTGAGATGAGGGGGTTTTCCCTGTGGAGAGGCTGATTAAATCTATCTTAGCTGCAACACTTTCATTGAAACTAACAAAATTCTGAGGGCAGCTGATGGGGTAGACAGATTGTTACTGTAGACTGGGGAGTTCAAAACACGGAAACATTGTCTCAGAATAAGGAATCAATCATTTAGGACTCTGGTAAGGAGAAATTATTTCACTCACAAAAGTTTATGAATCTTTAGAATTTTCATCCCAGAAGGATTTGGATGCTCCATCCTTGACTACACTTAAAGTTAGGATAGGCAGATTTTTAGTGTCTCAAGGATAAGAAAACTGGTGGGAAAATGGACTTGAAGCCGAAAACCAGCCATGATTCTACTGAATAGCGGAGCAGACTTAATGGGCTCTAGAGTCTATTCTTGCTCCTACTTGCGTTGTGTTCTTGTGTTCATCTGTGATAGTGTAGGTACAAGTGTTCAGCTGCTTTTCTTGTCTTATGTAAGTTTTCTTGTCTCATAACTGTAAGGGAAGGTGCTGAGAACACAAGTCTTGTATCAACAGAGCTCTGTACTCTTGGTTTGTTTATTGTTCGTCCACACAACTTTGATACCTGCGGTATTGATAATCCAACTGCTGATTTCAGCATCAAAAGAACAAGTCATTCATTGATAATTGTTGATTCCAAGTATGCAAGTCTGTCCACGATCTTGACAAGTGTCAATGTTGATGGAAGATGCAGTCTCTATACCTTTAGCCTTGGTCTTTCTGATATTAATTGTGGCCTGAGGAAGCTGATCTGCAAGTTGCTGCAAGTGAACGTCAGTAGGACATGCCAATGAGGCATCATGAGGAAATATCAATTCACATGCTAGATGGCTATGCACTTTAGTCTTGGTACGGTCTTGCCAAGTTAAACATTATGCTGTTGACTCTGGCATGAAGGAAGACACTCCCATTTAAGTCGCTGAAAGCATACATTAACATGGAGAAAAATATTCCAAACACACAAGAACATAACAATGTAGGAAATAGTAGGAGTAGGAAATTTAGCCTCTCGAGCCTGCTCTATGATCTAATATAATCACGGCTGATCTCATCTTGGCCTCAACTCTACTTTTCCGCCTGTTCACCACACCCCTTCAATCCCTCTTTCCTAAATTGACCTTATGTCCCAGCATTCACCACACTCTGGATAGTGAACTTCGCAGGCTCACGACCCTTTGAGTAATCTCTCCTCATCTGTTTTAGATTTGCCACTACTTATCATTAAGCCATGATCTCTTGTTCTAGGTTGCCCAAGAAGAAACATCCTCTCCACATCTACTTTGTCAATCCTCCTTTTATACCCCGATAAGATCACTTTTCATTCTTCTAAACTCCAAGGAGTGTAGGCCTAAACTGCCCAATCTCTCTTCTTAAGACAGTTAGTGACAGGACGCAACCATGCTTTACCTCACTGTTGATCTTGAAAACCTCTGATGATGCATAATTGCGACTGTGCATTTTCTCATGAAAAGAAGAAATTACATCCAGGAAGTTAAAAAGTGCACCTCTTCTGACAAAATTAAAAGCCTTGGTGAGGTCTATGATGGCAATGTAGAGCAGCTGGTGCTGTTCATGGCACTTCTCTTATAACTGAAAGTGAGAAAACTACATCTACTGTCAGTCAGTCTTCCAGCTCTGAAACGGCACTGAATCTCAGGATAGAAGTGATACCAAGGTCAGCAATCTAGTCACAGCAACATGAGCAAAAATTTTTCCCATAATGCTTGAAGTTGCTGTCATCAAAATCGTCTTTGCCTTTAGACACACCTGACGCAAAAGTAGTCACTTTATAAAAAAGCAAAGATCTTTCCTTTCACCAGAGAAAGCTTGAGGCACAAATCTTTTCTTCCCAATCACAGACTGGCTGCCATAAGGTCAGTGATAAAAGATACTTACAAATGCAACCTTGAACATGACCCAGCCTTGAACATGAATCAAACTCTGCTATCACAAAGTAATGTCTGTTAGCAAATAATGAATATTAAGAGCTTCTTGCAAAGTTACAAGATGGCTTACAAAGTTCTAAAATTTTCTGACTGTTCAATGAGCTGACTGAATATCTTTATAAAACATTAGCACCAGACTGGAGTTGTACAGCAGCTAGCGCAAACACAAACCACTGAGAGACCATTTCATGGCAACTTTATCATTGTTTGGCTTTATTACACTTGGATAACAGATCAAGATCTGAAATCTGAGCAACACTGCCACTCTAATATTGGTCTGTATTTAAAACAATTTCAATCAATAGTCTCAAAGCCACTGGAGAAGACATGATATTTTTGCACAAGTTCTGTTTCACAATATCGTCCACTCTTAATGCATAATATCAAAACTGACTGGATTATCAACACAGAGCAAAAGCTGGAAATAAGGAAATCATAATGTAGCTGTTAAATTCAATAAATACCTGGATTTTAAACTGAACGTAGCTGAATGGCTGAGCCTGAGCACCCAACATAGAAGCTAATACTTTGTGTCATTCTCATAGATTACCAACACATTTCTCCAACATGTATGAGAGAAAAAAAAGTTCTCAACAGTCTGGGCTTGGTGCCAGTCCACGTTCCAAAGATGAAAGGTCAACATCACAATACAAAATCTTTCTCACATTACAAGCTAGAACTCTCCACAACTTGGCAGAGGATTATATTAGCATGTTTCTTTTGTACAATAGCATTGAGTTCACATTTAAAATGTTTGATTTAGGACACTGGGTATTTTAACGAAAACAAATGGGTGGTAATCCTAACCAATGCAGCATTAACGATAAACTGATCACAGCACAACAGAATACAAATTAAATCCAAACTCTAATGCAAACAACTGTAAATAAATAGGGTAAGCCAAAAATCAATGTTATATTCCTCTTGGTCTGTTTACAGTTGATTTTACACATCCTGTTACCAAAACTGCTTGCACAAATACAAACACAAAGCAGTTGAATTGGGCTTTAATAGCTGAATTTTGTATAAATTTTATTACCTCAACTCCAGTTTGCTTTTGAATTTTGTCACTGAATCAACCTCAGTTGTCATAGTAAGGCCAAATGTTGGTCAATTCAGTGACAAAATGGCAATGACCAGGGACTATACCAAATGCAGGATTATTCATGCAGAATTACAAATAATTTGTAATGCAAGTCAAAGCAAGATTTTGCTATACGCAACAAGCCTTTTAATATGACACTTATGCTACAGTTAAACCAATATAGTTAGTTTCAGCAGCTGTGATTCAGTAGTACGTCACTTTCTGAGTCAGAAGGTGTGGATTCAAATCCCAAAGACTTCAGTACATAAACTAGGCTGACACCCAGTTCAGCATTAAAATGTAATGCAGCGCTGTACTGTTGAAGGATGATGTGTTAAGCTGAGAATCTGACTGGCCTCTCAAATGGATGTAAATGATTCAATGACATAAGTTTGAAAATGATTTTTGGCAAATCCTACTACTATTCTGTTCATTATCACATTACTGCTTGTGGGACCTTGCTGCATGCAAATTGATTGATGCATTTGCTACATTACATGGTAACTACACAAGAAAAAATTACTTAACTAGCTATAAAGTGCTTTGGGACAACTTAAGGTTGGAAAAGTAGCTATATAAATCCTAGTCTTTATTAATTGGGCTTCTAATACAAAAGATGTATTAGATTCACCTGATAATTATTACATTTAGCTTTCTTCATCAAACCAGACCGAAATGAAAACATAGTACTTGTCTTCTATAATTATTTCTCTCCTCCTATTCTCGAGATCCCAAGTCTCCAGTCAATTTGATTCACTCCATGTGATGTCAATAAACAGCTGAATGCACAGAACATAGCAACAGTCCAATAACATCTCAGCTGCAGTGAAGATACTTGCTCCAAAACTAGCTCCTAGCAAAGTGTTCCAATACAGACACAACACTGACATGTATTCAATTCTACCCTTAATTATCAGCAAAGCTGTTATCAACAGTGTTGTCAAGCAGCACTCACTCACCAATAATTTACTCAAATGCAAATTTGGGTTCTGCTAGGACAAGTCAGTTCTGCTTAGTCACTGGGCATTGTCATTTTGCTACTTGATTGAGTTTCATATTTGGCCCTAATACTGCAATTAAGGTTGTTGATTCATTGACAAAAATCTCATTTCAGCCTTAATTCAAAAATGGACAAAAGACCTGAATTCCAGAGTTGAGGAGAAAGCAACTATCTTTAACATACATGTGATTCCTACATACCAACTCTTAACTCTCCTCTGAAAAAGCCTTGTGAACTATCAGTTCAAGGGCAATAGGGATGGGCAATAAACACATGAATTTTTTTTCCCTTTCTGAAGGAAGGATATAATTGCCACATGTGTGCAATAGAGATTCATCAGACTAGTCCTATTTGTGGGTGAATTATCTTATGAATAGAAGCCTGTTAGACTGAGGCTGTTTTCCTTAGAGCAGAGGAAAACAGCTCAATCAGAGCTCTGATTGAGGTGTACAAAATTAAGAGGGACATAGGTAGCATAGACCTAAGAAGAAGGGTCAAAAACCTAGAGGGTAAAGATCTAAAGTAAGGGGCAGGAGATTTAGAGATTTGAAGCAAATCTTTTTCACCCAGAGATCGTGGGAATTTGAAGCACTGCCTGAAAGGGTGGTAGAGGCGGGAACCCTCAACATTTAAGAAGCATTTAGATGGGCACTTGAACACTACAGAATCTAAGGCTACAAACTGTGCTAAAAAACGGAATTAGAATAGCTGCTTTATTATTGGTGAAGATGGGCTACAGGTCTCTTTTTGTGCTGTAGAGCTAAGACTCTATGAAGGCTGCATTTGACTCAGTGGGTTATCAAGAAGCCCCAGCAAAGGCAATCAATGGTAAAACTCCACAATCTTAAGAGGCAAATCTAGCACAAAGGAAGATGGTTATGTTGGACATAGCAGCAGGCGTTCCTCAGGTCAAATGTACTAAAGCTAATCGTCTTTGATTGTTTCATCAAAGACCATCCATTCATCCGTAAGAAGACATCAAGGGGATATTTGTTAATAGCTGCCTAGCGTGCAGTCCCATTCATTTTGCATACTGAAGCAGTCATGAATGCTTGTGGCAAAACCTGGACAACGTTCAAGCTTGGGCTGATGTGGCAAGTAACATCCACACCTTAAGTGCCAGGAAATGACCATCACCAACAGGGGTGTGCAACAATCTCCTCTTGGCATGCAATAGTTATACCACGGCTAAATTCCCAACTCTCAACATCTTGGAGGTTACCATTGATCAGAAATTGGACTAGTCAGATAAGTACTGTGCTTATATAAGGTCGGACACGGGGGATGCTGCAGTAAGTAACTAACTTCATGATTCCCCAAAGCCTGTTCACCTCTGCAATGCACAATGGAATACTGTTCACTTGCCTGGATTATCATTCAAGAAGCTCAACACCATACGGCACAAAGCAGCTGACTTAATTAGCATCCTATGCATCACCTTCAGTATTCACTTCCTCCGCCACCAACTGCAAGATGTACTGAAGCAGCTCCATAAACCTTCTTCAACAGCAACGTCCAAACCTGTGACCCATAGAATAAGTACAGCAGATGCATAGGAATACCATCATCTGCAAGTTCCCCTCCAAGTCCTGACCATCCTGACTAGGAATGACATCATCATTCCTCTAATGTTATTGGCCAAAACCCTTGAATTCCTTCTCTAACAGCACTACGAATATACCAACACCATAAGGACTATAGTAATTTAAGAAGGCAGCACAAAACTAACTTTGAGGACAATTAAAGGATGGGTAATAAACGCCCACTTTCTATGAGCAAACTTTTTTTTAGTTTGTTCATGGAAAGTGGACATTTATTACCCATCATACCATTTCCAAATCTTTGGCTGAAACGGCAAGGAGCTACTTCCTACCAGTCCTCTGCCAGTTTTGTCTGATGATCAGCCATTTGGAGATAATCAATTCTAGGGAAGACTTGCTCTTTTTGGCTCTTCCTTCCTCTGCTCAGCATCTCCCCAGGTGGCACAGACAAGTTGCGAAACCGCACAGTGAACTGCAAACGAGCGAGGGAGCTAGGTTAAAATTTATAGTTAAAACAGGTCTTAAGGAAAAACAAATGGATAAGCTGTACATGAACCAAGAAGCAGCATCAAACCTTCTGAGATTGTATTTTAATAATGGATGAACTAATCAAACATCCACATTTCTGAATACATAAATCAAGTAAACTATAAGACTGAACAATCCTCAGGCAATCGCATGCTCTGTTTCAACAATCTTACTGGCCAATACTGATCATATGACATTTATAATTGTGAGGCATATACTAGAAATCTTATTGGCTAGTGATTATGTGATCATTCCATTTGTCTCTAGCATCGTCACTGACTTTCAATGATTATGTCACCAGCCTGACGGTTGTGATTTTGAGTTGTGGGATCTTACTGTTTGTAAACAGCCATTCCACTTGCTGCTTTCAGCGAAGTTTTGAGATGTTTTGAGTAATATGGTAAGAGAACATGTAGATATAACTTTGTCTCCTTTCGAAAAATCCGGAACAACGCTTGTAATTACAGATTATGCAAAGTGGGCAATTCAACAGACACATATGGTCCCGAATCATCACGTGATCTTTTCTGTGAAAACTAATTTTCATTATGGATTTGGGGGGGGGGGGGGGGTATTTACATTTTCAGAGAATTATCTCATTACCATGCTGATCGGTCTCTGCTAATTGCCTTATCATGTGAGTGACACTGCGGAGTAATTTCAACTGATTTACCTTGCAATGTAAAATAAAATAAAAATTCCATTCAATAATATCTGAACAAATATAAATTATACAAGGGTTCAATGTTTTCTTCCTCTTCTAAAATTAATAGAGGAATGAGCAACAGAATATCATAATATATAAAAACATAAAATGTACTAACAAAATTTTTTTTAAATTGTCCATGATCACCATTATGGGTAATTTTTTTTTACATAAATAATGCACCCTCAACTTTTTAGCTTTTTTCAGTACTACTCTAACTCAATTAAAAAAAAAATCAATTGTTCCTATCCATAAGAATTAAAAAGAGCTTTGTGTAAGCACAACAATCCCACAAACACCAAAAAGAACACGAGTTAATGTGCAGTACTTACGTGTCAATTAAAAAGTACAATCTATAAAGACTTCTAGAAAAATTTTTCTTTCTATGAACTAACTGGACAACAAGAATGCCAATCAGTTCCTCACTCGAGGTAAAATCAGTAGACACATATCCTGGATTACCTGTCACACATGCCCCATAGTGTGCTACCTCAAGTGCAGGAATATTGCTTTTGTTATGTTCTATTGTTCATTCTGTCTTGCACTATGGTAAAGCAATAAATACCCACCCACTGAGATGAGCGATGCATTTGCATGTGATGGACTTTATGGTCTAACAAAAGGTGTTGGAACATAAAGTGCATTTCAAAAAGAACACAAATGGATTTAATTGGGAAAATGGAATTGCTTTATATAGTTTCCAGACTTCTCATCCAATACAGATGTATAGCAAATGACATTTCATGGAAATAACATGCCCCCAAGACTATGTATACTTTTAGATCTTCAAATGCTTTCGACAACTAAATAACAACCGTATCAATTCAACAAGGAATATTTTGTCTGGGTCAAGATTTTAATCAGAATCTGCATTTATGAGAAGCACAGTTAGAAGGAAATGTCTGAATATGATGGTTTTGTCATCCACCACTAAAATCAAGCTAGACCATATAAACAATTATCAGACTGTACTCTTGACAGCTGAACTGCTCAATATTCCAGGATCATCCTGGAATGCAAATATCCTTGGTCTTTTTTTCTCCATAAAACAAATTCCTCTCCCCTGTCCCTTCCACCCTGACTTCGAAAGATGCAAGAAACTCATGGATTTCTTTATCATGAAAAGAGAGAACACCTGCTCAAATATCTTTGCCATATCCCTCCTCCTATTTGCACAACAGGCCAAACTTCCTCACAAGCTTTCCCTTCCTGCCCAGAGCTAGCACCATTCTCTAGTTTTCCCTCAAATCTTTCCCCTTGTCCCCTGAGCTCAGTTTGTTCATGAGACCCACCTCCTGCTTCCTCAACCCAATTCTTACTAAAATACTCACCACCAATGCTTCCTCCTAGCCAACATGTTGGTCAACATAGTTTACATGTTAACAATTTTCTCTTCGATATTATCGCTTTCTCCTTGAAAGTTGCTTTCATCACCCTTCTCCTCAAAAGAAACTAATTATTTATACCAATTTCTATGCAAATTTGACCACATCTGACAAAGTTAAATTATCTTTCCTCATCCTTCTTGACCTGCCTGTAATCTTTGTTACATTTGGTCAAACACCTTTACACGAACATTCAGCTTGGTGAGAGTGCTCACACGTGGTTCCATTCTTACCTAATCGCAGCTAGAGTATCATTTCCTACTCCCACAACATTGCCTCAGCTCCCCAAAAATCTAACCTTGCTCTAGGCTTCCGTTTTTCATCTTTACACGAGTCCTGAGGATATCATCAGAAAGCGCAGCATTAATGCTTGCATTTATATGAACACCCAGCCATACCAAACCATCACTACACTCAACTCTTCCACTATTTCTACAATATCTGACTGTTTATATAATATTCAGGATTGGATTAGCAAATGTTTCCTCCAATTAAACATGAAGACTGAAGTTATTGTTTTTGAAACCCCATTTCAAACAACTTAACTAACGACTCTCTAACTGCTGGCTTCATCCATTGCCCTGGCAACAAATGAATTAAAGCCAGCATCTCTGCAAGCTTGGTATCATGTTTAATCCAGAGCTGAACTTCTGATCTCATATTAATACCCTAATGCTATCTACATCCACCATTGTAACATCTCTCAAATTAAACCTGTCCCACCTTGTTTTTAAAAAAAGACAATGGAATATAGGCATTACTGGCTAAACCAGCTTTTACTGCCCATCTCCATTTGCCCTCAAGAAGCTAGTGGTGAGCTGTCTTCTTCAAATACTGCAGCTGATGTAGTGTAGGTATGCATACAATACTGTTAGGAAGTGAGTTCCAGGATTTTGGTCTAACAACAGGGAAGAAACAACTCCCAAGTCAGGACGGTTATGGTTTGGTAGGGAACTTGCAGATCTCGTGTTCCCATGCATCAGCTGCCCTTTGTCCTTCTAGGTAGTAGAGATTGTGGTAATGGAATGTACTACTGAAGGAGCCTTGATAAGTTGTTGCAGGACATTTTGTCGGTGATACACACTACAGCCTTTGAGCATGGGTGATGGAGGAACTAAATGTTTGAGATGATGGGTTGTGGGGAAATCAAATGGCTGCTTTGTCGTGGCCAGTATTGAGCTTCTTGGGCTGTTGGGGCTACACTCATCCAGGTAAGTGGTGAGTATTTCAACACACTTCTGACTTGTACCTTGTAGATAGTAGACAGGCTTTGGGAATTAGTTGGTGAGTTACTCTCTGCAGTACTCCCAGCCTCTGACCTGCTCTTAAAGCAATAGTATTTATATGGCTGGTCTAGTTCATATTTAGATCATGGTAACTCATAGGCTATTGATAGTGGGGCATTCAGCATTTGTAACGCCACTGAATGTCAGAGGGAGATGGTTAGATTCTCTCTTGTTGGAGATGACCATTGCCTGGTACTCAAATGTGAAGATGTTATTTGCCCAAGTCTGAATATCATCTAGATGCATATACAAAGAACAAAACAGCACGGGAAACAGGCCCTTCGGCTCAAACGAGCCCACGTCGCCACCCCGATGTTCCCACCTCTACCCGTGATCCCTGTCTATGTTTATAGATCTATGGATTAAAAACCAAATTTGAGACAATTTAGGGAGAATTTGTTTTGCCAATTAGCCTAAAGCACATCTTTGGGATGTGGGAGGAAACCAGAGCACCCGGAGAAAACCCACGCAAGCACGGGGAGAATGCGCAAACTCCCACAGACACAGGCCCAAATCCATGTATCTGCACAGCACAGCGATAGTCACCGAGCTGTCGTGTTGCCCATCAAATGGTCCAAGTCAAGCGTACACTAACGACGTGAAGCACTAGGATACTCTCGAAAAAAAATCCAAGAGCAGCCCTCTCACGACCCATCGCGTATATGCCCCTCGTTAGACAACAAGGTGGACCAAAGCACCTGTAGGATAAAAACAAGTACATCAATATCATCTATTTACACACTTCCCAGGGACTCCCAAGGCTCATGATCCCTATTTTAAATCAGTTTTCTATACCCCTCCATTCCCATTCTGTTCATGTGCCCATCTAAGTATTTCTTAAATAACTCCAGAGTACCTGCCTCCACCACTTTACTTGGCAGCGCATTCCATACCCCCACCACCCTCTGTGTGAAAAACTCCCTCTAGCATCCAAATTATACCTTACCCCCCTCACCCTAAGCCCGTGACCCCTCGTGCTATTTGAGTCCATCCTAGGAAAAAGCTTAACCTTGTTTACTCTATCTATACCCCTCATAATCTTGTACACCTCTATTAGATCTCCTCTAAGTCTACGTCTTTCTAAGGAAAACAGTCCCAATTTGCCTAACCTCTCCTCGTAACTCAGACCTTCCATACCAGGCAGCATCCTGGTAAACCTCCTCTGCACTCTCTCCAGAGTCTCCACGTCCTTCCGGTAGTAAGGCGACCAGAACTGGACGCAGTATTCCAAATGAGGTCTAACCAACGTTTTATACAACTGCAACATTAAAGGCCAGCTCTTGTACTCTATACTCCTTCCTATAAAGACTAGCATACTATATGCTTTCTTCACAACCTTCTCCACTTGCTCTGCCACCTTCAGAGACTTGTTCACCTCTACCCCCAGGTCCCTCTGCATTTCTATACTCCTAATAAGTCTACCCTTTATCATATACCTCCTCCCCTACATTTTTTCTCCCGAAATGCATCATATGGACAAGAGTGCATCATATTTGAGAAGTTGCAAATGGTAATGAATAATGTACAGCAAATACCCCATTTCTGGCCTTATGATGGACAGAACATCACTGTTGAAGCAGCTGAAGACATTTGGGCGTAGGACACTAGTCTGAGGAACTCCTGCAGTGATGGCCTGAGACTGATTTGACTGACCTTCAACAACAACCACCTTCCTTTGTGCTAGGTATGACTCCATTGAGTGAAGTCTTTCCTGATTCTCACTGACTTAAATTTTGATAGGATTCCTTGATGTCTCATAATCTAATGTTGTCTTGATGTCAAGGGCAGTCAATCTCACCTCACCTCTTGAGTTTGGTTATTTTACTCATGGTTTTGACAATATTGGTACTGGAAACAACAAATTCCAGCTATACGATAGATTGGAGAAGCTGGAGGTGTTCCCCATGAAGCAAAGAGGATTCAGTAGAAATTCGATAGAAGCATACAGAATTATGAAAGGTTTAGATAAGGAAAACCAAGAAAAGCTGTTTCCATTAGCTGATGGTACAAAGACTAGGGGATGCAATTTCAAGGTTTTGGGCAAGAGATGAAGAGGTTGTGAGGAAGGTTTTTTTTAAATGCAGCAAGTGATAATAACTTGCTGTCCATGACACTTAGAATCAGAAATGGTTCACAATTTTAAAAGGGAGTTACAAAAGACACTAGATGAAAATAATAAATAGAGGCCTACAGATGTAGAGCAAGGAAACAGAAAACTGGATTGAGCTATAGAGAGCTAGCAGCTACTTGATAGGAGGAATGGCCTCCCATCTGCACCATAAACATTCCAGAATTCGAAAGTGCTTTGACAAAGATTTGGAAATTCCCAGGTAGTTCTATAGTCTATAATTACATTTTTGCCTTTACATTACTTATTTTACTGAGGTTTAGCAATATCACCATTCCAGTAAGTGGATTTTGCATTCGCTCAGATCTGAAATATTTCTTTTCCAACACACCCTGGAAGAATATAGGAAAATTCAAGGATCAAAGACAGCTCTGATACTATCTACCAGCTCAGCTTTGAAATATGGATTTAATATACATCCACTAGACTAAGATTCAGACTACAAATCAAGAGTCAATTTATTTTAAAGTTGAGCAGACGGATGAACAGTATTCCAGCTCTATTGATTCCTGCAGGCATATTTCTGGCAGCTTTCTCAAACATTGCAGGAAATAAGAAATTCAAGATTTGGGGAGCCACTGTGCATCCTCACTTTACATCAGTGGTTACCACAAAGAAATTGAACATCTTGCCACAAGCACAAGCACATCCGTTCATGCCATCATGCAGTAGACAAAGGATTTTGACAAACTTGTTTTGATATTTTAGTTTGGAGAGCAAGTGACACAAACCTTGTCATTTCACGCTAACAATACTTTAGATAGGTGAATGAATAGCACATACAGATCCTAATGCTACTCTCTGCACTTTCCTTGTGGATGTCTTGCTGCAAGCACCATGTTAGTTGTCCCAACCTTAAATCCACAGTGATTCTGAGGGAAATCATTTATGCTGCAGTTCAGTAGATTGTTTAACAGGATCCTTGTAAGGCTCTGGCCTGCAATTGAGAGAAGACTTATTTCTAGTTAGCAGCCATGTCCAATTTTGTGTCCTTTCCACTTTCAGATGCTGACTACATCGGAACTTTTCCCTGATCTAAGGCACTCTGAAAGACGGTTCTTTGTTAATGGACTCCGTACTATTACTCTTCTAAATCTCTGCTGGATTGCTTTCTGGGTGCAGGAGTCTGTTATGATCAGAGAAGGGATTATGCCACCTTTCCACCTCTCCAGACTGTATTCCGCCAAAGCCAGAGGCAGTAATCAAACAGCTCTATGTAGATGACTGCCCTAACTGCCAACACTAAGGAAGACATCCAGCCAATGGCAAATAAATTCTCAAGAGCTGCCAAAAACTTTGATTTCCAAAACAGTGTCTCTTAGACCAAAATTATGTTTCAACTAGCATCAAGCAAAATCTTAGAAGCGTCAAGCATCATGCAATCTCAGCACTGTAGAAAAATTCTCAAATCTTGGCAGTGCGTTGTCTTGGGATGTCGCAATTTATTTTTTTAAAATTTATTCACTCACAAAATGTGGGCCCCACTGGCTAATTCAGCATTTATTGCCCATATCCACTTGCCCTTGAGAATGTGTTGGTTAGCTGTTTTCTCGAACCATTGCCATCCTTGTGTTATAGGTACACTTCCAGTGCTGTTAGAAAGACTTTCAGGATTTTGACCTAGAGGCTGTGAAAGAATGACAATATGGTTCCAAGTCAAGATGTTGCATGCTTGGCAGGGACCATGGAGATGGTGCATCTGTTATCTTGTCCCTCTTGCTGGCAGGCATCAAAAATTTGGAAGATATTGTCAAATTAGTTGCTACAGAGAATCCTCATTGTGGTACAGATTTCTGCCTGTCATTGTCTGCCAGTGATGGAACATGTAAGGTGGGTAGATGGGATGCTAATCAAATAGGCTGCTTTTCCTGGATGGTATCAAATTTCTTGAATGTTGCTGGAGCTGCACTCATCCAGACAAGAGGAGGGTATTCCATCACACTCCTGACTTGTGCTTATAGATGGTGGACAGACCTAGTGGAGTCAAGTGAGTTATTTGCCATTGAATTCCCAGCTTCTGACCCATTCTTGTAACCATATAGCTGGTCAATAGTAACTTTTGGATGCTGATAGTGAGAAACTCAGCAATGATAATGGTATCAAATGCAATAAGGAAATGGTTAGATTGTCTCAGGTCATTGCCTGGCACATGTTGTACATTTGTAACTTGCCATTTATCAGCTCCAGCTCAAATATCAAGTCTTGCTGCCTACGGACATGGACTACTTCTGTTCTGGAGTAGTTGCAAATGATGCTGAATACAGTGGACATCCCAACTTCTACTTTTTAATGGAGAGAAGGTCACTGATGAAGAAACTGAAGATAGGTGGGCCTATCATCAGACTTTTCAAAGTTTCTTTCATATATAAATGAAACTGATCTTTCTCTTTGCCCTAACTGTAACTACAACACAATATTCTGCATCCTATCCTTTCCTTCTCCCCTATGAACTATATGAACGGTATGTTTTACCCGTACAGCGCACAAGAAACAACGCTTTTCACTGTATCCGAATACATGCAATAATAATAAATAAAATAAAATCTTGGAACTCCTGCAGTGACATCCTGGGAATGGAATGATTGACTTCCAACAACCACAACTCCAGGCAATGGACAGTCATCGGTATAATCCCTCTCCTTTCTCCAAGTTCCCATCAAGTTCATTTTTCCTAGTGCTCCTTAATGCTACACTTTATGAAATATTGCCTTAACGTAAAGGGTATTCATTCTCTCCTTCACTCTGTGTTCAGTTCTCTTATCTAAATTTGAACCAAGATTGTAATGAGATCAGGAGCTGAGTGGCCTGGTGGAACTGGCTGAAGCTAGACTGACCAGATTGGGTCAAGCAGCCCCAGATAAACTTACAACGAATAGCCTCTGCACATCAGAGAAGTTTATAAAGAAGCACTTGCTCTATATACATCTGCATTCCAAACACTTAACAAAATCATTGTCCCCAATAATTTAGTTATGTAAGTATGCTGAAAATGAATGAGATGGATTGTACAAATATTTCATCAACAAAAGGCAGCAAATGCTCGAAGTCTTGAAAGAAAAGAATTGTTGGAAATGGAAGCATGTCCAGCAACATCTCGAGCAAGGTTAATGTTTCAAGTATGGAGTGATCCCCCAGTAATACTCAATCAGCTATGCTATCTTGGGCATCTTATTGGCTTTCAAGGTAAAATGCATCAAACCGACTGGCCATTTTCTGTTTGATTTGGGGTTTTAGATCTTCCACTTGTTGTTAATAGTTTTAGGGAACCAGACTTCATTTCAAGGAATCTATATTTGTGGGGGTAAATATTAGAAATATGGTATAGCCTTTGGTAGGTTTAATTTAATGTTTCTGTGTTTGCAGGGAAGTTGTGATTAGTTTTCAGGCTGAGCTAACAACCTGTGTCTCATGTTTATTAATCACAAGTAAGGCTGACATTAAACACTGCAATGAAGTTATTGTGAAATTCCCTTAGTCGCCACACTTCGGCGCCAATGAACCTAACCAGCACGTCTTTCAGCGTGTGGGTGGAAACTGGAGCACCTGAAGGAAACCCAAGCAGACATGAGGAGAATGGGCAAACTCCACACAGTGACTCAAGCAGGAATCAAAGTCGGGTCTCTAGTGCTGAGAGGCAGCAGTGCTAACCACTGCGTCACTGTGCTGCCACACCATGTCACCCCATCTGGGGGTTCCATTTCAATATCCAGCTGAGACTTTAGATCTCCAGAATGCAGATTCCTGAGAATTGCCCAGTAACCTGTGGGGAGAACAGACGGTTTCCTTTGTTTAAAAATCTGTAGCAAAGAGCTAGTCAGGTCAGTTACAGCTTAGTTAAAGACTGGCAGAGAAACAGGATCGGCCTATCAGGTCTGCTTGAAGCTGGAACTTTATAATGGAGTAACAGTTGAAACAGTTTGAGTTTATATAGAATTGTTAAGGCAGCGGAAGTCACACGTTGTTGATTCATATTTCTGGCATGGATTCACTGCTAAAAATGGAGCTAAAGTTCTGGTCAACCAGGTCTTTGGAAAACACGAATCAGCTTTTGGAATGCGGTTCACAAACTGAAAATACAAGATTTTAAAGCCTATTTTTGGAATCTTTCATATGACAATCAGCAGGGGGGTGGATTTGAAGGAGAACTCTGCAGTTATTGGCTTTGGCTGCTGCTGAGATGATTGTAGTTTCAAATTTATTTTGTCATTTATAACAACCTGAAATCTGTGAATGCGTTAAACTAACAGACGAGTAAGGAAGTGTTGTATTATAATCCATTTATTTGTCTAATAAATATTTCATTTTGTTCAAAACTAATTGGCAGTTCTGTAACTCTGAAGTCTCTGTAATCGATAAAATCAAAAAATAAAAATCAATGTAATAAACTGTGTTGATCATTTGAGATAGGGTTCCATTCTGGGATCCCCCCAATCCAGTTATAACACCAAGGGGGATCATAACAAACATAATAAAGAATTACATAATAAACACAGCTACAGCTAATGGCTGTAAAGCACTTTGAGACATCCTGGAGTTGTGAAAGGTGCTTTGTATTTCATCAGACACTAATATGTTTTGTTACAATTACTAAAATTAAATTGCAGCTGCAAGTTTGATCTAGTGCTACTTGACTGCAGCATGCTTAAATGACATTATACAACCAAGTTTTGATTTGCATTCAGATTAAATAACACAAAGAAGAACTTACAAAGCAAGCAAAAGGAATAGATTAAACTTGCACTTATTCAAGGACTAAAAAATTCTGCTAGCCCAAAAGTAAGAGGTCAAAATGCAAAATCAGGTTTTATGTAGTTTGTAGAAATTGAAACAACTAACTAGTTAATGTCATTTATGTCATTTTAATCTAATCACCTAAAAAAGCTTTAACATCTGGAGCATTTTAACTGACTTTAACAATATCAGGGATAATATCTGGATTTTTTTTTTTGCATCATTTGTTTATCTTTCACTACAAACAATTTTCCAACTGTTGAATTTCACTTCCTTTAGCAGGAAACAAATCAGTAAGGCTGGAACATTTTGAATAGTGTGAAAACCAAATATGTCCCTTCCCATTACTCGATTCTCTTCCCTGTTCTCCCGCAAGTATTGACTCTTGCTGGAATACATTTTGTTGGACGAGGATTTATTCAACAATCATTCATTATTTTGCAGCAGCATTTATAAGAGAGATGAGGGGAGTGGATAGAAACACAGACATGCTTAGAGTGGAAACAGACCGATATCAACTTTAATATGGGGTGGTAGGATGCGTACTTCTATGAAACTTCCAACAAGAATCATTGTAACGGGAACTTACAACTTTTGGGAATGGTAGATCAGGGTGCAATGGAAGCCATTTTAGAGCCTCAGCTACCTCCTTGATTAAGATCAGATAACTTCAGTAGAAGCTAGGTATGTTTTTGTTTGCATGAATTTTTTTTATGTAATGAAACTGATACGTTTTTGTGCAGGTTACTCTGAAATATAGCATTTTCCTTCGGTCAAGTTATCACTGAAGCAATCTTGAATATCAGAGTGACCTTCATAAACATGCCATCTTGAAAAAAATAGCAAGAGCTAACTAATACATGAAAGCAGTTGTCACAGGCACTCTCTCCCACCACCTCAAGTTAATGTTGAAATCTGTCTAACTGCAAACTCAAGGCATCAGTTCTGAGTTTCTGCCTTCTTCCCTCATTTTAATGCCACTCTCCTATGAATGCTGCTGCAAAGTAATTAGCATAAGAATTTCCCACTGTATGCACAGGGTGGAGTAGTAAATGACTGTTTGGCACATATGTCTTTAGAATACGGAGTGTACTTTGGTACTTAACATTGTTACTCATTCCAATTTTATTAACTCAAAAATGACCAACAGACTTCAAAAGACTGAGGTTGGGGGAATGGCCTAACAAAATATTAATGCAGATGTGTGACAGGATACATTTTATTAAGGTGAAGAGAGACCATGGATGTCTGAATTCTTCATAGTATGGGAGCATTACTGCTTATCCCTAATTTCCCTCAGGAAGATCATGGCGAGCTGCTTTCTCAACTGCATATGCATCTATCTGGTGTAGATGCATATGCAGTGCTGCTGAGAAAGGAGTTGCAGGATTTTGATCCAATGACAATGAAGGAACAATGATTTAGTTCAAAGTTAGGGTGGTGTGTAGCTTGGAAGTAAACTTTTCAGAGGTGGTGTTCCCATGTAGTTGCTACCCCTGTCCTTCTAAGTGGTAGAGGCTATGTCTTTGAACGATTTGGTCTAAGAAGGCTTAGTAAGTTATAGCAGTGCACCTTATATATCGTACACACTGCTCCTAGACATTTTGGCATGGAGGGAGTGAATGTTTAACATGGTGGATGGGGTGCCAATGGGATGCTTTGTCCCTGATGGTGTCATGCTAACTGTTGAATGGTGTAATTTTAATGGAGGTACAAGAAAAGGAGATATTTGGCGTTTCTATCTTTGAAGGTGCTATGACAGATTATTAAAACAGCTAAATAAAGTATATGGAAACCTGAACTTCGTAAACAGAGGAATAAGACACAATACCCAGGGAGCTATGCTAAAACCATAACAAAATATTGGTTCGGCCCAAATTGGAGCACTCATGGCCAATTATGGGCATCATACATTAGAAAAGATGTGAAGGTTTTAGTGAGATAAATTTGGATTTTCTAGAGTGGTCCCAAGAATAGAGAAAGAATATGCATAGAGTCTAGACAAAAATGTACTTAGGCTGAACTACTCTCTCATTTTCAGCCTGCCAAAACTCAACTGAATGATAACAGCCCAAATTTTATATCTGAAAGTAGCCCACAAAGATGTAATGATCTTAAATGTGTGGGTTTTTCGATGTCAGTTCAAAAATTGCACAATGGAATAGTAAGGCCTGCGGTACTGTTGTCATCAAGTTGAATAAGCAACCTGTCATACTTAAGTATCAAATGACAGTAAACCAGGAAGTAAAGCATACTGATTACCCTTCATTCTCATTTTATCCTATAGAACTTAAAATGATTGGAATGCACATGTGAATTAAGTAAATTATCGTAAGCTTAAGGAAAAAAATCATTTTAAAATGCAAAATTCATTGCAGCCAAATGTGGAATTCCACAAATATATTTGTTTTTTGGAGTTAGGCTTTCAGAAGTAATTATCAGCTTAATATGCTGTTTAGAAAGTTACAGCTAATAAAGCACAACTTTAAGGCAAGGGGACAACGGGGGAGGACGACTTTAATAATGTAAAATCACTGACACCAGCTTCTGGGTTCTAGTGTTTAATTGTACATTTGCAGATTCCAAAATTGTCAGTTTCAGAAGAGTAATAATGGCAAACATTGCCAGTTTTATTATCATTACTACCTGAGCCGTTGACTCAGATGAAGTTGTACAGAGAAATCAACAAGTGAAACCAAACACTAGCATAAGTGATATCTCTAGTAAAGAACAGAAAAGGGTGAACAACAGCAAAGAAGAAGTTATTTTTAAAAAATGATCTGAAAGAGAAGGCAGTAACAATGACAGTAAAAAATTTTAAGGTATTTTACAAACATATTAAGAGCAAGATGATAATCACAGAAATGGGAGGGTCCGTGAGAGATGCAAATGGTAAACTGAATTGATTCTGAAGATATGAGCAAGGTTCTCAGTCAGTACCTTGTCTCTATCTTCACTAAGGAGAAGGATGAAGCAGACATTCTAGTTCAGGAAGAATATAAAATATAAGATACTATAAGCAGTGTAAAAAGAGTACTGCAAGGACTGCTATCTTTAAAGGTGGATAAATTGCCAGGATTAAATGGATTGTATACCAGGCTTTGGAGGATCATTTTCCTAGCCTCATTAAATACAGACAAGGTCCTAGAAGAATGAATGCTGTATGACTACTTCAACAGAGGTGCAAGGTATCAGCCAGTCAATCCGATTTCAGCAGTGAGCAAATTATTGGAAACAATTCTGAGAGACGGTAAACTGTCACTTAAGAAGGCAGAGGTTGAGGGAGGGATAGTCAGAATCATTTTGTTAGGAGAAAATCATGTCTTACTAAGAGAATTTTTTTTTTGAGAGAGTTATAAGGAAGGGAGTGCAGTAGGTGTTGTCCACATAGACTTCAGTAAAGCATTTGAAAACACTCCACAAGGCAAACTGGGTCAGAAAAGTGAAATCTTGTAGAATACAGGAGAAGGTGGCAGTTGGATCCTAATTTGACTCAGTGACAGGAAACAAACAGGACGACATGGTGGTCAACAGCGTTGCCTCAGCACACCAGGGAACCAGGTTCAATTCCAGTTTTGGGTGACTGTGTGGAGTTTACTCACTCTGCCTATGTCTGTCTGTATTTCTTCCATGTGCTCCGGTTTCCTCCCACTGTCCAAAGATGAGTAGACTCAGTAAAGTCTGGCAACACCAATTTTAAATCCAACCGATTTATTTGATATTAAATCTGCGAGCTTTCGGCCTTTGTCAGGCAAAAATTGGTGTTGCCAGACTTTACTGAGTTTACCCCAGTCCAATGCCGGCATCTCTACATCAAAGATGAGTAGGTCAGGTGGACTAGCCACGCTAATCTGTGTTAGATGGATTAGCTGTGATGAATGTGTGGGATTATACGGGAAAGGATGGGGGAGACAGCTTGGGAAAGCAACTCTTGTCAGATAGGAAAATGATCCTCAAGAGTCTGGTATACAATCCATTTAGTCCTGGCAATTTATCTCTGACACTTGATAGACTAAATGGCCTCTTTCTGCACTGCAGTGACTCTGTGAAAAGATAATGACTGATGGATGTTTTTGCAAATTGAAAACCATTTTCACTGACGGTCCACAGAGCTTAATGTTCGGGACCTTATTGTTCATTATATATATTCATGACTTAGACTTAAATACGTGAGGTATGATTGGGAAATTTGCAGATGACACTGCAAATAGCTAAAGAAGAAGACAGCTGTCAGGTCCAGAGTTTGACTTGGTTGACTGGGCAAACGGAATTCAATCTGGAAAAGTATGAGTAAATGTTTTTGGGGAGGGCAAACATAGCAGGGAATACTGAAAACATGGAATGATATCGAGAAGGAGTGAGTAAATGAGAAACCTTGGAGTGCATTTTCACAGATCTTTGAAGGTGGCAGGACAGGTGGTCGAGAAAGCATATGGAATATTTTCCTTAATTGCGTAAAATACTGAATACAAAAGCAGAGATGTAATGATGAACCACAAAGTGCTGTGCAGGCCACAGCAGGAAGTGTGTACACTATCTGGTCACCACATTACAGGAGGTTTACAAGAATGTTGAAAGGGCTTGAAAATTGCAGCTGAGGAGAGATTGGATAGGCTAGGGTTGTTTTACTGAGGAGAGGATACTAAAGAAGTGTACAAAATTATGAGACGCTCAAATAGAATGGAAAGGAAAGATTTGTTTCCCTAAAACTGATGGGTCAATTACCAGGGGCATAGATTTTGAGTAATTGGTAGAAGAATTAGGGGACATAAGGAAAGGCTTTTTCACACAGAGAACGGTCAAAGTTGACACTTGAGGTTGAAAAGCTCAACTCATTCAAAAAGTATCTGGATTTATAACTGAAATGTTGTAACTTGCAAAGTCATGGGACCAGAAGCTGGAAAGTGGGTTTAAAATGATCCGCTAGTTTGTTTTTGGCCATCATGACTATGATGGGCTGAATGGCTTCTTTCTGCATCATAGCTTTCCTATGGTCCTATGACAAAATTAGATCCCATACTTTTGGCTGAGAGAACAAGCTGTGGATTTTCAAATGTAACATACTCACCGACTGGCAGCCCCTCAATGGTTGCCCTTTGTAGTCTGAGTGTCTTAATTATTTGGAGAATGTTATCTTCACTCAGGAATATGAACTATATTGGTCAGGAAGGTGTCATTGCCAGAAACTTCACACCTATAAAAAAAAAGTTTTTTCTTCATTGACTTTTTAAATTTGTACATCAAACTTAATTTTAAAAATGTCCGCTGCATTGCCAACTATGTTCAAATTCTAACCTATTAACTAATATAACAATCTATACATTATGCTGAATTCAGTAAATAAGATAAAAGTTACAATACAGTACTTTTGTCTGTCAAACTGTGCAATCGTGTACATTGCTAAATATCAAATAGAAATTATTTCAAAAATCAAAATATTCCTACATCATTTTCTGTGGATAATGATGGTTCTTTGATAGTCATTCTGAAACATTATCTAACGTAACTAATGAACAAGGCAAGGAGTATTGGCATAATCTCAGTCCAAAGATTAGAGCACAAAGTCTCGGTTGACACACCAATGCAATACTGAAGGAGCGCAACTCTGCTGAAGTTGCTATCTCCCAAAGAAAATTTGAAGTCTCATTTGCCCTCTCAGATCAATATAAAAGATCCTATGGCATCACGTGAAGGAGGAAAGAGGAGTTTGCCTCAGTACCCTGGCACATATTTATCTCTCAGCCAGTATCAATGACATTAGTGCATTGCTGTTCATGAAATCTTGTTGTGCATTAACTGGTTGCTGTACTTCCCCACAGTGGCTATACTTCAAAATGACTGAATCACTTGTGTAGCTTGTTTTGAAATGTGAAAGGAGCTATATAAATGAATGTCTTTCATAATTTAACCTACCTCCAAATACAAATATAGCCCTTTCAGTACTCTACATTCAAAACTAAATATGGAATATAATTTTTAAAGAACTGTCATCATTTCAAAAATACAACAGCAGCACAAAAGACAAATTGTGTTCCTTAGTTCATAATCTTCATACAGAAAATTACAAAACATGAAGTGCTGAAATAGTAGTGCATCTGATCCCTCACTATATAGTTTTGCGTACTCAATTGCAATACTGCGTGAATAGGGAAAAAAAATTCTAAAGTTACCCTTACAGGATATATCAATCACCTCAGTGCTACAGGAATGGCATAGATACAGGTCTGCATGCCATTGAAATAACGGACAAAAATCACACTAATACAGCCTTTTGTTAAAAAGAATCTAAAATTTGAAACTTACTTGATTCAAAAATACTTAGTGTGATCACCTGATTTCAAATGGATTGTTTTCCAACGATACCCATTACACATTAAACATGACAGAGCATCTACAGCAAGTAACTGAGCACCGACTGCTGACAAATATATTTAGGGATGCTTAGAGGAAATGCGCACAAGCACTATCTGGGGATGCTGTGATAAAGATTGTTCAGAGCTCTGGAGTGTTTTAACACTGTAAGAAGTCCCACAACACCAGGTTAAAGTCCAATAGGTTTATTTGGCATCAGCTTTTGGAGTCTCAGGTTCCTTCAACAGATGAGTAAATCCTTACTTTAACCTGGTGTTGTGTGGCTTCTTACTGTTTCCACCCAGTCCAATGCTGGCATCAGTGTTTTAACACTCCAACTAATTAACTGGTTTTATGACTGCTATGAAAAATTCTTAGTAAGTTCAGGTAAAAACCAGGGCAAGTAGAGGGCAAATAGCCCAAGTTTGTGCAGTTCTGCCCAATCACAGAGCAATCCAGGATGAATGTTAGTTTTGAAATTCAAGACCAGACGATTTCGGCAAATGGATTCAACTTTCATTGGAGTCTGGAAGAATAAAGCTAACCGTCCACTTGGAATGAAAGATATTCAGATGCTGTGACTACTCTTTCTGCTGAAGGGCAATTTGAATCACTAAACCATGCCCCAAGATGACCATGTGATGAACAAAAAAAAAAAAATCAATGCAGACAAAATTAACCAATAAGATGGACTGATGAATGTATTATGTGGCTATATCCTTGAAGCTAGGATACAGCTTCAAGCTCCTAGTAATCTCATCTAAATTCCTACTTAACAGCAAGAGAGACGTTTTAGCCGAGATGTTTAGACTTGGAGATGTCAATTCAGAAGACTGATTTAGATTGTGTATTTGAATACTGCAGGATGCCATTACCTTAATTATTTACAGCTGCAAATTTAAGATTTCTTTTGTCTTTTGAAAAGGTTTTCGATGAATCTTTGGAACAAGATCATTATTGTTACCAAGTTAGATTTTTAAATTCCTGCCACTACAACAAATACAGTAGGGGAAGCAGCCCCAGAATGTCAACTTTAAGTGCAAGGAAACAGAGTTCCCTATAAGCTTCAATGACAATGATTCCTTTAATTGATGTCTTTCTTTCCTAAACAAAATCACTAAAAGCTGGTGCAAAAGTTCAGAAACACCCAGGATGTTAGCAATGATCTCAAGAGGATTGGCATACAAAGGTAAAGAAGCTGTTTTAGCCGTGTTCAGAACACAGAAAAACAACAGCACAAACAGGCCCTTTGACCCACAAGTTGCGCCGATCACGTATCTACCTACTGGCTTACCTATAACCCTCAATAGAATTCCCACGTATTCATCCAGAAGTCTCTTAAAAGACCCTATCGAATTTGCTTCCACCACCACCACCAACGGCACCGATTTTCACTCACCCACCACCCTCTGAGTGAAAAACATACGCTGACATCTCCTCTGTACCTCCCTGACTATTAAACTCAGTTCCTCAATTGACGAAGGCCAGTACACTATATGCCTTCTTTACCACATCCTCTACCTGCGAAATCAATTTGAGTCTCCTATGGACCCAGACCCCAAGATCCTTCTGATCTTCCATACTGCTAAGAGTCTTACCCTTAATATTATATTCCTTCATTTGACCCGCTAAAATGTACTACTTCACATTTATCTGTGTTGAAGTCCATCTATCACTTCTGTGCCCAGTCTTGCATCCTATGTCATGCAGCAACTTCTGACATCCCTCGAAACTATCCACAACATCTCCAATCTTCATGTCATAGGCAAACCTATCAACCATCCCTTCACTTCCTTGTCTAGGTCATTTATAAAAATCAGAAACAGCAAGGATCCCAGAACAGATCCTGGGGCATTCCACTGGTGACCGACCTCCATGCAGAAAAAGACCCATCTACAATCACTATCTGCTTTCTGTGGGCAAGCCAGTTCTGATCCACAAGGCAACGTCCTTTTGGATCCCAAACCTCTTCACTTTCTCAATAAGTTTTGCATGGGGGACCTTATCTTAAGTCCTTATAAACTACATCTACCGCTCTTCCTTCATCAAGGGCTCATGGTGGGAGATATAGGAAGGAGGTCCGAGGTAGATTCTTTACTCAGAAGTAGTTGGGGTGTGAAATAGACTGCCTGCTGTGAAAGCGGAGTCGGACATTTTAGGAAATTTCAAGCGGTTATTGGATAAGCACATGGAGCACTCCAGAATTATAAGGAGGGGACAGCTTGATGTTGGGATTGGACATAGCTCAACACAACATTGAGAGCCGAAGGGCCTGTACTGTGCTGTAATGTTCTACGTTTCTATTTTTCTATGTCAATGTGTTTAGTCATATTTTGAAAGAACTCAACCAGGCTTGTAAAGCATGATCTACCTTTGACAAAACCGTATTTTGATCATACTATAATTCTTTAAATGTTCATAAATCCTGTCTCTCAGGATCTTCTCCATCAATTTACCAACCACTGAGGTTAGACTCATCGGTCAGTAATTTCCTGGGTTATCTCTATTCCCTTTCTTGAATATAGGAATCACAGCCCCAATCCTTCAATTCTCTGGAACCTCTCACGTCTTCACTGGTGGCACAAAGATCATCACCAGTTTTAAGCACTGCAGGACATGTTGGCCTTAAGAGGGTTTACAGTGTAGGTTCACCACAATGCAATAGTTGCACAAATTTGGTTTGTATTCTCTAAAATTTAGAAAATTTGAGAAAATCTAATCAAAATTTTTAAAATAGTATAGGAATACAACAGGTTATGCCCAGATAAACTATTGCCTCTAATTACAGGAATTCAGATCCATAAAATCCATAAAGCAGGAGGGCATTTGGCCCATCAAATCTGCACTGACTCTTCGAAAGAATATCTTATATAAACACATCCCTCTTACTCTATGCCCATAACCGGCACATTTCCTTCAGTTAATCTACCTAACGTGTACATCTTTGCACTGTGGAAGGGAATCGGAGTACCAAGAGAAAACCTACACAGAGAATGTGCAAACTCAATACAAACACCCAAAGACATAATTGAACTTAAGTCCCTGACACTGTTTAGCAGCAGTGAAAACCACTGCTCCATTTTACCACCCTATGGGAACATTATATTAACTTTATCCCCAACAATTTCAATGGGGAGATCAGGAATCACTTTCTCCCCATGCAGCTGTGAAAACCCGGACCTCTCTTTCCCCAAAAGACTGAGCCAATTGAAATTATCATGACTGGGATCTACTGATTATTGTAAGGTAAGGCTAATGAGGGATATAGAAAAAGTTGAATATGTGGTCTTGATATATATAAACCAAGATCCAAAATACTGATAAAGCTCAAGCAGCTGAATGGCCTGCACCTGTTCCTAGGTTCCACACGCTGAAAGGTGTATCTCAAATGCCAACCCACAAGTCAGCATTTTTCTCTATGTATTTATTCTTACCAGCAGCCACTCATATCAGGTTTTTACCTGAATTTATATCTTGCCATCTGGATGCTTCTAATATCATGCATCTCTATTGATATTTGGCATAATTCTCTACTGGGGCAATCTTAATCCTTATCATTTTAATTCATTGCACTTCTTACAGGCTAGCTACCACTAGGCCATCTCTTCCAATCCCATTTAACAAGGGATTAAAGAATAGACAGCTTCTGACTGCGAGTATAATCAGATAGTAATAACAGCCAACACAGGAATCCAGGCAATTTCATCTGATGTGCTTTGCATTTTATTTCACAGCATGCTACACTGAAAATCATGTTCTTTAAAACACAGATCATTGTTCAATCAATAAACAACTTTGCTTGATAAAAAATCTCCAATCATTATTTTCCATCTGCTGCTGATTCTCACGAATGCAATTTTGCCAAATTGCTTAAGATTCTGCACTAATTGCCAACATCAGATCAAAGGCAGCTAAATGAGGATATATTATACAAAATTAAAACAGAATTGAAATGATAAATCAAAAGATATGTGCTTGCAGAAATTAGCTTGTCAGTGGTTTAAGGCGCATCTCTCTAATAACAATATATATTCTTCACATGGTGCACATCCTTCAGTAGCTTTCAGTTTCCTTCCTCAACTTACCTCACTACCAATCTGGTGAACTGATGGAATGACAACAGTCTCCCCAATGTCAACACAATGAAGGAGTTGATCATCAACTTCAGGGAGCATAGAGGAGAACATGTCCCTGTCTATGTCAAGAGGGACTAAGTGGAAGTAGTCAAGAACTTCATGTTTCTAGGTGTCCAGATCACCTTCAACTTGTCCTGGTCCCTCCACATCGACGTTATAACTAAAAAAGTCCACCAACGCCTCTATTTTCTCAGGAGGCTAAGGAAATTTGACATGTCTGTCACAATGCTCACCAACTTTTACAGATGCACCACACAAAGCATTCTTTCTGGTTGTATCGCAACTTGGTAAGATTCCTGCTCTGACCAAGATTTCAAGAAGCTAAGGAGGGTCACGAACAAAGCCCAGTCCATCATGCAAACCAGTCTCTCATCTATTGACTTTGTCTACATTTTCCTCTGCCTCGAAAAAATAGCCAGTATGATCAAGGACCCCACACATCCAGGTCAGACTCTGTTGGGAAAAAGATACAAAAATCTGAGTTCGTGTACCAATCAACTCAAGAACAGCTTCCTCCCTGCTGCCATCAGACTTCTGAATAGACCTACCTTGTATTAAGTTGATCTTTTTCTACACCCTAGCTATGACTGTAACATTGCATTCTGCACCCTCTCCTTTCTTTCGCTATGTATGGTATGTTTTGTCTGTATAGCGTGCAAGGAACAATACTTTTCACTGTATAACAATACTTGTGTATTAGATGATAGGTTCTTGATTAATAAGGGGATCAGGGGTTATTGGGAAAAGGCAGGGGAATGGGGACAAGAAAAACATCAGCCATGATTGAGTAGAGGAGGAGACTCAATTGGCTAAGTGGCCTAATTTTCTTCTTTTATTATCTAACAATAATAACTAAAATCAAAAACCTTTCTTTGCATAAGGCTCATTTAAACACATCTTTCAGAATCAAAGCCTTGACATCTGTTTAAAATTGCCTTTCCATTCCAGCAAGCAGCTGCTTCAAACTCTTTTGCTCTCCTATCATTCGAATCAGTGTTCAACTTGAATCACTCTTCCATTTTTAGTCTCTGTATTTCCTTGCCCCTCTCCACTCCCCTATTTTGTTACAATCTGCTCTTTTTACATGTTCTTCTTCCCTTCACTTAATTATCACTACTCACTTTCTCCTCCTAGGTTGAAGTCAATCTCCTCCTAAAACCCCCTTAATCCCATCCCTTCAATTACAATTCCTCTCGGGCGTGTCCTTCCCTTTCTCCAACAAATTATCTTCCAGATAAAAACCGATCTATTGTTCTCAAAGCTGACAATGGCAAGAGATTATTTTTCAAAGCATATATTAAACACACTATTTACAGAAGGAAAAAATGTTCAAAAAATTGATCATTTTCAAACATTGTTTTTTTCCTTTCAAGTCAAAATGCATAGCAAAAAGAATTAGTCAGTTAACAGCGGTTGCACAGTATCATTTGTCAGACTCAACTTGGTTGTTCACTTCTTAGCAAGTCATTACCTGTACATCCATGAATAACCTCACAGCTGTCAAACCTATTCTATCAGTTTAAAATTAGCCATACGATTTGTTCCTTGAAATATTTGGCTATTTAAAAATACACTTTCACAGAAAAAAAGTGAACATTATGCCAAATAAAATATTGTGCTGGTTAGGTCACATCTTAAGTACTATGTTCAGTTTCAACTGCCATGTTAAAGGGTAAAAAGATGTCTGAAAATAATCTTACAAAAGCACACGAGATACCTATAAAAGGAACTGAAATGGCATATTGAATACAATTTTAAATTAAACTGCAAAAGTTAAAAGGATGCAGGTGAAGCTAATAAGAGAAAAATGAAGGCTTGGTATCAGGGAATTCTTCATAAAGAGTGATTAACACTCATAAATCGACAACAAATGAAGCTAACAGCCCTGGAATTATTTAAGGAACAAATGAATGCTAAAGTGGTAAATTGTGGGATGGGGGTGGATCAACTAATACATGTTAAATGGCTTTCTTCATCCATAGTTATCTTGGGGTCCAAGGATCACAACAAGCATGTTACAGATATTGCTGTGCAGCCATTAACTGTTTAAAACTTAATTTCATCTACTTCAACACTATTCTGTCTCCTGTAACTTTTCACAAGTTCTTCCTAAGGGGTGGCATAGTGATTAGCACTGCTACCTCTTAGCGCCAGGGATCCAGGTTCAATTCTTGGCTCAGGTCACTCTCTATACGGAGTTTGCATGTTCTCCTGATGTTTGCATGGGTTTCCTCTGGTGCTCCAGTTTCCTCTCTCAGTCTGAAAGATGTGCTGGTTAAGTGGAGTGGCCATGCTAAATTCTCCTTCAGTGTGCCTGAACAGGCACCGGTCTGTGGCGAATAGGGAATTTTCACAGTAACTACTTGTGACAATAATAATAAAAACTGAAAAACACACAAATATTGTAGTTGTTTGATTGGTCAAGTCAGGGATTCCCAAATTGTCCTATGCCTCGGTAGTATAGGAGAAATCTCACCTTAGGGAAAGGATGTGGTTGAGAGTGCATAAGTAAGCAAGTGTGACTAAGACATGTCCTAGTGGATGCTTGCATGTTTGCCGAGTTTGTCAAGAACATGCAGAAATGGTTGAGGGGTGAGCGAGTGGACAGTTCTGTACTCCTGATGAGTAGAAACTTATTTGACCTAATCTTTGAGCTTTTTAATATGGTTTGGAGATTAACACAAATGAATTATCCTCTTCCAAATTATTTGGCACTGGCAGGGTCACTTCAACCAATGGCTGGGAGGAGTAGACCATTACTCATATTTCACAGGCTAAAAGACCGTTTAATTGTGATAAGCCAGCTGAGAGTACAGGACTCATGGCCAGAGGTAGGCTTGGGGTGCACTGTCAACCCCAAACACCAATCTTGCACTTGGGAGAGCATTACGTCTCCAGGCTGGTTCCTTGAGAAAGGGAGAAGTGTGTTGATCACCCCAATGTGGTTTCTCAGAACTTCAAGAGCAGCCTAGTGTCTCTGGGATTCTGTTACTGATTGATACAAATGAGCTAGAAGGAGCAAATAAAAAAAGGTGGACAAGTTTAGTTTCCATTTGATGCAGGACTGGAGCTTTCTTTCAGTAAGAAATTCAGAGCTTTCATGCTTAATAAAGAAATTCTCTTGCAATCACAGCATTTAAAAACCTACACATTATTTAAAACTTGTTCATAAAGTAGATCATATATGTCTGTATGATAGCGGCAACATTTAAATGGGTATCATCTTAATGAAAAGAAGCTCAAATGATTGGTGTGGAAATGAAACACTACATTGCCTGAATAGCAAATACAAACCAAAGGTGCCATTCATTTTATACCTTAACATGAAGAAAAATATCGCAAAGAATGTTGCAAATGGAAGCTGGCAAAAAAAAAGTGTAAATCACGATGGAAGGGATTAATAGGGGATGACCAAATCTTGGCAAAAAAAGATGAGTTTGGAAAATATTTTTTAAAGGAGTGGACACTGGCAAGCATGCAGGGGAGGTTAGGGGATAGCGAAGCCAATTTATGGCAAACAACTTGTGACTCAAGCTATCACTTACCACAGTGAACATTATGCATCTATGCTAAGAACAAACAAATCGCCTGTTAAATTAATGGCAAATAGTACTATTAAGCCATTGTTTAAGTTGCTTGTCTGCACTATAATTTGAACATTTTGCACAAATATGTGGGTGTTAAAGAGGTTAAAATATTAAACTAATATGCTGGCAGTGGTACACAGGCAGCTGGTAGGTTTGGGAGGAGTACAAAATAAGTAGTTTGAGAACGTGAAGGTTAAAGCATTCATTCAATTTAAAAAATACTAGGTACTATTTCTTGTGATCTCACTTCCCTCTACAA
The DNA here is from genome assembly GCA_024679065.1 of Sphyrna mokarran. Lineage (NCBI taxonomy): Eukaryota > Metazoa > Chordata > Chondrichthyes > Carcharhiniformes > Carcharhinidae > Sphyrna > Sphyrna mokarran. The sequence goes on along the minus strand of JAGIQG010000011.1, from coordinate 67,470,946 downwards.
TTGTAGATGGCACTCTTAAGCTACCTATCATGGAAAACCTTGTTCTTTAGCCACACTATAGGATGCCATGGCAGTAACATTTAAAAAATACACTAAAGTTTGGCTTCAATTCACAGTAAAACACAGCACTACCGTTCACAAATGAAGTCCCCGGCTTTGCTTGAGAGAAATAAAATTCAAATTCAACATATACCACTTTTGCTAAAGATTAGGTAGCAAGTTTTAAAATAACCAGACATTTATGCAATTGAAAAAAACCCGCCCCCATCCATGCTCCACTTGTATAAATTTAAATGCATCCCAAATATAGCTGCTTGTTACCCAAACTGCAAAGCCCCAGTCACGCATTTTCTTGCCGGCAAGACAAAGCGCTGCAGTAATCCACCTGTCCGGAGACTGATTTTGTTTTTGATGAATGCAACCATTACTAAAGCACACTTACTTTGGAGTCTATTGTTCAAAGATACAATATATAAATAAAAATCGGGAGAATTTTGTGAGAACTTCAGGATCAAACCCGTCTTCTTGTTTGGTTTCTGTAGACACTTAACTGTTGTAACCTTAGCAAATCCAAGGATCAACTCCCCACAGTAAACAAATCTCGTGTTCAGCTACTCAAGTTGCTTTTAATTCTGCCTGGGCAAGTCAACTACAGGTTTATACTTGTTGTCTGGCTGGGTGACTCTACTGTGGGCAAGTTCATCTGCAGGTGGCCAAGGATGTCATCCTTTCTTTTCCTAACAGCAATGCAAACACGGTGCAGTAAACAAGGACTAGTACAAATAGCACTTTGATTCAAAGTGTCAAACCTGTTGCTACAAGCCTAACTGTACTCTTCTTTAGTTTTTTCTTTATATTGGCTATTGTCAGTAATATAAAGACTGACTCTGAAGGATTCCTACGTGGTTGCAGTAACAATCAAAAATGTAGGGCTTAATTTTCAACGTATTACTGAAAGGAGAATAAACTTATTCTGTTGTTAAGATGACAACGAAAGAAAACGATTGCCAAATTTGGACCTGGTGTTGATTCTCTTTCCAAGAGTAGGTTTATCAAAAAACTCCATGAAATATGACAGACTGCCTTGTACAGCAAATGGACATGTCTGGTGAAGAAAAATGTGATTAATTTCACCCACTCCAGCACCACAAACAGATGTGTAAAGTTGTCACAAAGTTATCGCATTTTATTCTAAAATTAAAATATTTAGAAGTCAGTCCTGAAGGTTACTGATGAAAATAACAAACATAAATGTACAGTTCAATTTCTTTAACAAACCTAGCCAAGTGGAGCTTTTAGCCAAATTTGACTCGAATATTTGTACTTTCCAAGAATAGTGTAAAGAAAATAAATTCCAATAACTGTAATTTCAAAATAGAAAGGGCAATCTCTGACCTTAACATTGTACTTGTATTTACTTAGGTGATAGAAAAGTATTGACACTGGAGCCCTATTTGGAGAACACTATATTCTAGTACGAACGATAAACATCAACAAACCATATGCAATTTATAGGATTATCATCTTAGGATGATAATCTTAGGATTGTCATCCACCCTCCCCTTGCAAACTTCCTTTCAATTTTTCCTTTGGTAATTGTAATCTTTTCCACTTAATTGCGTCGATCACAATCCAAAAAACATGCTGGTTAAGTGCACTGGTTGCGCTAAATTCTCCCTCAGTGTATCCGCACAAGCCCCAGAGTGAGGCAACTAGGGGATTTTCACAGTAACTTTGTTGCAGTGTTAATGTGAGCCTACTTGGGATACTAATAAAGAAACTTTAAAAAACATATTACTTGAAGCTTTCATTGCTGAAACCCGCCCCCATCCATGCTCCACTTGTATAAACTTAAATGCATCCCAAATATAGCTGCTTGTTACTCAAACTGCAAAGTCCCAGTCACGCATTTTCTTGCCGACAAAACTACATTGCTTTCCAATCCACCAGCAGCTCCAATTTAAAATTTCTATGTTCATATACAACCCCCTTCATATTCTTGTCCCTCCCCATGTCTGTAATGTCCAATTTTCCAATATTTGCCTATTCCTCTAATTTGGTCGACCTTATACAAAACTTGCCTGCCATGCCCTTTACAGATGTGTTTTAAACAAGCACAGGAAGAACAAAAAGGAACAATATGAAAGGATGGTTACATGAACAGTACAATCAGTCTCAACACCAGTGATCCCAAAAAACACAAATAGACACCCTCATCTTACTTGGATTGTTTCCACTTTAGAAACAAAGCTGTTCATTCTTTTACAAAGGTGAATTAAAACTCAAATAATGGTATAGAATACTCCTCTTTGGACAGAGCTCAAATAGCCAGGTGTGGTTGTCTATAACGTGAAAGTTATTAGCAATGGATTTTGGAAAAAAATCGTTGAGGTCTGGGTACACAACTAAAGGAGTACATGGTGTCCAGAACATTAATTTTACAACGGGTTCAATATTCTGAAACCAGGTTTCAGGTAATATTTCTATTAGACAATGGGGAATGCACTACGGCTAGAATGTTAGACGACTAAAATTAGATTTATTGAACAACAGCAGCTGAAATTCAACTGAGCCAAGGAACACGTTCTTTTACTGATTGAAATTATTTTAATGTACCTCTCAACGGTAGATACTTTCATTAGATCACACTGAGCATTTCATTTGCCAATCTATTTGTCATTATATTTAATGCTCCCCAAATTCTAAACCTACTGCAATGTTTCATATTGGCAGAATATTGGCTCCAATGTTCATTATAAACATACCCATTAGCTATAATTAAATGTTCTTTTTAAGAATTAAAAAAAATCTAGATCATCAAGAAAGCAATAGGAATCTGAATAAAAAGCTCGGAAATTGGAACTAATTCTGATCTATTTATTGCAGTATACAAAGATTTAAAATATTTGTTCAAACAAGATGTGCAGAAGGGAAATACAAGGTGTCAAAGGGTATGCAATCATGCACAATTACACAACAGAAATCAAGTCAGACACATTCTAATTTTTATTAACAGAAGCCATTTGTAAATGGCATAAAACAATTGTGCACTTGAAGACCATCAATGGAAAACAACAGTATATAAAAGAAAAAGCAATAGAGAAAAAATAAAGAAAGAGAGAATAGAAAAAAAGCTAAGGTTAAAAAAAGGCTCATTACAAAACAGCACCGGCAGAAGTTTGAAGCAAGTTGACTGCCTACCCAGCCTACAAAGGACTGCATAGTTGGTTACTGGAAGATAAATTAGTAAGTTCAGGGAGCAGGCACAAAAAAAGTTAAAATCTCATTATTTCATTGGGTGATAGTGTAGGTTCTTTTAATAAAGATAAAATGCCATTGTATAATCATTTCAAATTAGTATATTCCTCTTTTGACATCTATTAAGTTTACATTTCAGAACCTTGACTTATGATATGTGCTAAAGTCACAGACATGCAATAAGCAGTTGTATACAATAAAGCAACACTGCATATTGTGTAGGATAGCAACACTTTGTAGGAAATAATCACAGAACAAACTTGGAGCTTCAGACAGGAAAATTAGTTGTTTTTAAGTTTTCTCTAATGTCTGAGAAATAAAGGGAAAATAACAACCCTATTCCAACAGGTGGTTTTGATTCTCAGATTGATTAACTGCAACAATTTGGGAGATAGGGTTCTGAGGTAAATGGTGGTTAGCAAGTGGTTCAGGGCAGGCAATACACCATTGAGCTTAAAATAGTTGCCTATAAAATCAAATTCCAGAAATCCAGCAGCTAACAGCTGGCTCCTGTTCCTAAATCCAGCTCCTCTATACCAACAATAGAATCACAGGTAAACCCAACTTATTGCATCACAGGATATTTTATGCACACGAGGGCAAGGCTGAACTTCAGCTGGTATTACAGCTTAATACAAGTGCTTTAAAGTTTCATGCAGTCATTTCAACACCTTGAACTACAACGTAGTATTGAAGAAATGCATATTCACTACCACTTGCACTACCACAGGAATGCAGGATTTAGGAGAAGTAGACCATATGGCCCTTCAAGCACATGTCGCTATTCAATAAGATCATGGCTGGTATTTTTATGATCTCGGCTTCATTTCCTTGTTTGCGAAACACCCCTCCTCCCACTTCTCATAACCCTCGACTCCACTGTCTGTCAAAAATCTAACTCAGTTTTGATTGTCTCCAGAAAGCAGTGGAAGCTGTTTCACTGAATTAAATCTGTGGAATTTTCTTCTCCAGAAAGCAATGGAAGCTGTTTCATTGAATTCAATCAAAACTGAGTTACATTTTTCACAGACAATGGAGTCGAGGGTTATGAGGAATGTGGGGGGATGGATGTTGTGCAGACAAGGAAGTGGAGCTGAGATTATAAACACATCAGCCATGATCTTATTGAATAGTGGCATGTGCTTGAAGGGCCGAATGGTCTACTTCTCTCAAGTCCCATGTTCCCGTGGTAGTGCAAGTGATATTGAACATGTATTTTCTTTAATACTATGTTGTAGTTCAAGATGATGAAATGACTGCACACTTCATGAAACTTTAAAGCACTTGTATTGATACTTAAACTGTGTATCCTAATTGTAATCTCCCCGACAAGAGAAAATATCTTTCTAGTATCTATCTTTTTAAGCCCCCTCATGATCTTATGTTTCAACAAGATCACCTCTCATCCTTTAAAATCCAACGAGTAAAAGACCAAGCTGTTCAGCCTTTCACCAGAAGATCAACCTTTCATCCCAGCAATGTGATGAGTAAATCTCCTCTGAAATGCTTCTTATTTGAAAAAGAATGCAATTGAATTAGGAGACCAAAACTATACAGAGTTAACCAGATTTGGTACAGTTGCAGTATCTTCCGTACTGTTATATTTTATCCCCATGCAATCAACACCAACATTCCATTTGCCTTCCTAATCACTTGCTATACTAGATATTAACCTCTTGAGTTTCGTGTACTAGAACACCCAGATCTTTCTTATACCAAGAAGTTCTGATCTCTCCTCAGTTAAATAACATGCTGCTTTTCTCTTATTCCTGCCAAAGTTGTCAAGTTCATATTTTCCAACATTAGATTTTTGTCTACACACTTATCTTTGTCAAAAATGATAAAAATGTAGTCCCTTTCAGCAGTAAGGAACAAGCAAGTATTATTTTGATCCGCACACATTTTAGTACAGAAAAACAAATACTCAGGCACAGTGGTTAGAACTGCTGCCTCACAGTGCCATGGATCCGAGTTTGAATCCAGCCTTGGGTCAATACCTGTGTGGAGTTTGCACATTCTCCCTGTGTCTGCATGGGTTTCCCCCACATTCCAAAGATGCATGCGTTACATGGATTGACCATGCTAAATTGAGTTTATTCATTAGTTACAAGAGGGTTTACATTAACACTGCAATAAAGTTACTGTGAAAATCTCCTAGTTGCCATACTTCAGCACCTCTTTGGGCACACTAGGGGAGAATTTTTAGCATGGCCAATTCACCTAACCTGCACGTTTTTGGATGGTGGGAGGAAATTGGACAACCAAAAGGAAATCTATGCAGACAAAGGAAGAATGTGAAAACTCCAAACAAACAGTGATCCATGCTGGGAATCAAACCTGTGTCCCTGGTGCTGTGAGGAAACAATGCTAACAGTTTCATGAACTGTGCATTGATGTCAGGGGGTTTATTACGGTAAATATGTGGATTATTAAGGTAAATACACGAGGATATGGGGATAAGGCCTGGAGGAACTGATGATGGTGCAGGCCCAGTGGTCTGAATGGTTCCTCCTGCATGGGGTAAGGATTTTATGACTCATTTAGGGAAATTTAAGTAGGTTTTTTTGGTTCCAGACTGTTTACCAAGAATTAATACTAAGAAAACAAAGTCACCATCCATCTGAGATAAAATTTTAGACTCAAGTCATGCAAAATACTGTTCACTTAACAAAGTCCTCCTGGCCTATGCCTCAGTAACTTTTTTTTATTTGCTCAAAGGATGTAGGTGTCACAGACAAGGCCAATGCATCTACTTATAATGTATACTGCACTACGAACAAAGGGCACCACAGTACACCAGTTCAAAACTGGAGAGTTTATTTAGGACACAAATACTTTTCAACGCATTACCAACGTACAGCAGATTCCATTACTAAAAGGAAAAATATGCATTTTATAAATCAAAGTTCAGAATCAACTTCTGATAAAAGCAAGCAATACATTCCTCTGCATCCTTATAGAGCAGCTCCATTCAGGGTAGCTCATACTCTTCAATGGATCAGAAAACTAGTCCAATTACGACAGAGGATATGTTTTCAATTCACATCATTTCTGAAGTATGATATTCACTTTCCCATTATGCATTGGTGCATATGACTTGATTACATTTACAGAGATAGCTAGGAGTTAACTTACAAAAAAAAAATCACCTACACTGCTAAACATTTAAGCTAATGTATCCAGAACACAATTTCATTTGATGTATATCATATGAAATAGTATTTTTTTTGCAAGTTTTTCATATGACCTCAAAGAAACCAAGCCTTATTTGTTTCTCATATCACACAGCTTTGACCCAATAGGAATGGGATCTAGTGCAGAGTGGTCAATCTGGATCTCATGAATTGTCTCGCTCTCAATAAAAGGAGAACGTGAGTAATTTTGTGTAAGATTGACTAAAACAACTAAAGGAAAAATTGCAGGGCTGGAAGTGGTTAGAGATAGAAAGGACTATGGTCAAGAAAGAATCTGAATACAAATTAAAAAATCTTAAATTGGAGCTGTTGTTGAACTGAAACGCACAATAATTCAGTAAGCAAGGATAGACAGACAAGCAGGACTTTCAGCAATTTAAGTTAACAATCAGTAGAGCTTTGGATGCACTCAAGATAACAGAGGTTCCAGTAGTACATAGGCTGAGGAAAAAGATGGGAATTGGACAGTGAGTCCTCACTTAATGTTTTGGTAGCGTTCCTGAAAATCAGGACTTTAAGTGAAATGAGCTTAAGTGAGTCATAGGTTCCCATAGTATTTAATGTTAAAGCCAGAAATTGGCTCCTCTGGAGATTTCTTGCTGGAAAATCAATGTACAGGTCGAAATACAACACCATATATTTGCAGAACTGTGCATGCCTAGCTGAAATAACTTACAAAAATATAGCACTACTAAATATAAAAGTACAACATTAATTATGTAAACGGTTTTTAAAAAATTTCACTCACCCCCAGAATAATACTTTTAGATTGACCAGGCTCCATCTGGTGGCAGAGGCTAATCAGCATAGGTAGCAGCTGAATTCCCAGGACGACCTGCACCAACATCAGTCTCTAAATGGAGCCCAGACTACAGTGCAAGTTCAGAACAGAATCTAAAAACTGAGGAGTTGAAGGAAAGCTCATGGGACTAAGGTGAAAACAGAGATCGGTCATCAACAAGAGGTGAGAGCAGAAGCATTGCGGGAAAGGCCATGTGAACAGACAAGGTACAAGAGGGGAAGTCTGTGGCAAAGGACATTGAAGTGAAACTGGCAATTTTTAAGGGATTTATTAACAATGTCCAAAGGAAACAATGTTAAATGAGCAACCACTGAGCGGGGACTTAGTGTAGACAATATTTTTGATGGCTAGGAATATTCAACATACTCTTCCTTCTCTTACAAGGAAGGAAGAAAAAATAAAGCATTGTTTGTATCTATGTAGCACATTTCACTTCATACCATAAAGCAATTCACAACCAAATAAATGTGTCATGAAATCACCATTTTAACGTAGGTAAATGCAGCAAAGAATTTGACCACGATAACATCTCTCAAACAGCAGAGAGATAAACAACAAGTTAATTTATGATCATATAAACATATGAATTAGGAGCAGGAGCATACCGCTCAACCCCTCGAGTTTGCTCCACAATCCAAAAGGTTTATAGCTGATCTGATTGCAACCTCAGCCGCATATTCCTATCTACCCTGATATCTTGCTTAAGGCCTCACCTTCAAGACAACAATTACAGCATTGCAATCTCTCTGCAGAAAGTGCTAGTTTTATTGGGATTTAAAGTGACAACCTTTTGCATCAAAGGCAACAATGTTATCACTGAGCCAAGTTGTCACCTAAACGAACAGATAGCTTTCCAATATAAACAAAAATTATGAAACTAGGAGTCAAGGCTGATGCATTCTCATGTTCTTGTGCACCATCCCACTCAATCCTTTCCTCCAATCTAGAAACATAGAACGTTTAAAGCACAGAACGACATTCAGTCTGTTACGTTTTGCTGGTTCTCTGAAAGCGCAATGCATCCCAGTACCACTCCCCTGCACCTCCTCCCCACAAATCCATAGTATGCAAAGCCAAACTGCCTCCTTTCTCTGCTGACCAAATGGAAGAAGTCGTGTACCCATGCTATTCATTGATTTCTAAAGAAGCCTGAAACCTCATCTCAAAAGTGCCTTCCGCTGCCCTCTTCCCTATGCCCTGTTGTCACATCTCTTTTTTTCAATTCTGATGAAATATCATTGATCTGAAATGCTAATGTTACCCTCATCCAACATCACAAAAACAAATTAACCTGTCATTTTTCTGACTGATATTTGAGGGATATTGTTGTACTCAAGCTGATTGGGGCACTCATACCTGCACAGAAATGGTGATTGCACTTCAAGGATAATATAAGTGATTTAGGATGTTCTAAGGATATGAAATGCACTACATATTACGAACAAATGTCTTTTTTTTTAATCCTTCTTACAAAAGTCAAGTTGACCAGTTCCAGTCCATCATAAAGGCATCCCACTTCTACTTCTGTAATATTACAGATTTCTGTAACCAAGGTTGACTTTTGCTGAAACTGTCATCCACGTTTTTGTACATGTTTAGGTCTTGTTACATCTCTAATTTTTTTTGGATGAAAGGCTATAGATATGAAATGCTAACACTGTTTCTCTCAACACAGACGCTACTTAACTGTTGAGTACTTTTACTATTTTATTTCATTATTTATTAGTCTAAAAATGCGTGGGTTAGGTTGATTGGCCATGATAAATTGCCACTTGGTGTCAGCAGGATTGGGAGAGTAAATGTGTAGGGTTATGCGGATACGCCTGGATTGGAATGTTGTCAGTGCAGGCTCAATGAGCCAAATGGTCTCCTTCTGCACTGTAGGTTTTATGATTTGTGAATTTCTTCTGTGAATTCTAAAAAACATTACTGCAACCTACTACCAACACATCAATTTTTAGTAATGCACCAAGTGGAGTGGTTGGAAAAACAAATAACAAATGAATCATACAAGCACAAAGAAAGTATAGTAACAAGACAAAAGTTAATTACAAAGCATTTAAACAAAAGGATCTGCCAGCATATTTTGCCAAGAAAATTGCTAAAGTTAAATGTTCAAAAGAAGTTCAGAACCGCTTATACACATAGCATCCCTAATTAGCCCTCTGATTCTAATGTTTTGCGAATTAATATTTGAGACAAATACTGAAGATTTTGACAATGACTTAAAAATTAAGTATTTACCCTCAATTTTTTTGATATAAATTCAGGGTGATTGTGAACCAACATAAAAGAAAGTGTGACCCACTCACAGGAACTTCCGTAAATATTGGTATACCAATGATCTACTGTCCTGCTTTGCAAACTGCAGAGTCACCTTTTTCGAGGAAAACAGTTTTATCAATGCAGATTTTTTTTCAACATTGTATTTGCATAGTGTTAAACTGCCTATTACTTAATCTGCATACTATGCTGATCATTGATCCTAGCTATATTCTGTATGTTTCTCACATTTGAGGTCACATGTCATTTCTGTCTTGTAATATTATAATCTGTTTATTGTTATACAATATTACAGTTTCTATCAGAAAAGGATCAAATAATGTTCTACCACAAGCAACATCAAGTCATGGTGGAAAGATAAGCACTGGTAAATGGACTTCCCCTCCAGGTGCCTTAATTCTTATGGATCAAAAAAATCTCATATTTGGTACCCAAACGTAACAGTACTTAAGAAATTTCACAGTATCAGAAAATTATTGGATCAACAATTTCACCAAATATTAAGACACTCTTAAAGCAACAGAAAAGCCCAATAACATAATATAAACTTTCCTTTTTTTGGAAAAGGCAAATCTCCCTCTGTGTTTCAATAGGTAAAGTCATCGATCCCTGGAGTGTTTGTACTTGAATGTTTAGTGGATAAAGGGTGTTTTAACTGTTCCTGTGCGTCTTGCTCATTCAGTGTCATTTTATGGCATCTTGCTTACATTACAAACAGGGACCAATTACACTTTAAAAATTAGTTATCTGACTAAAAAGTGATTTGGAAACTCTGCACTCACTCACTTGTTGCCACTTAATCCTCTGATGTTTTCACAGCTGGTGCAAGTGGTACCAGATTGACCATTATTGTTCATTTTCTTAAAAGGGTTTTTTGGAGGTGGAAGGGGTAAAGAGAAGATTGTTTCAGTACACTATTTTAAAATACACAGTTGTTGTTTATCAATATGTTAGAGGATAGGCAACAACATCTCCTCCATAATTATACTCAACACCAATGTAGCCAAATTCCATTCCAATGCCATTTTCAAGTTTGCTGAGGACACCAGTACTAGTCTATAGAGTCAAGTTCTGACTTTTGTACTCAAGACCTAGAGTGGAATCTGGAACTGTGTCTCAAGGGCAGGAGTGATAACAAGTGAGTTATGACTGACAATCCTCAGATCCCTTTTGCTTTATATCAGTACTGTTACCATTCTAAACATAAATTTCTATCCAATTGAGCATTTTTGATGATGGTCTAGATTTTATAATGTTTTACATACCAATAAGATATAAATTATGGCATTTAGTAACACTGCTGATTTCCCCACAATAAGCATCATGAATTAAAACTGCAGTTATGTACAATGAACATCTGGGTCATGTAACCCCAGCAGATTGAGCAAAATAGTGTAACATGATTGGTAATGTGTAATTTACACGTTACCAGTCATGTGATGTTGACAATACTCTAAAAAGCACTTCAGGCATCAGATTTGTTTAATTTCATTTAAGGTGGAAAACAGCTAGTTAATAGTAGAGTAGTTAGTTATCCTCACTATATCAGGGTTCTGTAAAAGCTGACTTGCATGTGGGAAATATCACACCTTTCAATTGGTGCTTTTGGTAAAGCCAAAAGAGAATGTTGCCAATTGTCAAGAGGCTACATTTCACACTTCTAAGGAGATTATTCCGAACAAACATTTTAAACTGTTTACCAGTTTAGGGAATGGAACTATTTCAATTCCAACAAACAGGGATTTCAATAAAAACCAAAATACTGCAGAAACTGAAAATCAAATTTTAAAAATACAGGAAATACTCAGCAAGTCTGGCAGTATCTTTGATGAGAAAGTAAGTTTAGTTGTGAATAACCAAATACAGAGTCATGAAGCAGTGAAAAGTATGCAATGATGGCAGAGAGCAAAGGAAAAGGGAAGGTCTGTATTATGTTTAAAAGCATGAGAGATTAAGTGACATGTCAAATAAATGTGAGCAATCTTTTGAACAGGATATGATACAACATTCAAAATTTAAATACCATCTTTTTCAATTCTAGAAAATCCCAGTCTTACATCAAATGTTGATCACTATATGTAATGTTTCCACTTATAATAACTGACTCACATAATTCAATCAACTGCTTAGATGTTAACAGAAAAAGGATGCACCATTATGTTGTTTATTAATATCAGCAGAAGTTCCATTTACTTATCACCCAGTGGCTAAATTAGTGCATCATAACGACCCATTGATAAATTCAGTGTTTGGGACCAGTATGAACCTGGAAAATACAAATCATATTATTTATTCCTTAAAAAAAGTATAAAATCATTTACAAAATACTGTAGTTGGGTTTAATTTTATTCATTATCATCCTAGTAACGTAAAAGTTATGGTGAAATTTACTGACCTCATCAAAATAAATACTCGATTCCTTAAAGTATTTGGTATTTATATCATCGGGGAGGTATAGTAAAGCACGTTTTAAACAACAAAAAAGTTGTATCTTTTCCAATTCATCCATAAATGGCTTCAAATACTTCATTTTTCAAATCCAAAGAACATAGCATACTATTAGCAAAACATGAGTCATAAACAACCAGCAAAAGACAATGGGCTGAATGGCCTCCTTCCTGTGACATAAATTTTTATGATTCTCGGATAAAAACACATATCAGTCAAATTTTAGAACATAAAAGATATATTTAAAATGCATTTTAAAGCAAAATAGTAGAAATGTGAAAACAAACAAAAATATTACTACAATATCTACAGGTATATTAAAAACAAAAGGATAGTAAGGGCTAAAATTGGTCCTAGTAAAGATCACAGTGGTTAGCTTTGTACGGAACCTAAAGAAATAGGAAAGATATTAAATGGGTTTTTTGCATCTGCACTCACTGAGAAAGCTGGTATGGAGTCTATGAAATAAGGCAAACAAGTAAGGAGGTCATGGATCCTCTTAAAGAGGAGGAGGTGTTTGCTATCTTGTGGCAAATCAGAGTAGATAAGTCCTCAGGACCGGACAGGATACTCCCTCGGATCTTGAAGGAGACTATGTGTTGAAACTGCAGGGACCCTGGCAGATATACTTAAAAAATGTCAGTGTCCACAGGTGAGGTGCCAGATGATTGGAGGGTAGCTCATGTCATTCCGTCGTTTAAAAAAGGCTCAAAAAGTAATCTGAGAAATTATAGGCCAGTAAATTTGATGTCAGCAGTAGGTAAATTATTGCAAGAAGTACTAAGAGAAAGGATTTACTAATACTTAGATAGACTGGGACTTACTAGGGAGATATTAATCAACGTGGCTTTGCGCATGGTAGGTCATGTTTGACACAAACATGTTTATGTCAAACATGTTTGTGTCAGGTCATGTTTGACACTATTGGAGTTTTTTGAAGAGCTTACCAGGAAAGTGGATGAAGGAAAGACAGTGGATGTTGTCTCCATGGACTTCAGGGAGCCTTTGACAAGGTTAGTTAGGAATGTTTAGTTGCCAGGTATACATGGAGAGTTAGTAAATTGGATTAGACATTGGCTCAATGGAAGAAACCAGAGAATGGTAAAGGATTGCTTCTCTGAGTGGAGGCTTGTGACTAGTGGTGTGCTGGGTTCAATGTTGTTTGTCATCTATATTGATGATTTGGATGATAATGTGATAAATTGGATCAGCAAATTTGCTGATGATACAAAGATTGGGGATGCTGTGGATAGTGAGGAAAGTTTTCAAAGCTTACAGAGGGATTTGGACCAGCTGGAAAAATGCAGACGGAGTTCAATGCAGACAAGTGTGAGGTATTGCACTTTGGAAGGACAAACCAATGTAGAACATACAAGGTAAATAATAAGATATTGAAAAATGTAACAGAACAGAGGATCTGAGAATACAGATACATAATTCCCAAAAGTGGCGTCACAGGTAGATGAGGTTGTAAAGAGTGCTTTTGGAACATTAGCCTTTACAAATGAAAGTATTGAGTATAAGAGTTGGTTGAAATGTTATGGTGAAGTTGTTTAAGACCTTGGTGAGGCCAAATTTGGAGTATTGTGTGCAGTTTTGTCACCTAATTAGAGGAATGACATTAATAAGGTTGAAAGAGTGCAGAGAAGGTTTACAAGAATGTTGCCAGGACCAAGAAACTGAGTTACAGAGAAAGGTTGAGCAGGTTAGGACTTAATTCCATGGAGCGTAGAAGAATGAGGGGGAATTTGATAGAATATAAAATTATGATGGGTATAGATAGAGTGAATGCAAGCAGGTTTTTTCCACTGAGGCTAGGGGAGAAAAAAAGAGGACATGGGTTAAAAGTGAACGGGAAAAAATTTAAAGGGAATATTGTGTGTGTGTGTGTGTGTGTGTGGGGGGGGGGGGGGGGGGGGCTGCTTCTTTACACAGACAGTGGTGAAAGCATAGAATGAGCTGCCAGATGAAGTAACAAATGCAGGCTCACTTTTACCATTTAAACAAAAGCTTGGACAGGCATATGGATAGGAAGGGTGTGAGGGCATATGGTCCAGATGCAAGTCAGTGGGACTAGGCAGAAAAATAGTTCGGCACAGCCAAGAAGGCCAAAAGGTCTGTTTCTGTGCTGTAATGTTCTATGGTTCTAGCATGATTCTTCCGCTATATATTGGTCAATGATTATTATCATCTCGTTACAGCATTCTGAAGAATACTTGAAAAACATGTGTTTTCTGCAAAAATGAGTAATATCTCATGCAGAAATCACCACATTCAAGGGAAGTTAATCACACCAAGGGAAAGAAAATATGATTTGAAACTAACCAAACTAAGCCAATAGAAGCTTCCTTTCTGATAATTTGAAGCTGTTTTTTTTGTACAGAATTAATTCTCTCTCTTGTGAATTAATTTGACAATTTATATGTTGTGACATTTACAACTGTGATCAACAGGGTAAGGCACTGTAATTAAGATTTATTCCTTGGAAAGCGTTAAGAGCTTCCAGTTGAATTGTTTATATGAATGAAACTTTGCAGTTGGCTTGTATTTATTATTGGGTCATAAACAGTTCTAAGTAGAGCAATTATTGTGACCACGTATAATTTTATGACATATTCTACCTAATCCAGTAGTCCAATAGAAATTGGTAAATTGTCAAACATGTGGCTATAATGACTGGTTTATTCGTGCAAACTAATTTTAGCGAAAACTATCTTATATATAAATTAAACGTTCTCTACGTGTATATTCAAACAACCACCCCAATTCAGTAATCGAGGAGGTAAAGCACTCAACACAAAAAAAAACACATTCTGCTTTTCTTGTATTTCACGAATACATTGAGATAAAAGTAAGCATTCATGTGTCATGTGAATGTAAGTATTGCAATTGGATGCCCAATGATCAACAAGATCATTGCAAGGATCCTCCTCACCTTCACCCTGTGGCTGATGAGTTCTTCCAGATGCAGCATGGATTTTGCCCATTGAGAGGCATCTCATCAGACATGATCATCACTGTGCAACATACCCAACAAAAATTCAAAGAACAGCACCAACAACCGTATATGGCTTTTTTCAACTTTATAAAAGCCTCTGACTCGTCAATCATGGGTAAGCTGTGATCTTTACCAATGGAACTAAACCTCATCTCAATAAAGATTGGGATCAAAAAAGGCTGCATCATACCAGGCCTTTAATCATCTTCCTCACTGCATTCCTGCACAACATCTCCAGTAAATTACATAGATATGGAGATAACCTACAGAACAGTTAAGAAGCTGTTCAATTTATACTGTTCTCAATCCAAAACCAAAATCACTCCAACTTCAGTTATCAACTTCATAATGTAGGTGACACGTGTGTGTCTGCTCACTCAGAAACTGAGATCCAGGTCATTGTTAACTCCTCCTCCGAAGCCTCCAAGAAAATGAACCTTTTACTGAACACTGAGAAAATTAAGATGCCCTCCCAACCAGCTTCCTTAGTACAACGCATCGGTCAAAAATCAACAAAACCCAGAAAAACGTGGACCACTTTCCACATCTTGGGAAACTCCTCTCAAAAAAGACAGGCACCAACAACAAAATGTTCCAGTTCAGCTTTCAGTTGTCTGAGGCAAAGAGAATTTTTCGATCAGAATCCCAAAAAAAAGACTAAGATTTTGGTTTAGTGCATGATTTTCAAACTTTTTTTCCAACAAGCCTCACTTAAAACAGCTAACTTCTGCAACCCACATACATTCATAATAGATTCTCCATAGTTACTTTTAACTATGACATTCTTTGTTGGCATTTCTGTATTAAGTGTAAAAATAATAAACTGTATTCTATTTTCTGTTGTTACTTGGAGATCTAAATAACTTTAAAAAAATCCCTGAACAGATCAGTGTGTGAAACTTTTAATCATAGACTCCTGGTGTTTGATGGGGGAAATGAGGGAATTCTTGGAAACACACCTGGAGTTTGGGCTGATAGGGAAGGGAGAACGCTCACCATTGATCACAAGATCAGTTTCACAGAGAAGGACTGATCTCAAAGTGAACAGAGAGCAGTTTCACATTTTAAATATACATCACATTCTCCTTATACACAGCAACACAACTTTAAACATAGATCTGATTGGATTGGTTAAGAGTAACTGAAATTTGACAGACATTGACATTTAACTGTTGATCTTTAAAACAACTTTTCCTCATAAGACAAGCCACCTATTCCAACTATTAGTCTAGTAAACCTTCTCTGCACAACTTCTAATATATTCACGTTCTTCCTCAGAGACCAATATTGTAGACAGCATTCAGGTATGCCTCACTATTGCTCCGCATAACTGAATCATTATCTCCTTACTTTTGTGTTCAATTCTCTTGACAATAAATGACATTTCCTTATTACTTGCTGTATCTGTATACTAATCTTCTGCCACTCAAGCACTAGGACTCCCCGATCCCTCTGCATCTCAAAGCTCTGTAACTACCATCTAGATAATGTGTTTTTTTTTATTTTTCCAAAATGGATAATCTCATGTTTTTATATTCTGAATTTATGCAGATTCACTTTTGTAGCCTACTCGTGTGCTCTTCACAACATATTTTCCTATCTTTGTGTTATAGCTAACCCTCAAAATTGATATACTGAAAGGCATGCACTTCCATTTGCTAAAATAATTCTGAATGGCATTAAAACACTCCCATTTGCTAACTAAAACTACAACTACTAACCTGTTTGCATGCTATGTTATTAAAGTTGCTTTATTATTTGAACATGACATTCATATCAGCATTTATGTTTAACTTCCTCTTTCTGAAAGAGAACAGCTCAAGAAGCCCCACCACCACTCTCCCCTCACTGACATAGCATTCAACACTGAGCAGCAAAGTGATCTCAGGGCTATAATGGATAAATCTATAATGCAGTGTGTTATGAAGTTGCATATATAAGGTTAAAAATGTGGTGTTTGACAAATGTAAATATTGAAAAATGCTGAAACTAAAAGAGATTATATAACATTGTCTTTTTAAAAAGCATTTTTTGTGCTTAGATTCTTAAATCAAAGAAAGCAGGTTGCAGAAGCCAATTTTGCAACATTATGTCAAAAGCCTAGCAGCTAGAGTTCCAGCATAACAAAACAGGCTTTTGAATTGGACCATCAGTTTAAAGCAAGCACTCGAAGACATAGGGACAACTGAATTCAAATTTGAGTGCTGTTGACAGCCACAAGCCACTCAAATTGTAGGAATTTTTGTGAGGTAATTGTTATGTATTTGAACCCTAACAAGGGGATATAACAGTAATCTTGCCAATTTTTTAGGCAGAAGGGAGAGGCAAGTCATCTACAGTTGAAAAATAGATCAACTCAGAAGACGTTTCAGACTCCTAACAAGCGCCAGGTTGTGTGTACATATGTCCATTTGAGAATGACTGGAATTTATCTATAAGCTTTTGTTTCATCATGAGTCTTATATTATTCCAACAGCATTCTACTGGGGAGTTTATTCAGTTTGTTAATAAGGTCGTCACAAGTTTAAAAATAAAGCCTTGTTATTTGTTCGTAACAATGTGCGCCCGATCCTGTTTAATTTACTAGTTCCTATTACCTCACACATTTCCGTACAAGATTACAAGGTAAAGTATTTGTAGGATCCAAAATCAAGCAGAGAGAAAAATCACCATGTCGTAACAAGCAAAATATCTAGTTTAATTTAGAAGCAAATCAGTTTAAAATTTTATCATTAATGTCACAAGTAGGCTGACATTAACACTGCAATGAAGTTATGGTAAAAATTCCCTAGCTGCCACACTCTGGCACCTGCTCAGGTACACCGAGGGAGAATATGGAACGGTCAATGTACCTAACCAGTGCGTCTTTCAGACCATGGGAGGAAACTGGACCGTGCAGAGGACACCCACACAGACATGGAGAGAACATGGAAACTCCACACACATTGTGACCCAAGCCAGGAATCGAACCCAGGTCCCTGGCGCTGTGAAGGAGCAGTGCTAATCACTGTACCACCATGCCACAGGCAGTATTAATGGATATGACGCACATTTTGATTGTTGGGGTGAGGACAAAATGCCAGTTAGTTTCAGAAAGTGGGAAACAGAGGAAGCAAGAGAAAGAAATGCAACTAATTTTGCAGCTCTACAAATTTCAATACTACCATACATTTCAAATTAGAATTGCTATAAAAAAATGGTAAAAGACTTGATGGCATCAGTACAAAAAAAGTAAAACCTAAACTAGATACACTGCATTCTTATTGATTCTTCCCAACACAATTCTTGATGTTGAATTAGAGCAGTCTATTTAATTATACCCCTTGCCTCACCCCTTGAGGTTAAGATATCTGATGTACATAGAGAAAGATTGATATGGCAGGTCACATTGAAATGCTTTTTACAGTATTTTTAGACAATTAGGTTGTCCTCTTGTACTACCCTCTTTTGAACAGAAAAGAGATTACAATGCAGAAAACCCAAACATACACTACACAAGTTATAAGTTCTTTGAACTCTCCTATTAACATATAGCTATTTGCAAACACTTAATTCAATCTTTTAGAAGAGCATTTCAGCTACAAAGGTACCAACATTTTTAAATTAATGAAAAATGTTTTAATAGAGGGTTGCTGACTACTTCTTCCCAGCAAAGAACATCTAAAATAGTGGAGCAGCTAAGAGTTAACATCTAGTTTCCAAATCTAAGAATTTAAACTGACCATTCCAAAATAACTCATAGCTTACATTGAGGGAAAACTGATATCTAAATTTTGCTCTAAAAAAAGGCCCAGATTACCAAATTTGTCAATGAATGTTTCAGCCAATCATTGACTTTGCCCTATTTTCAAGGACATGGTTCTATTCTTTGATCTGTATATTGTTACACAAATTGAATAGAACACCAATTTAGCAACTTGTTTCAAAGCACTTGAAAAATTGTGGGGCATGCTTTTAAGTTAGTTTCAATAAGTTCTTTTTTATACCATCAATATGCAGCCAAAACAAATTAGCAGGTTATTGACTTTTTGTGGCTTTGGAATTTCATCTGTTATATATTTATCCCAACAAAACAAATGAAATTGCCATATTTACTCTTCGGCTAAAACAATTATTTGCATTATTTATCAATCTTTCAGTTTTTTTATACTAAAGTTAGCTTATCATCTTATTTATAAAATTCCTCTCAACATGGCAGCACACTTGCCCGAGTCGAAGTTGTGGATTTGAGTCCTAGGAAATGAGCCCATAATCAAAGCTGACACTCTGGCGCAGAAAAGAGGAAGTGCTGCTCTTTAAAGAAGACATTCCAATTGTTAATGTGAATGTTAAAAGATTCCCATGGCATCAGTCAAAGAAAAGCAATGACCTCTCTTACATGTACTAGTCAACATTTGTCAAGCATATCCACTGGAAAAGAAAACTTAGTTCACTGACCCGCTCTGTAGTTTGTAGGAGTTTGCTATGTATTAAACAGTTGCTACATTTGCCAACAGTCACTGCATTTCAAAGTAGTTTACTGCATATGTTTCAATATGTTTGAGATGTATAACATGCTGCTACTCAAAGTGTAGTTTCTTTTTTACATTCAGAATCCATTCCAATGCACTTCTTGCTGAAAGTAGTCAACTCAGCATAAACCAACGGCCCATCAAACACCAAAGGCAATGCATTCACCCACCAATCCAACAGGGAAATTGCTGGGGATTTCCAAAACTGAAGAAAAGGAGAAGCAGTTCAAGACACAATAAAAATATTAGACTAGAAAAATTGTGTAAGTTGTTATGACCAAGTCTGGAGGGGTGAATGAATTCCTCTCATTTCCACTCCTGAGGTTGATTATAGCAAGAGTTTGAAATTTTAGAATGTAGTGATTTTTAATTCAATAGCTACTTAATTGTACGTAAAACTACATGAAAAAACAAGCCCATTGGATCTTGTGTTAAGGAAGGAATTATTTTTGTTAAAAAAGAACAAGTGGAAATATAAGATCAATTAAAACCTAAAAACATGCCGAATCCCACGAGTATAAACTCATACAACAGCATTCAAGACAGAAGTCATGTGGAGGAGATATAAATGAAAGAGATAAAGTCCCAAAGAACATTCCTTTAATGGTCTTGAAATTCTCGTGGTGTTGCTGCTGAAATAAGCTGTTTGTTCTACAGTCTTTTGGTTGTTTTTCTGGAGACAGGTCTCATTTAAAGTGTATTCCTTCTTTATCCAAAGTGAATGCTATGACTTCCTTTTGACTGAAATTCTCTATCTCCATGATGTATTCTAAAACATTAGAGAACTTACCGAACTTGAAAATGTTAAATGAGAGAAAAGTGACGTTACATTTTGCAGTCTTCTTGAAGTTATAGGTACTATTCTGCAGACTACTATCTTCATATAACAAACAGACAAGCTTACATACCTTGTTTTTCACAAGTGGAAGTTTTAATCATGTGACAATCCATATTAGCAAAGGAGTTTTGACCTCCTGTTGTGAATGCTGTCTAAAATGCCATTTAAACATATAAAAGGATCCTTAGCACCCTCCTTACAAAATAAGTTTTGTTAGTCCTTTCTTGCAATTTCTGGAGTCAGGGTATCTACTGGCCTCAGAATCATAGAATCCCTACAGTACAGAAAGAGGGCATTTGGCCCATTGAGTCTGCACTGTCTCTTACCTAGATTTACCACATTAACCATACATTTACTCTGCTAATCACTCTTGCCCATATATCTTGAGACACTAAGGGCAATATAGTATGACCAATCAACCTAGCCTGCACATCTTTGGACATGGGGATACACCCAGCACACTTGGAGGAAATCCATGCAGACATGGGGAGAATGTGCAAACTCCACACAAACAGTTGTCCAAAGCTGGAATTAAACCCAGTCCTGTTCTTATGTTTTACAGAATTCAGACAATAGCAAGTAGGAAGTTCATTAAAGGAAAGTATCTGGAATGTCCTCTGGTAATACACTTTCAGAGGCTTCTGGAAACTTGGCCAATTTGTAGGTCAAGTGACTTTGCAACTGTATTTCTTGTTCTAACTGTGTTTCTTTTCCTTTTTAAAAACTATCCAAGGTTTTACATCAGCCAGTAAGTTAATATTCTGCATTGCACCACACTGTCATGACAAAATATAGTTCACGTAACAACTTCCCTTTTCGACCACTACATTACTTAAAACATATCTCACAATTTGCAGAATTTAAAACTATTATTCATTCCAAAACAAGTTAAATGTCCTATAAAATTTTTTCATTAATTGCAATGGCTTCTGAGAAGAATTTGGTATTTTCTGTAGTCTATTTTTTCAAATTTGCTCAAATTATTTGTGAATACAATTTTGTACATTACATATAACTATTATATGTTAAAAAAGACTTGAGTGGAGGCTTGTGACTAGTAGTGTGCCACAGGGATTAGCGCTGGGTCCATTGTTGTTTGTCATCTATACTGATGATCTGGATGGTAATGTGGTAAATTGGATCAGCAAAATTGCTGATGATACAAAGATGGGAGGTGTAATGGACAGTGAGGAAAGTTTTCAATGCTTGCAGAGGGATTTGGACCAGCTAGAAAAATGGGCTGAAAAATGGCACATGGAGTTTAATGCAAATAAGTGTGAGATATTGCACTTTGGAAGAACAAATCAAAGTACAACACACAAGGTAAACATTAGGACACTGAAGATTGCAATAGATTAGAGGGATCTGGGAATTTAGATACATAATTCCTTAAAAGTGGTGTCACAGATAGATAGGGTCAGAAAGAGTGCTTTTGGTACATTGGCCTTTATAAATCAAAGTATTGAGTATAAGAGTTGGAATGTTATGGTGAGGCTGTAGAAGACATTGGTGAGGCTGAATTTAAAGTAGTGTGTGTAGTTTTGTCACCTAATTACAGGAATGATATTAATAAGGTAGAAAGAGTGCAGAGAAGGTTTGCAAGGATGTTGCTAGGACTTGAGAAACTGAGTTACAGAGAAAGGTTAAATAGGTTAGGATTTTATTCCCTGGATCGTAGGAGAATAAGGGGAGATTTGATAGACTTGTATAAAATTATGATGGGTATAGATAGAGTGAATGCAAGCAGGTTTTTTCCACTGAGATTAGAGGAGAAAAAAATAACTAGAGGACATGGGTTAAAGATGAAGGGGGAATAGTTTAAAGGGAATATTGGAGGGGGGGGGGGCTTCTTCACACAAAGTGGTGGGAGTATGGAATGAGCTACCAGATGAAGTGGTAAATGCAGGCTCACTTTTAACATTTAAGAAAAACTTGGACAGCTACATGAATGATAGGGATGTGGAGGGATATGATCCAGGTGCACATCAGCGGGAGTAGGCAGAAAAATGGTTCGGCAAAGCCAAGAAGGGCTGTGCTGTGCTGTAATGTTCTATGGAAATATGTTATCGATCTCTGGGTTCAGGTTTCCCCTCTTGTAATTGCTCGTAAAAAATATTCAAAGAGTAAGCAGGAGTGGGGGTTTATGCTACATAGCTGAGGAGGAGAATATTGGTCCAACAGAATGTTACAGTACAGCATGATTCATGATTTGACCAGAACTCTCTGCTTTGTATTATGATAAAGGTATTGTTGACGTTTCTCCAAAACTTAATTTCTATCTGCAGATAATTAACAGCATCATGCAACATGTTCCTAAACTGATGAAGTAACGTATAATTTAACCAGTTTAATAGGAGCAGAATCATATATGGATGGGATGTAGGGAAACATGAAAATCACTTTTAAAATAATCAAAGAAATATAGTCATAGCTTGTGAGGAAAAAAAATGACAAATGCCTCATTTATAGGAGAACGTAGAAGTTAAATTATTGTAATTCAGCTTTTGTTTGTATGCACAAAATTGAAATTAATGGAGCAGGTACACAGGAGATACCAGGGGTAACATTTTCATTCAGAGGGTGGTGAGTGAGTGGAATCGGCTGCTGGTGGTGGTAGAGGCGAATTCGCTGGGGTCTTAAAAGACTTCTGGATGAGTACATGGGATTTAATGGGATTGGGAGTTATAGATAGTTCTATGGCATGGTAGGTATAGATATGATCGGCACAACTTGTGGGCCGAGGAGCCTGTTTGCGCTGTAGTGTTCTATGCTCTATAAATCCATCAATTGTTCTCCCATCAACTATTGGAAACCCATCAAGTTCCATGACTTCTGTTAATCTGTTACCTGGCAGTGATTAAAGCTGCTTTTACAATTCTTAAAGTCTGATATCCACAAGTAGGCTATCAATACATATACTGTTAAATCAATCTAAGTGTGACTTATGAACCTATTCAGCTGTAAAAAATGAATTTACCAGCATAAATGCAGAAAAATGAGCCATCAGGCATCAGCCTCAGGAAACCAAATTAAAAGAACAATGTAAAAGTTGATTTCAAAACATGGTTGATGTTACTCCATTTGTCTTTGTCGAGTTTTCTACCCTGCAGCTTCTCCTTCTTACACATTAAAGCAAGTCTGAAATGGATACTAATTCCTTGGCTCTACTCATAGCTTCAAAGTAGATAAACTCCCACCATCCAAAAAAAAAAAATCAATAAATTATCATACTCACATTTAAAAATAAATCTTTATTCAGGCAGCCACAGAGACACCAATACTTAAAATAAACAACCTTTAGCAACTGGAGAAACATAGGAGTTACTTTGACATATTTTCTGGCCTAATACTTATGAAACAATACTATATTATAAACGGGGAGCTTTCCCTACAATAATGTAAAACTGCTTATACACAGAGATGCCTTTGAAAACAACTCTACTTTAAATGAGACAAGCAATTTCTCTTCCATAGTCCATGGATTAATAAGTAACCATTTTTAAAGCATGTCGTCATGAATTCATGTGTACATACATTAGTCATCGTGTTTTCGCCAAATATATATTAGTTTAAGTTAAGAGCATGAAATCAAATGACTAACACTCGGGCACAATATCAATAAAAAGCAGGTACTGGAAGTCAAAAATAAAGCCAAAATGCTGGAAATATTCAGATCAACTGGCATCTATGGAAGGAGAAAAGGAGTTAACATATCACATCAATGACCTTTCATCACAATTGGAAAAAGTTAAAGATGTAAAGGAATAGGTGGGACCAAGACTAAAAGGTCAATCTGCGATCTAGTGGATGACATAAAAGATTGAACAGCAGGAGAGTCTGTCTTACTGGACCATGATATGGAGATGCTGGTGTTGGACTGGGGTGGGCACAGAAAGAATCTCACAACACCAGATGCTCACCTGATGAAGGAGCAGCACCCTAAAAGCTTGCTATTCCAAATTAATCTGTTGGATTGTAACCTGGAGTTGTGAGACTTCTTACTGGGCCAAAGGAAGGAGGCAAGAAAGAAAGAACCAAACATGTCTAGAGCAGTTGTGCTGCTGAGGTGGAAAATAAGAAAACAAATGAAACATGCAAAGGATGCAAAATGGTGGACAGCATTTACAGTCTGAAATTGTTGAACTGAATATCAAGGGACTTATGTTGAGTCTTATTTGGAACAATGGAGAAGGCAAGGAAAAAGGTGCCTGTGCAAAACAAGACGGAAACAATGACATGTACCAGAAGTTATGGGTGATTGTGGACTGAACCAGGTGTTCTGGAAAAATCACCCAAATATAGGTGAGAACACATTGTGAGCAGAGAATACAGGCTAAATTGAAAATACTATGTGCAAATTACTGCTTCACCTAAGAGTGTTTGGGGGCCATGGGCTCTGCGATTTTCACACATTTCCT
The DNA here is from genome assembly GCA_024679065.1 of Sphyrna mokarran. Taxonomy (NCBI): domain Eukaryota; kingdom Metazoa; phylum Chordata; class Chondrichthyes; order Carcharhiniformes; family Carcharhinidae; genus Sphyrna; species Sphyrna mokarran. The sequence continues at coordinate 67,446,196 of JAGIQG010000011.1, read as the reverse complement.
TCAAGTTAAACTATTTTATTCATTGCTCACAATGTCGTTTCCTCAACATTGGTGAGACCAAACAAAGGTTGGGTGACTGCTTTGCAGAATATCTCCATTCTCTCTGGATGTATGATTCAGAGTTTGTGTCCTGCCATTTTAATTCTCCACTTTGCTCTCACACTGACATCTCTGCCCTTGGCCTGCTGCACTGGTCCAGTGTAGCTCAACGTAACCTTGAGGAATAGCACCTCATCTTTGCACTTTGCAACTTTCCAGACTCAGCAACGAGTTCAACAACTTTAGACCGTAAATACCATCCTCCTGTTTTGTTTTGTTTCCTTTTCTATGCATGCTTCGCTTGTTCTCTTACTTTTGTTTTCGGACCCCAGCACATTTGCTCTCAGCACATCTTCTGTTTCTTTCCTTGCCCCATCATCATTCCCTTTCTTCTTATAAAACTAATCTCTCTGTCATTTAATCTCTTCTACCATATTACAAACCTTCCTTTAATCCATGTCCCACCCACACCTCGCTTAAAACCAGTTGACATATCTTTAGGTGTATCCAATTTGATGAAAGGTCATTGACCCGAAATGCTAGCTCTGCTGCTCTCCCCAGGTGTGGTTAGACCTGCTGAGTATTTCCTGCATTTTGTTTTCATTTTAGGGCATCATGAACTGGGTGTTTTCTTTCAACCTTACCCACTTGACCACTGAAGAAGGGACTGAAATTTTAGCATGATATGTACATCATAACACAGCAATAAATTTTCTACTCATTACATGTTTAGTGGTGATTGACTGGTTAAGATTGACTCCACTGATTTCTGCCTACACATCCATTGATCTTTGCCTACACTACCTGCTGCCTTAGGAAAGCAGCCAGCAAAATCAAGGATTCTACAGACCCCGGGTATATTCTCTTCCATCTTTTTTCATCAGGAAAAGATGCCAGAATCTGAAAACACATACCAACAGACTCTCAGGAATAGCTTCTTCCCTCCTATCATCAGACCTATGAATGGTCATATCATATATTAAGCTGATCTTTCTCTTTACCCCATCTGTAGCTGCAACATCATATCCTACACCCTCTTCATTTCTTCTCTCCATATATGCTATGAATAGTATGTTTTAACCATACAGCATGTAAGAAACAATTTTTTAACTTTATCCCAACACGTGTACAATAAATCAAATCAGAAGTTGATGGGTAGATTGTGGTACATCTACCACAATGACAGTTGTCATTGTGGTAGATGTATTTATCATGACATTTAACCGATTGCGTTATTTTTGACTATAATCTGACAGAAGACAGATAATTCTCATTTTGAAATTTGGTAACTGTCAATCTTGATAAATGCAAGAGCTTTTCATTAAACTAACCACATCAACATTGCAGAAAAAGAGTGAGAATTGTTGCCTGTTTCCAACATAGGCATTGCCATCATGCTTCTGCCCACAGATGTGGTGATCAGTTCTGGGACAAGATCCAACAGATATCTGCAGTATATTACACTACTGAGGGAATACTACATTGCTGGCAGAGCTATCTTTTAGACGAGATATTAAAGTGAATCATCAACGGCCCCTGACTGCCCCGTCAGAAATGAGTACAAGATCCTACCGGACTATTTCAAAGAAGAACAGGGGATTTATCCTCAAGTGTCCTGTCCAATATTGATTCACCAAGGACTTCACAAATAAGTTGCCAAGGACTTCATAAATAATTTGTTAATTTTATGCATTGATAGCTATGACAGTGAATTTGCATCAGAAGTTCACAAACAGCAAATAAAAATAATGACCAGACAGCTTAATATTCTTTAGTCAAAGGAGGAATATTGGTTAGTGTAGCAGCTGTCATTGAATGGTGTCTCAGAAACGTTTATGGTAACTTCCACAAGTAGACGGATCTTCAATTGCATTTTTTTTTAAAAAAAACTACTGCACCAAAATGCTTCACAGCAATTATTAAGGTACTGGACCAGAACCCAAGTTATATTAGGATGCCAGGCTGAACTTCAAACTTTTTCTATTTTGGCAAAGACGTGAGGATAGGATGCTTTGGTCCAGGAGTAATTCCACTGACAAAGTTCATTTAAAGTAAAACAAACTTTATTTATGTAGAGTTTAAATATAACTTTAACAAATGAAGCAGCTTAACAAATTGAACAATGCTTAAAAATCAAAGGAAACAGCTTTTATTTTTAACATTATTTCAGTTCCAAATAAGCAACATTCCTCTTACATACTTAGAATGCCACTTTACATTAAATTATCACCCATAAACATACTTGCTACAATGAGTAAATAACAGTTTTGAAGCTTTCAGAGAATGAGTTTCAGCACAGCCTGCAAGTATCTTCAAACAAACCCCAGCCAGAATTGAAAAACAATTTTTCTCTGCTAGAGACCTAGCTCTTCCCATTAACCACATAATCATAAAATCATGCCTACCTAAACCCATATTCCATTTCTTTGATCAAAAAATAAACCTCAGGGGAAATCTCTATCTAAAACAAAAATCCATTAGCTCTATCCTAAGTAAACACTACATGACTAATTATCCTGCTCTCCCAGCATTTGAGTTAAACATTTACGAGACACATTGACTGACTACAAAATAGACCTTAATCTGTAAACATAAACAAAAAAACATATATATCTTTTGCACCACTGACATCACATAATAATCCTTCAGGCTTAAACTATAGATGAATGTAACATGAGCAGTTTATGTGAGCACTATGAACTTAGAAATATACACTCCAGCATAAATTATCTTCTAATGAATCTGTTTCACCATTAGTGAACAGGTTAAGTATGGATGCTGCTATATTCATTTCCCCAACAAAAGACTGATCCAAGATTAAAATTAAGAAATACAAGCAACATGCAAGAATTCATGTGAATCATCCACGGAAATATACCAAGACATACAAGTCCCAAGGACATTCATACCAACAACAGCTAAAACAGACTAATTTTCACTGCATTACAATTCTCAGGGCGACAACAGCATTCCATAAATAACAATCAAAGAAATTAAATGATGTCAAAAAATTCAAACAATTCCGAGGCCAACTATAGGTAACAAAAATACACCATTAGAAATGCAAAAGAAATCGAAGTTCTGGGCTGAGATCATTCTGGTAGACATAATTCATGAATTATGAGTGCTAACCTGCTGAGTATAACTGAGCTAACCATGATTGTTCTAAATCATGTAGTCAGCTGTCCCTCAATCCGAGGATGATATTTACTCTGTCATGGGTTTCTGCCCTCTGTCTCCACGTGACTGAACAGGCCGATTCCCGACTCTCAGATCTTTGGACACGTCGGGCAGAACATCTGGCTCGGGAATGAGATCTGAAGTACAGGATTCACTTCTTCCTTTTTTGCCTTTGTTGTGCCCCATTATTAAGATGTTCCGTTTCAAAGCATGATGTAGCTTGATGGATATGTTGTCACTGTTTTAATCCAGAGTTTCAGAATGCCCTCGAAGCATGTTCTCTGTTCTCCACAACCCCCATCACAACTCCCCAGGGCCCTGTGCAACGTTGGGAAAACAGGACCTGTCAGGTGAGACATTTCAGCAATCTGGACACAGTGTCCTCCGGTCCGTCAAAGTTTCCCTCTTGTCCCTGACCCACATTTTCCTGTCACCTACTTTCTGTGGTTGAGGAATTCCTCCCAAACAATATGACTTTAGACCTTCCAGAGGAACCTCTGACAATGCATGTGGGCGCGCACGTGTGTGTTTGGTGGTGGTGGGGGGGGTGGGGGGGGGGGGATTCTCCTACCCCACTGAGTTAATTTTCTACTGCAGTGTGACAGGAGGAACTTACATTCGGGCATGCGTGGGATTCATGCACGAGTTCCCACTATGCACACATCTCGCAGCACCACATTTCCCACGCCATCTGATTCGGTTTCAGGGGTCCCAGACTGGCCAGCAATTGAGCTGGCCAGCCAACAGGGAGCTGACAGTTCAGGATTACTGTGTCCCACCACCTGAAATCTAATGATATTCATGCTGTGGCCTCTGCATTGACAGAGCGTGGGAGATTCTAGTGTGAACTCACTGACAAAAAAAACAGCGTAAATTACTCCAATTTTCTTGCAATTTTGACACTTAGAACTTCTTTGGAAGAATTCCACCCATGGTCTTTGCTGCCAAATAAAATATTTCTGTTACCTCTAGATTTGATTATTCCATAATGTTTGAGATCATCCAAACTTCTGCTATCCATGACAACAAAAGAAACTCATAATATTCATCAACCTGACGAAAGCTAAATATGTAGCCTATGCAACATTTACCCAAACTTTCAAACTATTTCTGTTTCTTTTATTTTTAGAGCAAAGTTATAATTCTTGCAAGTTAAAAATTGCTTCCCCTTCATTTTCAGACTAATTAAATGATCCCCAATTATACTGCCATCAAAAATGAGATTTTAAGCTAATGCCTTAAATAGCATGCAATCACAATAGTAGTCTTTACATTAGTGCATAGTATTAACTGACTCTACTGAAAGTAATCTATGAAATGCCAAATATATCTTGGATATATTTGACATTTAATCTCTCCTGACTTCCATCTTATGGTGCAGGACAGGTGGGCTTAATGACCTCTTTGTGCACTGTGAGGATTCTATGATCCTAATCACTGATATTCTCCTTTGTTTTTCCCTCTTCTCTACCTTTCCCTCCCCTTGTACTTGCTTAAAAACCTGTTACATCTATAATTTTTTCCACTACTAACCAAAGATCAAGTGACTTTAATTGTTTCTCTTTTCACAGATGCTGCCATTTCTTCAGTGTAATACCAGAAGCTGATTTTTTTTTGTTTATATCCATAGTATAACATATTAATATTCAAACAGTCAGACGCACCTGCTGAATAAGCAAATACAAAACTGGTTCTTGGCATAATCCTAAAAATTAGAAACAAATGAAGACCCCAGAGACACCTTCTACTTGGACTATGCCATAAGGCATCATTACAAATTCTGGGTCTACCTTGAGTTATTTGTCCTGCACATGGTGGCCCTGGTAGTCCTTTAATTTGTGGGACATGGATGTTGCTGCTGTCCCACAAGCATTAATTGCCCATCCCTAGATCCCCTAAGAGGGCAGTTGACAGTCAACCACATTGTTTTGACTCAGTCTGACCTACATGGCTCTGACCAAAGTGAGGACAGCCGAATTCTTTCCCTAAAGGACATTAGTAAACTAGATGGGTTTTTCCAACAATCGACAATGGTTTTTATCAGCAGCAGCAAATTCTTAAGTCTAGATATCTTGTAGCCAATATCTAATTATCCCACTAAACTACTCAATTTCCCTTCTTGGCTTTTATTTTAGCTGATATACTCTGCTTTCTTCTGAGTTTCTGTCTCCCCAATATCTTAAAATGTTAAAACCTTCTTGAAAAGAAAACTCCTCTGTTCTTGGAAGCTACTACATCATCTCCAGCTTGCTTTTCCTATCCAAAATTATCAAGCATGTTGTTACCTTACAAATTTGTGCTCATTTATCCTGGAACTTTATGTCTGACTCCTTTAACTCAGTTTCAGCCCCATCAGAGAACCAAAACGGCTATTATCACAGTCATAAATGACATCCTACATGACAATGATGATTCCTTATCATTCTCATCCTATCTGCAGCCCTTTGACATGGTTGAATACACCATTCTCCTCGAGTCCTGTGCACAGTCTTTGAGCTGTTTGCGACTGCATATTCAGGGTTCAATTCTTAGAGTCAGGGTATCTCTTGTCTTTCTATCCTTATCTCCCTGTCATATTTCATATACATGCTGCCCTTTGACAATATCATCCAATAGTAATGACAACAATACCCAGCTCTACCTCACCACTTCGCTTGTCCCTTCCATGGTCTCTAAACTGTCAGATTGCTCACCTGACATCTGGCATTTCCTCTAGTAATCGTGAGAAGACGAAAACCATTATTTTCAGACTCCAGTACGAGCTCCGCTCTCTAGCCACGTGCTCGATTGTGCACTTTGGCAACAGTCTGTGGGTAGATTATATTATTTACAACTTTGGCATGTTCGGCCCCTGGAGTCGAAACACATATCCATGCCATCTCCAAGCCCCCTATTCACATCTCACAGCTCAATTCTGCCTCACCTCATTTATTGTTGAGGCTCATAATCATACTTCTGTTACTTCTAGATTTGATTATTCTGTAATGTTTGGAGATCATCCAAATTTCTGCTATGACTTAATTCACACCAAATTCCATTCTTCAATCATCCCTCATCAGTTAAGAAATGCCCTCATTGATTAAGCAATGTCCAAATTTAAAATTTTTATCCTTTCAAATCTCCTCTCTCCCTATCTCTGCAATCTCCACACCCCTCCAGGATGCATTCCTCTAATATTGGCTTCTTGAGGTTCTTCAATTTTAATCATCCCACTAGTAGTGACCATGCCCCCAAGCTATGGAATTCTCTCTCCACAACTCTCTTTCTCCCAGCTCACTTTCTTCCTCTAAAACACTCCTTAAAAAAAACTTCTCTCTTTAGCAATGTTTTTGCATTAATACTTTGTTATGAGGCTCAGCACCATATTTTGTTTCATAACATCCTGTGAAGTTCCTTAGAGGCGCTTTCATTTTATAACATCTATGAAGTGCCTCAGGCTATTTTATTATATGTTAAAGGTGTTGTATGAATCAAGGTATTGATGTTATTGTAGTACAGGATATCATGGCTTTAAAGTGAAGCAGAAGAACCATTTTTCATTTACAGTGGACACTGTATCCTTTGTACATACCTTCCAAATGTTTCTTTCAATCCTTCAGTAATCAGATTAAGAAGCATATTTGATGAAAATTATTAGAATAACTTGCATAAAGTAAGCTGTTCCAAAATGCTTCATGGGAACTATTTTATAGACAACAACTAAACTTGCAGAAAAACAATTCAAGAAATCTCTTTGATTTCTTCTCTGGATAAAAGAAATAAAGACAAATAAGACCCTTTGGGGAGCACCTTGTTTTTTTTAACCATTACCTGCTTTTGATATCCAGTTCAAATTGTGAAACTGATCTCCAACATTTTAATTTGTAGTTCCAAGCCTGTAATACACTCGCCCTTTTAAACCTGGCCTGTTCAATTGTCTCTGTTCCAAGCAAGCAGGAAGATTGTGCCTTAATGTTTTGTGTTTAGATACTGACCAGCAGGTCCGTCAATCAAATCAATGACTTCCTCTGCAAAAAGTATACCCCATCATGCTGAGTTCGCACAAACAGGTTGTCATGTTGGACCACAAATGAGATGATGAATCTTTTTCTTTTACAATGACTGGCAAAATTAAATATAGTTGACTCATCACATTTTAACTATTATTCCTCCTCTCCATGGCTGTGGACTTGGAATTTTGAAACTTGCCTGAATTCACTTTGATTGTGAAATATAACTTATTTCCAAATACTATAGATCAAGCATAAAAATCAACCCAATTTATTCAGTGCCAAAGTTCATGCTCAGGCCTTTTGTTCTGACTGCAAGGGAAACCATTAACTTTTTAGAAGAAATGTAAACTCCATAGGATTTCAAGTTTTAAACAAAAACTTTTATTATACAAGAATGAAAGTACAACAAACTTAATGCTTTTTTTTGAATATATTATTCAAATGGAAAAATCTCAAAGGATCACTTTAAATTTAACCCAAAAGTTTCCCTAATACATAACACATCATGAAAGTTGTACACGACATCCAACCCCACATTCGCACATTAAAAGGAGAGATACGTAAGAGGACCACAGAAAAACTTAACGTTGGTGACGCACAACCACTGATGGGCAGGCCACACTGTCCACATGCCCGGCACAAAACTACTGAAACAAATGCTCTACCTGAGCTCCGCAATGACAAGCAATCACTAGGAGGGTGGAGGAAAAACTGTAAGGACACTTTGAAAGCCTTCCAAAATAAACGCAACATCCCAATTGACGTGTGAAACGTTTGCTTAGAACACACGAACTGGAGAAGAAGCATCCTCAAAGACAGTTCGAGCATCACTGGGTTGAGCACGTGGAGGCCAAGCATAAGACAGAAAGAGTGTGTTGAATCCAGAGTGTTCCAACCACCCAATCCATCAAACACCACTTGTCAAACTTATGACAGAGTCTGCAGCTCTACGATTGGACTATTCAGCAACCACAAAACCCACCTCCCTGGAGTGGAAGCAAGTCATCCTCAACCCTGAAGGACTGGAAAAAATGATTCCAGGGGTCTAAAGTCTGTAGTTCAGCTTTTGGATGTTGTGCCTCATAAAGGCCCTCAAACATGGACAATAAGTGTTGGCCCAGCCAGTGACGCCCACATCCCTTGAACAATTTTAAGAAAATGCAGAATATAAATCAATGAATGGAAAGAAAGATAATTTGTTGTGGAGGGATGATTCTGAAATCAAAAGTGCCAAAGCTGACTCACTGGGATTTTCACAAAATAACTCGGAATGAATTCGATCAATTCTTTGCAGCAGGCGCCAAAAGCAATAAATTTGACTGCCTTTTAAAATCTTTTGATTTGTCACTTTTTTTGTTTATTAATATCACAAGTAGGCTTGCAATGCAGTTAGCGTGAAAATCCCCAGTATTGGTATAGAGTGAAAAGTATTGTTTCTTGCATGCTGTACAGAAAAAGCACACCATTCAAAGAGCAGGGAAAGAGAAAGTGCTGAATGCAGTGTTACAGTTACAGCTGGTGTAGGGAAAGATCAATTTAATACCAGGTAGGTCCATTCAAAAGTCTGATGGCAGCAGGGAAGAAGCTATTCTTGAGTCGGTTGATACGTGACTTTAGACTTTTACATCTTTTTCCTAACAGAAAAAAGTGGAAGAGAGCATGTCTAGGGTGTGCGCAGTCCTTGATTATGCTAGCCAATTTTCTGAGGCAAAGGGAAGCTAGACAGAGTCAATGGATGGAAGGCTGGTTTGCATGATGGACCGTGCTTTGTTCACAACTCTTTGTAGTTTCTTGCAGTCTTGTTCAAAGCAGGAGCCATACCAAGCTGTGATACATATAGAAAAGATGCTTTCCATGCCTCATCTGTAAAGATTGGAAAGAATCATAATAGGCATGCCAAATTTCCTTAGGCTCCTGAGAAAGTAGCGGCATTGGTGGATTTTCTAACCACTGATTGTGGTTAAAAGTGTCTTTGTAAAAATAATTCACTCAATAAAATGTGTCACATTGATTGAATTTAAATTACTGGTATATTTTCTTCCCCACAACACCAGAAGGTTCTCAGTATCCTTGATTTCCTTTTCTCTTGGTGCCATAGATTGCAGTGCACAAGTCAACCTTTTGAAACTTCAAACAATACATCCAAAAAGAATGGGAGTCAACTTAACACAAAATGTGAATCATCACTGTGGATGTGGGAAGTCACCATTTTGCCAGTTGAAAGACAGATGTCAGTAATTCAAATTAAATTGATGTGACATGTTAAAATCAAAATTTGCACTGCAGGTGTTCAGGACACACAACATATGCAAAAGAAGGATGTATACAGAGCTCACACTGGGTGATTTTTACATAAAGGTTAACCTAACTTAACAGGATATGAAGCCTTTGTCTTGAAATAAAGAAATCCTATCCAACAGGAACTTACTTTCCTGTCAATACTTTCATCCTGGACAGGTGCAGCAACTTTTAAAAATGCAATTATTAGAATTCTCTTAGTGAAAATGAAGAACTTCTCACGTTTGTGGGCTTGTTTCTTTGCAGGTTAATATCTCAACAGCCCAAGTATAAAATCAAAATTATTGAATGTTCTTCAGTTTTTGAGTACCCTTCAAAAAAAAGTCGATTAAATTATCAATGAGTCACCCTTACCTGGTGACAGAACAGTTACCTTGAAATCAGAAGGTAGTAGGTTAAAGCCCTACTGCAAGGGCTTGAAAACACAACCCAGGTTGACACCCCAGCGAAATATTAAGGGGTTAATGATTCATGCAACTATGAGTTTTTGCAAAAACCTGCTAAACCAGCATAAATAACTTTAGCCTGTTGAGAGCTGATTTCAAAATGACAAGCTTAAGACACTTGTGATTAACAAACTTACCCATTAACAGTTCTCTTTCTTTCAACCGAATCATATAACAACCTTAGATGTTCTGACTAGAACAAAGGATGTCTTGTGATTAGTTATATTGCATCAGACCACGCATGAGCATGAGGATCGTAAAGCTATATAAAGGTGGACTGCCCCATTATTCAGGGCGCCTTTGCTAACTGATTCCCAGCACTGAATGAAAGTTGGATAGCAAAGGCTTGCCAGTTTGCATATGCAAGAAAAATAAAGAACAGTGAATCAGACAGTGGTTAGTGTTTGCCTTTGCATCAAGGACTGAAGAGACTCGCAAAAAACAAACCTAACACTGGGTGCTGCAGAGCAGGGTTCCAACATATACAGACGTCCTCCGAGGTGGACCGAATAAGCAGTCATCTGGGTGTCAGTAACGTGAAATGAACAGGCCCACAAGGTAAGATTAACTTTGGTCTCTCTCACTAAACCAGTATTCCATCAACCCCTCATCCTCCAAATCCCTGAATTGACGGAACTGGAGACGACTTATGTCCTTGAACACTGACTAATCCTTCGCTGGGTGGTTCGAGTTCCCCGAGTGGCCTGATAGTTAAAGTCCCCAGGTTTATTCAGTAAGATAATGGATGGTTTAAGTCGCCCACGTGTACCTGGAGGTTAGAGTTCCCAGGATTTTGATACATTAAAACCAGGAGGTTCGAGTCCCCTGGTTGACCAGGGTTCAAGTCCCTACGTTGATAGAATTTGAGGTTTGAGTCCACTGAGACATAGTAAAGGGTGGAAATTAGGTGAAGTTGGAGATGTGACTACTTGTGCTGATTGAAAAGCTTGTGTCTTAAATGTGCAGTCTTAGATCGGTTTTTAAGAGGGGAAATCCCCCACATGAAGGTTAGGATCCTAAAGTGGGTATAGGGACAACAGGGCAGTGAAGATCATGAAGCACAAGTGGTCAAAATCTTCCAACAATGGGTCAAACTTTGGTTAAGTCTGGGGATGGGAACACTTTATATAAAACGTGTTTTGAAAACCCAAAGGGCAAGGAGCAATTCAGACGCTTATCAGGGTGTTTAAACAAAAACACTGGGGGAGGAGAATTGGCCGTTAGGGGGAACTTGAGATTTGGATAAGTATATTAAGAACTCAGTAAGAATTTAACAACACCAATTTTAAATCCAACCGATTTATTTGATAGTAAATTTGCGAGCTTTCGACACTCTTGTACCTTCGTCAGGCAAATGCAGTGTTCTGGTCTGCAATAAGTGCTATTGCAGACTAGAACACTGCATTTGCCTGACGAAGGTACAAGAGTGTCGAAAGCTCGCAAATTTACTATCAAATAAATCGATTGGATTTAAAATTGGTGTTGCTAAATTCTTACTACCCCAGTCTAACGCCGGCATCTCTACATCATAAGTATATTAAAGCAGAGGGGCTGTTTGGAAATGTAATGCAGGAAGTAAATGGAAAGTTTTAATGTCTTTATGGAGAAAGAAAGCAGATGAACTAACTGAAAAATCAAAGCTAGCCAGCTGGGAGGATATTGCACATAGGAGAGGGATCAGTGAATGTGATGATGAAGGGAAACCCAAAATGTGGGAAATGTTGAAATGAGAACATGCAAAGTACGAGGACAAAAGACAAGAGCAGAACAAGAGAGGTTGGAAAGGGAGAGACAAGTTTTCGCCCTTGCAGAAACAATGTTTTACATTTTGTTTGATTTGAGGGGCTTTGGGTCAGATTTATTTTGCCTCTTCACATTGGGAAACTTCCTGAAGCTATTTTTCTTCAACAGGAATTTATTTGTAACAATAAGAATCGGAAACAGAAACAGAAAATGCTGGAAAATCTCAGCGAGTCTGGCAGTATCTGAGAGGAGAGAATACAGCCAACATTTCGAGTCTGGATGACCCTTCGTCACAGCCAAGAGAATCAGCAGAGATTTAATCTGAGGATGGGGTGGGTACTGTAATTGGACAAAGGGAACGTAAACGAGGATACAAAAGGCTGAGGAGATGCTAAAAGCGTCCACTTAGTGAGCAGAATGCAAAAATGGCAGAACAGAGATACAGATTGTTGAAGAATTGCCCGAGGAATGTGACAGTTGTCCTGAAAGAAAGGTGGGGGGGGAAAACAGAATGCTGGAATGGAAAAGTGGAGAAATAGAATTGAGAAAGGATGATGAAATGGATGAATCAGATAAAGCGAAATGAAATAAAATTAATGAGAATGGGGTGAAGGTGAAGGGGAGAGTTGACACTCTAAAATTTGTTGAGCTCAATGTTCAATTTGGAAGGCTGTAAAATGCCCAATAGGAAGAGGAGGTGCTGTTCTTCCAGCTTGCATTGGGGTTCGCTGGAACATTGCAAATGGTCACGTATGGACATATGGGCAGGACAGCAGGATGCTGTGTTGAAGCAACATGTAAATGACAAGTCCTGCTTGCGGACAGACCGAAGTTGCTCAGCAAAGCTGTCATCCGCACTGGGTATCTCCGATGTAGAGTAGATCACGTTGGGAGCAGCAACTGCAATAGACCAGATTGAAGAAGGTGCACGTGAGGTGTTGCTTAACCTGAAACGAGTGTTTGGGAGCTAGTATAGTGAGCAGGAAGGAGGTTGTACCTTCTACAATTGCATGCGAAAGTGCAATGGCAGAGGGTGAGGTGTTGGATGTGATGGAGGAGTGGACCAGGGTGTCTTGAAGATAACATTCCCCTGAGAGAATTGGAACTCCTCTGCTCTGTCCTCATTTCCCAAGAGCAGCAAATTTACTGAAAAATAACTGACAATCTCACGTTGTTCTTAAAAGCTGTGAAACATTGAAAATGGAGTTGGCTGTAGACAGCAATACCCAAAGCAAACATTCACCAAAAACTTTAATGAGACAAAACATTTCAAACTGGAAATTCTGGAATTGGAACTGTGACTCTTTTTTCTCTGGAAAGTAGAAGGCTTAGGAGTGATCTTATAGAAGCCTATAAAATAATAAACTTGATAGTCAACATCTTTTCTCAAAGGTAGGGGAATCTAAAACTGGAGGGCATAGGTTTAAGGTGAGAGGGGAGAGATACAAAAGTGTCCACGCAGTTTTTCACACACAGGGTGGTGAGTGTCTAGAACAAGCCGCCAGAGGTAGTAGTAGACACGTACAATTTTGTCTTTAAAAATCACCTAGACAGTTACATGGGTACGATGGATATAGAGGAATACAGGCCAAACATGGCAACTGGGACTAGCTTAAGATTAAAAAAAATGGGTGGCATAGACAAGTTAGGCCGAAGGGCCAGTGTCCATGCTATAAATCTCTATAAAAAGGACTAGAATGACAAATCAAACAAAAGGAAAGATAAAAAACCGGAAGTATCTCCTGACATATCTGGCAATGCCTTTGCTGTTCCAAAGTACTGACACCAATAAACAATCATGAGGGAACTGCGGGAGTTCACTTTGGAACCACTTTTTGACCTCGCCTCATCCAGATCTTATTGACTTTCCCTTACCCTCTCCAGATCTTACCTGGTACGTCGACGGCAGTTCCTCCCTCTCCCCCCCAGGAGACCCATTTCTGGCTACTAAGTTGTAAACGATACTACCACCCTGGAGCCAACCACATTTGACCCTTCATTCTCCACGCAAAAGGCTGAACACTTTGCTCTTACCCACTTCTGTATCCTCGCCGCCTACACTGATTCCTATTATGCTTTCAGTATCTCTTATGATTTTGGCCAACTATGGGTCCAAACGGAGTTCCTCACACCCTCCACAAGCCCCATCCAAAATTCTCCTCAAGTCCGCAACCTTCTCCAAGCCATCCTCCTCCCTAAACAATTAGCCATTATTAAATGACCTGCTCACACTGCCGATGACTCAGCAATGACTAGGGGTAATGCCAGGACTGACTATGCTACCAAAAAGGCTGCAACATTCCAAACTAACATAGTGCCCTCCATGAATAAGCAGGCGATAAATCACACCTTCTTCGAACACACTGGGCATGCCAGATACAGTCACTATTCAGTGCTTACAGAGGAACGCCCCTGCATCTGAACACGATCTTTGGAAGACATATGGATGTTCACACTCAGACTCATCAGGCCTCCGGTTATTCCAGCTGGCCAAGTTTGTATACCAGATGCATTCCTCCTGCCTTTATTGCTTAATTGTCTACAATCTGACCCTCACCTTGGGAAGGAGAGAATGAGTGGAATATTGCTTTGTACCTGGTAGCACCCCCAACTGGCCGAAGCTGCTCAGTCTCGTATAGTATCATGTTTAACATGGCAACAAAATAACATTGGCCAAGGAATAAAATGCTCACCAGCATCAAGTAGAAGTTGGGCAGCAAAGGCTTGCCAGCTTGCATACATAAGCAGAAGAAAGAACTTTTGAATCGGACAGCTGTTGATGTTTGCCTTTGCATCAAGGATGGAAGAGTCTCGCAAAAACAAATTTAATACCAGGTGTAGTACCATAGCAGTGTAGCAAAGGCAGAGATACACATCAACAGATCTTTCAGCATTATCCACAGTATAGGAATTCGCTCTGGTGGCCTAACTAATATTTATTAGTCAGTTTACATCATGAGAAACAATTATTTATGGGTACTTGCAGTGCAAAAAATTGGCTGTGTCCATGTTTTTTTAACATTACAAGGATAACATCTCAAAATTATTTGATTGGTTGCAAATACTTCGGATCATTTGGTCATGAAAGTTATTACATAAAATAAATGTCTTCTTTCCCTTGTGAAAAGTTAAGTACTTCGCATTGGAAAAGCCTCAACTTACAGGCTGATATCCTTCAAAAAATTCACACTTTCCAATTAGACATTAAAATTTCACACTTGCTACATTTATCTACATATCACAGCGGTATTAGTACATAACATTTTAGTTTTTCACAAACTCAAAGCCATATCAATGCTGCCAATCCAGTAAATAAATATATCAGAGAAAAGCAGTAAAAAGCCCGAAGCAAAATGAAAGATAATCTAACAGTTCATCAAAGAAAGTACAACTGATATTGTCAGCAATGCATCAGACTTGGTCAGTAAGCTATTAAACACATTTACAATATTGGCCTAGAATTTGCTGAGAAACTGACATGAAATTTGGTGCAATTTGTTACAAGAAATATGTTACAAGTTACAAATCACAAGTAGCTAGAGGATTTGCAATTTTTGCCATCAGCTTTGTAAAACCGTTAACAATCAGATAACCACCCGTTGCAGAAAATTAAGCCTGCCTGGAGCTTTGTGTCTCCATTCTGTCACTGGAATACTACCAGATCTCTGATCTTGTCCTCTACAAGCTGGAGCCTACAGGTCCTCTGAAAAAACACTAGCTAGTCTCTGAATCCATTACTCTGTGGGGGCAAAGGGCTGGGGGGAGAATAGCACTGACATACCAGCACATCAGCAGTCAATTTTCACACCTACCTAAATCCATACCTGCCTACATATGGGGACAAAAGTCCTGCCCTTTGTGGAATGCAAGTTTCAAAATGTAATTCAATGCCAAGTCATGTACAGCAAGTGAAGTAAAAAAAAGAAAAGGAAAAAAGGGAGGGAGAACAAAAATGCAAGGCAGAAAGAAAAGAAAACATTTTTTAAAATCTCCAACCAGTTAAAATTGGAAGGCAAGATGCTATGACGTGGAGGTTGTTCTCCTTTAAGGGATAACCCCAAATCTCCTAAAGAGAAATCTATTAAAAATGTGTGAGAAGGTGAACTGTCTTTTGTGATTAACTAATAGAAATACTTGACACTCACTTTAAAATAACCATTTAACAATTTAGTTATTTAACTAACGGGGAACTTTAACTAAACAAGTAGCATTCCAAATAAAATAAGATTCTACTGGAATGCTATTCAAATAAACAAAGTGCTCATTCATTAACCAAAAATATAATAATAAAATTCTGTCACTCTCAAAAAACACAACCAGGTTTTGTAACTTCTGGAAACTTTCGGAGCTCTTCTATGGATTCCCTCAGAGTTCTTTTTGATTTGGCACCTTTCACTGATTAAATGGTGCATTCTTTTGAGATATTTACAGCTGGTAGGATAGAGAACTATTCTCCACCTCTCAACTTGAAATGATAGTTGCTAACTCCCACTTTTCCCCCTTGCCCTCTCTTTTATACCTGAGATGACCTAGGATTGGTCTGCTGTTGTCAATAACATCAAATTCAAATTTTATAGGTTCTTGGTAACTGAGTGCCTGCTTTAAATTGATTGGATAAAATTAAAAATTTTCACATGCTTGAAGCCTGTTACCAAGGCAATCCTACTATTTTGCCTTGGATACAAAATGTTTCAGCCTGGGACTTTGGATGTACTTTGCATTTTGAATCTACAAATATTGAAACAAAATGCCAGTTTTTAAAGGGACCACATGATGTTTCGCTCCTCTTGTTTTTTCATTACAAACTCAACTTTACAACAATGAAACTCTTTATAAATATACAAGTCAATTTTTAGGCCTGGAGAGATCCCAACTTCACAGTCATACATGCAAACGCTGAATCTCTTGTAAGCTAATAAATAACAGGCTCTCTGAGGTAGTGACTTCTAGACTTACATATTTAACTGCAGATTTGAAAATGCCAAAAGCTGTGTGTAATTTACTCCTGTATAACTGTGGCCATTAATAGTCTCCCACTTAAGGATCAAAAGTTCAGTTTTCAATTATCTCTCTTCAATCATCAGGATTTGCAGACAATTCAAATTGCTATCTCCCTCTTTCAAGAAAGAATTCTTGGCAATAACCATGTTCATAGTCGTTGCTTGTTTTAGGATTTATTTTTCCATTGTCTGGCATTCATACAGTTTACAAACTGTGTTTATCAGTACATCAGTCATAAATTTAGACGAAATGTTCAAATCTGAATTCACACACCATTACCGTTTAATTCCTAGGACTGTATGTCCTCCATGCTGAGATTCAAGTTGCCAAGTATTTTTTTCAAATTATGTAATGTTTGTTTTTTTTGTCAAGGACCAGACTCAACACAATTTGATAACAGCAGCAAAAAAAACTAAGAAAGATAATAAATGAAAACTAGTTTGGCAGCACAACAACTCAATAGAGTCAATCAACTGATTTTACAAGACATACCAACGTAGCCAGGCTCCTCAATATCAAAACATAAAATACTAAAAGTACTCAACAGGTCTGGCAGCTTTGGTGGCAAGAAACAATTAAAGTTTTATTTCTCTCTCCTCAGATGCACAAATGGGAAATTGTATGGAAAACATTCTTTAACTTAAAGCACTAAAGAGGAACAATTATCCAGTTAGACTCTCAGCCAAATGTTTCCAGGCACTAATTGAATATTTCAGAATTAACATCAGCATCAGGGTGCTTGACTTTAATAGAAAATGGTGCTAATCAAAGTTAAGTGCTCAGAATGGAAATACTTTTAGCCAACGCTCACTGGTCTGCTTCTCATTGCTCGAAATACATTCCACTTTCAAATGGTTCCCTTGAATGTCATTAAGTGGTAAAAACAGTACTTCATTTTTAAATGCTGCTTAAATTCTGTCAGACAAACAAAATAGCTACAAGATTTTTTTAAGCAACTAAAATATAAGAACAAGCTTCTCTGAAGTTTTTACCTCCACTGCCAATGCAACATTTCCAGCCACAATTTAATGGTACCACTCACGCCAGCCTTTTTTTATTCATTGTTGTGATGGAGGCATTGATGGCAAGGTCATCATTTATTGTCCATACCTAATTGCTCTCCAGATAGTCACAGTGAACACCTTGAGCTACTTCAGTTTGTACAGGTGAAAATACTCCTGCTGTGCTACTAGGTAGGGAGCCCTATGTTGCTACAGAGAAGAAATATGAATGTTATTTCCAACTCAAGATGGTGAATGACTGAAGGAGAATTTTCAGGTCATAGCATTCCCATGCATCTGTCTTTCTAGACAGTAGAGGCCACAGGTTTGGGAGGTGCTGTCGAAGAACCTTCCATTCTTCGACAGCCAAATGGAACACCTGTGGTGGAGGGATTTATTATTTAAAGCAATAAATGAGGTATTAAGTTGGTTGGTGTTGAGCCTTGTGTACTGTTAGAACTTCATTCATCCAAGTGGAGCATACTTCATTACATTCTTGACTTGTCCAACATCTACAAGGTACAAGTTTTGGGAGATAGTGTGTCATTCACTGCTGAATTACTAGCTTTGGACCTGTTCTTGAGACCACAGTATTTATTGAGCTGCTTTCATTCAAGCTTTGTGCTGCTGGTCCTCCTATGATAATAAATGGTATGACATTCAGCAATGGATTTGCTGTTCAATATGAAGTCGTCAAATGCTTTCTTGTTGGAGACAGGCATTGACTAGCAATTGAGAGGCATTATTGTTGCTTGTTACATCATCAGTCCACACCAAAAACATAGTTCAGATTTTTTTCATGCAGATACAAACCATTCCACTGCCTGAGGAGTTTCAAATGTTTATGAATATTGCAATCACCAGTAAACATCTCCACTTCTGACCTTATGATAGTGGGAAGGATATTGTTGACACAGATCATTTTCCTGAGGAACAGCTACAGCTATGTCCTGAATCTAAGATGATTTTTTTGATTTGATTTGTCATACACATTGGTTTTTGATTTGATTTATTGTTGTCACACATGGCGTAAAATATCATTTCATGCATGCTATGCAGGCAGAGCATACCATTCATAGATAACAGGGTATAAGGAAAGGGTGCAAGAATGTACTGTTGTAATCATAGCTAGGTGTAGAAAAAGACCTATTTAACATAAAGGTAGGTTCATTCAAAAGTCTGATGGCAGCAGGGAAGAAGCTTGAGTCAGCTGGTACATGATTCAAACTTTTGTATTTTTTTCCCAGAGAGAAGATGATGGAAGACAGAATGTCCGGGGTGCATGGGGTCCTTGATTATGCTGGCTGTTTTTCCAAGGCAGTAGGAAACATAGACAGAGTCAATGGATGGGAGGCTTGTTTGCTTAAAGGGGGATAATGAGGTAGAAAGTTGTAGGAAGTAAGTTTCAGAACTTTATATCTGAGAGCTGAAGGCACAGCCACCAATGGTTAGGGATGTTTAAGAGATCAGAATTCAATTAGTGCAGTGTGAGGTTGGAGGAGATTGTGACAACATGCAGAGGGAAAACCATGGAAGGATTTGAAAACAAGGAGAATTTAAGTTGAATGTGTTGCTCGACCAGGAACCAATGCGTCACAGCTTGGAATGGCTCTTGCTCTGCCCAAAACTGTAAGGAACTTCAAAAGGTCGTGAACATAATCCAATCCACCACGCCATCCAACTTCCCATCAACTGACTGTGTCTATACTTCCGGTTGCCTCAGCAAAACAGCCAGCATAATTAAGAATTCCACGCACCCCAGACATTCTCTCTCCCATCCTTGGAAAAAAGATACAAAAATCTGAGGTCATGCCCCAACCAGCTCAAGAGCAGTTGCTTCCCTGCTGCTGTCAGACTTTTGAGTGGACTTACCTTGCATTAAGTTGATCTTTCTCTACACCCTAGCAATGACTGTAGAACTACTGC
The DNA here is from genome assembly GCA_024679065.1 of Sphyrna mokarran. Classification (NCBI taxonomy): domain Eukaryota; kingdom Metazoa; phylum Chordata; class Chondrichthyes; order Carcharhiniformes; family Carcharhinidae; genus Sphyrna; species Sphyrna mokarran. The sequence goes on along the minus strand of JAGIQG010000011.1, from coordinate 67,426,570 downwards.
ACTTCTGCACTCTTGTTTCTTTCTCTATCAACAGTATGTTTTGTCTGTGTAGTGCAAGAAACAATACTTTTCACTGTATGCCAGTACAGATGACAAATAATAAATCAAATCCAATAAAACAAGTCTGCAAGCATGAGAGTGATAAGACACTTGGTTCCATTTAAAACAATAGCAGGCGAATTTCTTTCTAGTAGTAACGGGTAGCCTTAGACAATGCCATAAATTTGCAGTCAGAAAATCAGTGTCAAAAATGATATCAAGATTGAACATTCTGTTTTAGTCTTGATCTGGTGTCACAGAAAGGGATGGAGTAAATAAATAGGAAATAGAGTTTGCAGAAGGGAACAAAAACAATGGCTTCAGCCATTGCTGGATGTCAGATAATCAGTCTGATAATTTAGCATGAAAGGAAGAACTCACAGTTAAGGCAGTGGGGAATGGATGGGTATTCAAATGATGTCACCATGGGACAACATATTTATGAGAAATAGGAAAGGATTAAGGATAAGTTCTTGAGGGTTGTCAGAGGTAACAGTGCAAGTGTGGACAGAAGTCATTGCAGATGATACTCTTGACTACAATTAGAGACAAAACTATAATCAGGTCAGTGATGGCCCACTCAGCTGGATATTGGCAGAGAGACATTGGAGGAGCATAGTATGGTCAATCGAGTCAAAGATACCCTGGTCAAGAAAGATGAAGATGACTAGTTTATCTTTTTGATTTTGGCGAGAGTCTTTTCAGTATTGTGACAGGGGTGGAAGTCAAAATGTGGTATTTAAAAAAGGAATTCTGGGGAAAAGAAGCACAGATTAGTTAACATATTCAAGAAATTTGGAGAGGAAAGAGTAGTCGAAAATGGGGCAACAACAGTACAAAGATTAAAATTTAATTCCACGAGGACTGGGTGATTACTCCTACTGATATGGTTGTCTATAGATGCCTCTCTGATAGATACGTTGAGAAGGATGAGGCCAAAAAGATTTTACTCTCATGTTGATCAATCAACACCTGCACAGATCCAGTCTGGTAGTTTCGTCAGTAGGACAGTCACCAAGCCATCCTTGGTGATGGACACTGTACTCTAGGTGGGAGATTTCACTCAGTTGTCTTATTATGCTTGTGCTTTTTTCCAAGTGATGACAACATAGAGGAGTAGTGATTTACTATCTAAAGGAGGGCAGTCGATTCTTTACTGATTCTGTATTGACTTCAAAAATTTCATTCTGTTTTCTGTTCACATTTTTGTTTACTTTAAGCATGTTTTGATCTTTTTTCTTGCTTTCTCCTTCAGTGAGCAGTTGTTCATTATTCAATCATTCACACCTTCTCCAGGCACATCCTTTGTTTCATTAAATTGTCCTTTTATAACTTCCTTTTGTCTTGCATCATCAACTTGTGTCATTTAATCTCTCCCATCCTCCACAGACTTTTCTTTGTCCTTTGTTTTTTTTCCCCCCCGCACACACTCCCAACTTTAAACCTCATATTTCCAAAATCTCATATTTCTAACTCCATGGGGTCCAGATCAATGGTGAGAATTCCAAGGGCCATTCCTCCTGATCGTACATTACTGTTTCACCACACCACTGGTGGGCCTGGCCTACCAATGGAACAGGTCCATAAGGAGAAAATGAATGAGTCTAGAACATAGTCATACTTTCAAGCCAATAAGTTGACCAGGCTGGGTGTGCCTTTATTATGTCCAGTACTAGACAGATCTAGTTTTATTCTGCTTTAGTTTTTTCTTTAATAGCAGTTTGACATGACTGACTGGCTTGCTAGGCCATTTCAGAGATTCATTAAAGTCAATCTGGTGGTGTGGTTGCATTTGAACTTAGTCTTCAGACTACTAGATTTGGTTTCTGGATGACTAGTCCAGTAATTCTGCTATTATACTTGGTGTAGATAGAAATATCCTTATTCTAATTCCCAAATAACATAAAAATTGGCCACAATACTCCCATCCCAAGCAAGAATAGATAATTACATCCTAAAAAGCAAGTGTACTTCCCAATAGCCTAGCATTTCTCAAAAATAAACGTATAAGAAACCACCAACTTCAGGAAGCGTAAAGGAGAACATGTCTCTGTCTACATCAATAAGTACGAAGTAGAAAGTATCAAACACTTCAAGTTTTTAGGTGTCAGATCTCCATCAACCTGTCCTGGGCCCCCCATGCTGACACTATAGTTAAGAAAGCTCATTAACGCCTCTATTTTCTTAGAAGACGAAGAATATTTGGCATCTCAGCTATGGCTCTCATCAATTTTTACACAGGCACCATAGAAAGCATTCTTTCTAGTCATATCACAGCTTGGTATGGGTTCTGCTCTGTCCAATACTGCAAGAAACTACAAAAGATTGGACCATATTCACAATCTATCACACAAATCAGCCTCCCATCCATTTACTTGTCTATACTTCTCACTGTCTCTGTGAAGCAACCAATAAAAGACCCCACACATCCCAGGCATTCTATCTTTTTTTGGGAAAAAGATACAAAAGTCTGAGGTCACGTACCAACTGACACAAGAACAGTTTCTTCCCTGCTGCTGTCAGACTTTTGAATGGACTTGCTTTGTATGAAGTTGATCTTTCTCTACACCCTAGCTATTAGTGTAACATTACATTCTGCATTCTCTCGTTTCCTTCTCTATGAACGGTACATCTTGTCTGTATAGCAAGCAAGCAACAATACTTTTCACTGCGTGATAATACATGGTGACAATAATAACTCAAATTAAATCTTAACTGATCTTCAAACTATTATACTCTATCAGAAGTAAGACAGAACTGAAGCATTGGTTATATTTCACAAGGTAACTCCATCTACTTAACTCCACATAAATCAAACTCCCTTCTGATTTTCCCAATTTACTATCCCAAGTGTTGTGGTTTATAATTACACTCCTCACGGATATCACAATTTCATCAAATAGATTTAATTCTTGATCTGTCCCAGTATTTACTGCAGCCAGAAAGATCTGATACATGTTCTTTTCAGAGTCAGAGATGTTAAGATATTAAGCCCAAGAATCAGAAAGCAACTCACTCAAATCTTTCACTGAAGATTAATCTTCACCCAGTTAATTTAAATCAGAAGTCCACAAAATCAGTATTAAATTTTAATTTAGAATAAGTGGTGAAGATCAGTCGAGTTCTATAATGTTCAAGGCAAGCAAGAACAGAAAAATAAAGTAGCTTTATACAACAATCTACTACAGCCTGACATTAACATGACCTAATTAAACATTGTATGTAGCTACATGACAGTGGAGAGATTCATATTTAATGCCACCCAGATCAACATTCATTGCAAAACCTCCTACTTCAATTCATACTTCCCAAAGATCCAAAATCAGGATCTTTCCTCCTTCGATCCTTACTTCCTCCTACAATTGTCAAGCTTTTAAAATAATCTTTGTTGTATCAGCATTACTTAATGCTTTCTCCTAAATTAACTTCTCAATTTTCTAAAACAAAAACACATCACACACACATTTGCATTTTAGTAACAAAGATAAACCATGTAATATAACAGCATATAATCCAAAAAGATTTTTCTCTTGTCAAATTTCTGGAGAAAGTTCTGCTTTAGCCAGAAGTCAAGTGATTTCAGCACAAATTGAACCCATTTTAAAAAGTGTAGCTCTCCACATTCTCCATGCCAAACTGCTCACCACCCAACACAAAATCGACTAGTAAACCATACAGTTCGGCAGTATTTCCAAACACAGATTTTTAAAAATCTGATTTAAAATATTCCCTGATATATTCATGAGTAATGACTTCATAAATTTTGATTACACCAAAAAATGAATTCAATCAGAAGCAATAAATATTTTTAATCGGTGTTAATGCATCATTTCAGAGTAAACCCAATTTCAGTCATTGAAAAGGATTTCAAAAATATACAGAATTATTTTCTGGTTAGACTGGGCTACATTAGCTAACTCCTTAGCAAATTTTAAAAACAGCAGCAAAGCCTTTCTAAATATATATTTGGTATCCTTACACACAAATTCCAGCTTAACTTTTGAAGGCTCCTCAAAAGCATGAAATGAACTAGGTTAGTAGAAATTTTCAATGAGGATTAATACACTATAGGAAGAAGTAGCTTTTTTTTGGTTGGAACTTCTAGCACTTTACATTTTGTGCTAGTTTTACAAACAGCAAAATTCAAGTTGCACTGAAAGCAACTGCCAGTCATAATTCCACAGCCATCTGCAACAATTACCAACGCTTAAAGGCACTTGATGCTGAAAAGGCTACAGGCCCTAATAGCTATTAGTATAGTTGCTATACTAATAGCAACACTAGTAAAGACTTGTGTTCCAGAGCTAGCCACATCCCTAGCCAAGCTGGTTCATACAGCTGTATCATTAGCATTTTACCCAGCAAATTGATGGGGTTTATTCTATCCACAAAATACCAGAACACCTCATTCGCCTGACGAAGGCCATAGAGCCGAAAGCTTATGAGTTTACTATCAAATAAATGGGTTGGATTTAAAACTGGTGTTGTCAGACTTCTTACTGTGTTTACGCCAATCCAACGCCGGCATCTCTACATCCTATCCACAAAAAGCAGGGCAATCCATTTGGGCCAATTACCACCCAATAGTTAGGCACTGATCATCAACAGTGATAGAAATTTTTTGACAATACTGCTATGAAGTGGCACTTACTCAGCAATAACTTGCTCACTGATGCTCAGTTTGAGTTCCACCAGAGCCACAGCTTCTGACCTCATTGCAGCCTTGGTTCAAAAATGGACAAATGGGCAGATTTGAAGAGGGGAACTGAGAGTGACTGCCCTTGACATCAAGGCAGCACTTGAGCGAGTATAGCATCAAGGAACCTAGAAAAACTGAAAGCTAGTGGGAAACAAGATAAAAGTTTCCACTGGTTGGAGACATACATGATACATAAAGGAACGTGGTTGTTGATCATGTTACTCCTGATATATTGATGCAGGGTAGTGCCTTCCGCCTAACCATCTCTTCAGCTGTTTCAGCAATGACTTTCCTTCCATCTAAATGGCAGAAGTGGGACATTCGTGGATAGTTGCATAATGCTTAGAGCCATTTGTGACTCCTCAAATAATTAAGCAATCCATGTTCACATACTGCAACACCTGGACAACACTCAGGCTTGGGCTGATAACATTTATGCCACACAAGTGTCAGACAATAACCATTTCCAACAAAAAAGAATTTCCCCTTAAATCCCCCACTATCAACAATTCTAAGGGTCATCATTGACCAGAAACTGAACCGGACCAGCCATACAAGCACTGCATCTACAAGAACAGGAGAAGCAGGGATTCTGTGGAGTGTAACACACCACTTCTGACACTCCTAAGCCTAACCACTATCTATCTACAAGGCACAAGTTAGGAGTATGATAGAATACCCTCTATTTGTCCGAGAATGCAGCTCCAACAACACTCAAGAAGCTCAACAGCTTCTCAACAGCAAATAGGCAGTTCCATCTTCTTCAACAGTCACTCCCTCCACTATCGACAGTAGGCATGACGTGTACCATCTACAAGTGCAAATCATTAAGCCTCCTTTGATAGCACCTTCCAAGCCTACCATCTGGAAGGACAGGTCAGTAGATGCTTCAGAACACTGCTAGTTGCAGGCTCCCCTCCAAGCCACACATCATTCTGACTTGGAATAATATTGCTGTTCTTTCACTGTTACTGGATCAAAATCCTGAAACTCCTTTTCAAACAGCATTGTGGGTGTACCTACATCTCATGGACTGAACTAGTTTAAGAAGACAGCAAATACCACCTTCTCAAGGGCAATTACGGTGAGTAATAAATGCTAGCCTTGTCAGTGTCAACTATAAAAAATTCCATTAAAAAATTTAAAAAACAATAGTTTGGCAAACTCTGAAAATTCCTGTACAGTCGAGCAGAAACACAAATCATCATCCTTTACTCAACTGAAGAGTTTGATTTATTGCTAATATACGATTCTATGGGATTCAAATCCTCCTGATGTGAGTTTTGTTATGGGTGACAAGGCAGCTTAGCCTAATCTTTTGCTCACATGATTGCTAAGACATGTGCATATACTTTAATTATTTTCAATTAATTAAATACATAGAAACAGCTAAGGGACAAAGTAAAAGGATAGAGGTAAATATACATTTTTAGTTTTGGCAGCATGAGTAGCATAGCAAAAGGATGTACAGAACATAGAATATTACAGCACAGAACAGGTCCTTAGGCCTTCGATGTTGCACTGACCAATTAGGAAAAAGCAATGACCCTCCAAACTAAACCATTCCCTTTTCGTCCATAAATTTATCTACTAACCTCTTAAACGCCATCAAACTTGGCGCATCTACAACTGCCGCAGGCAGGGCATTCCATACCGTAACCACCCTCTGGGTAAAGAACCTACCTCTGATATCCGTCCTGTAACTACCACCCCTTAATTTAAAGCTATGTCCCCTCATGCTAGCTTTCTCCATCCTAGGAAAAAGGCTATCACTGTCCACCCTATCTAAACCTCTAATCATCTTATATGTTTCAATCAGGTCTCCTCTTAGCCGCCTTCTTTCTAACGAAAACAACCTCAAATCCCTCAGCCTCTCTTCATAAGACCTGCCCTCCATACCAGGCAACATCCTGGTAAACCTCCTCTGTACCCTCTCCAATGCCTCCACATCTTTCTTATAATGCGGGGACCAGAACTGCACACAATACTCCAAGTGCGGCCGCACTAGAGTTTTGTACAGTTTGCAACATGACGTTGCGGCTCCGAAATTCAATCCCCCTACCAATAAAAGCTAAGACTCCATATGCCTTCTTAACAACCTTATCGACTTGACTGCCAACTTTCAGGGATCTATGCACACATACACCAAGATCCCTCTGTTCATCAACACTATTAAGAGTCCTACCATTAGCCCTATACTCTACACATTTATTATTCCTGCCAAAAATGGTCTGATCTCTCTTGTCCACCTTTGTTACAACTTATACACTGGCATCGGTGAATGATACTGAAATTTGCTGAAGTGGTCAATTTAAGTAACATTTCAAATTGAGAAAAATAATAAAGGAGATTTCAAGAGAGTGCTGGTTGATTGCAGAGAAATGTAAAGCAGATTTGCCTTGAAGGGGGAGTGGTATAGTTTGGGCAAGAGAAATTAGTTCAACATGGTTAACAAGTGGAAAACTAATAGCAAGAAATTTATAATCATTACAAGAGAAATAAGGCTAATTTAGACAAAACTCTTCGCGTAGGGTTAGAATGGTTAAGACTTTATCACTAATAGCCATTAAGGCAGAGACTATTATACCACTTCAAATATTGAGTGAGTTTTTTAGATCTCTCAATGGTAATATCAATGGTAATACAAGTTATGGAAGGACTCCTGGTGAATTTTCACAAGTCCACTAGAAACTTCTTTGCATCTGACCAGCTCTACCCTCAGTATTGAAATACTGTTATCTCATCACTGGAGTGTTGGGTCTGTCAGGTATTGCTGTGATGAAAGGGATCGTGCGGTTTGATTTATGTTTCGTTACTGAATTTCTTGTTTTAATAAGTGTTTTATCTTAGTTAAAATAACTCAAAGTAGACTCCTATGAAATGTTCTGTAAATACTTCCATGGTTTTAAAGAAAATCTGAGAATTATGATTTATCAAGCCAGGTTCTATTTTAGGATTTGAATTGTCTAGTAATATTGGTTGAGATCATAACAATCGTCACAATTATTTGCTGTGTAGATTGATTTCCACTGCAATTGAAAACAAAGGAAAATTAATAGCTTTGATTAATAGCTTGAAGAAAACATGCAAAATTGACAGTTGACAATTGGTCCATTGCACATTTAACATGAAGCTTGTATAGGAAATTTGACAAGATACTCAAAATCAAAACTACAACATAAATCTTCAAAGTCAGTTCAATATAAAAAGCTGAAATTATTGGGAAATAAAGCAGACTACAGAAAAATAAATGGTCCCTGTTCCTTAACTGACAGAAAAAAGTCAACATGAAAAAGAAAAACGTGAGGCATTTACCCATACGTTCAAATTCAGATTATGCCTTTGATTGTGTTTTTAAAATAGTACTTCAACATGTTTAAATTCTCAATTTGATACATTATTGAGTCAACACAGCATACCCAGTACCAAGTTGACAAAAAGAAAATACAAAAGGATCATGGGTTTTAATTCAGTCAGGCAGAATAGTTGGTGCAGGTTTTGAGGGCCAAAGGGCCTGTTCCATGCTGTAATTTTCTCCAAAACAATATTTCAAACTCATTCTACCTTCTGTTAAAGTAGTAGTTTCTAACTACTTCTAATCATCCAAAATAGAAAGTGCAAGAGGGACAATAGACCTGTAACAGTTTTTCTTTACAGATGGTGCCTGATTGGCTGACATTTTACGCTTATTTTGTTGCCACCTCATCTCTGTTTCCATGTGATTTCAGTTCTCCCTTAATCCTATTTCCCTTCTTGTGTTTGATGAGCCACATCCTTTTTCCCAACAACTGTCTATATTCTGACACATTGCACATGGAACCCAGTTAAATTTGATTCTTCCTATTTCATATACATCAAATGATCATAAATACCTGAGATATTCAGCATCCCTCTACCCACTCTCTCGTTACTACAGAAATCCACCTTCTCCACCACGCATCACAGCATGCACGTTCTCAACCTTTCAGAACATACGAGTCAGCAGCAGTAGCCCATTTGCCTCCTGGAATCTGCTCTACCATTCAATAAGATCGTAGCTGATTGGATTGTCACTTTAAATCCACTTTTTTGCCTCTCCCTCAATCCTCGACTCTGGGTAGATAAAAAAATCTGTCTCAGTTTTGAATATATTCCTCCAGCCTCCACTGCCCTCTATGGAAAAAAATTCCAAAAATTAACAAACTTCAGAAGAAATTCCTCCTCTTGTTTTATAACAAGACTTGTTTTATAAAGCTCCTGTTAAGTGCCGTGGAATGCTGAATTACATTAAAAGCAGTATTTAAAGAGAACTTGTTGCCATCATCTCATTATCCAAACTGCCATATAATTGCATGTAATTCTTGACCAAGTAGTAAAACTGAGCCAACTGCAGTCAATGCAGACAGAAACCGGTTGCTTCCGTGGTTTAATTCCTCAGAACAATGAGTAATATTCAACTAATTATCCAGTACTTTTACTGTGCTATAACACTGAGAATTTAAATATTGAATCACAATTCGTGTATGGATCATTTTGAAATCCAACATGACCAAAGGAATTATGCACAAAATCAATGCTCCCCCATTGGCAAGGTATTGCAACCCAGGCTATGTCGCAAATTCGTTCCTCCAGCATTATTTTTAAATGACCCAGTTTCACCCCAAAGGAAAGAAATGCTCTGTACAGGTGGGATCTTGTTGTCATAACATCAGCTGTGAACACTAAAAATACAGTAACACCTGTCAAGCCAATAGGTCAACTTTTCAAGCAGTTTCCATTGCAACTCATCAAGTCAACGAAAAAAAACTTTCAATCCAATATGAGTGAGAAAGAAGGATGGCATGGCTCACACATTAAACTATTATGAGGCATTCACAAAACCAGCCACTAGCTTTTCTAAATACAACTGATAGCTTAAGTTGGTTAACTGACAAAATTATGTAGCCATTTCAGTGATATTACACTGTGGAATAGTAACCCATCCTCCAACAAAACATTGTGGCTGATTTCATATTTTACAAAAAGGAAATTGTAACCTTAAAAAGTAACACCTGACTAGAGTTTTGAAGATTTGAATTAAAATATGGTGAGCATTTAAAAAAAATCATAAGGCTATAATTGCTAGCACTCAAAATATTAAATGAATTATTTTGCAAGTCACTCAGCCCTCTTTCCCTTGTAACTTTGAACAAAACAATAAGAAACATAAACTAAATCATATTATTCCGAGTAATTGGTCCAATCCACGTGGGGCCCATCAGTTAGTGGCAGAGGTCTCAAATTTACTGGTGGAAACCAAAAGGCTCTTTCTCCAGAGAGATTTTGATACAGACAAAACGATAAAGAGGCCAAAGCGACCCACACCCGCCCCGGACCACGTCCATCTTGCAAGTGGCCACTTTGCCGTATCTGCATGATGCCAATCTATGCTCCCTTTTCCATGTCAAATGTAAAATAAAACTTGCCTCAACGCACAGAGGCCCCACCATGACAAAATCATGTCAACAATTAGATCAATGGCCATCTTAAGGAAACTAAGGAATTTTATAACGTAGGGAGCTTCTTTAAATTGTTCAAGATATTTCAGAGCTGTTGAACTTTGCTCTGATGAGTCCTACGAACTTGAAATGGTAACACTGTTTTTCTCTCACCACAGATGCTGCCAGACCTGCATGAATTATATTAGCATTTTCTATTGTTATTTAACTTCAGCCATGCCTTTAGCTGTACTAGTTTATCCAGAAGTTTCTGACACTGCTAGAAGCTGAAGTTAAGAAGGGTTCCATTCCTTACCTCAATGCACATCCCAAAAAAAAAACAAGGAAAACCAGAAGAATCTCTTTCAAAATCCAAGTTGCTGAAAAAGCATAACTTTTACAGTAAATATCTAATATTAAAGCACAGTTAGATTTACTAAATACAATATGATTTACAGTTCAAAACATGAAAGCTTAACTAAGTGTCTCAGCCAAAAGATGCCTCCTCCAGCGAAGCACCCTGTCCATAATGCATTGGAATCCCAGGCAAAATTATGTGCTTAAATCTTGGATTAGCATTGGGATCCAAAATCTACTGCTTCAGGGACATTATTGGATATTGCCTCAGTGTTACAATTGAGCTGAGAACTGAAATTAAGGGTCAGTGCCTCTGATGTTAATCATATGCAACGTCTGGTTTACAAGCAGTTTATATTGTTTAACCACAAGGTGGTCAAAAAGAACGATCACTGCTTTTAAATTATCTTTTATCTACTAATAATGATCTTAAAGCTAAAAAGAAACAAACTCTTGCTACATTTCAGTTTGACTTTAAAATAACCAAAAGAAGCAAGTCAAACAAAAACTAACATAATTCAAAACGCCAAAGAAAGGCTGGCAGTTGCAATTCAATGCTTCCTCTCAATTAGCATTAAGAGCCACCTGCAACATTTAATTCACTCAAGTATATGTGGCTTAAGCATTTTTTTTTTACAGCTGTTATTTTAACTAAGTCAGCTCCAGGACAAATCATTTTAAGTTTAACCCACGAAACTATTCCACCTCTATTAGATTGTTAGTGAAAACATTCGGGTCACTTGCATGCTTTACAACTAGATAGTTGGGAGTGTGCAATTTACCTAGCCCAACTACTCCGATCGCACCATCAGTTTAACAAATTTATTTAAATTTATAAAAATGGCCCATTATTTATCTTTGTTGGAATGAGAGAGACTTTAACCAGGCCTTTTTCAATAAATTCAGAATGACTGATATTTTAAAAAAGTTTTTTTTAATAATTAAAGCACCAACACAGTGGTTAGCATTGTTACCTCACAGACCGGGATCCTGGTTCAATTCCGGCCTCAATGATACTTACCATTTCTCTAACCTCAATCCCATTTATTTTTAATCCCAGCTTTTCCTCTTCCACCTTTCCTAAAGGCAAGTGTCTTGCTGGAGTAGAATTTCACAGATGACATTCCGGTTATTTGCTCATGCCCCCAGTAGAAATGAATGGGCATTAGATCATCAGCCATATAAGAGACCAACTCCGTATTGACCTGATGTTTGCATAAATCTTCAATCATAGCCATTGTCTATGTGGAGTCTGCATGGTTTTCTCCAAGCTTTCCGGTTTCCTCCCACAGTCCAAAAATGTGCAGATTAGGTGGATTGGCCATGCTAAATTGACCATAGCATCAGAGGAAATGACGGTTATGGGAATAAGGCCTGGGTGGGATTTTGGTCAGTACAGACTCGTTGAACTGAATGGCCTACTTCTGCACTGTAGGGATTCATTAATTATAAGATTCTACCCACAAAACTGTGCTCTGGAAACATAACTTAATTCCTTTCCTCAGACACAGATAAACAAAGGACAAACAGATAAAGTTTTTAAGGACTTTGGAGAAGAGGCTTTATAAAATAAAGTTTGCTGGGTTTCAATGCTGCTGATCTGGAGTTCCACATGAAAGTGGATTGCAAGCCCCAAAAGATATCTGGAGCTTCTCACCAATGAGCCTTTAGCGTAGAGGAGAATGTAGACAAGATCAAATCTTATCATTTCAGCTTCTCAGGTTTCCAAATGCAGAAAAGTTATGTTTAGAAGACAATTCTCTGGCAGCAGTTTGATAACCACACATGGAATTTCAGGCAGGCAAAGAGAGTGCAAGCTAGGCCAGCCTTCCTTCTCAGCTTATTTCCCAAAACACATTCATTTCAAAAATCAAAGATCCAAAATGTAATTTCATGTAATTTTCAGTAAATTACTAGCCTTTGCCAGTCTTTTTTCCCCCAAAGTGGTTGCAGTTCAAAACAAACAGCTCTAACTCTTCAAGCACTATGCTGATCAAGTGATTCTTTGGAAAAAGACAGGCTTGTTCCCTGTCCAGAGGTGAACTTGTGACCCTTCTCTTTAAAAAAAAATCCAGATCAGTGTCCAAGTGTCCAGAAAATGCAATGGCTTACCATAAAACAAAAATATAGTTTTGAAAGATATGATCTTTCCAACATGAATTTCAGGAAGCACAACCAATAGTAGAAAGAGAACCACCCATAATCAAGCAGATAACATACCTTATTATGGTTTAAACAAGTCCATTAGCAAAATTTGAATAAAATAAAATGTCAATTTTTAGAGAAGCCTGGTGTCAATAAGATCATTAATGAATCTGGACTTTAAAAATGAGGCTTGAGAGATGATAAGCATTTATTTTACTTTACATCATAACTACGTAAGGATTTTTTTTAAGTTGGTTTATGTTAAGAATGTAAATTTAAAACAGAAATGTGGGCAAGTAACTATGTAGAAGGGATTTGAAACTTAACGGGGAATTAAGCTAATATCACAAACTTAACATTTCTCTGCCTTCAACCCCATTTACTTTTAATCCTGGCTTTTCCTCTCCCACCTTCTCTAAGGGCAGATTCCTTGCTGGAGTAGAATTTCATAGATGATATTCCAGATATTTGCTCATGTCCAGTAGAAATGAATGGGCCATGAGATTATCAGCCACATTCAAGGCCAACTCTGTACTAACCTGACATTTGCATACACCTTCAATCACAGGCATTGAGAAACAAATTAGAGACAGGAAGCTGGCCACTTGGCATCAGTTCGTTAAAAAGGCAATTGCTCTGCCATTTGATCTGAATGTAATATAGATCAGAGATCAAACCAGGGAATCTGTCGAGCCACAGGAAATCTGCAAGTGGTTACCTGCTCTCGCCAAAGACTTTTCATGCAAGCTATTAACCCCAAAGCAGGATTAGTGTTGAATCTCAATGCAGGATTAGGAGTAGTTCTACCTATCAGCCAATTGCTTTGGTAGATTCTCCCTCAGAATTTTCCTTCCTGTGGAGGAAAGATTGTGAATTCGCTTGGCAGAGATGAAATTACAACAGACTACAAGGCCAATGTGTTTTAACATTGCTTGTATTGAAATAATCATCTAATGCCTTCAATTGAGGCATTCAAAAGAGCTTTTAGGTAATTACGTGAATAGAAACAAACAGGGCAACAGTAAAAAGACTGGAGAAAGACGCCAAAATCCTGCTGCCATTTACACCAGCGAAATCTTATCGTTCCCTGCCAGCTGTGCACCCCTACTAAGGGGTGTGTTTAACAGGAAATGGTGGGACCACAGGATCTAGTGCATCACATCCTGCAACCATGAAACACAGATGGACAGGGAGAAAAATCCCACCCATAAATGTTCAGATGCCCATTGGTCTCCTTCTGCACCATAAGAATTCTATGAATTGTGAAATTCTCAAGTGACAAATATTTACCAACCTAATCAGTCAATAGTTCTGAAAATTTTAAATTTATATTTATTTTTAATTATCTTCTAGACAATTTTGACGTGTGAACCTAGAGTTTCAGCATATTTCAACCTAAATTGACAAAATCAATGCAAAACTCAATTGAAAACTGGGTTTCTGCTGAACTTTTATGCCAAGCTGAAGTTACAGTTCAACAGAATGAGCCCCGTTCACCTAACTAGCCATATCCTTAGGCCAAATGAAACACTTACAAGTTCCGGCTACATATGCCCATCTGCAGAACTTCAAGGAGGCTCTTAAAAATAAATTGGTTCTTTTCTGTGCAACACTAATAAGTGCATTTTAAAAGCTTTGCATTTTTTATTTCATTTGACTAAGAACCTGACAACTGTACTACAAATGATTCTGAAGAGATCCCCCACCCACCAAGTCAATTTCAATCTATTAAAATCATGTTACTCCATGGTGGTCTAGTCAATGTTATCTTTAAAATTTAGTGATGATGGTGGTCTGTTTTTTTCCAGTGTGTGATCCCTTTAAATTTTTCCTTGCGGCCACACACATGCATTACTTATCACAGAACAAGGTCTGCACAGTATTTTAAGCAGCTGCATTTTGCACACGTGCAGTTAAGCAGAAACACTGTTAGATACAGATGAAAAATGCTTGTTTTTTTAAAATGATATCCTAAGTTCAGCTGCATTAATCAAACTGTACCAAGTTATCACTTAAAGATATCAAAGAATGTTTGTAAAGCAAAGTTTTATTATGTTCTAAAATGCTTCCCAACTGCACTACGTAAAGGCAAGTTTTATAGTGGGTCGTGAAACTTGAGGACAAAAACATAACTTCCAAAACTTGCACAATAGCAAATGGCCAAATGCACCCGAAGTGAAAACTCCACCCTTAAAAAGGTAAAGCAAGTCCACTCTGATTCAAGTGTTAGCTTTTAAAGTAGCACTGGCATGGAAGCACTGGAGAAAGTCAAGTAAAAAGCATCACAAAAATATAAAAAAAACATGTTTTGTAAGGACCTGAGAAATCTCATTATATGTCCGCTGCCTGAAGGCAGGTCTCATGGTTGGTGGTACACCTTTCATATCTCTATCCTCTGCCATTCTTTTCATTTGCCAAGAATAACATCCCTGAAGGGGTTTAACAGAATGGATATGGAGAGGATTCTCCTCTTATGGGAGAATCACAAAGTAGGAGTCATTGTTTAAAGATAAGGGGTCAATCATTTAAAACAGATATAAAGAACATACATTTCTCAGGAGGGTTGTAAGTCTCTGTAACTCTTCCCAAAAAGATGGTGGAAGCAGAGTCTTTGAATATTTTTTAGGCTGAGGTGGATAGATTCCTGGTAAGCAAGAAGGCGATAAGACTATCAGAGGTCGGTGGGATATATTATGACCTTATTTAATGGTACAGCAATCGCCTACCTCTGCCTCTTGTTGTTTCTTAAATTTTCAAACCATTTAACGTTGACATTATCTCCCTTTTTCTTTTTCCTTGAAACGTTTCCTCTATCTTTGACACCATTTACTCAAATGTGCCCTATATTTTAGTCTCACAACCTTTTCATAACTACACCCAACAAATTTTTTCTTGCAAAGATTCTCCACATAGTTTTTCAGTCCAGCAGTTCCTTTCCATTCTCTTCCAAATCCACAAAAAAGATCAGGTCAGACACGTGAAGTCTATTACTGTAGCCCATTTCCACGGGTCACGATGGTCACATTAGCAGCAACTAAACGCTTTGTGTTTTCACCTCAGACTTAAACCAATAAAGTTTTAGCAAAATATTGCAAATGCTGGAATCTGAAACAAAAACTGAAAATAGTGAAAAACTCAAGGAGTGAAAGGATGAAGGATGAACTCAAGGATGAAGAAACAAGGTTCAGGTGGGTCGCTTGAGTGTTACAAGGTAACTACGACTGACTTAAAGGGCTTAGGAGAGCTAGGAGGGAGTATGAGAAGTCCTTGGTGGGTCAGATAAAAGAAAATCCCACTCTTTACTCTTATGTGAGAAATAAAAGAATGACCAGGGTGAGGTTAGGGCCAGTCAAGAATAGTAGTGAGAACTTGTGCATGGAGTCAGAAGAGATAGGTGAGGTGTTGAATGAATACTTTTCTTCAGTGTTCACTAAGGAGAGGAGCCATGATTTTGAGGATGAACGCGTGATGCAGGCTGATAGGATGGAGAAGACAAATGTTCTGAGGTAGATGTTCTGAGGGAAGATGCATTAACAATTCTGAAAAACCTAAGGGTGGATAAGTTCCCTGGACCAGATGGAAGACAACCTAGTATACTTTGGGAGGCAAGGGATAAGATTGCAGAGCCTTTAATTTTGATCTTTAGGTCTTCAACGTCCACAGAGATAGTTCCAGAGAACTGGAGTGTGGCAAATGTTGTTCCTCTTTTCAGGAAAGGAAATAGGAATGACCCTGGTAATTATAGGCCAATTATCTTACTTCAGCGGTCAGTAAGTTAATGGAAAGGGTCCTGAGAGATAGGATTCATGATCATTTGGAAAGATTCAGTTTAATTCAGGATAGTCAGCACATTTTCATGAGGGTTAAGTCCTGCCTCACAAATTTGATTGAGTTCTTTGAGGAGGTAACTAAGTGTGTGGACGAAGGAAGAGCAGATGATATATACATGGATTTTAGTGGTGTTTGATGAGGTTCCCCATGGTAGACTCATGAAGGTAAGAAGGTGTGGGATAGAAGGAAATTTGGCCAACTGGATAAGTAACTGACTTTTATAGAAGACACAGGATGGTGGTGGAAGGAAAATTTTCAGGCTGGAGGACAGTTACAAGCAGTGTACCATAGGGTCAGTGCTGGGTCCTCTGCTATTTTGTGATTTTTATCAATGACTTGGAAGTAGGGGATGAAGGATGGGTTAGTAAATTTGCTGATGACACCAAGATTGGTGCAGTAGTGGATGAGGTGGAGGGCTCTTGCAGGCTGCAAAGAGACATTGAAAAGATGCAGAGTTGGGCCGAAAAATGGCAGATGGAGTTTAACCCTATTAAGTGTGAGGTGACTCATTTTGGTAGAACAAACGTGAATGCAGATTACAGAGTCAACAGTAGGGTTCTGAGGAATGTGAAGGAACAGAGATCTTGGGGTTCATATCCACAGATCTCTGAAGGTTGCCACTCAAGTGGATAGTGCCGTGAAGACTACTTATAACGTGTTAGCGTTTATTATGATGTAGAGATGCCGGTGTTGGACTGGGGTAAACACAGTAAGAAGTCTGCAACACCAGTTTTAAATCCAACCGATTTTATTTGATAGTAAACTTGCACCTCATTCGCCTGACAAAGGCTATAAAGCCGAAAGCTTGTGAGTTTACTGTCAAATAAAATCGGTTGGATTTAAAACTGGTGTTGCAGACTTTTAGCGTTTATTAACAGGGGGTTTGATTTTAAGACCCATAGGGTTATGCTGCAACTATACCTGATGTTGATGAGATCACATTTGGAAAATTGTGTTCAGTTCTGATCACCTCACTATAAGGAGGACATGGAAGCATTGGAGAGAAAGTGTAGAGGAAATTTACCAGGATGCTGCCTGGTTCAGAAGGTAGGTCTTATGAGGGAAGATTGAGGGAGCTGGGGCTTTTCTCTTTGGAGCAGAGGAGGAAGGGAGGCGACTTAATAGAAGTTTAAAAGACGATGACAGGGATTGATAGACTGCACGTCCAAACTATTTCCTCAGGTGGATGCAGCTGTTACTAGGGGTCATAAATATAAGGTTTGTGATGGGAGATATAGGAGGGATATTCAAAGGTAGATTCTTCGCCCACAGAGTGGCTGGGGTGTGGAATAGACTGCCTACTGGGATAGTGAAGTCGGACACTTTAGGAACTTCCAACAATTATTGGATAGGCACATGGAGCACACCAGAATGATAGGGAGTGGGATAGTTTGATCTCGGGATTGGGCATAACCCAGCACAACATTGAGGGTCAAAGGGCCTGTACTATGCTGTAATGTTCTATGGTCTATGAATGAGAAGACAAAAATCAATTTATTCTAAAGATTCAAGTTATACGTACCTAAGTAGTAAACACTTGCTTCATGTGTACTTTTTATATTTTTTTCAAACAAAATTTGATAACAAACTGCACAATGAGATACTTGGACAGATGACCAAAAGTTTGTTTCGAGTACCATCATTAAGGGAGAGACTGATCGTGAGGTGGAGAGGTTTAAGGAGCAATTCCAGCTTTGGGGTGCGCATATGATATGGACGTGCAATTAAAGTTATTGGTGAGCAGAGATGTCAGGGGTTGCAGAGCTGGTAGAGGCAAAGAAGGAGAAGACAACTCCAAGAAGAAATTTGAAAATAAGTTTTTAAAATCAAGTTGCTGCCAGACCAGCAGCTAATGTAGGTTAGCAAACACAGGAGTTACAGTTGACAGGATTTGGTGCAAGGTAGGATACAAGCAGTGGAATATTGGGTAGGTTCAAGTTGACGGAATGTGGATGATAGTAAACCATCCAGGTGAGCTTTGGAACAATCAAGTTGAAAGCAAAAAATGCCTTGGATGAAGGTTTGCAGGATGGAGACAAACAACATAACAGAGATGGAAATAGGCAGGTTTGGTGATTGGGTTGAGTTCACCTTAGGGTCAAAATAGCATCAAGACTGGTTCAGTCTCAGACACAAACCAGGATGAAGGCTAAAGGAAACAGAGTTTGCAGAAAAGACCAAAAACAATTAATAGATTTCCATTTTCTGAACTCGAGGAAATTACTGTTCATCCAGTATTGCAATATTGGGGAAGTTGTGTGACAAATTAAGGACGGTGAGAGACTAAGGGGGATAGTGCGAAGGTGTCAATGTATAGGTGAGGCCTGACATCATGGATGTCGCCGTGGAGGAACAGCATATCAACAAGAAAGACGAGGTCTAAAGCTGCATCAGAAGTAATTGTGCAGAAACAGAAACTGCTGATGATTCTCTGACTACAGTGAATAGAGAAAAATGGATCCAGAGATGCCAGTCTCACCAAGCTGGATGCCACATTACAGTGATTTATATGTCAACAGACAGAGGCAAGTCATGAAGGATGGAGAGAATAGTTTACTATATCACAGTTAAGCCTAGTCAAATCTAATGGGAATGAACTTTAGACAAGCCAAATTGATGGCCATCCCCGCATGATCAAGCTGTAAGAAACATCTTCTGTGGATTCTCTCATAACTGAACAGTCTGATGGAGGATTGGCACAAGTATCCATTGAACTCACAGTTTATGTTTTCCTTATTGATGATAGAAAGGCTGTGTCACTTTCAGCCTTTCTCTCGGCACACTGGATGTTGCAAGTTTGGCGCAGCTGATTCTCAAAGCAAGTTGAACCAAATTGCAGGGCTCGCCTCTACATGCAGTAGGTTGCAGCATTTTCCCCAAGAAAAGTGGTCTTCAACGTATAAGTTTTCAAGGCTCCTTTTCAGGGTATCACTTGTACTAAGTGCCTTGATGCTGTTTGCCCCAAGACAGTTGCTTGTAAATTAGTTTGGAGATCCTGGAGTCATCCATGTGGGAGACATGGCCTAACTATTCAAGTTGAATTTTCTGAACCCAGGGTTCTGTGCAATGTAACCAGGTGGAGAGTTTGATTTTCACTTCCTGTTTAATTGCATGCTGCTTCCTGACATGACCAAGGAATCAAATCAAAAGCAGACTTTGCTTTCTGGATTCATGCATGGATTTTTTCATCAATAGAAGCATCCACAAAGGAGCATTTTATCAAAGTATGAGAATGTTTTCACAAGCTTGGGACACTTGACATCAACTGTTACATCTGTTGCTTCATAGCACTAGGCTGGTGCAGGCTGAAAAATAACCTTGCTCTAAGATACACTGAACTCGGAACATCTGTTTCTCCGCTGTGAGATAGAGGTTAAAAGGGAGGGGAGGATGGGTCGATGTGAAGCAAGGCAGTCAATTCAGAGATCTGCATCCTTTTCACTAATGAGACATTGGCTGCAGCTAATCTGTTGAATTGTCATACAATCTTTGAATCATGCCAGGTTGATGCCACTGTTTCACAATGCAAGTTAGTTCATTGGGTGTAGTGTAGGCTATAGCTACTATACTGAAGTTATTTAATGGGTTCGGTTTTGATATAAGCAACACAATTGGAGAGTATTGCAATTATTGGCATTCTTGGCAAATTTACGACTAACGTCAACAAGAGATGTAAAAGTATCCTACTATTCAATATTACCATTTTTAATTTCTTGGGGAACAACAATTTATTAAAACACTTAACCTAATTATAAAATAACAATGCTGTTGCTGTTACTAGAAAATGCAGCTTTGCAATCCCAAAAATGGAAATAACAACTGCACCAAAAATATTAGTGTGTTAACTAGAACACCAGATGTTGAAGACAGATCTAAGTTTTAAACGTTGATATATCTTTTGAGAACAAAGTTCACATTTCTCCACATAAAACAGGGCACACATATACCTTAACCGCTTACATCCTTAAGGATAGAGAGTAAATTAAGACCTTTAATTACACATTTTTAAACTTTCTGCAGAGGGAACAGACTCAACATTATTCCTGAGGCACCCAATCCAACTTAATTTTGAGAACATCAGCTAATTAAGAGAAAGCATAATAAGCAGCAACAGTAAGTCAACAAGTGTGGAAAGAGACATGAACTTGGTGACCTTGAAGAGCACTTAAAATAGTTTACAAATTACAAGCAGAATCCACTATCCTTTGTTACTCTCCGTGCAAGTTGTGAATAGCCTGGTTAATAACAAAAAAGGACAATAAAATTATTTGCGAAGCATCTATTACAGTAATGGGGTAAAAATGAGGCAAAAAAAGTGGAAGAAAGAATATTCAATAAATCTGCCAAGACTGTTTTGAAAAATCCTTGACTACTTTGACCATATAGTAATTTATATGAATAAGTTGTCTGCAGTTTATTGCAGTACCATAGATATGTACAGTCAAACCGCTCAGTAGTTTGGGGTAATCATTTCCTTGTAACTGGCCAATACTTAAAAGCAAACACACTGAACTATATTTGTAGATGTTACTATTTCAGAATTAACTTGGAGCATCCACCAAGGAATAAGCAACTGTAACCAGCAGTTCAAGATACATAATGTTACGTTACTACAGTTCTGGAAATCTGAAACTGTTAAAACACACCAACAGCATTAGCCAAGACCAATTTCACACTTTGGTGCATGACAAAATGTTCTAAACCGACTCTCTTTATACCATGGAGCATATTTAGATTTTAGCGTTAACATTAGAATAACACAGATGTTCCATGTCTGATTTATTGACTTAACATTTCTGGTCATGTAATTTCAGTGCATTGTCTGCACAGACCACAGCGTGAAAACACCATTATCAGCCACAACGGCAGGCTCAGTTTTCAGGTCTTCCTGTCTCTTCAGAAAACATCAATGCTCCCAACAATTTATATCTTTCACCAGAGAATGCTCTGTCTTCAGGTGGAACATCATAATATAAACAGGGCATCAAATTGACAGCTCATCAAACTACAACAGGCCACATTCAAAAGTGGTTTGTTCTTGTAGACTACGTGATCAAGGCTGTATGTGGGCTAAAACTGCAGCAGTTAATATTCATCTAGCATGACAGGTTCATACAATATCCAAAGAAGTTCTATAAATAAATTGCATTAGCATTGCAACTGGGTACTCATATGAGTAAGGAAGAAAAATATATCCACAGTAAATATGCATTGTTTTACTCATTGATTTTATGCTGCAACTTTCAATTACATATAGCTTTAAATCCAAAATATTCTCTACTCACTTCAAGAACACTTACAGTAATGTGCATAAAAAAACACATGTTAATACAATAACTGCTTTTAACATACATTTAAATGAAAAAAAACATGGTTACTGAAATTTGATTCCATTCTTTCATTAGGTTTGTTATATTGCATCATAATTTATCTGAAACTTTTGAAAGCATTTCAGGTCCATTAAAAGGACAGCAGTTGTCATGTCAGCAAACACAGCTTTTGTGGATATAACAAGATCCTTTATGCAACTGATTGTTTTTAAGTGGTGTTGGTTCAGGGACAAATGCAGGTCAGAATATGGAGTTGTTAAGATTGCCTTATCTATATTCAAGGGCATGTAAATTCACTGGTTTCATCAATACTTTTCAGACCAAACCACCACAGCTACAATAAAATATAATGAGGCAGTTCAGAAATGCCAGAACTCTATGCAATTATTGGGCATTTTGCAACTGGGTTTTGATACATCCAGTACCTGTTTATGTTGAGGAGTCCCATAGAGGATATGGAAACTATTGGTGAAACAAGCCTACTTACGCCATGGGTCTTAATAATCAAGACAAGAAAAGAATGTGCATGCCTGAATTCAACTGTAGTTGCTACTAGTTAAGCTGCCCACCCACCATTCTATCCGAACAACAGCTGAATCTTTTTCTCCCCAATTTTCTCCTCTCTTGGATGGAGTGCTTCATGCAAATATGATATCAAGAAACAGGGTTGCATAAGATAGGAGGTGGACTTTTCTCATAAAATTTACGCAACCAAAACATAACCATCGTCTTTTTCTTTTCAGATGCATTGCCAGGATTTTCTGACATAGTCAAGATTCCAATTTTACTTTTAATTGGTGCTTTATTTATGTAGCTGCAAATTCAATATTGACTTCTCTATAGTTTTATGAAGATCAGAAAACAATGCCACTACTGCATCATCTGCCTCAGAATGGTTTAAACATCCATGATCTTGAAATTAGAAGATTTCAATGCACAAAAAAAAGATTTCCCTCAACCACCCCATTATTTTAAATCCCATTAGGTTCTGTACTTAACAGATTTGACGAGTAGATGAAAAAATTCCTAGAAAAGACCTTACTGGATTTTAGATTGTGTGGTATGAGCAGCCATGTCAGAGGTGATATCTCTTTAACTCTCGGCCTTGTTAAAAAAATGTATCAAACAAACAATATTTAAATTTAAGAAATGTTAACAGAAAGGATTACATTTTGAGCACTACTGACAGCTTGGGACCCACTGTCCCAAGAAGATCAAGTGATTCAAGTGGCTCAAGACCACGAATGCAATATCAACCCTAAATCAAACTCACACTCAGATTTACATACTTTAATCATATAGTCATAGTGACTAATTTATACACCAAGCCTGAACCCCCTCAATTTTTCTAATCACAAAATACTGCACTACATTTAGCACCGTATATTTAATAACACCAGGCCAATCCCAGTTTATTGCCAAAATCATGTAAAAACTCAGTTTGTTTTTAACAACCAGTAACAAAGCTGCACTTGACAATGATGTAACACAATTAACTGCAGCATTAAAAAAAAAGACAAACTAATATAGCAGCTGGAAGGCCATCTGTGCACATTGAGAAAAGGTACAGTGGTCATTTTTAGACATTTTAGGTGGCAGAAGTTGGTTTATAGTACATAAAAGCAAATCTTTCATGGCTGCAACGACTTTCAAATGTTTCCATGGGGAATAAGCCTTGCAAATATCATGCACTCTCAGAAACTCTGTCCTCATGTCTGCATTTGCCTGACGAAGACACAGAGTGTTGAAAGCTCGCAATTTTACTATCAAATAAATCGGCTGGATTTAAAATTGGTGTTGCTAAATTCTTACTGAGCTCATGTCTAAAAGACAGTAACTGTTCTTAGAGAACAGCATGACGGTCACAGCAAAAGCACTACTTCAAAAATAGACATTGTACATATCATTCAAGGGCACTGAAAGCCTCTTTTGGGCTCTCAATCCAGGTTTTTTTTTCCCCCCAGCTAAGCATCTCAAATTACCAAGTGACTCTCACTAATAATTAGAATGACCCTTATACCTGTCTAGTTTTACCTGATTAATAGTGAATCTATGTATCAAACAGAAAACTCCTTTCACAGTAACATGCATGGCCTTCTATGATTGACTGCAACTTTAGAAGGTGACAGAATAAACACTTCACTAACCTGGACTAAAAAATTTGTTAACCAGCAAATCTGTATGTGAAATGCAGCAATTAACACTAATTCTAAAATCATAGAATTAACTATTCCTTCTTAAAAAAATAATAATGACATAATGGCTTAACAACCAGTGCACTGCCGGTCTCCCAAGTCTTTCTATATTACTTATCTCTCTCTGATGGACTAGGGGATGTATTATCTAAATCTGGCCATCAAAATTTCAATATCAGATAGAACTTGTCATGTATATTTAAACTAAATAAAAGGACCTGTGGATTTTAAGTAAATGGCTTGGGCCCTCCCATTGATACCTGTTGAAAACGTAACAGTCTTATTTTCTATTGCACCAAAAGAGTTTGTGCTATTTTCTGTTTGTGAACCCAGTTTTTAAATCTTATATGCACCATGCTGAAACAAGAGAAGCCAACAATATGATGTACCATAGACTAAAACAATTTATTTTGCTCTCATTATTACCCATGTGTACTAAAAAAGTTAATTCGCTGGTTAAAAGGAAAAAGGAGGCTTATGTCAGGATGAGGCTTGAAGGCTCAGTTAGTGCACTGGATAGCTATAGATCCTCCAGACGCTGAAGGATGCCCTCGTGAGAACAGGATATGGTGCTCGACTCATCAATCGACAGTTCCAACGTGCCACAGCGATAAACCGCACTGACCTCCTCAGAAGACGAACACGGGACACGGTGGACAGAGTACCCTTTGTTGTCCAGTACTTCCCCGGAGCGGAGAAGCTACAACATCTTCTCCGGAGTCTTCAACATGTCATTGATGACGATGAACATCTCGCTAGGGCCATCCCCACCCCCCCACTTCTTGCTTTCAGACAACCGCACAACCTCAAACAGATCATTGTTCGCAGCAAACTACCCAACCTTCAGGAGAACAGTGACCACAATACCACACAACCCTGCCACAGCAACCTCTGCAAGACATGCCAGATCATAGACATGGACGACATCATCAACCGTGAGGATACCATTCACCAGGTGCACGGTACATACTCTTGCAACTCGGCCAACGTTGTCTACCTAATACGTTGCAAGAAAGGATGTCCCGAAGCATGGTACATTGGGGAGACCATGCAGACACTACGACAGCGGATGAATGAGCATCGCTCAACAATCACCAGGCAAAACAGTTCCCTTCCTGTGGGCGAACACTTCAGCAGTCATGGGCATTCGGCCTCCGACCTGCGGGTAAATGTTCTTCAAGGGGGCCTTCGTGACACACGACAGCGCAGAGTTGCTGAGCAGAGATTGATAGCCAAGTTCCGCACACATGAGGACGGTCTTAACAGGGATCTTGGCTTCATGACACACTATCTGTAACCCCCGTAACTTGCCTGGGTTAGCAAAAAACCTCACTTACTGTGCTGTCTGGAGAAAATACACAATTCTCTAACCAATGCTCAGGATTCCCTTCACACACATTGTTAGCCACCTTAACACTTGAATAGCAAGTTAGATGTAAGGATTCGCATTCTAATCAGCAATCTGTAACTGTCTGTGTGGATACGAGTGCCTCTGCAGATCAGAGCACTGCATTTGCCTGACGAAGGCACAGTGTCGAAAGCTCGCGGATTTACTATCAAATAAATTGGTTGGATTTAAAATTGGTGTTGTAAAACTTTACTGAGTTTACCCCAGTCCAACGCCGGCATCTCTACATCATAGCTATAGATTAGCCAGGAGGGAGCTAAAGAGTGAGTTGAGAAGAGCTAAAAGGGGACACGAGAAGACTTTGGCTGATAGGATCAAGGAGAATCCTAAAGCTTTCTTTAGATATGTTAAGAAAAGAAGATTGGTTAGGGCAAGGTTAGGGCCAGTCATGGACAGCAGTGGGAAGTTGTGCGTGGAGCCTGAAGAGATTGGAGAGGCACTGAACGAATATTTCTCTTCGGTATTCACGCAGGGAGATGTAAATGTAGTTGTGGAGAACACTGGGATACAGGGTTGCAAACTGGAAAGTATTGAAGTAGATAAGGAGGATGTGCTAGATATTCTTGAGGTTTGAAGTTAGATAAGTCCCCTGGGCCGGACGGGATTTACCCTAGGATTCTCTGGGAGGCAAGAGAGGAGATTGCAGAGCCTCTGGCTCTGATCTTCAAGTTGTCGTTGGTTACGGGTGTGGTTCCGGAGGACTGGAGGATAGCGAATGTGGTCCCATTGTTCAAGAAGGGGAATAGAGACTTTCCTGGGAATTATAGACCGGTGAGGCTTACTTCTGTTGTGGGCAAAGTATTGGAAAGAATTATTAGGGATAGGATTTATAGTTATTTAGAGAGAAACAAATTGATTGGGATAGTCAGCATGGTTTTGTGAAGGATAGGTCGTGCCTTACTAACCTTATTGAGTTTTTTGAAAAAGTGACCAAAGAGGTGGATGGGGGTAAGGCAGTTGATGTGGTATATATGGACTTTAGTAAGGCGTTCAATAACGTGCCCCATGGAAGGCTTCTGCAGAAAATGCAGATGTATGGAATTGAGGGTGATTTAGCTAATTGGATTAGGAATGGGCTAGCTGATAGAAGATAGAGGGTGGTGGTTGATGGAAATTATTCATCATGGAGTTCGGTTACAAGTGGTGTACCTCAGGGATCTGTTTTGGGGCCCCTGCTGTTTGTAATTTTTATAAATGATCTGGATGAGGGTGTTGAAGGATGGATTAGTAAATTTGCAGATGACACCAAAGTCGGAGGAGTGGTAGATAGTGAAGAGGGGTGTTATAGTTTGCAGAGAGACTTGGACAAGTTGCAGAGCTGGGCCGAGAGGTGGCAAATGGAGTTTAATGTGGAAAAGTGTGAGGTAATTCACTTTGGCAGGAATAACAAATGTGTAGAGTATAGGGCTAATGGTAGGACTCTTAATAGTGTTGATGAACAGAGGGATCTTGGTGTATATGTGCATAGATCCCTGAAAGTTGGCAATCAAGTCGATAAGGTTGTTAAGAAGGCATATGGAGTCTTAGCTTTTATTGGTGGGGGGATTGAATTTCGGAGCCGCAACGTCATGTTGCAACTGTACAAAACTCTAGTGCGGCCGCACTTGGAGTATTGTGTGCAGTTCTGGTCCCCGCATTATAAGAAAGATGTGGAGGCATTGGAGAGGGTACAGAGGAGGTTTACCAGGATGTTGCCTGGTATGGAGGGCAGGTCTTATGAAGAGAGGCTGAGGGATTTGAGGTTGTTTTCGTTAGAAAGAAGGCGGCTAAGAGGAGACCTTATTGAAACATATAAGATGATTAGAGGTTTAGATAGGGTGGACAGTGATAGCCTTTTTCCTAGGATGGAGAAAGCTAGCACGAGGGGACATAGCTTTAAATTAAGGGGTGGTAGTTATAGGACGGATGTCAGAGGTAGGTTCTTTACCCAGAGGGTGGTAAGGGTATGGAATGCCCTGCCTGCTGCAGTTGTAGATGCGCCAAGTTTGGTGGCGTTTAAGAGGTTAGTAGATAAGTTTATGGATGAAAAGGGAATGGTTTAGGTTAGAGGGTCATTGCTTTTTCTTAATTGGTCAGCGCAACATCGAGGACCGAAGGGCCTGTTCTGCGCTGTAATGTTCTATGTCTTTATTACTGGGCTCATTTACTCCAATGCCTCAAGTTCCACCTCACATGAAATTCACTACTTTCCTATTTTATACCAAATCTCTCGTCCTATTATTATATCACTCTCATCATCCATCAATTGCCTATCCACTCAATATATGAAATCTATAAAATCATACCCCCTTCTTATCCCCATCCCTCCCTCCACAACTTTGACAGTCCATTATAGAAGCGTGCAACCAGTTTTTCCAATTGACATGCTTGACATCCTCGACATCCTCCCTTTGGCCATCTTAACTATAAAGATAAGTAGGATAAAGATTTGCATAAAAATGTGTTTGCACACTGAAATTCTTGATCTTTGATGTATTTGGGTAGAATAATTTTTGTAGAATAATTATTGGAGGATTTTTGTAATCCTCCAATAATAGTTATATATTGGCTGGAGAATAAACTAAAATGAGCCAAATAGGCTTTCTCATTTGTGTGCCATTGTTTTGGAGAAAAGTACAAAGCCTTACAATACATTATGTCTGATGACAAGTCTGTAAAAAATGAAACAAGTTATTCACCATAGTACGCCCTTGCTATTCTATTTTAGAAATTAATTTTTTTCCTCAATAAATATTTACTCTTTCCATCATAAATCAGGGAAAAAATTTCCAGAAATGGCCACTGTAAAATGCTTGTTATATAAATGTTTTTCTCTCACAGCAAATCTTCATTGAAGTTAACTTTCTTGTCTATTCCCAGTTTATCTTCATATTATGCCACTACACCACACAAAGGAACAGAATGGACTGGCCACTTGCCATAGCACTACCACAATATTTTTATGCTTGCACAATTTCAGAGTAGCAATATTTTTTGCATTGTTGCTTTATTTGTAGAACGCTCCAGACAACAACCTTTTGATTAGCACCAAGAATTGCTATGTCTGCTACTGCATGGGAAAGCCAAAAACTTAAGATTTGCACAGATCAAACACTTCAGTAAACAGGAGAAAAAATTGTATTTATTTCTTCCATTTTATTCCCTTTCCTTTTGATTTTGTTCCCAAGTACTGTCCTTCACTGAGAGAACAATCTATTTCAACGTGTTAATAATGTAGCTTTGAAGGACCAACATTTGGACGTATGAAAGACAATAAGGAAATTATTGCTGTAAGGGAGAAGAGAATCGTTAGTAGGGAAGTGGTTAAAGGGATGAATTACTTTTTATTCCACAAGGAAAATAAGAAGTTTTGACAGAAAGTTCCAGAGTGTAAAGGCATACCATAAGATTAGTTTTTTGAAGGTGAAGCAGTAGAACTGGGAAACAAGTAATAGTCGGGAGTAGGAGAAATGTAGAATGCAAAATGCTGCATGTAGATGCATAATATCATTCTGAATCAAAAGAGAAATGAATCTCAATTCCACTATTTCTCCTTGTAGTGAAATAACTAGAATAACAGCTTTGAATCTTGAGATTTATACAAAGCTAGTCCTACCAACAGGTCTGTAAGTTTTAACTCAACACTTCCTGTAGTAAACATGTGCATTTGACATTAACTTTCAGGTGTTTCTGACATTTCAGTAGATACATACAGAGTATGGTGCCATATAAAACAAAACTATAGCTTTGATTTCTTTTCCATATCTGTGGGGAGGGGAGGGTGCAATGATAGCGAGTGATTAAACAAATTTTGCATGCAAAGAATTCATGACAAGTTAGCATATCAGTTCAATTTATCACAAGACTATCCAATTGTTCAGCAGTTATTCACAATTGTCAAAGACAGCTTATTTGCAACCTCAAAAAGTCAACAGGAAAGATTTAACTAGGTTTGCTACCAACCTTTCAGAAAAATCTATTTTACAGACTGTGGCATATTGCACAGTGGTTAACACTGCTGCCTCACAGCACCAGAGACCCAGGTTCAATTTCGACCTGGGTCACTGTGTGGAATTTGTACTTTTTCCCCATGTCTGCATGGGTTTCATCCACTTGCTCTGGCTTCCTCCCACACTCTGAAAGATGTGCTGACCATGCTAAATTCTCCCTCAATGTTCCCAAACAGGCATTGGAATGTGGCGACAAGGGAATTTTCACAGTAACTCCACTACATTGTAAGCATAGTTATGATAATGAAAAAAAAATTAAAAAAAAACTTTTAACAGAAATTGAGATTAATCTTCAAAGAACGTTAATAGGAGATTTAATAGAGCTGTTCAAAATTATAAGCAGTTTGATATGATAAATAAAGAACAGCTGCCCCCACTGGAAATTAGGGCACAAGATTTAAAATAAATGTCAAGAACCTAGAATCTATTGACTCAAAGGATGGCAGGATCTGATTCAACTGTGATTTTCCATAAGAAATTAGCTATATATTTTTTGAAGGAGAAAATCTGCAGGGCTACCAGGAAAGAGTGGGGGATGGCAGCAGTTGGATAGCTTTCAAAGAAATATACAGGCATTATAGGCTCAATGACTCCATCACTGCTTCAAGATCCTGCGATTCTATGGGAAGGGGGAAAGCAGTTACTGACTATTTACTATTTTCAAAGGTTTGTTTACCAAAACCTGCATAAGTAAATAGGTAATGCTAAGTTCAGGATAAAACACATTTTTATTGCCAACTGCAAAGCTGACAATCCATGATGGGAATGATAATCACAAAGCCAAAGGTCCACTCCTTCTGCTAAACAACATATAGAACATAGAACATTACAGCACAGAACAGGCCCTTCGGCCTTCGATGTTGTGCCGACCAAAATAAAAAGCAATGCCCCTCCAAACTAAACCATTCCCTTCTCTTCCATATACTTATCAATTAACCTCTTAAACGCCACCAAACTTGGCGCATCTACAACAGCTGCAGGCAGGGCATTCCACTCCCTAATCACTCTTTGAGTAAAGAACCTACCTCTGATATCCGTCCTATAACTCATACCCCTTAATTTAAAGCTGTGTCCCCTCGTGCTAGCTTTCTCCATACTAGGAAAAAGGCTATCACTGTCCACCCTATCTAAACCTCTAATCATCTTATATGCTTCAATAAGATCCCCTCTTAGCCGCCTCCTTTCTAACGAAAACAACCTCAAATCCTTCAACCTCTCTTCATAGGACCTGCCCTCCATACCAGGCAACATCCTAGTAAACCTCCTCTGTACCCTCTCCAATGCCTCCACATCTTTCTTATAATGTGGCGACCAGAACTGCACACAATACTCCAAGTGCGGCCGCACTAGAGTTTTGTACAGCTGCAACATGATGCTGCGGCTCCTAAATTCAATCCCCCTACCAATAAAAGCTAAGACTCCATAAGCCTTCTTAACAACTTTATCCACTTGACTGCCTACTTTCAGGGATCTATTGACACATACACCAAGATCCTTCTGTTCCTCAACACTATTAAGAGCCCTATCATTAGCCCTATACTCTACACATTTATTGTTCCTGCCAAAGTGCATTACCTCACAAATATGGACAGTATATGTTCATATCAATAAAATGTCTTCAAAGTCCTGCCTAAAACATTTACTTACTGACAACTTGCATTTCCAGCATTTCTTTTAATGCTTTTTAATAGTTTTATGCTTCTCATCTTTAACTGTTACAGTTATATTATCAAGCAACTTTCATTTTACTTTTAAAATGTTGGTTATTTTGACCAGCAACGTCCTGTTCTTGAATAAAAGTACCTTACACATTTTCTAGTCTATTGCATTGCCGTCTTCACACTGGTTGCCATAGTCCCTACATCACAACTGTTAAGAACCCCACTGATGTTACCTCCAAGAGTGCCTCAAAATCCCAAAACATAACTTTGGTTCACAGATCAGTGCAGAAAGGAGCTCTTCGGCCCATCGAGTTTGCACCAAACACAATCTCACCCAAGCCCTAGCCCCATATCCCTGCAGTTTTATACCCACTAATCCCTCTAACCTACGCATCCCAGGACACTAAACAGCAATTTCTTAGCATGGCTAATCAACCTAATCTGCACATTTTTGGACTTAGTGAATATTTGTTTGGAATAACATGAGGTACAACCCAGTGAGAAACCAGTTCTATAGTTGTGTAAGCAATTAATAAAGAGTATTTAAAAAAAAAGAAAAAGATAAGAAAGACTATTTTACACAAGTCATTTAGTACATTAACAAATAAACATACCATTTTATCTGAAATTGCCTCCTGTTCCCAAAATATACTCATGTTCCCTGAACTCACTAAGACATCCCCTCCCTAAACGACATCCATTTTAGTAACTCATAAGTCAAATACATTGTGTAATTACCACACAATATAGTTTAAATGATGAAGTCTGGGAAACATCTTTTCCTAGATCAACAAAGTACAAAACTGTGTCTTTTAAAGGGAGAATATCTGCAATACGTCATGGCCCCAGATGTTAAATGGAACAGGCCTCCACGGGTCTGATCATTGATGGGCCTAACCTCTCTGAAGATTTTTGGTCTGTCTGACTGTTGGATGGAAAATCACCCACTTCCCCAATGAGGATGCTAGCACTTATAATGTTGACTCACTATGATATTTCACTTGTGGATTTGGCCGTCTATTCCTTGCATTTGGAAGTTTTTTTTAGCCCCAGTGATCTCTGGTAAATAATATTTGATACGACAATTCACATTTCAATTTCTCGAGATGCCTGCTAATCTTACCCCGGACAATCAATATCCCAGTATTCCTCTAGACCAGTGGTTCACGCTGGTGTTCCATAAAGACACCCTCCTCACTACAAAGTGTGCCCTGAAGAAGGTTTCAAAATGAATGTAATTAACCTAAATATGGCCTGGTCTTTAGCTCTGTGGTTGGCATCTTCAAAACCCGAGGAATCTTGGGCCTCCCACACATGAGCTAGCTCAGAAAGAACCACACATTCATCGTATAGATTTTTTACATTGGTCAGGCCCATGTGCATGACCAACGGGACTTCGAGCGGAAGACAAAAGCTCCATGTACTGCATAAAAAGCAAAAACTCAGAAAAGATGCAAAAGCCCTGGTAGAAGTCAGAGAGACAGTTGAGTAGAGGCTAAATAAAAACAGCAAGAGCAGTGGAAAGTTAAAAACAAAGTCCTAGTAAGGGAAGAAGGCAGAAAAGAATAGGAGTGCAGTATAAAGGTGTGTCATGACATACAAATAGTTGGGAACTATTGCTCTAAATGCCTGCTAATCTTGTTACTTGTTTATTTTGTCTTCACCTCAAGTTCACTGTTAACCTCATTACTGTGACGATAGCCCAACCTACTTGATTGCTTTGGGATGGTATAAAGTTGGAAAATTCAGCAATTATATTCTGGTATCAAAATTTCAAATAAGTAACTTAACAATAGCCTGGAGAATGAAACTTTTATTCAGGTTTCACCCCTAGCTTTTTCATCTAGTTTGCACAATGCCACTAGAACTTACAAACAAAACCCAAAGACTTCAAATGTGCTACTAACATTGCAAAGATTAATAAAATTCAAAGGATTCCCTGCAGTGCACATCTCATGACATGTTTACAATCACCAAAATAAACTTTTAGGGTCCACAGTACCATTCAACGTGCTCTGCTGGCAAGAATATAAAGTCTATAATTATCCTGTAACTTATTTAAGCATTTGGACCTCTGACAAAAAAAATCATTGAAATCAGCGAAGTCTGAATTTCCCATAATCAAACTAAATCAGGCACAAATTGAGAGCAAACAGCTAAGAGCAAGTACTGAAGAAAAGAATGGTAGTAACAATGCTTAGAGGCAGCAATGACAGTTTAACAGGAAAATATGTAACAGGACCAACATTTAGAAACAGCAAGAAACACACTTTAAAACATCATATTCAAAACAAACTATCTTATTTTTAAAAAATTCTCTCAATATATTACAGAGAGCTATTCAAAACAAAAAACAAAATTCTGGTAGTATTTAACAAATCATCCACATTGGTGGTGAAAACAGACGAGTCAAGGTTTCCATGTAGGTCCATTAGAACTGGAAGCAATACAGATTTTTTAAAAATTAAAATGGAGCGAAGTGGGAAACACATACAGCACATAACATAAAAAGAAACTGAAAGGCTTGTGAAGTACTTAAATTGAAAACAGGAGATTGTTAATGTGAATACATCGATCAGAAGCACAACGAGAGGCATTAAAGACATTATCAGACACAACACCCGTGAATAGATGAGGCAGTGAGGGAGTAAAGGCAAGAAGTTGAAACAGGAAATACTGGAAAATCTTCAGTAGGCAGGAGTCTGCATTTCCTTGCCTTCGGTCAGCAAAGGAACACGCGGACCCATCAGCAGTGCATTTGGCAGTGCCCATAATCTCAAATGTCACCCATTTCTTCCCACAAAGTACCAACACACATGTCTCGCACTATCAATATCTTATACAGATAAAAAGTGGAAGCTAAAGTTATGGTCTAAAATTATTAAACAGAATATCATAGAAACAGTCAAATTAGTCCATGTCAACATTACAAGCCAATATTAAGGCCAGAATATTGCCACATGCCAAAGAGAAAAATAAACTGCTGTTCCTCAGACTTGTGTTCAGTGGAGCAGTGGTTAAAAGGTAAAATGCTAGACCAGGAATTGAAGACCCAAGTGGCATGGAGCTCAGGATGCAGAATTGAGGTGTTGTGTAGGAGTACATTGGATGCAGCATTCTAGGTTGAAGAAATAAATATGAAATCACTGTCCCAGCAACAGGGAACGTTGAGAACCCAAAACATAAGGGGAGGTAAATTGAGAAGGCCTACCATTTTTGAATATAAAACAATTTTGCAAGAGAAGGACACAAGGTGATGGGGTGATGGAAGACTCTCAAGAGAGAATGGCCCCGCTGGAAAACAACAAAAGATAGGGAAATAAATTTGTGGCAGAATCATGTTGGAAGTCATGTGGGGAAAAAAGATTGAACATGAGGGAAAGATAAGGAATACCTCTTCACAATTTTAAGAGTAAGAGTCAAAAGGTGACAAAAAAGGCAAAACAAACCTGGATTTACGTAACACCTTTCATATCCTTGGCATATTCCAAATTACTTTTGAAGTACTGTTCGTGTTAGAATTGAGAGGGTTAAAAGATAATATTTTGGGATTGAAAGTTTAAGTTTACGATGAAGGAAATCATGTGACCTATTCTCAAATCTGCCTGACAGTACACCTGCGCGGCTTGATTGTTAGAGATCTGACGAAGGCTTAGATTATTTTACCGAGAGGAAAGATGCAACATACATTCGAAAAAAAAAAACGGCAGTAGGCTTTGGGTTTCCCAAAATCCTAGAAAAGCATTGAAGATACTAGGGCATAAATAGTTGTGCTGCAAATTGTTTACTTCTAATATGGATATAGGTTAGTTAGATTTTTCTCCCTAGATATAAAGTTAATGGGAAGAGGCAGCCATTTTCAAAATCTCAAAATACAGGCTCTACTACAAACCTGTGAATGGTGCAGTAAAACATCAAAGGTTCTTAGTGATCAATAATGAGGAAGGCTGCTCAACTTTGCAAGCTACTACAGCCAGATGCAGAAATCCATCTCCAATCAAAGTCACACAGCCTGCAGCCTTCAAGAGATTTTGGAAGATTTGTTTTGGCAAAGCCAGGGGGAAGAAGAATCATTGGAACAAGGTTTACTGCTGATTGTGGGTTTAAAAATCTCTCCAAAACGAGCAGAAAGAACCTGGAGGCAGTCATTTGAAGTTACTCAATTATTCAATGAAATGGGAATATGGGAGCAACTTTGAACAGTTTGCTATAGGAATTGTCATTTCATGGAGTGTGGTGTGAAAGTGTAAACAAAAGGGGGAATGTAATTCTCTACAATTTGAAGTATAACTTGCCAACTAAATCACTTCTCAGTTTTTTGGCTAAGTTCAAGCAATAGATCAAACTCAAGACAGAGTGTAATGCCTTAACATGTCAGCTTTGATCTTATCTGTCTCCTTTCCATCTTCTCCCATCGGGAAAAGATGTAAAAATATAAAAACATGTAGCAACTAACTCAAGAACAGCTTCTTGATTTGATTTACTATTGCCACATGTATTAACATACTATGAAAAATATTATTTCTTGTGCACTATATAGACAAAATGGTCCCATCACACATTAAGCTGATCTTTCTCATCATCCTATCGGTAACTGCAAAACTACATTCTGCACCCAGTTCTTTCCTTGTCCCCTATGTATGGTATATTTTGTCTGTAACAGCTTGTAATAAACAATACTTTTCACTCTCTCCCAATACATGTGAAAATAATAAATCAATTCAACAGTAGGGACAATGAATTGGGTTCAACTGGATGTAGAATTTGGTTTTTGGAGCAAGCAAGGAATGGATTTGAGTTTTCCCAGTCCACTCTGACCATTGGCTTTGTAACTTTAAGAATAGAGTAAAAAATTTAAAAGATAATATTTCATCAGTAGTGTTTAGTCATTTGTTACAGTAAAACTTTTTAAATATGAAATCTTGTGTCATTCTTTCACTATCAAATGGAAGTTCAAATCCCTTATTAAATGGTTTAGTTCTTTACAGGGAGCATAGAGAAACATAATATCTGCTTTAGCCTTATAAATAGCAAAGAGATATGTAACTAAGTAACTTTTTAAAATGATATTATTTGAAATATAAACTTTGGCCATGGCCAGAAAACTTCCCCACTCATAATTCTATGACGTTCATTCGACAGGGCAGATATTATTTTGATTCAATACCCCTGTAGAAAGTTTGCACTCCAAATCACAATACTGCTCTGAATCATGGGAAACAGATATTGAACTACCACAGCATAAAGGGAATCCTTAACTAAGGAAAAAAAATATATTTCAGAAGTTCTGACGTGAAAGCTGCACTAACAGAGCAATGAGAAAACAGACAAATTAGGAGAAAGGAATGAAGAACTAAAGAATAATCAAATGGGGCTACGAGCATTAGATGCAAGTTCATGCCAAGATGGAGAAGTCTGGCAAAGGGCGAGAAGACGCTCTGAAAGCACTGGCAAGCTCACAACAGTTGATACGGCCTCCTGCACTGTAAATATTCTATGATTCTATGAGTCACAGAAGTGGCATTTAAAGCGAAGGGAAAATTTAAAACTTAGTTAGATAGGTTGTCTACAGATCAGCACCAAACAATCATTAATGTAAGAGGAAAAGATGTCAGGAAGGGGACCAGAGTAAGATTGGAACAATGTTCAACATATCGCTCAAAAAGATAGGCATTGCTATGATTCATGCAGGTTCTCATAGGCAATTGTCAGAGTTAAAGAGAAAAATGTTTAAAGTGGAACAAGTTCAGTAAGGTGGAGGAGGATGGATAGCAACGGGAACTGGTTAGCCTATTGCTTAATATAGAAGCAAAGAGTCCACAAACCACTGGATGAGTATTATAGGAGCAAAAGCACTTCATGACTATTAATATTAAGACTAGAATTGTCTAAAAATACCAGAATGGAATTAATAGGGAACTGAATGGATAAGAGGAAACTTGTTCAATGAGCCCAAAGAAGGTCAAAATAATTGATCTACAGATATTATCCTTTATGCACATCTTGGCCTGTTTCTGTGTTGTAATATTGTTATGATATTTGAGTATGTATATGGAGCACACAGGAAGAAAATGAAAATATTGTCTCATAAACGTACTTCTTGTACAAAGAAAAAGATACTTCCTGAATCTTGATCCTTAGTTTGTAATCATGCTGTCCTCCTGCCATTCCCTTTTCATTGTGTCTCGTTACAAAACTTCCACAGCCATACCATCAATTCACTTCATAACATTAAAACCTGATCATTTATACGTCATCCCACATAGAACTTAAAATTGTATAATATTGCTCTTTCAGCTCATTCCATAACCTATTTTACAAGTACTACAATTAAAATTAGACAACACACTGTGATTTTGGCCCCAACATTTATTAGAATATCTTAGGATGTTTTATGCATCAATTCAAGTAATCCAGCATTACTTGCTTTGGCAATTTCTGTCATCCACAAAATGCTTAACATTTCACCACAAAGTACTACAAATATTTGGCTTCCTGCATTATCAATCGTGTTTGATATGTGTATTATCGAATGTTAACTGACATCTGCCATTCATATGCATATTTTAGTGTCTTCATATGCTAACATCACAAATAATGGATGCCACCTCTGCAGCCTGGAAAACATCAAAGCTGTCTAATTAGAACAGGACTAACTTCAGTTTTCCCATGATATTATCTGGCAAATTAATAATCCAAATTACAACTTCATCTGGAGTTTTTGTTTCAATCACAAGTAGCATTTGAGATGAAAAGTACAGGTACATTTTTAGGGAAGTTAAATAAACACAGCAGATAGAAAAGAAAGGAAATGGAATGTTATAAGGACATGAGAAATAGGAACACGAGCAGGTAATTCAGCCATCAAGCCTGCTCTGCCATGCAGTACAATCACGATTGACCTCATCTTGTCCTCAACTCCTCTTTCCCGCCCATTTCCATAGACTTTCAACCTATTAAAAATCTGTCTCTCTCTTCCTTAAGTGTACTCAATGTCCCAGCATCCACTGCACTGTGGGGTAGTGAATTCCACAAATTCACGATCCTTTGAGAAAAGTAGTTTCTCATTTCTGTTTTAAATCTTCTATGCCTTGTCCTAAAGCTGTGACCTCTTGTTCTAGATTGCTCCACAAAAGAAAGCATCAGCTCTACATTTGTTTTGTCAATGTCTTTCATCACCTTATGTACCTCAAATAGATCTCCTCTCATTCTTCTAAATTCCAGAGAATACAGATCTAAACTATTCAATCCCTCTTTACAAGAGGAACCTCACATCTTTGGAATCAATCTAGTGAAACTCCTCTGAACCACCTCTAATGCAACTATATCCTTCTCAAGTAAATGGACCAAAACTGCACACAATACTCTAGCTAGAGTCTCACCAATATCTTGGGTAGTTGCAGCAACATTCACTACTTTAACACTCCACTTCTTGAGTTATGAATGGGAGTGTTGGATGTGGAGGTTGAAGGGTCATGTTGCATACAGACCAACATCAACCGACTAGCTTCAACTGCCTGTTTTTATGCAGTCAGATTTCTTAGTGTGCAAATTGACTGGCACATTTCCCACACTGCAACTCTGAACGCACCTCAGAAATGTTTCCATTGGCTTCAAAGCACTTTGGATGTCTAGACATGGTGAAAGGCACTATATAAATACAAGTTCTTTCTACAGCTGACAGCTGCAATTTGAGAAGTGCCAGTCTTTAATAAAGCAAAAAGACATAAGAAATGCAATGTTGTAATACTCTTTATTTCTGTGTGAAAAAATTAGAACATAGAACACAAAACTACAGCACAAACAAGCCCTTTGGCCCACAAGTTGTGCTGATCATATCCCTACCTACTAGGCCTATCTATAACCCTCAATCCCATTAAATCCCAAGTACTCATCCAGAAGTCTTTTAAAAGACCCCAACGAGTTTGCCTCCACCACCACCAACGGCAACCAATTCCACTCACCCACCACTTTCTGAGGGAAAAACTTACCCCTAACATTTCCTCTCTACCTACTCCCCAGCACTTAAACCTGTGTCCTCCCATAGCGACCATTTCAGCCCTGGAAAATAGCCTCTGAGAATCCACCCTGATCCAAACCTATCAATATGTTATAAACCTCTGTCAGGTCATCCTCTCATCGTGTCTCCAGGGAGACAAGACCTAGCTCTCTCAACCTATTCTCATAAGGCATGCCACCCAATCCAGGTAACATCCTTGTAAATCTCCTCTGCACCTTTTCAATATCTTTCTTGTAATGAGGCGACCAGAACTGCACACAGTACTCCAAGTGGGATCTGACTAGGGTCTTATAAAGCTGCAGCATTATCTCCCGACTCCTAAACTCAATCCCTCAATTAATGAAGGCTAGTACATCATATGCCTTCTTGACCACATCCTTCACCTGCGAGGCCTATTTAAGAGTCCTATGGTCCTAGGCCCCAAGGTCCTTCTGATTGCCTATATTGCTAAGAGTCTTACCCTTGATATTATACTCCTTAATTATTCCAGGTTTTAGTTACTTGTGGGAGTTCAGTTTTAGATCACAAAACTTTGACTAAAAGTTCACTGCACTGAGTTACCACAGCCAATGTAACAGATTTAAAATCTTTGTAAATGCCAATCTGATTCTTTAACAACAATATATCCAATCTACAAGATTTGAAAAGATCAGATATAAATCAAGGAAGAAACATACTATGCACATCATTAACTTTCTTGGATTTCAAGCTCCCATCTTGATCTATTACATTTTATAATGTCACTCCTGACATTTATCTCCAAGAAATGATACTTACTAATTATTCACAAGTTTCAAATTTGCATACATCAAAAGAATTCTTCATACTTTTGATTGATAGCATGATGGCATACAAATTGAAAGCTCACGATGCATCCTGGCTATTCACTACCACAGTTGTAATATTGCCTTCATCTATAATGTCAAAAGAGATGTGCTCTTTTTTAAAAAAAAATTACAAGGCTTGAAGCAATACAAACTAAATATCCATACCGAGGGAGGAAGTGTTAGAGCTTCTAGGTAGCATTAAAACTGATAAATCTCCGGGGCCTGATGGCATTTATCCCAGGCTGCTTAAGGAGACGCAAGGTGAAATTGCTGGGCCTCTGACGCAAATCTTTGTCTCTTGCTTGAACACAGGTGAGGTCCCAGAGGACTGGAGAATAGCTAATATCGTACCGTTGTTTAAAAAGGGTAACAGGGATAACCCTGGAAATTATAGGCCAGTGAGTTTGACTTCAGTGATAGGGAAGCTGTTGGAGGGGATTCTTAGAGATAGGACGTATAGGCACTTAGAGCATTGCGATCTGACTAGGGATACGCAGCATGGCTTTGTTAAAGGAAGGTTGTGCCTTACGAATCTGGTAGAATTTTTTGAGGAGGTGATGAAAACTGTCGACGAAGGACGAGCCGTTGATGTTGTCTATATGGATTTCAGTAAGGCTTTTGACAAAGTCCCTCATGGGAGGTAGTTGAGAAGGTCAAGGCTCATGGGATACAAGGACAGGTAGCTAGTTGGATAAGTAACTGGCTTAGTAATATGAGACAGAGAGTAATAGTGGAAGGGTGTTTTTCTAGCTGGAGGTCGGTCACTAGTGGCGTGCCACACAGCTCAGTACTAGGACCTTTTCTATTTGTAATATATACAAATGACTTGGAAGAGGGAGTAAGTGGAGTGATCAGCAAGTTTGCAGACGATAAAAAGATAACTGGACTTGCGGATAGTGAGGAGCATTGTCAGGCAATGCAGCAGGACATAGATAGGCTGGTAGTTTGGGCAGATAGAATTCAATCCTGGTAAATGCAAGGTGATGCATTTCAGGAGAAAGAATATAGGGGGGAGGTATATGATAAAGGGTAGACCTATTAAGAGTATAGAAACACAGAGGGACCTCGGGGTGCAGGTGCACAAGTCTCTGGAGGTGGCAGAGCAGGTGGAGAAGGTTGTGAAGAAAGCACATGGTATGCTAGCCTTTATACGAAGGGGTATAGAGTACAAGAACTGGCCTTTAATATTGCAGTTGTATAAAACGTCAGTAAGACCTCATTTGGAATACTGCGTCTAGCTCTGGTCGCCTTACTACCGGAAGGAGATGGAGACTCTGGACAGAATGCAGAGGAGGTTTACCAGGATGCTGCCTGGTATGGAAGCTCTGAGTTACGAGGAGAGGTTAGGCAAATTGGGACTGTTTTCCTTAGAAAGACGTAGACTTAGAGGAGGTCTGATAGAGGTGTACAAGATTATGAGGGGTATAGATAGAATAAACAGGGTTAAGCTTTTTCCTAGGATGGACTGGAATAGCACGAGGGGTCACGGGCTTAGGATGAGGGGGGTATGGTATAATTTGGATGCTAGAGGGAGTTTTTTCACACAGAGGGTGATGGGGGTATGAAATGTGCTGCCAAGTAAAGTGGTGGAGGCTGGAGTTATTTAAGAAATACTTAGATAGGCACATGAACAGAATGGGAATGGAGGGGTATAGAAAACTGATTTAAAAAAGGGAACATGAGCCTTGGGAGTTCCTGCAAAGTGTGTAAATAGATGATGATATTGATGTACTTGTTTTTATCCTACAGGTGCTTTGGTCCACCTTGTTGCCTAACAAGGGGCATACATGCGATGGGTCGTGAGAGGACTGCTCTTGTATTTTCGAGAGTATCCTAGTGCTTCACGTCGTTAGTGTATGCTTGACCTAGACCATTTGATGGGCAACACGACAGCTCAGTGACTATCGCTGTGCTGTGCACATACATGGATTTGGGCCTGTGTCTGTGGGAGTTTGCGCATTCTCCCCGTGCTTGCGTGGGTTTTCTCTGGGTACTCCGGT
The DNA here is from genome assembly GCA_024679065.1 of Sphyrna mokarran. Taxonomy (NCBI): domain Eukaryota; kingdom Metazoa; phylum Chordata; class Chondrichthyes; order Carcharhiniformes; family Carcharhinidae; genus Sphyrna; species Sphyrna mokarran. Next base: position 67,384,613 of record JAGIQG010000011.1, on the reverse strand, counting down.
TTCCTCCTACATCCCAAAGATGTGCTCTTAGGTTGATTGGCAAAACAAATTCTCCCTAAATTGTCTCAAATTTGGTTTTTAATCCATAGATCGATAAACATAGACAGGGATCACGGGTAGAGGTGGGAACATCGAGGTGGCGGCGTGGGCTCGTTGGGCCAAAGGGCCTGTTTCCTGTGCTGTTTTGTTCTTTGTTAAAATACAAAAATCATACTCACGCTGTACCAAAAGTTGCACATATTTTGTATTGCATCTGAGATTGTCTTATACCAAGGATTAGGATTTAGTCTGTATTTTTATGTACTTATCACTTGACACTGCAGTAATTCCAGAGATTGGAGGGGAGGAATCTTTGTCAGTGCATTGAATTTTTTTTTTAAATCACTCCCTTTCTTCCAAATGATGTTCAATATCTCTATCCCATACTGCAGTAAAGTTGCAGCTCTCCAGATTCATAATAGAGAGGAAAACAGGTAACAATTTTGTTTCAATACTTGTTAACATAGAAAGCATCATCTATTCCCTTCAAATACATCTCTTGCCAAAGGAAGTGTGGAGGCTCTAGCAAGAGATACAGCTGAAGGAGATTTGAAAAAGAAAAGGCTAACTTCATATTGCAGCAATGCATAGGATCTGGACCATACTGAAGGTAAGAATCGCCTTAGGCCCTGGTTTCACATGATTTCTCCACTTGAGAAGGATCAAGATTATGCCACAAAGATTAAGGAAAGATAACAACAGTTAATAACTCCATTTTTCAAGATGAACCCAAATCAATTTGTGGAACATTTTCTCCCAAAAAACATTTTAAAAAAAGGTAATGAAGAGATGGAAACAGGGCTGAAGTAAATGTGTTCAGGTTTGCACGCAGATAGTGTACTGTTTTTTCAAAGTAGTTCTGCGAATGGCAAAACTGCTAACATTATAATCCCATCATTAATTAACAATTTGCCACAATAATTTGTCTTAATGCACCCAGTTATTTTTTTCTAAACAAAATTAATTTTTTCCAGTAGCTCCATTATTATTGATCAGATTGGACGAACGCCTTTATATTTCTGCTTACCTATATCGTAATACTCTGTGCAGAGACAGCTCTCACAGCTATCTATACTCATTCCAGAGGAGTCAAATCAACCAGTTGGTTAATAGTTGTTGGTTTGTTTAAAATATCATGGTATTCAGTTGTGTTGTGGTCTCAGTTCTCAGGAATTGCAGGCTCTCTCATGTAAGCTTTCCTTACCTTCCTGTAAGTACCTTCCTCTAAAAGAGACTAAAAGGCTTGAACTGAGGCCTACTGGTAACTCCTGTACAAACAGCCCTGCTGTGGTCCTAGCTTCCTCCCCATTTACAAGCAAGTCAAAATAGAAACAGCTGGAAATGGCAGACAATGGAAGGCACCAGAAATCCTTATTCTATAACACTGAACACAGAACAATACAGCAGGTTTAATATTACCCATTTCTGTTTTTAAGAAAGAAAGATCAAGGACAGATTTTTGACACCCAATGAACACAATAGAACCAAAGGCTACCTGCCTCCCTAGCAACTAGCAAACATTTTTCAAATTGCAATACATCACGAGATACCTTCCAATACCATTTTGTAAATAACTGGGAACAAGCTACAAGACCACAACACAAGTAAGTGGTTCAGACAGTTTGTGAAGTGCATTGAAAAGTTTGCACGCAAACCATTATTACAACATCAAAACTAAAAAGCAGATTAACTCAACTTGGTAGTGATAATTTATAACTTTCAAATTAAAAATATATCACAAATCAACAGAAATGCATTTCAAACATAGACAATGAAGAAAAAGGTCAAACAATCCAGCCCAACAGAACCTATTAGGTTACAAACATTTTTTTTTGCTTCTGACATTTTGGCATGGCAACTTTGAATTTTTTTAACCAGCTTTCTTTCACTTCATTTATATCAATACCTAAACTTCAAAGGTAAATCAAAACATACGCAAGTGAACACAAATCCTCAGACTGATGCTGTCCTCATTTATTCTCAGGACATAAGCATCTCTACCAAGGCTTGCATGTATTGTCTATTCCTTACTACCCATGTTTGAAACAACTGAGTAGCTTACTTGGCCTTTCAGAATGAACAATAGCAGTCCAACCAATTTTTTTTAAACAGTCAATCCCATTGGTGTGGCACTGGATTCACAGTAACAGACCAAGTTGAAGGGCAGCAGGATTCTTTCCCTAAAGGAAAATAGCAATCCACTAGATTTTTAAAAACCAGCAGATCTGGCCTTGTGGTGTATTTTAGAAGAATACACCATAGTAAGCACAAGTTTTGACCACAAAACATGATTGATGGTCTATTCATTTAAATATTCATTATCAAAACATCAAATAACAGACTACCAACACCAACTACCACCTCTACTTTCTCAGAAGACTAAGAGATTTGGCATGTCAGCTAAGAGTCTTACCAACTTCTTCAGGCACACCAAAGAAGACATTCTTTCTGATTGTATCATAGCTCGGTATGGCTCCTGCTCTGCCCAAGATCACAAAAGGTTGTGAATGCAATCCAATCCATCACCCAAATCAACCTCCCATCTACTGACTCTGTCTACATTTCCTGCTGCCTTGGAAAAGCAGCCAGAATAATTAAATACCCTATGCACATTGGACATCCTCTTCCACCTTCTTCCGATAGGACAAAAGTACAAATGTCTGAGGTCACATACGAAGCAACTCAAAAATAGCTTCTTCCCCACTGCCATTAGACTTTGGAATGGACCTACCTCGCATTAAGTTGATCTTTCTCTGCACCCTATGACTGCAACACGCTATACTTTCCTTCTTTATGAATGGTATGCTATGTCTGTATAGCACACAAGAAACAATATTTTTCACTGTATACTAATACATGTGACAAAAATCAAAGACTAGTGCAATATTACACCATAATTAATGTAGAATGATTAGGAGATACTTGACATCAGCTTTTTCTTTAATAATAATGCAATTTGCTTGGCAATGTGTGCATATAAACATGCAGAAGGAGAAACCAAAAACAGAACATAAACAACTCATCAGCTGATCTCACACCAACACCCCTACAACAGCTTTACCTGACAGCAAAGAATTTCCTTCTGAGATTCAAAAGATCCAATCAGACAACAGAACTTTTTGTTTTCACTATTCAATTGGATATGCAAATCCAAAACTCATTCCTACAAGCTGACTGCATGGTTACATTTGGTACAGTGACATTGCAAAAGAGTTTGGTCACTAAATGAACACAAGATATGTGATGAGGAATCAGCTCATGAAAACATAACTCAAATATGTATGGGAAATTTGGTAAAGGGCTGAAAGCCTTTTCCTTTACATGCTGCGACACTTTAACTACCAACCACTTGGATCAAATGCAGGAATTAAAATATTTTCAACTAAATGGAACTTTTTCAAAAGATTTCAGGATCTATATGAGGGAGAAAGGGGTGAAGGGAGGTGGAAGAGAGGAGAAGGGGGTTTGTGTGTTGGAGTAAATACTCAATTTTGATCGGCCTGGTTAAAGGCTGGGCCAGAAGGTGAGGAAGGGGCTAGAAAGGCACAAATCTACTCTCTAAAATCTCTTTGTTCGTCGCTATACAGTCGCTCAGGAAGGGTTTCCAGCTACATTTATGACCCAGAGATGAGGGAGGATGTGCCACACACATACACACACACTCCTCTTGCTGGGACCAAACACAAGCTCTGAGACATGACAAGATTTTTGCATCAAGTCAAATTAACAAGTGATATAATCCTCGACTGGCTCCGCAGCTTTTGTTTTTTTTTATTTCTCAGCCCGACAGCTCAAATTTTCTCAGAGAGAAATATATATATATATATATGCATATATATATATATAAAACCTGACGGTTCTTTCATTGCAGTAAATAAAAGACAGAAGCTTGTAAGCAGTAGCAGCGCCGGCTTTCCATCATTACCTCCCTCTTCGCTGCTGCTTTGTGAAGTTTCCCCTCCCCACTCCCATATATTCAGGGAACCGATTTGGGGAAGAGTGCCGTTCGGTTCCCCAAAATTTAAAATAAACACTTCCGTAACATTTTCTTTTTTTATATTAAAAATAAACATGCACAGACACACAAATAAAAAAAGAAAGGAAGACCCTGAGACGCTACCTGATAGTTTTGTTTTCTCCCGCCCCCCAACAACAACCCTGAGGCCAGAGCCGCGCGGCCACCGAGTGATTTCCCCCGGTAAATAACGTCCACAGCCGCCACACAAGTTCAGGGCTTTCAACTGTTTGCGGCGCTCGGCCGCCGCGTCCGGCTCTCCCCGTGGGTACTCGGCTCTCTCCGTCACCGTTCGGCTCCTCCTCCTCCTTCGCCGCTCGGCTCTCTCCGTGATTATTCGATTATTTCCGCTCTTTTCCGGAACACCGGCCCTTCGCCGCCGGGCAGAGTCGGCTGTCAATCAAAGTCCCTTCGCCCTCCTGCTCCTCCACTTCCTCTTTGGGAATCTGACCTTTGCAGACAGTGCAACAAACATGCTGTGGATGGCTTGATTGCGCATTGTCATCCTCTTGGCAACACTGTGAGAGCATCCTTCACGGTAGCACAGTGGTTAAGTACTGAACAGAGACTGATAGCGAAGTCCCGCACATACGAGACGGCCTCAACTGGGATCTTGGGTTCATGTCACATTATCTGAAACCCTCATGACTTGCCTAGGCTTGCAACATTTCACTAACTGTCTTGTCTGGAGACAATACACATCTCTTCAACTTGTGCTTAGTGCTATCTCCACTCACATTGTCTGTACTTTTAAGACTTGATTAGCTGTAAAGACTCACATTCTAATCAGTATTTGTAAACTGAGTATATGCATTTATATGCCCGGTTTGTAATCAGAATTCCACGCTCACCTGACAAAGGGTTAGAGCCCCAAAAGCTAGTGATGTTTGCTACCAAATAAACCTGTTGGACTTTACCCTGGTGTTGTGAGATTTCATACATTCACAGCACCAGAGACCTGGGTTCGATTCCCTGCTCAGGTCACTGTCTGTGTGGAATCTGCATGTTCCCCCCCTGTCTGTGTGGGTTTTCTCCAGACAATCACCAGGCAAGAGTATTCTCTTCCTGTTGAGGAACACCAGCCATCACAGGCATTTAGCCTCTGATCGCGATCTCCATGGTGGCCTTCACGATACACGACGGTGCAGAGTTACTGAGCAGAGATTGATAGCCAAATTCTGCACACATGAGGACTGCATCAACCAGAATCTTGGACTCATGTCACACTATCTGTAACCCCCACAACTTGTCTGGACTTGGAAAATCTCACTAACTGTCCTATCTGGAGACAATACACATCTCTTTAACTTGTGCTTAATCCTTTCTCCACTCATTATCTGTAACTTTAAGACTTGATTACCTGTAAAGACTCACATTCCAACCATTATTTTGTAAATTGAGTTTGTGTCTTTATATGCCCTTCTTGTGAATAGAACTTGCACTCATCTGATGAAAGGGCAGCGCTCTGAAAGCTTGTGGCTTGTGCTACCAAATAAACCTGTTGGACTTTAACCTGGTCTTGTGAGACTTTTTATTGTGTTTACCCCAGTCCAACCCAAACATCTCCTCATCATGGATTTCCTTCCATAGTCCCAAAGACATGCTGGTTAGCCACATTGGCCACGCTAAATTCTCCCTCAGTACATCCGAATAGACACAGGAATGTGGCGACTGGAGGATTTTTCACAGTAACTTCATTGCTGTGTTAATGTAAGCCTAGTTGTAACACTAATAAATAAACTTTAAAGACTGCTTCTTCTTTTTGTTATTCCCCCGAATTCAGCATGGTTTTTTTTGGTTCTTTAATTCTAATCAAAAAGGCCAAATCAAATTAAATGCAATCACAGTCCCCACATTAGGCACAAAACAGATGCAAGCTGACAAGGTAACACATTGCATCCCATCTTGGGCTCAATCAAGCAAGATCTAAGACAGGGTGAAGCATTGCATCTGCTTCCTGAGCTTGATCTAATGCTTCGTCTTAGCCAAAGGGCCAAGGTGGCTTTGAAAAATTGCATCAGATAAGGCGTCGGTTTAACCTCATTGGCTATCCTGATCCTTTACTTTACCCTCAAACCACCATTTTTGGCGTCAGCTCACCCTCAATACAGTGGGCTAGCCTTGTCCCCTGATGGATCAAGATTTAGCCCTCCCAGGACAATTTTCTTTGCCCGCTCAAATAAACAGCCATCTTTCTGGGCGGCACAGTAACTAGCACTGCTGCCTCATAGTGCTAGGGACCTGGGTTCAATTCTGGCTTTGGGTGACTGTGTGGAGTTTGTATGTTCTCTTTGTATCTGCGTAGATTTCCTCCGGATACTCCAGTTTCCTCCTGCAGTCCAAAGATCTGAGAGTTAGGTGGTTGGCCATGCTAAATTGACCCTTTGTGTCCCGAAGTGTGTAGGGTAGATGGATTAGTCCATAGTAAACATGTGGAGGCTACAGTGATAGGGCAGGTGAGAGAGCCTTGGTAAGATATTCTGTCAGAGAGTTGATGCAGGCTTGATAGGTCTGTTCTGTAGGAATCCTATGATTAAATGGAAAGAAGCACTGTCACAGCAAAAATGTAGTACATTAAAAAGTTTCAGAAAAGCTCAGTTCCAATTCAGATTTCAAATGGTACAAGGCACTGGAGAAAAGAGCTTTGTTCATAGAAAAGTGGTAGCGATGATGTGGAGATGTCAGCTTGGTCTGGGGTGGGCACAATAAGAAGTCTCACAAAACCAGACTAAAGTCCAACAAGTTTATTTGGTATCATGAGTTTTTAGAGTATTGCTCTTGCATCGGGTGATTCACCTGAAGAAGGAGCAGTGCTCCAAAAGCTCGTGATATCATATAAACCTGTTGGACTTAAATTGGTGTTGTGAGACTTCTTACTGATCTTAAAAAAGATTCTGATTCCTTAGCTGCTTCACAAATGGTCCCAACAGCTTTCTTCACCCCAGGTTTATAGTCATGCCAAGTTATTGGTGAACTAATGGTAGAGATACTATAATTGAGTTTTGGGGACCTGGATAAGACAGAGGCCGTTCTACACATGAAGGCAAGGCTTCCATCCTTGCCCGCTATCCAGTGATCACTGCTGGAATTGCATACACCTGGATTTGGCTGAGGGCGAAGTCAGAGTTGGTTACAATATTCCCATTGATGGAATAAATTAGTACTTGTTATTGTCAAGTCTAAGGAAATGAAAAATAACCACTCAAACTAAGGTGGAGGAACTGTGCATGTCAGCATCAATTCCTTCAGGAGGGGAAAAAATGGGCAGAAAAACACGAAGTGATTTATCATGCGTCAGCTATGATAACACTCTCAGTTCTGGGTCCAAGTCTTGCTGACGGATTTGGACATAAATTCAAAATTGACACTCCAGTGTTGCGTTATTGGACATACTGGGCCAGATTTTACTAATTGGAGGTTAAGGGCCTGATCCGGACGTAAAACGGATCCGAGCCCGGAATCGTCAATCCAGCATGCCCATAAGCTTTTTGTCAGCTCCAGTCAGATCCGCGCTGTGGATAGGGCTTAACGCTGCCGGAACGATCAGTGGTCCAAATTGCGCATGCGCTGTTCGAGAAAAAAACGAAACAGTGCACCTGAGCACGAAAGACAAAAACAGAGAGAGAGAGGGGGGGAGTGAGGATAAGCCACTATCAGACAACCTCCCGAGAGGCAGCCCCTCCTCCCCCCGATCAGACACCCCAGGAGGCAGTCTCCCCGATCAGACCCCAACCCTGGGAGGCAGCTCCCCCCTCCCCACCCCGATCAGAACCTCCTCACCCCCACCCCCGGGGAGATAGCCCTCTCTGATCAGACCCACCCCCCCGTCCCACTGGGAATCACCCCCCCTCCCCCCCAGAACTGACTCCTCCGGGTGGCAGCCCCCCTCCCGTGTGATCAGAACCCCCTGGGAGGCAGGCCCCTCTAGCAGACCTACCCCCTGCTATCGAACACCTCCCTCTCCCTCCCCACCCCCAGGAAGCAGGTCTCCCCCTCGGCAGAGCACACTCCCAACATGATTGCTGCTGTCACTCCAATATCCTTTTGACCTACACTCGTTGATTTGGAGATGCCGGCATTAAATGGAGTCAATAAGAAGTAAGAAGTCTCACAACATGAGGTTAAAATCCTGTTGGACTTCTTACTGCACTCATTGGTCAGCCTGCAGCACCTTACGGGCCTTCCGTTGGCGTCTGCTGGGGGTAGGGGGGTGGTGGTGGGCTCAGATGGATATCTGGTTGAGGGGGTGTGGAGGAGATCCTCCCAAGTCCATCCTCACCCCATTCTCCACCTGCCCTACCAGAGATCCATCGGAACCCACTCCCTTCCTCCGGCAGAAGGCCAGGAAGGTACTGCAGGCTGTCCGAGTGCAGTAAGAAGTGTCACAACACCTGGTTAAACTCCAACAGGACTTTAACCTGGTGTTATGAGACTTCTTACTGTGTTTACCCCAGTCCAACGCCGGCATCTCCACATCAACGAGTGCAGGTCAGAAGGATGGTGGAGAGACAGCAGCAATCCAGGTAGGTTGGGGATGTGTTCTGCTGAAGGGGGGGCTTGCCCCCTGGTGGGGGGGGGGGGTCTGATTGCTAGTGAGGGCGGTCTGCCGGGGAGGGGGAGGGAGTGGTCTGCCTCCCAGGAGGTTCGGCTCGGGGGGGTGGCGGGTCAATCAGAGTGGTTAGCGGGGTATCTACGAAGAGTGTTCGAGGAGGATGGGCTTCAGAGGTTCCTTTGCAGAATAGGAATCCGTTTTGGATCCATTCTGGATCCACGCTGTTACCAACCTGCAGAATAGAAATCCGAAGCTCAATCTATCATGCAAACCAGCCCCCCATTTATTAACTCTGTCTACACTTCCTGCTGCCTCAGCAAAGCAGTTAAGGACCCCGTGCACCCCGGAAATTCTCTTTTCCAACTTCTTCCATTGGGAAAAAGATGCAAAAGTCTGAGGTCATGTACCAACAGACTCAAGACAGCTTCTTTCCTGCTGCCATCAGACTTTTGAATGGACCTGTCTTGCATTAAGTTGATCTTTCTCTGCACCCTAGCTATGACTCTAACACTGCATTCTGTACTGTCTCGTTTCCTTCTCTATAAATGGTATACTTTGAAGTATAGTGCACAAGAAACAATAATTTTCATTGTATACTAATACATCTGACAATAATAAATCAAATCATATCAAATCAAGTCAACTTCAAAGACTTTACCTCTTCGCAGTCCCTCCAGTAGAAGTGTCTAAGCTTCTGCCAACCACTTCAACTGATCTGCCAGTTTCTCAAACGATTTTCAATGTAATTTTCTTCAAATTTGGGTACTAATTAGGAATACATCAAGAAATCAAAGCTTGCTTCTGAACTTGAATCATTTGAATTACTTGTGGCTTTTCCAATACAAAAGACAATTTTTCCCTCATTGGTTCAAGCTGTATTATTTAACAATCCTTTTGTGCTTGTAATTCCATCTCAAGTTTTTCTCTTTAGAATTCTCCTTTCACTCATTTCTCTTGGAATTCTCTTTCTTCCTATCTATCTTGCCTGAAACTCTAGTTTCAGCCTGTGTTCTTCTTGACAATATTTTGCTAAGGTAACCTGGTCTGTTTCACATTTTATATTTTCCAGGGTAAATCCAAATACTCAACCAACAGTATTAGTACCTCAGGTCTTCATACCCATTTTCTTAAGATGCACCTGGTCAGTGACTGCTTTGAGCTGTTCAATAGTTAAGGTAGCTAACTTTTGCCAGGGTAAGTCTTGCTGTTTTATGAATCATTTCACTTTAAAGTCAGCTATTCCATTTTCTAATGTTAATACACAAAGGCTATTACTGTAGCTTTCTTTTTAAAAAATAATTCCAGCTACTGAACTTTCGGTATTTGTTTCCATTTTATTCTTTTATTGTCAGACTTGACTCATCTCATATTTATATCCTGGATGCAGGTCCCAATTCCCTTCCAGGTTAACATGAGAGAAAACTGAGCCCCCATTTCCTTTCCCTTACTGCCTGTAATCACAGTGCTTTTATGGAAAGGAAAGCATGTGTATTTCCCAACCCCTGAATGTGTGGTCAGTTCTGAATAATCAGCAGCAAGCTTGCAAGGGTTTAAATAAAGAAAATTGTTTGATACACGCATTCAGCTCAAAAGTCAAGTGCTGTATCAATCACTTGCTATTCAAGAAAAGCTATAAGTAAAGAGGATAGTGCATAGTATGGCACGGTGGCACAGTGGTTAGCAGTGCTGCCTCACTGCTCCAGGGACCTAGGTTCGATTCCCAGCTTGAGTCACTGTCTGTGCGGTATCTGCACATTCTGTTTGGGTTTCCTCTGGATGGTCTGATTTCCTCCCAAGTGCAAAGATGTACAGGTTAGGTGTATTGACCATGCTAAAATTTGCCCTTAGTGTCCTGGGATGTGTAGGTTAGAAGGATTAGTGCGGTAAATATGTGGGGTTACAAGGATAGGGCCTACGTGAGATTGTTGTTGGTGCACACTCGATGGTTTGATTTGTCTCCTTCTGCCATGTAGGGATTCTATATGAGACTTTTACAAAGTGGAAACAAAAGAATCATTTGTTGATCACATATCTGGCTCATCATAGAAAAAACAGTCATTGCGGCCCATTGAAAAAGGTGCTTCCCTCTTGAAAGATTGCATTAAGTAGGCTCAAATATCCAGAGTCATATGTCAGTGACTTCCTCAAGGAAATGGATTTTTCCAGCAGGTCTCTGTGGCTCTCTTACCAGGAGATCAAATTTCTGTACAGGTGTATTTGGAATAGGAACTAGGCTGAGAGATTTTAAGTCTAACTATCCCCAGGTTTCAAAAGCCATGGATATTATCACTTTTTCTGCAGCTGTTGTTTCTTGCTGTGTTCTCTGCAGACTAAGCGGTTTCAACCCTGGTTCTTGGGATAAAATAATTTGTGATTTGAAGTCAGTTTTGGTCATATGGTGAAATGCTATTGTCCTCCCAGAATAGTTTGAAAGTCCAAACTATTGCAACCCAATGAGAGATATTTGCACCTACTTTTGATTTTAACTAGCTTTTGCAGCTTTAGTGTGTTGAGCATTAAGCTTGGAGCCAGGAATCCCGGGGACAATGGATTTTGAGTATCAAGTGAGCCCACAAAAATGACAGATGTAAATGCCACGGAGGGGTTTCATCTTGATATATCTATTTAAAGGGGGAAGTGGGGAGTTCTCCAACCCCAATGGCTATTCAGCTGGGAACTCTCTGGAAACCTGAAGAGGAAATTGCAAAAGTCAACTGATCTTTAGTTCCCAAAAATAATCTATTGGATGCAATCCAAGTTTGAAGTTATGAATAGAATATACCTTCATTGGGTATGGAACCAGTCGTTGTATAACTCCTATTGGAGAATAGTTCCTCCATTCGATACTGCAACTTTGCATTTCAGAACTGATTATCCTCCTCATTCGCAGATTAGATTGCTTTGTTAAAGCAAGAGGATCCTTCTGTTGTTTATACCTATTGAATTTTATGCTCTGCGGACAACTTTCTAATTGTTTAATAATGATGCTAATATAAATTGCATTTTAAATAATTTTGCAAAGATGAAAATAAATGAGGTAAGACAGATGAAAATGGATTGCGAAAACAGCATCTCAGAGCTGATTCCACAATAAAGCTTTAGGAATAACACCTAGAATTTGTAACTTGGTCATGATGATGATTTGGGTAAAAGCATTGCCCACTATAGCTCTAAGCCAGAGAGTCTAGAAGCTTCCATTTTTTTATTTCCATTCTGTGGTGAGTTTGGCCACAGCTCCTCTACTTTAGGGAGGTGAAAGCAACTGTCAAGGTTGTCAATTCTGATGTTATCCAACAACTCCTGCTGGGGTAGAAAAGTTTCAAATTGTGTTGTGGTAACTTCCATCACTGTCAAAGCTTCGGTGAGATACTGGAGGGCTGATGGCAATTGTGGAAGTGTGTCCCACAGGAGAGAAGGAAATAGATGAAAATTGATAAAAGTTGTAATCATTTTTATTGTCACAGTTACAAAAACTGATTCATTTATGTTTTTTTTCTTCATTGACTTACAGTTCTGCACTCTCTCATCTTCTTCTCTATGAAAAGTATGTTCTGTCTGTATAGGGTGCAAGAAACAATACTTTTCACTGTATGTTAATACATGTGACAATAATAAATCAAATGAAATCAAATGGGTTACAATGCAAATCTTTGCCTTTAACAGGACATATAATTAGCTTGTCAAATATCTTCTGAGACTCCATATAGCTTTATAAACAGCTATTATGTCAACCATAACAGACTGTTAAAGTAATAACACATAATTGATGATCACAATATACCAAATTTTCCAAATTGTAAATTTGCCCAAAAACAGTGAAAGCAGACTTTCAAATGAATTTTTAAAATAGACTATTCAACACTGATCAAATAACTGATTATATCTATAAAATTTGAAGAAAATGTTATTGTGCTGTTATTTTTAAAACATTTACTGGACAAGATATGAGTGTCGACATGATGAGCTCAGTCAGATCTGCATTGTATCTCTCATTGAGATTGACAATTGTGTTTTGATTTCAAGTATAACCCCAAGAATTATTGCCTTCACAAGAAGAGGTAGATAAAAATTGATAAAGTTGTAATCATCATTTTTGTTACACAGTTACAAAAGGCAGTACATTTTTGTTTCTTTGAGCATAAAAGTTGGCATATGATGTTGCAGTTATATAGAGCATTGGTTAAGCCACATTTGGAATACTGTGTCCAGTTCTGGTCGCTACACTACCAGAAGAATGTGGAGGCTTTGGGGAGAGGGCAGAAAAGGTTTACCAGGATGTTGCCTGATATGGAGGATATTAGCTGAGGTGAGATTGAGTAAATTAGGGTTGTTTTCCCTGGAAAGACGGAGGTTGAGGGGCAACCTAATAGAAGTTTATAAAACTATGAAGGGCATAGTTAAGGTGAACAGTTGGAAGCATTTTCCCAGATCAGAAATGAAAAATACAAGAGGTCACAAGTCCAAGGTAAGGGGAACAATGTTAAATACAGATATGAGGAGGATGTTAATTACATAGAGGATGATGGGGGCCTGGAATGCACTACCAAGCAAGGTAGCTTAGGCAGACACACTAGGATCATTTAAGTCTTATCTAGACTGCCACATGAACAGACTGGGAATAGAGGGAAACAAATGGATGGTCTAGTTAGGAACACATGATTGGTGCAGGCTTGGAGGGCCGAAGACCTGTTCGTGTACTATATTGTTCTTTGTTCTATTCATTAACTTACGGTTGCAATCCAAATTCTATGAATGGGGTAAAATTTTATGAACACGTGTTTAAATAAACCGTCAGATGTGCTATATGCTCATCATTTGTCTTGCTCCTAATAGTTCCCTGATGTTGACAGAGTTAAGCTGTAAAAGGCTATAAAAGAATTTGTCTATTCCTTACTCATTCAGTTGTTTCTGAAAGTTGGCCACTTCCCTCTCCCTTTAGCCTCAAAATTGTAAATATTTGCTTTGTTCAAATATGCACAATTTATTCTGATATACAAATTCAAAAATTGCTCCATCATGCCTCTGAATAGAATATAATACCTACATTGCAGGAGGAGGCCATTTGGCCCATTAAGATTGCACTGACAACAATCCCCCCCGGCCCTATCTGCACAGTTCCTGCTAATCCCTCTGATACTAACAGGTAATTTAACATGGTCAATCCACCCAACCTACACATCTTTGGACAGTGGAAGAAAACTGGAACTCCCAAGGAAACCCTCGCAGATATGAGAAGAACGTGCAAACCCTACACAGACAATGACCTGAGGCTGGAATTGAACCAGGGTACTTAGCACTATGAGGCAGCAGTGCTAACCATAGTACCACTCTGCTGCCCACTCTGGTATTGCAAACAGACACAGGTCTATGCACCCAGCTACTCAATAAACTGCAAACTCTTCCTGTTCTTCAGTTGGTACTGTGAAGCCAAATTGTCAAACTGTTGCAGAAAATCAAATTTGATTGCAGCTCAATAATTCATTTCACCCGTTCTGAATCATATAGTAGGCGCTTTTGCAGGAATTTAATTCATCGCAGCAATCCCAACAAAAGAATATGCTTTTTTCCATTCTAAATATAGTTCTTTTCTCCTCTATGCTCCTTTTGCGAAATACTTCAGCACAAATCTTTAATCACAACTCTACATCCAGCATACTTAGAAAAAAGATGCTAGAATGTGTTTGAATTATATCCTCCAAAATAGAAGCTTAGTTCCTCAAGCCAGCAATTTGGCTGTACAATGGGGATGACATAATTCTGTGCGGTAACAGCAGGAAGCTATCTGTAGCAGTGTGAATGGCACCGAGCTGTACTTGTTTTCTATGTTAGAGGCATGCTGGCCTCTATTTTAGTCTCCTTACTCAATGGGAATGGTACATGGACAAGTTAAGAGAAGGCCAGGCTCAGGCTGGCACTGCACCATTCTAACAACTTTCAAATCAGATGAGGCTCCCACTACTAACCAGCAAGAGCTAGTTTTAAATCAGTAGGGTTTTGGGGAGAGTTGCAGAACAAAGAGATTTAGCGTATATGTTCATAACGCCTTGGAAGTGAAGTCACAGGTAGACAGAGTGGTGAAGAAAGCATTCAGCATTCTTGGTTTCATCTGTCAGAACTTTGAATACAGGAGTTGGAATGTCTTGTTTAAGTTGTACAAGACATTGGCAAGGCCACACTAAGAATAATGTGTGCAATTCTGGTCACTCGATTATAGAGAGGATATTGTTAAACTAGAAAGAATGCAGAAAAGATTCACTAGGATGCTTCCGGGACTTGATGGATTAACTTATAAGGACAGGCTGGATAGACTGAGACTTTTTTCTCAAGAGCGTAGGAGACTGAAAGGTGATCTTCCCGAGGTCTATAAAACAATGAGGACACAGATTACCTAGACAGTTAATATCTTTTCCCAAAGATAGGGGAGTTTAAAACTAGAGGGCATAGGTTTAAGGTGAGAGAGGAGAGATACAAAAGTATCCAGAGAGGCAATTTTTTCACACAGAGGGTGGTGAATATCTAGGACAAGCTGTCACAAGTAGTAGTAGAGGCATATACAATTTTGTCTTTTAAAAAGCATTTAGATAGTTACATGGTATAGAGGGTATAAAGAGATATGGCCAAATGCGGGCAATTGGGATTAACTTAAGAGTCTTTTAAAAAAAGAGCAGCACGGACAAGTTGGGTTGAGGGACCTGTTTCCATGTTGTAAACCTCTATGACTCTAGTAGTTACTGTTTGATTTCTGTGATTGTGATTTTTCCAACACATCAAAGACTGTTGTGGAGGTTGGGTTAGCGGACTGCCCAGTATCAATCTGACCACAAACCAGAAGTAGCCAAGGTAAAGTTTTGAAAATGTACTTATTATGTGAAATCCTTATGTATCAGGAGCAGCAGCAATGTTGATCCATTGCTTGCAAGGTATCACTGGGATAGCCCAGCCCTCTTCCTCTGTTTGCTGCCAAAGTCCTTGCCCTAAAACCAACTTCATGCTAAGATCTAGTTTTGCTTGAGTCTCCAGTCTCCTAGGGTTATGAGTACAATTTTGTTCTGACTGCTCTTAACATCAATTCAGCATTAATTTATTAAATGATGTTCAGAGTTTAAGTTAGCCCATGAGCCTCATTTTGAACTCCTCATGGATAAAGAAACATCCATTTGGGAGAATCACAAGAGACCATCTTGAATTTGGACCTCAGCATGAGCCTGTACCTTCAGGATAGGAGAAAAGCAAAGAAATTGAGAAATAAGGATGGCTATCATGCTGTTCAAAATGTTTACTTTCATTTATGGAATACACAAAAGCATAACACACCATAGCATAGTGCTTAATGTTCCTGTAATCCAGAAGCCTGGACTAATAATTCACAGAATGCAAGTTTAACCTTGAATGCAGATATGAAAGAAAAAAAATGGGAAATAAAACAGTTCATATGATGAAGTTGTCAAATTGTTGTAAAAACCCAATTGGTTCACTAATGTTTTTTAGTGTAGGAACGCCCTAGCCCTTGCCTGATCTGACTTATATATCCGATCTCACAAGAACATGGTTAACTCTTAACTGCCCAATGAAGTGGCTGAGCAAACTACTCAGTTGTCTCAAGCTACTCGAAATGACTGCAGCAGTTCAGGAAGGTGACCCACTATCACTCCTCAAGGCAATGTTTGATGGGTAATAATACCAGTCTTTGCTAGAAATGTCTGCATCCTGTGAATGAAAAAATCTATGATCTTATGAACATGTGAATATGTTGGCCAAACTATTAATGAAGTGCTTTATAAATTAGTAAATTATCTGTTTGATTCACTGTATTAATTTAATGGATACTTTGATAATTATGTTAATATTGGCCACATTATTGACCAATGATGTCAATTAGCACACAGCTTAGTTAATAATTCAGAGATTATAATGGGTTAAATGAGTTTCCGAGCAAATATATCAAAAATAATGTTTTGGAGCTGAGTGCGTGAAAGCTGTGTTCTGGAACGGAAAGAGCAGTAAGAAATAAATTACACATTCTGCAGAACATGGGATAATATATGCCACATAATTTGTGATCGAGATATTTCATGCTGATAAAAATGTAGCTTTTATGCATTAATGTTTGAAGTATTAAGCACCGTGTTGTAATATCTGCAAAAGGTTTGCTGTCCAGGCTTGTCAACTAAGTGCATCAAGCAGCTGGCCCACTACCTCCTTGTGAAAAAAGCTATTGGTTCGAGGGCACAATGAATTGTAAGAGAGAGAAAAATAAACTCTGCTCTGTCAATCTATCCAGGAATACTAAGAGGGACAGAACCTTTTTATCATTAGTCCTTTACTGTAGGCAACAATTGAGTGATCAACGAAACAGAAGGTACAGTCTAGTCATTATGTGTTAGCGTTTTTGAAGTGTTTTAGACAGTAAGGATACATAGCCATAATCAGGATCAAAATTTTACCCAGACAGACACAGCCATTACATGTACAGTTAATTTGGACACCCACAATTACTGATGATTTTATTGTTCATTTGTTTTCAGTCATGGCTGCAAAATTAAGTAAGACCCAAAAATGGGCACAGCGATTGTGATGTATAAATGTTTCATTTATACCCATTGCTTCTGATGAAGGCAGCAGACAAATTTTGTTCTACTTGTGAATTTAACTGATATCGACATGCAGCCACACTAAGTGGCCACATGCCTCAACCTGGGGCATGTAGTTACGAGAATTACGAAATTGGACCACATAAACTAAACTGTAATACTGTACCTCCATCTTACAAAAAACATAAGAAAATAAGAACATAAGAAATAGGAGCAGGAATAGGACATCTAGCCCCTCGAAGACAATCTGCCTTTCTCGGTAGAAAGAGGAAAGAAGTTCTGCATAGAGAGTTTGAGGAGATGGGCACTAAACTAAACATCAGAACCTCCAAGGTTATAATCTCTGAATTATTAACTAAGCTGTGTGCAAATTGACACAGGGTACATAAAATTTGTCACTCAATGACTGGTATGATAGAAATAGGTTTCATTTCATAGAGCACTGGCATCAGTAATGGGGAAAGTGGGGGCTGTACCATTGGGTCAGCCTACATCTGAACTGTGCGAGGCCAGTGTTCTTGCAAACTGCATAACCAGGGAAATAAAGAGGGCTTTAAACTAAATAGAGGAGAGCATGGTTCTGGAGAAGAGATATATCAGGTGGGATTTGACGGTTTCGCTCAATCTGAGACCAGAAAATCCTACCTGAGGTCAACAAACATTCTTACTGTCTTCCGCTCACCCATTCTGATTCCAGTGTCAGGCAGGTAATTATACCCAATCTGTGGCAGGAAAGAACACTGTATAAACATAAAAATACAACAACAAATAGTTTTGAAGGTGGAAAAAATAGTAAAAAGGCAAAATAGATGACTCTTTTCTAAAACACATGTAAATTTCAACATAAAATAAATGAATGAACAGCACAGATTAATGGGAATGATCTTGTAGCCATTAGAGATGTAGTTACAAGGAGAACCAAGCCAGGAACTAAATATTCTGGGGTTTAGAACAAAGAACAACTTTTTGTAAGGACAGACAAGAAGGAAAGGGTGGTGTGGGACAATAACATGGAAAGATCTTGGATCAGAAGATGTAGCATCCAAATGGGTGGAGGTAAGAAATAACAAGGGAAGAAAACACCTTTGGTCTCTTGGTTACCTCGTACAAACCTGTCCTTGCCCTGTGCCCAGCATCCCAACACTTGCAGATGCCATCTCTAAGCCATTTTCTAAAGTATGTACAATTTTAATATTTGAGATGGTGGTTATAAGTATGAGATTGTTACCTAACAGTAACTATACTGTAGGATAGAGAATAAATCAAGAGCTAATATTGGGAATTTAAAAAAGGCTCTACATTAATCATGAGTGACTTTAATCTTTACTGTTTAACACTGTGCCATCGCTACCCCTGCTGGGTCTGTCCTGTCAGACAGGAATGGTGATAGTGTGCTTAGGACATTATCTGTAAATTATAATCCGGTGAGTCCAAATATGTCAGTTTGTTGCATGACTAGTTTATGAAATAACTCACCCAATTTTGGCACAGACCTGGGATGTTGGTAAAGAGGACTTCCCAGGACCGACATGACTGAGTTTGCCATGTAGTTTCTGGTGTTGAGGTCCTTGCTGGGGATTTCTTCTGGTTTCATTCCTTTATGTTTTTTTTCATAATGGTTGAATGCAACTGAATGGCTTGCGAGGTTATTTCTAAGGGCTGCTGTGGGTCTGGTGTTACACCAGATAAGGATGGTAGGTTTCTTTCCCAAAAGGACATTAGTGAACCAGACGGGTTTCATGGTCATTGTTAGACTTTTGATTCCAGATATTTCACTGAGTTTAAATTCCACCATCTGCCATGGTGGTTTTCGAGCATTATCCTGGGTCTCTGGATTACTCGTGATGTAGAGATGCTGGCGTTAGACTGGGTAAACACAGTAAGAAGTCTGGATTACTTGTTCAGCAATAATACCAGTGCACCACTGCTTTCTCATCACAGCCCTATCCTTGTGCCTTTCTGTTTTCAGAAGGCAAGAACTGGAACCTGCCCAGGCAGCAATGCACAACAAGAACTGAAAGAGGAAGAAGAGACTGATGATGAAGAAAACACTCTCACACAATCTCATACTTATAACCACCATCTCAAATATTAAAATTGTACATACTTTAGAAAATGGCTTAGAGATGGCATCTACAAGTGTTGGGATGCTGGGCACAGGGCAAGGACAGGTTTGTACGAGTTCCAGTCCATAGGAGGTTAAGATCTTCTACAGGACTATCAAATGAGGACCTTAATAATGCAATGTATAGAAATAGCTTGATAGCTAAGTACACTTGGCATACATGCAGATCTGCCAGGAAATCACTATGGAAGAATGAGCATCAACCTTGTGCAGTGTACATGGCTTTGAGCAGAGTTTAGAAGTAGAGACCAAATCATGACCTCACTTGTAAACGAATCATGAATCTGTGACTGATGGATGGTGTTTAAGCTTCCATTGCAACACCAGCAAAAGATGCCCACATGTCTCAGTTTTGCATTGAAAGCACAGACTGAAGTTATGTGAGTTCAGTTTGTTGCCACATAAGAGTAGACTCCTGTCATTATAGCAGGGCTCAAAAGGGTGTTCAGAATCTCACAACTGGGCAGAAATCTGTCATTCAACAAACTACTAGGATTTCTGAGTTACTGACCTAGAGAGTTTGTAGTGATTTCAGGGAGTGTGAGCCCATTTTTCTGTCTTAGGATGACAGTTTATATCTCCCACCACTGCCTCTCCATTTTGTTATTATCTGTCAGCTGCCAGACCAGATAACTGCCACCCGCACAAGGTGATGCAGCCCAGATCTGAGTTTTCTAGAGCCAGAGCTACTCAATGGAATCCTCCAAACCATCTGGAAAGTTAGCAGCTTTCCACCAGCCATGCTGCACTCACTAGGGCGGTATTGTAGAGGAATACTAGGAAAGATGAAAGTACATGAAAGAAAAATGCTAAGGGAGCAATTAGTCAACTTTTATATGGAATGTTGGATGGTTTGATTTGTAAATTTGGTTTGGGAAGTATTTCTTAAGTTGGCTTTCATTTCAACATTATGGCCAAGAAGACATAGTAATGGTCAATAACATCGGGCAGATAGCAAGTGGGTTCCTCTATGAATGGGCAATTGGGATTGTGTTCATTGGTAATGCAATGGTACGAGTTCATCACAGAGAGCCTGACTGGAAAGTGGATATGTTGGTTGCCTCCTCTATTCCTTCTCCTCCTTCTCCTCTGCTGGCCGATAACCTGGTGGCAAGGGCTGAACCATAATATTGAAGAAATTGTGGAGGATACAGCAGAACATGATGCCTTACTGAAGCAATGGGAATACAGCAGAGCTCCTTCAGAATGCTCCAGGCAGTGGAGGCATTGTTTAAACATACCAATATCTGCTTGATGACATTTTGTTTGGGATGTCTTCTGTTTATGTACGTTGCACATGATTGTGCACCAGTTATACACCAATGTCAAGTGGCAAGTGATCAGAGGAGAGGGACCCTGTTGCCCTGTAATCAATATCAGTTTTTAGTGGTGGTTTAAATGTAGCTGATAGGGCGAAGAGTGATGAATAAAGGCATTATGATTTCTGTCAGAATATCGAACATTTATTTGCATGATATGTTGGATACAGTTGCACACCAGCTGGACACTGTGGGAATGAAATCCTTTCCAGAAGTTGCTTTCAGTTGTCTCTCATCTTAAATTCTATATAAAGGCCCTGAAAGCAGTCCACTCAATGGTATCCTGCATCATGGCAAAGTCTGCAATCCTGGCAACACAGCATGCTTTTCCTCTCTGGCAAAAGAGAATGAAATGCATTCAGCTCTCCTTGCACAGTGATCTCCCTCACACAAGAGTTGACAGCAATCTTGGAGATGTTGGAGTTATCACCTGTTCCAGTCTGGCAGGACCCCAGTGAAAAAAATTCTTAGTCACAGTCACCTATTTTGCCATCGTTGAATTCCTGAGTGAATAAATCGTTTGGACAGTTGGATATAAAAATGGTCTGCTTCACTTCATCTAACCTCTCAACAACTGGAGAAACACTGAGGTATTCTTCAAGTAGCCTTCTACAATAATCCTGATTTTCAGTGAGGAAATTGAAATGGTTATACCCTTCTAAACCAGATTAGATCATTCTTTAACAGCAATGAGTAACGTCTTTTTGATTATCTCTTCCTTTTAGCTGTATCCTCATTCACTATGATTTAATTTTTCAAATGGTTTTATTTTCCAAATCTGTGAGCCTGATATATGGTCATCATGCTCTTAAATTAAGTTCTCAATATACTTCTAAGAAAGTTTTCTGAATAGATAAGGAGAGGCAATACTATCACAAAAGTTTTAAAAAATCCTTTGAAATCACTTCAGGTCTTTTTCTTATCTATCCTTAGTGTGAAGAGAACTGGAAATACCTTGGTGTTACTTTATGCATGACACAGATGATGTCTGTTTCACCCCCATTGGAAACCAAAGATGTCAGCTAGTGCTGCCTATGTTAATATTTTGAGACTTCTGTGGAGATGCCGGCATTGGACTGGGGTAAACACAGTGAGAAGTCTCACAACACCAGGTTAAAGAGCAATCAGTTTATTTGATAGTAAACACACAAGTTTTTGGAAACACTGTTCCTTCGTCACGTTCCACACCCGATGAAAGAACAGCATTTCCGAAAGCTTGTGGGTTTACTATCAAATAAACTGGTTGGACTTTAACCTGGTGTTGTGAAACCAAAGATGTCAGCTAGTGCTGCCTATGTTAATATTTTGAGACTTCTGGGTAAAAATGGCTTTACATGAATGTGTGTCCACCTTCTCAATTCTGAAATAAAATATCCTAAATACATATGAACTCTATTTATTTATTCATGTATTTACATCACTGGTATACCTGCAACAGGTGGTAGATTTTAGAAAGTGCCCCCTTAGTGAAGTGGATATGTCAAATGCACTCTTTTTCACTGAGGTTGAGGTAAGTGCAATTCTCCCTGAAGATTTTAATAGATATAGCCTCCTGCCAAGTGGCATCAGCCTCCTCTTCCTCCCTCTGCAAGCAGATTGTCCCCTTACCTGTTGCCTCTCTCTCAGACTGTGGACCAGGGGAATTAGAAACGATTACATCCACGGTTAGAATCAACTGTGGAACAGAACATTTGAATTCATAACCAAGTCCTTGCCTACATGCCACACCTCTCCCTATAGACTTCAGGAATTTTAAAAAATGGCATTAACCGTCAAACGCTTCTACTAACTGAGCAGCTAAAAGCAGAAATCACGCAGCAACAAACCTGAAAGTAGTTACTAATCCCTTTAAACAGAGTTGGTGGGGCATCCTTACAGCTGCTGAATGCATATCCAGCTATGCAAGATTAAAAAAGGGCATAGTTGAAGCATTGAGGTTGAAAATGGTATTGCAAAGGTCAAGTTTACACATTGACTGATGTCACTATCAGCCTACTCAGAATACTGCACACACATCTAATTGATGACCTATCCAAAATGGCTTGTGACACAACCCTCACCATAAGTTTGTGCATATGTCATTGTGTTACTTAAATTGTTGCCATAGCAATAAAACCATGGCACTACTCAATTGTATTTTGCAATCTCCATCTTTGGTGCCAATATATTTTTCATTCCTATCTTTTTATTTAGCTATAGAGGTCTGTGACTGACTGTCATGGCTGTCTAACCTTCACCTTTGAAATCTACATGTTTAAAGCAAGATCATCATCTACCCCGTAACCTCGTCCATTCGGTGTTGTTATCCACTTAATTGGGTGATCTAGAAGTTTATATTCTTCGCATGCTCCTTATCTCAGTCTGTAACAGTTGGGAAGTCGGCATTGAAACATGGATGGTAAATCAGAGGGATAAGTGCTTCATGTGCCTTGAACATTTATATTTTTTTGTCAGGTGTCTGCTTCAGTTGCCTCTGAACCACTTTGACCTAGGAGTTTCAAGTTCCATTCAAGCACTTGAAGCACAAAAAAATCAAGGTCAACATTCCAGTGCAGCACTGAAGGAGTGCTACCTTTCAGGTAATTCATTAAACCAATTTACCTGATGTAAAAAAAGTACCACACTATTCTGAAGAGTAGAGGACTTTTTAACGGTGTTCTGACCAATATTTATCCCTCAATCAACATGACAAAAACAGATTACCTGACCATCATCACATTTCTGTTTGTGGGAGTTGTTTCCTACATCTTGGCTGGTATATTTCCTGCATTACAACATAATTCAAAAGTACTTCATTGACTGTAAAGCACTTTGGGAGTCCAATAGTCATGAAATGCGCTATAGAAATGTAAGTCATGTTTTTAAAAGACTTTCATTCCAAACATCTATTTTTTGGGAGACAGACAGTGCAGTAAGTTGGATATCCCTCTTCCAAGCAGCCCAGGCTGATGAGATGGAAACCTCTTCCATTAGCTAGCTACAAAAGATCCAAATAGAATGAGTTTTGGAAGTTTCAAGGGCATTGGCATTTTCACTCAGACAGGTTAGGGTGAAGAGACGTGCTCTTTTTGAATTGAGCTTTATTCTGCCCTGCCTGAACTGAGTGTGCCTGTTGCTGACACTGCATGGCAGGAATTGAAACACTCTGCCCAAAGGGTGGAATTTTGCAGCCTTTTCAACAGTGGGATCATCTCGTCCCACCAAAGTCAATGGACTTTTGAATGGCCTGCCTTATTTCCTGGTCCCAACTCCAATGCAATGGGGACCTTAAGTCTCCTCATGTTAATGAGCACAGGAAAAGCACAAAAACAATCAGTGTGAAGAAAATCTAATTTCCTTTGATTGTTACCAGTACATGAAGCAAAGTAAATGCAAAATAACTGCTGTTCTGGAAACTTGCATAATCCACAGAAGACAATAGCTACTGCATAGGAAGGCAATGACATTGTGGCATTGTCACTGCACTTGTAATCCAGAGAACCAGGGCAAGATTTGTGATGCGGATTCAAATCCTGCCACAGCAGATATTGAAACTTGAATTCAATAAAAACCTGGAACTAAAAATCTGATGATAAACATAGAACACTGCAGATTGTTGTAAAACACATCTGGTTCACTAATAATCCAATTTGGTCAAAACTCAATGCTCTTTTAGTAAATATATAAAACTGGGTGACCTGGTTGCATATTGGTTAGCACTGTTATTTCACAGCACCAGGTACCTGGTTGCTGGCCTTGTGTGACTATTTGTGTGGCAGTTGTACATTCTCCATGATTTGCATGGATTTCCTCCAGGTGCTTTGGTTTCCTCTCATAATTGTAAGATGTACAAATTAAGTGGATTGGTCATGTTAAGTTGCCCTTGAGTGTCACATGATGTGTAGGCTGGGAGGATTAGTAGTGATAAATGCATTGGACTATGGGGATAGAATGAGGAGGAGTGGTAATGGAGTTAGCCTAGGTAAGATGTTCTGTTGAAGAGTTGGTGCAAACTAGATGGGTCGAATGGCCTCCTTCTGCACTGTAGTGATTCTATGGTTCATGGTACTAATAGTCTACCAGAGACATTGGCCAGAGTTCTCTGGCCATTCATGCCCCATCACTGCTGTCAATGAGAACAGAAAATTTGGCCCTCAGTCAAATCTCCATTCACTGCAGCAGGATTGGAGAATCTCAGCTAGGGGTGACGTCAGAGAATCCGGCCCATTAATTTTTTTCCCTACAGTTAGCATTCACGTACTTTAAATGGAAACCTCTTATCTAGCTTTAGCCATTGTTTGTTGCTCAGCTCTTTCAGCACATGACTGCTGCTTGAGCTCGTGACCCATGTACCTCATTAAGGTGTGATGCACTAGATGAGTAAAGTGTGTGAGACAGTAGTTGTACGTGTTTTTGATTTGATTTGATTTGATTTTATTATTGTCACATGTATTGGTATACAGTGAAAAGTATTGTTTCTTGCACACTATACAAAGCATATTGTTCATAGAGAAGGCAAGGAGACAGTGCAGAATGTAGTGTTACAGTCATAGTTAGGGTGTAGAGAAAGATCAGCTTAGTGCAAGGTAGGTCCATTCAATAATCTGATGACAGCAGGGAAGAAGTTGTTCCTGAGTCGTGTGATACATGACCTCAGACATTTCTATTCTTTTCATTATAGAAGAATAGAATAGAATCATACAGTGCAGAAAGAGGGCCTTTCGGCTCATCGAGTCTGCATTGAACACAATCCCACCCAGGCCCTACTCCCATATCCCTACATATTATAGCCACTAATCTCTCTAACCTATGTATTCCTGGATGCTAAAGAGCAATTTCTTACCATGGCCAATCAACTTAAACTGCACATCTTTGGATTGTAGAAGGAAACTGGAGTACCCGGAGGAAACCCATGCAAACATGAGGAGAATGTGCAAACTCCACTCAGATGGTGACCAGAGCTGGCAATCATGCCGTCCATGATGGAAGAAGGTGAATGAGAGAATGTCTAGTGTGCATAGGGTCTTTAATTAAGCTGGCTGCTTTGCAGAGGCAGTGGTAAGTATATGGGATGGGAAGCAGGTTTGTGTGATGGATTGAGCTACATTCACAATCTTTTGTGTTTCCTTTCAATTTTGGACAGAACACGAACCATACTAAGCTGTGATACAATCAGAAAGAATGCTTACTGTGGTGCATCTGTAAACATTGGTGAGAGTTGCAGCTAACATGCCAAATACCCTCAGTCTTCTGAAAAAGTAGAGGCATGCTGATGATGCAAAGAGGAGGTGACAGTCAAACAAAACAGTTTATCATTTGAAAGAAATGCCATGGGTTCATGACATTACCCAACACTGTATCCAAATCTAGTTGAATTATCAAAACAACCTGACTTCAAAATAATACTTCTGGCAGATTCTAAACACGCTGTCAGTTTGCTATCATATGTTTCACACAATTGTACAAAGTCAAAATTACATAGATAATATATGATTATGGACAATGTATAACACAGATTGGCCATCAGTCTACACCAGTCTTCATGCTCCTGTTGTCGGGAAACAAATTGTGTCTCGGTTATGCATATCCATTTTTAATAAAATACACAGAGACCTCACAGCCAGGGACAGGCCCACCAAAAGCATTCTGTCTGGCAAGAATCAGCATGATGTAGAGATGCCAGTGTTGGACTGGGGTAAACACAGTAAGAAGTCTGACGACACTGGTTTAAATGCAACTGATTTATTTGATAGTAAACTCGCAAGCTTTTGACTCTATGGCATTCGCCTGATGAAGGCCATAGAGTCAAAAACTTGCGAGTTTACTATCAAGAATCAGCAAACAGAAACCACACAGACACTGAAAGCAGCCACCTAGGAACTACAGTATTCAAACCAGCAAAGACTGAGGACTGATATTCATAATACATAGATAGGGAAGACATCAACAACACCCTGCTGTTTCCATGAGCACTACCCATGTGATCCGCCAGTGAGTAAATGACTTATTGTCTTCAGAATAAAGAATACTCACTGGATGACAACATGGAGGTCTAACTTCAAATACTCTAGACTGAATATTAATGTACCTTGGAGCCCTTGCAGCTGGAATCAAAAGAACAATGATTATCTTTAATGGGGCTGTTTCAGTAGGTCAGGAAGGTGTGAATCTGTACTATTGTACCTGGCTGAGCCATTTCCAGATACACCTGAATGTGTGAACTAGCGTCATTGTATGAGGCCAGACCATCTTCTGACATCAAAACTTGTGAATGTATACTATTAAACGAAACAATTGCAAGAGGTGTAAATTGTATAAGTCCTACAAAAACATATAAATAATTTGAAGTTTCTTGCACGCGTGGAAGCATCTCAGGAGAGTAAGACCTGTGTCCCCTTCACGCTGGCGTAATAAAGCTATCTTGATTGCTGAATCCTGGCTCTGGGTGTGAAGTGAATTGTTGTGTCTTTCATTCCTGCCAACACTCCACTTGACCCTCTTTCTTTTCTCAAATCTACCAAATACTCCCAATAAGAAACCCAAAGTTAAAAGCAATGCCTTTTTCTGAAAGAAGAAATGAACAAAGAGTCTCAAGACCTGAATCTTAGAGAGCAATGTTTGGCCCCAAATTTAAAGAAGCCTTTCCAAAGACTGAGAAGATAATTTCTGAGAATGTCTCTAAGGCCCTTTTAGATTTCATTACTGAAGAAAAAAGGGCATCAA
The DNA here is from genome assembly GCA_024679065.1 of Sphyrna mokarran. Taxonomy (NCBI): domain Eukaryota; kingdom Metazoa; phylum Chordata; class Chondrichthyes; order Carcharhiniformes; family Carcharhinidae; genus Sphyrna; species Sphyrna mokarran. The sequence goes on along the minus strand of JAGIQG010000011.1, from coordinate 67,357,270 downwards.
AGCTGTGCATAGCTACCCTTTGGGAAGTTTTAATAATCTATCCACAACGTACCATTTCTGTCACTGTAATCTGTCACTTCAACTATTCTCAAGAAAGACAATGGACTGATGTGGTGCACTCACAATGTTGCTGGAACAAAGAGAAAAGAAAATCAAGCACAGGAACAGGCCCTTAGTTTCAGAGTTACCTAGTTTTGACCCAATGCAAAACATTGATGGGCTTCATTATCTATCTGGGTATTGTTTGGAATTATAGTGGCTAAAAGACCCACCCTAATACTAAAATGGAATTTCCAGAAGTTTACTGATGTAACAATTAACCATTGCAAACTGGAACCTAAATTCCTTTCGATGTGATTCCAACATAACTGCTGAGATTGTGACTGATTGTACGCTCCAGTACTGACTCTGTCAAAATTTCTGGAATCAATTAGAAGACATACATTCAGCAAGCCCTACATTATTCAAGTCCCCAGTGTCTTGGATAACCATTGATCCGGAAACTGAACTGAACTAACCATATAAATACTATGGCTACCAGAGCCATTTAAAGACTGGGAATTCTATGGTAAATAAATCGTTTCCTGACTCTCCAAAGCCTGTCATTTACCTACAAAGTACAGGTCAGGAATGCCCTCCACTTGCCTGGATGAGTGTGGCTCCAACAACACTCAAGAAGCTCAACATCACACAAGATAAAGCAATATGTTTGATTGGCACGCCATAAGCTAGAGGGGTTTAGGATAACCTGGGATTAAAAAGACTAATAGGTCAAGATAAACTAATTTAGAGTGGATATAGTATAGAAGTACTTGGAATTACAAAAGTATAGTTTGTATAGAATTACATATAACCAGTATTAGAGAATTTAAACATGCATTTTTGGAAAACATATATTCTGTACTAAAAGCATACATCTTGGTAGTGACAGTCAAAGACATGATCGGATACAGTTGAACAAGAAGAACTGCATTCTTTGAAAAAAATACAGCTATTGAATAAGATAAAAAAAACTTTCTTATCAGTGTGGGCTTCAGAAAGTACAAACTTCCCAATCAGTAAAATGAATAGGGCAATGTAATTTTCCAGATAGAGTTGCCAAGCAGACAGTGGGAAAATAACTTTTGAACTCTATGGATCTACATTTTAGGGTTGTTATGGAGTCAGTGGGATGAATTTACATATTCTCATGCTGCCAGAGAGTAAAAATGTCATTGACCAAGCTAAATGGTTCATACTAAAATGATTGGATCATGTCTGGCAGGATGAACAAAAGGGGCAGGCAAATAATTTTAGAAATTATAATATACCACTGGTAACGATGCAATTTAGAATAATTTGTCATGTGCATGGACCAAGCCTGGACAATAGAATGTGTATTCAATCAGAATTACTGTCTCCATGAACTCGTTGTATTTGCTGAACTGTAATTAATAAAAAGAAACCTCTCATATGAAAGCCAGGTCTATGAAAAGTTGCTACACCATCCACCGTTTTTAACATCCACTCCCTCCTGCACTGATGCATACCAGCAGCATGTGTACCACGTATAAGATGCAGTACAGCAACTCACCAAGGCTCCTCTCATAGCATTTTCCAATAACCTTTACTCCTCCAAGCTGCACATGAGTCTGACTTGGAACAGAGTTCTTTCACTGTCGCTGGGTCAAAATCCTTGAATTCCCTCCCTAACAGCTCTGTGGATGCACCTACACATATGGATTGCAGTGATAATTCACTACCACCTTTATAAGGGCAATCAGGGATGGGCAATAAATGCTGGCCTAGCTGTAACTCCCACATCCTGCGAACAAATAAAAACACTGCCAGATATAGTGGGAGACTTTTGTCCTGTCATTTGAGGTGAAACACTGTTGGTTTTCCATCGCATTATTCAAAGAAGCCTGGAGGAAACTAAAAGAAATCTCAGCACCACTGAAAATGTAAAGGAATTTTTTTGTTGATTTGTTGTTTACAAAATTAATGAGATGCACAAAATTGAGTAGATCCTACTATAATCTGTGACTGGAAATTTATCAGCTTTCATAAAGTCTCCAGATGTTTATGACCAGCTGCTATCACAGCTAAAAAAGAGTACATTATATATATATCAAGCAGCAGATGAATCTAATCATATCTTTGATATAGCTCAGCATGTGTGTTTACATGGCTCTGTAAAGCTAAGCAATTAACTATAGCCTAATTCCAATGCAAGGAAGACAAAAGAGGCATCGTTAGTATTGCATTCAAATTCTGTGAGAATCAGTTATTGCAGATGGTTTGCCATTCACATGACAGCATAAAAAGTAGCTTGTCAACATGATCGAGGATCACCAATTTTGAATTTATTGCCAACTGTTACATTAGACATTTGTGTATGTGTATGTATGTAGCAGGTACACTGTAATACTTCCAATTGTCTCCATGTCATGCTGATCCAGACATGTCTTGTCTTGCTGGTGACATTAACTTAAAAAAAAACTTTTGGATAAATGACCAGTGAAGATTGTTGGCTGGTTGCTCTTGTACCAACTAATCATGGAAATAGAATCATAAACACCCAACAGTGCAGAAAGAGGCAATTGGGCCCATCAAATCTGCACTGGCCACAATTCCATCCATGCTCTACCCTCAGTATTCCTAATACCCATTAACCCCTCTAGCCCACGCATCTCAGGGCACTAAGGTGCAATTTTAGTATGGCCAATCAACCTAACCCGCACATCTTTGGACTGTGGGTGGAAACCCATGTAGACATGGGGAGAATGTGCAAACTCCACACAGATACAAGCCAAGAATCAAACCCAGACCCCTGGAGCTATGAAGCAGCAGCCCTAACCACTGCATTACAGTGCCGCCCAGAGTCACTTGAGACTTGGGCCTCTTTTAAATTGAACTGGCAAATGTCCTGTTCCAACCAAGTAGCCTAATAAAATGAAGCTTCTAACCTTGTTGTTTTTTCTACGAAAATTGATTTACTCATTTCACCCCTTCAAAGACCACTAAGTGGGAAATTTTAGGAGACTGTAAAAATATTCATTCACCAGATTAGGCAAAACACAACTACTTTATTTATAGATTAGAATTATACAGAGGCTTGCAGCCTCATAGAACATAGAACATAGAATATACAGCACAAACAGGCCCTTCGGCCCACAAGTTGCGCCGACCAGCTGCAATCAGCTCCTCAGATGACTCTGAGTGCAGAATCCCACACCTACCAGCCTGATCCCTCCCTCCCTGCACCCCATGTTTTATGGGTCATAAGATCCTTACGCTGCAGAATAATCCTTAAAGGGTCAATCACCACATCCCTCCCCTTTTAAGCCCTTTTATATGAGGGTCAATGCTCAATTTATACATTCCAAGATAATTAAATTTTTAGTATATCAATTTAGCCAATAATAAATTAAGTCTTTCAGGGCTTTCTCAATCCTTGTAGAGCAATGTAACTGCTCTACCTGGGACTCTGTCAGTATAAATCACAATGACAGGTACCTCTTCAGCTCAGGCAACTCAGTTCTTTCTATTTCCATGGAGACATTGGTTGTACCCTCCACAGGATGACTAGGCATTTCAGTGTTAAAACAGTCGCCAGCAGTTAGTGATGGCAATATACTTCCTTATGCCAAAACTGTCTGCTGGCATCCCTCTTTTTCTCAAATGGTCTATATATTTTTGGATGGGCTCAGACTCATTCTGAGAAGATGGTCCATTAACAGTAGTGCTGCTGGGATTCCTGTTGTTGCATGTAGAGTTGTCCAGTAGCTGCTCCTTAAGGATAGATTTAATAGTTTGGATGACTCGCTCAGCTAGTCAGTGTGATGGGACTGGTAAGGTGCAGTTCTAATGTGCTTTATAGCATTGAGTGTGGTGAAATTCTGAAACTTAACACCTGTGAATACTGTTCTATTTCCAGACATTATTAATTCAGGCATTCTATGGGTGGAAAAGCATTAACGTAATCATTCAATGGCAGCATACGATACAGGAATCTATACCACAAAAACAACCATCCACTTAGAATGTGCATCAACAATGAGCAGAAACATTGTGCCAATGAACGGATCAATATAATTGATATGGACTTATATACACACGGGCGGCCAGGCTATTCCTGAGGGTGCTGTGGGGCTGCAGCAGGCAATTGTTGCTGCATTAGGCACTGTTCGCAATGCTTGACTTGGCTCTCAATGTTGGCATCAATGCCAGGCCATGACAAATAACTTCTGGTGAGTGTCTTCATCTTAGAAATGTCAGAATGAGTGCTGCGTAATTCCAGTAAAAGTGATTCTCTGCCTGGTACATGGGCAAGTACCCTTGCTCCCCAGAGTATGATGCCCCCATCATAGCAACTCAATTTATCCTTGTGAGTAGCAAATAGTTTAATTTATTCAGAAAGTGGCCCATTGGCCAAACTTGTATATATCTTGTGTTTCACATTGAACAGAAGTGGACATCAACCGGTCCAAGACCTGATTTGCATCTCTGAGACTGACAGCGTGTCCAAAAAGTTCAATGCCATACCAATTCCCTGCGATACTGGAGTAATTGTAACACTTTCTTGTAAAGGTAGGCCGCTAATTGCATCTGCATTCATTATGTGTATTAAAGGTTGGTGCTTGAATATATACTTGGAAGCAAAAAAATGTTAATATTTACTATTTAATAGGGGCCATAGTTTGAAGATAAGGGGTAAACCTTTTAGAACTGAGGAGAAATTTCTTCAGCCAAAGGGTGGTGAATGTGTGGAATTCACTACACAGAAGGTAGTTGACGCCAGGTCCGATTTCAAGAAGAAATTAGATAAAGCTTTAAAGGGATCAAGGGATATGACAGAAAGGTGCGGGGGCGGGGAGAGGATGCGGAGGGGTAGGGGGGAAACAGGAATATTGAATTTTGTGATCTACCATGATCAAAATATATGGTGGAGCCGGCTCAAAGAGCTCATTGGTTTATTCCTGCTTTTAGTTTCTATGTTGAATTCATGTCAATACGATTAACAGAATAATCTTGTCTTCTTCAAAAAGATCCAAGAGTGGTTACCGGTTAGAAATTATGAGGAAGTGCCTATCATATAAGTACTGGTGAAATTTTGTGACACCAAAAGCTATTAAGAACATAAGAATTAGAAGCTGGAATAGACCATCTGACCCCTTGAGCCTGTTCTGCCATTCAATAAGTTCATGGCTGATCTTTTCATGGACTTATCTTCATTATCCGCCCACTCACCATAACCCTTAATTCCTTTACTGTTCAAATATTAAAAACATTCAGTGTGGTAGCCTCAACTGCTTCACTGGGCAGGGAATTCCACAGACTCACAACCCTTTGTGTGTAGAAGTTTCTCCTCAATTCAGTCTTAAATCTGTTTCCCTTTATTTTGAAGCTATGCCCTCTAGTTCTAGTTTCATCTACCAGTGGAAACAACTTCCCTGCTTCTATCTCATATATTTCCTTCATAATCTTATATGTTTCTAAAAGATCCTCCCTCATTTGTTCTGAATTCCAATGAGTATTGCCCCAGTTTACTCAGTCTCTCATCATAAGCCAACCCTCTTAACTCCGGAATCAAGCTAGTGAAGCTCCTCTGTGCCCCCTCCAGTGCCAGCATTTCCTTTCTCAAGTAAGGAGATCAAAACTGTACACAGTACTCCCGGTGTGGCCTTACCAGCAACTTATAGGGCTGCAACATAATCTTGCTGTTTTCAAACTTCATTCCTCTTGCAATGAAGGACAAAATTCCATTTGCCTTCTTAATTACCTGCTGCACCTGCAAACCAGCTCCTTGAGATTCCTGCACAAGGACACCCAGGTCCCTCTGCACAGTAGCATGCTACATTTTTTTATCATTTAAATAATAGCCCATTTTGTTGCTAATCCTATCAAAACTCGATGACCTTATGTTTGCCAACATTGCACTCCATCTGCCAACCTTTCGCTCAGTCACTTAGACTATCTATATCCCTTAGCAGACTTCCAGTGTCCGCTGAACACTTCGCTCTGCCATCCATCTTAATGTCATCTGCGAATTTTGACACACTATACTTGGTCCCCATTCCCAAATCATCTATGTAACTTCTAAACAATTGTGTCCTGATACTGATTCCTGAGGCACACCAGCAGTCACTCCAGTCTTATCTGGTTTCAGTACCTAATCTCTTTTGTAAAGCATGGAGTCCTGGTCTTGCTGTAAAGAAATATGGGGTGACTTCTGCTTCCACATAGGTCTTCACTTATAAGTCTTTAATTTTGCTTAATTCATCCTTGAAGACACTCTCATACTCCTTCATCAGTTTGAGCAGTCTTCCTTCCTGTGCTTGATTGATATCGTCTTCTGAATTTTCTTGTCTTATTTGTGACTGAATTCTTTTATACCTCATGGTTACTTCTTTGGTTTTGGCGCCACCACTGACTGCAGGTTCCCACCCTAATTGGTGAATAGTTCTATTTTGCTGTATAGCTCTTGTGCACCTTTTTCAGAACTTGCCAGTGTCAGAGCTATCACCATTCTCATTTAAAATTTATATTGTCCTTTACGAATAATCTACATTGAATTACCTGTTTATTCACCCCACAGACTCATCTGTCTCATGACATATCATTCAAAGTGGCTCAAAAATCACAATACTCAGATATCTGTTTCAATCTAGTGATATAAATCACAATCTTTTCACCTGGGGCTCTCTCTCTTGAATCAAATTGAATCTCTGGAGTATGACTGATGATTTAGGATGGAAATGTGACTTCACCAATTCCGCAAGATCACTGAATGATTTGGAGTCGTGCATGCATGGGGCTGGGAGGCTGCAGATAAGATTATAAATTTGGGCTCCACACGCATCCTGGAGAATTGCTTTGCACATCACCTCTTCCTCTATTTCATTCACTTAGAAGTAATACCCAACACATGCGACTGATTACGTCTAGACCCCTGCAGAGGATACAAATGAATCTATTCATCCAAAGAGGGATATCTCAGTCAGTACTTTTCTTTTTTCACATTCACTCAACTTCAATGTAAAATGGATACTCCGTCTGAGGATTGTTTCTTTTTATCTTGATTGCCAAATGTAAAGATAAAATAGTTCACCAGTTAGGGAAAATACAACTCATTTATTTACAAATTAAAAATGTACAGAGGCTTGCAGCCTTGTGGCTGCAATCAGCCCCGAGATGACTCTTGGTACAGAAATCCACACTTAGCAGGACAATCCTCCATCCTGCTCCCTGTCTGGTTCCCTGAGGTTTGTGACCTTTACTCTGCAGATTGGTCCTTAAGGGAACAATTATCACAGTGAGGTTTTTGTGGACAAAAATGTCAACATCTTATTTGTTCACGTGATGTGGGTATTGCTTGCTAAACTAACATTTATTTCCCACCCCTAATTTTAATTGTTTGTTTTTATTTATTTAATTTATTAGATTTTCCCGATCCAGCCATCTATAAATTTGCAGCAAAAAAAGTGGAAAACCAAATGTTTAATCATTAGGATGTTTGCACCGCTTTACTTTTTAGCTCCTCATTACCAGCCTAATATTAACAATGGTTTGTTTGTTAAATATGAAAAATATTCCAAAGCAATTCAGCGAGCAAAATAGTGAAATGATGGGCACACTCACACTAATTTAGCATAACCAATCAACCTAACGCACACATTTTGGATTGTGGGAGGAAACTAAAACACCCAGAGGAAATCCAAGCAGACATGGGGAGAATGTGCAAACTCCACAGTCACCCAAGACTGGAATTGAATATGGGTTCCTGGGCCAATGAGGCAGCATTACTAACCACTGTGTCACCATGCCACCTGATATGTATGTTGATTGGTGCTCACATTCAGATTCTTTACCAAGGTGGTGTTTTGCACATTTCCCATTGGCATTTTTTCATGTGCATCTCAGAACCTTAGTGGCCTTCCAAGAAGTGGAAATGGAGGTTAGGGAGCTGGTAAAATGGACAGCCATATTGGGAACGGCACCTTGAAGCATTCCTGCCTTGTGGGGGAGTTGCCGAGTGATGGAAGCAGCAGTGACTCAAATGCGTGCTGAAAAGAGGAGGGCAGCTGATCTGAATGATCAAAACGCCAATTACAGAGGGTTTTCCTGGACTGATAACACTTACTGCCAGGGGCGGAGTGACCTACCAGAGATTCCAGGGAGCACTGGCAGCAAATGACAATACTGTGGCACCAATGCTTCCTCTCCTTTCTCTGGAGAAGCCGTGCCCTCCCCTGAATGCGCTGACCAACCCAAAACCACCCTGTTGATAGGACTACCACCACTTTCATCAAAAGTTCACCTCATATTTGCCCAGATATCACCTGAAAATAGGTTCTACATTGTCCGATTTAGCCCTAGTGGAAAATTCACCTCAACTAATGGACCGAGTTAGCTCAAAATTATCTGAACACTTTACAACAACTGCTGATGACTGGTACATTATATCCACTCACTATTACAAAACTCTTCACTTCTAACATAATCAAAAAGTCAATGATCTGAAAATGAACAGAAGATTTACTGTATTTTTCAGTTATTTATACTTTATCATGTGAATGCGGTCCAGTTTCATTCCACTTAAATTCCTATTAACATCTGGATTGAATTGCTGATGCCATTAATGAAGTCTTGATTCCAGACATCACATTTGCATATTTTCTTTTTGCCAGGTGGCTTGCTTATTAAATTGTTGTGGACATCTGGCTAAAGTCTATTTCGCTTGAGTTGTTCACTGGAGCTCTTGGCTTTGTTTCTCTATAAGTTTCAATGGACAAGAAGTCAATGCAGAGGCAGCTCTATTTTAGTTTGATCTTTTCTCTAGTTATAGAAGTAAATATTTAACGAGTGAAGAATACACAAATGAAAACAAAACAACTGCTGGAAAAACTCAGCAAGTCACAGCAGGAAGAAATAATGGGAGCTTGGGAGAAGGTACAGCAATAATCATAGGTGATTTCAATTTATGTATAGATTGGATGAAACAGGTTAGCAAAGGCAGCTTGGGTGATGAGCCTATGGAGTATTTTGTAGTTTATTACACTAGTAAATTCTAGAGCCAACCAGAGAGCAGATTAAATTAGACCTGGTAATGCACAATGAGACAGGATTAATTAATGACCTCAGAGTAAAGTTGTCATAAAGTTACAGTGATCAATGTATGATTAAATTTTATTTGGTTTATGGGAAATAAAAATGGATCTAATACTAGTGTTTTAAACATAAGATTAATGTTTATTTATTAGTGTCATTTGTAGGTTTATATTAACACTGCAATGAAGTTACTGTGAAAATCCCCTAGTTCCCACACTCTGGCACCTGCTCAGGTAAACTGAGGGACAATTTAGCACAGCCAATTCACCTAACCAGCGCATCTTTCAGAGCATAGGAAGAAACCGGAGTATCCGGAGGAAACCCATGCAGACACGGGGAGAACATGTAGACTCTGCACAGACTGTGACCCAAGCCTGAAATCAAACTCAGGTCCATGGTGCGGGAGGAAACAATGCTAACCACAGTGCTACTGTGATGTCCAGAAGAAGACACAGCTGGCTAAAGTGAACTGGGAAAATATGTTAAGGGATAGGTCAGATGTTAAAGGAGAAATTTCTGAATATGTAAAGATACCTTCCAATGTGACAGAAAGACTTTAAGGGAAGGGGGTAACTAAGGAAGTTTAAAAATTTTGTTGAAGGGTCATTTAGAGCCAAAATGTTAAGTCTGTTTCTCTCCATGGGCGCTGCCAGATCTGCAGAATTTATCCAGCATTTTCAGTCACTTAAAGATGGTATCAAATTGAAAAAAAAACATTCAATAACATAAAGATGACTGTCAGGAAAGAATATAAAGAACAGTGAAAATTGGGAGTGCTATTTCACAGATTGGTCAAGCAACAACCTGACATAGTCGAACTTACAGAATCATACTTGACAAACAATGTCCAAGAGCGTCAGTATTCACCAAAGAGAGGGGCTTGTTGACAGGTCCTGTCTCTGAGGGAGCTGTAGACCAGTTGAGGGAAATATCCATACCAAGGGAGGAAGTGTTAGATCTTCTAGGGGGTAGCATTAAAACTGATAAATCTCCGGGGCCTGATGGCATTTATCCCAGGCTGCTTAGGGAGGCGTAAGGTGAAATTGCTAGGCCTCTGACGCAAATCTTTGTCTCTTCCTTGGACACAGGTGAGGTCCCAGAGGACTGGAGAATAGCTAATGTTGTACCATTGTTTAAAAAGAGTAATAGGGATAACCCTGGAAATTATAGGCCGGTGAGTTTGACGTCAGTGGTAGGGAAGCTGTTGAAGAGGATTCTTAGAGGTAGGATGTATAGGCACTTAGAGCGTTGTGATCTGATTAGGGATACGCAGCATAGCTTTGTTAAAGGAAGGTCATGCCTTATGAATCTGGTAGAATTTTTTGAGGAGATGACGAAAACAGTCGACGAAGGGCGAGCCATTGATGTCGTCTATATGGATTTCAGCAAGGCGTTTGACAAAGTCCCTCATGGGAGGTTAGTTGAAAAGTCAAGGTTAATGGGATACAAAGACAGGTAGCTAGATGGATAAGTAACTGGTTTAGTAATAGGAAACAGAGAGTAATAGTATTTTTCTAGCTAGAGGTCAGTCACTAGTGGTGTGCTGCAGGGCTCGGTACTGGGACCTCTTCTATTTGTAATATATATAAATGATTTGGAAGAGGGAGTAAGTGAGTGATCAGCAAGTTTGCAGACGATACAAAGATGGCTGGACTTGCGGATAGTAAAGAGCATTGTCAGGCGATACAGCAGGACATAGGTAGGCTGGTAGCTTGGACAGATGGATGGCAGATGGAATTCAATCCTGATAAATGGGAGGTGATGCACTTCAGGAGAAGGAATGTAGGGGGGAGGTATATGATAAAGGGTAGACCTATTAAGAGTATAGAAGCGCAGAGGAACCTGGGGGTGCAGGTCCACAAGTCTCTGAAGGTGACAGAGCAGGGGGAAAAGGTTGTGAAGAAAGCATATGGTGTGCTAGCCTTTATAGAAAGGGATATAGAGTACAAGAGCTGTTGCAGTTGTATAAAACATTGGTTAGACCTCATTTGGAATACTGCGTCCAGTTCTGGTCACCTTATTACCGGAAGGACGTGGAGAGTCTGGAGAGAGTGCAGAGGAGATTTACCAGGATGCTGCCTGGTATGGAAGGTCTGAGTTACGAGGAGAGGTTAGGCAAATTGGGGCTGTTTTCCTTAGAAAGACATAGACTTAGAGGAGATCTAATCGAGGTGTACAAGATTATGAGGGGTATAGATAGAGTAAACAGGGTTAAGCTTTTTCCTAGGATGGACTCAAATAGCACGAGGGGTCATGGGCTTAGGTTGAGGGGGGTAAGGTATAATTTGGATGCTAGAGGGAGTTTTTTCACACAGAGGGTGGTGGGGGTATGGAATGCGCTGCCAAGTAAAGTGGTGGAGGCAGGTACTCCGGAGTTATTTAAGAAATACTTAGATGGGCACATGAACAGAATGGGAATGGAGGGGTATAGAAAACTGATTTAAAATAGGGATCATGAGCCTTGGGAGTCCCTGGGAAGTGTGTAAATAGATGATGATATTGATGTACTTGTTTTTATCCTACAGGTGCTTTGGTCCACCTTGTTGTCTAACAAGGGCCATACACGCGATGGGTCGTGAGAGGGCTGCTCTTGGATTTTTTTCGAGAGTATCCTAGTGCTTCACGTTGTTAGTGTACGCTTGACCTGGACCATTTGATGGGCAACATGACAGCTCAGTGACTATTGCTGTGCTATGCAGATACATGGATTTGGGCCTGTGTCTGTGGGAGTTTGCGCATTCTCCCCGTGCTTGCGTGGGTTTTCTCCGGGTGCTCCGGTTTCCTCCCACATCCCAAAGATGTGCTCTTAGGCTGATTGGCAGAACAAATTCTCCCTGAATTGTCTCAAATTTGGTTCTAATGCATAGATCTATAAACATAGACAGGGATGACAGGGATCATGGGTAGAAGTGGGAACATTGAGGTGGTGGCGTGGGCTCGCTGGGCCGAAGGGCCTGTTTTCAGTGCTGTTTTGTACTTTGTTCTATGTCACTATCACCAGAGGTGGCGGCACAATGGTATACAGTTGGGATGATGTTATCCTGAGTGTCTCGTGGCATCAGATCAAACATGGGCAAGAAAATCTCCTGCTGATTATTATATACCTTCCCTTTCAGCTGAGCGCCACTTGGAGGAATAATTGCCAAAGGTGTGGAATGTAATTTGGATTGGGAACCTCAATATCTTTCACCAAGAGTGACTCAGTAACACTTCGTACCGACTGAACTGGCCAAATCCTAAAAGACGTAGCTGCTAGATTGGTTATTGCAGGTAGTATGGGAACTGAACAAGAAGGAAAAACATACTTTAGCTTATCCTCACCAACTTGCCCACCACAGATGCAGCTGTTCATGACACTATTGGTAGGAGTGACTAGCACACAATCCTTTGGAGACTAAATCCATCTTCATATTGAAGATACCCTCCATCATGTTGCATGGCACTGCCACTGTGCTAAATGGGCCAGAATTTGGATAGATCTAGCAACTCAAGACTGGGTATCCATGAGGTGCTCTGGATCATCAGCAGCAGAATTATACTCAGCCATAATTTGTAACTCATGGCCCAGCATATCCCTCAGTCTACCATTACTACCAAGTCAGGGCATCAACCCTTATTCATTGCTGAATACAGGAGGGCATGTAGGTAAACTAAGTTTACCTAAAAATAGATATCAACCTGGAGAAGTTGCAACACAGGGTGAATTGTGTGCCAAACAGAATAGGCCACAAGCAATAGACAGAGCTAAACAAACTCACAACAATGAATCATAAGTCTTGAGGTACAACCCTTTAAAATTGACACCTTGATCTCACTGCAGCCAGCTTTTCTGGTGAGTCTAGGTCCCGCCTCTGAAAATGACAGTATGAAACATGCCCTGTTCTTTTTGACAAATTGCATAAGATCTGGAGAAAAAAATGGCTGTCTGTTTCTCTGGAGAGAAACGTGCTTGTTTTCAATCAAATAGACATTTTTTGGTAACATTCCATCCGAAGGGAAGACTTTTTACTGGAGTTGACTGAAGAATAAATTGTGGTTAACACAGCAGGTGAAGGATGTACACTTCTTTGAATAGCCCCACAGGATCTTTTATGTCCACTTGAGAAGGCAAGCATTCAGTTTAGCATTTAATCAAAAACCCAACACCACCAACCATAAAGCACTCCCTCAACATTGCACTGAAATGTCAGCATAAATTATTTATTCTGTGTTGGGACTTGAACCAACATTTTGCTGATATTGGATGAACGTTTCTGTCACTAATTCAAGGTTGGCATCTAACAAATGAAAGAATTTTGACTGTCAAGAAACAAGTTAAGGAACAAATAGAGAGTGTGGAAATCTATTCCACTAGTCACCAGCACACTGGAGAACTTGCCACATCTTTTCTTTTTGCTCTTTGTCATTGCTGTGTTCACGGTCCCTTGAGAATTAGCACAGGGACTAGATCTTTACTGGGGTTATCTCGTTAGAGTTTGACTACATTTCAATCAGTTCTATAATTGCCTTGAGCACCCTTGATTTGAGATAAAGGGACAAAAAACATCAGCCAGGATTTCAGCTCTTGATCAATATTCAAGCGACCTAGTTTGAAAGTGGCCGTGTAACTGTTGGGTTAGAAGAGGAAGCAGCTTGGGCCTGATGCCTTTCTGCTATAGAAAACCCCTTAACAATTCAGTGGTTACTGGAATGAGGTATAGAAGGGTCAATGGTACCCAACATTTTCCAATAAGGGGAGGTGAAATTCTGCAAAAAAAGGCAACATCTGTGAAAAATAATACCGTTTTTTCAAAAATTTAGAATTAAAAATTCTCACATTCAGTAATCCTTGGGATGAAAGCTGTTGTTATAGCAACATTTCCCAGGTTTGAGGAGGCCAGAGGCCATGAAGAATGCCATCACACACATAGATTAGTGCTCCAGTAACACTGTGCTGCTGGACATATTCTATGCTACCGAGGAGAATGTGATTGGTGTAGTTTAATCATTTCCAATTACCCTAATATGATGGACAAAATTTTCAAACACAAATAATTATTTAGAAAATCCCACTTTGAGGATCAAGTAACACTTGCAGCACATTTCTGCATCTTGTAAAAGGACAGCTATCTGCATTGCCCTCTCCATCACAGCGTGATGTGGAAATCGCACAGTGCTGCTAACGGAGGGATTTAACTATAGATCTTTGTGTGTTGCTAATTAGCAGCAACGCTGCAAGAAATCAAACTTTGGCCTCTCAGAGAAAAGAACATCACCTCATGCAAACCCAGCTGGGAGTCAGACAATAAGGAGTCATAACTCTGAGCTGTTTCACTTTTCTTATTCATTTAAACTGTGAGCTGATTTCAGCGGTAACAGGAGGTACAAAAGTCCAGTGACTAACTCTAGGGCTATCAGGTTTCTGAGAATACAAAGCAGTAATACACAAAATAACGCTGTACTTTGTAATGGGCACAAGATAAATCATTTGCGGTCAGGATAAAAAAGGATGCAATGGGCTCTAACATGGCATGGGAAGTGATAATCCAGTGGTATTATTGCTAGACTATTAATCTGGAAAATCAGTTAATGGGACCAGGGTTCAAATCCCACCACGACTGTTGATGGAATTTGAGTTCAATAAAAAATATTTGGAATTATGAGTCTACTGTTGACCTTGAACAAACTATTGTTGATTGTTAGAAAAACCCATCTGGTTCACTACTGTCTTTAGGGCTTACTTGGTCTGGTCTTCATTTGATCCCAGAGCCGCAACAAAAGGGGTTGATTCTCAACTGCCCTCTGAAATGCCCTTGCAAGCCACTCAGTTTAAGGCAACGAGGGATGGACAATGAAGACTGGCTAGCCGGTGAAGCCCATGTCTCACGGATGAATAATTATAAAGCAGCATGTCAAATTGGTTGGGGCATGTGTCTGAAAGAAGTGCAAACTCGGGGCCTGTTTGCACCATACGTGATTGTAACTGATCACAGCGTGCGTTGTGCATATTGAGGTCAGTTTTTTTCAGTGTAAAGCAACCAAGCCAGCATTCCTTAAAATGATGGCTGGTGCTCAAAAGTAAACAGATATAAGTATTGACCTGAAAGTGGCACCTAAATTTGAATGATAGGTCACTATTTGTGTGCACTTGTATTCCAGAGTCAATTCCTTATTCCAAGAATCCCTGTGGAGACGATTGCTTTCAGAGAAGGCTGAATATTTCCATCCTGATGTGGAACCAACCCATGTAAGGAGGGCTTTAAAATGATGGATGAGACCTGATTCCAAGATTCCAGCCCTTCATTCCAATCAGTGACTCCTTTAAAAGGCCTGGTATAATGCTGTGGGCCACAAAAACCATTCAAGTTTATTTACTAATCACAAATAAGGCTTACATTAACACTGCAATGAAGTTATTATGAAATTGCCCTAGTTGCCACAGTCCGGCGCTTGTTTGGGTCCATGCACTAAACCAGCATGTCTTTCAAAAAGTGGGAGAAAACTGGAGCACCTGGAGGAAATCCACACAGACATGGGGAAAACATGCAAACTCCACACAGACAGTGACCTAAATCGGGAATTGAAGGGTCCCTAGTGCTGTAAAGCAGCAGTGCTAACAACTGTGCTACTGTGCCTGTCCTGATGGCATCCCAACATTGCCAGTTCTGTTGCTCAGGTGAGTATTTCAAACCCAGCCCCATTTTCATCAGGTGATTGATCATGGAATCATAGAAAGTGATTTACTTTCTATGATTTCTATGCCAGTTGGCACTGCCAAATGGGTACTGCCCAAATAGGTCAGCACTGCCAAATGGGTACTGCCCAACCATGCCCCCAATCACCCGGGGGGCTTCATTTTTGGAGACTAGTGGTGATTTGCACTGGATTCCTGGCGAATCCAGGGAGCACGGAGAATCTGGCGTGAAATTGACTCTGAATATTTAGATAGTTATTTAAATATGCCTTTATTTACACCCAGGCATGGTGGCTGGGAGACTCTCAATGAGGGTTCGTGCTGGTGTTCAATGTGCTCGGCACCTCTTCTTCAATTCTCTGACCCTGTGTTACTCTAACGCAAGTTGCACCAGGCACATCACAGCTGCAAAATCATGGCCATGCACTTTGACAGGAAGAATAGTAAAGCAGTCATTGGAATGGAGAGAGACTGCAGAGCTTTACGGGACAGGAAAAGGTATGCATTCTTCTTTAGTAGAAGTACAGTAAGTTGGAATGCAGGTGCAGCATTAGGATGGCAACATAGAACGATGGCATCTATCGCAAGGGAATTTCGTATAAATGTAGAGAGGTGTTGCTGCAGCTTACAGGGCCTTAGATAGACTGTATCTGGATGGTTTTGGTCTCCTTACATTAGAAGGGATATAACTGCAATAAAAACAGTTCAGTGAAGGCTTGATTGATTGATTTCTAGGGTGAAGAGTTAATTCATGAGGAATCATTGAGTACATTGAGCTTAAACCATCGGAAGTTTAGAAAAATGAGAAGTGATCTTATTGAAACACAGAAGATCTTAAGGAGCTTGGCAGAATTGATGCTTTGAGGATGTTCGCCTTTATTGGGAGTCTAGAAGGAGACTTTGGGAGGAATTTTACTGTCTCATCCCTGTCATGGAAATTGTAGCGGGCCAGTCATGGACCATGCAAAGGTCCATTGACCTTAGGCGAGACTTTTCGGCTTTGAGATGAGCATGGCCAAAAAATCCTGCCCTGGGTTTAAAAATTAGGGAGCTCTGATTATAGGCTAGAATTTTATCATCCTGCCCGCCACAGGAATTGGAGCAGGCAAGGCGCAGGCCATGGAAAGGTCCATTGATGTTTGATAGGATTTTAAAGTTTTGGGATGAGTGCAAATCCCACCTTGAGATAAAGATAGACTGAGATAAGGTGAATGTTTTTCCTTCAGAGGATCATTAATCTGTGGACTTGTCTTCCCCAGACAGAAGCAGAGATTGGGCCAATGAATGTATTCATACCTCAGTTAGATAGACTTCTACCAACAAGGGACTCAAATGTTAGGGATGATTGACAGGAAAGAGTCCACTACCAGGTCAGCCATGATCCATTTGAATGGAGAAGCAGGCGTAAGGGGCTGACTGATGGATTCTGCTGCTAAACCTTGTGTTCGTCTACTTCCTTTCATCTCTGTCTCAGGCTTGCTTCCAGAGGTGATTACCCTGATTCCAGCTCTCTTTCCTAAACCTCCATATCACCATGGAAATAGCCTGGGCAGGGTCCAGGGATCCACTGGAAAACAGTGGAATTCCCAATTCCCATCTCCAAGGTGAAAATCTGGCCCCAGGAAGATCATCTCTGGAAATTGCAGTAGCCTATGGCTTCCTGCAAGTGTGATCTATGCTGGGAACTTTGGATTATGGAGCTACCCACCTCATCCTTTGTGAATTAGTGAAACAATGACCCAATATTTATTTGGTTTGATTTTTGTGCGGGGAAGGTAAGGAAGGGTTACTCAACTGAATTTGTGCCACAGTGGCAGAAAATAGGGGTTAGGTCTGTTTATGGTTCAGAAACTCATCTAAGGAAAACAGATTAAAGTTCAGAGTGAGCCCTAAATTGATATGGACACTGATTTGCTATCCACTTGGATCCAATGGAGATAGGAATGGAGGAAGAGCAGATGAAATGTCAGCTGGAGCTTTCTTTCTGGCTAGCCTTGCTCCTGCTCCTACTCTGCAACACTGGAGTTGAGAATCCAGCTGGTGATGCTGGTCTGTGCTGACCCTGTTCAAAGCCCAGGTGCTGAACTCCCACTATTCCTGCCACCTGGTCAGTGCCAGGACACGCTCTAGCCAACTGTCCAGTCATCCATTGTGCTACTGACCTTCCTCTGAGGCCTAGGTAGTCACGATTGCCTCCTGTCTTTGTATCTGCCTCCTTTCGGCAGGTCAGTTGTGGGTGAAGTCTGCAGGCCTTGCTATGTTGCAGAATTTTAAACATACGCCTTTCTTTTTTAAAAAGGAGACTATCCAGGAGCCAGCCTAATTGACAAGTTTGCTCCTTGCAGAGTGGGGAAAATGAGTGTAGGCCATAACCTAGGCAGCTTAATTGGCTTAATAGGCAGCATGGTGGCACAGTGGTTGGCACTGCTGCCTCACAGTTCCAGTGACCCGGGTTCAATTCTGGCCTTGGGTGACTGTCTGTCTCTCTATATGGATTTCCTCCACATGCTCTTGTTTCCTCCCACACTCCAAAGATATGTGGATTAGGTTGATTGGCTGTGCTAAACTGCCTTTTAGTGCCGGGAGATTAGAAGGATAAAAAAGGGGAGATTATGAGTAAGGATCTTGGTCGAATCTGTTGCTGGGGCAAGCTTGATGGGCTGAATCACCTCCTTCTGACTATAGGGCCTCTATGATTCTACTGTAGGAGCATGCTGGGGCAGAAACTACAGGAGGAAACTGGTACAGAGTGGCTTCAGGAATGGGGCTGAGGGCAAGATGGCAGATCGGAAATAGATTGAGGACAGAATTGTGTGGTTAGCTGAATTGGTTGGTTGCTTAGATGGAGTGGGGTGGGGAATACTAATTGTAGAAGTGACTGGTAATCATGGGGAAGGAAGCAGGTTAGCTTGGTGCGTCTGGATGAAGTACTCTGGTCTAGTAGTAACAGTGGAAAGGCAGCAGTCCTTGCCACCATCTAGCTGCTGAAAACACAGGAGGCCTTGGTTTAATTTAAAATGGAGATAGAAACTGCGGCATGTAGCCTCAGGAAATTAATTATATTGACAAATACCTTCTGAGAGTAGTTGCTTGCCATATCCACCTCTCTTTAAACCACTGAAGTGGATGCAAGATTTGAGATGGGGTTTGGGTTTACATCCCACCGAACTCAAACCTACCCATTTTTTTGAGTTAAAATTCTCCTTCATATTTCAAATACATTGCTCCAAAAGTTTTATTTTTCAATAAAAGTTGAAGACAGGAAATATTTCATCTAAATGTTACTCAATGGAAAAAAGATTTGATATGTTTAAACACTCCATTACCATGTAAATATGCATGAAACTGATATGCTTTTGATAAGCAAGTCATCATGCAAATACTGTTTTTCAAGACATAACAATAGATAAGTCCAAATGAGATCAAAGTGGCAATTTTAATTCATTTCTCTTTTAAGAAATTAAAGGGCTGATTTTTTGATGTTTCCCACAGGTGGGGGTGGTGGGGCACAAGAGTTTTCTATTTGCCATTGAAAGCCCCATTAAGCCTTCAAAACACATTTTAATTAACTTAAATTGCCAATATTGTCTTTGATGTAGTTTCCCAATGTTTTCATGGGAAGTGTGTGAACATTATTCCTGATGCTCACATGTTAAGCAAATGAAGTTAGAAACAAATTTTATATGTTTTAGAAGTAATATAGAATCCCTACAGTGCAGAAGGAGGCCATTCAGCCCATCGCATCCATACCAACCACAATTCCACTCAGGCCCCACTCCCCCAGCCTTGCTTATTTATCCTACTAAACCCCCTGGCACTAAGGGGCAATTTAGCATGGCTATTCCACCGAACCTGCACATCTTTGGACTGTGGGAGGAAACCGGTACACACAGAGGAAACCCACGCAGACATGGGGAGAATGTGCAGACTCCCCACAGACAGTGACCCAAGATGGGAATCGAACCTGGGTCCCTGGCGCTGTGAGGCAGTAATGCTAACCACTGTGCCACCATGCCACCTGATTAATTTCATCAAAATTGTTACAAAAAAAAGAACAAAATTGGAGGAATCTGATATTTTCTCAGCAATCCAAGTGTTATAAATGTTAAACTTTTTATGGTGGATTTGAATTCGCAGGATAGATTGGCAAGCAGATTTCCTGCCCGTCCCATGGCATTATGACAATCGTATCCACTGGTTATGTGGTGCCAGCTGATTTGTAGGGTCAGGTGGGAAATGTGTGGAAAATGGCCATCTGCTATGACTCAGACAGTGTGGGAATGGATGCACCAGGGTGTTTCATGATAGAAGATGTGTGACTTAGGTTGATTGGCCATGGTAAACACCCCCTTAATGCCAAGAGATTAGTAGCATAATTAGATGTGATTATGGGGACAGGATCTGGGTGGGATTGTTGTCAGGACATGTTCAATGGACTGAATGGCCTCCTTCTACACTGATTTTATGATTCTATGATAGGAAGTCAGTGGAAATTGAGGTATGGTAGTCTCAGCTTTCCACGCAAAGAAAGTTTAGGGCATTCATGCAAGGAATAACATTAATCCTCTAGCCCTATAAAGAAAACTAAAATAACTTCCTTTGTCTGTCCTGTTCTCTGTGTGTTCTTCTGTGTGTACATCATGTTCTTTTTACTCCATGAAGGAATGATTACTTTAGAATTTCTCCTACAATGAATGAGAATTTATAGGATTATTCAATCCAACCAGTCCAGACTGGTGTTTATGCTCTAGCTATCCTCCCCTATTTTTGGTTGTATAAATTTACCATCAATAGCATATATTGCCTTCTCCTTCTCTCTCTGATAATTGTCCTTAAATATTACTCACTTTGATGTCTCCCTGTGATATCACATTTTTTGGGGTAGAGAAATCTGTGTTGAATTGTCATTTGGGTTTGTTTATGACAAGAGGCCATTAATGCAAGATAGTTTATAGTCTTTCCCAAAAGAGGAAACATCCACCTGGAGTCCATCCTACCAAAAGCCTTCATAATTTCAAATATCTTCCTCCTCAGCCCCTTCTTTTTACAAAAGAGCAAAGACCAGTAGAGGCCATAAAGGAAGCAACAGAATATCTTTCAGTAGGTCAGCTATGCTGTTTTCTTCTAACATCATCCACATAGCTAACAAAATGCCATTACAGAAACAACAGAGACAAAATCAAATGCTGAAGATCTGAAAATGATGGATGCTTTCTTTTGGACAGTCAAAAAGACATAGTAGAATGTGTGTTTTTAAGCATATGTTCTTTTAACAGAATAAATCGACGAGACAATATAGTCATGACTTATTGAAGAATTTAACGTCATATTTGCACAAAAGTAATAAGGAGCTTGATAAAAGTCTTGATTTGGAAGGGTGTGGCATTCATTCAATTTACATTGTAGAGACTTCCATAAAAATGTGAGTAGATTAATGCCTGGCTAGCTCAGTTGGTAGAGCATGGGACTCTTAATCCCAGGAATGCGGGTCATGCCCCACGTTGGGTGCTTAAATTTGAGGTGGCACAGAGGCACAGTGGTTAGCACTGTTGCTTCACAGCACCAAGGATTCCTGTCTTGGGTCACTGTCTGTGTGGAGTTTGCACCTTCTCCCTGTGTTTGCGTCGATTTCCTCCCACAGTCTGAAAAACTAGCTGGTTAGGTGCATTGACCTGAACAGGTACTGCACTGTGGGACTGGAGCAATTTCACAATAATTTCATTACAGTGTTAATATAAGCCTTACTAGTGATAAATAAATAAACGTTTACATTACTTTAACTTTAAAATTCCAATTCACAATTTTCAGCCTAACATTTATTTCCCTTGTTTTTTGGATGAGCTGTTACGATTCAAACAAGGGAACTATAAATCAAAATAACCAAATTTGCTGAAAAACCCACAAATGAAGAAATTACTAACAAGATTTCACTTGTTTGTAGTATTCACTTCAACATCGATCAGAATACATGTAAATTAACCTAAAAAACAGACAAATTACAGTTAGTGCAATGGAAAAGCAAATACAATAGAGATTATCCCAAAAGATTACAAGCATTCTTATCATTTTTGGTACAAATATAGCACCATGTGAACTCTCACACTGAGCCTCTGGAATATATCAGTTGATTGGTCCATGAGTTATTGTGATGGTAACTCAAAGCCATTTGAGCCCCCTGGGAACAGTTGTCACCCAAACTACGCACTCCTTTAGAATCTTCTTACCTAGGTTTGATGACAATCTTAATGCACAGATTCCCCAGAGGCTTTCTTTAGTTAAACCTTGTTAAACATTCAAGTCAGCTATGGCAAAACTGAATTGTTCAATTCACAATTTGCTCTCTCATTCTGTTGTCATTCTATTCTATGCTGTTCAACTGCATGACAAGCAAACAACTCTTTGTTAATGTGTCTTATCTCTTCTCACCTCTGCTTCCACTCTTTGTTCTTTACAGCAATAGTTTCTATGGGCAGAATTTCCTGGCCTGCTGCTGCTGTGTTTTCTGGTAGCAGAAGTGGCTCGTCATTAGTTTGGACTTCCAAGCCCAAGATGTGCAAGTTAGGTTGATTAGCTATACTAAATTGCTGCTTAGTGCCCCAGATGTGAAATTAGAGGGATTAGCAGGGTAAATATGTGAGGTTGTGGGTATAGGGTCTGGGTAGGGTTGTTGTCGGTGTAGACTTGATGGACCAAATGGCCTCTTTCTGCACTGTAGGTTTTCTATGATTCTATAAGTGCCACCAATACCTCAGACATTTTGCTACAATCCAGAGATTGTAGATACACTGGTAGTCATTTTCCAAAAACCTTGGATTCTGCAATTGTGCCAAAGGATTGGAAAGCTGCCAATGTGGTACCAGTGATGATCTGAAAAGATAGGCTGCAGTGCTTGAAGGTTTAGACAAATAAAGAGCTTTAATGAAAGGATGTTACCACTACTGCTAAGATAGATTGCCTGCCTGCCTGTACAAACGGCCAATCATGGCATCAGCTACATCATGCAATTGGTTTCTTAAAGTGTCCCTGTTCCACTACAAAACTGCTCGTGAAGAAACAGTAGAAATAAAGTGGAATAATATTTTCTCCCCCTGTAAATCAAAGATTCCAATACCAATAACAATATAATGTTAACAATCAAAATTAGCAATATTCAAGAGTAGGTCAGACATTCTGGAAGCCGCTGTTCTCTGTACGCTTGTTGCTGAACCTCAGGCAGCTGTCTTTGAGTGTTTACTGCAACTTCTAGTGCCTTTGGCTTGACTTGGATGTCATCTGTGGTTATCCGAGCCAGAGTTAACATCGTGTTTTGAGGTTGACTTGCTGTTGATGTGAGGTACTATCTTCTCCATTTAGCTGGGGTACAGTCAGCTCTTCTCTTTGAACATCTTGATATAGATTGTCTGTCAGTTCTGTCTCTGAGAGATTGGTTATCGATGCCAAAAGTTGATCCACATGTCTTCTGTGTATTACATTGTCTGATGTGTAGGAAACCAGTCCTGTCTGTGCTAAGGTGATGGCAGGTATGCACTTTTCACTTGTGGCATAGCTTCTTGCTAGAACATCTTTACTCTGACAAAAAACGTGACATTTTGCCTTGTTCTCTCATCATCAAACCTGATCTTGCTGTTTTTTTCTCAACAATTTCTCTAGTTTTTGGGTATTTCAGCCAATCAAATGCTGTGCAGAATTGACATTAAACCATGAGCAACACTGGAGAAACTTGGGTTGTTGAGTGTACAATATTTCTATACATCAGTAGGAATTGGTTCAATCATTTAGACAATGAACCTTGCTTTACAGTTCCCTTCAAATAATGTTTCATCAACTGTACAAAGCAATCTGCTGGCGTATTTGTTCCAGGATGATAAGGAGTGGATTGGATGTGTTGAATCCCACTCTCATTTAAATAGTTTGTGAATTGTTGCTAAATGAATCACAGCCCAGTATAGGTCATGAATTGTTCAGGGTAACTGAATTGGCTGAAGATTTCACCCAGTCTCACAGCTGTTCTCTCTGAGGACATTCTCTTCATAATGATGACTTCAGGCTAATTTCGAGTGTGTGTCAAATATGAAGCAGATGGGCTTCAAAAAGTCTGGCATAATCTATATCTACTTTTACCCAGGCCCCTTTTGGCCATTCTCACAGATGTAATGGGGCTAATGGCGGCAGGTTCTGAAGAAGAAGACAAACATATTCCTGCCTTCTCCTCGACTTCAGCATCAAGCTGTAGCTTCTGACTACCTCCTTCATCCTTATGATGCCACGATGGCCTTCGTGTGATTGATTTGATGCACGCTTCCTTAATAATGGTGGAATGATGACTTTATTCCCCAGAGGCGACAATCTGCCTGTACGGACGGTTTGAGTCTTCAGGTGGAATGTGGCTTTAAGTCAGGCTTTGCTTTCAAGATCTTGTCATGAAGCATCATGTCCATGATTTCTGACAGTACTGGATCATTTCTGGTATGGTTCTTAACATGTCCTGCAGTTACAGGAGTGTTAGCTACTTATTAAAAGTAGAAAACATTTCCACATAAACTGTTTATTGACAAATTGTTAGGAAAGGGAATCGGGAGAGTGCATCAGCGTTGACATGCAGGTTTGACTGATGATACTTTATCGTGTGAGCTTACAACAGTAATTCCCATCTCTACATCCTGCTTGCTGCCAGATATCATTGTCAGAGGATGATGGTCCATCAATAAAGTAAACTACCTTCCACAGAAATTGATTAAACCATTTTGGGCCAAAAATGATTGCCAGGGCTTCTTTTCTATCTGTGTATAATTGATTTCTGATTTACTCAAGGATCTTCATGCAAAAGCTAATGGCTCCTCTTCATTTGTGGGCATTATGTGGAAAACCATCACACCCACCTTATAACATGATGCCAATTGCCAGGGTAACTTCAGATCAAAGTGTGTCAGGACTTCAGATTTCAGCAGTGCCTCCTTAACTTGTGCGATCGCTTTCTCACACAGATCTCCCCACTTCCAATTTCTGTTTTGACAATTCAGTTGCTTAAGGGGTTAAGAAAAGCCAGATTAGGGGGAAATATTTTATAGTAATTTACTAAACCCAAAAAAGATGATTGACATTTTGAGGTGGAGGTACCTCGGTAATAATTTATGATCCTCGTTTCCCATGGTTGGAAAAATATTAAAAGGGGAACTTCGGCGCCAAAGATTATGATGATATGAACAACATAATTTGCATGCTTGGTCGAGAGCCAGAATTCCATTAATTTGCTGATACAGCTGCACACATGTCTATTATTGTTGAATTATCTCAGGAGACCTTAGTTTTCTTATTTTAGAAGAGATGTTGCTGGAAACAATGGTCTTTCTTTCAAAACTCTTCTTTACATAACTGACTAAATACATGATTAAGGAACATTAGGAAACAGCTACAGCTATTACATAGTTGTTTTATTAATTGTTTTCTCTTAGTCAATGACATTAAGATGATATGTCTCATTACGCACATACTCAGTAACTATTAATAGTTTAGAGTTAACCCTTTACATCTACCCCATTTCTTTATTCCTCCATTATTATTTTGACATTTTCCTGGGCCTCCTGCTAAATCTCTATTTTTAATGGGATGGTCTTCTTTGCGCTTTCACCAATCTTCTTGAGTATTTACAACACTCCCTTTGAGAATCAGTTTTCTCTGAACTCATTTCCCTGAAGGTTGTCACTCCCTGTTTCCCTCATTAGTAGTTCTGTTCTCCTGAGGATCAGGACAAGCAATCCACCTGCTAACGGTTTCCTACTCATTGAAATCAAAATACTCTTGTTTCTTTGAGTGATATCTATTTCTCTTTGGACCAGGGACAGTCTCAACTATGGTAACTTCTTGATGATGGTACCTTCTTGCTGAATGTCTCATCCTTGTTGAGAATACAAAGTCATGAAGCCTAGGTCATTAATTGAAAGTATGAGTTTGATCTACTCTGTAATTTTCTTCTCTTTGTCTGTCACAACCATGGTATTCCACTGAGATATTTAGTATCAGTATGTGAAGAAGGAAAGGAAGTTGTTCTTAGCCTGCAGTCCATTGAAAGCATGCAAAACCATTGTAGCATTTTGATCATTCTATTTAATTTTAGGCTTTGTTGTTGGACTGTAAGCTCTATGAATTTTATCTTTAACTACATTTTAAATTAAATTGTTTACTTTGAATATCTGTTTGTGAGAGAGTGGGCAGTCAAGACAGTTGGGATTCTTTACCGAAGGCTGTTGTTTATTAGAGACTACTCTTAATTATTTTGTGCCCTGAGTCTTGAGTTTGAGCAGCTGCATCTTTCTTAATTGTTCACATTACAATTGAAAGTTTTTTTTCAAACCAACTTTGAAGAACTACTGAAATGTAGGTTGAACTTTGGATAATATTATCTTTAAGCAGTGAGGTGACTACCTCTAGACAGTGTTGGAGGTGAATTTGGACCAATTCCAAATAAGAGGGGAGCAACAATGAGAAGTGGGGAAAAGAGTTGGAAAATCACTATCTTTGTTGGCACAATGTTACTGTGGCCTCTGGGCTATGTCTCTTCTGGACAAGTTCTGTGTTACTTCGAAGACAGAAAGAAAGACATCGAGTTGAATTTTCCTCTTCCACCAGTCATGGGAATCACAGCAAGCAGGACAGAAAATTTGATGAACCATGCAAAGGTTTGTTGACCTCAGTTGGGAATTTCCGGCCTTGGGTGAACGTGGCTGGAAAACCCCATTCATTGTCTGTGTTGACAATGCTCAAGGACCATGAGAAATTTGAGGGATGAGGGGTTTCCATGTTATCATCACTTCTTTTCTTCATGAATTCTGCTTGACTCATACATGCTAGTTATTTGTTCCCTGTTAAGCCAAACACAACTGAGGACTCTAGAAAAACATAGAAGTATTGATTAGAAGGGATTTACATCTGAAAACCTTAAGACTTTATGCAAAGGCGTGGAGCTATAACTGAATAGGGCTAGCTCATTGTCTGTGCTTTGAAAGAAACATAGAAGTTAGGAGATGAAGGAGGCCATTTGGCCCTTTAAGCCTGCTCTGCCATTCAGTAAGATCATGGCTCATCATCCAACTCAATAATCCAGCTTTTTCCCCATAATCCTTTGCTCCAAATACTAAATCCAGCCATCTCTTGAGCGCATGCAATGTTTTGGTATCAATTACTTTCTGAGGTAATGAATTCCACAGGCTTACCACTCTGTTTCCTCATCTCCCTCCCAAATGGTCTATCCTGAATACTCAGACTGTGACCCCTGGTTTTGGACTTCTGATATGTGCTGTTTGAGACCAGAACACCTCATTCACCTGACAAAGAGGACAGCCTTGAAAGCTTGTGAGTTTACCATCAAATAAATCGGTTGGAGTTAAATCTGCTGTTGTCAGACTTCTTTCTGGATTCCCCCACCATTGGGAACATCCTCCCTGCATCTACCCTTTCTAGACCTATTAGAACTTTAAGTCTCTATTAGATCCCCCCCTCATTCATCTGAACTCTGGCGAAAACAATTCTAACCTCGTCAATCTCTCCTCATACATTTGTCCTGTCATCCCTGGAATCAGCACTCCCTCGTGAATAAAAACATCCTTCCTCAGAAGAGGAGACAAAAACTACACACAATATTCTAGATGTGGCCTCACTAAGACCCTGTATAGTGGCAACAGCATATCCCTGCTCGTGTACTCGAAACCTCTCGCAATGAATCATAGAAATCATAGAAACCCTACAGTACAGAAAAAGGCCATTTGGCCCATCGAGTCCACACCAACCACAATTCCACCCACACCCTACCTTCATATTCCTACATATTTTATCCACTAATCCCTCTAACCTATGCATCCCAGGATACTAGGGGCAATTTTAGCATGGCCAATCAACATAATGCGCGCATCTTTGGACTGTAGGAGGAAACTGGAGCACCCAGAGGAAACCCACGCAGACATGAGGAGAATGTGCAAACTCCAAGGCCGAAGGGCCTGTTCTGTGCTGTATTGTCCACACAAAAGACAAACATGCCATTTGCCTTCTTTATCATCTGCTGCACATGCCTGCTTACCTTCAGTGACTGTGCACAAGGACACGCAAGTCACGCTGCACACTCCCTCTCCCAATTTACAGCCATTCAGATAGTGATCTGCCTTCTTGTTTTTGCTTCCAAATTGAATAACCTCACACTTATCCAAGTTATACTGCATCTGCCATTGATTAACCCTCTCAACCAACCTGTCCAGATCATTCTGAAGGGTCTCTGCATTCTCGTCAGTTTACCTTCCTACCCAACTAAGGCATTTTGTCCTCTCATCTAAATCATTAATTTGTATTGTAAATAGCTAGGGTCCTAGCACCGATCCCTATGGCACCCCACTATTTACCGACTGCCAATTTGAAAAGCAGCCATTAATTCTTACTCTTTGTTTTTACCCTGCCAACCAGTTTTCTATCCAGCTCAATAAACTTCCTCTAATCCCATGCACTGTAATCTTGCATGATAATCTCTTGTGTGGGACTTTGTCAAAAGCTTTCTGAAAGTCCAAATATACCACATCTACTGGTCCCCCCAACTTTACTTCAGCAGGTTTTTATGGTATGTAATCTCCTCTCAGCCTCTCTATTGGACTGGGGGCATGCTGATGAATTTGTGGTATGGTCAAATCTAAATGATGCTGCAAACCTAATGGGAAACACTGATTGGTGAATTGTGACCTATTGTTAGCAATGACAGTGTGCAGAATGCCATATATGAAAAGTATTGTCTTTCAGCATCAAAGATGAGGCAATGTAGACTTTGCACCTTCAAACAAAGTAATAATCGACTACTATGAGAGAGTTTGGGATCACAATGAACTAGATCTCTGATGGGGTTAACATAATTTTGACGTATTGAAATGAATGCTACTGTCCAGCACCACACCTTCTCTTGTTGCAAAAGATGTCCTACAGGTTCATTTATTTGAGCTAAGTGAGGTAGGAATTTCCCCAGTTGGATTACCATTGCCAGAACCCTTTGTAATTCAGTGATATTCCTGGCTGTCAAAAATTATTTTATAGCTCTTAGTTTCTGTTGGGGATTGGCAGTGATTCCTGTTGCCTGCACAATATGGCCTAGGAATTTTATTGTGGGTTTGGAAAACTCACCTATCACATTGAGTGTTAAGCCAGCATTTTGCAGCATTGTAAGGTGTTACTTTCCCTTTTGTCATTTCTTCCTTTGTTAAACCGTGGATTAAAACATTGTTCATGTGGTATTTGACATCTTATATGTCCGTGAGTATTTTGGTCATTGTCCTTTGGAAAATTTCCAATACAGGTCTAACATCAAAAAGTAGGAATGGCAATAGGGCATTATTATTTGCATCCAAAATGTATTCTCAAGGTGATTAGTAATATCCAGTAGTTAGAAGTTTTGACTCTTGATCCAGTGGCAAGTGCCAGAATCCACTGTTGTGTTGAGCTTGGTAAAGATTATATTTTTTGTGAGTTTTGCTAGGTTTTTGTCTACCAATGCCATTGGATTTGTTTCTTGTTTCACCATCTTGTTACATTGTATTAGGTCAACATGGATTCAGGTGGAGCCATTAGTTTTGGTCCTTGGTGTTGGATTGATGAAAGTTTCAGAATAATTTTTTGCAGCCTCTGAACTCTGTCAGAAATGCTGGGACTCTGGCGCCTGTATTCAATTTAAATTCTGTATGATGTCCATTGACTCCAGTATTGGCATTTCATTTCATTCATCTTCAGAGTAAAATTTCTTGGTTGTCTGCTTCCTGTATCTCTTGGATAAAGCATCCTTTAGCATCTCTCCTTCTGTTTTGTAAATACAGATTTCTTTGTAAGCCAGCAGGCTGTTTTAAAATAACCAATCTTGCCACATCCATGGCATTGAACAATTCAGCAGGACATTCTTGACCAGGAATTGGTCATACCGATGAGAATGGGGTTTACCGATTTGTTCAGAGATAGGAAGGTATAACTGCAAACGAGGTTGATAATGGGATCCATTACCTCAGCCTTTGCAATTGTCCAATGTGTTTGAGTTCTTGTTTGGATGAGAGTGGGGCTGCAGGGTAGGTGAGACGGTTGGCCATGGCATCATGGAACAGGAAGCCATTCAAGATTGGGGGGAGCAGAAATGAATGTAGGATAGCATAAGAGGGAGATTGATACTGTTCACCACTGCAAGAGTCCAGGACGCTGTATTTCCTGCCTGGCCATGATGTGGAGATGCTGGTGTTGGACTGCGATAAACACAGTAACAAGTCTCACAACACTAGGTTAAAGTCCAATAGGTTTATTTGGTAGCAAAAGCCACTAGTTTTCCCTCTGAATGTTAGAGGCTTTTGCTACCAAATAAACTTGTTGGACTTTAACTGTGAGATTTCTTACTATGTTTCCTGCCTGGCACCAAGGTTAGGAATATATGCTTAGGACTGAATGAATCTTGGAGTAAATGGGGCAGGATCCAGTTGTTGTGCTCCATTGAGCTAACAACAACATAGGCAAAGAACGAGGTTTGGAAAGTCAGTATTATAAGATGAACTTTATAATAATAATAATTTTTATTAATTTTTGAATTATTCTCTGAGCTATCTGCAAATTGGCAAAGGCCAAATAAGATTAGAGAAACAAATACATGACTCAAAGGCTGGTGTGGGAGAAGTAGGTTCCACTTCATGGGCTACTAGCATCAGTACTAGAGAAAATGGGGCCTGTACTGTTGGGTGATCTGTGCCTGAACCGTGCTGGGACCAGTGTTCTCATTAGCTAAAACAGGTACGTAGTGAAAGTTTTAAACTAAATAGTGGGGGCAAGGAATCAAATTTGAGAAGATTTGTAAATCAAAGAATATCGATAAGGCAAGAGAGAAAGTTACCTATGTGAGAAATGAGAAACCTACCAATATATGAATTAGGAGCAAGAGTAGGCCAGTTTGAACGAGAAAAGAGTGAGTCCAAGACTAGAATTTTAGACTAGAGCAATTATGGGGACATGATTGCAGAGTTAGCCAAAGTGAACTGGCAAATTAGGTTAAGGCAGAGATCAATAGACATGCAGTGGCTGACATTTTAAAGGGATACTTCAGGCTACTGTAAGTTATTGCACCATTTACTTCTTTCCACTGTATTAATTACTTTTTAACTATGCACTGTTTTCTTTATTTCTTTTATAGTGAATAATGTAGACTGATTGAGGTGTAGCACTGTGTATGAAGTCTGTCTCATGCTGGTAACATTGAAAATTGAGGTGCAAGAAGAATGGAGACCAAAAATATCTGGAAAATTGTACTGAACTGCACTGGGGCTCAAACTGCAAAACATGATTCTCAATTTAATCAAGTCACAGACATGTCAGAACAAGGAAGGCCTCCAAAATAAAATAAATTATGTAGGAGAACTGGCCTCAAACTGTGAGAAAGTTTGGGCTTTTAGAGGTAATAAAGATGTTTGCTGTTACCATCTGGAGATTGATAATATTGTAAAAGATAAGAAAGTGGAGTCAAATGGCCTCTATTCCATCAAGTGTAACTTTATAAGAAAGCCAGGACATAAGATCAAAGGAAAAGGGATTGACATAATTGAATATCAATTAATTGGGCTAAAAACAAATTTTATCTTATCTTTAGCAAAGAAAAGTATGAAGAAAGAGTCCACAGAATGATTGGAATGTGGGGATTAGAGTAATTTGGGTAGTCACTCAGAAATCTTGCAAGGAGAATTTGTCAGTGGCTTGATGAAGAAACAGGCTCCAGTTCATAAGGAAGCAATTGGTATTATGTTGAGTATAGTATACTTTGTGGTTTAATAAAGGTTTATCATATTTGGTGGAACATCATCCAAGTTGTTGTGTGTCATTAATGTCCAGCGTAAGACAGAAGAACCTGTAGGTCAGGAAGAGGGTCATAAACTATGCAGAATAGATATATTCCATTGAAAATGAAAATTCCAAGGCAAGAACCACCATCCACAATTAACTAAAAAGTTAAAAATAATACCAAACTCAAACAGATAGTACAAAATCTTACCAAAAAATGGCAAAATGTTGGTTCCAATGAGAAAAGGAGTGTTCTGGGTTCATTTTGTCACCAGATCTTACCACACTCTGCCACAAAAATATAGGTGGGGTGTGCTTCATGCTGACATGTAGGGATAAGCTGGGCCTCAACATGCCAGCAAAGCCTGGTTGAGATTTGGGCTCCAAGTTTAAAGGAGGCCCTAATCAAAACAAATAATGACCTCCTTCCAGCCACACTCATCCCCACCTGATCAGAACTGGCAGAAGTCTGTTAATATCCTTCTCCCCCAAGTTATACTTAGCCTTACACCCCAAGGGGAATCTCCATGACAGGTTAACATCTGGGTGAATCTGTGATAAATTGTGCCGGTGTGATGTCACATTGATGCGGTTTGAATAAAATGTGGAGAGTTAACATATGACAGCGGGGATAAGATTCCTGGTCTTTCACAAGAGCAGCAAAAATCGTCAGCAAGATCCACAACATCTGGGGTTTTGCCACCAATCCTGGTGAATATGAACTCTAGATTGCCTCCATAGAAGAAAATGTTCTGGTCCTGCGCCCCCATGGGAATCATCACAGAGATTTTACAGACAGAAGGTATAAATGAACCATTCTCTGGTTGTCAAGATGTAACATGTGGTGTACTACAGGGATCAGTGCTGGGATCTCAACTTTCTATAGAGTGCATACTGGATGAATGCGCAGAGAAGTGCTATGAGATGGCGCAGACAGGATGAGGACCATTGGGGTTGGTGAACGGACAGAGGTAAGCACGGAAGGTATGAGGAAGCTTGAAGACAGTTGTGAGCGTGGCTTGGCGTAACTTGGCATGGATGGGCATAGGGTGTGTGTAGAGGGGTGGAAGTATACGAGTGGCGAGGGCATGAGGATGCCATATTGAAGTCCCTGAAGAACTGTTGTGGGCCTCAGTTAAAAGCAGCCTATCTTGCCACTTGGCAACTCCTGTATCAGCTTCAGAACTGTGTCCAGGGTGTTCCCCTTTCCTGTCTTTAATGGCACTTATCTTTGAGGTGGGCATGCTGAACCAGGAAATTTCTAGATTCTTGATATGCATTTCTAACATGGAAATCCAATCCATTATATTAAAAAATTATTTTACAGGGAAAAATAAAGAAATGTTAGAATAAGAGACAGTTATGTCAGATGGGTATAGAGAGATATGGGCCAAATGCAGGCAATTGGGACTTGCTTAGTGGTCATAAAAAAGGGCAGCATGGGCAAGTTGGCCCAAAGGGCCTGTTTTCAAACTGTAAGCGTCTATGAGAGAAGACATTTCCAATTGAGGAGTTGACACCATTGCAAGCAGAATGATTTGAATTTTATCCTGTAAGTCAGACATTCAAATTAACACAAATTATTATCCCTCTGATGATGATGATGGATCTGAAGGAAGCGATTAATAGAAAACTCAAAGAAACATTGATTATAATGTTATGGTGGAACTGTAAAGAGGTTATTTAATTGAGCTGTCTTCATTCCACCAGAGAGTATAGAAATGAAAATGTGATTTATAAAAAAACCTTCACAACATTTTTTAAAAATATTAAAAACTAATTAGTTTGCACTGATGAATTACTTCCAGGATTTGTGTAGATTGTAATTAAGGGCAGACATTTGACTGAAAGGATTGACCCTTTCCCTGCTCAATTACAACTAACTGCACTTTCATGCATTCTTTAGATCATCTCAAAGGCCAATTTCTTTTTGACAGTTTTTGCTAGTAAACTGTACTGCTGTGTGCTGAACTTCTAGATGGGCTAGCCTAATTGAATCGTAGAATCCCTACAGTGCAGAAGGAGGCCATTTGACCCATTGGGCAGGATTTTATGGCCTTGCTTATCCCAATACTGTAAGATCCCACCCGAGGTCAACTGATCCTTCCATTGTCTGCCCTCATCTGCTCCGATTCGCTTGATGAGCAGGGCAGTAAAATTCTGGCCATTGAATCTGCACCGATAACAATCCTGCACAGGCCCTATCCCTGTAATCTCATGTAACCTCCCTGATACTAAAGGACAAATTACCATGGCCAATCAACCTAGCCTACACATCTTTGGAGTGTGGGAGGAAACTAGAGCACCTGAAGGAAATTCACGCAGACACAGGGAAAATGTGCAGACTCCATGCAAGGCTATCCGGGTCCCTGCGCTGTGAGGTAGCAGTGCTAATCACCTTCCACCCCTGGAATTTTTATAAAAAAGTTTTTCATGTTACATATTTTTCAATTGCTAAACATAGTTGCTTCTCACAGTTGTGAGATACATCAATTCTTTCTATTTACACAAGCAACTAGGAAAATTATGCTATTTACAACAAGACACTTTTAGTAATATTGCAATGTCATGGCTGATAAGGGTGGTCATACTTACTTGCATTTTATAGAAGAAATGGCACTGCAATTCTACTTTTGGGGTTTCCTCCTGCAGCTAGTGTGAATCTATGCGCTTCAGATATCTGTTAATTATTCATATCAATGAGTTAAATAATAATGAATAGTTTAGATTTCAACTCGTGATTTATGCGACTTGGAAATTAAAAGGTGCTTGATGAGGGCAGGGCAGTGGATGTTGTCTACATGGACTTTAGCAAGTCCTTTAAGAAGGTCCCTCATGGCAGGCTGACACCTAAGATGAAGTCATATAGAATCTGTGCCGAGCTGGTAAGGTGGACGCAGAACTGGCTTGGTGCTTAGTCATAGAAGACAGGGAATAGTGGAGGTATTTTTCAGAATGGAGATCTGTGACTAGCTTATTCTGCAGGGAACAGTACTGGGACCACTGTTGTAATAATATATAAATGATTTGGCAGAAAATATAAGTGGCCTGATTAGTAAGTTTGTGGACTGCACAAAGATTGAGGGAGCTGCAAATATTGAGGAGGATTGCCAGAGGATATAACAGGATATAGATAAGCTGGGCATTTGGGCAGAGAAATAGCAAATGGAACAAATGCAAGCTGATGTATTGTGGAAGGTCAAATGCAAGAGGGAAGTATACCGCCTCTTTTGTATCTAAAGATACAAATTTTTAGATCAAAATTGTATCTATCATGTGTCCATTTCATCGGTCTGTCTGTGACCTTTGGATGTCTGCTGCTTTCTTGCTCACTATTTACTAGGTTGCCAAAGTTATGTATCACCAACAAACATCAAAATCATATTCCCTATAGCCATTTCTAAGCATTGAAAAATCATGCTCTTAATATTGGCCTCTGGATTCCCCAGTGCTTAATGTTCTCCTGTCTGAAAGGAAAACATTTATTCAACAAATTTGACTTTTAGTCCTTGGCCAATTACATAACCAACCTATCACAATTTCGTTAATAACATGTCGGCTGGAAATTTCCAGCCCCCAGCAACCCTCCCTCCTCCAGACCCCACTGCCCACCATGACAGATTCCCATATGATGGAGGCCAGCCCTGTTTCTATTTTCTGAATAAGCATGTCATATGGTACTTTATGGAATGCCTTTTGAAAATCCACATTTACATTACCTATTGCACTACCTTTTCAGGCCTCTCTGTTACTTCATCAAAGAACTATATCAGATTATTAAGAAATGTTTTACCTTTAAAAAGTTCATATGGCTGCCTCTAATTAATTCATGCTTCCCAAATGAGAATTAATTTTGCTCTTGACAATGGACTGTAGTAGTTTTTGCAGCGACAATATTAACAGAGGTCATAGAGCCATTGACGTTCACAGTATGGAAACAGGGCCTTCAGCTCAACTTGTCCATGCTGCCCTTTAAAAAAAATTTTAACTCCTAAATTAACCCCAATTGCCTGCACTTGGCCCATATAGCTCTTTACCCATCTTTCCCATGTAACTATCTAAATGCTTTTTTAAAGACAAAATTATACCTGCCTCTACTACCACTTCTGGCAGCTTGTTCCAGATACTCACCACTCTCTGTGTGAAAAAATTGCCGCTCTGGACAGTTTTATATTTCTCCCTTCTCAACTTAAACCTATGCCTCTAGTTTTAAACTCCTCTATTTTTGGGAAAATATATTGTCTATCTAGCTGATCTATGCCCCTGTCTATTTTAAAGATCCCTGTAAGATCACCCCTCAGCCTTCTACAGAGAAAAATGTGCCAGTCTATTCAGCTTCTCCTTATAACCCAAACTATTAAGTCCCGATAACATCCAACTAAATCTTTTCTGCACTCTTTCTAGTTTAATAATATCCTTTCTATAATAAGGTGACTAGAACTGTACACAGTACTCCAAGTGTGGCCTTATCAATGTCTTGTACAACTTCAACAAGATGTCCCAACTTCTGTATTTAATGTTCTGACTAATGAAACCAATGAATGCCTTCTTCACTGCTCTGTCCACTTGTGACTCCACTTTCAAGGAGTTATGAACATATCCCCCTAAATCTTTTCCCTGTAATTCTCCCCAATGCTGTACCATTAACTGAGTAAGTCCTGCCTCAGTTCTATCTACCAAAATGCATCACCTTGCATTTATTTAAATTAAACTCCATCTGCTATTTGTCAGCTCACTGGTCCTACTGCTCAAGACCCCATTGCAATCAGAGAAAACTTTCTTCATTATCCACTATGTCACCAATCTTGGTGTCATTTGTAAACGTACTAACTATACCTCCTCATCTAAATCATTAATATAAATGACAAATAATAGTGGACTCAGCACTGACTCCTAAGATACACGGCTGGTCACAGACCTTTTGTTTGAAAAACAATCATTGATAACCACCCTCAGCCAATTTTGTATCCATTTAGATACCTCACCTGGATCCAATGAGATTTAACCTTATGCAACAACCTATCATAAGATACCCTGTCAAAGGCCTTGCTAAAGTTCATGTAGACAACATCAACTACACTGCCCTCATCTACCTTCTTGGTTACCTCTTCAAAAAATTGAATTAAATTTGTGAGACATAATTTTTCCATTCACAAAGCGGTGCCAACTGTTCCTAATCAGTCTTTGCATCTCTAAATACCTGTAGATCCTGTCTCTCGAAATATTTTCCAACAATTTACCCACCTGTAGTTCCTAAGCTTTTCCTTGCAGCCCTTTTTAAACAAAGGCACATTTGCCACTCTGCAGTCTTCAGGCATTTTGTAATACTTACAAGGTTTATCCTGCTCCCCTTTTTTGAACATGGGTGTAACATTTGCAATTCCCCAGTGCACCGGCATCACTTCCCTATCTGTTCAAGGTTAAATGATTTTATGGTGTAAGAGCTTCTGCCTTTTTAATCCTAGCTCTCTTCAACAATCTAGGATGCATTTCACCCAACTTTCTAACATTGAGTGATGACAACCTATTTACCACACATTTCTATCTATTTTTATACACTGGAATTCTACTGCATCGTCCATCATGGAGTTGGAGCAGGCAAGTGACAATGTAAATGTCCATTGTCCTTGGATGGCAATTTCCAGTCTCGTTCGAGTGAGGCCTGCCCATTTTCTCATCTCTCCCCCATAACAGTGACATTAGTTTCATTCTCTTCTTTTGTGAAAACAGATAGGAAGTTTTCATTTGATACCTCGTCCATGTTCTCTGCTTCAGAACAAAGAGAACAAAGATCAAAACAGCACGGGAAATATATAATGAGATATAATGAAACTTGCAACTTGGCCAACATTGTCTTCCTGATACGCTGCAGGCAAGTATATCCTGAGGCATGGTACACTGGGAGACAATGCAGACGCTACAATCACCAGGCAACACTGTTCTCTTCCTGTAAAGGAACTCATCAGGGGTCACAGGCAGTGGGCCTCTGATCTTCAGGTAAACATTCTCCAAAGCAGCCTTCATAACACACAACAAAGCAGAGTTGCTGAGCAGAGATTGATAGCCAAGTTCTGCACACATGAGGACGGCCTCAATCGGAATCTTGGGTTCATGTCGCACAATCCGTAACCCCCACGATTGGCCTGTGCTTGCAAAATCTCACTAACTGTCCTGGCTGGAGACAATATACATCTCTTTAACCTGCGCTTAACCCTCTCTTCGCTCACATTGTGAAGGGACATAACTATAAGGTTCATAGCGAGAGATATGGGAGGGATGTCCGAGGTAGATTCTTTACTCAGCGAATGATTGGAGTGTGGAATAGACTGCCTGCTGTGGTAGTGGAGTCGGCCACTTTAGGAACTTTCAAGCCGCTATTGGATAGACACATGGAGTACTCCAGAATTATAGAGAGGGGATAGCTTGATCTTGGGATTGGACATAGCTCGGCACAACATTGAGGGCTGAAGGGCCTGTACTGTACTGTAATGTGCTATGCTTCTATGTTTCTATGTTTACATTGTCTGTACATTTAAGATTTGATTACCTGTAAAAATTGCTTTCCAACCATTATGTTGTAATTTGAATTTGCGAACAGAACTACTACAGAAGGGGCAGAGCTCAGAAAGCTAGTGGCTTGTGCTACCAAATAAACCTGTTGGACTTTAACCTGGTGTTGTGAGACTTCTTACTGTGTTTACCCCAATCAACGCTGGCATCTTCATATAATGAAATGGCAGAGATACGAAACAACTTTGTATACACCTTCACGAGAGAAGTCTTAAAAAATTCAGGAACAATGGAGGACGCTTGGTTGCCTGTTCTCGTGACTATGAAGATCTTAAGGAAATGAGTATAAGTAATAGAAATTAATGGAAATAATTGGTGATAAACCTCTTGGACCTTAAGACCTTCAACCCCCAATACCCTCCCCTCCCCACAGCTCCCCCACAACGCACCCTAAGCCCCGCCTAATTCTCATTGCTTGGGCTCCTTGAGGCCACACTTGGTCAAATACTGCCTTGATATCAAGGGGAGTCATTCTCACCTGACCTCTGCCATTCAGTTCTTTCATCCATGTTTGGACAAAACTTGTACTGAGGTCAGGAGTTCAGTGACCCTGATGGGGAACCAAAATTGAGCATCCATGAGCAAGTTATTGCTGGGTAAGTGCTACAATAGCACTGTTGATGACACTTTCTATTGTTTTGCTGATGATCAAGACTGATGGGGCAACAAATGACCTGCTTTTTGTGTACAGGGCATGCCTGAGCAATCTTCCACATTGCTGGACAGATGCCAATCTTGTAGCTGTACTGGAACAGCTTGTCTAGACTAGTTCTGCATGTCTAGTTCTGGACGGCAAGGCTTTAATACAATTGTTGGAATATTGCCAGGGCCCATAGAGTTTGCAGTTTCTTCAGCCATTTCTTGCTATCGCTTGGAGTGAAATAAATTGGCTGAAAACTGGCACCTGTCATGCTGTGGCTCTCTGGAGGAGGCTGAGGTGGATCATCCACTCAGTACTTCTGGCTGAAGATGGTTGTAAATACTCCACACTTATCTTTTGTACTCATGTGCAAGGCTTTTCCATCATTGAGGATGAGCATATTTGTGGAACCTCCTCCTCCAGTTAATTGCTTAATTGTCCACCACCGTTCATGACTGCATGTGGCAGGACTGCAGAGCTCACATCTAATCCATTGGTTATAGGATTAGTTAACTCTGTATATTGCTTGTTATTTCTAGTGTTGGCACTCAAGTCACCCTGTTTTGTAGCTCACCAGGTTGATACCTCATTTTTTGGTATGCCTGATGCATCTCCTGATATGCTAGCCTTCATTTTTCATTAAACCGGAATTGATTCACCAGCTTAATGTTACAGAATGTAGTTGAATACAACATTATTGCTGTTGATGTGCCTCTTGGATATCCAGTCTTGAGTTGCTAGATCTGTT
Organism: Sphyrna mokarran; assembly: GCA_024679065.1. NCBI lineage: Eukaryota > Metazoa > Chordata > Chondrichthyes > Carcharhiniformes > Carcharhinidae > Sphyrna > Sphyrna mokarran. The sequence continues at coordinate 67,317,724 of JAGIQG010000011.1, read as the reverse complement.
CAAAACCGAAGCAGAGTGGTTGTGCCACACAACACTTTGGAGGGTATCCTCAGTGTAATGACAGAAATGCATTTCCACATGGACTGTTAGTTTGGCACCCCTGCCAACACTGATATGGATTAACACATCTGTGACAAGTAGATTGGTGAACATAAGATCAAGAGGTCTTTTTTTCCTGTTTGTTCTTTCACTCACCATTCTGTCTAACAGTTATGTCCTTTAGGACTTAGCCAGCTAGGTTCCCTTTGGTGCTATTGACATATTCTTGGTGATGGACATTGAAGTTCCCCACCCAGATCCCAATCTGTGCTTTTGCTACCATCAATGCTTTCTCCAATTCAACACAGAGCAGTTTGATCATTAGCTGAGGTCGGGGGTGGGGGGGGGGCAATGGCAGTTAACAATCAGCAGGAGGTTTCCTTTTCATATTTGATCTGAAGCTATGAGAATTCATAAAGTCCAGATTCAATACTGAACTGGATATCACTGTGCTGCCACCTCTGGTGGATCTGTCATGTTAATGGTTCATATCCAGGGAAGTTGATGGTATCATCTGGGATGTTTTTGGTAAGGTATGATTCTGTGTGTATGAGTCATCAGTATACAGGTCTCTCAGTTTTGGCACAAGTCCCATATTTTGTTAAGGAGGACTTTGCAGGGTCGATAGGACCATTTTGTCATTGCTGTTTCTGGTGCCTAGATTGATTCCAGATAGACCAACTGATTCCATTTCTGTAAGAATTCATAGTCGTTGGATTCAACTGAGTTACATGCTAAACTATTTCAGAGGACATGAAGAGTTTGCCACATTGCTATGCATCTGGAGCCACATGAGAGCCATCCCAGGCTAGATAAGGACAGGAGATTGCTTTCACAAAAGGACATTAGTGAACCTGATTGGATTTTACGACAATTGACCCATGTTTTCATGGTCGCCATTACTGAGGTTTAGCTTTTTTTTAGTTTTAGGTTTATGAATTGCATTTAAATTCCACCAGCTGCCCTGGCTGAACAAAAGGCTGGGCCTCTGGATCATTAGTCCAGTGGCATTCCCACTATACTACTGCCTCCATATAGCAATCATCACTCTGTTATTGAAGGAGAGAGAGAGAGAAATGGAGAACGATTGGCTGGTTAGCTAAAGATTAATAGTAGGCAAAATGCTAGAGTTTATTATTAGGATGTAGTAACAAGGCACTTAGAAAATAATAATGTGATTAAGGAGTGTCAACATTAGTATAAATTGAAAGGTGGATGAATGACCAGATTGCAGTCACACTTTTTAACTCAGGTGTGTTATGTGGTGAGACAGACAAAAGAGACAAAAGTCAGGTGAAGGTCCAGCACAGCTTTATTGAACACTTTAGCAAAGAAAAATAATCCTTATCAGACTCCACTACTGTACTTTAATTAAACCCTACCAATCTTTTCACATGATTCTTCAGTAAACAGTTTTAAATTTCTAATAAATAGTTTCAAATCTATACCAGCTATCCACTTCTGACGGGTGCTTTTGAGAATTGATTACAGCCTATCCACAGGTCTCCATCATTGTATTTGAACTGTTTGACTGAAAAGACTGGTATTACCCTTTCAATAAGGCTGGCACAGACTGTTCCTTGGTCTTTGAGGATTGGCTGTTGTTTCAGGATCTGTGGTCATCTTGTCTAGGCTGGTTCCAGTTTCTGGGTCCTCGCACTAGGGTGGTCTTCTGAGTCTGGCCAGTTTGATGATGTTTGCCACAAGGTACGAGGAGCTGGAGATGCTGTGCTGCTCAGCTGCCAATCGAAGATGCTCCCTGAAGATGCTGTTGAAGATGGTGTAAAAAGCAGAGAGAGCTGGGGCTCCGGGTTGCCACTTTTTTGCCCTGTTCATGTTCTTTTTGAAAATTCTGTGGCCTGTGTTCAATACTAACGTTGGGCTGGTCAGGATGGTCCAATGAGGTGATTACTTTTCATATTTGGAGGTTGCAGAACATAGTTTTGAACCTCCAACTATTAGGTCCTGTCCTTCCCATGCTATGCTTCTGGCCTCCTACTGAGCTGGGTGCCACCAAGTCTGTGTAGCATCCATCTAACAAAGCATGTTCACTGAAGTTGTAAACAATGGTTCATTCTGAAACAATGTGGCTGTAAGCACTTGGCCAGGCAGGTTCAGGCCTGTCTAATTTTGATGGGAAGTTGATTGTCCAGGGCCTGGCTGCATGAATCCTGTCTGTTCCAGCTCTGCAGTTTGCAAATTGCAGAGTTCGGCTAAGTCTAAACTTGGCTTCCACATTTCTAAAAGTTTTTTAGCTATTCATGAAAAGAAACCAACATTTCTGTAACAATCCTGGAGGTCACCTGACCACAACATAGAATTGTGAAAGGAAAATTGTTTTTCAGAAATCTGTTAGATCTTTTAACAATGTAACTTGTAGGATAGATAAGGGGGAGTCAGTGAACGTGCTGCATTTGGAATTTCAAATAGGACTCAGTGACACTCCGCAATGGATTATTACACCAAATTTAGACACATGATATTGGGGTAATATATTAGCATGGATTGAGGATTAGTTAAGGGACAGAAAGCAGGGTGTTGGCATCACACTTGGCATTTAGTTGTCTGAAATTACAGGTTCATTCACGTAACCATTATTTTGGAACACAACGGATCTTTCGAAAATCCTCATAACCACCTGAGCTGAAACTAGCAACATGTAGTCAAGCCAGCAGCCACAGTTGGTCGGACCAATTGGCTAGATGGCTGGTTTGTGATGCACAGTAACACCAACAACATAGGTTCAATTCCTTTACTGGCTGAGGTTGTTCCTGTACTGGCTGAGGTGAGGTGACCCTCAGGTTAAATCACTTCCAGTCAGTTCTCCTCCTCAAATGGGAGAATAGCCTACAGTCATCTGGGACTATAGTGACTTTACCTGCCACAGTGCAGTTTCATTTTCCTCCAGCATGCTGCTTGTAAGTAAAATAAGTCTGAATCTCTTACCCTCTTTGTTGCACTCATTTTCAGGTTAATACATTATGCAATCTTGGAGCTGCCAGTAGAATTACTGCACAAATTGATTTGTCAATCAGAAAAAAACCCAGGAATAATGCTGATGGATGAATTGGCAATCCTCTCTCTCTCTCTCTCCTCAGTACATTATGAATAATGCTTTGTGTATCAACCCAGCTGGGAATGTGCCACACCGATGAATGATGAATACTGTAAGCTGCAGAGGTTATACCACATACTTGACTCCGTTTGGAGCCTCATTAATATAACCTATTGTTAATATTAATAGTCGATAGGCAACATGGGTCCCTAGGAGGGTCCCAATGGGATTTTAACAGCCTACCGAGAACTAGCAGGAAGAAGAGGAAACTGTCTATAAGATAAAACAAAAACTATCTTTGGTAAAGCCCAGATTCCAAGCTGTGAGTTATAATTTCACCTCTTAGAAGTTGTGCTCCATAATCAGCTTTTAGACAAAGTAAAGTACTCAACTTTCTAAATAAAGGGTCAGATTCTAACAATAATTACACTGAGGAAGTGTTATGATGCCAGCTGATGCTATTACTGAACAAGTCAGAACTCGGCTTGATAGATCTTAACTTTTATTGTTTATTTAAATATGTGAAGGGCGGTAGCTGAACAGACTGACAGGGGCTGCTAATTACCTTTTAACAAAAGAATAAAACATTCTTTAAACAGAGAAAGATGGACTACAATATACTACACCTTCACCCCCAGCTATACCTTTACAGATGTGTACAGATCTGAAAAGATAACACAATTTACAATTTCTATTTTATACTCAGTAATTACACAGACAATGCAAACAAATAGGGAAAGCAGTTCTACTGTGTGGAGATACTGAGAATGTGATTCAGAATATATCATAATCAGACTTCAGTTAAACAAAATGAGCTGTTGATGCTCTCCACATGTATCTTGTGAGAGAATTCCCCAATTGTAGCAATAGAGCCCCCTGTGTGAAGTTATAGTAAATCTTTTAGTTTATCATGCAGAGAATGGAATAGCTCCCCCTACACTTAAATAGGTCTGTGTGCTTTATGAAGACTTGTTATCATAGCAGGGCTAGAATCCAGAATAATAGTTAGTATGTGCAACAGCAGGAGATGAAATCCGTTTGCATCTTTTTGCTGCTTAGTGAACTCTGTTCTCTTTAAGCAAAACAATTCAGCCAAGAGCTTATGCACTTTCTCAGATAACAGTTCAAGATAAGATTCTTTTGAATGTAATTACATTCAACAGCTCACTTACTTCCCCTCGTTTTAACCCTCTTATTTTTATACATAGAGGGTGGGCCGGCATCTCATTTATCAGGGACCTTGCTTTGCAGCACCTAATCCTTCTAGTTGTAGCTGAACTTTGAAATTAGTGTCCTTGCAAAGGGAATAATTTATAGTTTCAAGCAGCCTTATTTCTGTTTCAGACAGGTGGGATGCTTGTCCATTTAAAGGCCTATCTGAATCTTTATCAAACAGCCCCTAAGCATCAAAGGAAGAGTTGAGACTCTCCTCCAATTCCCCTGATTTTCAACTACCAGCTTCCTGTGGGCCTCTTTAGGCCATTCCCTCCCCACCTCCTGATGACCTTTCCTCTGGATTTACCTGCTATTCTTGGCAAGGGACCAACTTATCACTATGGCAAGTTTCCACTAATTGTGAGCCTTAAAGGAGACATTTAAACTAAAGATTTGTTTTATGCACAAGGACACTAACAGGTACCTTTTAAAAGTTTTTAAATATTGAAGTATATTTTAGCTACTAAAAAACTGACCAAGATGACAACAATATGGTCAATGTTTCTGTGTAGATTTTTCAAGTTATTATCAGGAAATTGCTTTCTCTTCCAACATATTCTAGTTACGGTTTGATAAATCCAGCTCAAAGTGGGCTTACAGAAAATAAGCACTTCTGATTAACTCAATTTCCTCTTCCAACATTAAAACATATTCTAGTTATGGTTTGATAAATCCAGCTCAAAGTGGGCAATTAGATTTAAAAATGATGCCTGATCGCTGTTGTTTGTAGCAGATTTTATGCTCACAGTTGCAAAGTGTTTGATTGAAAGTTGAACAAAAAAATTCAATTTGTAGAACTAGTGCAACTTTGGAAGAGACTTGTACTCACATCACTGACTGCACCCAACGTGAAAACTCTATCCCATTCATTGTGACAGAGTCTACTTTAACCGATCCAATTTGAGAATCCATTTTGTAAAACATGCTTATTTATCCAGGAAAGCCATATCTGCATCAGAAACGATTGCCTTGTTTCCCTGTGCAAAATTCAACGCATTTAAAAAAATTCTTTTCCTGCTCTCAATTTAACCTTGTGTCATAATCTCCTACATTCCTACATTTAATGGCGGTAATCTGGGGCTCTGTACCACTGCTAATGCTGTCATTGTGGAAACCCTGAAGTAATAATGTGGGCACAGGCCATGTTCCTGGCCACTTCTGGCACATATTGCATGGCTGGGCATTAGTGTCATGTCATTTATGCATTATGCAAATTGCACTAGTTCTACTAATTGAATTTTTTTGTTCAACTTTCAATCAAACACTGCATGTGTGAGCTGGCAACATGAGGAGAGCCCTGCTTGTGATGCTGCTCCAGCTGATTTAGAAATAAAGAAAATAGGAGTAGGCCATTCGGCCCTCCTAGTCTGTTCCACCCCAGCCATTTTGATCATGGCTAATCATCAAAATCAATATCCTGACCTCGCCTTCCCCCATATTGCTTGATTCCTTTAGCCCCAACAGCTATATCTTATTTTCTCTGGAAATCACATAATGTATGGGCTCAATAACTTTCTGTGGTAGTGAATTCGACAGATTCCCCACTCTCTGGGTGAAGAAATTTCTCCTCACCTCAGTCCTAAAAGATTTACCCCTTATCCTCAAACTATGACTCCTAGTTCTGGACTCCTTCACCATTGGGAACATTCTTTCTGAACCTACCCTGTTTAATAGAATTTTATAAGTTTCTATGAGATCCCCTCTTACTCTTCTAAACTCTAATGATTACAATCCTAACCAACTTAGACTGTCTTCATATGACAGACCTGCCTCGCAGGAAAGTCAGGAATAAATCTTTGCTATACTCTCTCTATAGCAAGGATATTCTTCCAAAGATAAGGATGCTAAAACTGCATACGATGTTCCATGTGTGGCCTCACCAATGCCTTGTACAATTGCAGCAAAACATCTCTTTCTATACTCAAATCCTCTCACTATGAAGGCCCAATTCCCATTTACCTTCTTTACTGCCTGCTACACCCGCAGTCCTACTTTCAACAATCTGAAGCAATTGCGCAAATGTGAGGTGGCATCTGCAAATATAAATTGGTAAAGGGAGCAAAAATGAGAGTGAATTGCATTCGGGAGCAGGAAATTTGTCCTCCTGCAATCTTATATTTTCAATTCATTACATATGCATGTGCGAAGAGCATGGCCAATCCTGAGACAGGAACGGGGAGAAAGTTACTGCCCCCACTCATACCAGATGGGGTCAAAGGTTGGTGGCCATATTTAACAGGCAGTTGCATAGTCATTCACTCACTGCAAGTCAGACCTGTGAAGGAAAAAGCTCAGATAATGGCATTAGTACAAGAACATTAATTTAAATAATTACTTTGAATAAACTCATATTAAACATATTTTAACAGGGTTCAAAACTAGCCGGCAAACATAGCATGGTCAACTTCAACAAGTGTGAATTTACTGATAAGAAACACACATGCCTAAAAAAAAGCATTCTATAGTTTGTGCTAAGACATGAGCGTTATAAGCCACAATGATAAGCAAATCGCAAAACACACAAATGAAACACTCAGCTGCAAGTTTGATTATCTTGTTGAACACAATTACTTGACTAAGCAACATTGACAGCCTGATTGTTGTCAAAATGACTGCAACATCAAGCCCAGTTTCAGGAATGAATTCAAAATTACATTTCCTAGAAACTGAATGGCTTCTGAAACTGAATAGAAGCTGAATGGTTAGCACAACTGCCTCACAGTGCCAGAAACGCAGGTTCAATTCAAGGCTTGGGTGACTGTGTGTGGAGTTTGCACATTGAAGTTGAAGTTTATTTATTTGTCACAAGTAAGGCTTACATTAACACTGCAATGAAATTCTCCTAGTCGGCACACTATGATGCCTGTTTGGATCAATGCACCTAACCAGTACATTTTTGGACTGTGGGAGGAAACCAGAGTACCCAAAAGAAACCCACACAGACATGGGGAGAATGTGCAAATACCACTCAGACAGTAACCCAAGCTGGGAATCGAACCCATGTCCCTGGTGCTGTGAGGCAGCAGTGCTAACCACTGTGCCACCGTGCTGCCCATTCTCCCATTCTCCCTGTATCTGTGTGGGTTTCCTCTGTGTGTTCTGGTTTCCTCCCACACGCTAAAGATGTGCAGGTTCAGTGGTTTGGCATTGATAAATTACTCTGTAGCTTCAGGGTAAATGTACGGGTTATGGGATAGGGGCTGGACAGTTTGTTATCGATGCAGGTTGGATGGGCTAAATGGCCTCCTACTGCACTGTTGGGATGCTATCATTCTATTCGATGATTTTATGCATGGGTGTCCTCGTTTAAAATAGATGGTCCCTTCTTCAAATAAAGAATACTAATGAGGGGTGGTTTGTGATGGTGATGGGTGCTTTACTGGAAGGCAAGCATCTTAGTGTTCATTGGCATCAGCTTGCCCCTGCATGTTTCCTCAGAAGGAATTCTTCAAAATGCAGCAATGAAAATACAACAAAACTTATTCCAATTTATTAATCAAAGAAAGGATTTCATGAAGAAACATCATTACTCCAAACTTGGGGTCTTGCCCTGGGCCACTCCAAGCTCTCCACAATTCCACATAGTTTCTTATTTATAGTGAATCAGCTGGTCAACTGCCTATTACATCACTCTGTAATTGGTTCCATGATTTACTGGGTCAGCTGACCTTTACATCTTGTTCCCATTGGTCACATTACATCCAATCAAAGTTGTCACTGGTTACATGCTAACACTGCAGGCTACCCAATCAAAACCTGAGTCTCTGAAAAGGTGAAACAAATACTGACATTCATAACAGTGTTTTCCATGACCATTAGATCTCTGAAAATTCTTTATAGTCAATGAAACACTTTTTGAAGTATAGTCACTTCATAAAATGGATTTTTTACATACACCCGAGCAGGCAGAAAGAGTCTTGCTTTAAAGTCCCATCAGAATGATGATGGGTATGATCTTTCCAGCTTGTCACATTGATCCTCCAGAGTGGCGAGTTGGTAAAATACGGCGAGAGGCGAAAAATCAGGATTGCACCCAGTTTCTAGTCTCTCCCAATCGTACTGGCACTGTTAACTTGCCTTTACCTGCTCTCTAAGATCCTCAAAGTTCTCACTGGTGAGAATCACAGCACTGGTGGAGACTAAAGGTGATATCCTTGTCAGTGGGACTGAAAGCCATTGTAATCCTGGGTGGTCAGGGCAGGTATGGAGTAGGACCTGAAAGAGTAGTGAGATTGCAAGGGGGAAGGCGAGGTGGGAACTCTGCAGTGGGCAGAAGACAAAGGAGAAAATCTGCAGGGCTGCCAATCGATGAGGTGGGAGGAGGGAGATGGGAGTAATTGAATACAATAAGTCCTTGGAGACAGAAACCTCTTCATCACAATTCCTTCATTTACAAGTCTACAAAGTGTTTTCAGTTAGTCGGCTACACTAGGAGTCCCAGAGGAACTGTCACTTCTGGGTAAGTACAAAGCAAGAGGCTCCCTGATTGGCCCATCAATTTGGCTCTAAATCAAGGAGGTCATAAAGAACAAAGAACAAAGAACAAAACAGCATGGGAAACAGGCCCTTCGGCCCAATGAGCCTGCGCTGCCACCTCAATGTTCCTACTTCCATCCATGAATCCCTGTCTATGTTTATAGAAATCTACATTGGTATAGAAATCTGCATTGGCACCAAATTAGCGAGACAATTTAGGGAGAATTTGTTTTGCCAATCAGCCTAAGAGCACATCTTTGGGTTGTGGGAGGAAACCAGAGCACCTGGAAAAAACTCACACAAGCATGGGGAGAATGCGCAAACTCCCACAGACACAGGCCCAAATTCATGTATCTGCATAGCACAGTGATAGTCACTGAGCTGTTGTGTTGCCCATCAACTGGTCCAGTTCAAGTGTACCCTAACGACGTGAAACTCTGGGCTACTCTCAAAACGTCCAACAGCAGCCCTGTCACGATCAAATGCGTGTGTGCCCTTTGTTGAACAACAAGGCGGACCGAAGTACCTGTCACGGAAGTAACAAACAACGTCAATTGCCTGATTAAAGTTGTTACACTCTGCAAAGGAGGTATTTGGAGAGAGGGTAACCCTGCAAAGCGGGTGATTGGAGGGGGTGAAAGTCCCGATGTCCAGTGGGATGAGGGAGTGTTGGGGGGAGTACCGTGGAGGTGTGAGGGCAAAGACCAGCAACTGGCACAGAGGGTAATCAGTGGGAGCATAGTGGAGGGTTGGTGAGGGTAACTCTGCAAAGGAGATATTCAGAGGAAGGGGAACTCTGCAAAGCATGTGATTGGAGGGGGTGATCTCAATGTCTGGCAAGGATGGGGGACTGGCAGGACAGAGACCAGGGACTGGCACAAGGAGTAATTGGTGGGGGTGGGAGTAGTGGCAGGAGATCTCCAGTACACTGGGTGGTCAGGGCACTTGCACAATGGTCCCAAAAGCTCAACAGCCAGCTCACCTGTGAGCTTAGTCTTGTATCCCTCCCTACTGGCAACAATCACATCCCAGCTCTTTTTATGCACTGAGAGCTGTAAGATTGTGACTTGCAGCTCACCCAAAAAACAAATGCGATTCTCTCCCTTTCTTCCACTTGTTTGCACTTAGAACCTTTCTCGTAAGATCATGCTCATAGTCTGTCACAGTGCAATGCTCCCACAGTATTTCACTCGAGTGCCAGCCTTGCTCTTTTATGCCCAGGTCCTACACTGGGAGGAGAATTCCAAACCTTTTGATTCAGGGTGACTGAGCATTAACTGACACATGGACGGAAGAACTCAGTCACAACCTCACCATCGAAGGGGCGAACAGACAAGCTATCCTTTCCCTACGTCCGGTTGCAGTTCACACGTGCCCATTGACTCACTACTTGCAGATCCCAACTCTACACTAAGCGCTGGAGTGGTGTCAGTAAGTGAGCTGGTGACTATGAGAGTTAGTGAGCGACAGCGCTTCATCCTGAGCAGACTGCTGCAGCTCCTTGTGTTGCTCAAGGGGCTGCTGCTGCAGGACCGATGTCAGTTCTTGGTTTTCTGAAAGCATTAAATTGGGAAGTGTGAAGGAGGAGTGAAAAACATGCCTCGTGCCCTGTGTCTGACAGAGGTGATGGTGCTACACATCATGGGGTCAGCTGCAAAGAGCCTGCGGCATCCAGTGTGGCTGAGAGATTCAAGATGAAAGTATGTTACTACTCTCTATCAACACCAATTCAATGCAACACATTTAACGTGAAATAATTCTCACAGAATGGACAGCTGAAAAGTAGAATAGAAACAAAATGAATTGAAGTTAAAAAGAAACGAAAGTTCAACCATGGTTAAATCAAATCAAAGGAAGAATAAATCAGAAAACCTAAATGAGGGAACTGAATTATTAGAGAAAAACAATACAGGAGGTAAATAGAGAATGTAGGAAACAAATGGGTTGGTGCTGTTAGAATGAAAGAATTTGATTTATACTGTGGTTTATTGCACCTCTCAGAACCACCTTCTAGTGATATCAAAATTTAGTTCTTATTTCTCAAAGCTAGCCTTTTGTTTTTAATATTAAACAGTGTTCACATTTGACAATATGCGCTTTCTAATGATTTCTTAGGACAGCTGCACAGGAATATATTTCAATGGTTATGCAGCACCGAGCAGCAGGATGAGGAACTCTTCAAACATCCGTCTAAATATTTTAGCATTTCTGGCAGCAAAATGCATTATCTGTATTCACTTTCTCACACATGGACCAAGATTCAGCATCAGCTAGTACTCTAACATCCATCAGGGAATAGTCTTAACATTGCGACAGCAGCAGTCGCTGTCTTTAGTTCTCACTTAATCCACTTCGGTGGAAGTAACCCAATAAACAATGTCAGGATTTATAATGTAACTCATGATTGACGTCTTAATCTATCAGGCTGGATTTTCCTCAAATCACAAATTTTAGTAAAATGCAGTGTTGTTAAGTGCAAGTTGGGAGTGCTAATAAGTTTGTTAAGTGGCGAAAGAATGCAACATTCTGCAACAGTACGGACAAATCAGTAAGTCAAAATCTTCATTTCTGGGAGATGATTTTACTCTCTGGGTCATGCCAGATCCAGGCACAGTGCACCAAGGCGTTAGGTGCCTATGTGGAGTGCCGCTTATTTTCTGTTTCTGAGCCAGATGGGTGAAGCAGTGCATGAAGAGTCAAAGGTTTTTCAGGAAAGTTGTGACTGCAGTGTGCCACCTGGGCAATGAGTACCTTAAGGGAAAACTGCATACTGCAAGTGGCATCTACCCAAACTCTTTTCTCTTGAATAATAATGAATTGACTGTTCATATGCAATGAATTTTCCTCTGAGCATCCAAAATGAATTGTTCCCCTCCCAGAGCTTACTTCTTCATGTGTGCTCTTCAGGGTTTAGGAGAAATATGTTGCCACAGGGAAAAGGGATGGATTAACAAGTCTTGAACATAAAAAGAAAAACTTATGTCAAGTGAGAAGAGCTCAATACCACACAAGGTCATGTAGTACCTCAAATGTGCAGGGGTGCAATTAAAAGGGAAATTAGGAGAGCAAAGAGGGGCATTAAAATATCTGCGGGTAAAATGAAAGAAAACCCAAAGTTGTTTTATAAATACATGAAACACAAAAAGGTAACTAAAGAAAGAGAAAGGTCAATTAAAGACCAAAATGGTCACGAGTATGGAGGCACAAAGTGTGGACATGGTGTCTATGAAAAGGAAGAGCTTACATTTAGCTAAGGAGAAGGAGTATCAAATATTGAATGACATAAATATAGTGCGGGAAGAAATATTCAGATGTTTTGCATTCTTGAAGGCAGATAAATACCAAGGTCTGAATGAAATGTATCCCAGGCTATAAGACTTTAAGATATAGGTTGTAAGACATAAGGTTTTCACTTCCTGCCTTTGTGCTAATTTTGAAGTAAATATGCCATTTTCACTTGGACCCTCTGAGTTTTTAATTTAATGATCAGCCTATCTTGCAGAACTTGCCAAAAGAAGTGTTAAAATCCAAGTGAACTACATCAAATGTATTAGTCTCATCCATCTTCCTTGTTACTTTCTCAGAAAAGTCAATCAAGTTAATCATGCAGAAGCAAAATTAGGCCATTCAGCCCGTCGAGGCTGTTCCACCATTCAATCATGGCTGATAAGTTTCACAACCCCATTCTCCTGATGTACTGCTGAGGGAAGCAAGGGAAGAGAAAGTGAAGTGTCTGACCATCATTTTTCAATGATGGGTGGCGTGGTAGCATAGTGGTTAGCACTGCTGCTTCACAGCACCATGAATCTTGCTTTGATTCCCAGCTTGGGTCACTGTTGTGTGGAGTTTGCACATTCTCCCTATATGTGCGTGGGATTCTCTGGGTGCTCCAGCTTCCTCCCACATTCTGAAAGATGTGCTGGTTAGGTGCATTGACCTGAACAGGTTCTGGACTGTGGCAATTAGGGGAATTTCATAGTAACTTCAATGTTAATCTAAATCTTACTTGTGATTAATAAATAAACTTTAAACAATCCTCTCTGCCAAAGGCAGAGCACCAGAGATTTTATAATCATTTAGAAAGGGAGGAAGGGATAGCCAGGGAAATTACAGGCCAGCTAGCCTAGTCTTGATGGTTTTAAGCATGCTCTAAACAAGGAAAATCAACATAAATGTGCTAAGAATTTGTGCATTACTAACTTGATTGACCTTTCTGAGGAAGTAACAAGGAAGATGGATGAGACTAATACATTTGATGTAGTCCACTTGGATTTTAGCACTTCTTTTGGCAAGTTCTGCATGATAGGCTGATCATTAAATTAAAAACTCAGACGGTCCAAGTGAAAGTGACATATTTGCTTCAGATTTAGCACAGAGGCAGGAGGTGAAGTGTTATGGTAGATTAATGTTTTTAAGGCTGTTTGCATTGGGGTTTCACAGAGCTCTTATAAGACCATAAGATCATAAGTCTAAGTCCTGCTTAGACCCTTGTTGTTTATGGTGTGATGGTAGTAGTGCAATTTTATATTTATTTGTGTTTAAGGGGAATGTTTAAAAATTCAGCTTCATGCAATAGGCAGTTGAGATGTCAGGATGGAATGCAGCTTAGATTTTGAGAGAGCAGGATAATTACTCCTTTCAACTTTGCAAATATCCATTTTAAGTGGGAGTTAATGGATTATTGTTGACTCAAATTGCCCTGGGATTTCTGATTGGAGTAATTGACAGAGTTAAATGATGATGTGATTTATGCGCAGAGAGTAAAATTTGTGGAAAGCATTTCAGTTTTGCGCTGAAGCTGGGTTGAAGTTAAAAAGATTTTGCTGGTTTCAGCCTATTCACACCTGGAGTGCTATGCACAGTTTTGGTCTCCTTACTTGGGAAATGATATACTGGCACTGGAAGAGGTGCAGAGGAAATGCAAAAGATTGATTCCAGAATTGAGTGTTGGCTTATGAGGAGAGACTGTGTACACTCTTTGGAATTTAGAAGAATAAGTGGAAATCTTATGGAAACTTATAAAATTATGAAGGGAATAGATAAAATAGAAACAGGAAAATTGTTTCCACTGGCAGGTGAAACCAGAACTAGGTTGCATAGCCTCAACATAAGGGGGAGTACATTTAGGACAGAGTTGAGGAGAAACTTCACTCAAACAGATGTGAGTCTGTAGAATTCCCTGTCCAGTGAAGCAGTTCATTGAATGTTTTTAAGGCAAAGATAGATAGATTTCTTGAATAGTAAAGGAATTAAGGGTTATGGTGAGCAGGAGGGTAAATAGACTGAGTCTACAAAAAGGTCAGCCATGATTTTATTGAATAGTGATCAGGCTCGACGGATCCCTCCTCCTAATTCTTATGTTCTTACATTCTTTAGGATTTCACCTTGGAGTGATATCCTGCGTGCAATTTTACCATCCTACCCACCACTATGGAAACATAGTGGGCAGGGGCGAGCGGACCATGCAAAGTCCATTGACCTCAGGCGGGATTTTCCAGTCTTTGGGCAAGAACAGCCAGAAAACCCCGTCTTCTGGGTCTGACTGAAAGTTGGTTCAGAAGGGGCAATAATTTCTTCCTCAACCTAGTTGTTTTGCTCAGATGCACATGGTTAAGCTGATAAGAGTATATAACTGGCTGATCATTTTTCCTCTTACCAGAAAGTGTTGAAGTAACTTTTAGTGCTTCAGTGTTGTCCAGTTTTGCTTAGTTAACTCAGCATGAAATAAGAATTGATTTGGAGACTTTATTAGCCTTTATAGTTCACTGGAACGCTAGAAAGGACACATATCTACTTAGCTTTCAAAGATTTTCCTACATCGTTTGTAAAATTATACAGCTTGTATAACATATTGTTAGAATACAATGCAATTCAGTGAGCTCAGTGTACAGTAGGTCACATGTCAATTTATTTGTAGTAGATTTCTAGAATTTTTCTTCCCAATTTGTGTTTTAGGGATTTGTGTTCAGGGATTTTTGCGCTGGTGTTTTTGCTGGCATTTTCAAGTATTGCCAATTATGTTATAATATATTCAGATCAACATGAAACCGTGCTATAAATGGAACATCTTAGTATTGCCTCTGAATCAGATGGTGTAGGGTCTCAAACCCCACTTCCGAAAACACTAGTGAGTGAATGTCAATGCTGTCCATTCTGGGATGACATCTAATTGGATCCCCATGCCTACCGTATGTGGAATGCCCACCCAATCATCGAATACGTTACGGGAATCTATATTATGCTCTTGCCATTTAGGACTTTTCAACCTTCATAAAGATGGTTGTGATCACAAAGTTCAGCATTCAATTTGCAGTCTCTCAAACTTTGAATTGACCTGTGAGTTATTTAATCACTTCACAACCTTCTCTGATTAAAGTATTAAGATATGAAAACAAGTACCACTGAGGATAAAATTGCAAATTGCACAAAAGGATACAAATCCATGATCATTGAATGACATTTTTTTATGGTTCATGTACACTTGCATGCTTGTGCAGATATATAAATGGGGTATGATTGATGAATCATCTCAAGTCATTGATAGAGACTAAGAAATGCATTGTTTATGGAGACATTGGGAAACTGAAATGGCATGGAGGCAATCCGAGTAAAACTTCATATTTCAATGACTTCAAAATTGTTGTCAAGACTGACAGATGATGCACACAGTTACTTGACAGAATCTGACAGGGTAGAAAGTAAGTAGAGTGATTCAGGAGCAGCAGTCACCTGTCTCAGGAAATGGTGGCACAGTAGTAATGTCACTAGACTAGTAATTCAGAGACTCAGGCTAATGCACTGGGAACACGTGTTCAAATCCCACCGTGGCAAGTGGTGGAATTTAAATTCAATTAATATATCAGGATTTAAAAGCTCAGCTCAGCAATGGTGATCGTCTGAAATGATCATTGTAAAGACCCATCTGGTTTGCTAGAGTTCTTTAGGGAAAGAAATCTGCTGTTTTTAGCTGGTGTGGACATCGTGTGACTCCAGACCCACAGCAATATAGTTGACTCTTAATTGGCTTCTATAACGAACCAGCAAGCTTATCAATTGAAGGGGAGTTAGGGGTTGGAACCAATGTTTGTCTTGCCAGTAACACACTTATCCCAAAAAACAACAAAGAACAAAAAAGAGGACATGGATGTTAACCTGACATTCCAAATTTTAACTCATTTCCATATTGGCTAGTTGAATTTAAGTACTCAAATATAATGGGTGCTTGACAAATCAATAAACTTAATGTAATGTCAAAAAATTCTGAGAACTGTCTCTTTCTCATCTAATTGGCTATTTGACTAATTCATGCCGGCACAGTGATTAGCACTGCTGCTTCACAGCTCCAAGGACCAGATTCAATTCCCAGCTTGGGTCACTGTCTGTGTGGCATTTGCACATTGTCTGTGTCTGTGTGGGTTTCCTCTGGCTGCTCCGGTTTCCTTCCACAGTCCAAAGATGTGCAGGTTAGGTTGATTGGACATGTTAAATTAATCCTTCATGTCCTGGAATGTGATTGGTTGGAGGGAATAACAGGGTAAGTAAGCAGGGATAAGGCTTGGATGGAATTGGTGTCAGTGCAGACTTGATGGGCCGAATGGCTTTCTTCTGCACTGTAGGGATTCCATGATTCTATGAAATATAACCTTTGCAAATGAAATTATGTTACTTTTCCAATTTTCAGTGATTGCATACATTTTGAAAAGGCAACCATTTATATTCTGCCTCATTAGTTACTCTCCACAGAAGTGACAGTGGAACGGTATTTTCTCCAAAGTAATGCTCACTTTAAATAGCTATAAAATGCATCAATGCAGAACAATGCACTGACGCTCACATATGTTAGATTTAATAGTGATGTGAAACTCAAAAAAGCTTTTAAATATTAAGCATTGTCTTCTTGGTATCTTTCTTTCGCAAATGGCATATTTTGTTTAGCAGAGATGTCATGCCATTGAACGATCAGAGAGAAGTAGAATGTTCTGCTCTGATTAGCCTATTAGCTAATGTTGGATCAGGAACAGAGTTTTTGGGCCTTGTCTGTCATGTTCTTGAAAATGAGGACAGTGGATGATTTTAATTGCCTTTGCTCACTAAGCCGTGGTCTGGCAGATGTTCACCATTTGTAATATTTTTCTGGAACAGCACATAAATACACATTGGCTCTTAAGCTGCAGGAGGAATACATTCTAGTTTGACAATTATACTCCAGCTAAAAGAAGAACATACTTCAAATGGTCGCTATTTAGTTGTGACTCTTATGAGAACTTCATTAGAAATGCATTTCTGCAGCTACCAATTTGACCTTGCTTTATAAGTAGTGATGATTATGTTCAAATTAATATTTCTGTCAAGAAAAATAAAGGCACAAAGCATGAACTGACTTGGCAACGTTAACTCAGTAAGTTAGTTAAAGAGGTGTAGAAATTACAGCTCTGAAAGATATCATTCAGCACATAAATGTGTGTCATTAGTTATCGATTTTCCTTTTAAATGATGATATAATACTGTGGCACAGTGGCACAGTGTTTAGCACTACTGCGTCACAGCACCAGGGACCCAGGTTTGATTCCAACATGGGGCACTGTCTGTGTGGAGTTTGCACATTCTCCCAGTGTCTGTGTGGGCTTCCTCCAGGTGCTCCAGTTTCCTCCTACAATCTGAAAGATGTGAGAGGTTGGCCATACTAAATTCTCCCTCAATGTACTTGAACAGATTCCAGAGTATGGTGGCTAGGGAATTTTCACAGTAACTTCATTGCAGTAATGTATGCTTACATGTGACACTCATAAAAAACATTAAAAAATTAAAAAATAGAAACTTGTGATAAGGTATTCCATATCTTCAATGGGAAAAATGATTTTCCAGCCTCTCCCTTTGTTCCTCTAAAGACAATTCTTGTATTTAGGTCTTTTTTTAATCAGTTCAACAAACAGTAGAAGCAATCTTTCACTGTTGATCCTCTCAAAGCCTTTCATGATATTGCCAATGGATCCCATCTTCACTTTTTCTATTCTCATGAAAAAGTCTTAGTTTTAGAACCCTTTCTTCATAACTCCATTCTTCTCATTATTCTTCAGTCAGTCTTCAATGCATCTTTTCCATGGCTTTAATATCCTTTATTATATTGAGGTGCTGAAACTTAATTTAGCAGTTTAGCTGTGATCTGTTGCACAAATTCAACATCAAATCCTGGCTTTCTGTTCCATGTAAGATCTCTGAGTCCCATTTGCCATTTGATTGTCTATCCCTCCGTATTGAAAGATCAATGTTCCACTCTTACCCTTTTGGATGATGTTTCCCGGATGTTTTCACATGTCTCAGCACTGAACATTGGAGTGGCCAGCTATCTGCCCACCCTGATATGCTGCTGACCTCTGTACGTGCTAGGAGGAAGGGATGGGGGACCAGGGGTTGGGGGGACTCCTGTGCCAGTGGTGTGACTTATTTTAATTGGTTCCAGCAGTCCTGATATGGGCAATGATCCATATTCCTGTCCACCGTGGGAGACATATCTGTTGGTGCGATGGCTTCACTTTCCTGGCGCTGCTGTTCTCCAAGCCTGTCACAGTTGGACTGAGAAAACCCTGTCCCATGGTGACCGGAGGAAATCCTCTCATCAATGTTTACAACGTCCAAAACATTGTGAGGAAATCTTCTCCTGCTATTTTTAACATTTCAACTTTTTGAAGGATGAAACTGCAATTGTTAAATATATAATTGATAATAACAAAAAATTTCAATCAGAACCCTAAGTGGTTTTCCATAGATTCTTTAAAAAGCTGTTCAGTCTCTGGTATTTGTATGGCAGCAGCTGCATTCAGGAGAATAATACGATTATTTGTTCTAGTAATGATTTTACGAGATCTGTGATTATACAGTAGAAAATTTTGAAGCAGATGCTACCATGTTTGATTGCCCACTGGCATTTTTTACCATATTTCATAGCTCATTTCACATATCATTAAGAAAGTAATATGAGCAATTCTGGGCTATATATAGAGCTGGCTGAAAGGAAGAAATGCGTATTATAATAGCATCGGAATGTACAATTTAATCTCATTGTTACATATTAGATATTCTCTCAAATTTTCGCATTCATTGTGCCTTGCTGATAGTTCCATAATTGCTACATGTCTAAATATGCGATAAAATGCATTTTTTTTGTATTCTATATATTATTTAGACAGATTGATGTAATTAGATTCATACAATTGTTTTGTACAATTTAGAGAAGCTTTTTTATAATGCATGGGATGTGGGCATCACTGGCTGGGCCAACTTGTATTGCCCATCTCTGAGGGCATTTTAAGAGTCAACCACATTGCTGTGGGTTTGGAGTCACATGTAGGCCAGACCAGGTAAGGATGACAGATTTCCTTCATTAAAGGTCATTAGTGAATCAGATGGGTTGCTCAGTGGCTGAATAAGGTTCCCCTGAAAATGGGTGTAGAAATTCTGATTTCATTCAAAATTCATTTCAATATTGGCAGAAACCAACTGGTTTCAATATCCAACCAACAGTGATCATACTGTCACGATGCAGCAGTGGGGGATTAATATTCTGTGCAAGTAGCATCTGATAAAGATGGCCTGGACCTCTTAAAAGTCAATAGCAGGATTTGAAATTGACCTAGAAAACATTGAAGAGTGGCACAAATGGGAGATAGCAGTCTCCAAGGTTTTCACGGTGTACTGGAGGCAGAGAGATGCAGAGATAACCTATACTTGCAGATGTCCTGTGAGACACACACTTAGAAAGTAATGGCAATATATTACTACACAGGTCAATGCCAAGAGTCAAGCCCTGAGGAACTGGATGGGATCATCTATAGTGCTATCAAATAGCACCTGCTGAACAATAACCTGCTCAGTGATGCCCAGTTTGTGTTTCACTAGTGTGACTCACCTCCTGACCTTATTACAGTCTTGGTTCAAACATGGACAGAACAGCTGAATGCCAGAGGTGAGGTGAGAGTGACAGCTCTTGACACCTTGATTGTATTCCAATGAGTGTGGCATCAAGGAGTCCTAGCGAAACTGGAATCAATGGATATCAGGAGGCAAATTCTCTACTGGTTGGAGCCATATCTTGTATGTAGGAAAGTGGTTGTAGTTGTTTGTCATCTCAGCTCCAGGAGTCTCTCAGGATGGTGTCCTAGGCCCAAAAATCTTCAGCAGCTTCATCAATGACCTTCCCTCCGCGATAAGTTAGAAGTGGAGATGTTCACCGATGATTGCACAATCTTCAACAACATTCTCGACTCCTCGGATATTGAAGCAGTCCGTGTTCAAATGCAACAAGATCTGGACAATATCTGGACTTGGGCTGACAAGTGGCATGTAATATTTGTGCCACACAAATGCCAGGCAATGACCATCACAAATAAGAGACACTCTAACCACCACCCCTTGACATTCAATGGTGTTATCATCACTGAATCTCCCACTGTCAACATCCTTGGGGTTACCATTGACCAGAAACTCAACTGGACTCACTACATAAACATAGTGGCTGCAAGAGCAAGTCAGAAGCTAGGAATACTGCGGCGAGTAAGTCACCTCTTGACTCCCCAAAGCCTTTCCACTATCTACAAGGCACAAGTCAGGAGTGTGATGGAATACTCCCCACTTGCCTGGATGGGTGCAGTTCCAACAACACTCAAGAAGCTAGACATCATCCAGGATAAAGCAGCCCACTTGATTAGCATAACATCTATAAACATTCAATCCCTCCACCACCAATGGTCAGTAGCAACAGTGTGTACTATCTACAAGATGCACTGCAACAATTCACCAAAGATTCTTAGACAGTACCTTTTGAACCCATGACTACTTCCATCTAGAAGGACAAGAGCAGCAGGTAAATGGAAAACCACCATCTGGAAGTTCCCTCCCAAGTCATTCACCATCCTGACTTGGAAATATATCGCCATTCCTTTGTAGTCACTGGGTCAAAATCCTGGAATTCCCTCCCTAACTGCATTGTGGGTCAACCCACAGAACATGCACTGCAGTGATTCAAGAAGGCAGCTCACCACCACCTTCTGAAGGGCAACTAGGGATGGGCAATAAATGCTGGCCAGTCAGCATTTCCCACAAATGAATTAAAAAAAACTGGATGCAGTGCCGCAAGAAGTTCAATGACAACTCATGAACAGGCAAGGCCAATGAACGCATGTCTCTGAATGCCGTATTCTACCAAGTATGTTATTAATCTTAGACAGTATTTATTCAAGCACCTAATAACAATCTCTATCCATCAGGACTCATACTTAACATTCATATCTCTATCTCATCCTCCCACACAATTAGCACTGCTATAAGTCTTGCACCCAGACCTTACAGGCTGCACACATGAGCAGCTATTCAATGAGATCAGTCACAGCATAGAGTCATAGAGGCATACAGCACAGAATAGACCCTTCGGCCCATTGAGCCTACACCAACAATACCACTAAAGGCAAGTTAATCCTATTTTCCTGCACTTGTTTCATATTCTTGAATGTTATGAATAGAGTCATAGAGGCATCGATCAAACAGGTTGCTCTATAATCACTATCACACTTCCGTCTCTCTTTCAGGGCATGCTGATGCATAGCAGTAACTAATAAGATACTTATTATTGGTAAGACAGGATTCCTGTCTTACCAATCCCCTTAGAAAGGATGATGGTGCTGGCCATTATTGGGGTGGCTATGAGTGAGGCCGTGTCCCAGAAGATAATGATATTCTCATATCTAATTCTTCTTTTAACATCTCACTCGCCCCTCATTCCATGCTGTCTTTTGTGTTACAAGCTGAAAACACGCAACTCTTACAATCCCCCTCCATACATTATAACATAGCTATGCCAAGGCCAGGCAGTGTGGGAAAACAAAGAAGACAACAATGAGGAAGACATGCCATCGCTGGGTTGCACACTTCCAGTCATCAGCTCAAGTACTGATACTGTATGTAACATAGACGATAACATAAAAGCAAGAATGCACTGGGCATGAGTGGCCTGCAGCCATGACAGGGGGAGGATAGTGTAGGTTCCAGGCCACTGAGGGGCATGGTTGCACATGGGTTCTTGTGCAGAGGATTCTCATGAGGACTTTGATGGGGCAGGCTACAGAAGAAGGATGATGACTATTGTTATGATCAGGTGAGAAAGGGAATGTTGTCATTCCCCTTTTCCTACTTCTTGTCTTGACTGCAACAGGTTTGTTTTTAAAGGATATGCTTGCTAATTAAGTGAGTCTTTAACTACTTATGTGCTGTGACTGTAAAAGACAGGTTTCCTTGAGATAAAATAAAAGAAAATAGTACTTACTATGCTTAACAAAGTCTGAGTAATATAATTTAAAAAAATCTAATTTTCATGCGCACACATATACACTCAAACTTCACACACATATACATAAATTACAGAGTGGGAGGGAAGACTAAGTAAGTTAAAATTAATTAAAGGGTATACAGTTCTTGAAGTTTTGTGACTTGGCTGGCTTTAGACTGAACTCACTGCTCCTTCTGCATCCAGCATCAACGCAGTTTAAAGATGTAGATGGATGATTTATATGTTCTTTTGGAGACAACAAAGTTCTTCTGGAGACAACAGCAGTATCAGCTGAATTCTTTAAACAGGTCTCTGATTGCAGCACACATAGTCAAAATTTGTAGACAGGATTCAAAACTTATAAGTTGGATAAGGAGAGAAAGAGAGATGGAGAAAGAGAGAGAAAGGAGGGAATTCACTCAAGGCCTTGTTTCCTCAAAGCTTCATTAGCTTCTGCTAGTCTGCAGAGAAACAAAATGTGTGCAGATGCACCAAGGGTTAGTTGGCTTGTCACATGACTTTTTTTGCCAACTGTCCAGTCACTCAAATATGGCCATGGATAGTGAATTCCAGTTACCTGGCTTACATGATTATATTGTACCTCGGCACATTCCCTTCATACATCATAGGATCATTATCCAAATGATTACGTCTAATGGTTTGTCTCCATGTGGTTGAGCACTCAGGTGATTGTCTGGATGCTTTGCTAATGAAATAGGAGGTGGCCCCCTTTATATTCCTTCAAGGCAATTGTCCCTGATGAGAAATTTCAATGGCTTACAGAAGTTACAGTAATGCAAATGTTCAGCTATCTTAACTGTGATTTTGAGTCATTGGAATGTGGCTTCAGTCTTTTTCAGTGTTTAATTAGTGGTTTCCAACCAGTAATCATTTTTATAAAGCATGGCTTTGTAACAGTATTAAAATGAAATGAGAAGTGTATTGGGAGGCCTGCCAGAAAGGAGGATCCAGTATCAACTTGGCACTGGGTTTTACGCAGAGTCTGGAAATCATCCTTTTGTGGGCGGAAATGGTGGCCAACTCCACCAGTTCACTTGTGGACCCAGCCAAGATGCAGCATCTAATGGCTGATGTTGCAGATCCCTTTGCAGCACAAGCAATAGTCATCCAATGCTGAGTGAGTGCAGTGCAAATTCAGGCTGCTGGCAGCATTGGTACAGTTACCAGTGTTCAAAGACACTTGCAGGCTGGCACACAGTTAAGCAATCTCAGTCACCTCCATTGAAAATCAGCAGCCTTCCAGCAGCCATGCTGCATCCACTGGGATATCATTGTGTTACAGCACCAGGACAGGCAAAGGCAACAGAAAGACAGATTTCATGGGCTTATATTTCATTGCAATATAAATTTGGTTTGGAGTGGTTCTTTTTGATGGTTTTTATTTCTGTGTTGTGGCCAAGCAGATCATAGAATCATTGAGTTTCTACGATGCAGAAGGAGGCTATTCAACCCATCGAATCTGTACTGACCACAATCCCACTGAAGCCTCATAACCCATAACCCCACACATTTACCCTATCAATCTCCTGACACTAAGGGGAAACTCAGCATGACCAATCAACTTAAGTGGCTCATCTTTGGACTGCAGGTGGAAACCAGAGCACCTGAAGGAAACCCGTGCAGACACAGGAAGAACATGCAAACTCCACTCAGACAGTGACTCGAATTCAGAATTGAACCTTTGTAACCACTGTGTCTTCGTGCTGCCCCAAAAGTTAATTTACTTGTGTCACAAGTAGCTTTACACTTCAGTGAAGTTACTGTGAAAATCCCCAAGTCACCACATTCTGGCACATGTTTGGCTATGCTGAGGGAGAATTTAGCATGTCTTTTGGCATGTGAGAGGAAACTGGAGCACCTGGAGGAAACTCATGCAGACATGAGGAGAAAGTGCAAACTCCTCACAGATAGTGACCCAAGCCAGGAATCGAACCCAGGTCCCTGGCACTATGATGCAGCGGTGCTAACCATTGTCAATGACAGATGAATGGTAAAGTCTGTGAATGTTGATGAAAGGGGAATTGATGTTGTAGTTACTTGTATCACACTCATGTTGCAATGAAATAAAATACCTTTGAGATTCACTTATGGTTTGCAATAATTTATTCAAGCAAACGCATGGACAGCATATCTTTGTCAATCCGATCTAAGTCTCTGCTCTTTGAGTTGTTACATTTTCTTTTGTATATCTAAAGCTGTCCTTACATGACTGCGGGTGTATTCTTGATCACATAGGCTCACAGTCTATCACAATAAGTATGAAGTATTTCAGATCAACTGTCCCATTTTGCTGTGTACCAATTGGTATTCCAGTGAGTGACACCTCATTACCTGCCATTGTCACAGTAAGTGCAAAGTGTTGTTGATTTCCTGCCTTGTCTTAACATTCTAATGACTGATATCTATTAACTCCTAATGACAGGGTTCATGCCCACTGGGGACTAGTTTGGACTATTTTCTGCTGTGTCTTTTGTCTAGGCTAACATATGTTAAATATCCCTGATTTACAGCCTCCTACCTAACATCTTTTCATGGCTAAAACTACTACTGTTGACATGCTGTGCTGCCAAACACCCAAGCTACCCTGGCTAGCAAATGAAAAACACTTTGTACACTCTAACACTCAGGTGAGTTTTACATGGACAGTCTGGGCAGAAAATGGGGATCAAGGTTCTTTCCTCTCTTCCTTGTTCTCTCATGTTCCCCAGTTGCTCATTGTAGTGGCAAGGGCTGTTCACTCAAGCTGGTGAAGCTGTGCAGTCTGCAGCAAATCATGATGATATCCACCAAGTAGGACACTTCCAGGAATGATTTGGGCAGCAGAACCATTATTTCAAAATCCAAAGTTCTGCTCTGTTGTATTTCACACAATGTCATGGGTTTCATTAGCAGCATGCTGTACATGTTCGTGTGGGTTTTGCATCAGAATCATGAGCTATATCTTCAGTGGATCAGTCTTGAGACCCAGTGGCCATCCTCTGATTTACCATAGTGGCAGCAGACGCAACAGACTGGCATAGAATGAAGGCATGATGACCACTGCCGAGATACCGAACATTGATTTGCATGATTTGTTGCCACCTGATCTGAAGGAAACGGAATCACTTTCACTCCCAGTACATGGCACAGTTTGCAAGCAGTGCTAGCAAAACAATGTGTGTACAGCCTGTAACATGGTAAACGTGCAATCTCAGCAAAGCCAAGTGCTTGGTTTTGTTAACTGTATATCTGGCAAGAATGAATTGTGTAAAGACAAAATACTGCAAATGCTGAAATCAGAAACAAAAATAAAACGTGCTGGAAAAATATAACTGCCTGATAACATTGAAGGAGAAAGGATATAACTGACATTCCGAATCAGGAATACCTCTTGTCAGAGTGCCAGAAAATGAATTGCAGTTATTTCTTTCTATATAATAACCTTCATTATGCAACAGCTGGAGGAAAACTGAAAGGTCTTGTAAGTGTCTTCAGCTGCACTCTAAAAGAGGTGAATACAATCAGAGTGCGTGGTCATGGTCACCTTCACAGTTAAGACTGTGATGCTCGCTGGGTTCTAAATTGTAGCTGCAGTTTGCAGCAGATTTCAGTGAGATCATTCTTGCAGCAGTGAGATTCCTCACAGATGGGTCTGAGCTCAGGTAAAATAATTTCTTATTGAAAATCCTGTGTGCATGTGGCCACCTGCATGCCCTATAACCTCTTTCCTCATCCAACAATTTGACTTGCTCTGCATGCCCTCTGTTCATTCCCCCCAGTCACACTGCACCCGAGGGGGAAATGCTTGTGAATGCAGTCATGTTTGACAGCAATGATTTGTGACACTGATCTATGCAGAAGCCTGGAAGAAGTTCTTCAACATCTGTTACACCAGGTCCTGTAGAATTCTGGCAACTTCAAAGAAATTGTAGACAATCCTGAACACTATTACAATCGTACAAACAGCCAGAAGGAATCGACCAGCAACTAACCTGTAAAGGGTTTATGATCTCTCTGAATAAAACTGGTGGTTGTTCTTGCTGCTGCTGAATGAATGATTCACTGTGTAGGGTTAAGAGAGGATGTTAGTTGAAGCACTGAGCTCTAAATGGCACGGTGCATAGTGATTGCAAGGACAGCACAGTGGCACAATGGTTAGCATCACTGCCTCACAGTACCAGGGACTCAGGTTCGATTCCTGGTTGGGTGACTGTGTATATGAGTTTGCACATTCTCCCCGTGTATGCATGGGTTTCCGCTGGGTGCTCCGGTTTCCTCCACATTCCAAAGATGTGCAGGTTATGTCGATTGGCCAAACTAAATTGGCCTTTATTGTCAGGTGGATTAGCTAGGGTAAAATTATGGTGTCATGCAGATAGGACCTGGATGGGATTGTGGTCAGTACAGATTCAATGGGCCTCCTTCTGCATTGTAGGTTTCTATGATTCTATGTCATGATCTGCCCGCTCTGCATATGCCCAGTGGATGTTCAGATTGTGCACCCTGCCACCTTCAATGAGATTGTGCCTGCCATAAATCAGCATTTTGGAGCTCTAAGTACACCTGTAGTATCCAAAAATAGATGCGATTGATCCAAATGTCTCACCATATGGATTAATAATTTAAAATGGATAGGCTTTCTGCAACAAATGTTTCCTACTTTTTTATATTTTCCACTGTTAAATGTAGATGGCATCTACACCATTTAGCTGCCATTGTCCTTTGCCATTTTCAAGCCATCATATGCTATTTCCTTAGTTTACCAAACTAGCTTGCTTCACAGTTCAGCATTGATGTCAGTGTTGATAGTATGAGCCTGAATTCTTTACAAGTGTAAAGAGTTTTTGTTTAAATGACTAATGTTTTATTCTCTGCAGAAAGCCATTTAAAACTGTTATATTATATAATTCATAATATAATTAATACACACAAACTATGTATTTTAAAAAATCTTTAAACCATTTACAAAAAAAGCACTTTTGACTGAAATGCATTGGAGTAACAGAAAATCAAATACATTGAACTGAATAATCTGGGAGACTATTATATAGAGATAAATGTTCTCAGTGTTAACTGCTTGACTTTGTACTTGACTTTTCTTAATCTTGCGATGTCTTTTATTGCTATTTACTGCAGACATTCAAATCTAATTACTTGCAAGTGGGAAAATTTAACTGTCTGTAACATCAAGGCTAGCCAAATCTATCTGTATTAGAAAACATTTACGATGTGCATCGATCTTTTTCACAACACATTAGATGTTGCATACTATCTAACACTAATTTCTGTGCAATTAAACCATATTATCCAACAAGGTTGTATAATCCTTTAATTCTGGCACCTTAAAATGTAAATTATATTATTAAAATATTATATCTTGCTGTTTGGTTTTCCATTAATTTCATATTTAGGTTTGACCACTGAGGAAACATTATTACTAAAGCTGCTACTGTTACTAAGATTTAAATCATCTGCAAATGACTTCAATCTTTAATATATATAATGTAATAGGAGGGGAATTAATGGAATAATCTAGGGAGGGTTCACAAAATTATTGTTGCAAACCTATCCTCCTTAATTGCAAATTCTTTATTGAACCTGCTTAATATTTGAGTGTTACTGGATTGTCAATTGTGGGATCAGTAATTTTGTAAAAACAGGAGTCTATTTTTAATCCACAATCCAGATCAAGTTTGAAGCCAGTGACAATGCCCACACATTCCTATTCTATCCTGAATGTCTTCTGAATAGTGCAGTATTGGAAAAGTTAACATGGAAGGTTGTAATGATCATTTTGAACAGTCATTAACACAAGAAGAATAAAAAAAGGAGGTAAATCTGTTTTTCTCTTAAGGACCTCTTTCCATTGGTTTGAGTTCAAAAAATTCAACTGCAGTATATTTTCCCTGGAAAATTTCTTCACCTAGGTAAAGTAAATTAAATCATATTTATTTTTAGTATTGTCCAAATATTGTATACTTTTAAAAACTATCATATCCTGTCTCAGCTTTATTTCAAGAGAAAGCAATCAAGGCAGTCAATCTTTTCTCATACATTCATCTCTAAGTACAGAAATATTCTACCTTGCACCATTCCAATAAGCAAATATTCTTTTTTGAAACAAAACAGCCTGCAGGATTCCAGGTGTGGTTTTGCTAAATTTTAAAATGGCCTTTTTTAGATCCCTTATATTTCCAACTTTCCAGTTTCCAGTTAACTTCTGGTTCTGATTAAAGGTCATCAAACTGAATATTACAATCCCAGCTGATGCGAATACTTGACAGAGTCAGATCCCAGAGTGAAACTTGGCTTGATAGATCCAAATTTGTGAGAAACTGGAAGAAAGTTATGAAACAAATTCAGAGATAAGATAGAGTCAGAGAGTCACAGAGGTTTACAGCATGGAAACAGCCCTTTTAAAACCACTAAATTAATTCCAATTGCCCGCATTTGGCTCATATCCCCATGTAACTATCTAAATGTTTTTTAGAACATAGAACATAGAACATTATAATGCAGTACAGGCTCTTCAGTCTTCGATGTTTGCACCAACTTATGAAAACCAATCTAAAGACCATATAACCTACACTATCTCAATATCATCCATATGTTTATCCAATGACCATTTAAATGACTTTAATGTTGTTGAGTCCACTGTTGTTACAGGCAGGGCATTCCAGGCCCTTACAACTCTCTGAGTAAAGAACTACTTTTGACATCAATCACCCCTCAATTTAAGCTTTGTCCCCTCATGCTAGCCATCACCATCCAAGGAAAAAGACTCCACTGTCCACACTATTTAATCCTCTGATCATCTTGTTTGTCTCTATTATGTCACCTCTTATCCTTCTTCTCTCTAATTAAAACAGCCTCAAGTCCGTCAGCCATTCCTCATAAGACCTTCCCACCATACCAGACAACATTCTGGTAAATCTCCTCTGCATCCTTTCCAATGCTTCTATATCCTTGTTATAGTGCTGTGACCAGAACTGTACTCAATACTCCAGGTGCAGCCACATCAGAATTTTGTACAGCTGCAACATGACCTCATGACTCTGAAACTCAATCCCTCTACCAATAAAAGCTAACACACCGCAAGCCCTCTTAACAACTTTATCAACCTGGGTACCAACTTTTAGGGATCTATGTACATGGACACCGAGATCTCTTTGCTCATCCACACTACCCAGTATCTTACCATTAGCTCAGTACTCTATATTCCTGTTACTCCTTCCAAAGTGAATCACGTCACACTTTTCTACATTACACTCCATTTGCCACCTCTCAGCCCAGCTCTGCAGCTTATCTATGTCCCACTTTAACCTGGAACATCCTTCTGCACTGTCCACAACACCGCCAATTTCAGTGTCATCCACAAATTTACTAACCATCCTTCTACACTCTCATCCACATCATTCATAAAAATGACAAACAGCAGTGGTCCCAAAACAAATCCTTGCAGTACACCACTAGTAACTGAACTCTAGGATGAACATTTCCCATCAACCACCTCCCTCTGTCCTTTTACAGATAGCTAATTTCTGATCTAAACCACTAAATCACTCTCAATCCCATGCCTTCATATTTTCTGCAATAGCCTACCGCGGGGAACCTTATCAAACACTTTATTGAAATCTATAAACACCACATCAACTGCTTTACCCATATCCACTTCTTTGGTCATCTTCTCAAACAACTCAATAAGGTTTGTGAGGCACGACTTACCATTCACAAAGCTGTGTTGACTATCTCTAATCAAACTATTCCTTTATAGATGATTATAAATCCTATATCTTCTAATCCTTTCCAAAACTTTGCCCACAACAGAAGTAAGGCTCACTGGTCTATTATTACCAATGTTGTCTCTACTCCCCTTCTTGAATAAGGGGACAATGTTTGCTATCCTCCAGTTTACTATCCTCCAATAGTGCCTATTTCTGGCACTATTCCTGTAGACAGTGATGACATAAAGATCAAAGCCAAAGGTTCCACAATCTCCTCACTAGCTTCCCAGAGAATCCTATGATAGATCCCATCCGGCCGAGGGGATTTATTTATTTTCACACTTTCCACAGTAGGTAATACCTCCTCCTTATGAACCTCAATCCCGTCTAGTCTAATAGCCTGTATCGCAGTATTCTCCTCGACAACATTGTCTTTTTCCTGTGTGGATACCGATGAAAAATATTCATTTAGCGCCCTTTCTATCTTTTTGGACTCCATGCACAACTTCCCACTATTGCCTTTGACTGGCCCTAATCTTACCTAGTCATTCTTTTATTCCTGATATAGCTATAGAAAGTTTTAGGATTTTCCTTGATCCTACCTGCCAAAGATTTCTCATGTCACCTCCTGGCTCTTCTTAGCTCTCTCTTTAGATGCTTCTGGCTAGCTTGAAACTCTCAAGCACCCTAACTGAGCCTCACATCTCATCTTTACATAAGTCTCCTTCTTCCTCTTCACAAGAGTTTCAACTTCTTTACTAAACCATGGTTCTCTTGCTCGACCACTTTCTCCCTGCTTGACAGGTACATACTTATCAAGGACACACAGTAGCTGTTCCTTGAACAAGCTCTAAATTTCAATTGTGCCCATCCCCTGCAGTTTCCTTCCACATCCTATGCATTCTAAATCTCGCTTAATCACATCATAATTTCCTTCCTTCCAGCTATAACTCTTGCCCTGCGGTACATACCTATCCCTTTCCATTAAGAACATAAGAAATAGGAGCAGGAAGAAGTAGGCCATCTAGCCCTTCGAGCCTGCCCCGCCATTTAATAAGATCATGACTGATCTGAAGTGGATCAGTTCCACTTTCCCGCTTTCTCCCCATAACCCTTAATTTCCTTGTCTATCAGAAACCTATCTACCAGTGACTTAAATATATTCAACGAGGTAGCCTCCACCACTTCAATTGGTGGAGAATTCCTGAGATTCACCACCCTTTGAGTGAAAAAGTTCTTCCTCAACTCCAATCTAAACTGACCCCCCACTTAATTTGAGGCTGTGCCTTTTAGTCCTGCTATCCTTACTAAGTGGGATGAATCTCTCTACCTCTACCCTATCCATCCCCTTCATTATCTTACATGTCTCTATAAGATCCCCCCTCAACCTTCGAAACTCCAACGAGTACAGTTCCAATCTATTCAATCTCTCTTCGTAGGCTAGCCCCCTCATCTCCGGTATCAGCCTGGTGAACCTTCTCTGCACTCCCTCCAAGGCCAATATATCCTTCCCACAAATGTGGCGACCAAAACTGCACACAGTACTCCAGCTGTTGCCTCACCAGTATCTTGTACAGTTGCAGCAAGACCCCCCTGCTTTTATATTCTATCCCCCTCACTATAAAGGCCAACATTCTATTCGCCTTATTGATCATCTGCTGTACCTGCAGACTGGATTTTTATGATTCATGCACAAGTCCCTCTGCACCGTAGCATGCTGCAGCTTTTCGCCTTTTTAATAATAATCCCTCCTACTATTATTTCTACCAAAGTGGATAACCTCACATTTGCTAATATTATACTCCATCTGTCAGGTTCTTGTCCACTCACTCAGCCTATCCAAATCTCTCTGCAGACTTTCCACACTTTCCATGCAATTTGCTTTTCCATTCATTTTCATGTCATCAGCAAATTTTGTTACCCTACACTCAGTCCCCTCCTCCAGATCATCTATATACATGGTAAACAGCTGGGGCCCCAGCACCGATCCCTGCGGCATTCCAGTAGTCACCAACCAGAATAGCACCCCTTGATTCCAACTCTCTGCTTCCTATTAGACAACCAGTCCTCTATCCATGCTAACACCTTACCCCCAACTCCGTGCACCCTAACCTTCTGCAGCAACCTTTTGTGAGGCACCTTATCAAATGTCTTTTGGAAATGTAAAAACACCACATCTACCGGTTCCCTTCATTGCTAAAATAAATGGAACCGCATTGTGGCCACTATCACCAAAGTGCTCACCTACCTCCAAATCTAATACCTGGCCTGGCTCATTACTTAATGTGGTCTCACCTCTTGTTGGCCTATCTACAAAATGTGTCAGGAAACCCTCCTGCTTTCAATCAGGAGTCCATCTAGACATCCCAGCACCCTAAGTTTCTATCTACATTTGTCTCATGATATTGCTGTGTAGCTTTTAACATCTTCTTGACTTTCTTTCTTCATAGAACTCCCTATCTGATTCCCATACCAGCTGAAGTTATTCATGAATGCCCTGCCTTCTCAACTTTGCACCTTGCCTGAGGTGTGGTGATCCTCAGGTTAAACCACCACTAGTCAGTTCTTCCTCACAAAGGGGAAAGCGGCCTATGATGATTTGCAACTTCTTTATCTTTTTTGTGGATGATTCTCGTGTCGATTCTGAATGAGAATATTATAGTAAGACAATAAGTGAAACAATGGGCATAATTCTCCCCAAAAAATTCTAAGTGTTGAATTTGCGTAAAACTTGAAATAAATCATGTTTTTATTTCAGCAGGAGTTTCAAAATCAATGACAGACTGGCAACGTAGCACTGAGGGGGCCACTGTGCATGTACCGATCTGACAGTGCCGAGATTGGCGTATGTGTAGTGGTTCCTGTCTGCCGGTCTCCCAATTGCTGGCCCTCTCGATCGCTGGCCAGCCCTGCAATCTGAGCATTGCCAGCCATGCAACCTCACCCCCTCACCCACAACCATCCCCACGACCCAATTGCTGGCCCCTTAGATGTATCTGGGCTCAGCCCCAACAACTCCCCCAACTCACCCTTCTACGCAGCACCAATCTCCTGATATGTCCCTGCCAGCAGCCCTACTTCCCCTGCCCCTGCATTCCACACATTACCGATGCCCCCCACCCTGCTGCCCCAATCTCCTTGGCATACTGACCCCACCCTCACCTCAATGACCAGATCCAATCACTGGCCTCCCTCCCTCTGCAAAGCACAGAGTGGCAATGCAACCCCCTTAGCTCCACTGATCACATTGCAGAGGCTTCATTCCATCAAACCTCAGTCATTAAGCCCTGCTCTGCCTTGGTGCCTTTTTCCAGTTGAGTAGTGTCATGGCACTGGCAAGGTGGCAATATCCAGGGATACATTTCCCCACACCTGGCCTTCTAAGGGGCCTTGATTGCCTAACCCTAACCCTAAATCTAACCCCCTTCACTTCAGTGAGGCTGCAGCTCTTCATAAAAGGGGATCATATTATATGTGATAATACACTAAATCCCACTAGAGTGAACGACTCCCGGAGGGTGGAGAAAGACTAGAGGCCCAGTGGCCTCAGTTCCAGGCTTACTATTAGAATCTAAATTGTATTTAATTTAGATTGTGAAAACATTAGGCACCTCTACACCAATTTCTGGCATAGTGCTGATAGCGCTGGAAATCTGGTGCTTGAAGACATGTGAAGGCCATCGTGCCCAGCAGGGAGCCCGTGAAGCTCAAGTCTCCTGACCCACTGCACTACAAAAGCAGCACAACAGGATGGGAGAATTGCTACCAATATTTTTTCAAAGTGGATTTCTGAATGATTGTTCTTTTCAATAACATTTCATTTGCTGTTGTTAATCTTCAGCTCATTGTTTTAAAGCATCTTGTATTGAATGAGCAGGCATGAAGGGCAAAAGAGGCATGGAAAAGGCATGGAAGCATGGAGGTGGTCTGTGATCATGGTCAGTGGGTGTGAAGGTGAGTGGGTGTAACAAATAAGGATTAGTGGACATTGAATGCCTTTAATATAATCCCAGAGAGCCAAGGCGCGTCTTCCAACTAGACCACCTTGGAATTTACCCATGACTGTCTACACATTTGAACTGCATTTGCAGTCAATCCTGACTCAACTCTTCTCCACCTTCATGGAGTGTAAATAATATTTGTGAGTTTCACAATGGGAGAAGGCGCAGAGAATGAGTTAATCTTGGAGGCACAAGTTCCAAGCTTCCAGCAGTTGGCACTTTTGATGAGGTGGCCAGAGTTCTTTCTATTGCCACCTGTTTGACAGCACAGCCAGGGGTTCTGTTCTCGTTGGAGATCAAACAGTAACTAATTACAATATCTATATACTTAAAGAAAGTCAGCCACCCTGTCTTGGCCATATGGGATTGGTGTTGGGTTCTGAAACAAGGCCCGCTTGTTGAAACTATTGAGTTCGAACAGTTAATGTAGCACCCGTAACACCATTGTTGGAGATTAGGACATGCGAAAGGCTGTTATTGTTTGAAGTTGCTTAGAACAGGCTGACCATCTGCTGTCTTGGCTTGGCTAGAATGTTTATGCTATCAAAGGAGTTTTGTGTTAATTTTGAAATTGCTCAGAAACTTCTGAAAGCCAAAATTCACCAGCTGAAGCCACCTTCGCAGCTCCGTAATTGTCCACTTTGAAAAACATTGAAAAAATTATTTTATAAAATAGTCCAGCTGACAAAGATATAGGATATATAATATATATAACATAATATGTGTTCAAAATCCTGTAACTCCCTTTCTAACAACACTGTGGATGTACATACACCAGAGAAACTGCAGCAGTTCAAGGATGCAGCTGACCACTACCTTCTCAAGGACAGTTAAGGATGGGAAATAAATGCTACCTCACAGCCTGTAAAGGAATATGAAAAAAAGAATAGTCACCAATAAATCTGATTGAGAATTCAGGATGGATTTCTTTAGCTAGACAGTACTTAGAATGTGAAAATATAGGAGCAGTTGCGTTGAATGGTATAGATGTATTTAAGAAGTCAGATAAACATGTTAGGTAAAAATAAATGCAAGTTTGTGCTGATAGAGATGGATGAAAAGGTGTGGGCTGAGATTTGTGTGCACTGGCATGGATGATTTGGACCAAATGGCTTGTATCTGATGAAGTGCCAAATGGACTCAAAACATTAACTCTGCTCTCTCTCGTTACAGATACTGCTCTATCTGCTGACTTTTCTCAACAATCTCTGTTTTTGGATTATTTCGGTGCTGTACATTCTATGTAATTCAATGATTTGGCGACAAAGTGAAGTGACAAGGCGTGAAGTTACGATAACTGCATGGACTTTCTAGTTATTTAGGAATAAATAAAGAACTTTCATTTATCTAGCACCTTTTCGCTCAGTATCACCATTGTCAAAAGGAATTGGTTAAAGTGTGACAAGCTTGCAAAGGTATTTTCTGCCATGAATAGGGACGTAGGAATTTGACAGAGAGGGATGTAACGCGTTGAATGTAAATGATTAAAGGCATTGCAGTAAGTGAATGTGTTAATTATAATACAAATTGTGACACACAATCCTTACTGTGCAAAAGGAGGCCGTTCGGCCCGTCAAGCTTGCAAGAAAGCTATCCCACAGGCCCTATTCCTGTAACCCCACATATTTATCCTGCCAATTCCCCGGCACTAATAAAAGGTCAGTGATGAAATTTGTATGTGTGTGCACTAAGCAAGAAATGGCAGTGTTGAAAATGGAATAATTTTCACTTACTGTCAGCTGTCAACACTTGCTGGTCAGATGCACCAACATCCATTTTCTGGTCACTAATTTGATGATGCAGGAGCTGAAGAGGCACTGAGGGAACAATATCTAACTCAGATTAATACAGCCGGGGCTGACCTATTTCAATGCTCTGTACCATTTTCTAACAGTCCAAAACTTATCAAAGTATTTTAAATATTATAATGTATTGAAATGAAGATGATATTCATTTTCTGAAGGCTAATAATGGATAGGGTGAAGCATTCTGTCATCCATCTGGATTGGACCTAAGGGAAACTTAATGATTTTTGGAGATCTTAAAAGGTCTGAGGCATTTTATCATTTGTTTGTTTTAAATTTTACAGTATTCTTTTAGGCCTGGTTTCTGTCAGCAATCCTTGTTGGAATTTTAATGAAAAAATTTAAACTTTTATGAGAAAAATTACTTTATTAATGGTTATGAATTTTGTTTTTGTGGACCTTAAACAATCCTAATTTTATCGGTTAATACACTAAAAAGCTTCTTGCAATGTAATAATTTCTAAGATTTCAACTGAACTGAAACAGGTGAAGGGAATATAGTGCATGATCTTCCCAGCTCACTACACCGGTCAATCAGCCTGTCGATACCAGGAATATAGGGTGCGAAGCCAAAAATCCAATTTGTCTATTGATAAAGGACTGACTTCACTTTAACAACATTAGTGAGTCCTGGATGGTTGTTTCCCCTGCCTCACTGGCAAGATATCACACCGGCGAGAACCACTACAGCTCTGCAGGAGCGTAGACATGCACCATGGCCAGGCAGGAGGTTTGGAGGCCATTGAAATTCCTGGGTGGTTGTGGGCATGGCCAGGCAATGCCCATTAGGTTGTGCCAGCCTGCCAGTGCCACCCTGGCGGTATCCAGTTGAGTATCATAAATGTGCCAAGGGTGGTGCAAAGGGGATGTAATCAAATGTGGGTGAGGCCTCAGAGGGTGTGTGGGCTGGAAGGGAGCTTTGCAAGGGGGGAGGCTGGCAAGTGGGGGTTCAGCAAAAGCAGAACTCTGCAACGATGGAGGGAGGGAAGTTGCAAGAGGGTGTTTGCAGGGGTGTGGGGCATATGGGGTGGGGGCATGTGAGGTGGGCCAAGAAGGGAAAGACATGCCTGGGTACACCAGGAGACTCATTGGGTAAGTCCTGATGCCCCAATGCTAGCAACTTGGGTTGGCGTGGATGGATGCGTAGCAATGCCATCAATGATAGAGGGTAGTTCGATGTCTGTGTGATAGGGGTGGGAGGAAGTCTCCTAGTTTACTGTCAGATTGGGGTGACCTGTGCAATGGTGCTCAAATGCTCTAAGGCTGGCCTCCTTTGTGTACTTAGCTTTCCCCACCACCACCCCTAGCCTTGCCAGGCAGAGCTCCCAGTTGTCAGAAAAACTACAAGATTGTCAAAAGATTGCAGTGACAAGCTTATCCAAAACACTGGTGTAGAGGACTCCCATTATCATGCAGTCATGACAAGAATATTCTTGGACAATAGCAAATGACAAGGTTAGCTTGGACTTCTCAAAAATGTAAGTGATCCATTAATGGAAAACAAAAGGCAATTTTTCACATCAGTGTTCCTGGTACATGCCCTTTTCCTACCTCTTCCAAAAGCAATGAGCCACTCTTTGCAAATTTGCTATTGCATTGAAGTAACATTGATGATGCTGGACTGTTTAGCCTAGATGTTGCCTGCATAGGTTCTGAGCACCTGAGGATGGCTGCCAGGTTGATGGGGCATCAGAATCAGCAAACTACCTCCAATCCAGTTGCCAATGAGGAAGGGGGTACCAGACATAACACGTGCAAGTGAAAGTTTAAGTTACTCTGACCACATAAGAGGTTGGCATGGGTGATTTATATTTCCCTGGCACATGTATACTGATTAATAAAGTTTAAAATTTTAAAGTTAAAATCTATTCATTAGTATCACAAATAGGCTTAAACTAATACTGCAATGAAGTTACTGTGAAAATCCCTTAAATTGCCACACTTTGGCACTTGTTTTGGTACACTGAGGGAGAATTCGACTTGGCCAATGCACTTAACCAGCACATCTTTTGGACTGCAGGAGGTAAACAGAACACCCGGAAGAAATCTTTCCCCTGATAAGGGGAAATTCCCACACGGCTGTTGACCCATGCTAGGGATCAAACTTGGGTCCCTGGCTCCATGATGCAGCAGTGCTTACCACTGTGCCACAGTGGCACCTTTGTTTCATGCATTTGACATGAAAGAGGAATAGCAGTCGTACCTGACACAGAAAAAGAGCTGAAAGCTATATATCAGAGGTTGGACCTTGACTTATGGGTGAAATGATTGCCTCATCAGAAGAGATCAGGGAAACTGTTAACTTAAATGCACCTATCATCTGTGCAAAATTCTGGCCATAATACCGTATGAGAGATGATCAATTTAGCTCAAAGCCATTGGGATTCAGTATACACCCTGCATATGTGCAATAACTGGCTGAAGGACAGGATACAGTCAGTACTCAATAGAGGAGTAAATCAGATTTCAAGGAAAGATGTGAGTAGGGTATCTCAGGGAATGGTGCTGATGTGACTAATATTTCTAATTTACACAAATGACCTTTTCGGAAACTCAACGTATAGCGGTTAATGAACAGATAATACAACAGTGAAACTGGAAAAAGCAGTTCAGAGATTACATGATGAATAGGCAAGCTCTGCAACTTTCAGACTGTTATCAGGAAATTGTTCTTCAACATGTGATGAACATTTTGTAGCATTTCAGATAAAATAATGGGAGATAAAAGTCAGAATTGTCTGGCCTTTCACGCCAGCGGGATTCTCTGGTTTCACTGCAGTGAATGGAGGTTTGCCTGAGTGCCAAATTCTCCATCCTCGCTGGCTGCAGCAGTGAAAGGCCGAAGAATTCGGGGCCACGACTTTGGAAACATTTATAAAACAACTGGGAGAATTAGGATTTCACTGGATAAAGGGATCAAATCGCCTTTCTCATCCACAATTATCTTTTCCAACGCAGCAGAATGGAGTGTAATGAGGCACATGCAACACTAAGTATGAACATACAATAGGCACAGTGGAACAAAGACGTCACTGTCTGCAAGAATTCAGAGGATGTTCCGCACTGCTTGAAACCGATTGATGCCGAGCTGGAAAGATAAACAAGGCCTCTATTTCATGTCTGGAAAAAAAAACCCTCCAAATGTACAGCACACCCCCCAAAGTGTCAGCCTAGATTATGTACTCACATCTTTGGAGTGGACCGTAAAGGATTAACTCCTAATTCAGACGAGAGAGTGGTACCACTGAGCCACAGCTGACAAAATGCCAGATACGCTTCATAGAAATAGTTAGCAGTCTTTAATCCTCGACAACAATGCTCTGCTGCTTGTCACTGCTTGTTAAAATAGAGAAATTATAAATGTCATCCTAAGTAGGCTCTTTTTTAATTAGAGTGTTTCAAAAGGCAATTTTTTTTTAAACTATAAAATGAATTTCAAACAGAAGATCCTGGACTCCCATGTAATTTAAAGGGAATTAATTTAGTGCCTGTCAGCAGCAGCAGGAGGTCGTCAGTTGCTGGTCCACTTCCTGCTCATAACGCATTTGAATTCAAAGGACCGAATTGAACATTGCAGGTTCAAACGGAGTGGAATCATAATCGGGTATTAAATGCTACTAACACTCTCTCAACAGCAATCAATGGTTGTTCTCAAGAAACGGACAGTTCTCCACTTTGAAACTCATTCTTGCTATGTAGATGAAACGTATCGTATCTGCCAGGAACTTGATATTTGAATATTGCTTCATGTGCTGTAATTAAAAACTTCAGAACATAGGATATGTGGAATGACTTGCAGCCATTGGCTTGTTGAGCCTGTTCTTTCCAATAGATGATGTTCATCCCAATTTATCATGGGTGGCACAGTGTTTAGCATTGCTGCCTCACGGTGCCAAGGACCCGGGTTCAATTCCGGCTTTGGTTCAACAAGCCAAATGACTGCAAGTCATTCCTCATATCCTATGCTTTGAAGTTTTTAATTACTTCACATGAAACGATATTCAAATATTAAATTCCCAGCAGATATAATACATTTCATCTACACAACAGGAATGGATAACTGTCTGTGTGGCATTTGCACGTTCTCCCTGTGTCTGTGTGGGTTTCGTTTGGGTGCCCTGGTTTCCTCACACACCCCAAAAGGAGTTAGGTTAGGTTACGTTGATTGGCCATATTAAATTGCACTTTAGTATCATGGAGATTAACAGGGTAAATGTGTGTGGTTACAGCGATAGAGCCTGAGTGGGATTATTGTCAGTGCAGGCTCAATGGACCAACTAGCTTCTTTCTGCACTGTAGCAATTCTATGACTCTGCCAGGATTTTCTTTAGAGAAACAATGCTTGATTGTTAAATATATGTATGCAATGTATACATAGATTTGTTGGCTCTGTGACATACTTGCTGTCCCCATGACAACATCAGTTTATTTTGGGCTCACTAGAAAAGCCCATTTTGACATATTGACCTCAGAGTTCTTGGCAGGTATGAAAGCAGACAACCACTTAATTAGCTCAAAAATAGGTTCACTAACAAGTTTCAAAGTCGTGCTTCAGAAAACAAGACAGTGAATATGCTTAGTTGCCATTTTGTACATTTATCTCTATTTATCAAGAGCTGTCATATATATCATCAAGCTGTCATGTTAATTGGCATACAGTCAATTCTTTCTTTCTGAAGTTTTAATATAATGCAGATATAACTCACAGATAAGGTTGCCTCTAATAGAAGAGACAGACAAACATGAGACAAATGCGATTGGTCTTCCTTTCCTGCATTCGTGAAGCATTTTGCTGTAGTGTCTTTGTATATTATCTCTGAAGTTATTATAGTTATTCCCACCCTCTTCATTTCTACACAATTCGTATTTTGATATATTTTGTTGAAATAAAAACTTATTCAGCCAATGTACTTCACCAACTTTAGAAGAAACTTATAAAATAAATAGGACAGCATGGCAGCACAGTGGTTAGCACTGCAGCCTCTTAGTGCCAGTGACCCTGGGTTCAATTCTGGTCTTGGTTGACTATACAGAGTTGGCATGTTCGCCCCACGTCTATGTGAGTTTCCTCTAGGAGCTCTGGTTTCTTCCCACTGTCCAAAGATGTGAGGGTTAGGTCAATTTGCTGTGATAAATTGTCCCTTCATGTCAGGAGATTAGCAGGATGAATGTGTGGAGTTATGGGGATAGGGTGGGTGGGATTGTCATCAGTTCAGACTCTATGTGCTCAACGGCTTCCTTCTGCTCTGTAAGGATTCTATGACTCTTAATTGCCAATATTTTCCACATTTTCCCTGTATTTGCGTGGGTTTCCTTCTGGTGCTCCGGTTTCCTCCCACAGTCCAAAGATGTGTGAGTTAGGTTGATTGGGCATGCTAAATTGTCCTTGATGCAGGGGGAATAGCAGAGTAAATGTATAGGGTTATGAGTATAGAACCTGAGCGGGATTGTTGTCTTTGGAAGGCTTGGTGGCCGAATGATCTCTTCCTGCTCTGAAGGGATTTTATTCCATGAATAACTTACAATTGTCTCTTTGACTATCACTTCTTAGCTAGGAAGTGATTTTCCAAAGTCCTACTTTTTTCCAATGATTTCTGTCAAGCCTGAAATGGTTAATGGCACTTTTGTTGTTCAGTAACACTACCAGACTCTTTAACAATAGCCGGTAAGATTGAGATTGTATCGTCTTAAGGGACTCTTGTCTGCTGGAACTGCTTAATTCCCTGAAGGCTACATGGAATTGTAAAAAAGAAATCACACTCATAGGACCCCCGATTTCTCTCCAGTAACCTTGCAGTGGTAAATCCATTCAGTTATGGTGAAGAATATTCTTCATAACTGGTGATACGTAAGGATAATTAAATCATTGGTATTCTGACAGCTTTTAGCTAGAAACTCAGTCACTACAAAGCAAGCAGGAAATCCAGTGAAGCAGCAAAGTGGTGACCAGATTGTAGCAAGAGAACTTTTTTTGTTTCCTGCCTCCTGCAAAGCTGTTTGAACACATGACTGGAGACCTGCCCCTCCAAGCAGTGAAATGTCTGATGATTTAGAACAACTCCATCTGCTTTAATACAACATTTTAAAGTTAATGGTGGTGGGAAATTATTGTTTGCTGATTTTTCTGTTGGATATTTATCCCCTTTTGTGGCCTGCTATCACTGCCATTAATGCCTGTTACCGTGTCATTCTGAATTAACTAAGAAGAGGTATAAAAGAGAGGAACCTGCTTTTCCTCAGTGATACTATGAAGATGACAAAATCAGATCATGGGGAGCATGAAATTAACCCCACAATCAGAGATTCAATGGCACAGTTTGTTGATCAGTATAGTCAGGTTTTGTCAGTTGCAGGGATTACATTCTCATGAAACCTCACAAATGCCAAAATTGC
The DNA here is from genome assembly GCA_024679065.1 of Sphyrna mokarran. Lineage (NCBI taxonomy): Eukaryota > Metazoa > Chordata > Chondrichthyes > Carcharhiniformes > Carcharhinidae > Sphyrna > Sphyrna mokarran. The sequence continues at coordinate 67,275,698 of JAGIQG010000011.1, read as the reverse complement.
AAACAATGGCCATACTTTTCAAAGAGAATTAATCAGATAGGTCGCAACAATTTGCAGACAGCACTGGTTTGTGCAGTTATGTACCTGTAAAGAACAGATGGGGGAGGCACTGAGCAATACAAATATACTGGATGGAATTTTTCCCAAGAATGACTTGAGTGTCATGATGTCTGAGAAAACCAAAGCTATCCATGTTAGTCTATCAGACACAGACCAGCCTGCAATTATCCCGCACTTAGATTTTTTTGAGTGAGTTAACAAAGAACAAAGAACAAAGAACAAAACAGCATGGGAAACAGGCCCTTCAGCCCAACGAGCCCACGCCACCACCTCGATGTTCCCACCTCTACCCGTGATCCCTGTCTATGTTTATAGATCTATGGATTAAAAAACAAATTTGAGACAATTTAGGGAGAATTTGTTTTGCCAATTAGCCTAAGAGCACATTTTTGGGATGTGGGAGGAAACCGGAGCATCCGGAGAAAACCCACGCAAGCATGGGGAGAATGTGCAAACTTCCATAGACACAGGCCCAATTCCACAGCGATAGTCACTGAGCTGTCATGTTGCCCATCAAATGGTTCAGGTCAAGCGTACACTAACGATGTGAAGCACTAGGATACTCTCGAAAAAAATCCAAGAGCAGTCCTCTCACGACCCATCGCGTGTATGCCCCTTGTTAGACAACAAGGTGGACCAAAGCACCTGTAGGATAAAAACAAGTACATCAATATCATCATCTATTTACACACTTCCCAGGGACTCCCAAGGCTCATGATCCCTATTTTAAATCAGTTTTCTATACCCCTCCATTCCCATTCTGTTCATGTGCCCATCTAAGTATTTCTTAAATAACTCCAAAGTGCCTGCCTCCACCACTTTACTTGGCAGTGCATTCCATACCCCTACTACCCTCTGTGTGAAAAAACTCCCTCTAGCATCCACATTATACCTTACCCCCCCTCACCCTAAGCCTGTGTTGCGTGCTGGTTGCGAGGGGCAGTGAGTACTGGTACAAAGCGTGTGGGTGCCATTTTAAAAGGTCGCCCCGATCTCATAGTGCACTGGAAGACATCCTTCTTTTCCCCATGTATATTGGGAATCCTCCCCCCTCACTGGTGGCAGGTTTCCTCACTCTCTCCCTGATATGGATTGCTGGCATTGGGGCATTGGGGTCCTCCCAATGAGTCCCCCTTCATAGCCTCCCCTTTATAACTCCTGTCATAGCCCCATCATAACTCTCCCTCACAGCTTCCTTGATAGCCCCCCCTTTCCTAGCTCTTCCCTTCGTAGCCCCCTTTATAGCCACTTTAATAGCTCCCACATCATCACCTCAATCGTAGCTCCCCCTTCTTAGCCCTCCTTACATGCCCCACTCATTCCCCCATCATGCCCCGCCTCTTGATGACGCCCACTGAGATTCAATTCCCAATTAGGCCCCGCTCTCTTGGCACTTCCTTGGCACTGCCAGTGTGCGAGGTGGGCACTGCCCTGCCATATTCAGATCACACGAGAGCTTCAATGGCCTCCGAATCCCCTTTGTGGCCATTTGTGCCATGCCCAAGGGTCAGATGATCCTGGGAGAATCTAGCGTCGAATTTAAATATGCATATTTAAATTCCACTTTAAATGTGCTAATCGTCCTCCCGCCCTTTATGAGATCCGATTTGAGTCAATAGAAAGGGATCAATTGCAAACCATATGGTATCGGTGCAAAATCTGTTTTTAGGCCTGCTTGCAATTTCTTGGGATTGGCACAATCTGTGCCAGGTGTGACAAGGCTGGAAAATCATCCCCACTGTATTGAAAATACTAAAAAAGAGACAAAGTAAAAAAGAAATCACCTCAAAGCTGGCAGGCAAAATTGGTAAACATTTCAACATTGAACAGAGCTGTTGTTGCAGCTCTGAACCTAGAGATTTGGATATTTCCAGGTAAATCTCTCAGTTCAGGCTACACTTCAACCATTCCAGGCACTGCTTTTCACCCCTATGGGATAATATAAATATCTGTGGCCTAGACCAATGGAAGGGATTTGCTTCATCCCCCTGTTAAAACGTGTCAAGGCCTCTTGGCTGCTGTCTTTCAGGAAAGAGGAGAGAGGTTAAAGAAAATGTGATGGGTCTAGGGGTATACAAAATATAAAGTATGGGTAAGTGAATATGGAAACAAGAAAGTCATGGAAAGTCTTTACTATGTAGTGGTAATAGGTAGTTCAAAAACTAGCATTCCCCTTTGCTTTCACAGATTTTTCTGCACATCCTCAGGCCGATACAAGATGTGCGACATATTCTACAGACCTTACACCTGCAGTTACTTTGAGCATACTGGGTTACAGAAGGTTGCTGCTGGTGCATTTTCCAATTAGGCTGAAGCATGTTACAAATGTTAGATCTGGTGCACACTTCTTGCAAGTGCCACACGTACTTTCTGTCGCACTTCCCTGACACAGTCTGTTGAAAACACATGTTACTGAACAACATGTTACAAAACAACGTATACACAGCCGCATTGCAAATAACACCACAGGCGATCCACTGGTAATGCAAATAACTTCTGTTTCTGAAAGTGGAGAAAGCTATTTGACACTTAGGAAAGCAGAGATCTTGCCTTTTCCAGCAACTTTGCTAAGTAACCTCTTCAAGAGATAAAAATGAGATAAGGGTTGGGAAAAATATGTCTCTTTGACAGCGTCAGCCCAAGTGTCTGAAATGAATCAAGCCTCCGTGTCTCTGTGGTATTCTATGAATGGAACACATGGAATCTCGAGACTTCAACAGACAATGGTAATCAAAAACAAACATCAGACAAAGTGTCACATCAGTCAGCTGGATTGACAGTCTGTCAGTAGACCCGCTGTGAGGGTCAAAGGATCAGGGACTACAAAATCTCCACAAATGAAGCTGAAATCATAGAACTCAATTTTTTTTAGATGCCAATGAAAATCATCACTCTCCAGCAATCTCTGGTAAACATTTCATTTAGAATTCTTATCCTGGAAAGTGTAAGTGCGTAAAGTGGCAATAATTGTACTTAAAACTGAAGTGCACCTTTTGGTAGTTCTAATTCCAACTGGTTTGTTCCTTAAAATGTACACTTTTATAAAGTAAACAGAAAAGCAAATGATTGGCTTCAGTTGCTACAATCTTTCTTTCATTTTTAGAGGTTAATGGGGATAATGATGTCGAACACATGGGGGCGATTCTCCCAGTCCGCTGCACTGCACTAGCAGTGCAGCGGACTGGGAGACCTCGGTAAGAGGTCTGACAACACCAGTTTTAAATCCAACTGATTTATTTGATAGTAAACTTGCAAGCTTTTGGCTTTGTAGCCTTCTTCAGGCGAATGAGGTGAGACTCAACAGGGCTGTTTCATGGGCTTATAGCCGAGTGCAACAGCTTCCACACTTCTCCAGCTCCAAGATTTTAAGAGTAATCGGCTTTGCGTTGGAAATCAACGTGGAGTGATCTCAATATTGTAATCAAAATTAGCATCTGATTAGTAGGCCAGGGAGTGAAGTTTCTGGGCCTACTAGCATTTCACCCATGCCCCTCCCCCTCCATCTCCCATCGAGAGTGGTTCACTCCAGCGTGGTTTACAACTGTGCCCCATTAATGGGGAACAGGTGACAGGCGTTGCTGGAGTGAAGAGAGGCCACTGATACCTGGATGTTGAGGGTAAGGGGTTTGCCTCTGGTGCTGTCATCTAGCTAGTGCCAGCCTGGATCCTGGCACTTCCCAAGGGCAAACTGACGATGCCCACTTGGGCAGTGCCAAAGCTTGGAGACATAGGGGAAGCGGGGCCTGTGGGAGGGCAATATGGGGGGGCAGGGCATATGGGAGGGGGGGCGATCGTTGGAGATTGGGAGGGGTCCTGCTGCAACTCTGCCATCGGGTTGGGTGGCAAAGGGAAAGAAGTGATTGCAGCTTGCCATCTGGCTGGGGGTTGGGGTTGGGGGGAGAGGGGGTGGTAGTACGCAAAGTCAGCGATGGGGGGTTGCTGTGCTGGCCAGTGATTGGGAAGGCCAACAATTGGGAGTCAATCAGAGTGGGGACTATTGTGCATGCGTTGATTTCAGTGCTGACAGATGGGTGCATGCACAGAGGCCCGCTCAGTGCTATGTTGCCGGCCTCTCCGGTGGGAATGGTCTCTGCCCACTGATTTTCAAAGTGAATCCCACTGGACCATAGAGATTCAATCTGAAAATCACCCAAAAGAAATTGGCAGAAGTTACTCCCGGTTTCATGTGAATTGGGGATTTAGAATTTCCTTTGGGAGAATCTAGGCCATAAAGTCTTCCTTTTCCATTTTCTGGAATCTTCCAAGGTCCCCCCCATAACTTTGGTGAAATTAAAGTTGAAACCGGCAATAATGTTATTTCTCAGCTTCTACAAGACAATACTTTTGTTATACATATACCTTTGCAAAAGTTGATTTGTTCCATGTGTATGGGGACACATTTTGTGTGCATTAACTTAAATAGCTGTATTGTATCTTACACCTCCTATGGCGGCAGAGGAATTGTTATCCTCTTTTATTTGTAACTTGGTGCTTTCTCAAATGTCATCATACTTCTTATACACAAAATCAGTACATAAAGAAAAATTTGTAATTTCTTCAAAATGTCTGTGGACTCTGCAACTGTTTTAAGAATGTTTGAAAAGGACTTTAAGGGTTTGCATCAACTGTAGAGGAATAAAATGTAGTTTTCTTTCATAATAAGAAATGCTGACAGATATGACCTGGTGACTGTTGGCTTCAAATCACTGCCAACAGGAAAGAAGTTAAGATGTGTGTGCCACCTGCCCAGAAACAAAGAAACAACAGCAGGGAAAGGATATCTGGGGAGGCAGCACAGTAATGGTATTGTCACTGGACTAGTAAGCCAGAGACCCAGGATAATACCTTTGGGAAATCCAGGTTCGAATCCCATCACGGCAGATGTTGACATTTGAATTCAATAAAAATCTGGAATTAAAAGTCAAATGACAATGAAACATTGATGTATAAACCCATCCACCTCACTAATGTCCTTTGGGGAAGGAATTTTGGCCTACATGTGATTTCAGACTCAGGGATCTGGTTGACTCTTAAATGGCCCAGTAAAACTTTCTGTTCAAAGATAATTAGGGATTGGCAATAAATGCTGAACCAGCTAAGCTCGCGTTCCCTGAATGAATATAAAAAGAAACACTTATGTTACGTTAAAAGGGAGCTGGGAATATCAGAACAATTTTTTTTTAACCAAAGGCAAAACACAAGCCTCATATTTTCACTTTCCCATTTTCATTTTCACACTAATTTAAATTACTTTTACGTTTATTCTGCTATGTACTTACCATGACCAAAATATTATGTTTTTTGATATTAACTTAAAAAAACTCACACCCATTAGTTAGAGGTGAATAGAATCAAGCAATTTAATGAAAACTCGCATATCTAAGACAATGAATGGAACCGATTACATTTATTTAATGGCTGAGCTTCACTGCTTCAGATTCAGTTGGGGAATAAGTATATTTGGCTGCTGGATTTATAATTGTAAATTAGTTTCAGGGCAAGTCTATTTTCTGCAATCTTCTGCATTAAACATCATGCAAGAAATTGCAACCACCCACAAAGCTGGCCATTCCCCAGGGTGAATTAAACACTGCTGGGAGTTTTGCTAATTGTGCTCGTTTGCATACTTTTGAGGAGGCTTCAAACATTAGGCTGGTTCTGTTGGGCACCTCGACAATAATAGCTTTCGAATACAATTGATTTTAATTTACTGAAAAACTGATTACTCTATCCCAATACATGATGGCATGGCAGCAAAGTTGTTTGCACCTCTGCCTCACAGTGCCAGGGACCCAGGTTCAATTCCCGGCTTGGGTCACTCTCCAGTTTGCACGTTCTCTCCATATCTGTGGGGGTTTCCTCCCACAGTCTGGAAGATGTGCTGCTTAGATGCATTAGCCATACTAAATTCTCCCTCAGTGTACCTGAACAGATGCAACAGTGTGGCAGTTAGGGGACTTTCACAATAACTTATTGCAGAGTTAATGCAAGCCTACTTGTGACAAAAAAAGTAATGAATAAGTAGTTCTTTTTATTTTTGATAATTGTTCTCAGTCATTTAAAATGGTGTTTCTCACAGTGGGATTGGCATCATGATTAAAAATGCTGAGTTTTCTGGCGATCCATTTTTCAGCTGTTTTAATTAATCTTCTGCAGCATGTAGCCATTGTGGCATTTACCTGATGGCAGGCCTGCCAGCCTCCGGGCTTCCTGGTTATCACTGGCTGCAAGCTGGCTATCTGCCTCTAGGTGCTCACTTTCAGCAGGCATCTGACCGTTAGAATTTTAATGAGGCCCTGCAATTAAAATAGATCAGACCTCCCTGCAGCTCCTGAATAGACAGCTAGTGCAGCCTGCTGTCTTTCCATTTGGGAGGTTCAAATCCCCCCCTTTTAAACGCAGCTGAAAGGTCATTTCAAAAGTCACAGTTGCCTTGTTAGGTGGATTCGCTGACTATCTTGCGTGAACAAGCATTTGAATTCAAAGTGAGCTAAAAAAAAAATGATTTTCCTGAATTCTTTTCCCTCATTTGCAATTAGAGATGAGAGTAGAAGAAGAAAAATAAACATTTGTTTTTATGTACAAATACAGAACAATGCGGGCGCCATAGGCCTTGATTTTACCAGCATACCTGCCCCAAAATCAGGACAGGCAAAGTTTGCAGAATGGCATCCTTTGTTGGAATCGGGCACAAACCTTTGAACCTCAGATGGGCATTGCGGTAAAATTCCAGCTATAATCTTTCCCCAGTTGAAATCCATGTGTTACTGAATCACCTTTTTAGAATTCTGGGCTAGCTTAACTCTGAAAAGTGAAAACCGCGGATACTGGTAAGCAAACATGGGTAAAAAATGCTTCTTGGGTGTCCTTGTCCCAGATGGCATTCAGCATGTTTCCAGCTTTCTGTTTTAAGACCTTAGTCAACCACACAGTGGCTGAAAAACGGCCAATGGATTAGGGATTAATCTTGGGTGGGAAGGCCCAGGTCTCCGCCAACGCTAATGGCAAAATCCCATATTGGCAGAGGGAAGGAGAAAAGGATGCCCTTGTTGATTTATCTCCTTTCTGACTGAGTATTGTCTAGTTTTTCCAACCACCTGTCAGTTATTGGAATAAACTGGTTTGACTTAACATCATACCACTCCAGAGAAACACGTGAACTGCTTCATTGCCACAGAGAAATTACGATAACCAATTTCTAGAATAATATGCTAATTACTGAAAAGAACGGTTGTGCTGTGGAAGCTTTTCATCGTGCAAATGTCAGGACAGCTTGCAAGAGTGGTGATAGTAAAGAATTCAACAATTTATAGTGCAATAGTAATATAGACAGTAAATGCAGGAGTAGGCCATTCGGCCTTTCAAACCTGCACCACCATTCAATTTGAACATGGCTTATCATGTGCTTTCAGTATCCCATGTGCGCTTTCTCTCTATATCCCTTGATCCTTTTAGCCATAAGGGCCATGTCCAGCTCCCTCTTGAACGCATCCAATGAATGGACCCAAACAGCTTTCTATGGCCGAGGATTCCCCAGGTTCACAACTCTCTGAGTGAAGATATTTTTCCTCATCTCAATCCTGAATGGTTTACTCCTTATTTTTAGACTGTGACCCCTAGTTCTGAACTTCCCCAACATCAAGATCATTCTTCCTGCATCTAGCCTGTCCAGTCCCATCAGGATTTTACAAGTTTCTTTCAGATCCCTCTCATTCTTCTAAATTTCAGTGAGTACAAGCCCAGTCAATCCAATCTTTTTTCATTTGCCAGTCCTGCCATTCTGGGAGTCAGTCTGGTGAATCTTTGGTGAGATTAAGTCTGGTGAAATTAAGATTTCTTCTGAAAAGAAAGCCCTTCCTCAGACTTTGAGACCAAAACTGCACACAATATTCAATGTCTGGCCTCACCAAGGTCCTGTATAACTGCAGCAAGGCATTCCCTCCTCCTACATTCAAATCCTCTTTCTAACCAGCATGCCAACTGCCTGCATGCCAACCTTCAATGACTATTCCATCATGACACCCAGGTCATGTTGCACTTCTCCTTTTCCTAAACTGCCATTATTCAGCTAATAATTTGGTGGGGAGTGTTGATTTATTGGAAACAGAGTGCCATCAGGTTTTACCTGGCAGCCTAGCTACATTGCGTTGATATCTCTTGCCATAGAATATCAATAGCAGGTGAACAAAGCCTTTTAATGACCTTTAACTGGCTACTTAAGGGTCGCAATTTGTCCAAGGTTGAGTGGCTATCCAATGCTTCCCCATTGCGGCCAACATACCAGTGGAGGTGGATACACAACAGGCATAACACCGCTGCCGTGGCATCTGATTTTACAGCTTCACACATCCAAAAGCCAACCCACTTTCCCCAGCTATGTGTAACCCATTTGTCTTCTTAAACAATCAGAGTAATAAGAATTATGAATGAGGCTAGTAGAGTGAATCAGGAATGGTTGGATTATTTCATTGAATGCCAAATGATATCCAAAAAATGAAATAAAATGAGGGATAGAAAGATGTAATTGAGAATGAAAAATAGTAGCAGCATAACCTCATATTGTTAAAAGTGCATTTTTAAGACTTGTCACACCATTAAAACTTCACACTCAAATGGATAGGCTGTAACTTTTTCTGGTGAATTTTCACATGGGCCTCATGTAAAAACAGCATAATCTTGCTACTCTCTATGTCAAGTCTCTCCATAATTTCTGAAAGAGCAGAACAACTTCCATAGCGACTTGTTTATTTTTACATTTAACTGTCAATGTGCCATTGATGGAAGTTTTTGTTGATATGCAGTTTAATAATTGTAGTTTTGGTAACATTATTTTCACTACAAAATTAGGGTCATTAAGAGTTTGCATGCTAATTGTAACTACAATGTAGACCCACATTTCAGGCAGAGCTTTATTGAGGGAGGTACACTTTTGTTCAGTTTTGTGTTGAACTCTCAAGCACAGTAATAATAATTCCTCACATTTAAAATATACTAACATCAAACTAAAATGGTTTGAATAGATTGCTTCCTTTTACAATGTTGAATAGAGCCAGTTTTCCAAATTTTAAACATTGAATGACTCACGGATTACTGGAAAAAGATAACATTGCTGCCTTTGATGTAAAGTTGCACAAAGGCATCATTGTTCCTTAAACAAATAAATGTGGTTTTACATCAAAGTAATAAATCCAGTACTTGTTCACGGAATACATAATGTTGCCCGGACAACACATGAGCCAAGAAACACATAATAATTCCAGTAAAAAATACTAAAGCTTTCCAAAGATGGAGGCATCACAAACTTTGTAGAAACAGGAAATGGTAATCAAAGTACCCGAAGATAAGTTCTGCTGTGGTGTCTTAAAGAACAGACTCACTGAATGTACAATTGGCTAAAAATGTTCGTTACATTCATTGGTTCAGTTATGGTTAGTAGCTAAAAGGACTCACTTTATTAAACTATTTTGGCAATCGCATCATGGGCAGGATTTTGTGGCCTCACCTGAGATTAAGGGACATTTCCATTGTCTTCTTCTCGCCCACCCCGTGGTAGGATATGTTTAAGATTTCTTCTGAAAATAATGTCGACTAGTCCCTTAAAACCATAAGACTATAAGAAATGTTAAGATAACTGACTTTACCTATTTTATGTCTTCCTCCCTTGTTGAATAAGAATGTTACAGCTTTCCAATCCTCTTTGATTTAAGGATTTTAATACCAGCTCCATTATCTCTGTGGCTTTTTGCCTTTAATATCCTACAAACAATCTGGGCGACTTAACGGCCTTTAGCCCCATTAGTTTTCCTAGTATTTTTTCTCTTGTGATATTGACTGTATTTATTTCTACTCTCTTTTGCCTCTTGATTATTTAATGTTTTTGGAATGTTATTAGTGTCTTCCATCGTGAAGACTGACACAAAGTATCTCTGCCATTTCCTCATTCCCCATTATTATTTCCCCAGTCTCATTCTCTGCAGGCCTGTGTTTACTTGGGCCTCTCTATTCCTTTTTTATATATTTAAAGAAATTCTTACTGCTCATTTTTATATTACTTACTAATTTACCTTCATATTTATCTTCTTTTTTAATTATTATTTTGATAATCTTTTGTTGTTTTTTAAAACTTTCCCAATCCTCTGACTTATCACTAATCTTTCTTGCATTGTATGGTTTTTCTTTCAATTTAAGCCAAAAAAAGAGCTTAAATTTTTCCAGTTTTTGCACTTTTTTGGCACTTCTACAATTTTTTGGTAAGATCAGTACTCAGTGTTCCAAACTCACCTCTTGAAGAACACATCTCAGCATTTTCTCTGAAGCAATAGTTTCTGTTGGATGCTTTCACCAAGGATCAACATCCATTATTTCAACCTTTCTTTTCAGTATTCCTCTATCCTGAAACACCCTGAATATTTAAGCTTCCACACAATCTCCCAGGTACACAGCCGTGCCAACAGAACACGTCAGCTTCGCACCAGGGTCTGTTTAAATTAGTTGTCAATGATGGTTATTGACATTTCAGAATCACACAGGTTACCACACTGTGTGAGATGAGAGTAGGACATTCAGCCCCTCAAGTTTTCTATGCCTATCAGTTGTATCATGGCTGCTCTTTATCTTAACTCCATCAACCTGTGTTGCTTCTATAGTATTTAATACCCCGATTAACAAAAATCTTAGTTTTGAAAAGTATAATTGCTTTAGTCTCTTCAGCTTTTCGCAAAAAGGGAATTGCAAATTCCCATTACCCACTGGGTGAAGAAGAGCTTTATGATAATATCCCTAAATGTCTGATTTCCAATTTTAAGTGAATAGTGCCTTCTTCTGGATTTCCCCACCAGATGAATATTTTCTATCTATCGTATCAAACCTTTTTATTATATTTAACACCCAAATTTGATCACATCTTGGGCTTCTTGATTTAAGCGATGTCTAGTTGAGATTATGTAACCTGTCCTCAGAACTTAATCCTTTTAACTTTGATATAATTCTGGTGAAACAAAAACAGGAAATGCTGGATAAACTCAGCTGATCTGATAGCATCTCTCGAGAGAGAATCCACGCTCGAAACGTTGTCCCTATTTTCTCTCCACAGATGCTGTCAGAACTACTAAAACTTTCCAGCATTCTTCAGTTTTTGTTTCAGATTCCAGCCTCCACAGTATTTTGCCTTTATTATTCTGGTGAACCTGTGTGACATTAACCCAGGGCAATGTATTGCCCCTGATATTCATTACAGGACTGAATGCGATACTCTGGATGGATTCAAACCACAACTTTGTACAGCTGCAACATAAATTCCATTCCTTTATATTCCAAGCTTCTTGAAATAAAGGTCAACATTCCATTTGCCTTATAAATTATTCTTTGTACCTGTCCACCAGCTTTTAGTGATTTCTGCACAAGAATCCCGAAATCTCTCTGCTCATTGGCAGCTTTTCGTTTTAATCACTGTAAAAGTGTTGCTCTGTAAATGGGACTGTAGCAACTCAATGTGATGAAAATAAATTGAAAGGAAAACTTTCTTAATCCTAATCCTTGACCTTTGAAATAGAATCACATTTTTCGATATGCCAAGTTCAATTTAAATTTCTGTCTAGCCTTTTCTTTATTGTTGTGCTATCTGGGAAAGGAAATCCATGTGAAATGAGCTTCTAATTCCACTTAAAATAATCTCTTTCACATTATTCTGTTGCAATTTTGCAGCCATTTCTGGCGCCACTACCATATGACATCTCAGAAATAAAAAGAAAGAAAAAATATATGTTGTGAACTGATTAGCAGTGATGGGGGGATTACTTCATTTGATTAATATTCTGCTGTCCAAGATTTTAACCCTTCCAGTGATGCACATCTTTTGACCTTTGAAATTTTCCCTTAAACCTCATGAAATGAATCCTATGTTTTAAAATCATCCATGGGACATAAGCTGGCCAGCATTTATTGCCCATCCCTAATTGCCGAGGACAGTGGAGAGTCAATCACATTTTTTTTTTTTATTAAGCAACACAGCATGGGAAACAGGCCCTTCGGCCCAACGAGCCACCGCCGCCGTCATACTATATAGTAGCAAATACATTATCCTATTTTAATATTCCTATATAATAATATATATATTATTCCTAATATGGAAAATTTTCACCATAGGGACAATTTGTTTCCCAATCAGCCTAAGAGCGAATTATTGGGTTGTGGGAGGAAACCGGAGTGCCCGGAGAAAACCCACGCAACCACGGGGAGAACGCGCAAACTCCTGCAGACACCGGCCCAATTCCAAGTGTCTGCACAGCCACATCGATAGTGTCTGAGCTGTCATGGTGCCCTTCAGATGGTCCACATAAAGCACTCATTTACGACGTGAGGTACCAGGCAACCCATGAATCAACATCCAAGAGCTGTACCCGCACCACCTGCCGAATGCGTGCTCAAATTATGGACCGAATTACCTGTGGAAAAAAGCCGTAGTTAAACAGTCCTAATATATCCCTCTATCTGCATACCGCTCATGTGGCTGTGGTTCTGGAGGCATATGTAATCCAGACCAGGTAAGGACTGCAGATTTCCTTCCCTAAAGGACATTTGAGAGCCAGATGCTTTTTCTGACAATCGGCAATGGTTTCATGGTCAACGATAGATTTTAATTCCAGATCTTTTAAAATAGAATTCAAATTCCAGCATCTGCTATGGCAGGATTCGAACCCCAGAACGTTAGCTGAGTTCCTGGATTAATAATACAGTGATAATACCACAAGGCTGTCACCTCCCCATTTAGCAGTTTGTTACACTTCTCTTAAAAAAGTCATCACACTTTTACTGGCCACACGATTAAAATAGAAATATATTTCACTTCCCCTTTCTAAAAGCCAAGCACACTAAACGTCACTGCCTACATTTTAACTTTTCAAAATGGGTGGATCGAGGCCATTCTTCAGGGTAAAAAGCAAGACATGTGAAATGTGAGATCAAATGTGCTTTAAGCCGAAATAAAAGCCAAATACTATGGATGCTGGCATCGGAAACAGAAACAGAAAAATTTGGAAAATCTCAGCTGTTCTGACAGTATCAGTAGAGAGAGGATAAAGCCAATGTTTCGAGTGTCGATGAGCCTTCAGCAGAGCTCTAAGCTGACCCACTTTCAGTTTTAACAGAAGTGGGATGTAGGGCAGGTGATCAACTTGCTCATGGTAAATTGGCTGCTCATTTAAGTATTCCAATAAAGCTATGTGCTTTTATTTTAAAAGTAATTTCATTTTCAGTACCAGGCCTCCTGAAATGTGGCAGCTTAAAGGGGTTGGCTGGGTCTGTATCCGTAGAGCCTTTACAGTACTGCTTATGGGCCAGGGCAGCTAGGAAAGTTTTTTTTCTAACAAAGTACTCAGTAAATAGCTCTCCACTCGTCACCCTGTTTATGTCTGTTGCTTGCTTGCAGCCCAACTACTGTGTACAGCCAGCAGAAGGTACTCTTCAGTTATAGGCAATAAAATGAAACAAAATTTGTGCCAACAATTAAATCAAAGAACAAGGTTTAATAAAGAAACTTCATCATTCCACCACTTGAGGCTTCAATCTGGACCTTTCCAAAGTCCAACAATTCTGAGCAGGTTCTGATTTATTATACTGAGTCAGCTGGTCAGCTGATCATCACATCATTTTGTTATTGGTTAAAGTTTACCAAGTCAGCTGACCCCCACAGCTTGTTACCATTGGTCACACTACAATAGATCCAATGTTATCATTGGTTACATTCTAACAGAGTGTTCCCTACAATTACCATCTACTCTTCAATAGGGATTCCTGGATCACCAGCGGACCCTTTCTATGAGTGGGGACCAGTGTGACTGCTGCCTCAATCCTCTGCCTCACCAGCCCCAGTGAAACAGAACTGTTCACAATATGTACACCACTCCCGACAATTTGAAACCTGACTCCTCGGTCTCTCTCTCATTTTCCCACCTGACTAAACTCACAGGCATCAGCCTATAGGCCAGAATTTTCCACTCCTGTTTGTGTGGCTTTGACAATGGGATCAGAAAATCTCATGAGAAGCACACGGTGATGTAAACTAGTGACACGATTGTCCCCACAGTGATGCAACAGGATTTCATAATTTCAACTTTGGGAATATTGTTTCCATATATTAGCATCTTATTATCATCTTTACACTTGAATCATTCTCCTCCCACTCTCATCCTCCCACCCACCACCAATAGTTTAAAGTTTATTTATTAGTGTCACAAAGAACGAAGAATAAAACAGCAGGTAAAACAGGCCCTTCGGCCCAACGAGCCCACGCCGCCACCTCAATGTTCCCACTTCTACCTGTGATCCCTGTCTATGTTTATAGATCTATGGATTGAAACCAAATTTGAGACAATTTAGAGAGAATTTTTTCTGTCAATCAGCCTAAGAGCACATTTTTGGGATGTGGGAGGAAACCAGAGCACCCAGAGAAAACCCACGCAAGCACAGGGAGAATGCGCAAACCCCCACAGGCACAGGCCCAAATCCATGTATCTGCACAGCACAGTGATAGTCACTGAGCTGTCGTGTTGCCCATCAAATGGTCCAGGTCAAGTGTACACTAATGACGTGAAGCACCAGGCTACTCTCGAAAAATCCAAGAGCAGCCCTCTCACGACCCATTGCGTGTACGCCCCTTGTTAGACAATAAGGCGGACCAAAGCACCTGTAGGATAAAAACAAATACATCAATATCATCGTCTATTTACACACTTCCCAGGGACTCCTAAGGCTCATGATCCCTATTTTAAATCAGTTTTCTATACCCCTCCATTCCCATTCTGTTCATGTGCCCATTTAAGTATCTCTTAAATAACTCCAGAGTACCTGCCTCCACCACTTTACTTGGCAGCGCATTCCATACCCCCACCACCCTCTGTGTGAAAAAACAAGTTGGCTTACATTAACACTGCAATGAAGTTACTGCAAAATCCCCTAGTCGCCACACTCCGGCACCAGTTCGGGTACACTGAAGGAGAATTTAGCATGACCAATGCACCTAATCAGCATATATTCCAGACAGTGGAAGGAAACTAGAGCACTGGAAAAAACTTAAGCAGATACAGGGAAGATGTGCAGACTCTGCACAGATAGTGATCCGAGCCGGGAATCGAACCCAGGTCCCTGGCGCTGTGAGGCAGAAGGGCTAACTACCCAGCCACAATGCCGCTCTGAATATAAGACAGTCCATTCATATCAGCTTGAGGGCATTAAGGTGTGAAAGTGACTGGTCTCCCAAGGGCATGCATATGACAGGTGGACCTCCCAGAGGAACTAAGGTGAGTGCATCATTCAGAGACAGAGGCTTATGCCTGGGCATTGTCCTTGATCCTATTGAGCACTGCCGCTGGCTCTGTCTGGGCACCCCCCCTAGAACTGCCTGCCTATGGCACTCGCCAGACACTGCTCCCAACACTGCATTTAAGCACTGCCTGGGGCACCATCACATGTAATCCCTTAGAAACCTCTGGCACTGCGTGGAGACTACTACTGGAACTACTTAGGCACTTCTCTCACATTTCAATGCCAGGGTGGGCTGTGTGGGAGAGGGGTTCCTGTTTAACTTTGTGCTCTAGTACGGCCTTTAATAATGGCACCACGATCTTCATAAAATAAGTTGCTGGTAGGAGTGGGCTCAATGACAGGGGAATGTTGTGAAACTCACCCCTTGTCTTTTTTATTACTGAGACTGGGGCGATACGACAAAGAAATCCGCCATTGTTGTCAATAGTGTTAATGCTGTTTTCCCTACTTGCTACTGACCTTTGCCAATATTTGAGAAAATTCCATACGTAAAACATCAAGGTCACTAATTAGGCTGCTCTAGGAGGGCATCCCACTCAAAGATGCCCTGCCATTAAACCATGCAGGATACTCGGGGAACCGATCCCTGCATTGAGATCATCTCCAGGTTAAAATCCAAAACTATAGGCCTGAGGAGATTCCAGGAGTATGTGGAACAAATATACAACACAGTTGCATGTTTTTCCATCTCAATCTCATTAAAATCCTGCAGTAATGATTCTTTAATTACTGATTTTAATTTATTATTGTCACATGTATTAATATGCAGTGAAAATAATTGTTTCTTGCAGACAGACAAAACATACCGTTCACTAGTAAGGAAAGGAGAGAGTGCAGAATGTAATGTTACAGTCATAGTTAGGCTGTAGAGAAAGATCAACTTAGTGGGAAGCAGGTCCATTCAAATCCTGACAGCAGCGGGGAAGAAGCTGCTCTTGAGTTGATTGATACGTGACCTCAGACTTTTATATCTTTTCCTGACAGAAGGAGATGGAAGAGAGAATGTCTGGAGTGCATGGGGTCCTTAATTATGTTAGCTGCTTTGCCGAGGCAGTGGGAAGTGTTGACAGAATCAATGGATGGGAGGCTGCTGTCATGATTAAGTTTAATGTTACTGCAAATACATGTGGAAATGAAAGAACAGTCCGGGCATCAAAGATTTATCTGGCGTTCATTTGTTTGAAATGTTAAATGTGGCCTGCTGAGCACCAAGTGTGTAGGTCTCAATCCTCGGGCTCTGGATTTGTCACAGTCATGAGATGGAGAGCAGACAACTTCCAGAGTGATACAGAGTGATACTCAGCCCTGGGGCTGAGAGTGTGATTCGTAACGATAAAAAGGAGTTGTTCAACAGCTGAATGCATTTTAGCCAATCCCCATGAAAAGGGGCACATCAAACCTTTTTTTGGCTACTTTAGAATGATGTCAGTTTTATCAAAATACATTTTTTTCTGAAAGAAGGTTTTATGATGAAAATTCCTTTCACTGTATTCAAAATATGAAAATTTCCACCAATGTTTAAAGAAGCTTAAATAAAATCCAAGCAAAGATGCGATAATGCAAGTACATAAAAATTGCGCTCATTGCAAAATTATAAATATTATTTAATACACGTGATTTTCTTACAGAATTCAATAAAGGAACCCTCTCTCCATCATAAAAAAAGAATGGTGATGAACATGAAGCAAGAGGGAACATCCTTGTTAGTACAGTGGTTAATAACACCGCCTGTCACATGGGAGACCAGGGTTCAATTCCCCAATGGGGATCTGTGAAATTGGGGTGGCACAGTGGTTAGTACTGCTGTCCCACAGTACCAGGAGCCAGGTTCAATTTTGGCCTTGAGTGACTGTGTGGAGTGCACATTCTCCCTTTGTCTCCGTGAGTTCCCTCTGGGTGCTCTGGTTTCCTTCCATATTCCACAGATGTGGTTAATTGGCTATGTTAAATTTCCCCCAAGTGTGAAGAGGATTAGAATGGTAAATATGTGGGGTTACAGGAATAGAGCCTGGGTGGGATTTTGATTGGCGCAGACTCAATGGGCCCAAATGGCATCCTTCTGCACAGGCATTTTTTAAATGAGCATATGCCTTCTCCAAATCAGAATGTATTTAATCATCTAAATAGAATAACTAGGAGCCGTTCAAACAAGGTCTCCTTGAGTAAAAGAAACAGCAAATTTATTAACTGTTACCACACACACACACACACACACGTACACACGGGAATAAATGGTTGTGTCATTTGATTGTCCTTAATGCTTAGACTTTAAATGTGATCATATGCAAAAGGTATTACAATTATTATAAGTTCTCAGTAAAGTTTATTAGTGTCACAAGTGGGTTTACATTAATGCTGCAATTAAGTTACTATGAAAATCCCCTCGTCGCCACACTCTGGCACCTGTTAAAGTACACTGAGGGAGAATTTAGCTGGCCAATGCACTTAACCAGCACGTCTTTCGAACTGCGAGAGGAAACCAGAACACTCAAAGGAAACTCACACAGACACGGGGAGAATGTGCAAACTCCACACAGACAGTGAGCCAAGCTAGGAATCAAATTTAGGTCCCTGGTGCTGTGAGGCACATTAAGAGTTCTCACAACACCAAGTTAAAGTCCAACAAGTTTATTTGATAGCACAAACCACAAGCTTTCAGAGTGCTGCTCCTTCATCAGGTGAATGGGAGTTCTGTTCACAAACAGGGCATATAAAGACACAACTCAATTTACAAAATAATGGCAGGAATGAGAGTCTTTACAAGTAATCAAGTCTTAAAGATACAGATAATGCAAGTGGAGAGAGAGTTAAGCACAGGTTAAAGAGATGTGTATTGGCTCCTCCAACCAGGATTGTTAGTGAGGTTTTGCAAGCCCAGGCAAGTCGTGGAGCTTACAGATAGTGAGACATGAACTCAAGATCCTGGTTGAGACCTCATTGTGCGGAACTTGGCTATCAGTCTCTGATCAACAATTTTGTGTTATTGTGTGTCATGAAGGCAGCCTTGGAGAATGTTTACTGGAAATCAGAGGCTGAATGCTCATGACTGCTGTAGTGTTCCCTAACAAGAAAAGAACACTTCTACTGGTGATTGTTGAGTAGTGTTCATTCATCCATTGTCATAGCGTCTGAATGGCCTCCCCAATGTACCATGCCTCGGGATATCCTTTCCTGCAGCATTGACCGAGTTGCAAGAGGTGTACCACCTACCTGGTGGATGGTGCTCTCATATGAGATGATGGCATCTGTGTCGATGATCTGGCATGTCTTGCAGAGGTTGCTGTGGCAGGGTTGTGAGATGTTGTGGCTGTTCTCCTGAAGGCTGCGTAGTTTGCTGCAGACAATGGTCTGTTTGAGGTTGTGTGGTTGTTTGAAGGTAAGAAGTGAAGATGTGGAGATGGCCTTGGTGAGATGTTCATCTTCATTGATGACATGTTGAAGATTCCGGAGAAGTTGTCGTAGTTTCTCCGCTCCGGAGAAGTACTGCAGTAGTAACTAATGTATCACCGTGCTGCAGTTTTAGGCAAACTTTGAATTACTTCTAAGAGGTGTATTTCTAAGAGGTTTTGGGCGGGTCTGTCTGTGGCAGCCACTTTTTAAATATCCAGCATTTTTAATGCTTCTTAACCGGTTATGAATTTCGATAGGTGTCTTGATTGTAGAAGATGTCTTTCTCTTCACAGTCTTCTGAGAGTGAATTATTTGTTTCTCACTTCCACCTTGGAATGTGGCTGTGCATTTTTAAACAGTTTTCTCTATCTCAGTTCAATTTGCAAAAGTTCTTGCCATGTTGATATGTTGAAAATGAAAGAGACCGCCTTGCAACAGTGTATTAATGGTTATTCTGATTAAATTTGTTCAAATTATGTACTAAGTTCACCCTAACTGATGAGATTAACATTAAAATCCTTTTGCAAAAAAAAACTTTGCTGCAAGTGAATCCTAAAACACAACTAACCCTACCTAATTAGTCCATAGATTGAACAGCCTGCTGCTCAGAATATTATTACAGTAAGAGACTGTCGGTGGGTGCCACACAATAGCACATTATTGGCAGGAGTATATTAAAACAAGTGATGACACTTTAAATTACATGCGCTGTACAACCAAAGGCTCATAAAGGAGCAATATATTTTAAAATTTTAGATTAGCAATAAATAATTCTGTCTTTCTGCAGCAGTGCAATAGAAATTGTTTATAGAATATTGCACCTATTCCAACTAAGTGGAACGAAAGATGTTATATATAAATGAGTTATTATTATGCTGTAACTAACAGAGGAGATGTCCTCTTCTGTGATGAGGTCGTGGTGCCACTGACCTTCAGGATCCATCAATATTGAGAGGACAGTTGTCTATACGTAACTATTATCCATTCTGAATGCATAATCAGGAATAAATTTGCTGCAGCGGTGATGTTAAAACTGTTATAACATCGTTTTATATCAAAAAATGATTACTGAGTGGGCTGGGGCCACAGAATAAGTCTTTAAAAAGCAGGTCTCAAAATGGCCAAATATTAATACCTGTCAATTTACAGAGCTATTGAAGGGAAACAACTGTCTGGGGACCATAAGAAAGAGAAACAGACTTAAGCTATTTGGTCCAATGAGTCTCCTCCACCATTCAATTATGGCTGATACGTTCCTTTTCCCCATAAACTTTGATCCCTTTAACAATCAAGAACCTTTCTGTCTCTGCCTGAAATACACTCAATGACCTGGCCTCCACAACCTTCTGTGGCAATGAATTCCACAGACTCACCACCATCTGGCTGAAGAAACTACTCTCCATCTGGGACAAGCTCACCTAGAACCAGAAGCTGAAATTAGTGTGAATACTTACTTTGTGAACCACTCAATGCATTCAGGCATAACCTCATTATTCAGGTGGATTTGGACAAATTCATTAAACTCAATCATTTCGGATAGAGGATATTGGCTGAGAAGGAGGTGGAGGAAGGAACACACTAACCATCTTAAACAAGTCACTTTAAACAACAGGCCTGGAATGTGCTAATGGCCATGTGTCGTAATTTGTGAAGGAAGGTCATGTGACTGCTCATTACCCTTTCTGTTAAGAAACACTGATTTCCAGTGTCAAAGTGCAGGAAGACCATGAGTAAGTGACAGCAAGAAGGAGACTCGTGGTCTCTTTCACTTTTTCTTTCTCTCTCTAGCCACCCTGCCTGTACTCTACCAGACAAACATTTCCTGTAATGTCTTTAACACAAGCCAAGCAGTTGCTGAATTTAGGGAAAAAGACAAGGGTCACACTCCAACATTTTAAATCATCTTGACACAGAATCTGGACAAATCACTAAACTCAGCCGAAAACCATCCAAGTCATCAACCTACAGGGCACATATATTGTAGTAATTCAGCCAAATGTCAGTTCCCCTTCACCAAACACCCTTTATTGAGTACTGGGGGGGGGGGGGGGGGGGGGGGGGGGGGGGGGGGTTCGTGCCTGCGGCTTACAGATAGGAAATCTACACTTCAGGGCCTAGGTTCGGCAGCAGGTTTATAAACTCCTGCTGACCACAGCTCACTGGGCGAGCATCTGCTCACTCAATCAATAACGAAACTCCTACTCCATGAATTCCACAGAAAGATCTGTTGATGAATCCTCATGGCCTTCATGTCCATCATAACATACATGACTGACTTTCTTTCAGGACCCTTAAACCACTTAACCTACCCTCCCTCTTTGTAATTTAATTCTGCGTATGTGTGAATTCTTGAAACCACACGTGGGCGAGAGTTGGACTGTTTTTATCATTTTTATTACATCGTGTGTCGAATGTGAAAAAAATGTATTCCTACTCTTTTCCAAAACTGACACGGATATTTGCCTGTGCGTATCTTTCACAGTCAGGGTGTTTAAACAGCTAAACACTTGCTAACTTGCTAAGTGAATTATTTTCAAAATGCCTGTTATTGTCAACCAAGAGGTGAAAACAGAGGGTGAGACGTTGGGGGGGGGGCATTAGATCACTTCTCACCTGACAAATATAGAAATTTGGGCCCCATGTCCATGGCCACACAGACAATGAATAATTGGAAGCGGGAAATCAAACAATTCCTGGAAGTATTAAAGATTTCCATACAGTTTTTCTTGTAGTTTAATGCACTAGAAGATTTAACATGTCTACATTCAAGGTCAGTATCTTTGTAGACCAGAGTGAAATAACTTGGGCATCTTAAAATCTCTAATATTGAAGAATTGCAGACCAGCTCAAACTGTGCATGTTCACTCAAAAATCTTAGAAGCCAGAAATCCTCAAGCTTTTAGCTGTCCACTTTTCAATTGAACCCAAAGAACAGATCACAAGCTTAGAATCAGATACTCTGCCCGTATGAAGAGATGGGCTAGTATAAAGAATCATGTAAAACTCAAAATGTTAGCTTTGTTTCTCCACTGATGCTGCTGGATCTGTTGAGCTTTTCCAGCATTTCTGTTTTGATTAGCAAAGACACTACCAGAGCAGTGGAAATTAGAGCTAGAGCTTCAAGAGGAGAAAGAGAAAGGCAGAGGAGGAAGGTAAAATGAGAAAAGAGTATGTTAAAAGAAAGAAAAACAGACAAGAGAGAAAGGATGGGAGAAAGCATCCCAGTTGGAAAAGTTTGAAAGGCACTTCCAGCCATAAACAGATTGGAAATGAAGGCAGCATGATCTAAATAGGGAAAGGTAGGATGTACCCATTGGCGACACCACTAATGATGGGTGCACTCCAAGAAGGAATGCAGTGAGAGCTCTGGAAAAGTAGTGAAAGTTGGAAGAACATAGAGAAAGCAGGGGGAAAGCATGGTCTCCACATTCCCCAATGTCTCTGTCTCCACAAACAGAGAGATTATTGAATCTGCCAGTGGTCACTGCCCCTCCAATCCCAGCCTATTTATCTCATATGTTTCCTACCGATAGGCAAACTTTGCAAAGAAAGAGTTTGTTAAAGCTCAGGTGACCTCGTAAAGGCACATTGTTTGTCAAGCATGGATAAGATAGATTTGAGAATTGGGATGGTTTATTTGGCAAATGGAAAGCTAAAGAAAAATTTGATCAAGGTATGCAAAATCATGATGGGGCTGGGCAGTATAGATAGGAAGAAATTTCTCCCATTTATGAAAGAAAAAGAGGGAACAGATTTATGGTGGCAAATAGTTAGCACGGCTGCCCCACTGTTCCAGGGACCCAGATTTGATTCCTAGCTTTGGTCACTGTCTTTGCAGAGCTTTCAGGTTCTTCCTGCTACTGTGTGGATTTCCTCTGGGTGCTCTGGTTTCCTCCCACAGTTTGAAAGATGCGCTGGTTAGGTGTATTGGCCGTACTAAATTCTTTCTCAGTGTATCCAGACAGGATACACGATGTGACAACTAGAGGATTTTCACAATAACATAATTGTTCCTAAATTAGACCTCCTTTAATCTGGCGTAGAGATAAGTCATAGGTAGAAGAAGGTAGATGAGGCACTCACTGAATATTAAAATGGCAGCATGGGCTTGTTGGGCCGAAGTGCCTGTTTCCTGTGCTGTGTTGTTCTTTGTTCTTTGTCCTTGTTCTAATTACAGTGTTAATGTAAGCGTATTTGTGACACCAATAAATAAACTTAAAGTGGTTAAGGTCTGTAATTCACTGCCTGAGAATGTGTTTTAATCCAGGTATTCAGAGTAGAATTCGACTATTACATGAAAAGGAAGACTGTGCTAGGTTATGGAGAGGAGATAAGGGAATGCATTAAGTGAATTACTCATTCAAACATTCAGTACAGGCATGATGGGCTGCAGGGCCTCCTTCTGTGCTATCACACAATTCTGTGTTCCTGAGGGCAGTGAAAGAGCATGCACTAATTAATTTTCCCATTCCCACAACTAATTGGGAAATAGTACAATTTTTGAGAATGTGTGGGTTTTCCTGCAAGTTTGTCTCAAATTTCATTACTTCAACCAACCCATGACAGACTTGCTGCAGCAAATGGTAGTGTGGCCAGGAAGGTGTTAAAGAGCTTTTGAGATACTGAAAACCATACAAATGAATGAACCAATGCTGGCAACTCTGAACTTTAATCAACCCTTTAAAGTGGCAATCGAAGCAGGTGACATGTAGGCACAGTTCTGCTCCTAAATAATGAATCAGGCATCAAAAGGCTGATTGGGGTATTTCTCAAAGAAATTGAATCGACACCAAAAGAGGCACTCCACTGTAGAGAAGATAACTCTAGGACTGCTCCTCATGCTGAAGTACTTTGACATATATGTCGGAATTGGATGTGGTGAAACCTTAGCCTGCATAGATCAAAACCTCTGAACATTTGTGGAGAAATTCAAAACCCATAATGCATGACTATTTCAATGGAACCTGCTACTGCAATTCTACCATTTAAAAATTACCCACATTGGAGGGGAAACAATAAGATAGCTGAAGCTCTGGGGTGGAAATCATTTCTATAAACTTTGAACAGTGGGAGATTGATTCCAGGCTGTACCAATTGCAGCCACTGAGTCTGATATACATGTAAATGGATGATTGAGAATGAATATATGTCTATTTCTTTTCCTATTTTCCGAAAGGAAAAACTGTAATGAAATGCTCGCAGCATTTACTCTGGTGGGGAAGTGTTATAAAACCCCATTTTATCTCAAAAAGTGAGTTTGCTTATTCAGTGAGCTGTGAATCTCAGTTACTTTGGATAATGGAGCTAGGCTGAGAAATGGGAGGGGCACTCATCGATAGCTTAGTCTAATCACTTTAAACATTCGACCTGTAGTGAGCTTGTTATGATCATGTTGATAATTGGTTAGTTGGTGAAGTAAGATCATGTAGTGGGATGTTCTTACTGTCGAGAGACACTGATTTCCAGGGTTAAAGAGCAGAAAGACAATGAATAGATCATGGCAAGAAGCAGAGTGGTGGTCCCTTTCTATCTGTCTTTCCAGCAATTTTACAAGCAAACCTTGATGCATTTTGACCAGCCTAACACTGCCCACAGTGTCTGTAAACCGAGCAACTATTGACTCCAAGTGAAAAGACAGACATTTTAAAACATCTCGGATGAGATTTTACAACCTCGCTTGGGCGGGGCTTGTAAAACCCTACCCGAGGCCAATGGAGAATTCTGTTCTGCGATGATAAGACGGTAAAATTCTGACATTTGAAGCAAAATCTGGAAACCCAGCCTAAAGCCATTCAAGTCATCAATTTGCATATGATCGACTTTCTTTTAACCATTTAACTTACATTCCCTCCCTCTTTGTAATTTACTTCTGTGTGTGTGAGAATTGTTGAGTAACTGAGTGAGTGTTTTTGTTATTTTTATTGGATGTGATGGGAAGGGGCTGGTGACTTGGATGTGATGGAGGAGCGGACTAGGATATTACAGAGGGCGTGGTTTCTGTGGAATGTTAATTGTGAGGGGGGATGTATTGAATAAAGCAACATATTGGAGTTGGCAGAAATGATAACTGGGAACTTGGGCAAATAAATAGTGATGTCCTGAGGAGTGTGCACATTACAGAGAAGGAGGTTCTGGAAGTCTTAAAGCGCATTAAGGTAGATAAATTGCTCAAACCTGTGAAGTGTATCCCAGGACATTGTGGGAGGCTAAAGAAGACATTGTGGGTCCCCTGGCCGAGATATTTGAATCATCGATATCATGGGTGAGCTGCCTGAAGATTGGAGAGTGGCAAATGTTGTTACTTTGTTTAAAAAGGGCTGCAGGGAAAAGCCTGGGAACAACAGGCCAGTGAGCCTCACATTTATGGTGGGTAAGTTGTTGGAAGGTATTTTGAAGGATAGGATCTACAGGTATTTAGAGACGCAAAGACTGATTAGGAACAGTCGGCATGGCTTTGTGAATGGAAAATCATGTCTCACAAATTTGATTGATATTTTTGAAGGGCTAACCAAGAAGGTAGATGAGGGCAGTACAGTTAATGTTGTCTATATGGACTTTTGCAAAGTCTTTGACAAGATACCATATGGTTGGTTGTTGCATAAGGTTAAATCTCACGGGATTCAAGGTAACATATCTAAATGGATACAAAATTGGCTTCTTGACAGAAGCCAGAGGATAGTTGTCAAAGGTCGTTTTTCAAACTGGAGGCCTGTGACCAACGATATGAACCAGGGGTCAATGCTGGGTCCACTGTTATTTGTCATTTGTATTAATGATTTGAATGAGAATATAGGAGGCACGGTTAGTAAGTTTGCAGATGAAACCAAAATTGGTGGCATAGTGTAAAGAAAGTTATCTCCAATTGCAATGGGATCTTGATCAATTGGGCCAGCGGGCTATCGAATGGCAGATGGATTTTTAGACAAATGCAAGGTGATGCATTTTGGTAGATTGAACCAGAGCAGGATTTACTCAATTAATGATGGGACATTAGGGAGAGTTACAGAACAAAGAGATCTGGGGGTACATGTTGTGCTCATTCTACATGTTTGTCTCAACAGGAAGAAATAAGATTAAAGTCTCTAAGTGGAATTTTTCCATCCTGCCCACCGCTGGAACTGTACCAGGTGCGGGAAAACTATGCAAAGATCCATTGACTTTGGGCAGGAATTTCTACACTTGGGATGAGCTTGGCTGGAAAATTCCCACCCTTTCTTTGTATGTTGAGAGTCTCAATAACACCTTCTATACAGCACTGCCTTTGTCTACCTTCTTGATTAGCCCTTAAAAAAATTCAATCAAATTTGTGAGACATGATTTTTCTATGCAGCAATGTACTGAAAATACTAATGTTCTCAGCAATTTAATGGGATTTAATAGGATTGGGCGTTACAGATAGTTCTATGGCCTGGTAGGTATAGATATGATCGGCACAACTTGTGGGCCGAAGGGCCTGTTTGTGCTCTAGTGTTTTAATGATAGAAAACTTATTACTTGAATGGATGTAAATTGAGAGAGATGGATACTCAACAAGATCTTGGAATCCTTGTGCATCAGTCACTGGAAGTAAACACCCAAGTACAGCAGGCAATAAAGAAGGCAAATGGCACATTGGCCTTCATAGCGAGAAGATTTGAATATAGGGATAGGGGTGTCTTGCTGCAATTGTACAGGGCATTGGTTAGGTCACATCTGGAGTATTGTGTGCAGTTTTTGTGTCCTTATCTGAGGAAGGATGTCCTTGCTGTAGAGAGAATACAGCAAAGGTTTACCAGGCTGATTCCTGGGATGGCGGGTCTGGCACATGAGGTCAGACTGAATCGGTTAGGATTATATTCACTGGAGTTTATAAGAGTGAGAGGGGATCTCATAAAAAACTTATAAAGTTCTAACAGGGTTAGACAGGATAGATTCAGAAAAAATGTTCCCAATGGTAGGGTAGTCCAGAACTACGGATCATAGTTTGAGGATAAAGGGTAAACCTTTTGAAACTGAGATGAAGAGGGTGGTGTATATGTGGATTTCACTACCACAGAAAGCAGTTGAGGCCAAAACACGATCTGATTTCAAGAAGAAATTACATATAGCTCTTGGGGCTAAAGGGATCAAGAGATATGGGAGGAAAGGGGATCAGGATTTTGAATTCAATGATCAGCCAGGATCAAGATGATCCTGATTTTCACAGTAACTTCATTGCAGTGTTAATGTAAGCCTACTTGCGACTATTACAACAATAAATAATAAAATACGCAGTAACATGGAACTGATTTCATGGCTGAAGATTTTAAAAAACCTTAAATGACTATACACATGTACTGAAGAGCAGGATATTGATTTTATGGCTGGAACGCTATCACTTCGCCTGCCACAGCATTGGCGCGGGGCAAAGGTCCGACAACTGATCTCGGGTGGGAATTCCTGGTCTCAACCCGAGCGAGGCTATAAAATCCCGTTCTTTGGTCACAATTTGTATTTTTAGTTTACCATTGAGCCATTTGCCCAGAATTTGTTGAAGTGGGGAGTGTCACAATGATCATAGTGATTTGAATGTTTTCAACTCTAATTAATTTTCTGCCATAAATTGTTGGATTTGCTAATTGACAATGATGTGGCAAGATCAACAGGTCTGGGGCTTTGGTAAACAACGGTGTTTCACTCCTGATAGGAACCGTTAAAGTTCAAAGAGAAAAAAATCAGGCTGCACAGCAATTGACAAACAAGATTTCCTGTTTTTAATGAAAAGCAAACATTATTGTATTCAAAGAGAAATTAAACCAAACAAGTACAATTAGCTTCACACTAAGGCTTTTAAAGATTTGTGTTATATTAGATCTATATTTTACTTTTCCTAATAATCCTTTTATCTAACAAAATACTGGAAGTTCATTCACTTTTCCTGGGATCAACACCAAAACTATGCCACAATCCTCTGGAATTTATTTTAATTCTCTTCATTATTCTAGCTTTCTGCAAGATACAAGATTTGTGGAGATCCTCCCATCAGCTTTTGGTTAATGGAGCTTTGAATTTTCTTTGAAGATACAATGGCTGTGAATCTTCAAAATTTCTTCCAGGCTTTGGACAAATAAACTACTTTTTTCCTAATCTGCCCCAACAGTATCTGTATTGCACCTTTCAAGCTAACTATTCGAGTTTCTATCACAAGGCCCTGTGATGACCACTGTATATTTATGAGCAGAAAGTCAGTTACTCAGTTGGTAGGATGGCTATTTGTGATGCAAAGCGATGTCAACAGCATGGGTTCTATTCGGAATTGACTGAAGTTATCCATAAAGGCCATGTGTTGATCATCACGAGTCAGCTCTCTATCAAAGTGGAGAGCAGCCTGTGGTCCTCTGCAACTATTGTGGAGCACACACATATTTTTGAGCAAATCATCTAGCTGCCTTTCCCTCAAAAAATTCAAGCTGAGTTTAAATTCCTCCATATTCTATGCAATGAACAACAAAGTTCATATTTCTTCTGCTTAAGTACGGGCCTGACTAACATTCATTTAATTTCACCAGAGAATCCTATTGGCATGAATGGCCAGAGAATTCTGCCCAGTCTGCATTAGACCAAACATGCATTTACTTCTGTCCCTGAATTGAACTGCTTTTGTCTGTTAGAAAACACACATAAAGAAACAAAATAACCTCCTTACCAAGGCTTTGCTCCAAATTACTACGTCTATTGCATGTGTATACTCTGGGATTGTCTCAAACAGAAACACAAGCCAATTACTTTACCTCCAACATAATCCTTTGATTCTGCAACCCAAATATATAATTTTGATTTCTAATGGAGTTTTTTAATCCTCTCTCCAGAACTGATAGCTTGTTAGCTTCTTTTATGGGGATAATGATAGGCATGATGAAATTGGTCACCATTGTTGAAGTGTTTTTTCATGAACAACTCTGACCTTGTAAGATAAGCATAAGCCAAGTTTTTAACTTGATTAACCTTAATTAACTCAGCTTGTTTGAATTATCTTTACTTCAGGATATTTTATCAGTTTCTTCTGGTTTACTAGGATTAATAATTTGGGCAGGAGATTCTGGAAAAGTTTTATTTGAAGGATGATACCAATCATTTGATGGTTGTGTTTTGGCTTCAACTTTTGTAAGCATTTTTGACCTACAATGGGGCAATACCGATAAGGTGGCTGTGGGAATGGAAATCCGGAGCAATTGCATTCCTGTTAGTTGAAGATCAGAATTGTTACAGCACAGAAAGAGGCCATTCAGCCCATAAGGTGTGCACTAGCTCTCTGAATGAACAGCTCCCTTAGTGCCATTCTCCTACCTCCTTCTCTCAGTATGGTCTGCTTTTTCTCTGTAGCTTGCAAGACACAATACTTTTCACAGCATGCCAATATATGTGACAATAATAAATGAAAGCAAAATCAAAATAACAGTCTAATTCCCTTTTAAATACTTCAAATGAACCTGTCTTCATTACACTGTCAGGCAGTGCATTTCAGACTCAAACCACCCACTGTATTAAAAATGACCTGACAACACTATTGTTTATTTTACTCTAAATCTGTATAGCAGCATAGTAACACGGTGGTTACCACTGCTATTTCACAGTGCCAGGGACCTGAGTTTAATTTCAGCCTTAGTTGACTGTCCATGTGATGTTTGCACCTTCTCCTCATGTCTGCATGTGTTTCCTCTGGGTGTTCCTGTTTCTTCCCTTAGTCCGAAGATGTGCAGGTTAGGTGGATTGGCCAGGGTAAATTGCCTCTTAGTGTCACAAGATATGTAGGTTAGGGGGATTAGCCATGCTAAATGTGAGGGATTATGGGGATAGGGTGGAGGGGATGGCCAAGGCAAGATGCTCTGTCAGAGAGTGAATGCAGACAAGATGGACCGAATATCCTCGTTCTGCACTGCAGGAATCCTATGATTCTCGGTATCCTCTCAGTCCTGATCTTTTCATGAGTAGGATCAGTTTCTCCCAATCTATATTGTCCAGATCCCTCATGATTTGGAATACTTTTATTAGATCTCTTCTTACCCTCATTTTCTCAAGGAAATCCATTCTAACTTCTCCAAGTTCTATTCAGAACTAAAGCTTTTCACCTCAGATCCATTTCTATGAATCTTTCCTGTGTTCTCTCCAAGTCTTCGCATCATCAAAATGCTAGTATCCAATTAACAGGATTAACTGGAACAGTATTCTGACCAAGAAGAAAGAAAAAGGAGGGAAAAAGCTCTAAACCTAATTTGTGAATGAATCAATCAATTCTACAGATGCAAGGTTGAGGGATAAAAAGAGAAAGCATCCTCCTTAGGCACTGAACCCAGTAAAATGTTTTGAATATCCAGTTTTAGTAATTTGGAGCTGCCTGAAGTATATTGACATAGCAATCCCATAAAAGGATGTTGTAAAATGTTGCAGTTGCAGTATGGTCCTTAAAAAAATTTTCATGCTTGTCTAAAAGAACTCTGTTCAAAAGTGAAGATCTCTATTAGTTGAAAGCCGATACAGTGAGGCAGAGAGCATTAGCAGTGGATTTGCAGTTTAGAGCAGGTGTAGCTACTGAGTTCCCTATTGGTGCAGCCAAGTGGCATAAAAGTTAAAGTAAAGAAGTTTATTCATTAGTGTCACAAGTAGACTTACATTAAATAAAGTTACTGTGAAAATCCCCCAGCTGCCACACTCCAGCACCTGTTTGCCCACTGAGGGAGAATTTAACCTAGCCAATGCACCTAACCAGCATGTCTTTCAGACTGTGTGAGCACCTGGAGGAAATTCACGTAGACATGGGGAGAATGTGCAGACTTTGAACAGACAGTGACCCAAGCCAGGAATTGAACCCAAGTCCCTAGTGCTGTAAGCAACAGTGCTAACCACTGTGCCACTGTGCTGCCCAGTGTTTATTTAACCTAATGTTTATGAAGAGTATTAAAAGTAAAAAAAAGTATTCCAAATCACGAGGGATCTATGTTCTTTTCATGTTCGAAACGTGGGAAACATTTTGGGCTGACCTGGAATTAGCTTCTGAAGTAATAAAACTCATTAAAGCATCTTTATTTTTGTGTTAGATTGCAATCTTTTTGAGGATATTGGTGCTTGATGAAAATTCCATATTGTTGAGTGTATAAATTTATGTCTGGGCTGCTGGAGGTTAGAGAGCCACAAATTGGCAACATTAAAAGGACTTTTTTTCTGAGGAATCTGATTTTTTTTTTGTGTGGTTATATATAATTAGATCTGAGCGATCCCCAAAAGCTGATATGTGTAACCTTGTACTCTGTCCTTATCAGCATGAGTACTCAGTGTTTGTGTTACATGCATGTTTCCTTGCACTCCACATAGTCCTCTCTTTACAATTATGGCTCGAAACTCTGAGACAAAACAAAGACATCTTCCACTCTACCATAGTTTTGGTAGATTTTAAGACGTAACCTAACTGGCAGATTCACTTTTCTTTCCAAGTTCAGATTTCATTCCATAATGCCTCGCCCCAACACCACCCCATCCAAATTTTACAAAGTTCAGCCAGGTATGTTATCCTGTCTAAGAGATTTCAGAATCAAGTCTTAGCACCAGAATCGCTTTGAAAATCAAGCCATTACAAAGCAATCTTCATTGCCTGTTATATAACATCTACTTGATGTATTTCTGTTTTATCCTACAGGTACTTCGGTCCGCCTTGTTGTCTAACAAGGGGCATACACAATAGGTCGTGAGAGGGCTGCTCTTGGCTTCATGTCGTTAGTGTATGCTTGAACTGGACCAGTTGATGGGCAACACGACAGCTCAATGACTATCACTGTGCTGTGCAGATACATGGATTTGGGCCTGTGTCTGTAGGAGTTTGCGCATTCTCCCTGTGCTTCTGTGAGTTTTCTCCAGGTTCTCCGGTTTCCCCCCACACACCAAAGGTGTGCTCTTAGGCTGATTGGCAAAACAAATTCTCCCTAAATTGTCTCGCAAATTTGATTCCAATGCAGATTTCTATAAACATACACAGAGATCATGGGTGGAAGTGGGAACATCCAGGTGGTGGCACTGGCTCGTTGGGCTGAAGGGCCTGTTTCCCACACTGTTTTGTCCTTTGTCTTTGTCTTTGTCTACTTCCTTATCTCGTTGGGTGGAATTTTCCCATCTCCCCTGCCACAGGAATCATATTGGGTGGGACAAGACCATGCAAAGGTCCATTGATCTCGGCTGGACTTTCTGGTCTCAGGGCAAGTGTGGCAGAATGATATAGAATTGTGTCCTGATGCATGATCATTGAATGTACTGGCTTTGAGGAATTATTGATTCCAGTGGTGCAAAGATTCAGGATTCACATCAACTGATAACATCATGAGTCCTAGATGTTTTAGTCTCATAAATAAAAGCAAATTGCTGTGGATGCTGGAATCTGAAACTAAAACAGAAAATGCTGGAAAATTTCAGCAGGTCTGGCAGCATTTGTGCAGAGAGAAAAGAGCTGACGTTTAGAGTCCAGACGACCTTTTGTCAAAGGTCTCAGTTGTGTGTATCAATTTGGATGTGAGGTTGTTAGACTACACTTTTGATGGTGGTGTTCACTGGTCATTTTTATTCCAGTGGGAACTAAAGTTCAGGCTAACACTATGAAGCTTGCCTTTTATTTGTGTAATTGAATTTAATTTCAAGAGGCCTTACATGTTGGTACTAACCATTGAATAATAGATTGCAATCAAGTATACATTTCATATTGATTGGGTACATTTTAGCAACAGAAAATGTATTGATTGATAGAAAGCAAATTGTTCTGTCAGAATCTCTTTGTCATTCAAAAACAGGCTAACATCAAGAAGCTCACAGATTGTATTTTGTATGTTTGAACACAAAGAACTCAAAACTCTTCCTTCACTGTGATCTGACTAAGCAGTGCTTACTCACAATGTTGCAGTTAGTGCTGGAATGGCATCAGGCCAACTCATAGAATCCCGACAGTGTAGAAGGCGACCATATGGCCTATCAAGTCTGTACTGACCACAATCTCACCAAGGCCCTATCCCTGTAGCCCCACATATTTACCCTGCTAATACCCTGGC
The DNA here is from genome assembly GCA_024679065.1 of Sphyrna mokarran. Taxonomy (NCBI): domain Eukaryota; kingdom Metazoa; phylum Chordata; class Chondrichthyes; order Carcharhiniformes; family Carcharhinidae; genus Sphyrna; species Sphyrna mokarran. The sequence goes on along the minus strand of JAGIQG010000011.1, from coordinate 67,242,885 downwards.
AGTTTACCATGGCCAATCAACCTAATCTGCATATCTTTGAAGTGTCCACCATTAAAAGATCACTTACTTCTCCAAATCATTTCTCCCCAACCAGGAATGATCAAAACTGTATTTGAACAAAAGTCAAAAGAAGTTAAGATACTTCAAAATCAGTGTTCAGACTGATTATTTCTTTCTATTTTTATTTTTAAAATTATTTATTTTAGATTACTGTTAAATGTACTCGAATGTCCCATGTTACAAATTCAGGTTTCCCTTCGGTACACTTGCACTGATGTCAGCCACTCCCAGTCATGTCTGTAAGTCTTACCATTATAGCAATTGACTCACATTGCCAAATATATTTATCTGTGTGATTGTTGTCACAAGGTATGGCCCTTTGTTTTTGGAATTATGACTTTTCAACTTTCAACTGACTAGACATTTGGCAATTTGAAATGAGACAGAATGAACAACTTGGAAATGCACAGCCACCTTTCAAAATGAAAGTGAATAAGCAGAAAAAAACACTCTCAGGGCATGTGAAGAGAGGGACATTTTCTATAAAGACCCATCATAACTCATCACTTTTTAAGGAAGAGACATTGAAAGGCAAAGCGTGAGATACTGAAACAATAACTGCCACAGACAGACACACCTCAGGCCTCTTGGAAATACACAAAGGGTAAAGAGTAACAGACCAGACTTTAACCACTGCTGAGGAGATTGCAAGTGACACAGGCAATGTCAAGAACATTTTCAGGTGGAAAAGCTCTCTCCCTCTCTCTCTTTTGAAAAAATGTTACGTTTTCAACCTAAATGTATTACATAAACTAAAAATTTATAATCTATATCTCAAGGAAAATCACAAGACAGTTAATTGTATATTCTTTTTTATTAACTATGATACCCTTTCCATCAGTTCTGCACACGTGTATGTGCTTGTATGTGTGCATTCTTGTGTGTGTGCATGCTTGTGTGCATGTGTGTGTATTCGTGGCATTGCATTTTTGTTTATATTTTCTCTTGAGTTTAGTGGTAAATAAATTTACTTTCTTTAACTCAAGAAAAACTTGTTTGGCTCCTTATTGATCACTGCATTCATTATTAAATACATCCAGATTTGGAAAAAGCATATCCTTTTTGAAAAGATGAGACCAACCAAGAGGTTGAACAGATGGGAGGCAATTCATTCTTCTCACCTGGTCATAATATTGTGTAAATGGACGAATGACTGGACTAACAAATCATATCCCCTGGAGAGGTGTGCTGAATATGTGAGTCTTTCGTATATGTACTTGTGCATTTCTTTTAAAATCAAACCTTGTTAACATTAGTACAAGTAAATTTGTTTCAAATCATGAACTGGAATTATAAATGATGAATATTAGTAAAACTTAGTGCATATATTTTATAATTTTCAGTAATGATATCACAACACCCAGTATTACTGTAATAGTACTTCTGTCAATATTGTATTGAATATAATCCCTCTAATAGATAAAATTTTGACTGTGACAAGAAATATTATGGGTGCAATTTCATCGGCTGGGTGGTTTTATCAACCATGGATTTATGGCATGGTCAGCTTCACACCCATTTCCAGTGAGAGGCTGAATATATTATTCAAATTTATTGAAATGATCATTGCCATGTAATTAGTGAGCCTGGAATGCAATCATCTGGGTTGACTTGTCTTTGTGGCATTACCGAGTGTGGTTCTCTCTGGCGAGGAAAGCATCAGTTCTGCATAAATGTGTTGCCCTCTCCGGTAGAACAGATGCTATTGAGGCTCCCTGAGCAGGTCAAGAGCAAGAGAGTGTTCCTTGGGCAATGCCAGCCAGGCAGTGCCAGCAGTGTCAGTGTCAGGGGCAGGTTTCGAAGGGGGCAGAGCCTATGTGATGGGGTCTGATGGGGGCAGGGCCAGGATGAGGCAGTCTGATTGAGAAGGGAGGGAGGCCTGCAGTTGATGAGCACCACACAAGAGTTTTATGAAAAGATCAAACTGAGACATTTATGTAGTCACCCTGATGCAAATGTTGAGTCTGTTCAAAGATAAATGAGATCAGTAGACACTAACTGGAAGGTCTTGTGGCACAGTGGGTAGCATTCCTGTCTCTGAGTTGGAAGTCCCAGGTTCAAAGTCCCATCCCAGGACTTAATAGCCAAAGAAGGTGCATTCATAACACAGCTAAACAGATTGAGCATCAACCGGCAAATCTTGCCAATATATCAATGGCAGGTGGTAAGAGTGGGAAAGACACCTGGGTCAGTCATGCTTGATGTGGAGTGGTGGCCCTCAAACCTGTTCCAGGAATAACTAGCTATGGAAACAGGCAAAAGAGTCGCATGGTGGATAGCACCGCTGCCTCATCATCAGGAACCTGGTTAAGTGGCTGTTTGTATGGAGTTTGCATGTTCTCCTTGTGTCTGCGTGGGTTTCCTCAGGTCTTCCAGTTTCCTCTCAATGTCCAAAGATGTGCTGGATAAGTGTATTGGCCATACTAAATTGCCCTTTAGTTTCCAATCCCAGAATGTGTAGGTGATGGTAAAAATGTGCAGGTTGCAGGGATAGGGCGGAGGGAGTTAGCCCTGTGTAAGATGCTTTTTCGGAGAGTTGCTGTTGATTCAATGGGCTGAATGGTCTCCTTCTGCGTTGTAAGGATTCTATTATTCTATGAAAGCCTGTCTCAGAAAGAAGAAGACTCTAACTCCGCAATGTAAGTACCTGCCTGCCTGTGCAAGAATAGTTCATTACACTTTAAAAAATAAAGTTATAGTTTTGAATAAGTGCAGCATCAGATGAATATAGTAGACAATTTTGATTCTAGATATAATATCTCCAAGTTTGCAGATGCTACAAAGCTGGGTGTGAGGGTGAGCTGTGAGAAGGATACAGAGATGCTTCAGTGTTATTTGGACAGGTTGAGTGAGTGAACAAATGCACGGCTAATATAATATAATGTGGATAAATGTGAGGTTAGCCACTTTGGTAGCAAAAACAGTAAGTCAGATTATTATTTGAATGGCTATAAATTGGGAGAGTTTAATGTATAATTCACCTAAGTGTCCTCGTATGTTGGTCACTAAAGGTAACAATGCTGATAGGGAAGGCAAATGGTTTGTTGGCTTTCATAGCGAGAGATACAAGTACAGGAACAAGGATGTATTGCTGTGATTATAAAAGCATTGATGAAACTACACCTGGAATATTGTATGCAGTTTTGGTCTCCTTATCTGAGGAAAGATGTTCTTGCTATGGACGGACTGCAGCAAAGGTTTACCATATTAATTCTAAGAAAGCGGGACTGACACATCAGGAAAGATTGAGTCATTTTGGATTATATTTGCTGGAGTTTAAAAGAATGACAGAGAATCTCATTAAAAACATACAAAATTCTAACAGGGCTACACATGATAGATGCAAGAAGGATATAGCTAATGGCAGGGGAGTCCAGAACCATGGGTCACAATCTAAGGATATGGAATAGATCATTAAGTACTGAGGTGAGGAGAAATTTCTTCACCCAGAACCTGTCAAATTCTCTACCACAGAAAGCAGTTGAGGCCAAAACATTGCTTTTTTCAAGAAGGAGTTAGATATCGCTCTTGGGGTTAAATAGATCAAGGAATATGGGGGAAAAGCAGGAACAGATTACTGAGCTGGATGATTAGCCATGACCATAATGAATGGTGGCGAATGTTCGCAGGGTCAAATGGCCTATTCCTATGTCTATTTCCTATGTTTCTATGTAAATCTCCAAGTGACTCAAACCCCTTTGCCCTTGATCAGATGTTGGAGAAAAGATGTGCATTTGGAAGTTCATTGTATGTCACTATTGAATGGATTTCCTTCAATGTTCAAAAGGAGGTTTGGGAAGTTAAAGCCAGACTGGAATTCTCCCAGGGAGGCAACTTAAGCTGATTTTGCAGAAGGCCCCAAACAAATACCATGAAAAAATTAACATTAGCACTTACTGTAATAGATGTAGAAATATCAGGAAACACAACAAATCCATTAAGATCTGCAAAGGCTAAAAATAGACTGATGCTTTTGTATAGATCGTTTGTATGGACCCCATGTTAATTTATTGTTTCACATGATGTATATTGACAGATCTGCTGCTTATTTTTTGCTTTTTTTTGTATTCTATATTTTCAGAAAAATGCAGTTTTTTTTGTGCTTACCATGTTTGAAATTGAAGAAAAATCCAGAACTTTATTACTTTTGTAAACTTGAATCACAATTCACAATCAATTAAAATGTTGATGAATGAATTAGAGTAATGATGACTTGTTTTACTGGGAAATCAGATTATGAAAGTAGGTTTATTGCTCTGTGAATCTATAAAACTTATAACAAATCAATTGTGCTCTTAATGGGAACAGACTATATGCTTCTTGCTCTGCACACTTGTTTGAGTGCTGACAAATCTCACTTATCTTTCTGCCATTATATATACAGAGCATTGAGACGTCAAACGGATTAATGTTGAACTGTGAGACAAAACTAATTTGCACAATTTACATCTGTGAACATTTATAAGCCCAAGACTATAATAATATACTCTTGAGTCCCTCAGGCTTGAATCAAAAATGTAATGATGCTTCTCCAATGTGTGTTTACCATGCTCATGCTATGTAAGAAAGGAACATGTCTAACGTTAGTTCTTCCATGAATATGGAGAATTCTTATCTATTTTTCCACAAGCAAATCCCTATTGTGCCTTCAATTTCCCATATGGTACAATGAATTCAAACAATATTAATCAAAGTAATACGGGACTATTCTAAACCTCGGGGGTGGTGGGGGGGTGAAGGTTAACTCAGGAACTATACATGTTGAAGATTGTCTCGTTCTTCTCTGATCACTGTTCCTCTTTCTGTGAGTTCATAATGAATGTTATAATAATGTTTGGATGGTTGTGCAGTTTTGCTAAGTGCTTTACTCTGACATTGAATAAATGTTGCTGCTGCAAGATTCACCATGCGTGCATGCTTAGCTTCATGGAGGCTTACCTGAATGGTGGCATGACCAGTTTCATTTGGCCGCAGATCTGAAGGGAAAACTGCATGCTTGAACACCCACAGCTCAGGCCCACATAAAATCTATCCAATTTGTCCTCATGCTGTGTCACATAATATCAGTAATGGCACTGAGGAGAAGACAGAGCAATTTTTCAGGTGCATTAATCCAAGCCCAAATGAACAATTCCATCAGCGTGCAGGAGGACCTCACATTTTTATATTTCTGTTGTTATTGAATATTCACATTTTACACTCATGCAAACATAGTTATGTATCAAAACAATTGGTGCCTAAATTGCAATATTGGGAAATTATGAACATAGAATCGTACAACACTAAGTTGGTCATTCAACCCATGGTGTTATTCTCAGTTCTTTGAACAAGCAGCACAAATAGTCTCACACCTCTGCACAATTTTCATTTTTATCACAAGTATCTGTCCAACTCAATTTTGTAAGTTAAGATCATTTCTATCACCTTACAAGAAATTGCATTCCACATCACAACAACTTGTGCTGTAATAAAAATAGCGCCTGATTTGCTTCTTTTGTCAATTATCATAAAATATTAAAATTCACAGCTTTTTTTATTCATTCATAAGACATGGTCATCTCTGGCAGGCCAGTATTCATTGTCCATCCCTAGTTGCCCGAGGGCAGTTGAGAGTCAATCACACTGCTGTGGCTCTGGAATCATATGTAAGCCAGACCAGGTAAGGATGGCAGATTTCCTTCCCGAAAGGACATTAGTGAACCAGATTCCCAACAATCGGCAATGGTTTCATGGTCATCAGTATGTTCATAATTCCAGATATTTTTATTGAATTCAAATTCCATCACCTATTGTGGCAGGACCCTGAACATAAACTGAGTTTTTGGATTAATAGTCTAGTGATAATATCATTATGCCATCACCTCCTGTTAAGTTATAAGGAAGAAATTACCAAAGATCGAATGGAGTATTATAGGTGCCTCAACTCAAACATGCATTTTAATTGCAATAACAATCATTTCACTTGCAATCTCTGATTTTAAATGCTCATATTGGCACAGATGTGGATTTTGTCAACATCATCGTAGAATTTGAAGACACCCATAAACAGCTAGAGTTTTTTTTGATGTGAACTTCCGTTTTCCTTTCATTGATTTGAATCTTCCACCAACTCAAGGGGATATTTGGGCACCCCAGAAAGCTTTGTCATTGAGTAACCCTTAGTACTGAAAAATTCTCAAGACTGCAATTGGGCAGCATGGTGGCACAGTGGTTCGTGCTACTGTGTCAAAATGCCAGGGACCCAGGTTCAATTCCTGGCTTGAGTCACTGTCTATGTGGAGTTTGCATGTTCTCCCCATGTTATGTGGGTTTCTTCTGGATGCTCCAAATTCTTCCCACAGTCCAAAGATGTGTGGGTTAAATTGATTGGCCAGGGTAAATTGACCCAAGTATCAGAGGGATTAGCAGTGTAAATATGAGAAGCAATGTGAATAAGAGCTGGGTGGGATTTTGGTTGGTGCATACTCGGTAGAATGGCCTCCATTTACACTGTAGGTATTCTACGAAATGAGGTTTTTAGAAATTTCATGGGGCAAAATAAAAACTGGGACGTACACATTACAAATTGAAATTGTGTAAGTAAGTTTTAAAATATATTTACATTTGAGTATTGCTGAAAAATTAGACATGTGAAGATTCTCCTGCAATTCAAATGTCTGACAACGTTGCACTGCCTGAAGACCAATTTGGACATACACATCAATAAACCTGACAAAGGGATTGGAAGAGACATCCTTAACAAGTGTGACAATGTCAACAAAATGCATGCCATTCTTAATGATTGGCCCAGATTCATAACCATTGATAAATGCAAAATACTGCGGATGCTGGAATCTGAAACAAAAACAGAACTCAGCTCTGATGAAAGGTCATCTAGACTTGAAATGTTGCTTTACTCTCTCTCCAAAGATGCTGTCAGACCTGCTGAGATTCACCAGCATTTTTCTGTTCACATCCATAGGACCTACCACTCAGCATGACAGATATTTGATCAAAAGTAAGTTAAAAACCACGCTTGCTGGATTTGTAAAGAGTGATGAACTCATGATTTATACGGCAAAGGTCGTTCTTATGACTTGCAGTTTCAGCGTATATATAGATATATTATGTGTGTGTGTGTATATTTATATATATAGCTTGCCCAAGACACACAAAAGTGATATCCCTTTCTATCTTGTCTATGACCGGTTCTGCACAGCAAAAATTGCTCAAATGTTTGGGCGAATTGTTACAACCAATTTTAAGCAGATTTTGCACATACGCATGAAAGGATACTTCACACTTGCGATGAGCATATAGGACTTGCTTATTGATAGAAATACTGGCCATGATTTATTGGATGCATTAGGTGTTGGGCACAAACCCTGTGATAGCCACAAAATCTCGTGAGAGGCCTAAAACAGAATTTGCATCTGTGAGATTTTAGAATGTGATTTCCACCCTGCCTCTGATGATGCCATCATGTTCATGCCCGGGAAGAGTGAAATCCTGATTTGCATGGATTTGAATTGATTATAATATACTTGACCAGCTTAAGACTGCCTCCAGCACCCTCAATGTATTTCTTCCCACCCACCAGCCATGATGTTATACCTGCACAAATCACTGCTGCTCTTCAAAAATAGAAATCTCTTTATTATTGAAAAGAAAAGAACTTTTACCATCATGGAAAATGTTGATGTTAGACAATTATAAACTTGTTTCCCAGGTTCAGAGAATATCGTCAATGATAATTGTGACATAATATACTTTCTAAAAACTCACTTACATCACAGGTATCAAAGCGTACCTTTCTTGGAAGGCAGATCTGGAAACAATAGTACTGTGGAAAATGGACATTTTCATCAGTTTAGCGATTTGTGAGGTGACTTCAACTGCAGAGAAACAGTGAATCACTGATAGCAATTTTTGGATTTCTGTGTTTCAGTGCTCACATCTGGATACCAGATGTTACTGTCAGCTTTTCAGTTAATTGCAGCAAACATTGACAGTTTTGCAATTATTACAGCCACAAAATCTAGCCTGTAGTCTTTTGTTCGTTCTATCATCATAAAAGAATTAATTTTTAGGAGCCAAACTTTTAAAAGGAGCTGTCTTGGACTTCTGTGAAGCCAATATGGCACAAGGTAAGGAAATTTGACATGTCAGCTGTGACTCTCACCAATTTTTCCAGATGCACCATAGAAAGCAGTCTTTTTGGTTGTATCACAGCTTGGTATTGCTCTGGCTTTGCCGAGGACCACAAGAAATTACAAAAGACCATGAATGTTGCCCAATCCATCATGTGAATCAGCCTCCCATCCATTGACCTTGTCTACACTTCCTGCTGCCTCAGCAAAGCAGTCAACATAATTAAGGACCCCACGCACCCTAGACATACTTCCTTCCACTTTCTTCCATTGGGAAAAAAGAGACAAAAATCTGAGGTCATGTATCAACTGACTCAAGAATAGCTTCTGCCCTGATGTGATCTGACTTTCAAATGGACCTGCCTTGCATTAATTTGATCTTTCTCTACATCCTAACTATGACAGTAACATTACATTCTGCACTCTCTTGTTTCCTTCTTTAGGAACAGTATATGCTTTGTCAGTATAGCAACAAGAAACAATGTTTTTCACTATATACTAACACATATGACATTAATAAATCAAATCAAATCAAAATGTCCAAGTTTATTCTTTTATATAGTTTCCAAAGAGATGCAAATATGATTCCCTAAATTACCAGCCTCTTGCGGAAGCTTTCCATCTCACTGAAGTTTAATTGGACAGCTTCAACAACATTACTACACACAGCATTAGTCAGATTGAAAAATCAGCTTATTAACTCTTTACAGCTCAGTTTAATTGGAGTAAGCTTCTATTCTACTGGCGTTTACTGGAGTGCAACCCTCAAATTGTAATTATTCAACTGCAAATCTGTTTGTTGACTGAAACAAAATAAGGAAGAGCAATAGATGATAACTGTTCCCAAAAGATGTTATGCTATTTCTGAAGAGGTATTTGGTCTCTGTTTGTGATCACCTTACAAAGCACAAAGAAATTTAAGGCCCTTTTTTGCAGTATGGACTAATTATTGAGTATCAGGGGTCTCAGCTCTGAATTGATGCATTCCTCGAGAAATGATCAAGTGACATCATTCATGTGGTTATTCATCAGACACTTTCCCACATGGACTACAATGGTTCAAGATGGTTCACCATCACCTTCTCAAAAGCAATTAGGGATGGATGACAAGTGTTGGCCTTGCCAGTGACACCCTCATCCCATGAATGGTTCAAAAGAAGTGACATTTGATCACATGATCTTTGCCCCTTGTTTGAACAATATTATGCATTTATCTTAGCTGAGTATCTCAGTTTTTAAAAATACAATTTACAGGATGAGGGCATGACAGACTAGACCTGCATTATTACCTAAACCTAATTGCCATTCAGAAGGAGGTTGTGAGCTGCCTTTCTGAAATGCCCCAGTTCCTGAATTTAGGTACATCCACAGCGGGAGTTGGGAGGGACTTCCAGGATTTTGACCCAATAACTTGAAGGACCAGCAAGATATTTCGAAGCCAGGATGATGAGTGACTTGGAGGGGAAATTCCTAGGGACCTGCTGCACTTGTCCTTCTGATTGTGGGTTTGGAAGATGATGCTTAAGAAACCTTAATGAGCTTCTTGTCACCAAGCCATGAATAAAATATTTGTCCTATTTGCTTTACAAATAACATTGCCTATCGCTGGGACTTCTCGGCCCTGCTGTGGGGATGCAGTGCACTGGAAGATCTCACCAATGTTGGGGGAGAGGGGTGGTGTGCGGGCGGAGATGTTTATAAATTAATGGAAGTACATAAAGATAAAAATTGAAGGATAAACAATGTTTAACTAAAATTATTTCTGTGATGTGTCCACAGATTAGAGTGCAACGAGAAACACCAAGTAAATACATACCACTGAATCAACAAATCATCATACTAATAACTTCTAATTATAGTGTTTGTATAATTTTATGACCTTTTACAATATACTGCAAGTTAATAAAAATATGTAAATCTAAACCTAGGTCAATTCACTGACTCTCACATTCCACTGCTTTAGCCCAGTTGCTTGTCTCCCTCTCTCTTTCCTTATCCCTAATCCTGGTTTGCTTTCTTGCTTCCAGAAGTTTAAAGTAATCATACTTTTAGAGACAACATGCTGAAGCTTCATCGAGTGTTTTGCTTGCTGCTCTCCACGTGGCTCGGGGGCTGATACATTGGGCCAATTCAGAATGTTTCCCACTTTGCAGTGTGTAATATGGGGTGTCAGACACTATTCACAATGTCACCTCGCTAGTTCACATTAATATCATTAAATTGTGAGCAGGTCAAAAAATCATGAACCTGCCCATGTTATTTAAATGTCAAATGAAATGCCAAATGCCACCAAGCCATCTGACTGAAATAATATGGCCAGAAGGTAATAATGCACATACAAGGTGTGCTTTACATCGGGTGGATAACCTAATTTTTTATAGGCTACTTTGTTTGCGCAGGATTTTTACCTGCAACTGACAGCACAGCCTGAGCTTTGCAGCTCAAAACTCTTTGACTGCTGGGATATCTTTTATTAGTAACAGAGTCAAATTATGGATGTTGTCTCTTGTGTAGGACTCTCTCTCATTCTGAAGGCTCTTTTGATAGTTCATTAGATATGCTCTTGTTAATAACACAGAGGCGAGTGTTACTCTTGGGGAAAGATGAAGATTGAGGTCTCTGACATGAGGTGGAGATGCCGAAGTTGGACTGGGGCAACCACAGTAAGAAGTTTCACAACAACAGTTTAAAGCCCAATGGGTTTATTTGGTAGCACAAGCCACTAGCTTTCGGAGTGCTGTCCCTTCATCAAGTGAATGGGATATCAGTTCACAAGCAGGGCATATAAAGATACAAATTTCATTTGCAAAATAATGATTGGAATGCAAGTCTTTACAGGTAATCAAGTTATAAAGATATAGACGATGTGACTGGAGAGAGGGTTTAGCATAGGTTAAAGAGATATGTATTGTCTCCAGCCAGGACAGTTGATAAGGTATTGCAAGTGCAGGCATGTTGTGGGGGTTACAGATAGTGTGACATAAACCCAAGATCCTGGTTGAAGCCGTCCTCACGTGTGCGGAACTTCTGCTCAGTGACTCTCTGTTGTCGTGTGTCATGAAGGACGCCTTGGAGAACAGCTTACCTGAAGATCAGAGACCGAATGCTCGTGATCGCTGAACTGTTCCCCAACAGGAAGGGAACACTCTTGCCTGGTGCTTGTTGAGCGGTGTTCACTTAGTTGTTGTCGTAGCGTCTGCATGGTCTTCCCAAAGTACCATGCCTCATGACATTCTTTCCTGCAGCGCATCAGTAGACAACGCGTACCTAGTGGATGGTGTTCTCGTGTAAGATGATGGCATCCGTGTTGATGATCCGGCATGTCTTGCAGAGGTTGCTGTGGTAGGGTTGCATGATGTCGTGGTCACAGTTCTCCTGAAGACTGGATAGTTTGCTACAGACAATGGTCTGTTTGAGGTTGTGCAGTTGTTTGAAGCCAAGAAGTGGGGGTGTGAGGATGGCCTTGGTGCAATGTTCGTCTTCATCAATGACATGTTGAAAGCTCCAAAGAAGATGACGTAGCAGAGTACTGGACGACAAAGGGTACTCCGTCCACCATCCCATATTTGTCTTCTGAGGAGTTGGTGCAGTTTATCGCTGTGGTGTGTTGGAACTGTTGATTGATGAGTCGAGAACCATATCCTGTTCTTATGAAGGCATCTTTCAGTGTCTGGAGGTGTCTGTTCGATCCTCCTCGTCTGAGCAGATCTTTTGTGTACGGAGAGCTTGTCCATAGGAGATGGCTTCTTTAATGTGTTTAGGGGGGAAGCTGGAGAAGTAGAACATCGTAAGGTTATCCCTGGGCTTGCAGTACAGTGAAGTGCTCAAGTGACCTTGATGGAGATGCATGTTTTCAAGAATGCTACGAATTTCAGAGAGTAGTCCATGGTGAGTCTGATGGTGGGATGGAACTTGTTGATGTCATTATATAATTGTTTCAGTGACTATTCAGTGATCACCATGAGTCCAAAGAAAGAAAATGTCATTGATGTATCTTGTGTGGAGGGCTGGTTGAAGGTCCTGTGTGGTGAAGAGGTCTTTTTTGAACTTGTGCATGACGATATTGGCATATTAACGTGCAAATTTGGTACCAATGGCTGCTCTGGGTGTCTGGATGAAGAACTGGTTATTCGAAGGTGAAGACATTGTGGTCCAGCATGAAGGAGATGAGTTGTAAAATTGCACCTGGAGATTGGCAGTTGTTGGCAAAGAGTACTGAGGCAGTTGCAGCAATACTATTATTGTGGGAGATGCTGGTGTAGAATGCCGAGACATCCGTTGTGACATTGCAGTTGCCATAAGGAAATCCTGAAATTTCTCCATCTATAGGCATGTTTACATGATTCCATCAGCTTCCTTCAGCATTTGAATTCCTACATCAACATTCAGACACAAATCACACAAACACAGCTATCAAGAGGAACATAAGCATGAGGAAATGTGAGCATTGTATTCAGTCACAAGTCTTCATAGCATACAAATGTTAAGAGAAATGTTATGTTGGTTTTCCTGTATGTGTCCAATATGGATATTTATAACACAATTAAGAATGCTGACAATGTTCCTCTTTGCTTGTGGTTACAATGCAGAATTGCATCTGATCTGCCATCTTCCTTGTCCTGGGTGACTTTGCTGGATGAATCTGCAGCTGTGGCCTCGAGTGGCAGGTCGCTGTAGGAAACTCTTGCACAAGCGTATGCAAGTCTTCAGTTGCCGTGGCAATGGTCAAAGCCTGTATCAATGGCTGTGAACACAGTAAGAAGTCTCACAACATCAGGTTAAAGTCCAACAGTTTTTTTTGGTAGCAAATGCTACTAGCTTTCAGAGCGCTGCTCCTTTCATGAGGTCAGTGGGCAGTTCTAATCCAACACTGACATCTCCACATCAATGGCCAATGAACAGAATTAATGTTGCCTCCATCATAAGTACCTTGAGGGGCACTGCCAGATGGAGACAGTGGCTGCACATTCCTTGTCACTAGGGCTGGCTGGTTCTCCCTGCCAGCCAGAGAGATTCCAGGAGAAGGATGACCATCTTCCCAGTTCCTTTGTCACTCTGGTTTTGTGTCCCTGTGCTTAGAGCCAGTGCAAAGGTGTGTAGATTGGAGCACATCTGGATCATTGCTTCTGCAATGCACTCTGTTTGCTGCTTCATTATCATCACCGATCTCTCTATGGAGGAATCTGTATGCTCTAAACAGGGTGTGATCATAGTGCTCATGCCCTGGATGGACACCTCCACAGTCTGGTCCAGAGCACACAACCCCTCTGGTAATCACTTTGAACTTTTATGGACCTCTCGTTAAACAATCAACATCTATCATCTTTTGGACAATTCCGGAAACTCTTCATCTAAATTAGAAATAGTCTCTGGATCACCCCAGACATTCTTCTGACAACCAGAGGCCTGCTCCACCACACTGTCTGCTTGTGCAAACATGAAGTGCCCTCACCAATATGCCCATGATCCCTGTCCAAATCATAGAACCCTGCTTAACTGGCAGTATCTGAGATGGCAACTAGGTAGGGTGGTAAGGCTGGGGTCAGGTCAGGGGGAGTTGAAAGGTCAGTGGGGAGACAGGCATCGGGGGCAAATCAGATGGTGAATTAGGTTGGGTCAGGGAGGAGTCAGGGGTCAGTGGGATGAAGCTGGTCAGTCAGATGGTGGGGGCTAGTCTTAGGTAGGTTGGGGTGGGGCTAACTGAATGGTGAGGACTATTTAGGTCAAATTAGGTCAAATGAGGCAGTTAGATGGAATTGGAGGGAAGTCAATTGGTAGGCTTGTCAGGTCAGGTCAGATGGAAATTGGGGGGTTGTGAGGGGATCAAGGGAGGAGTCTAGGTAGTTAGTTGTATTGTTCCACAGAATTTTTTAACATTTCCTGGGCAACTATTTAGGCAAGTCAGAGCCACCAGAACATGCTGAAGGATTTAACAGGGTAGGTACGGCGAGGATGTGTTCTCTTGTGAAAGAATCTAGAACGATGGGATCACTGTTTAAAATTAAGGGGTCACCCATTTAGGACAGAGTTGAGGAGAATTTTCTTTCTCTCAGGATGTTGTGAGTCTCTGAAACTGTCTTTCTCAAAAGACAGTGGAAGCGGAGTCTCTGAACAGTTGTAAGGCAGAAATGGAAAGATTCTTGATAAAGAAGGGGGGTGGGAGATGGCAAAAGGCTATTGGAGTCGGCAGTTGAGGTTGCAATCTGATAGCTATGAACTTATTGAATGGTAGAGCAGGCTCGAAAGGCTATTCTTACTCCTAATGCTTATCTTCCCATGATTGTATGTAAATATCTGACTAAAATCATAGTTGGAGAATTCATGGAGAGTCCCAAGGAACAGGCGAATTGCCCATTGGAAGTTCAAATGTCCCAGGCAATTCCCATGAAGTCAATACGTTGGGCCTTCTGAGGTGTCCTGGAGCACATCATGGGGCATCGAAGGCCGGAGGAATTGGCCAGTATCTTTATCATAGTCCAAGTAGATCAAAACTTCTAATGTGTAGAAGAGCTGGAAAATTTGAGAAGTATCTGTTTTTGCACAGTCAATCAAAGAGTATGACAATGGAATAATTACTATTACTGTCATCTATTTGAATTGTAATAATTTGATTGTTATTCTTTTGAAGAGTAATGTCATTAAAGTTGGAATTAATATGAAACCCATGTCAGTAATAAAACAGAAGACCATCACTATGTCAGATCCTCATCATTTCAGTATTCAAATTTTCCAAGTTTTCAAAATGCACGATAATATCTCATTCGCTTAATACATATTTTATATAAATTTAAATGAAGATGGATTAACATAAAATGGAAATTTGTCTTCAGTGAGTTATGTTCTTGTTGAGTGCCATCTTGTGGCAGTGGCCAATCAGAATGCATTTTTTGTTTTATAATGGTTAATACATTACGTAGCAAGCGAAAGGTTGAAGCAGGAAACAGTAAATGAGGTATATTTCGGAAACCTAAATGTTTAAACTCAAACGTGAAGGATACAAATCACTGACAGCAACTCTGGATTTTAATTCAGGTTCAGTGATCCATCTCATCTCAGATTTTAACTTGCTTTTTGTAAAGTCAACATTTTGATTAGAAACCCATTCCAGTGAGATTAGTTAATCCTTTTGTCTATTGACCAATGAGGCATTTCACTCATCATAACTGCAGGGTGACAGAATGTAGCTATGGAAATACAAACATGGTTGGATTATAAATTAATACTGGACTTCTAAGTCCTGTATAATGAAACTGTCAGTCTGAAGGTGTAAGAGCCAAATTCATATGATGCACATGTTTGGAAATTGATCATTTATTTAATATCAAATTTACATTTTCTGCATTCAAACTGAATGGAACTATTCTGGACAGATTTGAAGGAATACAGTTATAAATATTAAGAATATTAGGAGAATTTAGTTAGAAACAAGGAATCACAAGATTAAAAAGAAGGGTTATTCTTTGAAATAGGGCTTAAAGATTAAAAGGAAAATTTATCTGGATGAAGATTTAGAAGTTTATGAAAATGCCTGGGTGTAATTGTTTGCTTCAGGGCACTAACAGCCAATGGCACAAGATATGGTATATTCTCTAACACAAGGCAGTTTCTGAAAGTGGCTTCTATACCACCTTAACAAGGTATTGATTTATTGTAAAATACTTGGAGGATGTCCCTAAAACACTTAGAACATAGAACATAGAACATTACAGCGCAGTACAGGCCCTTCGGCCCTCGATGTTGCCCCGGCCAGTGGACCCTCTAACCTAAACTATTCCAATATCATCCATATGCCTATCCACCGAACATTTGAATGCCCCCAAAGTAGGCGAGTCCACAACTGTTGCAGGCAGGGCATTCCACGCCCTCACCACCCTCTGTGTGAAGAACCTGCCTCTGACATCCGTCCTATAACTACCACCTCTTAATTTAAAGTTATGTCCCTCGTGTTGGTCATCACCATCCGAGGAAAAAGGCTCTCACTATCCACCCTATCCAGTCCTTTGATCATCTTATACGCCTCAATTAGGTCACCGTGTAACCTTCTTCTCTAATGAAAATAACCTCAGGTCCCTCAGCCTTTCCTCATAAGGCCTTCCCACCATACCAGGCAACATCCTGGTAAACCTCCTCTGCACCCTTTCCAATTCTTCCACATCTTTCTTATAATGCGGCGACCAGAACTGTACGCAATACTCCAAG
This sequence comes from Sphyrna mokarran, assembly GCA_024679065.1. Taxonomy (NCBI): domain Eukaryota; kingdom Metazoa; phylum Chordata; class Chondrichthyes; order Carcharhiniformes; family Carcharhinidae; genus Sphyrna; species Sphyrna mokarran. The sequence goes on along the minus strand of JAGIQG010000011.1, from coordinate 67,226,497 downwards.
TGCGGCCGCACCAGAGTTTTGTACAGTTGTAACATAACCTCACGGCTCCTAAATTCAATCTCTCTACCAATAAAAGCTAACACACCGTATGCCTTCTTAACAACTTTATCAACCTGGGTGCCAACTTTCAAAGAGCTAGGTACTTGTACCCCAAGATCCCTCTGCTCGACAATGCTATTAAGGGTCCTTCCATTAGACCTATATTTCATATGCCTGTTATTCCTACCAAAGTGAATCACCTCACACTTATCCGTATTGAATTCCATTTGTCACCTCACGGCCCAGCTCTGCAACCTATCTATGTCCCTCTGCAAACTGTAACATCCATCCTCGCTATCTACAACTCCCCCCACTTTGGTATCGTCAGCAAATTTACTAATCCAACCCTCTACACCCTCGTCTAGGTCATTTATAAAAATGGCAAACAGTGGTGGCCCTAAAACAGATCCTTGAGGTACACCACTTGTAACTGCACTCCAGGTTGAATATTTCCCATCAACCACCATCCTCTGTCTTTATCAGCTAGCCAATTCCTAATCCAAACTGCTAAATCACCTTCAATCCCATGCATCTGCACTTTCTGCAGCAGCCTACCATGGGGAACCTTATCAAACGCTTTGCTAAAATCCATATACACTACATCAACTGCCTTATCCTTATCTACCTCTTTGGTCACCTCCTCAAAAAACTCAATAAGGTTTGTGAGGCATGACCTACCCTTCACAAAACCGTGCTGACTATCACTAATCAATTTATTTCTCTCTAGATGCTTATAAATCCTATCCCTTATAATTCTTTCCAAGACTTTGCCCACAACAGAAGTCAGGCTCACCGGTCTATAATTTCCAGGATGGTCCCTACTCCCCTTTTTGAACAAAGGGACAAAATTTGCCATCCTCCAGTCTTCCGGCACTATACCTGTAGCCAACGACAACATGAAGATCAAAGCCAAAGGCTCTGCAATCTCCTCTCTAGCCTCCCAGAGAATCCTAGGGTAAATCCCATCTGGCCCAGGGGACTTATCAATTTTCATACCTCAAGATTCGCTAACACCTCCTCCTTATGAACCTCAATCCTGCCCAGTCTACAACCTAGTATCGCAGTATTCTCCCTGACAACATTGTCTTTCTCCTGCGTGAATACTGACGAAAAATACTCATTCAGTGTCTCTCCTATCTCCTCAGGCTCCACGCACAACTTGTCAGCTAAATTCTGGAAACTCAAGTGTAGCAAGAAAGAAACCATCATCTGCATCTCTCGGTATTATGTTTGCTTGAACGATGTTAACTAAAGTGAAGAATATTGGCTTATACAAAAGATATTGTCCAGCACGTGTGCTCAACATACTTCCTGCTGGTTCAGCTTTTTTAGGATATAAATATTGCAACCACACAACTGGATTTTTAGATTTATTGAATTCATGTCACTATCTTTCAAAGTAAAGGTATGGTTGCTTAGCAAAACTTGTTCTCCCTTAATTGGTTTGGAGGTACCTCACTAGACCTGATAGCTTTCTGCTTGGGATTTAAGATTAATACTACTTTAAATATTGATGGATAGCTTAAATACTTTTCAATATGAGTTTCTATTAGAAATAAGGTTATATTTCAGTTTCCTAGAATTATCAATGTAGTGATTAAGCTCAAAAATGAATTGCATGTTGTTCTTTAATAATTTTTAAAGTAATTTAGAAATTATGGCATTTTATATAATCTTTTGTATCCAAACTTGCAAACCCACCTCTGGACAGTGGCGAGGTACATGGTAAAGGGGAGGTGCCTGGATCCTTAAAATATCCAGGTTATTTATAATCTGGTTAAAGCATGTTAAAAGGCTATCTGGAGGACATGTAATATTCACTGGTAGTTCATTTACTTTGGGGTGGGTTAGATCAGTTCTTGAAATCCATTTAGGTATCTGTGAGGTCTTTCTCAATCTTCACTGTGAATGATCATCCAAGGAGTGTGCCTGATCAGGGATAATCTGAAAAAAAAAGGGTCAAATTAAAATCCACGTCAGGATAGGTCATCTATATCATTACTAGAGCAGTTCCAAAAAAGGAAGAAGATCTAAGATGGTGGTTCTAAATTAAAAGCATAAAATTTGATTTTCTCTTTAAAAAGAGGCAGCAAATATAATTCTGTGTCTATTATTTTCCAGAGACAATGGGGGGGGGGAGGATTTTATGACTCGCTGATGTTGGGGCTGTGGCAAACCATTCAAAACTCCACTGAATGCAAGATCCCAAAAATGGGAGGGACTGTAAAATTCCACCAAAAGGTGGAGCCCTTTAAAGAAAAGACACTCTTCCAAGATGACCCTTTCTGTTAAATACAAGGCTTAATTTAAAGTGATATTTAATTTATTCATGGATTTGTTACCATGAACTGGATTTAATTCAGTCTGTCATTGTAGGAACAATGGCCGGCAGGCCAATTAATCTTGGGGGACCCCTGCCCCCACCATCAGTTTTTTGGTGGTGAGTAAGTCTCCCTCCATTCATATGGAAGGTTGAAAGTACAGACAATGTGCCTGCCGCAGAGTCTGTTTTAACGCTTATACGGTGGACAAATAACTATGAGTAGATGTCTTGTTAGTACAATCAATATTTATTTAAATCCACACAATCAATAATCACCCACCTGACCAAATAACTTGTCCAACAGAAAATAGTAGAATTCAAGTCCAATACAAGACCTTGACTTAACTTTTCACTGGCAAATACCCAAGCAGATATTGGCCTTTATCTGTGTGCTAGTCTCGGTAGTTGTCTGCGTAGCTTACATAGAACATAGAACATAGAACAATACAGCACAGAACAGGCCCTTCGGCCTTCGATGTTGTGCCGACCAAAATAAAAAGCAATGCCCGTCCTAACTAAACCATTCCCTTCTCATCCATATACTTATCAACTAACCTCTTAAACGCCACCAAACTTGGCGCATCTACAACAGCTGCAGGCAGGGCATTCCACTCCCTAATCACTCGTTGAGTAAAGAACCTACCTCTGATATCCGTCCTATAACTCATACCCCTTAATTGAAAGTTGTGTCCCCTCGTGCTAGCTTTTTCCATCCTAGGAAAAAGGCTATCACTGTCCACCCTATCCAAACCTCTAATTATCTTATATGTTTCAATAAGATCCCCCCTTAGCCACCTCCTTTCTAACGAAAACAACCTCAAATCCTTCAACTTCTCTTCATAGGACCTGCCCTCCATACCAGGCAACATCCTAGTAAACCTCCTCTGTACCCTCTCCAATGCCTCCACATCTTTCTTATAATGTGGCGACCAGAACTGCACACAATACTCCACGTGCGGCCGCACTAGAGTTTTGTACAGTTGCAACATGATGCTGCGGCTCCTAAATTAAATCCCCCTACCAATAAAAGCTAAGACTCCATATGTCTTCTTAACAACTTTATCCACTTGACTGCCTACTTTCAGGGATCTATGGACACATACACCAAGATCCTTCTGTTCCTCAACACTATTAAGAGCCCTACCATTAGCCCTATACTCTACACATTTATTGTTCCTGCAAAAGTGCATTACCTCACACTTTTCCACATTAAACTCCATTTGCCACCTCTCGGACCAGCTCTGCAACTTGTCTAAGTCCCTCTGCAAACTATAACACCCCTCTTCACTATCTACCACTCCACCGACTTTAGTGTCATCTGCAAATTTACTGATCCATCCTCAATACCCTCATCCAGATCATTTATAAAAATTACAAACAGCAGGGGCCCCAAAACAGACCCCTGAGGCACACCACTTGTCACCGAACTCCACGATGAATATCTCCCATCAACACCACCCTCTGTCTTCTATCTGCCAGCCAATTCCTAATCCAATTAGCTAAATCACCCTCTATTCTACACATCTGCAATTTCTGTAGAAGTCTTCCATGGGCCACCTTATCAAACGCCTTACTAAAGTCCATATATACTACATCAACCGCCTTACCCCCATCCACCTCTCTGGTCACTTTCTCAAAAACTCAATGAGGTTAGTAAGGCATGACCTACCCTTCACGAAACCATGCTGACTATCCCCAATCAATTCATTTCTCTCTAAATAACTATAAATCCTATCCCTAATAATTCTCTCCAATACTTTGCCCACAACAGAAGTAAGACTCCCTGGCCTATAATTCCCAGGAAGGTCTCTCTTCCCCTTCTTAAACAATGGGACCACATTCGCTATCCTCCAGTCCTCCGGAACCACACCCGTAACCAACGAGGACCTGAAGATCAGAGCCAGAGGCTCTGCAATATCCTCTCTTGCCTCCCAGAGAATCCTAGGGTAAATCCCGTCCGGCCCAGGGGACTTATCCAACTTCAAACCCTCGAGAATTTCTAACACATCCTCCCTATCTACTACAATACTCCCCAATTTGCAACCCTGTACCTCAGTGCTCTCCACAGATACATTTCCAGCACTCTGCGTGAATACCGAAGAGAAATATTTATTCAGTGCCTCGCCAATCTCTTCAGGCTCCACGCACAACTTCCCACTGCTATCTATGACTGGTCCTAATCTTGCCCTAACCAATCTTCTATTCTTAACATATCGAAAGAAAGCTTTAGGATTCTCCTTAATCCTATCAGCCAACATCTTCTCGTGTCCCCTCTTAGCTCTCCTCAATTCACTTTTTACCTCCTTAGTAGTCCTTTGTCCTTTGGCATTCTGGCCCTGGTTTTCCTTCCTCCTCAGGTGTGGTGGCTCTTCTCTTGTTGGTGATATTCACCATTGTAGTTCGATCATGGAGTCAGAGAGAGACAGAGATTCCTGGTTGCGCAGTACCCTTTATATCCCTGTTTGGTTTCACTCTCCTTTTGGCCATTGCCAATCAATCCCCCGATGGATAAGAGTCCAATCAGGTGCTATCACACCGATCTCTGGGTGTGTCCCCAGCAGCCATGATTGTAGGTGCTGGAGGCACATAGGTCACATACTTCTCTCCTAATTAAGGGTTCACAGTGCCCTTATATCTGGTACACCACCCAGTGTGACCAGAAAATCCCTTTCATCCTGGAGATGAAACAACCCAGTGTGACTTTAAACTCTCTTTCATCCTGGAGATGACCCATATCCTGTTTATTCACTCGTCAGGGTTACAGCCTGTTTGTCTCTGTCTTTAAACTGCAGCCTGTCGATTTAGTTTCTTGCACTTTACAATATGCCATTTTAGATAGTCTGTTTAGCCACAACATGCATTCCTAACTGCTGGTGGTAGGATGCCCATTAGGCTCATTAATGACCTATGAGTCCACTGAAATGAAATGGTGGCTCAAGGATTATTTAGATACCACAAAGAAAGGTTTCCAGCAAAACATGTTGGCTTTGCCAGAATCTTCTCAGAAGACAGGATTCCCTCACTATCAGACATTCTGAGCTCGATTGAGAGATCAGGCAGAGAGTGACCACTGAAAGTCAGAGTCTTTGACTCTGCCACTGTATCTTATCCTCATTGCAATGATTCCTAACCAATGATCACCATCCAACTTTCTCTCACCTGTCTCTCGGGGTCCTTCTGTGGTGCTGGGTCTTGGGTGGGTATGGTACCACCAGCAGCCACTGCTCCCACTGGCCATGGCAGTAATGATAAGTCATCAACCTCTGATTGGATGGCAACTTTAGGCAGGTGAACAATTATGTGCCTGAAAAGTGTACGATTCCATTGGATCTTTTCTGTGGAATTGGCGTGGGTTTCCTCCCAATTTCCCAAATCGGAGGGTGAGGCCCCCACCTTCCTGATAAAATCCTGGCCCATGATAGTTTTCATCTTTTTTCATTCGTTTACGGGATGTGGGCATCGCTGGCTAAGCCAACATTTATTGCCCATCCCAAGTTGCCCTTCAGAAGGTGGTGGTGAACTGTCTTCCTGAACTGCTGCTGTCACTGAGGTGTTAGGGTTCGGGGCACTCTTTCTGCCAATGACTTCTTGGGGGTTCCTTAATGGCCTCTGTGTCCACCGGCAGGGTGAGCATGTCTAGTCCCCTTTGGTAGGAAGTAATTGCAAACATCGTTGGTGGGGACCTCTCCCGGGGTGGGGGACAGGGGGAGGTGGGCAATTGTAAATTTCATTGGTGGGAACTTCTTCTGGGATTGGGGAGGTGGGAGGGTGGGTGTGAGGGGTGGTGGTGGGGTGGTGCAGGGAGTGGGGTGTGGGTGGAAAGGGGGAGACATTACTGGGCCCAGAGACTACCAATTTTAGTTGTGGGGTGAATTATGTGTAAAAAATGAGCTGGGAGACTTGCAATTGGCCAGATGTCATTCATGAGTCCCGCTACAGGCCCCTCCCACTGATGTCTTCCAGTCCACTGGGCTATCCAATTGGCACAGCGGGCTGGAAGAACCCCTGCCATTATATTGTCCAACTAATTATTGATACAAAACATTTATTTAAAACATCAGCGCTGAAGTATTGAATTCCCTGCACTGTAAATACTGTACTGCACACTGAATTCATAATTTTATCACAACAGTGAAAGGGGAAAAGCGAAATACAGCTCTGATAAAAAGGAAAACACTCAGGATATGCATAGGATCTGCTCACTCCTGAGGACTTCCCTTCTCAATAATGGTGTGATTTTTCTGTGGTACCCTTTAACAGTTAGAGATAAACAATTGGTTAGGAGGGAAGGCATTTCTGAGAGCGGTGGTAATTGAAAAGGAAAGGGATAATTGAAGAGGCGAACTGAGATTAACAATTTGGCACTGCTGCCTCACAAACCAGGAATCCGGGTTTGATTTCCACTTTGGGTCAGTATCAGTGTGGAATCTGCACATTCATCCCATGTCTGTGTGGGTTTCCTCCAGGTGCCCCACTTTCCTCCTACAGTCTGAAAGACATGTTGGTTAACTGCGTTGGTCATATTAAATTCTCCCTCACTGCACCCGAACAGGCACCGGAGTGTTGCGACTCGGGGATTTTCACAGTAATTTCATTGTAGTGTTAATTAATATATCCTCTTACGACTAATAATTCATTACAGTGTTAATATAAGCCTACTTGTAACTAATAAATAAACTTTGACTTTAACTTTTAACTCCCTGAGCAGCACAGCAGAGCCGGGGGATCAGTGCAGCACTTTCCATTCAGATAAATACTTTTTATTTATTTTAATTTAATTTAATTAAAAATTTAATTTTTAAGTTATTAAAAAAAGATTTTTGGTGTCAGCCTCCAGTGTTCCTTTTCAACGCGTGAATCAATTTTTCTTAAACGCAGCCTAACTTTGCATTGATCATTTATTTATGCGGATAAGAAACCTGTTTCAAGTGGAGTTTATTTCTTTTCCTGCCTTTACCAATGTTGTGTGTGGCCCATTCCTGTTGCCATCAACCCCCACACAGTACTGAGATGCCTGAAAAGCTGGCATGGTGCCACATTATTACTAGACAGTAAGTCTTGCTATTAGGTTTACGGTTGATGCACACTGATCTTTAACAAACTCTCTTGCTGCATGCCTTGAGAGGTGAAGTTGATCAACTTCAGCAACACAGGATGGTCTCATTGTAAATCAGCAGTTGATATTTCACTCTGCCCAAATGCCTACGCACTAAAGTTCACAGAATTATGGCCTAAATTATTTTTGGAGTCTTGTTTCCTAATCTCACTATCACTTTTACTAGGTTTGAAATGAAAAGTTTTGGCAATATTTTCCAACACAATGGAAAGGGCGGCATCATGGCACAGTGGTTGGCACAACTGCCTCACAGCACCAAGGAGCCTGGTCGATTCTCGTCTAGGGTCGCTGCCTATGAGGAGTCTGCAAGTTCTCCACATTGATTTCCTCCAGATGCTCTGGTTTTCTCCCATGATCCCAAATATGCTGGTTAGACGCGTTGACCACACTGAATTCTCCCTCAATGTACCCAAACAGGCACTGGAGTGTCGCAACTAGGCGATTTTTACACTAATGTCATTGCAGTGTTAATGTAAGCCTACTTGTGACTAATAAATCAACATTAAACCTAACGAAGACTGGTATGGTGAAAAAATACACCATGTTTCCCTTTGTTTTATTCTGCTGCCATGCACCCAATTTCATCCCTACAGAGTTTTCACTAATTTTGACAGAACTGTGAAGGATATAGAGCTGGCTATTCCATTCAGCAAAAGAATGCTTAACACATGATGATAAAGGATTGTTTAAACAGGATGGAGCAGGACACATTTTATAGCTGAGCACCTGGTAAGAAGGAAGGAGGAATGCATTCAATGGCAATGAATCATGAGACATGGGCAGAGTACAGAGACTAGGTGCAAGGCTAAAGCTGGTGAAGCACTTTCAGGAAGTTGTATGTCAAGTGAGTGTCAACTTTGCCTCCATCAACCAAGTCTTGCTGACAGCATGAGCACGGCAGTCAGTAAGGAAAATGTACACAGAGCATTGCACTGCGCGCGTTTCTCTCCCAAAGGATGTTGCAGCTGTTGCATGGTTCCTGGCAGACCAACTCTGCATCTGTTTTGAATCCATCTCCAAAGACAAGAATGATGTCTCAGAAACAGCATTTGACCTTCTGCACAAGGGCCCTTTTGTTGCGGTTGACGTATGGGATTGCTTCAAGGATGAACTGCTGATGGACACAGAGACCATTTGACATCAGATGTGAACAGTGAACACGGGGAAAGGAGTTGAATAATTGCTGTAGCTGCAGCAGTTCACAAGGCTCAGTTACATGAGTAGATGCTGACAAAGAAGGAAGGGAAGAATGAATGGTTCAAATGATAGCCAGTTCCTGCAAAAATTTATGTCCGTATCCTTGCTGAAGCTAACAAGAGTAATAATTAAGTGCTTAGGCTAGTTTTAAATTTGATAGAAAGGTCAGTAAAGTCTATAATCTATGATTTGCATTGCCTCAAGGTACAGGTGAGGCATAATGAGATTAGATCTTGAAGTATTATTTTTTATAAAACTGGAGACATTTTTCACATTTTGCCCCTCATTTTCATGTGCTTGATTTAACCTATTGCATGTAAGAATGAAACTGATTGTAAGTCATATCGTAATTGAGTAAATTAGCCATGTGAAGCATTAAGGAGAGGTGTCAAGCAGAATTTTTACGTGATTGATTGTAATAGCTGGTTTCCAGTTTGGAACTGTTCACTTTAAACATGTATAATTTGCCACGCGTTTTATCTCATCTATTATGCGCAGACAGAATTTAGGAACTTGAAATTTGCGAGACTGATTTGAAGGTCCCGATTCTAAGATGCCTGGTGGGAACAGGGTGGATGATGGATTGAATGATCAAAACTTGCTGCCCCATCCCTGTCAGGAAGCTGCCAGCCGCCATTTTAAGCAGCTGACTGAGAAATGAAGCATAATGAGATTAGACCCATAGCAAACAGGGGAGGGTCCCATCAATAAATACATATGGCAAACTCTCTGAGTAAAATCTGGCAGAGTTAGCATCAGGACCTGACATGACTGGAAGCAGCATTCAAAGTGGCACTTGTCAAAAGTATTCAATTTGTAGGGCCTTTGTACTATTGTAATTGGTGGACTTCCAAGGCAGTTCTGAGCTTAGAGATTGCCTCTGTTTGTTCTTTATCGACAACTTAAACATGCCTTACTGCTTATCTATTTATATTTGCTTCATAAGGTAAGGAAGGGATTAGTTAGAATGTTCTGGAGTGTGATACCATTATTCTGCTCTTAGTTTTTCTTTGTGTTGTGTTATATAAGCTGATCTTTCTCTAAACCTATCTGTAATTGCAACACTATTCTGCACCCTATCTTTTTCTTCTCCCCTATGTCCTCCATGAATGGTATGTTTTATCTATGTACCTCGCAAAAAACAATATTTTTCACTATATTCTGATACATGTGATGATAATAAATCAAATCAATATGCCTTTAATTTCTGCCTGTGTGAAAGTAATTGGGACATCAGGAAATAAGACAGGAGCTCATCTGAAGAAGCAGCATTACCGCAGTGGAAATGGTTTGAACTGGTAACCCGTGGATCTAGACTGATGCTCTGGAGACATGAGTTGAGCTCCATGGAAACTGGAGGAATTTAAAGTTTTTAATTAATGAATCTGGAATAAAAAAAGAACCAGCCTCAGTAATATCTACCCAGTTCACTAAGGGGAGGAAATCAGCCCTCTTTATCCAGCCTGGCCTACATGCAACTCCTGACCCACAGGTTAACTTTTAAGTGTCTCTGAGATGACCAACAAACAATCCAGATGGATGAAAAACATTACCAAAAAAAAAAGCACAGTAATGAATCCTGTATTAGCGTATTGGTCTATGTTTCATGTGTTCTATGAGGGCATGATGGTAATCACTAGCAGATAATAATCTGTTGTATACTTGATTAAATTGGCAATAGGCCTGTCCTGTTAATGCCATGTCAGCATTGCTGTTATTGGTTTAAGGTGTGGAAATTAAATGGTTAAAATTGAGGTTCCATAACCTGTCAAGCGATGGAAAATGCTTATCAGCGTAAAGGCCTTCACTGGGGTCATTGCTTACATATTTAGCGTGAGTGGCTAATCTTTACCTGCGTACGTCCTATAAACATTTTGTTTATGGCCTTCACCAGAGGTTGAGAAAAATCAGATCTTTCCGTAATAGAATATCATAGGCAAGATATGGGGACATGCTATGTAAATGAAACCTAATAGTGCCTAATGTTGCTAGTGCCCAAGATCTCTCACAAAGGTCCAAAGGCTTCTTTATTGTACTATATACATAGCACTTTTATTTTCAGGTTTTGCTCAGCAAATGTTTGCCTCTGTTGAGTTAATTATTTGGAACACTGATAAATTTTACCAGCAAATAATTTCAATTTAAACAATAAGGTAACTTTGCATGTCACTCACAGCTCTTGCCAAATGTATACATTGCCCTATGCACTTTTATGAATACTTGGTTAAGAATGATTTTGAACTGGAATGAACCAAATTGACAAGCAATGAAGCTTGAAGTTTTCTGATGGTACAGAAGTGCTGTCTGAAAAGCTGCTCCAATTGGTTGTCCATTCCAATTATCTATGTCAAGTGCCATCCCATCTGAGTGGCAAGCAGCAAACCTCATGCCTGCCCAGGGAAAGGGATCAATATGAAACCCGTGGTTAAATTAGTGAAGTGTCAGCATTCATTACAATTGCTTGAGGATGCCCTCTGTTGTTATGCAATATATGAAAACAGCATAAAGTGAGTAAGCGCCATGGTAGCAATTAGCTCGCAGGATGAATTGTGTCAGGAACGATGGAGTTTGGCACATTCAAAATTGTTGAATGACTCATATCTGCATTTACGCATTTAAATTGCCTCTGTTTCCAGGAGCTATTGTAATCTTTCTTTTAATGTGACTTTAATGGGAACTGACCATTGCCAACATTCCACTGATGATTGGAAGTGACAATGCTAATTGACTGTAAGGCCACCTACATGACTGGCAACTGGAGGAAATCAATCTCAACCAAAAATAATTGAACAAATTTTCTACTGAAACATTTTTGATTACCACTGGAAACCACAGTAAAATGGAATGTTTATTTAACAAAAAAATACAAGTTAAACTCCTTTAGTTTATAATCATATATGATATTGAAAGCTGAGTATGTAGTAATTATGATGTTGCGTTGGACTGGGATGGGCACAGTAAGAAGTTTGATAACACCAGATTAAAGTCCAACAGATTTATTTGGTAGCACGAGTTTTTGGAACGCTGCTTCTTCATCTCCTTCACCACTCACCTGATGAAGAACTGTGCTCTGAAAACTTGTGCTACCAAATAAACCTGTTGGACTTTAACCTGATATTGTAAAACTTCTTACTGTGCTTATAGTAATTGTAACACAGGTCTGGAAACAGTGTTATAGCTTCTAAATGGCATGTACCCTAGCCGAATTTTCTACAAAGCAGGTAGCGCTAAACAGCTGACAGTCCACAGTACTGAACTAGAACCTGGCTTCTGTGAAAAATTAGGTTCAGAAATGGATGATGGTGGAACTCAAAACCAAGATGGAACCTTTAAAAAATAGAAGGGGGAGGTCATGGCAGTAGCAGTGTGAGTATTACCTATGTTATATGGCAAATAAAACTTGAGTTTCAATGCATTGACTTACCAAACATGGCATTAAATTAAGGGCCTGTGTGATGTAACTGAAAGATTCAGGTAAATACAGAAGTGAAAGCATTAGGAATTGCTGCCTGACAAATTAATTGGTTTTGTCACTTAGTAATTAGCTTCCTTGCTGGTTGTGAATCACGGCGTCAGAGGTTTATTGTCCAGTTGAATGAGATGAAAATTGCCAAAGTCCCAGCGGAACAGAGGCTGCTTTCCTCCTTTTCGGGAGAGAGAGCTGACTGGTGGTGACTTAACCCAATGGTTGCCACGCCTCAGACAAGGTTGATAAGGCACATGTTCATGAATAATCTTAGCTGGTACAGGAATTAGCACAGCATCCTACAATGCAGGAGGGCCACAATCCCACCCAGGCTCTATCTACATTACCATGTATTTACCCTAGATAATCCCCCTGATACTAAGGGGCAATTTTAGCATTGCCAATTCACCTAACCCACAAATCTTTGGAGTGTGGGATGAAACTGGAACATTTGGAGGAAATCCATGTGCAGACTCCACACACACAGTGGCCCAGAGTGGGAATTGAAACCAGATCCCTGGCGCTGTGAGCAGCAGTACTAATCACTGTGCCAGCATGCCACGCATTGAACCTGCAATGCTGCCATTGCTCCACATCACAAACCAGCTCTCCAGCCAACTGAACTAACTGACTCCCTGTTGCCCAGTTTAACCTATGCTGTAAAGTATAAACTGTTTATAGCAGTCAATATATTTTCACACCTAAATTGGCATTATTTGTGTCGCTTTATTATCCAGAAAGTTTCCAATTAAAATTGTTTCTTGATCTTACTGTCCATTCATGCCATCCTCTCACTGCTGTGAGGTCAGAGAATTTGGTGGCCTCCCACATCTCCATTCACTGCGACGGCATGGGAAAATCCCATCAATGTGAACAGCGGTAAGATTGTGTCCTAAGTTTATTACTTACCGATATCCATTTACTCTCCATAAGAGTATAAATATGATAGTCATTAGTGCTCCCAAGTAAGCGCACATGTAAGATTTTGCTTCCTCCAATATTTTATTTCTTAGCTCCCACGTTATATGTACAGTTAAATCACAGAGGGAAAAGATTCTTTAAAAATATTTTCTTAGTTCAATGGAGATATGTGAAATTGCTTCCTTTTGTGAATCCCAAACTCGACCAAACACACAATTGCAAAATAATAACTGCATTTGTCTTCTGTCAAAGAATATTGACATAACATTACTACCAGAAAATTGCTTTGTGATGTGAAGTGTGTCTTACAAATAACTGTGATTTCACACTCTCAGGTACTTTAACTAAAAACCTGATATGTTATCTGAAACAATATAGGTTTAGAACAATAAAAGGAAGACTATTCATTCTTTGTCACCAGTGAACGGTAATGTATCATAAGTCTTTATTTCTTAATTAGTTACATTTTAAGGAAATCAAGGAAGTTGCTGATCCAATCAGCCAACCAATATTCATTTTAAAATGAATATGGAGAAAATGACTACTTATTTTCCATCAGGTACCTCACACCAGGTGATACTGTTAAATTGACCACAACAGTATGCAATGTTTACATCAAAAGAATTTATTAATCTTTCTCTTTGCCACCCTCATTTTTTTGAATAAGTCACATTTTAAATAAATTATGCTGGTTTCCATCTCCCACACATTAGATTTATATCATATATTTTGATTTTGAGCATACAGATACATCTTTACATAAAATTTAATAAACAAGTTAATTATCAAACTCAATAAATCTTATTGATTAAATTATAATACTTCGTCAACCAGCAATGCATTATATAGACCAATGAAGAACTGTCTAATTTCATATGTCATAAATAGGCTACTTAATTAAATATTTATAGGATCAATTTCAGAAATAATTAGAAGCTTAGAACCAACTAGTGGGTAGCTGGACATTATAGACCCTCCTGGCTACAAATACAGACTACAGTTTTAATTAAACTTAAATCACTCACAAAATAGGATTATTTGCTATGATTCACTGATTCATTTTTGATTTTTTTAAAAATATGCATTCACTGCTTCTGCAAAATCACTACCCAACTTTTACCAGCAATATTGTTTGGTGTTGTTAATGTAAACCTTCATGGTTTGTCAATAGTTATCGGAGTTGTTAAAGTACAAAAAGAGACCATTCAGCCCATCATGTTTGCATCAGTTCTCTGATTGAGCAGTTCACCTAGTTCCACACCCTTGCCTTTTCACCATAACCCTGCACATTCACCTTTTTCAGATAATAATCTAACTTCCTCTTGAATGCCTCATTGAACATGCTTTCACTGCTTATGTTTATGTATATAACACATATTTATGTATGTAACATATTTATTGAACGTTTTTAAGGCAAGGATCGATAAATTTTCGAACAGTGAAGAAATTAAAGGTTACGGTGAGCTAGTGGGTAAGTGGATCTGAGTCCACAAAAAGATCAGCTATGATCTTATTAAATGGCTCGAGGGATCAAATGGCCTACTCCTGCTCCTAGTCCTTATGTTCTTAGGTATGTAACTTCATTATACACATATTTATGTACATTCACATATTTATGTATGTAACTTTTCACCCTAATACTAACACCAATATAATAAAATTAATGTAAAGTTATGTTATTGTTACATAAATCTCTGCTTTGACCCCATTTATACATTCTGCTCTGGGCAGTGCACTTTGTGTTGGCGTTGGAGGGTTGTTGCAGAATGCTTGTAGATAAAAAGGATTAAATTCTGAGGGCAGGTTACATAGTTATGTGTTACATAGACTAGGCTTGTATTTCAGCTGTAGCTCAGTTGATAACACTTAACCTTTGAGTTAGAGGTCCCACTGTAGAGAATTGAGCACAATTAAAACCTGAGGGACCACTGCACTATTGAGGATGCAGTCCTTCAAATTAATTGCTAAATCTGATGGCCAGGGACAAATTTTCTCTTTGGTGACTGAATGCTCTCTGTTCTAATGGACAATGTTTCCAAAAACAAATTAATATTTCAAATTTCAAATGTTAGAATAATATCTGGCCTTAATAAATACTTGACTCATTTCTTATTTTTCAACTGTACACTGAACTCGCTACTTATTTAATCAACTATTTCTGGCTGATTACCAGCTGTACAATAGTTCTTGGTCTATAGTCATGGAGCTATTTTCTGGGAGAGGATTTTGGAAAATGATTGTCAGTTCAGAAACCCGTGTAAGATTCATGCTTCAACCAAGTGATCACCCGATTGAGATTGCGAAAGTCAATTGCATATTTGATAAGTATACCTTATCTTCTAAATAAGCTTTGATATTATTTGCTTTGTCAGAGCCCTGCTTTGCAGTAAATAGCTGAGTGTAATTCGAATTAAATAATTTTAGGGGATGCATTTAGAAACAAGTAATCAGATACATACAACCAAATGAAATTGCATCTAAATTTTAGCTATATTCCATGTTAAAATTGATATAGCAAGCTTAGTGTCTGGTTCCCCTTATCCTGCATCCAGCGGTTTGTCCCACTCTGTGCAGCCTCTCTTCATTTTCAAGTCATGTTGAAATCCCAGGAAAAGGATTACCAAATAATACATGTTTGGAAGCAACCTGCTTCAGGACCAATTTTTAAATGAACATGAACCTACTTCAACACCAGCCAGTCCACTTCTAAACTTCAGCTAATTATAGGAAAGATCCAAAATCATAAATAGTGGCACAAGAAGGCTGAAGAAATAGCCAGGCTTGATCCCAGCTAATTCCTCTGGAGGAGTATTAGAGAACAATATGGTATGCTTCTATAGATGCATCGTAGAAAGCATCCTTTCTGATCGTATCACAGCTAGATATGTCTCCTGCTCTGCCGCAAGGTCATGAATGAAGCCCAATTCATCACGTAAACCAATTTCCCATCCATTGACACTGCCTATAAATCCTGCTACCTCAAAAAGCAGTCAGTATAATCAAGGACCCCACATACCCCAGCTTCTTCCATTGAGAAAAAAATTCAAAAGTCTGAAATCACGTACCTCCCGACTCAAAAACAGCTTCTAACCTGCTGCCATCTGATTTTTGAATGGACCTACTCTGCATTAAGTTAATTTTTCTCCAAACCCAACCTATGACGTAACTCTAGACTTTGCATTCTCTCCCCTTTCCTTCTCTATGTACGGTATGCTTCGTCTGTATAGCGCACAAGAAACAATACTTTTCACTGTTTGCTAATATATGTGACAATAATAATTCAAATCAAATCAAATAGACTGCAACAGTTCCAGAGGCATCTCAGCACTGCCTTTTCAAGAGCATTAAGGGATGGGCAATAAATGCTGGTGTAGCCAGTAATACCCGCATCCTGTGAAAGAATAAAAAAAGCTAACCTTAAATTTAAGCCAAACTGATCAGGGAAATGCCAGGTTGCATTTCTTCACACTACAAGTAGTGGAAATCTGGAAACTCTTTTCTCATTAAAGCCAATTAAAAATTTAAAAAGTGAGGTTGATAGGTTTTTATTGCGGAAGGTTGTTAAAGAATAGGGAACAAAGGCAGGTAAATGGAGTTGAAGGACAGATCAACCTTGATTCAACTGAATGATAAAATAGGCTCAAAAGGCCTATTTTGCTTTCCATTTTCCTGTAACGTTGAACTAGATTATTCTATGGTCACTATTCCCTAGGGACTTCCATTTCATGTATATTTTCTGTGTCATTAGCAAATACCAGATTAAGTTGAACATTGCCTCTTGTTACCAATTTGATAACTTTGATTACGATGCATTCACTAGCTGTAACTCTCATTGTTTTGCTTTCCTTAGTTCATATAATGTTCAGGGGGGGATCCCCTTCAATGAACTTAACTTCTCGTATATACTCTTCTTGTATCTTCACGTAGCAAATTTTCCTTATTTTGATCTGATGGTTAATTGAACAGCCCTAATATCAGCTTTGATTCTTTCACATTAGAAATATTGAACGAAGGTAGTTTGTTGTTTGATTCAGGATAAACTTTCACCTTTCAGGTATGCCTAATATAGAGGAAGCCACAACCCCCTTCTACCCACATTGTCTTAGCTGAGCAACCCATGTCCCCGAAACTTAAATTCATTTTCTTTCTGGATATAGCTTTGTTTCTGATGTTTCCATTATAGTTACTTATTCCCACAAAAATCTCCATAACCAGCATTTTGTTTTAATGCTGTTAGTAAAATTGGATAAAGCATCTTATAATAGATTTATCTCTTGCCATTCCCTCCCTGTGTCTACCTCTTTAGTCTCCAGTTTGTAAGTATATCTAAAATTATCCACATTCAAACTTGCTTCCTGCTCTGCAGTTAGAATCATAGAAAGTCCACAGTGCGGCCCATCAAGTCTGCAGTGACGACAATCCCACCTACAATCCCACAGATTTACCCCATATCCCTCTGACCTACAAATCCTGGGACATTAAGGAACAATCTAGCATGGCCAATGCACCTAACCCACACATCTTTGGACAGTGGGAGAGAACTGGAGCACCTGAAGAAAACCTATTCAGATACAGGGAAAACATGCAAACTCCACACAGACAGTGACCCAAGCTGGGACTCGAACCCAGGACCCTGGAGTTGTAGGCAGCAGTGCTAACCATTGCGCCACCCTGCTCACCCATGCAGTTGGTAAGATATAAGTTTCTCCATGTCCTCTCCCCTACCTAACCAATTCTACATCAATGTCCATTTGACCTTTGTTTAATTAGAGCCCATGTTTCCTGCACCAGTTCACTTTTATTCTTTAAGTATTGTCACTTATTTATAAAGATGTGAAGCACATCATTGTGCTCACAAACGTTACCAGCCACGTTTTTATACTCTCAATTTTCTTGCTGAACTGTTCTCCTTCCCCAAATACTGGGAGAAAATACACTAGAGAATCTTGATCTGTGTCTTGCATCTTCTGAGGTTTGAATCAATCCTTGTCTATGCGATATATTGCAGCTCACAGTGTTGGGCAGAATTCTCCTTTTGAGACTTAACAGCTGTGGTGGGGGTGAAAACATTGAGTGTTTCCTACTGAAAGCACAAAGCTCTGTCCTCATTAATTATGTGCCAGGGCTTTTCAAGCCATATTCAGTGATGGGACAGGCCTCAGTGATGTGTAGACTGCATTTGTGTCTGGTTGCCATTTTGAAAAGATGTCCAAACATCACTGATCTACTATAAACGGGCATTCTGAGAAGGAACATGGATCTCCTGGAACATTCTGGGGCTGGAAGGTGCACCCTCTCCTGAGAACCTAATCTGGAAGGTCCATCAGCATGTGAACCCCAATCAACTGTTATAGTGTTCCAGGATCTGCCTTGTGGATGGCCTCCATCTCAACTCCTAAGGCAGTCTCAGACATTGTTCAGGGGAGCCCCAACATCCATTGTTCCCAATAGTTTCTTGCTGGCATAGGGGAGAATTTGGCATGGGGAGCCTTCATCTACATCCTAATAATGGGATTCAAA
The DNA here is from genome assembly GCA_024679065.1 of Sphyrna mokarran. Taxonomy (NCBI): domain Eukaryota; kingdom Metazoa; phylum Chordata; class Chondrichthyes; order Carcharhiniformes; family Carcharhinidae; genus Sphyrna; species Sphyrna mokarran. Next base: position 67,207,915 of record JAGIQG010000011.1, on the reverse strand, counting down.
TGAGACTCTGGTGGGTTTTCTGAGCCATCATGGTTGGCAGCAAGGAACAAAGAATAGTACAGCACAGGAATAGGTCTTTCGGCCCTCCAAATCTGTGCTGATCATGAAGCTTGCCAAAACTAAAACTGTATGCACTTACGGAGTCCATATCCTTCCACTCTCATCTACTTCATTCAGCTCAAGATCCTGCTTTAAATTCGTGCCAACATGATTTCAATTTCCTTGCCTGCTGTCATATTCTCTTCCCATGCCCATTGTCAAACCTGCTGGCAGAAGCTTGGGAAATTTCCGCTGTATTTAGAATGGTGTATTTTCTCTGTATTTAGAGTGGTTTTTTGGGACCTTACATCTGTTTCACCTGCTAATTTGACACAAATTAATACAAATTTGATAAAAGCACAAACTTGTCCACACTGGCAAAATAGCAATTTTTTCACACAGAGGGTGGTGAGTGTCTGGAACAAACTGCCAGAGATGGTAGTAGAGGCAGGTACAATTTTGTCTTTTAAAAAGCGTTTAGGCAGTTGCATTGGTAAGATAGGTATCGAGGGATATGGGCCAAACACAGGCAATTGGGACTAGCTGGGGGCAGAATGGACAAATTGGGCCAAAGGGCCTCTTTCCATGCTGTAAATCTCTATGATTCTATGATTAGGCAGGATTTTGTGACTTTGCTTGATCAAGACCGGGAATCCCTGCCTGAGGTCAATGGATATTTCTGTTATCTGATTCTGGAGTGGGTGGGGCAGTAGAATTCTGGTGACTGACTTTTCTCAAGTAGTTAAAACCATCAGACTTTGGAAAGTAAATATTTGAAAGTAAATAACAGCCATCTGTTGCAGTGCCACCCCTCTTCCAGGATTGCCAGACTTAAAGGGATATTTCTTTTCCCTTTGTTCTGATGTTTGCTCTGGTTCTGTTAATGTTTGTTTACATTTCAACCTTCAGTCTGAGGAAGTGCACTGTCTGGAACATTAAGTTGTATTTTGTTTCCATCAGATATGCTAGCTAATGTCTGTTTTCAGTTTAGATAGAGGATTATACGAATGAGATAGTGGGGTGTTATGTACTATTTGCACTGTTTGAAATTAGAAATTTTAATAACGCAATTTCTCACGACAACATATGGATGAACATCTGACTATTGCTGGTTATTAATGAAGCTTGTTAGAAGCAGAGCCAGCTGACCTATTGACTCTTGTGTGCTAGTTTACGAATTCATTATTTCTAATTACTGGTGTGTTTTGGATGATTTTGTCAGGGCACTAATCATTATTGCAAGTTATTAATGCTACCTGAAAAAATACAAGCTGTTGATAAAGTTGCAAAGAGAGATGTACAAGGCCCACCTCATCAAGAACATTATTATGGGGAAAAGTGAATACTCCAATCTTCACCATCGAGACAATCCAGATCTATCAGTTAGACTTCAGCAGAATCATACCAGGTTTTGATTTGTCGACCTGACCTTTGGATAAATAGGCTAATAGTTATTGATAGGTGATCCCAAGTTACATTCGGAATGCAACTTGCAGACAAATGCCAGGGACCTTGGTTTGATTCTTGGCTTTGGTCTCTGCCATTGTGGAGGTTGCATGTTCTCCCCATGTTTGTGTAGGTTTCCTCTGGGTGCTCTGGTTTTGTCTCAAAGTCCAAATGACATACTGATTAGGTTCATTGGCCATGTTAAATTCTTCTTCAATGTACCTGAACAGGTGCGGGACTATGGCGACTAGGGGATTTTCACAATAACTTAATTGCAGTATTAATGTAAACCTATTTGTGACACTAATAAATAAACTTTAAATGATACTTTCATCAGAAATGGCATGGTGGCACAGTGGTCAGCACAGCTGTCTTACAGTGACAGGGACTGTAGTTTTATTCTCGGCTTGGGTCACCGTCTGTGCAGAGTCTGTACATTCTCTCCATGTCTTCAATGCTCCGATTTCCCCCCACAGTCTGAAAAACGTCTGGTTCGCTGCATTCCCCATTTTAAATTCTTCCTCAGTGTACCCAAACTAAGTGTGGCAACTATGGAATTTTCACGGTAACTTCATTGTAGTTTTAATGTAGGTCTAATTTAAGACTAACAAATAAACTTTAAAAACTAAATGATTTTTAAACATTTAGAAATGTGTTCTATTTTATTCTAATCATGTGACTAAAGGGTGGGGCATCTGTCTAACCAAGCTTAAAATGTATCTTTGTTCACATTGTATTTCGGGGTCTGGTTCTGGCACCTACTAATTTTATCTTTGGCACTTTTGGATCTGGAAATAGATTCACAAGGCAGTAATAAATAAGCTGAACATAAGTTAATTCATAAAGTGTCATTATCTGTCAATCCAGTTGCTTTGTTTCAGTGTGATTTCTTTCCTGGTGCTGATAGTACATTCTCAGCCTGTTTCCCTTCGCTGTGGCAGGGCTGCAGTTCTGCCTGATTGCCACATTCGATCAAATCAATGAGCTCAAAATGTGTGACAAAGTACAATGACAGAAATAGCAGGTAAGGCTTTATTGTGCTGATCACATCAGCCCGAATGCTAATGCCAGTCACGACTTGCGGCGCTCCGAGGGCTAAATGTAGCCCGAAGGACAGGCTGGTGTGGCTGAATTACTATTCATTACTTTATTCCCACAGATCTCCTGTGGAAATTATGATAGAGTGGCAGGCAAGAAATTATCTAATGTGGTACAGAAAATTTAATGGGCCTTCCTAACTGTTGAACGAAACAGAAAAGGCAGAGGCTCCAATATCTATCTGGGAAGCACATGACAATAGTTCATTGGGGTAAGTTAATTTGTTTTGAATTTTGCACAGTGAATGATGGCATATCATTAATGCTATACCACATTCACATCAGTTGTGCTGCTCAATCAGAACAGGGTTCATGCACTGTCAGCTCCTTAACTCCAAATCTTTAACCATCATCCTCAGTAACACATTAGTGGTATCTTCATTACAATGCAGCTCCACTTTAAAATAAGCTCCTTTATGGACTCTCACATCATTAACTGACCCAGGAAACAGGACTCATATTTGTTCAAACAATGTAAGGTAAAAGAGGCAGTCACAGTCATTCACTGAGACAGATTCAAAGAATAAAGAGTTTGGCCAGAATCTTATCATTCTTCACGCTGTCAGATTTTTCCCTTCCCACCGCAGTTTGGCTGGTCGCCAAAATCTCCGACCTCACTGCAGCAGGAGCATGGCATGAAAGGCCGGTAATATCATGCCTGAAGTGTTTACTTTCATTTATAAATTGATCTTGCCTTCAAACAATAGAGGTACAGCGTCTCAAAACCAGAAACCTTGAGACCTAGTTTGTGCCAGAATTCGGACCTTGCCAGTTTTCAAGTTGGTCAATTCGGACAGGGTTGGATCAGGACAAGAGTTGCTAGGACCATTGCAAACATGGGAAAAGACAGGCGCACAAAGATGTTTATTCATGGACACATCGCCACGTCGAAGTGAAACCTAACCCAGCAAGCCGTAAGACATTTTATATATCTAATCATAGTAAAGATTTATACAAAGCGGCTTTAAAAATAACTGATTTTTGGACGTTGCCAAGGTTTGGATAGTCACATTTGAGACACGCTCTATAATGTTCATATAAATATAGGGAAATATAATGGGGTTAATTTTCACTTGAGAATGAAAAATGCATTTAGTGGTCTTCCACTCCATTAAATTCAATACCACCATTATAGTATGGTGATTTGCCAAAGTGTCAGGCTAAAACAAGTGGCTGGCTTTATCCCACATATTTGGCACTGCCCTAATGATCACATACTTACCAGGAATAAAACAGAAATATTTTGTCTCTAAAATGACAGTCAGCCTTTTGGGAAAGGTAGTTTTGGCAGGGGAAGGAAAAAGAAAGAAGACAGAGGGATTATTTTGTTTCGTTTCAAGTAAGTAAGATGATTCATCAAACTGAGGTTGCGATTTATTTTAATTATTTTTCAGCGAGGAGCACTCAGATGAGATGTCTGCAGATTCCTTCACATTTATTCCAGCTCGGCGCCATTCATTTGACCTATGGATCTTTAATGATGCAGAGTAGTTGCCGGTATGATTTCTACCATCAAGTGAAAAGATATTGTTTGAAAGAAGGGAATCCTGGGAGTCCTGCAACTTCAGAAGGTGCAGAGAGAATTTTGGAAGAATTATTAAGAATGTTGGAGAAGGTTTTGTTTTATAATGAAGTCTTCAGTAAGCAAGTTTCTGATCCTGGATAGGAGGCAGATATATGAGTAGCTCTCTTCTGGAGAACTTCCTGCTTTCCTGGTCACATTACAGATCTGTGAGTCTTACGTTAGTGGTTGGGAAACTCTGAAGGACAGCATTTAACTCTACACGGAAAGGCAAGGCTTGCTCATGGATAGTCAGCATAGCTTTATCAGAGGGAAGGTCGTGCCGAACAAATCGAATTTTTTGAGGAAGTTACCAGGTATGTGGATGAGGGTATTGCAGTTGTTATAGTTGTCCAGATTAGGGGGATTGGTCATGCTAAATTGACCCTTAGTTTCAGGGGGACAAGCTAGGATAAATGCATGGGGTTATGGTAGATAGGGCCTGGGTGGGATTGTGGTCGGTGCACTAAATGGGCCGAATGGCCTCCTTCTGCGCTGTAGAATTCTAACTTTAATTTTTTAAAAAAATTATCAATTGGTAATAAGACCAATGAGAGATATGTGAGGCATGATAAGAGAAATCAGGGTGTCAGGTCCTGATACCCTCCTCCACTATTACTTTCGTGAATAGAGAAGGAACAGTAAATGTTAGATGTGGGAAGTACAACCCGAGTGAGGTGAAGCGTAGAAACATAGAAAGTAGGAACAGAAAGAGGTCATTCAGCCCACCAAATCTGCTCCACCATTCATTATGATCATGACTGGTCATCCAAATCAATAGCCTGATTTCAGCTTCCTTCTCATCCCCATATCCTTTGATCCCCTTCAGCCCAAGAGCTATATTTAACTCTGTCTTAAAAATAACATAATGTTTTGGTATCAACTGTTGTTAATTCCACAGACTGTCCACTCTCTGGATGAGGAAATTTCTCCTCATCTCTGTCCTAAATGGTCTACCCTATATCCTCAGATTGTGACCCCTGATTCTGGACATCCCACTACAGGGAACATCCTTCTAGCATCTCCCCTGATACATGCTAGTCTAGTTAGAACATTTAAGGTTTCTATGAGATCAGTCCTCGATGTTCTGAGCTCCAGCAAATACAATCATAACAGACTCAATCTCTCCACATATTTCAGACCTATCATCACCAGGAATCAGTCTGGTAAACTTTCTCTGTACTTCCTCTGGTGCAAGAACATCCTTCCTTGGATAAAGAGACCAAAACTGGACACAGTACTCCAGATGTGTCCTCACGAAGGCTCTGTATAATCACAGCAAGACATCCCTGTTCCAGCACACATATTGTCTCGTTGTGAAGGCCAACATTTCATGCTTACCTTCAGTGATTGCTGTATACATGTCTCATGGCACATTCCCCTCTCTTAATTTATGGTCATTCAGATAGTAATCTGCCTCCCTGTTTTTGTGAACAAAGTGCCTAACTTCACATTGATCCAAGTTATACAGCATTTGTCATTCATTTGTCTACTCACTCAAATTGAACAAATCACACTGAAGGATAGGCTCGTGGAGCACACCAGAATTATAGGGAGTGGGATAGCTTCATCTTGGGTTTAGACATAGCTTGGCATAACATTGAGGGCCGAAGGGCCTGTACTGTGCTGTACTGTTTTATATTCTATAATCCTGCATTCTTCTCACAGCTCACCTTCCCACCAAGTTTTTTATCATCTGCAGATTTGGAGATATTATACTTAGTTCTCTCATCTAAATCATTAATATATGTAGTGAATATCTGGAGTCCCAGCATTGATCCCTGTGTCCTCACTAGTGTCTGCCTGCCATTTGGAAAAATAAACCTGTTTATCCCTACTGTTTGTTTCCTGCCTGCCAACCAGTTTTCTATCCATCTCAATACACCACCCTCAATCTCAGCTTTAATATTACAATCTAATCGCTTATATTGAATTTTGTCCAAAAGTGTTCTGGAAGTCCAGATAAATCATTTTCACTGGCTCCCCCTCATCAACTCCATTGGTTATGTCCTCAAAGAATTCCAGTAAATTTGTCAAACATGATTTCCCTTTCATAAATCCATGCTGATTCTGTCTGATCCTGCCATTATTTTCCAAGTGTTTTGCTATAAAATCTTTGATAATGGATTCCAGAATTTTCCTCACTACCAATGTGAGGCTTACTGGTCTATAATGCTTTGTTTTCTTTCCACCTCCCTTTTTAAGTAGTGATGTCACATTAGATAATCTCTAATCTGTAGGAACTGTTCTAGAATCTATAGGTTTCAGAAGACAGCCGCCAATGCATCTGTAATTTTTCAGGCCACTTGCTTAAATAGATTACCAAGCTTTGGGAATTTATTAGCCTTCAGTTCCATAATCCTATCAGTTTCTCCTACACCATTTCTCCGCCATATTTTTCTGTTCCTCCACATCACTAAACCCTGTGCTCATCAACATTTCTGGTATCTTATTTGTATTGTTCTTTGTAAAGATAGAACCAAATTATATATTCAATTGGTCAGCCATTTCCTTGTTCCCCATTATGAGTTTCCCTCTTTCTGACAGTATGTTTTCACCAATCTTTTTCTCCTCACATACTGCAGTAATATGACAACCCCCTCTAATGCTCTTCGTTGGGCATCAATCTGATTTCCATAAATTTGGATACATTATCACCTAATTAATAGGCTTGATGCTTGTAACATCTGGACACAAATGTCTCTTCACTCCCCCCTCCAGCAGCAGCGTGAAGTCATGCTGATGCGAATCACAACTGGTTTTCAAAAATGAAAACCAGTTGTGATGACCACACTGAGGTGCAGAGGTGGCTGTAGGTTTTGAAGCTGCAGAGACAAGCCCAGGTATTGTCTCCTGGCTCTTTAACAGTGCCCCTCGAAGTATCCCTGGCATTGCAGGTTGCGCTGCAAAGGAAGAACATGCAGGGGGCATTGGCAGGAGGCACACGAGTGGGAATTACTTTCTGTATGTATGGGGGCGATTCCCATTATCCATGGGAGGGGGTTGGGGAGATCACCTTCTGTGTGTGTGGGAAGTTGTTCCCCTTGCCTGAAGGGCAGACTTCTAATGTCTGTGGGGGGAGAGGATAGAGAATGAAAGAAGTCATGAAGTGGGGCTCTCCCAGTGCACTGTAAAACATAAACTGAATATGTGATAACGTGCTAGAACAAAGTAATGTTTTTCTCCAAAAAAATCAAAAACAAGCACTCTAGAAGACAAAAATGACACAAAGAATGTAGCATTTATTAAATGATTACATCAGCTCAAACTTTTAGTTTTGCATTATTTCCATTTCAAGCTAAATATGAAGGGACGTTACATCTTGAGTTGGCTAAATGAGTAATTCCTCTCACAAAACCTGCGAAGTCTTAAACAGACAGCTAAAAATCTTTGAGAAAAATAGCCCAGGAGAGACCAGCGATCCCTTAGTTCTATTGGTATGTGACAATTGCCATCTGATGTTAGAACAACTGAAAAGGGTGCCCTTATGAGAGAAAGAGTGGGGAGGTTTACCACTGTGGCAGATGCTCACTGAAGGAAAATAATGCGTGCATTTGCTTGGATTGGGAGAAAATGTCAGGCACAATGAGTCAACTGACACCAAAAGATAAAATGCTGGAAAATCTCAGCAGGTCTGGCAGCATCTGTAAGGAGAGAAAAGAGCTGACATTTAGAGTTCAGACGACCCTTTTTTAAAGCTGAAATAAACTGGCAAACTTCCTGATTTCCAGATTGGCGAGTTACCATTCACATAGATAGGATGCAAAACTTGGCGGAGAAGTGGCAGATGACTTCAACATGGATGAATGTGTGGATGAATTCATCCCATTTTGGCAGGACCAATGGGATGAAGCAGTATAACATCAAGGGTAGGAGTCTTGGCAGTGTTGAGGAGCAGAAGGATTTTGGGGTCCGGATCCATAGGACTCTTAAATCTGCCCCGCAAGTGGAGGATGTGGTCAAGGAGGCACATGGTGTACTGGCCTTCATTAATAGAGGGATTGAGTTTAGGAGTCAGGAGGTAATGCTGCAACTTTATAAGACCCCTGTCAGACCCCACTTGGAGTAAAGTGCGCAGTTCTGGTCGCCTCATTATAGGAAGGATATGGAAGCTGTTGAGAGGGTGCAGAGGAGATTTACAAGGATGTTGCCTGGATTGGGGGGCATGCCTTACAAAGATAGGTTGAGAGAGCTAGGTCTCTTCTCCCTGGAGAGACGAAGGTTGAGAGGCGACCTGACAGAGGTTTATAAGATGTTGAGAGGAATAGATAGAGTGGATTCTCGGAGGCTATTACCCAGGGCTGAAATGGTTGCAATGAGAGGACACAGGTTTAAGGTGCTGGGGGGCAAGTACAGAGGAGATGTTAGATGTAAGTTTTTCACTCAGAGGGTGGTGAGTGAATGGAATTGGCTGCCATCAGTGGTGGTAGAGGTGAACTCATTGGGGTCTTTTAAGAGACTTCTGGATGAGTACATGGGATTTAATGGGAGTTACAGATAGTTCTATGGCCTAGTAGGTATAGATATGATCGGCACAACTTGTGGGCCGAAGGGCCTGTTTGTGCTGTAATGTTCTATGTTCTATGTTCTAACCATTCAAGGATATGGGCCGTAATTTTCCAATCCCACGTGACCTGCTACTATTATGTTGGAGCTATTGGAAATCTTCCATTAATGTCTGTATAGGCTGTTGTATGTTTATTGATGTCTCTTTTTTACATCTACAGGCGATTAGGTCCGCCTTGTAGGCCAACAAAGGGCATACACACAGTGGGTCGTGTGAAGGCTACTCTTAGATGTTGCTTCGATAGTTGCCTAGTGTTTCACGTCATTTGTGTACGCTTATATTGGACCAATTGATGGGCAACACTACAGCTCAGTGACTATTACTGTTTGCTGTGCAGTTATAGGTACCCAGGTCGGATCTCCGGCTTGGGTCAGTGCCAGTGGGAGTTTGCACATTCTCCTTGTGCTTGCATGGGTTTTTTCCAGGTGGTCTATTTCTTCCCATGCCCCAAAAACGTGCTTTTAGGCTGATTTGTGTTAATAAATTGTCCCTAAATTGGATCTCCTTTAATCTGGTGCACATATAACTCCCTAAATTTGCACCCCTTTATTGTGGAGTTCTTTAGTTGTAGACAAAATTCATAGGTAGAAGAAGGATTGGAATGAGGCACTCACTGAGTGTTAAAATGGGCGGCGCCGGCTTATAGGGTCGAAGGGGCTGTTTCCTGTTCTGTGTTGGTCTTTGTACTTTGTTCTTTGCTTCCAGTAGAGAATGGAGAATTTAGCACTCAGCCAAATCACCATTCACAGCAGTGGGACTGAAGAATCCCAGTGAGATTGGAGGTTTCTGGCGACAGCCAACAATCTACAGAAACTATTTTACTGAGGCCTCACCAGGTCTCTGACTCAGCTCATCAAATATATGGTGGGCCAGCTCTGTACACTGACAGATCAACATGGCCACATGAACATTAGCTTCCCTTTGAATTTGGTTAATTAAGACCCCTAGCCCTTCATTCTGGTCTGTTGCACCATTGTACACTTGAGGGCTATAAAGTGATGGTTCAGTAGTATACCAATCTTACACAAAAGTGCTAGCCAGCAAATCAGCGTATGTGAAAGTGTCAAGATATCCAAACCTTATCCAAGCATTGAAATACATACATCTGATTCCCATTAGTCCAATAATTGCTTGTATCTCAACCACCCCACTCCATTCTGTTGACATCACAAGGAAGGATACATCCTCACTTGTTCACTGGCGCCTATATTTGACATTTAGATTCAAAGCCTTGGAGTTTGAAGTCTAAATTTCTGAACATTCAAAATACTGAAGCAATTCTCTGTGCAGCAGGTAGAAATATATTGGTGTTCAACGCAATTGGAAGACAGCATGGGAAATTGGACTGGCAAATAATCAGCCAAAACCCAGATTTCTACATGAAATCCAATTTTCTGCTTCGTTGGAATAGAGGAGAGAATTTAGCAGTCCCGAGAGAATATCCCTGACTATTCGCACAGCATTAACTCAAGCAGTTCAAGGAATAAATGAATTGGAAATATGATCTAGTCCATACATGATTAAATTATGCGAAAAGATTACTGAATCACTAAAATTTCCCCCTTCCTCTGTCACTTTGTTTTCGTGTTCATTGAGGCGAAGGATGTTAGTGCTAGAAAATGGAACACCTTTCATTTCAGCCATCAAGCATTAGCATCAAGCTGACCAACCCTCTGAGAGAAAGAATATCGCACCAGTGTCCGATTCACTCCACTCTGTCCCAGTAATGATCCTCAAAAGAGCACTCGCTCTTACATCAGAGAAACATTTCCATTCTCTGTGGCCAAATCAGAATTACTTTGTGCTCTGACCTTGTGCTCACCAGCGACTGATGGAAAATTTATATCAGACCTGCAATAGTAAGTGGAGAGGGAAACCTTCCAGCTCATCTGTGCTGAATTGAAACCCAGGTCTCTGTGGTGAAAGAAAACTGAAAATCAGTTTAAAAAAGTCTACATCTAAGGACTTATGAAATTATCCATCATACTGACTCGTTGCACCATACTAGTCCCAGGCGGTGATCCATAACATACAAAGGGCTAATTTTGACTTTGGGTGAGTTAGAACATTAAGCATGGAACTGTGCAGTACAGGAACGGGCCCTTCAGCCCACAATGTTATGCCTGACATGATGCCAAATTAAACTAATCCGTTCTGCTTGCCCTTAGTCCATGTCCCTCTATTCCTTGCATATAAAAACCCCTTAAATGCACCTATCATATCTGCTTCCAATATCATCCCTGGCAGCTCATTCTAAACACTTACGACTCTATGTAAAAAACTTGCCCCCATATGTCCTTTGAACTTGCTTCTCTTACCTTAAGTGTATGCCTTAAACGCAAGTCAGAAACATTTCAACTCTGGGAAAAAGATTCTGACTGTTAACCTGAATTATGCCTCTCATAATTTTGTAGACTTTTATCAGGTCTCCTTTAGCCTTCGCCACTCCAGACAAAACAACCTTAGTTTGTCCAGCCTCTCCTTATAGTTCATACCCTTTAATCTCTTCTGCACCCTCTCCATAGCCTCTGCATCCTTCCTATAATGTGGCAACCAGAAATTGAACACTAAACTCTAGGTATATGTTGTGTTAGTTGCTATCATATATTGGATAACCACCATTTTCCACGTCTTTGTACTTAAAATGTTTTGTTGCTTTGGTTGGCAAAGAAAATAGACAAACATAGGCCATTTGTGCAGGAATTTTATTTCTGAGGATTTGGCTAACCAATGCAATTTTGAATCTATTAAGAGTAAATTGTTACATTTGTCACCTTTGACATCTTTGTCAATCCACATGCGTGAAGCAATGAGATTGGAGTCTAGGGACATAAAATTCAACTAGTTTTGATGCTGTGGTCACCACTGTAGAAGAAAAATGCCTTCTGTAGAGTTCGTGTCAATTTCCAGTCTGGTCCATATAGCATGTCATGTTGTTGAAGATGATAGAATGGGCTCTGCTTATATACATTGAAAGTATGAGGAGTATACTGATCATGACACCATTCTGTGTCTAATACAAAAGCAAAATACACAGATACCCAGCTTTGAAGAACAATTGTATGGAGTCTCAGATCGAAAACCTCGCCTGTCCTGGAATTAGGGCAGGCGAGGTTCGCGTAATGGAAATCTCTGTTAGTCTCTGGCGAATTTTATGACCTCACCTATATGAGGCCATAAAGTCCCACTCACAATGTTAACTTTGTTTCTCTCTCCACAGACTTGCCACATCTGCTGAGTTTTTCCAGAACTTTCTATTTTTCATTGTGTCCAATGCTGATTTGACTTATCATTTTTGACATCTCGCTGTACCTTAAACACACACAACTGAACATGTATGTATTCAGCAACATGGAGGATCACCCCTTCCACTGGGATCATCATCCAACTTGCAGGTTAGTTGCTTATTACTCTTTACTGGCTCTTGCTGAGGCCATGAATGTACTGAGTGCTTGGAGCAGTTCATGAGAGTCAATAAAGTGTGTAAAGAGTGGGATTGAGTGCGATGAAGGTGTTGGTGGCTGTTGCAAGGCCTGTGAGTAAATCGCTTCCTTCCAGTCATGAAGCCTAGAGTTCCAGTTCCACTAGAGCGATATCATTTGAAGAAGATGGAGCAGAGGCAGTAAAGAAGACAAGCTGTTCACAATTGGAGGAGGAAAAAGGGTCTCAACAATAGGATTCACTGACCTGGCGAAGGTCAGATGGCATGACTTCTACTTCATCTAAACGGGAAGCTGTAGGTTCAGCTGATATATTGCACCAAGATGGCGGTAATATAGCTGCACCATCACTTGGCCTCAAAAGATGGGGGGTGGGGGGCAGTGATCCTGGTGACTGTCACAGTGAACTCTGTCCCTAAATTATTTACAGTAAGAAATCTGACAACACCAGGTTTAAATCCAACCGATTTATTTGATAGTAAACTCACAAGTTTTCGAGCCTCTGGTCTTTGTCAGGTGAAGACCAGAGTCTCGAAAGCTTGTAAGTTTACCATCAAATAAACCGGTTGGATTTAAACCTGATGTTGTCAGACTTCTTACTGTGTTTACTCCAGTCCAATGCCGGCATCTCTACATCATGCCTAAATTATTTGCCAGTGCATCTATCCAAGCTAGGAGAGATGACCTAGCAAACATCTCACAGTTTGCTGTCTATTGTTGCACCCAGAAGGTGACAGGCCCGTAGAGTGGCCATTTGATGAGAAAGGCTGTCCACCCGACAACTGGCTGATGAATTCCCCCTACACGTGGTTAGCGCTCATGTACAATGAGAGCCATGTTACTGCCGAAAACCTCATCAAGCAGATCATCAAACTGAAAAAAAAGGCCTCTGCTTTGATTGGTTAAGCATTCTTAATTAGTGGAATCCTGAATAAGGCATTATAAAACATTTTCTCATATAATAAATGTTAAATCATGCTGCCATTGTCATCAGTAATGAAGGGTTTGCAGTTTTCATTGCTTGGTGTCTATTTTTGTTCCATTTAATTGGTGCAAAAAGTTATAAATGACAAAAGACAGTGCGGAATGCACCCATTTTAGGTAATTATAGAACATCATTAAAATATCATAGAATCTTTCATAAACATTTCGGTGCCATAAGGAGAATTAGTAGAATTGTTAAAGTAATTATAGAAAGAGGATTAAAGTTTTGAATTGATACAGAACAAATTCAAATTTCGAATCTATAATTCCCTCCTTTTGATTCCTTAAGTGTAATTTTTCTAAAATATGAAATGTTATAATCGTGAGAATAATGACACGCTCTTAGCTGCCATCATCCCACACTCAGTCACTTTTCTGGAGAGTGGTGGGTTGCGTGCCAGCACTGAGGGATCTGAAAATGCCAGTGAGTCAGGCTTCAGAGCACTTGGGCACCGTTTTGTAAGGAGTCCTTATCTCACAGTGCACTGGGAGACGCAGTCCCTCTCCCCACAGATATCAGGAACAGCCCCCCACCCCTGCCGCCGCCATCAATAACATATTCCTCTCATGATAGGTCCCCCATTCTGATCCCTGACATGCCTCTCCATTATGAACCCTGACATGATCCAACCCTTCATTATCCCCACACGATCCTCACGTATGACCCCCTCCCGCTCGAATGACTTCCCCTGCAAAGTCCTCCCCCATCATAGGCTCCATGCAAAGTCCCCAGTCAAAGCTCCCACTCTGGCCCCACCTCTTGGCACTGTCCCTGTCAATTGACAGTGTCCAACTGGCACTGCCATGGTGCCAGGTGGCCACTGCCAGGATGCTGATGCCTGGACTACTGCTGATGCGTCTTGTGGGCATTGCTAGTGTATCGGGTGCGCATTACCTGATAGGCAATATCCGGGCATGTCCCCATCACCTGGGGCTTCAATGGCCTCACCCCACCATGTGGCCTATGTGCTAGTTCTTCTGGAAAGGTAGGAACATTCTGGGAGGGGAGATGATCATGTGCCCAGCTCGCCAATGAGATTGAAATCCAATCAATCTCATGCTGACCCATCTGCGCCATTAGAATGGGACTGGGATGACGGCAAACTTCCTGACATCACATACAAAGCCAATTTTTAAGCCCTGTGCGCTATTTATGGGATCAGCAGGATTCGTGCTAGGCGCGACAAGGTTGAAAAATCACACCCCTACTCCCCAGTTCAATTTCTTCCTATCTTTCTCTTTTGTCTTCTTGTCTTTCCCTCTGTTTCACTTTCCAGTGTTTAATCCATTATTTGTTTGCCAGTACAGTTTTATTACGTGTTAACAAATTGGAATGGGAGAAGACAGAGAAAATAAACCCTAGACAGAGGGAGAGAGAAACATGTAAAGAGCACAGTGGGAATGGTTTGCAGCGTGACAAGTGTCTACAGGAATGGTGATTGAGATATTGGACAATGGAGCTACTAGACTAGTGATTATTGATGTAACAATTGTTGCCTGATCTAGTCATAGAGTGACTTGTTCTCATGAGGGAGCAAAAGGTGCTAACTTGCTATGTCATCCAAATCCTCACTGTGCAAGATTAAATCATGCTTCTTGCTTCCTCTCCTCTTTCAGCACTTATGGTTCTGTGATTTTTTTTGGGGACTGCAAACACCAAAAACTGTACAAGTAAGTTATAACTCTGCAGCTTTATCAGTAAAAACTGATGAGAGGCCCCTGCCTTGAATGAATTTCCAGAGGCTGTGTGGACATTTCTAATTCTATGACTCATTAAGTATGCATACCGTTGCCTTAGTTCTTGCTTCAGTTTGTGTTCATCAAGGCTTCTATTAACTTGTCCGATAATGTCCTTTGGGGAAGGAAATCTGCCATCCTTGCCTGGTCTGATTTACCTGTGACTCCAGAGCCACAGTAACATGGTTGATTCTCAACTGCCTTCTGAACAAGGGCAACAAAGGATGGGTAATAAATGCTGTCCAGCAAGCAATGCCCATGTCCCATGGATGAATTTAAAAAAATACTTGTACAAAAGAAGTTGCGGTAATTTAACTATAAGGGATATCAACATGCCATCATGAGAAGGGAAGTACATCATGGTATCTAGTCTTAGTTCCTTTGATTCGACAGAGAATACACACACACACACACACACACCTCTCTTAATAAATGAACCCAAAACTGCAATGGCTTCAATAAAGGCCATAAGGTTGCCCTCATGGAGTATGAACTCCCTGATTCAGAATTGCTTGCCCAATCAGGTAGTCCAACCTGTACATAAATATGGATGTGTCAGGTTCACTGGCATTCCTGATTCTGACTTTGTACCGGAATCACCCAAGAAATGAAATATAGATTGTCAATGAAGGGAATCTGGTGAAGCAATACTATCCTCTAAGAAGTTATTTCAAAAACATGTTTCCCTCATCCTTTATGAGTAATTAGTGCCTTACGCCTTGTACAGTAAATAAGCCAGGGTACTTTATCACTATAATAACACAACCTGGTGATTGGCAGTGATCAAACAGCAATGCAATATGATTAATTCCAATTATGATATGGCAAACAGTCTTGGATCATACTACATGACATGAGAAGACCCTTCACGTTTTGGTCAGGGTCAGAGAGTACTGAGAATATGTTGTGATGCTGTGAAGAAAAGCTTTGAGGACACAGTATTAAGATAGTATTCAGGTAAACTGTATTGTAAATGATATGGCTCCAGTGGAAAGAACAAAGCAAGTACATGACCATAATCTGCAGTTATTGATGCAAGCGATACTTAATGAAAGATTGGTGTTCTACAGCCTCAAGTGACATCAAACTAGAGTAGATTTATTTCTTCAGTTCTATTTATTCCAATGCTAGCATATGTCCCAATCAAATAAAATAGAGGATACTAAAGCATACCAATTCCTCAAAAAAATTATGATCCATGAAGGTGTTTATTACTCTTTAATTTCTTATCGCCATTCCTCCTCGGTTTTTGCTCAAAAATCTTCAGGGCTAAGGGGATTGTTGAGAAAAGATGTGCCTTTCCTATGGCATGAAGGCCATCAATGTCTTTGCAAAGACTTAAAATAGTCATAATCACAAGCATTAGCATTGCAATTTTACAATCCTAAGGAGACAACTCACTCGATGCCTTGCAGAAAGTTCTGGGAGCATGCACACTACAAAAAAGGTAAACCAATTGCATTTGCTTCAAAATCTCTGTCCATTTCGTGATCCCACTTCTCTAAAATTGAGCGAGAAGTATTAACTTTAATGCTTGGGTCCATGCATTTTCATATCTATCTCATTGGGAATGGCCACAAACAACTGGAGATGATTTGGCAAAAATCATTGACCAGTGTTCCACCAAGATTATGTTTCTTTATAAAGATTCAAGATTATGACTTATGTTCATGAATGTTACGTGAGATTAGGTATGAGGCAGGTAACTTGATTGTCACATTAGATATACTAACCCAGCATATGCAGAAGATCCATCCTTAGGTTTACAAAGTGACTATATTGACATTGAACTTGAAGATATTCTCCAAATTGATGTACATTTTGCAAATTGATCTGGTACATAACCCAAATGCCAGCATGTACCAATAAGAAATGACAAAATATTCGACAGTATAGAACCTGTGGAAAGCCATCATCGAAGAATGGCCTGATTCAATTCAGAACATCCACAAACACATGAGATAATTTTGGCCTTATTGGGTCAATTTAGCATCTCCCAGAGAATCACTTCAGAGACAAGTGGATCATCATTCTGGAATTCTTCTGATCTGATAGTCTTCACCAACTTTGTTATTCACACATTGGCATGGATTGAATGAGAAGACCTACAAGAGAGAAATTCTATTGCTTGAGTATGAACGATAACATTGAAGCTGGCATGAAGAAGTGTGAGGAATGCCAAGATCAGCATTAAGCAGCATTGGTTCCGCATGAAGTTCCTACCAATCCATAGTCCACATTCATACCTGTTGACTTCACTGTCACTATAAACTTGAACCTTTAAGTACAAGGGATACTTTACCAAGTATCCCAATATTTGACAATTGTATACTATATCAATTGTCGTGCAAACTTTAAATATTATTTTCAGCTTATTTGGTGTGCCTAGAGAGATCATTGCAGATAACAGTTCCAAATTTATTGGCAAGCCATGTCAGGATATGGGTGGGAAATGGAATATTGATTATACTATCTCTTTTGCTCATATTCTAAATCTAATGGCTTTAGCTGAATTAATGATTTTCAGAGTGGAATCCTAATTCTGAAATGTAGACAAGGCAAGCAAAGTTTACACATTGCAATGTTACATCTCAGAGTAACATCTTTAAGTAGAAGAGTCCATGACTGACAGATCATTGTTTTAAAAATTCACTTGCAGAATGTGGACATCTGTGCTAGACCAGCATTTATTGCTCATCCCTAACTACCCTGGAGAAGATACCAGTCTACCTACTCTTACCTATCCTACTCTCTCAGAAACTAGAGAGAAACTTCTAAAATTTCAAATGCAGTTGACTAATATGCATAATAAACATGTAGCAAAATATTTGCTAAGTTTATAGTTGAAACAAGTTGACATCCAAGATCCTACAGAATGTAAGTGGAACTAATCGAGGAGACAAGGATTTGTTAAAACCAAGATCCTATGAGGTTATTATCCACAAAAATGTAACAGTGGGGCATAACCAAAAGCAAATCAGATCCATTCCAGATCCTTAACCACTGTACAATCCTATTACACCCAGGATAAGATCCCAAATGTAGCTAGGAACAACATTTCTTTATAAAGATTCAAGGTTATGACTTATGATCATGAAGGTTATGTGACATTAGATACGAGCCAGGTATACTAACCCAGCATAGGCAGAAGAAAGGTAATTCCTTTGATTGCTGTAAGCAATTAAAGAAACTTGCTGATAAGGTTATCATTGCAAGATCTGAGTACACTGATGGATTACCTTTGTGTTTTGCAGATTCATAGATCTGTCAGTTCTGTCCACTTATGCAGTGGTATCTAAACATGAAGATGCATTGTAAAGAATTGTACTTCTTTGGAAGGAGAGAAAGTATCTTTAAAAAAGGGGATAATATGTCCTTATGGGTTATATGAATGACACCACTAAAAGGGAAGTTGACATGGTATCCAGTCTTAGTTTAATTTTTCTTTTGAGCAGAGCAGATACACAGCTCTGATGTCCTGAATCAGACATTCAGGATGTATAATATGTATTTAATCTTAATAAATGAATCCACAATATATTTATCTCATCTCTTATGAATGATTGATGTCTTTTGTAATTTACCGTAAATAAGCCAAGCTATTTTATTATAATAATGGAACAGAAAGCACTTCCATTACTACCACCTTCCAGTGAGGCGAAAGTTTATCATTATGGTTATATTTAGTCTTCATGGATCCTAGAAGTGAAAATTTTTACGTAATCTCCAATAATTCATTAAAATGTAATGTTTTAGGAGCTGCGATATAAGCAACTTTGGACTAATAAATCATGTAAATTGTTGGCTATTGAATAAAGCAAAAATAATCTTATAGTTTGCGTGCCTGCATTTGTATCAGTATAATAAAATCTGATCATGGTCCTTCATTATACTGGTATGGTAATATCCTGCTGAGCACAAATTCATGCAGAATGATCTCTGGATCCTAAAGTAATTCTATGAGCAGCTTTTTGCTGTTACCTTGATTTATTTTGTAGTCGTGTTGCTTAAAAAATGGTGACATTTAGTACAGTCGATTTACTGTGTTACACCACTGTACAAGTGTGAGCTCTGCACTTATCAGATGTATCTCCCTCAACAAATGGGTTTGAATTTAAGGAGGACACTTAGACACAGGTTTTATGCTTGATGTGGTTTACAACAGTCTTGATCTTTGCTTTTGATTAGATTATTTAAGTGGAACATGAAGGGCATTTAGAAGGCAACAAGTGAACACAAAGCTTTCCTATTTACTTGCTGATCAAATGCCCAAAAGCAAGAAAGGCTTAATGTCAAAAGTAAATTAAAATGTCTTCAAAATACTTCTGGGATAATTTTTAATTCAATGCTCCATAAACTGTGTCACCTGCAAAATTGACAGGTTCCCTGAAGTTTTGTTAAAATTTATCAAAGCAAGACTGAAATGACCTTTCACGCACTTTATTAAAAATTGCAAATTTAGAAATAAAATAGAAAAGGATATGGCACCAAATACCTATTTTCCGAAAGGATAGAGGTGACAATGAATTCAACAGATATATAAGACAGACTTTAATTTAAATTAGCATTTAGATATTTGATTACTTTGATAATTGTCCTGATTACTTAATATTTTTTAACCAACACATTAAAGCTCATTGTCACAATTCCATGTTTGAATTCTTGGAATTCAAACATAGAATCAGGTTTCTACCTAGCTCTAGTGTTGAAATAACCCTTATCAAAGCTGCAAATGACATTTTATGTGACTGCTTCTGTAATAAACTACCCGCCTCATTCTTCTCAATCTAACTGCAGCCTTTGACATTGTTGACTACCCCAACTTCCTGTTCCAACTCTCCCACATTATCCAGCTATGTGGAACTGTGCTTGCAGGATCTAATGATTATTCTCTGTAGCCAGAGAATCACCTGCAATATTCTCATTTCTCAATCCTGTACCCTTACCTTGGGACTCCTCCAAGGACCTATAATTGGACATCTTCTATTTCACATCTAAGTGTTACTCCTTGCTGCTATCATCTGAAAACATATCAGATTCCACCTTTGACTTGAAGGTTCTTTGCCCTATTTCCCCACCACCTCTCTTAACCGTTACCCCGTCTCTGATTTGCGAGACTCTGTGTCCAACAGCCAATAAAAGTGAAGTTTATTTATTAGTCACAAGTAGGCTTATATTTACACTGTAATGAAGTTACTGTAAAAATCTCCTTGTTGCCAACTCTGGCACCTATTGCGTACACTGAGGGGGAATTTAGCCTGGCCAATTCACCTAACCTGCACATCATTGGACTGTGGGAAGAAACCAGAGCACCCGGAGAAAACTCACACAGACGCTGGGAGATTGTACAAACTCCACACAGATAGTGTGGAGTGACCCAGGAATCGAACTTAGGTCCATGACGTTGTGAAACAACAGTGCTAAGCACTGTCCCACCATACTACCAGTGATATGATGTGATGAGAAGAAATTTCCTTCAAGTAATTATTTGGAAGGCTGAAGTCATTGACCATGAAATTTGTTTGGAATCTTTCCAACCATGGACAGCATGATTTACATAGTGCACCCAAAGCAGAGATGTACTGGTTACATGCCAGAAGCATGCAAGGTCTTCCAACGTCAAACAGGGTCTAGCACTGAGTTGACGTGCAAACTGGTTACTTTTGCTGTGGCATGGTGACACAATAGTTAGCACTGCTGCCTTACAGCACAGGGAACCCAGATTCAATTCCAGCCTTGGGTGACTGTATGGAGTTTGCATGTTTTCCGCATGTCTAAATGGGTTTTGCCTGGGTGCTCCAGTTTCCTCCCACAGTCCAAAGATGTACAGGTTAGGTGGATTAGCCATGGTAAATTACCGCTTGGTGTCCTACCATGTATAGTTTAGATGGATCAGCCTTGGGAAATGTGTGGGGTTATGGGGATATGGTGGGGAAAAAGGCCTGGGTATGATACTCCATCAGAGAGTCAGTACGGATTCAATGTGCTAAACGGCTTTCTTCTGCACTTTAGGGATTCCATAATTCCATGGATTTTTAACCTTGCAAGCCCTGTTGATGCCTTTTCTTATTTGGTCCCAGCTGAACACGCGTTCAACTGCATGCAGGATCTGCTCTACTATAAAGCATCACTTTGGGACTTCCAAGTGAAATGCTTTTGATTTCTTTTTTGCTGCAGAGTGAATCAAATTACTCTGCTGAACATAACTGGACAGGTGAGGACTTTTTTTTGAATTGACAAAGGACTGTCCTTGGACGGTGACATTACAGGCATCAGAGGAGTTGGAAGGCCTCTCCAGAAAAAGCCTGCTTCAGAAATGAACTCTATAATTGCGATATCTTTTGCAGTGTGACTTGGATGGGGAGCAGAGAAGGGAATTGTGTGCAGACTGAGGAGGAAGAGGAATTATAATAGATGGCCCCATCCACTGAAAGTCTTCAATGAGCACCCCTCCTTCTTCCATCTCAACCAGGAGTAGAATTTGAGGTGCCGATGTTACACCCAATGACGTGGTGACTGAATTATGTCACCTCCTCCAAGCAGAGCTGCAACTGCATAAAAGTATGAGGACCGTGGAGCCTTTGGATTGCTTTGGAGCAATCTTTGATTGGCTGCAAAGATAATCATGATCATGAATTGCTAAGCCACCCGACAGCATTTCACTATTCACCCTACACTCCTGCAACAGAGATGTGACAGAGGTCCAATACATCAGGAGAGAGTCTTCATTATCTTCTCTCTAACCAGGGGAGAAACAGAAGAGTGAGCATGTGGATTTGCCAGTCTAGAGGGATTCTGAATTGCACAGTATATAATTGATTGCATGCCCTTATCATGCTGCAGGCCTCAGATATTAACAGGGAGATACACCACAACTATAAGAGCTACCACTCCATGAACATGTAGTTGGTGTACAATTATATCCGGTAGATCCAATTGGTGAATGATTGCTTTCTTGGAAGAAGTCAGGGATTGTGCCATAGTTGAAGAGCTGGAAACATGTGGAATTAACAGCTCAAGTCAATGATCTGTCATCAGAACTCCTGGCTCATTTCCATGCAACATAAATGTTTTTGCTCATCTGAAATTATGTTGCCAATATCCTGACTTGACTTTCACACATCTATCAGGAAAAATAAATGCATTCATTTATTATGACGAGTCATTTATTAATTATTTCCTTCTTTTATTGATTTTGATTTTTTATTCGATTTACTATTGTCACATGTATTAGTGTACAGTGAAAAGTATTGTTTCTTGCATGCTATACAGACAAAGCATAACATACATTGAGAAGGAAAGGAAAAGGTGAAGAATGTAGTGTTACAGTCATAGCTAAGGTGTAGATAAAGATCAGCTTAATATAAGGTAAGTCCATTCATAAGTTTTGATAGCAACAGGGAAGAAGCAGTTCTTGAGTTAGTTCATGCATGACTTCAGACTTTCATATGTTTTTCCTGATGGAAGAAGGTGGAAGAAAGGTGTTTTCGGGGTGTGTGAGGTTCTTGATTATGCTGGCTGATCTTCTGAGACAGCAAGAAGTGTAAACAGACTCAATGGATGGGAGGATGATTTGTGTGATGGACTAAGCTTCATTCATGATCTTCTGTAGTTTCTTGCAGTCTTGGTCAGAGCAGGAGCCATACCAAGCTGTGATACAATCAGATTGAATGCTTTCTATGGCGCATCTGAAAAAGTTGATGGGAGGTGTAGTGTACATACCAAATATCATTGGCCTCCTGAGGAAATATAGGTGCTGGGGGAGGGGGGGGCCTTTCTTAATTATAACATTGATGCGGAGAGACCAGGACAGTTTGGTGATAATCTGGGGCATCCCATTGATCTAACCTGACGCCAGATCAGCTGAAGTGACGGGCGTGGTTGTTAAGATTATTATGCCCATCCCTGGAACATGAACAACTGGTGAAACTGAGCCAATTCACAGGGCAGGACAGCACTTGTTGCAACTACAACTTGTATAATATGTTCGTACTGAAAATGGCTGCTCTGCTAACAATGTGATCTGTTGTTTATTTTTCTCCTAACACATCTAATCACTCAAAAATATATGCATTCAAGATTGAACTAGCAGTAATATTTATGAAATGTCATTTTTACAAATAGTTAACTATAAACGTATTGTAGATGACTCATAGATAATTAAATTCTCAAAAATAATAGGTTCACCAAATTCAAATATCCAAAGTCTATATCTAAAATCATAAAATAATTGGGGCGGCATGGTGGCACAGTGGTTAGTGCCACTGCCTCTCAGCACCAGGGACCTGCTTTGGGTCACTATCTGTGTAGAGTTTGCACATTCTCCCTGTGTCTGTGTGGTTTCTTCCGGGTGCTCCAGTTTCCTTCCAAAGTCTAAGGATGTGTGTGTTAGGTTGATTGGCTATGCTGAATTAACCCTAATACGTTGCAAGAAGGGATGTCCCAAAGAATGGTACATTGGGGAGACCATGCAGACAATTCGACAGCGGATGAATGAACATCACTCAACAATCACCAGGCAAAACAGTTCCCTTCCTGTGGGCGAACACTTCAGCGGTCACGGGCATTTGGCCTCCGACCTTCGGGTAAATGTTCTTCAAGGGGGCCTTCACGACACACGACAGCGCAGAGTCGCTGAGCAGAGACTGATAGCCAAGTTCCGCACACATGAGGACGGTCTTAACAGGGATCTTGGCTTCATGTCATACTATCTGTAACCCCCATGACTTGCCTGGGTTAGCAAAAAACCTCACTTACTGTGATGTCTGGAGACAATACACATCTCTCTAACCTGTGCTCAATATTCCTTCCACCCACATTTTTAGCCACTTTAAGACTTGAATAGCAGGTTCGGTGTAAGGATTCGCATGCTAATCAGCAATCTGTAAACTGTCTGTGCTGATATGTGTGCTTTTGGAGACCAGAACACCTCATTCACCTGACAAAGGCACAAACGCCGAAAGCTAGCAAATTTACTATCAAATAAATCAGTTGGATTTTAAATTGGTGTTGCCAGACTCTTACTGAATTATCCCTAGTATCAGGGGGATAAGCAGGGTAAAACATGAGAGATTGCAGGAACAGAGAAATAGAGTGGTATTGTGCTTGATGCAGGCTTGATGGGTCGAATGGCCTCCTTCTGCACTGTAAGGGTTCTATTCTAGGACTCTGAGAGTTCAGTCGCTGAAAATATCCAGACAATGTACTAATAGAAAAGTTGAATGTGTTCCGTGAAACATGTAAGGCCATTTTACCATAAGCCAAATCATTTTATTTTAACCTTGTGTGGGCAATGGGTGGGGCAACTTTTGGTACAAAAAGTGCAGTTTTGGGTATCCTTCAGAAGAACATTGTGTGAAAAGGATCCGAAGAAAGTTAATAAGGTTATTTCCTGATACAATTTTGCTCTAAGTTGAGAACAAACAATTTCTGTAATTGATATTTCTTTCAGAGTAAAAAGCAAAGACATCCAGAACATTGCCTAGTTGCCAATCTTCAATCTTGGTGGGACATATGGCAACATTTTAGGTCCCTTTGTACCACAACATCCTTCCCCCAACTTCCCAACTCTGGACCCCCCCCCCCCCCCCCCCCCCCACGCCCCCCTCCAAAAGAAACAGTCCAATCCTGTTCCAAAAAAATGTCCAAAAGAAAGGACTTAAACCTGGTGTTGTCAGATTTCTTACTGTGTTTACTCCAGTCCAATGCCGGCATCTCCATACCAAAAAAATACAGACATGTAGCAAACAGGAATAGATGCTTTGTATAATTGGACACAAATTACATCCCAGTATGCAACGCTTAAATGAAAGCAATCCAGGCATCTGTATGTTACCTACAGGCCTGTGCACTAATCTACCTGTGACAACATTTGATTTTGTGAGTGGGTTAGGGGAAGAACTGAGCCTAATCCTGTGTAAACTTACTCTCAGCATTGGCACTTACAGCAGAGGTGTGATTGTGCACAAGAGCATTACTTGCAATTACCCCATTAGTACTGTGGAATCTCAGGAGTCTCGCAAATGGAAGAGCTTAAAGATGAAATCTTCCTGGATTGTTCCGTTCAGCATCACATAAGTAATTGACACTTTACTGTGGCATTTTATTAAATTTTATGGTCAAGTTAAAAGACTGCACTTGAAAGCACAGAAAGCATAGTATTGTCATCTGGTGGCTATCGCTGGTATTGCAAAAAATGTTCCGCAGTGAATGGAAAAGAATAACTGCAACAACTTGCAATTACGTGGAGATGCTGGTATTGGTTTGGGGTAAACACAATAAGAAGTCTCACAGTATAGGGTTAAAGTCCAACAAGTTTATTTGTAGCACAAGTCACTAGCTTTCGGAGCGCTGCTCTAGTGTCAGTTAAGTGGGAGTTCTATTCACAAACAGGACCTATAAAGACACAAACTCAATTTACAAAATAATGATTGGAATGTGAGTCTTTGCTGATAATCAAATCTTAAAGGTACAGACAATGTGAGTGGAGAGAGGGTTAAACACAGGTTAAAGAGATATGCATTGTCTCCAGCCAGGAAAGTTAGTAAGATTTTGCAATTAGCAGCTTTTAATGTAGATCAATATCTAAATGCCACTACACAATGACACTATTGAAATAAAATGGATACTGAGTCAAAGAGTAACATATTAGGAGGATGAGGAAAAAGTCTGGTTAGAGAAAATAGGAGATTTTCACACTAACTTTGTTGCAGTTTTAATGTAAGCCGACTTGTGACGCTAATAAACTTAAACTGAAATGTTTTTAAGGACGTTAAGAAAGTAGAGGGGGTGATGAGGGCAGAATGATTGAGGGAGAAACATCCAGAGTCTGGATAGCTGAAGGGATGGCCTCAAAAGTATGTGAAAGGAAGGAAGTTGTAAAGGAGTCCAAAGTCAATAGGAACAAATAAAAGAGTTGTCTGGGGGTCGAGGAGTTCAGAGATTGGAAGGGTGGGGGCATGTGGCAAGAGATATTTCAGGACTAGCCAAGATGACAGAGATAAAGAAGGGCAAGGGCTGTAAAGAGATTATAAACCTAACGGTAAGAATGTAAAATATGAGGCATTTGAACATTAAAAAGCTGTGTAGATCAGAAAGTCATGGGCAAATCAGGTATGGTGAAGATCAGGATCATTGTAGCAGAGTTCTGTAGAAAGTTAAGGGTAAAAAGCCACACAGAGAAGACACTGACAATGAAAGAACAATCAGATAACTAAAGACTTGGTGGAAAAGAAAGTAGGTTATTGAGCACAGGAATAAAAGGATTAGAGATTGTTTTGGTCCCTGATACTTCTAATGATTTACAAAATAAGATCTAGAAAGCCATGACCATCAGGTTGACCCTAGCCTGGGAGGTACCAGGTCTTTACAGTATGATCCTCAATGCACTCTAACTCAAACTCAAACTTATCTGTGGGAGACTCATGAACACTAGGAGGTAAAATGGGTAACACATTGGTAAGTTCAGTGGAACCAAGATCTGAATGTTGCTTAGTCACTAAAGGCACAGCTGATTCTTCTAAGAAGATAACAGAAACTTTATGTCTCAGTACTACAAGGACTTCTTCCTTATCACTCTCTAGAAAGAGCCAATTCAATCCAATAGGTCTTCATGGGGACAGTCACCATTGGTTGCATAGCCTTCTTCTGTATCCTCCATCCCTGGCCTTACTTGAGAGATTGATAACTTCGTCTCTGACCGGTGTCTAGTGGATCAGACTTTTGTACAAGAAAATAACTCGCTAATGTGTGTACAAACCTCCTCAGCATCTGAGGACTAAATTTCAACTCTTCCAGAATACAAGTTTGACACAAAGGGTGGAATTTTCTTGTCCCACCCACCACGGGAATCGTAGCTGACAGCACATGGACCATACAATAGTCTGTTGACCTCGGGTGGGATTTTCCCACTTTGGAGTGAGCACGGGCAGAAAATCCCACCAAGTGTGTTGTTCAAATAATGGGCACTATTTGTTTTTCTCAGAATTCCCAGAAATATGCCAATAGCGCCATTCAATAACGATTTAAATTGATTGCCAAGCACATAGAGAGAATCAATGATCCATTGAGTTCTTGTCATTAAGAGTAGCAGTAATTCTGTTTTTGATTGGAATGTCTATGCTATCTGGAGTTTATAAATTGATGTATGATGGATAAAGGGTCATTGGCTGACCCCAGTTGATGTCACCTGCTAATATGTTAACAGCTTCTCCAGTACCAATTTTAAAAGTAACATCCAAGTCTTGAGGATTTGCTTTAGGGCTTCCTAAATGGTGTGTCCTCTTCCTACTAGCTATTGGGTAAATGCTAGTGAGCAGTGAGGTTGGGAGGAGGCTGTTAAGTGGGCATTGATTGTCTAGTTGGGCCTCAAATGACAGGAGAGCAGGAAGACTATCCACAGCATTAATTGGAGTGGAGGATGTAAGATGGTGGACAGCATAATAAATTTTACCCATTATATTTGAAGTATTGTTTTGAATGGCACATGGTGTGTCCTTTGTTTCTACTGGTTTGGACAGAGTGAAGCACCTTGTCATGGTTTACATTAATTAATTCTCTCAGACTCCAAAAAAATTGCAATCATATTACCTCACAAACAATGTTTTTCCAATGGAAACCTGCCCAATTTACATAACTTCTTACAAGCTGTTCCTTTAATCATTCTGATTTAACACTTCTGTATCCTTTCAATGGTCACAATGCCTGTTGTTCTGGGATGAGCAGAACTGGACACAACATTATCAGTCCAGTCACACCACTGATTTATAAAACAATGGGATTACTTGACTACTTTAGGTCAATATTGATCTTCTAATACATCCGAACATCTGATTTGCTTTATTCAATGCTGAGGAGTGAATGAAGGTCAGGAGAGAGACAGAAAAGGTAGAGTCAATTAGAGAGAGATCCATGATGTAAGGTCATCCGAAGGGGGAAGACCCTTCAATTACGCTTTGCATATGCTGACAGATCTGCACATTTCCAGCATTTTCTGTCGTTTAATTCAATTGGCTTCATGTTCAGCTTTGTGCTCACTTGATTAAAATTGATACCTGGGAGTAGTATGTATTGAATAGTATTATTACTATACTGGAATGTGTGACAGAAGCAATGTTGAGAAAGGTGGAAATAAAGCAAAGAGGGCATTCATTATTGCTGTGGAGAGATCGGTACAGCAAGCACAGAGCAGCCATCCAAAAAAAATCAATTCATACACACTACTGTTATGAGCAGGAGCTAAAGCATGAAGAAATGCATGCTGACTTGCTTGTTACAACTCACCACAAAAACTGCACAACATCATCTATTGCAATGATTTGGTAGGCTTGTGCTGCTGCTCCTTGTAGGTGTTCTGATAGTTGATAACAAGATTATTCTCCTTAGCTTCTGGAAGCACCTCAACCATTATCCATAGATTGTTGTAGTTACTCACCACACCACCAGACATCAAAGAAAGCTAATGCATAGGATCATAAAATCCTTACAGTGAGTAAATTTGGCAACATACCATTGAATATCACCACCGCACTTCAAATGGCAGGTTACAGTCTCTCTCGCTCAAATTCACAAGCAGTTCTGTCCTAAGTTTTGAAAAAGGCTATTCAGCCCATTGAACAACAATCGCACCCAGGTCCTTTCCCTCTACTTCCATGCATTTACCCTGCTAATCCACTGACATTAAGGGGCCCTTTAGCACGCCCAATCAAGCTAACCCACACATCTTTGGACTGCTGGAGAAAACGGGAGCACCTGGAGGAAATCCAAGCAGACATGGGGAGAAAGTGCAAACTCCACATAAACAGTCATCCGAAGCTGGAATTAAACCGAAGTGCCTGGCACTAAGAGGCAGCACTTCTAACCTTTATACTACTGTGCCACTCCATGATTTGAAATTGTTTATGATTTGACCTGGGCCACATGGTTGCTCAATGGTTAGCACTGCTGCTTCACAGAGCCAAGAACCCCAGTTCAATTCCCAGGTTGGGTTATTGTCTGTGTGGAGTTTGCACAAGGATGGTATTTTGCCTCCCTGGTGCCAGGATCCTGGATGTCTCTGAGTGGGTACAAAGCATCTTAAAAGGGAGGGAAATTAGACAGGTGTCATTGCCCACATTGGCATGGATGACTTAGGTAGAAAAAAAAGCTTGGCCCTGCAACAGCAATTTAGGGAGTTAGGTAGATTAAAAAACAGGAGTTCTGGGGTAGTAATCTCAGGATTGCTTCCCATGCCACATGCTTGAGAAGCTAGGAAGAGGGAGATAGTGCAGCTGAACATGCGGCTAAAGAGTTGGTGCAGGAGGGAAAGTTTCAGATTTGTGGCTTGATGGGATGTCTTCCAGGCAATTTGGTCCTGTGCAAAAAGGACGGGTTACACCTGAACTGAAGGGGCACCAATATCCAGGTTGGGAGTTTGCTAGTGTGGTGGGGGCATGGGAATCAGAACAGTAGGTCAGCAAGCATAGAGACTGGGGATGGACACGGACCAAGGTCGGTCAGGCTGGGGGAGGTCAAACTCAATGAGCTGGAGATCTAGAGTGCACCTGCTTCAATGCAAGAAGTATAACAGGTAAGACAGACAAATGTGATATGATGCGTTTTTGTAGATCTAATTCAGGTGGGAAGCATAGGCAGGAGCATAGACTGGATGTGAAGATGCCTGTGTTATATTGGGATAAACACAGTAAGAAGTCTCACAACACCATGTTAACGTCCAACAGGTTTATTTGTTACCAAATAAACTTGCTTGATTTTACCCTGGTGTTGTGAGACTACTAACTAGGAGCATAGACACAGAGAGATCTGAGAATACAGGTACACAGATCCTTAAAAGGGGCAGCACAGAGGAAAAATTTGGTGAAGAAAGCATATGCATGCTTGCCTTCATTGGCTGAGGCATCGAGTATAAAAGTCGGGAAATTATGTTATCGTTGTATAAAACGTTGGTTAGACCACATTTGGAATACTGTGTCCAATTCTGGTTGCCACACTTTCTAAAGGATGTGGAGGCTTTGGAGGGGGTACAGAAAAGATTTACCAGGATGTTGCCTGATGGAGAGTATTAGCTATGAGGAGAGATTGAATAAACTGGGATTCTTCTTCCTGGAAAGACAAAGGCTGAGCAGGTGACCTGATAGAAGTTTACAAAATTATGAGGGACACAGATAATGTGAATAGTTGGAAGCTTTTTCCCAAGGCAGAAATGACAATTATAAAGGGGCACAAGTTCTAGGTAAGGCAGGAAAGGTTCAGTAGAGATTATGGGAGGAGAACATTTTTTTACATAGAGGATGTTGGGGGCCTGGAATGCACTGCAAAATAAGATGGTTGAGGCAGACACGTTAGCAAGATTTAAAACTTATCCAGGTAGACGAATGAACAGCCGGGAAATAGAAGGACACAGGCAGTTGGTCTGGGTAGAACAATGTGATTGGTGCAGGCTGAGTGGACCAAAAGGCCTCTTCCTGTGCTGTACCATTCTTTATTCTTTGTTTTCTCTGTGTTTGCTTAGATTTCCTCCAGATGCACTGGTTTCTTCCCACAGTGTGAAAGATGTGCTGGTTAGGTATATTGGCCATACTAAATTGTCCCTCAGTGTACCTGAACAGGTGCCAGAAAGTAACAATGAGGGGATTTTCACAGTAACATCATTGCAGTGTTAGTATAAGCCTATTTGTGACAATAATAAATAAACTTCAAATTTTAATTGAGCTGGAGAGAGCTAATTTGTTCTGACACTTTAAAGGGTCAAATCTTTGTTTGAACTCTAACAAACTGGATAAGCTACCAGGATTACTATTGTTTGATGTTTGTGTTGTTCCACTGTGAAGCACTTTAGAGCATTTTCTAAATTAAAAGTGCTATTTAAATGCACATTGTTGTTCAATTGATCTCTTTGTGATTCATCGACACATTTTAAGACTCATCAGCAAATTGGATTAATCACTTCAAAGCTAACCACCATTCTTTCACAGCTTGATTAACTGACCTTGACGTCCTGTTAAAGGCATAAAATACTTTGCCTCACAATAAGCTCACTGATCTCTGCTGGACACCAGTTCATACTTGAGTTAGAAACAATACTGATTAACTTGAGATGCAGTCATTTCAACTAATAGATTTTTGCCAAATTAAATGGGGTGCAATAATAATTTATTATACAGAGAATTGAGGTCAGTGTGACAACTGGAGCACTTGCTGTAGCTTGTGATTGCAGTCAGTGGTAGGATGAAGTGTTAGTATTCATGTTGATGGAACATGCTTCGAATGAGGAATCACTATATGACTGAATGAAACATTGTAGGCTTTTATCTCCTGATTCCACTTAACTTTTGTGTCAGCAAGTACCTGTTTATATGTGCTCAAGTAACCACCCATTCAATGCTTGCCATCTGTATATACTTAACTAGATAGAATTAACATATCAAATCTAACAAAGTTTGAGTTTCTCAAATGCTTGTGTGCATTTAGCAAGTTGAACTTAGCACGTACACATCACTGAAAAGCATCCTCACTGGAAGCTAGTGAAGGAGGAACAGTACTTTGAATTTCAACATAAAGACAGCAGAATTAATTCTGTTAGTAATCTGCAGCTGCTTTGTCAGTGATCTCACTGCAAATTGCACCATCAGAAAAGGGCAGAATTTTCAACAGGATCTATTTCACCAAGGCATCCCAAGACTGAAGTAACATTTTGAAAAAACATAGGGCAATTTTTTTCTCTTTGAGTGCAGGATACTATCAATAATCAAAAGGGATTCTTAAATTATCCTACTCAAGGCAACTGCATGAGTCAGAGGCATTGCAAGAACTAGACAGCACTCCAAAAGAGTCTACTGCTCAAACATCTGATAAGAAAGAGGCACACCACAACAGGCTGTGGCGATCAGCAGCCACAGGGTCCTGATACTTTTGACTCATCCTGCAAGAGGAGAGATTTTAAGATGGCTTCAGTGTTTGCCCATTAAGCCTTTGGCCTTTTCCCAGCAAAAAGCACAACCTACTGGAATCCTGGAACAGACATGAGGTAAATTCAGCTACCTTTTTTGATTTGATTTGATTTATTGTTGTCACGTGTATTAGTACACCATGAAAAATATTGTTTCTTGCATGATATACATGCAAAGCATAGAGGAAGAAAGGAGAGAGTGCAGAATGTAGTGCTGTAGTCAAAACTAGAGCATAGAGAATGATCATCTTAGTGCGAGGTAGGTCCATTCAAAAGTCTGATGGTAGCAGGGAAGAAGCTGTTCTTGAGTTGGTTGGTATGTGACCTCAGATTTTGGTATCTTTTTCCTGACAGAAGAAAATGGAAGAGAGAATATGTGGGATACTTAATTATGTTGGCTACTTTTCCGAGGCAGCGGGATGTGTCGACACATGAGTCAATGGATGGAGGCTGGGTTGCATAATGGACTGGGCTACACTCATGACCTTTTGAAGTTTCTTGTGATCTTGGGTAGAGCAGGAGCTATGCCAAACTGTGATACAACCAGAAAGAATGCTTTCTATGCTGCATCTGTAAAAGTCGGTGAGAGTCATAGCTGACGTGCCAAATTTCCTTAGTCTTCTGAGAAAGTAAAGGGATTAATGGCCTTGTTGTGGTAACAAATTGATAGATGCTACAACAGGAAATTGGGAATGCCCCTACTTGCCTCATGAAAATGGATACCATGGATCTGCATTTGTTGCAGCTGTGGGTTCATTAACATCAGCAAGGAAGGAAGGAAGGAGTGCAAAGCTAAATGGACCAAATTGACAATGTCCTCTTTAATGTGCTTGAGTCATATGAACCTCTCACGCATAATAAAATGCTAAATCTATTTTGAACTGTTCAAAGGGCAGCTGCTGCTGAGATCCAACTCCAATTTTTGGTCCTTGTTCCAGGCTGCATCTACTAAAATATTTTGGTGATTTCAGTAATATCTTCAGAAAAATGTTGCAGCTAGCATAAAAATTGTAGTAAGTTCTCAGAGGCAGAAGTCCCTTTACCAAAATCCCTTTATTTACAAGTCTGACAGCAACATATAGATTGCTTTCAGTTAGCAGTCCACACAAGGAGACCCACAGGAACTGACACACCTAGTTAAGTACAAGGCAAGAGGCTTCCTGAATGGTCCATCAATTTGCATCAGGGAGCTCTTTTCCTCCAACCAAATAAACAAAATTAACTTTGGAACTACTCAAAAAAGGCAGCTTCCTAAAAGGAGGGGAATAGTTTGAAACAAAAGGTAAAGTGAAAAGGAAACTCAAAACATCAAACTAAAATGTGATTAAAGGGGTCAATAATACACTCCAGTCCCTGCGATACCCAGCAGGCATGGAAGGCATCAGTGGTGCCCTCAGACACTGCATGGTCCCATTCTAGGGACATTGGACAAGAAATGTAGCCACGGTAGAAGGGCATACAGTCAGGTTGGATGATCCCCTCAACTGCCTGCTGCCTGGACTTCAAGATGAAATGTCTTGCCAGGCCCAGGAGCAGGTTCACAAGAAGGGACTCTTAATCAGGGAGTTATATTCTAAAAGGCCCACCTCAATTGCCTGATTAAAGTCATTACAGAAATGTGGAAAAAGAGACCATTCAACTATTAGATCTGAGCTGGCCTTTTGCAAGTATAACCCCAAACTAATCCAAATGTCCTGCAGTCTTCATCCCATAACCATATAACTTTCACTACTTCCAATACTTGTGAAAATTTCCCATTAATTTTCTTTATTCTTTCATGGGGTGTGAGAATCTTTGGCAAGACTGTCATTTGTTGTCTGAGAAAATGTATGAGAAAAGATTAACTAGGTTAGGAATGTTTTTGCTGGAGTTCAGATGAATGAGGAGGGATCTCATAGAGACTTTCATCATATGTTTTCTTAGGCAACATATCTGTCCTATCTTCATGTTTCTATGTTTAAAACAAAACAGCCCTTGAGAAAATGAGATGAACTGAGTTCTTGAACATTGAAGCCCATGTTGTGTCAGTATACCTACTATACTGGTGGGTAGTTCCAGCACCCACTAGAACTGCTAGGTAAGTTCCAGCTTTTTGACCCAGTGACAGTGAAGGAATGGCACTAAAGTTTCAAGTCAAGGGTGACTTGGTGGAAAATGTAGTTATTAATGTTCCAATGCATCAGTAGCCTTTGTCCTTTAAGATAGTGATGGTTGTGGGTTTGGAAGGTGCTGTTGAAAGTGGCTTTATGACTTGCAATAGTGTTTTTAGTAGATGGCACACACTGCTGCCATTGTACATCAGTTGTGGAGAGAGTGAATGTTTAAACTGGTAGATGGAATGCCAATCAAGTGAGCTGCTTTATCCTGGATGGTGTTGAGATTTTTGAATGTTGTTGGAGTTGCACCCATCCAGGCAAGTGCAGAATATTCCATCACACTTCTGACTTGTGCCTTGTAGATGGTGGGCAGGCTTTGTGGGGGGTGCCAGGAGATGAAGATATTAAGATTTATGAAACAAACACTTCTTATCACAATTAATTCCATTCTTCATATAAAGACATTTCTTGTAATCTGTCTCCTAACTTTCATGACAATTTTAAATTAATGACAGCTTGTGACCTATCCAAAATAGAGTTTTGGAATTGGCCCCAATATCTCAAACTTCTCCTCATAACTACATGTGTTACTTGCTTCATTGGTAACATTTATGTTTATGAATTAAGAGATTGTGGACTGGTGTCACACTTTTAAATTCTCCCATACAACTCTCCTTTATGAACATCCTTCTTAAAACTTACTACTTTGATTCAGTTTTTGGTCAGTTGTTCTAATATCTCCTCATGTGATTCATTGCAATTTTCATTTGATAACTTCCTCTGAAGTGTCTTGAAACCTTTTATTGTATTAAAGGTGGCATATAAATGTAAGTTGTTGTTGAACAGCATTTGCATTAACATGTGTTCATTGAATTAAATGGCAAATTGAGTTCAAATGCCTTTTCTTGTAGGGAAGTGATGGCTAGTGGTTTTAGACTATTAATCCAAAAAGTCAGCTGGTGTTCTGGGTACCAAGATTCAAATTCTGCCACCACTTTTGAATTTGAATTCAATAAAAAATATCTGTAATTAAAAATTCAGTGATGACCATGAAACCATTGTCAATTGTCTGGGGAAAAACTACTATCTGGTTCACTAATGTCCTTTAGGGAAGGAAAACTGCTGTCCTTACCTGGTCTGGCCTACATGTGACTCCGAACTAAAGCAATGTGGTTGACTTTCAACTGCCCACCAAGAACAGCTGGGGATGGACAATAAATGCTGGCCAGCCAGCAATGACCATG
This sequence comes from Sphyrna mokarran, assembly GCA_024679065.1. NCBI lineage: Eukaryota > Metazoa > Chordata > Chondrichthyes > Carcharhiniformes > Carcharhinidae > Sphyrna > Sphyrna mokarran. The sequence goes on along the minus strand of JAGIQG010000011.1, from coordinate 67,172,759 downwards.
TCCCACAATGACTAAAAAACTAAATAAATATTCCATATCATTATCGGGAGAAGAGCATAAAAGTTCTCCTGTATTAATCAACATTTATTCTTCAACTGGAACCACTGAGAAATAGATTATCCAACCATTCATCCATTTATTGGTGAGAATTTTCTTTGTAAATATTGCCATACTTACTTACTTTACAATAACTCTACTTCAAAAATACTTCAATGGCTATGAAACACTTGCTACTTTGGGATATGATGTGGAAATGTCAGTGTTGGACCAGAGTGAGCACAGTAAGAAGTCCCTCAATACCAGATTAAAGTTCATCTGATGAAGGAGCAGCAGCCTGAAAATTCTTCACACTAAATAAACCTGTTGGACTTTGATCTGGTGTTGTGAGATAGTTTGGGATATGAAAGAGGTACGCTTCACGTTTGCCAAATCTTCACTTCTATGTCATCAGCAAATCTTTTATAATTGTGTTTCCAATGCCCAAATCCAAACCATTTATATAAGCCAGGACAATCCAGCATTAAATCCTGGGTTACATTGCTTCCAATGCATAAAAACATATATTTATTACAAAGAATTCAGTTCTATGAAATGATGTAACCATTCTGACCGTACCTTTCCATAGCTTTTCCAGCTGAACTGCAACCTCCTTGTGGTGAGGGCTCTTGTGCTGCATATTACAGTCCAGTTGTACTTTGACCAATGCCCTATACAATGCAGGTCATCTCCTTCAATCCACTCTCTGCTCCTCCTGTTGAGCAGCTTAATATTCCATTTGCACCTTACAGGCATTGACCTAATAATTTGACGTATTGATCTACCATGATTCCAGCTCCTTTTTGTCAGTGTTTTCTCATTAATCCTAAAAACCTTCTGCTATTTTATATCCATGTGTGCATGACTTTACATTTCTTTATATTAAACTACATCTTTCCGTATAGTTCATGGACAACTGTCGCTGCTCATGGTCTATGTTAATCAACCTTACTGTCAGCTGAAAACAGCTACTCACAGACTCTTCCAAATCACTTATGAAAATGAAGATCCCTTTCTCCATGCAGAATATTTACCAGTTCCATAAACTCTGTTTTCCAATGGTTTGTCATAATTCAATCTAGCTCAGCACATAGCAGTAACCATACCAGTCCAATGATGTGCTGGTTAGGTTATTCACCATGCAAAATTCTCCCTCAGCATAGCGGAACGAGTGCTGGAATGTGGCAACTAGGGGATTTTCACAATAACTTCATTATTGTGTTAATGTAAGCCTGCTTGTAACAACAATAAATAATAAATAAACTTTAAACTTTAACTAATGTGTCTGCTTTTTATTCCAACTAGTTTGTCATGAGACACCTTACAAAAGTTTTAATGAAGCCTAGATAAACCACATCTATATTTTTCTACCTACCTGGAATCTTTTTTTAGAAGTACAGTATATTTATGTTAGCTAAATTATGTTGGTTAGATTATGATTATGTTGGCTCCCTCTCCACCACAACAACTCTTGCCCTTTCTCTTACTTTCTCTTACTTTATCAGCTAATGATAGTAATTTGGCCGAGCATGTTTTTCCCTTTTGTAAAGTTACGTGGACTCATTTTTAGTAGTTACCTCCCTGAGGATTGAAATCAGGTTGTCTTTGATAACTAATTCCCTGATACTTGCACAAAATCAACTGGTAAAGACCCAGCACCTTCCTTCCTTCGATGCAAGCTTCCATGGCATTTCAAAGCATATTGCATTCAGATCAAAAGCATCTTGTCAAGATGGTCAGATATGGACTTCAACTCTTGGGGTTAAATTGAACATGAACAAAGTGATGCAACATTTATGATATCCTTGATCTCCACTTTCTTATTAGTACATTGACCAATGGGTCTTTGCTATTTTTTTTTGTCCCTTGACTGTTTTACTGATATTATAGGAATGAAGAGCATCTATATGAAGTAATGGGCTAATATCCATCCATGGAAAATTAAGACAGGAATAAGTTAGCCTTCTGTGCCTGAACAATTCTGAAGAAAATCTGTAAGTCTTAATTTCAATATTTGTATCATTCCGGTTCTCTTCCCAAACACATCCCTGAAGTTGTTTATTTAGCACTGATCTCCAGCAGAATTCAAATGTTCATCAGCTCAAGGCTATCAAAACAAAATTCAGGGTATTTCATTTCAAGGGATAAAAATGTTGCATATTAAAAATGTCCATAATAAGTTGTATCTTAGCAGAGACAGTAAGCAATCAGCTATAACAGAAATCTTTCACAATAATTACAGATCTGCTAAATAGATTCCAGAATGACACTGTCAGCATTTGCTGCTACTCTGGTGATGAACCAGTTTTCTTATTATGCAGATATTCTGTAAAAGTTCCTTCTGAAATCTGTTGCTTAGCAACTATTATATATTGTCTATTTAGCAATGTTTCTCCAGGGTGAAGTAAAATTTCACTGTCATTCATCGTAAAACACAGAATAGGATGAGGTGTATGTGTTGTATTCAATTTTGGCATGTTTCATTGGTAGCAGAAATTGGGATTTTCCAGATCTGTTGGTGATGGGATGGGAGGTGGAAAAGTCCCAGGAAGGTCACCATGCTACTTTATCAATGGTGGGAAAGATAGTAGATGAGCTACCCCCACCTCCCCCCAAGACCAAGTGAGTTATTAAAGCATCTTCCCTCCCTCTCTGCAGCTACTTTGCCAGCACCCCACAGAGAGACTGCCAGGTAAATACTAGCAGCTTCTCAGCAGACTCTGGATTAGGTTTCCTTCTTTTGGGTACAACAGCATCCAGATAGGGGCCCCTCGGAGTCAATCATCATCCATGTGGCAACAGAGCTACCGGCCCTCAGTAACTACAACTCCCTTGGTTCCATCTCCCCATAACTATTCCCAATGTGCCAGGATCCTTAAAACCTTGCATGTATTCATCTGATATATCCTTCCGGATAGTTAAAGGTTTTTTCCCCAGGGTGGGAATGTCCATTACAAGGGGGCACAGATTCAAGGTGAGAAGGAGAAAGTTTAAGGGAGATATGCGGGGGGGGGGGGATGGTTTCTCATACAGAGTGGTGGGTGCCTGGAACCCGCTGCCAGAGGAAATGGTGGAAGCATGCACATTAGGAAAATTTAAGAGGGATCTGGATGGATACCCGAATGGGGAGGAAATAGAGGGATAGGGACTGAGTAAGGGCAAAAGGTTTTCTTTTAGTTTAGTTAGGGCATCATGATGAGCACAGACTTGGTGGGCTTAAGAGCCTGTCCCTGTGCTGTAATTTTTTGTTTTTTGTTCTACTTCTAATACTTAGAACTGGTAATAATCCTGATGCCACAACCTTCAAAGTTCCATTTTTCAACTTACTTTATAACTCCCTACATTCTCTTCTTATGACCTCATCTCTTTTGTTAACCAATGTTGTTTGTACTAATGTGTACCACAACCACCGGCTGTTCATACTCCACCTCCCCCTTCTTGTGAACTGTCCCCAGCATACTCTCTAATATCATCTTTATTTCTCATTTTCTGTTTGCAAAACTACTCTGATCCTTCTCCTCATCTTATCTGTAACACAACATTCTGCACCCTCTCCTTTCCTTCTTCTCTATGTACTTTATGACTATTATGTTTTGTCTTTATAGCTTGCAAGAAACAATATCTTTTTACTGTATCCCAATACATGTGGCAATAATAATTCAATTTAGTTCAGCTGAGTTTTGTTTGTGGCCACAGAAACACTTGTCTATTCCCCTTACAATTGAATCTTTAAGTATTGCATTCCCACAGTTTTTACTCCTTCTCTGTGTAGTAGAGCGAAATATGATGCAATGGATTTGGCTGTTGATTCTTTCTCCTGAGAGGTCATTCCCCCCAACAGTGTCAAAATGGTCTATCTGTTTTGCAGGAAAATGTCCACAGGAGATTTCTGCACTGCCTACCTATTCCTCTTGCTCTGCTTGATGGCCTCCGTTCCCTTTCTGCCTGCAAAGCCTTAGCCTGCAGTGTGGCTACTTCTGTATACATGCTATCCACAATACTCTCCACCTCACAGGTGGTCAAGTATCCCCTGCTGTCTCTCCGTTTCCAGAACTTAAATTTCCTGGAGCTGGAGATACTTCCCAAACAAATGCTGCCTCTACAAAATATTTCTGGTTTCCTATCGTAGAGCAAGAGGAGTACAATATAGCTTTGAGCCATATTGCCATAACTTACCCTTTTAAAATTAGCTTTTAAGATATATTCCAGATCCAGTTCAAATGGCTGAAAATTTGCATTATTATACCTTCGACATTCCAAAGCCATTGAATTGGGGACAACCTTTAAAGCCTCATTAGATGGCATTATGCATGAAATAAGAGCTAAACTTGGCATTGCAATTCAAGAGCCATCTTGGTTACCTTGATGGATCTTTGGTGCTTAAAGTAGCTGGAGAAAATAGCATCCCCACTCTGCTGTATCTGTATTGTCAATCTGCTTCTCATGGAAGAGCCAGTTTTCCTGAGTTCCATTTCTGGAGCCTAGCTGTGAGAGCTTCGCAAAATTACCACATGAATTCTAATTGACCTCACGTAGCCAACTGAAGTCAATGAATACATCTTCGTATGCTACCTATCCAATGTACTACCAACTCTCCCTTTGCACAAATGGATTACAAGCCTATCATTATCACTCGATAGGCCAAGTGACCTAATTCTGTTCCTATGTTTAATGATTTTATGGTCTTATTCACCCACTAGTATCCCATAGCGCTTGCACCCAAGATTGTGCCTCACCTTCGCACACATTTCAATGATGCCAGACTCAAACCCCACACTCATTGCTTCCATGTGACACCAACCAGTGGTAAACCTATCACCTAAAATTGTCATGCGATCACTGGCATTCTATCCTCTCTGCACTTGCACTGAACTTCAAATGTTAACCAAAAATTCAGAAACAAATAGCACTAAGCAGAAATAATGCCTTGTATGCAGTTTCTTAAGTGTTGCCATACAGTTTACTTCTAGACTGACAGTATTTGCAGCTATCTGATTGAAGACAATTTCAGTACATGTCAGAGTCAATAAGAGTGACTTGCTGTTGACAGTGTGTAACAGAAAGAAAATGCTGAAATTGATTTTTTGAGGGGGGCTATCTGTTTCACAAGCAGCCACATACCTGCTTACAATTCTATAGGGCAAATTCAGTATATAACTACTAAATGGTCAAACCATTATTTATAATTCACATTTTTTTGAACTGATCGAATCTTAAACCAAAACCAGATAAGGAATGTTTCTGTGTGCCGAAATCTATTTTCTTCTAGTATTTCAGTTAATTGCCATTACACGTGGAAATACTTATCTGCATTTTAATAAGAATTATACTTTCATTTATACAATGCCTTATGATCAGGCATATGAAAACATTGAAGACAAGATTATTTATTTAGGCAACCATAACATGAAACTGATAATTCCTTCATTGTCCCTGGGTCAAAATCCTGGAACTCCAGTCCTAACAGCACTGTGAATGAAGCTACACCATGACTGCGGCCATTTAAGAAGGTGGCTCAGCACCATCTTCTCAAGGGCAAATAGGGATGGGCAATAACTGCGGGCATAACAAGCTGCACACACAGCAGTGGCACAGTGGTTAGCACTGCTGCCTCACAGCGCCAGGGACCCAAGATAAATTCCTGGCTTGGGTCACTGTGTGGAGTCTGCACATTTTCCCTCTGTTTGCATGGGTTTTCCTCCGGGTGCTCCGGTTTCCTCCCACAGTCCAAAAGACACACTGGTTAGGTGCGTTGGCCACGCTAAACTCTCCCTCAGCATACCTGAACAGGTGCCAGAGTGTAGCAACCAGGGGATTTTCACAGTAACTTCATTACAATGTTAATGTAAGCCTAATAAATAAACCTAAAACTTAAACTTTAAACATATCTCATGAACAAATAAAAAAATTGTTATTGCTGAAAATTCTACCATACATTCAGCTGAAGTTGGCACTCAGAAGACTATTTATATTGATTCCTCATAATATATTAGTATTTGCTATAAATCCTGGTATTAGTCAGATTGCTCTGCCGACAGAAAGAGAATTTACACAAGAAGTGAGCCTCCTGTTTAAAGGTTACCCAGCTTACATAACTCTTAATTAATTAGTTAATGACAGGTGCTGTAGCCATTGCATTTGTTTCCTGCTGGGAACACACTGTGTGACAGGTTCACATTTGATTCTAATCTCTCATCACACATTCTGATAAAAGCCCTAACGCAGATCAAAACTGAATTCAGAGTGGATTAAATGACAACTTAACTTTCCCCTGGTGCTTTGTGGTTGCACATCAAAGCTATTTGACTTTTGTCAGTGTTGATGGCAGCATCTATTCGCTAACAATGTGCATATTGAAATGTCCAAGAAACTGCACAGTATTATGACGTGAATTGCCTTTCCCAATGCACTAAAAGCAAACTTGTCTGTGAACCTTCACTTTTATTTTCAAGGATATTGCTAATGCCCACTGTTGTACAAATGAAAATTTGCAAAATATTTATTGTCTAGGCTCAGGCAGCTTTTGATCAAATTTTAGATGCCTGTATGATCAATAGCATCAATTGGCTAGCAAAATGTAATCAATGTTTCTAATTTTCAGAGTTGAAATGAAGATGTATTCCACTTCAGACTGTAATTATTGACAGTGTCATATTGTAGAGCACTATAGAAGGATCTTGAGATTGAGAAGGTCAACTCTTAATTTAGTTCATTTATGGGATGTCAGCATTACTGGCAAGGCCAGCAGTTATTGTCTGCCCCTAATTGCTCTTGAGAAGAAGGTGCTGAGCTTTCTTTCTGAATCGTTGCAGTCCCTGTGATGGAGCTGAACCCACAGTGCTGTTGGAAGAAAACTCCAGGATTTTTACCCAGTGACAGTGAAAGAATGGTGGCATAGTTTCAAGCCAGGAATGTCTGTAGCTTGGAGGGAAACTTATAGGTGATTGTGTTCTCTCGTGTCTGCTGTCCTATTTCTACTAGATAGTAGTTGTTCTTGGTTTGAAAGATCCTGCCAAAGAGTCTTGCTGAGTTCCGGCAGTGCATCTTGTCAATGGTACTCACAGCTGCCAGGGACAGAGGGGGTGAATGTTTGTGGAATGGCCCTGGAAGAGGCCAAACATCTTGAGCATTGTTTGTAACTGAACTCATCCAGGCAAGTGAAGGGTATTCCTCTGACATGTCTGATACATGAGGCTGTGGAGAGTCAGGGGGTGAGTTACTAGCCACTGGATTCCTAGCCTCTCTAACCTCTGCTCTTAGCCACTTTAAGCCTTGAATAGCAGGTTAGGTGTAAGGATTCGCATTCTAATCAGCAATCTGTAAACTGTCTGTGCTGATATGTGTGCTTTTGGAGACCAGAACACCTCACTTGCCTGATGAAGGCCACAAAGGTCGAAAGCTCGCTGATTTACTATCAAATAAATCGGTTGGATTTAAAATTGGTGTTGTCAAACTTTATTGACTTCCTAGCCTCTGACATGCTCTTGTACCACAGTATTTGTATAGCTAGCCAGTTCAGTTTTGGGTCAATAGTAATTCCCAGGATATTGATAGTGGGAGATTCAGCAATGGTATTGCCATTGAATGTCAAGGGATAATGGTTGTGCAATAATCAGCAAAATCAGACTTTATGAAGGAGGGAAGTCACTAATGAAGCAGCTGAATTTGGATGAGCTTAAGACATTATCCTGGAGAATTCCTATATTATGTCTAGGAACTAGGATGATTATCCTCCAACCACAACTGTGCCAGGTATAACTCCGAACCATTTAACACGGTTTTGCTAGTACTCCTTGATGCACGCTTGGATAAATATTGCCTTGATGTCAATGGCAGTCAGTCTCATCTCATCTCTGGAGTTCAGCTCTTTTATTTACATTTGAAGAAAGGTTGTAATGAGATCAGGAGCTGAGTGGCCCTGGCGGAACACAAACTGAGCATCAGTGAACAGGTTATTACTGAGCAAATTCTGTTTGATTGCACTGTTGTTGACCCTTTTCATCATTCTCCTTTTCACAATGCATACTCATGATTTAGATGAAGTAATTTCGTGTCATACCTCCAAATTTACAGATGATGCAGGGCTGAGTGGGTGGGTGAGCTGAGGAGGATGCAGAGATGCTTCAGTATAATTTGGACATGCTGACTGAATAGCCAAATGTATGGCTGATTCTGTGTAATGTGGTTAAATGTAAGGTTATCCACTTTTGAAACAAAAATAGGAATGCTGATTATCACATTGCGATAGCATGGCCTCTCTAAAGAGGCAATCCCTGAGAGCCACATGATCCAGCCAAGTCCTTTGGAGCGTCAAGGCAGGAAGCCGAGGCAACAGGGTGCATGTCCTGGGTCAAGGAAGATCCTCAGCTGGAGTTAGAGAGGAGTGGAGAATAGTCACATGTTTAGTTCTGTCATTGTAAATAACTATTTATCATTGGTAATAAATCCCTTCATACTTTGTGTCACATTGAGTTGCCTTCAATCTATCACTATGTTAATAGCTATAGATTGAGAGAGAGTGGAACATATTCCTTGGTTGTGGTGTCATCAACAAACACTAGTAATTTAAATTTGTCATTCTGATGAGTTATGAGTTTAGAAGAAATTCTCTTTGAATTTTCTGCTACTGCTTGCCATGAAACTGCTGACAGGATGAGAGAAATTTCTCAATAAAGAATGTTACTGAAACATGGAAGGTGCTAAATTGAATCTATTAGCCCCACTTTTAGTGGAGCTATGAAGGTCTACCTGGTTTCTCTGGGGGCAGGCTGTGCCCTGAGCCATTAAACATGTGACTAACATTGTATTCTCTAACTGAATTCACTGCATGTGCCCAAACAAGTTGAATAGGTTTCCCTCTGATTCCGATGGGCTTCAATTTTGCCACAGACTCTTACACAATAACTTAAATACTGCTCCGATGTCACGTCATTGCATTGCTGACGTGATGCCAGGATTCCGGAATTGGACAACACTGTTCCTGACAATGCCAGTTTTAATACTGGTCCTAAGAATGCTAGTTTTGTCCATTCTTGAAAAAGAGGTGTGAAACAACAGTCCCTTTATTTAAAGGGCCAAATACCTGACTATTGGTAAGTTAAATTTTGGGGATTTTTTTTCACTTTGAAAGTACTTTGGAAAATATTTGAAGAAATCTTGCTGATTTTGATTGTCGATTGTTGACTAAGTGTGGCTAGCAGATGAGTAGATAATTTGGGTATATTGAGGCTTCAACTGCAAAGAGGCTTCAATTGCCACAGACTCTGAGTCTACACTATGATAGACATGGGGCAGAATTTTACACTGCCCTCCAGCAGGTTTGTGAGGAGAGTTTCCCCTGATTCCCATTGACTTCAGTTTTGCACCAGCTCCTTGCTTCCACCATCAGTTGATGTCAAGAGCAGTTGCTCTCACCTTATCACTGAAATTCAATGCTGTTGTCCATGTTTGGACCAAGTCTATAGTGAGATCTGGAGCCAAGTCTTGAAGAACCTAAGCTTAGTACTGGTGAGGAGTTTGTTGATGAATAAGTTTCAAGTGATGCTGATGTTTGACAGAAGGCTAATTGGAGCAATAGGAGGCCAGATGCATTGCATTGTACACACTTGAGCAATTTTCCACACTTTTAAAAATTAATTCATGGGTGTTGGAGGGCAACTCCAGCATTTGTTGACCATCTTAAATTATCCCTGGAAAGATGGCAATGAGCACCCTTCTTAACTGCTGTAGGCATTTCCACAGTGCTGTTCCAGGGTTTTGATCCAGTGAAGAAATGGTTACGTAGTTCTAAGACAAGATAAAGTGTAACTGAGATGGAGATTTACAATGATAGTCTTCCTTTGTGTTGACTGTCTATGTTCTTTTGGTGGTAGAGGTCTCACAAGTGGAATTTTCCTTTCCAGAGACTACCTGCAGTGGTGAGAGGGTTTCGCAGTACACTTCCTCTGGGCAATGGGATGGACAATGGCTGACATGGCCTTGGAGCTGAGGCACAAGCTCATATCTACATGACCAAGATGCAACTCTGATGTATAAGCAAAATACTGTGGATGCAAAATACAATAATTCCAGTATTGTGGATGCTGGAATCTGAATCAAAAACAAAAAATGCTGGGAAATCTCAGCAGGTCAGATATCATCTGTGGAGAGAATAGAACCACCATTTTGAAATGTTGTGACTCTAGCAGTTTGAGGGTTCCTCCTGAAAGGGTTCCTGAGTCCAGCCCTGGGCTCCCTCCACACTGCCATAGAACCCTCATATGCAGATTCTTTCCAGTTTTGACTTCAAATTGCTCAACAACTTCAGGTTTTCAAAATAGTCATGCTGCACTTTTTATTTTGAGAGCAGTTTTGAGCCCTTTCCTGTCAGTGTTCAGGTCTCTCCAACCTTTCCAATAGCTCACAATGAGCAGGTAAAACTCTCTGTAGTGATTTTCCAGCTGTTTTTTTATTAACCCTGGATCTCATTGTGTTGTGGTAGATGTTCTAACCTTCTCCTCTGAACACATCACTGTTGATCTCCCAATGCCCCATGTGGATTGCACCCCTCTCGATCCTAGGGCTGTGTGCAGGCTGCGTACAGGTGAGAACTTCCCCCATCCCCAAAAGAAAGCTTCAACTGCCTTTGTCTTTGGGGCAGTATGGTGACACAGTGATTAGAATTGCTCCCTCACTGTGGACCTGGGTTTGATACCCGGCTTGGGTTGCTGTCTGTATGGAGCCTGCACATTCTCCCTGTGTCTGTGTGGGTTTCCTCCAGATGCTCCGATTTCTTCCCACAATCCGAAACACCTGCTGGTTAGGAGCATTGTCATGCTAATTTCTCCCTTGAACACACAAACAGGTGCCAGAATGTGATAGGCAGGGGAATTTCACAGTAACTTCATTGCAGTGTTAATGTAAATCAACTTGTGACTAATAAAGAAACTTTAACTTTTACCTATTACATTTTGCCCATTTATCAGTCGCAGATACCTACAGCCTAATACCAAGCCAGACAACCCACAGTTTCTAAGTGTAAGACTATGACAATGATCTGTACACAAAGCCCATTTCTTCAGTACCGATGACAACATAGTTGCCTTCTATTCCCCCGTTCCTCAAATCCTCAATGAATCTCTAATTTTCCAGTCCCACTTTCTGGAAGGATTTTTCAATCCTGCTAAAGTCAATGGACCTTTGATTGGCTTACTGCTCCATTCTAGGGGGAACATGCCACGGTGGGTTCTGAAAACCCCAGCTTCTGCGCAACTCATCGCTCATCTATGAGCTTTTTCCATCCCTCATCTCAATGAGTTTCTGTGCAAGCCATCCCTCTTGTGCCAGACTATAAAATATCTGTACCTCCCTTACACTTGGCTCTGCATGCATTTCTTCCCATGGGTATCATGTTAGCACTGCTGCTTCACAGCTCCAGGGACTTGATTCCTGGATTGGGTCACTGTTTGTGTGGAGTTTGCACATCCTCCGGATGCTCCAGTTTCCTCAAACAGTCCAAAGATATGCGGGTTAGGATGATTGCCCCTTAATGTCTTGAGATGCGGAGGTTAGAGGGATTAGTGGGTAAATATGTAGGGCTATGTGGGTAGGCTCTGGGTGGGATTGTGCAGACTCGATTAGACCAAATGACTTCTTTCTGCATTGTAGAGTTTGTAAGATTTCATTTATGCAGTTTGATTCCCATCCACTTCCTTCTATGTCTACATTCCAGATTTCCATGCTGGGCTCCAGTTTCCCTACCTTTGGTCTTCCTTCTGCCTGCCATCACAATTTCCCACCCTGCCTCCACCCTCACAACTTCCTTTGTGCCCATCATTCTTTGACCTCTCCAACCAGACCATAGCGCATTGACCCACGTGGTTTTTGTCATTCTTCCCACCCTCCCTAACCCTGATCGCTTTCTGGTCTGTATTTCAGAGTGGAACCTAGCCTGACACATGTAGGACGCAGAGGGAGTCAGTGAGCAGACCAACCTGACATTCCCATCAGATTAACATCCCACTGGCATCGGTGAGAAACCAGGGCCGCAGTGCTGTGGGTGGGTTTTGCATGTTGTATTCACCTCAAAGTCACATGTGAACTGAAGCGAAAGCAGCACACCACTTATATTCAGCCATCTTTTAAACTGGTCTAATATCCTGCTGGTGTTGCACGTAATAACAGGAGTGTGTTTGGAGGGTGGGTACATAGTTCTGGCAAGTAGTGTGCAAATGATGATCCTGACATGGGTCAGGAAAACCCTGCGCTGAGGGGAAAGTTTTGAACTGATTTCTTGCTGGCAAGAATCCAATTTTCAGCCTCAGCAAATTTTGCGTTCCCGCCTGCCATGAAGCCAGCTGCTGACAGGACCAGAACATTCTCTCTACACGTTTGTCAGGTCGAGTAGATGCCAGTGTTATTGCTGGAAAGATTTGGCTGGAGGTGCAGTTGTTCTGAAGCAAAAGTCTTCATCACTGTAGGTGGGATTTTATTTTTACGTTCAGCAGTTGATATCCATCCCTAACTGCCCTCCATTTCAGAGGGCATTTGAGAGTCAAGCAAATTGCTATGGATCTGGAGTAGGCCAGACCTACATGTAAGGATGGCAAATTTCTTTTCCTTTAAAAAAAAATTAGTGAATGGGATGGGTTAGCAAGTTCGCCGACGATACAAAGGTCGGTGGTGTTGTGGATGGTCTGGAGGGATGCCAAAAGTTGCAGCGGGACATAAACAGGACTGGGCGGAGAAGTGGCAGATGGACTTCAACACGGATAAATGTGTAGTGGTCCATTTTGGCAGGAATAATGGGATGAAGGAGTACAATATAAGGGGTAGGAGTCTTAGCTGTGTTGTAGAACAGAAGGATCTCGGGGTCCGGGTCCATAGGACTCTTAAATCGGCCTTGCAGGTGGAGGAAGTGGTCAAGAAGGCGTACGGTGTACTGGCCTTCATTAATCGAGGAATAGAGTTTAGGAGTCAGGAGGTAATGATGCAGCTCTATAAGACTCTTGTCAGACCCCAGTTGGAGTATTGTGCGCAGTTCTGGTCGCCTCATTATAGGAAGGATGTAGAGGCTATTGAGAGAGTTCAGAGGAGATTTACAAGGATGCTGCCTGGATTGGGAGGCAGGCCTTATGAAGATAGGTTGAGGGAGCCGGGACTCTTCTCACTGGAGAGACGTAGGTTGAGAGGCGACCTGATAGAGGTTTATAAAATGTTGAGAGGAATAGATAGGGTGGACTCTCAGACTATTTCCCCGAGCAGAAATGGTCACTGAGAGGACACAGATTTAAGGTGCAGGGAAGCAAATACAAAGGAGATGTCAGGGGTAGGTTTTTCACTCAGAGGGTGGTGAGTGAATGGAACCGACTGCCATCAGAGGTTGTTGAGGCAAACTCACTGGGGTCTTTTAAAAGACTTCTGGATGAGTATATGGAAAAGAATAGGATAGGGGGTTATAGATAGGTCTGTGGATTGGTAGATGTGATCGGCGCAATCGTGGGCCGAAGGGCCTGTTTGTGCTGTATTGTTCTATGAATCAGATTGAGGTTTCTTTGCAACGACTAACAATGGTTTCATGGTATCATTAGACTTTTAATTCCAGATTTTTTTTAATGAATTCAAATTTTGCCTTCTCTGGGATTCGAACTTGAGTCCCTTGTGCATGTGTCTGTATTGTTAGTCCATCAGCAATACCTTCACATTGCCTCCCTCAAGATGTTGCAGGGCCCACCATAGCCTTTACTATCGAATCGTCTGTAGCCCCCTCTCCTTCCCAGCCCCACCCACCCCTTACCTGAGCAGAGCAAAATACAGAAAGACCTGTTGTTAAACTTCTAATTCTGTGAAACGAATTTAAGAACCACCAGATCTGAGGCTGCACCAGTTCATGAGAATTTATTTGTCCTTTTAATTTAAGGAGGCATATCCTTAAATTAGATGATCTAATAATTTCCATTCTATTGAACCAACAATGATTCACTCATCCATGTAAATACAAAGCTAAACTAAGTTACATGGCTCACTGGTTAGAAATGTAATGCTTTCCAGCCTTTAGCTTGGCTCACCGCTACTCTTTCTATTTTACCATAAAACAGCACAAAGCTGTGGAGAATACTTGATGAATTTGATAATCTCAAACTCTGGAAGGTTTACCTTGCTTTCTTTTTAAGCATCAGGGACTGTTCTAATAAGTACTTTGTCTTCTATGTTGTCATTTCAAGTGCACAAATTACAAAACTCTTATTCATCAAAGCAACTGCAGCACAGTCAACAAAACTGCAATCTCATTACAGTACATTAAACAAATACGAGATAATGCATTTTGGTAGATTGAACTAAGGCAGAACTCACTCAGTTAATAGTGGGGCACTGGGCAGAGTTACAGAACAAAGAGATCTAGGGGTACATGTTCATAGCTCCTTGAAAGTGGAGTTACAGGTGGACAGAGTGGTGAAGAAGGCATTCAGCATGTTTGGTTTCATCTGTCAGAACAGCGAATACAGAAGTTGGGATATCTTGTTAAAGTTGTACAAGACGTTGGTAAGACCACACTTGGAATACTGTGTGCAATTCACCCTACTATAGAAAAAATATTATTAAACTAGAAAGAGTGCAGAAAAGATTTACTAGGATGCTACTGGGACTTGCCGAATTAAATTATCAGGAGAAGCTGAATAGACTGGGACCTTCTCCTCTGGAGTCAAGGAGGCTGAGGAGTGACCTTATAAAGGTCTATAAAATAATGAGGGGCACAGACAAGGTAGATAGTCAATATCTTTTCCCAAAGGTAGGGGAGTCTAAAACTAGAGGACATGGGTTTAAGGTGAGAGGGGAGAGATACAAAAGTTCCAGAGGGGCAGTTTTTTCACACAGAGGGTGATGAGTGTCTGGAACAAAGCTGCCAGAGGTAGTATTAGAAGCGAGTACAATTTTACCCTTTTAAAAAGCATTTTGATAGTTAGATGGGTACAATGGGTATAGAGAGATATAGACCAAATGCAGGCAATTGGGATGAGCTTATGGGTTTTTCTAAAAAAAAGCTGCATGGACAAGTTGGATCGAAGGACCTATAAACCTCTATGACTCTGAGTAATCATTAACTTTCTACTCGATACGCAGAAGACTAAACGATCGCAAATAAGCTCCTTCCTATCATAGGATAAATTTAATTCATTTATTATTCAAATTATATACATAGTATCAATAATATAAACACGTTATATGCCTGTCATACATGATTTGATTCCACATAGTTATTTTCAGTTCTTTCACCTTCACTAATGTTTAATTCACACTTCCAATTCAGCTACACTGATATTGTTACTTCCTGCCCTATGCTAATACTCCGAAGTTGAGTGACATTAAGTAATCTACTGTTAATTATCTTTGGTAAAGCCAAACATTGGTATAAACTGTCAATGGTGCACTGACAATGGATAATACATGTGACTCAAATAGATTGTATGGTGTATTGTGGTTAAATTTGCATCGTGCAAAAAAAAAAATCCATTTATAAATAATAGATGCTTTAGCCAAAAGGCCAGTGACAGTTTAGGGTCATTAAAGGATAATTGAAGGTAGATGGCAATTTGTAAATGTTTATCTTGTGACACAAATAAATAACAAGTGGGTTTATATTAACCATGAAGTTACTGTGAAAATCACCTCATCATCACTCTCCAGTACCCATTCAGGTACCGTGAGGAGGACTTTAGCATGGTCAATGCACCTAACCAGCACATAATTTGGACTTTGGAAGGAAAGCGGAGCACCCAGAGGAAATCCACGCAGATACAGGGAGAAAGTGCAGCCTCCGCACAGATACAGTGATCCAAGCTGGGAATCAAATCCAGCTCCCTGGCGCTATGAGGCAGCAGTGCTGGTCATAGTGCCACAACGCCACCCTTGATTCCTAAACAGATGGAAATTGTAGATCATGAAATATGCTTGCTAAAACATGCTAGATCGTCGTACAAAATGGTTTATGGAGGAGTGCAAACATAAAAGTACAGCACTCCTCCGAGACCAGATTTATTGAGTAAACAATACTGTGTACGGCCCTTCTGGACCCAGTCTTCAGAAATGAGCCAGGTATGGAAAATGAAACTTAAACTGGGAAAGGACCATTGCTCAAAGAGCCACCAGGTGATACACTCATCAAGAAGCATCATCAGAAACCACGTTAACACTTGTACCTCCAGCATGATAGCACAGCACATTACTCTACTAATGAACTGTGAGACACAATTCTATACTGAACACACAATAAATATTCTTCGATACAAATATAGAAAAGTACAGTTACAAAAATAGAAAATTAATTTCACATTGAATACTTATTGTTATGGTTGACTTCGATTTAAATAAATACTATAGTAATATATGTTCTGTGAAGAGTTAACAGTACATTTAGAAGGTCATATAAGATTTCTTTAAGATGCAAATGTAAAATCAGTGTGTGTTTATTTTTCTGCACTGGGCTTTATAATGACTTAGGAATCTCAACTGCAATCGTTATGAAAAATAAATGAAATAAAAAGATATTCTGCTGATAGTGAGAATGGCTATATAATATCTTCCACGCTGTCACTACGTTTAACATAGTAAGAATTTAGCAACACCAATTTATAATCCAACCGATTTATTTGATAGTAAAAAAAAAGCGAGCTTTCGACTCTTGACTTCAGCAAATGCCTGAAGAAGACACAAGAGTCGAAAGCTCGCTTTTTTACTATCAAATAAATCGGTTGGATTATAAATTGGTGTTGCTAAATTCTTACTGAGTTCTTACCACCCCAATCCAACGCCGGCATCTGTACATCATGACTACGTTTAACATGGCTGTGATGTTAAAGTGCGTGTTTCTTGAGTAAACAGCCAGCATGGTTTCCTTCTTTCAACAACAACAGCACCTAGAACAAAACTGGAATTCTTTGTCACTGTAAGATCTTCTAATATCTTGACAGCCATCGACTGTACTAAAGTATCGTTTTGGACATCTTTTGGCTAATGGTTGAGAAACAGATAAATGTTTTGCTCCCTGAAGGTCATGTTAAAAAGCAATGTCCTAAGGTATCATAATCAGAATGCATTTCAACATCTCCTTCTGTGAGGATTCTCTTCCTTTCATCTCAGTCTCCCGGAATGGATGGTCAAGAAGTCAGATCTTATTTGACAGATGCCTGTTTCTGAATTAATATGATTGGCGCTTACTGTTGTACAGATTGTCAAAGCTTGTTTCATAAATGGCAAAGGTTGCACTTGAAATTCCCGAGTCTTTGCAAAGCCCAGTGCAGAAAAACAAAAGCCATGCTGGTTTTATACTTGCATCTTAAAGAAATCTTTTCCTATAGATTGATCTGCTAAGTGGACACAAACTAAGGTCAATCCATTTAAAGATGGGATTTTCCGGCCACACAGGCCCCAAAACTGGAAAATCCTACCCGGTCTTTGCATGATCAAAACCCCTCCTCCACACACACTAAGATTCCTGTGGCGGAAGGGATGGGAAATCCTCCCCCCCACCACCACTCTTGTTCAATAAGGGAATATTGCACATTGGAAATGATTATAAATTTCAATTATTGCTTTTTATCCACATTTTTAAAGATTGGTTTGCATTTCTCATTAAGGGCAGGGTTTTCGTGAAGGAGATTGGTATCAGGAGTGTTCCTGAATCTACAAACTCATTTTCATTAAGGAGATGCCTGCCCACTACATTCTCATTCTGGTGGGATGTGGTTGAGATGCAGAAAGTCCTGCAGCCTCTGAAGGTGAGCTCAAGGTGGCAACTGAAGCAGATGAATGGCAAAGTTGGCAGGCCTGCTTCCATTTACTGAGACATCATTTCTGTTGTGATCATGGCAATTAAACCTTCAAGTTCTCTTCTCTTACCCCCACATCCAACTCTATTCACCTCAAATTTCTCATGCCCCTTCCATCCTCCCACTTATCTTGCAGTATCCCTCCATGACCCTCAAATCAACTAGGTATTCTCCATATCCACTCTTCCAATATAGGCATTAAAAATCTCTTCTGTTTTTTTAAAAAATGCTCATCTTATAACCTCTTAAGCTGTAAATCAATCACAGTCATTGATAATGTCAATGACAAAAAGCTTCTATCCACTTCACATCTCTTTGCTTATTGAAAGTAAACACTTTGAAAAACTTCTTCAAAGAAAGATTGGGTTACAAACCTGCAAAGTGTGTCCAGGTGATGACAGAGCTGAGTCCAGTATCCATTCTTGGCTGCATACTTAGCCAAGTATTCATAAGGAGACCACTTGGTAACTGTATTAACAAAACAGGCTGAACAGACAGCCTAACATCTGCTTCTCCAAATGGCTTCGTTTTTCTCAATTAAGTTCAGCATTTATTTTTCGTTTATAATGCTTAAGTTTGGCTAACAGAGACCTTTTTCTGTGGTTCCCAGAAACTTGAAGTAATCACATCTTTATACTCAAATGCTGGAGCTTCGTTGAATGTATTTCATCATGTGCTGTAGAATGATATATTGTCCACTGACTGCAGTTTGGTTGTGAATGAAGAGACACTCAGACTATTCAATAGAAATACACATGAACATAAAGTTGCTAAATTGTAAAGTAACAATGTGACATCTATAATAGGCATTTGGAGTGATAGACATTTGCTAGGTGCAGCATTTTTATCCCTATTAATAAATCTTTTCGACCAATGTTCCAGCTCAGAACAACTTTATTTATGATAGTGTTATTTCATGTACTGTATATGTACATCTACAGAGCAGCTATTTGCCCTCATAAATACAAAGCATAGATATAAATTTTGTTAAGTAAACAAAGCCTTGTGTTAGTGAGAGTTTAAAGTTACATTCAGACTGAAACTGTAGCTCAGTGCACTGTTCTTCTGTTACACATCAGTATGAAAAATATTGAATTGAGTCCGAGCCTGACTGGAATAAAACTCCCTCTTGCAGATGTACACTGGCATTTTAGCACCCACGTAACGCAAAAGCACTTTTACATTAACATGTACAGCACGTACATGGTGGCACAGTGGTTAGCACTACCGCCTCACAATGCCAGGGGCTCAGGTCAATTCCTGGCTTGGGTCACTGTCTGTGCGGTGTCTGCATGTTCTCCCTGTATCTGTGTGACTTTCCTCCAGTTTTTCCAGTTTCCTCCCACAGTCCAAAAAAACAGCCAGTTAGGTGCATTGGCCTTGCTAAATTCTCCCTCAGTATGCCCAAACAAGTGCCAGTGTGGCAACTAGGGGATTTCCACAGTAACTTTGTTGCAATGTCAATGTAAGCCTACTTGTGACACTAATAAATAAACTTCAAACATGTTGCCGGGTCAAAATCCTGGAACTCCCTCCCTAACAGCACTGTGTATGCACCAAATGGACTGCAACGGTCCAAGAAGGCTTACCATCACCTCCTCAAGTGACCTCCACATCCCAAGAATGAATAATAAAATATAAAAATTATTTTCAGGACAACTTATGTTGCTTTTAAAAGTTATTAATTACATCATGGTTAAAAACTCAGTTTTAGCTGTTTAAACATTAGAAGAGGGTTTCTAGCAGTTTTGTGGGAGCACCAAATCTTGCCAGTCACTGGAAAAGCATCAGGAATAATAATGCATTTGCACTTGATCTGCACTGTGGCCACTGCCACACGTGGAACTATTCCATTTGCCATTCTAATGAAACTTAAAAAGTCTCTGAAGTGTTTGTCTCAAACCAAGGAAAATTAAATTTAGTGGGGTGGTAGGGAACAAAAATGTCAAATGTTCCTGGTTGTGTTACCCAGAGAAGTGCCAGTGAGTTTTAGTGATCAAAGCCAGTTTGTGCAGAATCTGATGTCAGAAAATATTTTTTAAAATGTCCAATTATAAATATGGTCCCTTTTAAGAGGGGTCACTTGTGGAGTTGTCAGCCAGGTTCAGAAGCAGTTCAGTCAAATTATTGGTAGATCGTGTGACTCTTAGGGGACGATTCTCCCAAAAGCGTGCTAAGTACTGAGTTCATGGGAAAACTGGTGTAAATCACGATTGGTTTCTCAGTGAAACATCAGGCTCGAATCTTCCATGCTATGTGCAATGCAAAAGTCACAATCCGGAATATCATTAAAAGCTCAGGGGCGGGACTTGTTCACCCAGAGGCTAACAGTTCCAGAAATCTGCACATGCGCAGTGGCCCTGAACTGTCAGCCTGCAGTTTGCTGGGCAGCTCAGTTGCTGGCCAGCCATAGGACCCCATTGTGCTGCCCCCCCCCGCCACGCTCCAAATCAGCTCCCACAGCCACTCCCAGGCCAGCCCTGAACCTGCCTCTCATGCGTACACCAAGCTTCAGCAGTGGTGATCCCCATCTCCAGCAGACACTCCTCCCTGGGAGGCAGGCTCTCACTCTGACATATCCCCCAACGACAGCAGACACCCCTCCACAAAAGGCAGACTACCCCCTCCATTCAACCCCTGTTGCTGGCATCCTTTCAGCTCCGATCAATTTAAGCACTTCCCCATTGCTACCAACCACCTTAAGGTCCTGGCCCCACCCCTAGGCCTTGCCTTATATAGCCCCACCCCCTGGCACTACCATCTGCCTAATGGACAGTGCCAAGTGCACTCTGCATGGGCAATTTGCCCCTTGCGCAGTGCCAGAGGCACAGATTGGCACTGTCAGAATCTCAGACTGGGTGGTCACTATCTCCTGGGAGGCCCCGATTGCCCCCTTCAGTCCAGTGGGGCATCTCACTAGTTCCCCAAAAGTGGGAGCTACCCTAAACCCTGCCATAGTGAAGATGTACTGGAGTGGTGGAGATGAAGCAAGCCCTTAGACTTCAGTCCCAGGCCTGCTAATCACATTTAACTATTAAAATAAGATTTAAATTACTTGCATGCTGTTCCCGCTGGTTTCAAACGTGGTCCCGGCTGTGCCAGATATCCATTGCTGGGAGATGCGCAGGTGTTGGGAACACGTGCGCTGATTTATGGGATATACACACGCACGATTCTCCTGGCCCAACCCACCAAAAAATTAGTGGGTCGGCTTGGGAGAATCACGGCTTTAATCTGAGGGTCAAGATTTTGAGCTCCGTGTTTCATGACTTTTTTTTTTTTTGCTTAAATATTTTAAGAATGTTTAATTTCTCTTAAATTTTTGACAAGTTGCTGGGACATAATATTTACCTGTCATTCCTAGGCATCTTGTGTTCACTACTGGAATAACTATTTGACAAACAGTATTGCCTTAGTTGATAATTTGCACTCCTTTTTCTGAAATAAAACTGTCCATCATTAATAAAGTTCCAAAATAAGATCCATTGTCACTGTAAAGTAGACAGTTATAAGGCACCAACTCGCAAAAAATGTAGAATTTATTTGAAAACATCTTTGCTTTAGTCATCGGTTGACATAGATTATGTGGGGACAGAAAATGCTCTCCTTAGTGTTGAGGCACAGGTAAATGCAGCTAGATTAAAATTCTCATTAGTTTCAATTAATGCTGGCTCTGGGGTGAGTCACAGTGCAGCCTGTGTAGAAACGCTGGGTGACAGGCAACAACTTCTGGATTCCCATGCAAATCTATACATGCCCAACATCCTGACACTAGGGGTATCTACAGAGGGATAATGACAGCAAACACTGACAGTTCATTATTAAACCTGACTGTCTCCAGATTCCTTGCCACCCATAAATCCCACTCCCATTGTAAAATTCAGGCAAACAGGAATAAAAGCCAATTTTAAGACTTAGCAAACATGAAGTTTAAAGGTTGGGATAAATACATACAGCTATATTGGAGGTTTCTTTGGTACAATATTTGGTAGTTTATTTCCAATAGTGCTGACAAGTTCACTTGTTAATTGATCACATCAAATTACATTGAACGTATGGTGCTGAAACTAGCTTTTCAGCTCAATTAGTTCAGGCTGGCATTCCACACAAATCTCCTTCCATTCCATTTGCCTCATTTCAGCCTTTCAGCAGATTTGTTTATTCTCCTTTCTCTCACATACGCATTCATAAGGATGGTACCAGAACTATGTGGTTATAGCTAGCAGGCAAAAGTGAACAGGTTGAGGCTTTCTTTTTACAGGGGGACCAATAGAAACCTTTAAGGTCATTAATGGGTTTAACAATGTAGATGGGGAGAGAATGGTTCTGCTATGGGAGAATCCCAACAGTGGCCACTATTGGAAGAAGAAAGAAAATTATAGCACAGGAACAGGCCTGTCAGCCCTCCAAGCCTCACTGACCATGCTGTCCATCTGAACTAAAACCCCCTATCCTTCTGGGGACCATATCTGTCTGCTCCCATCCTATTCATGTATTTGCCCAGATGCCTCTTGAAAGTTGCTATCATATCTACAGTTTCTTTTTGAAAGCAAATCATCTATTTATCACTGCCACTTCCTATATGAGAAAATTCTACATTTCAACCCTTTCCAAAGTGAAGAATTCATCCCTATGTCCCTACTGGATTCAATAATAGCTGATTGAAGTCTACAAGATTATGATGGGTATAGACAGAATGGATAGTCAGAAGCTTTTTCCCAGGGTGGAAAAGTCAATTACTAGGGGGCATAGTTTTAATGTGTGAGGGGCAAGCTTTAGAGCAGATGTATAAGGCAAGTTTTTTTTACACAGAGAGTAGTGGGTGCCTGGACCCTCGCTGCTTGGCTGGTAGTGGAAGCAGTTACAATAGTGCCTTTTAAGGGGCACCTGGACAAATACATGAACAGGATGGAAATAGAGGGATATGGTTCCCGGAAAGGCAAGAGATTTTAGTTCTGCTGGGCAGCATGATTGGTTCATACTTGGGGGGCTGAAAGGTCTGTTCTTGTGCTGTAATTTTCTTTGTTTTATTTTTATAATAGTGGTCCCTGTTGTGATTCTTCCACAGAGGAACAATTCTCTCCATATTTACGTTCCTTTAACACATTAATAACCTTAAAGATTTCTATCAGTCCCCCTGTAAAGAGAAAGTCTCAACCTATTCACTTTTGCTTAATAGCTGAAATCACTGAGTTCTGGTACCATCCTTATGAATCTTTTTTTGCGCTTTCTCCAGTGAGTGCTATTTTTCTGCGTTTTGTACAGTATGGAAACTGGAACTAGACACATTACCCCAGGAATGGCCTGACCATGGTTCTGTGTAAGTGTCATATAATTTCACTACATTTGAATTCTGTAACCATGGGAATATTGTGTTAACTGCTTTTTTTTTATCTATGATGCTGGATCCCTTTTACTCTTTTAACCCATTCAGTTTCTTGTTCTCTAAGATGTTGCTGACGTTTCTATTTTTCTAACCAAAGTATGGAACCACATAAAAGGCAGAGTCCAAAGTTCCACGCTGGGGTCTGATGTAAACACAGTTCTGTTTGAGCATGAACTCGCCACACCCAATCCTATTCAGAAATCATGTTATTCATATTTTTCTGGATGCTTCTTTATTTCTATTGTAGATTATCATTCAAAAATATCATAGATCATCCAAGCTTTCTGTAATTGAGTAAAACTGTGGTACAAATGTACGAATTCTGTTCAGATCAAGTAGTGATTCATGGAGACGATTCCCTCTCTCCCCACATTCACACACGCACCATCACATCAACTAACCATTGCCAATGAATGTCACAAATAAAATAAATACTCTGGAAGAAGCACTCCAGGTAAATTTGGATGGGATATATTTGAAGCAAAAGACTCAATAGCCTATGTTTCATAACTTTGAAAAACTCAATTATGTCTTCTCTAGATTTTCACAGTTTCATTGTAGTGTTAATGTAAGTTTACTAAAGAACAAAGAACAACACAGCACAGGAAACAGGCCCTTCGGCCCAACAAGCCCGTGCCGCCGTCCTAACGTCTTAATGACATATAGAGACCAATATAGGGACAATTTGTTACCCAATCAGCCTAAGAGCACATTTTGGGATGTGGGAGGAAACCGGAGCACCCGGAGAAAACCCACGCAACCACGGGGAGAACGCGCAAACTCCCGCAGACACAGGCCCAAATCCATGTGTCTGCACAGCAACAGCGATAGTCTCTGAGCTGTCATGGTGCCCATCTGATGGTCCAGTTTAAGCATACACTAACGACATGAAGCACTAGGCCATTCCTGAAGTAACATCCAAGAGCAGCCCTCGCACGACCTGCCGAATGCATGCACCTTGTTGGTCAACAAGGTGGATCGAACAGCCTGTGGAAACAATTAAAGTATTTAAACAGTCCTCATATATCCCTCTATCTGCAGACCGCTCATGTGGCTGTCCAGGAGACCCTTAAACAACCCTGGCATGCCTGCTCCCACCACCTTACTCGGTAGTGCATTCCACACCCCCACTACCCTTTGTGTGAAAAAATGCCCTCTAATATTCGTCTTATACATAGCCCCCCCTCACTCTAAGGCCGTGACCCCTCGTTCTATCCGATTCTAATGGTGGAAAAAGCTTACCACCATTTACTCTATCTATACCCCTCATAATCTTATATACTCTAATAGATCCCCTCTCAGCCGACGTCTTTCAAGGGAAAACAACCCCAGTGCGTTCAACCTTTCCTCGTAAGACAGCCTTTCCATACCAGGCAGCATCCTGGTAAATCTCCTCTGCACTCTCTCCAAGGCCTCCACATCCTTCCGGTAGTACGGCGACCAGAACTGGACACAGTACTCCAAGTGAGGCCTAACCAACATTCTATACACTTGCAACATCAGACTCCTACTCTTGTATTCTATACCCCTTCCTATGAAGGCTAACGTACCATACGCTTTCTTTATCACTTTCTCCACCTGTACTGACACCTCCAGAGACTTGTGAACGTGCACCCCTAGGTCTCTCTGTGTCTCTATACTCTGGATAGTTTTACCTTTTATCCTATAACTCCCCTCTATGTTATTCCGGCCAAAATGCATCACCTCGCATTTATCCGGATTAAATTCCATTTGCCATCTATCTGCCCAATCTACCAGCCTATCTATGTCCTGTTGTATTGCCTGGCACTGCTCCTCAGTCCCTGCCAATCCAAGCATCTTAGTGTCATCAGCAAATTTGCTGATCACACCACCTATCCCCTCTTCCCATGTCATTTATATAATCACAAATAGAAGAGGTCCTAGTACTGAGCCCTGTGGCACACCACTAGTGACTGACCTCCAGTTGGAAAAGAGCCTTCCACTACTACCCGCTGTCTCCTCCTCCCAAGCCAGTTCTCAACCCATCTACATACCTGGCCCTGTATCCCATGCGCCTTCACCTTTTTTATCAGCCTACCATGGGGAACCTTGTCAAACGCCTTACTGAAATCTATGTAGACGACATCAACGGCTTGTCCTTCATCAACCGTTTTTGTCACCTCTTCAAAAAATTCCACTAGGTTCGTAAGGCACGACCTCCCCTTAACGAAGCCATGCTGCGTATCCCTGATCAGATTGCAGCGCTCCAGATGCTCATACATCCTGTTCCTGAGGATCCTCTCCATTAGCTTACCTATAACTGAATTCAAGCTCACCGGCCTATAGTTCCCTGGGTTATCCCTCTGACCCTTTTTAAACAACGGTACTACATTTGCAATCCTCCAGTCCTCTGGTACCTCACCTGTGTCCAAAGAAGAGACAAAGATTTGCGTCAGAGGCCCAGCAATGTCATCTCTCACCTCCCTTAGCAGCCTGGGATAAATACCATCAGGCCCTGGCGCTTTATAAGTCTTTATGCTACCTAAAAGCCCCAACACTTCGTCCCTCGTAATGATTATTTCATTTAACGGGTCCTCAAAGCCGGCATCAGACATCAGGCCCCTCTCCCGCGTGAATACCGACGCAAAGTAATCATTCAGGATCTCCCCCATTCCCTCAGGCTCTAAGCATAGTTCCCCTCCTCTGTCCCTGAGAGGTCCAATCTTCCCTCTAACCATCCTTTTGCTCCTTATATAGGAGTAAAATGCCTTAGGATTTTCCTTAATCCTACCTGCCAAAACCATTTCGTGGCCCCTTTTTGCCTTTCTGACACTCCTTTTAAGATCCCGTCTACACTCTCTATATTTTTCAAGTGCTGCCTCTGTCCCCAATTGCCTGGATCTAACATACGCCTCCCGCTTCTTCCTGACCAAGTCCTCAACATCCCTAGTAACCCACGGTTCTCTAATCCTACCCTTCCCATCCTTCCTCCTTACCGGCACGTGTCTTTCCTGCAAAAAGTTTAGTTTTCTCTTGAAAGACTCCCACATGTGCAGCGTCGACCTACCCTTGAACAGCTTATCCCAGTCGGTATCCCTAAGATCCTGACTAATCTGGCTATATCTAGCCCTCCCCCAGTTTAACACCCTCCCCTTAGGGCAGGCTTCATCTTTTTCCATTAATACCCTAAAGCAGACAGAGTTGTGGTCACTATTAGACACATGGTCTCCTACTACAACGTCAACCACCTGCCCTGGCTCATTCCCCAGAACCAGATCCAGTATAGCCCCCTCTCTAGTCAGGCTATCCACATACTGCTCCAAGGACCCTTCTAAAACACACTGTACAAATTCCTCCTCGTCCGCACCTTCCGCTCTCGGCACCTTCCAATCTACCCCAGGGAAATTGAAATCTCCCATTACAACTACCTTATTCTTCCTACACTTATCTAAAATTTCCTTACATATCCCTTCTTCCACGGCACGCGGACTGTTGGGCGGTCTGTAGTACACACCCAACATAGTAACCTCTCCCTTCCTATTCCTCAACTCCACCCATAGCGACTCAATTCCTAACTCAGCCATACCACCCTCCTTCTGCACTGCTATGATGTGATACTTATGACACTAATAAATAAACATTAAAACTCTGCACTCCCTTGTGCAAGGTGGCTGCATGAAACATAAAATCCAGATGTGAAGTTGCTTTGGAAATAACATCATTTGCAGTATAATCCTGTGCATTGGCTTTACTGGTTTCCTTATAATTTATTTTTAAAAAATTAGATGTAGACATATTATATGGTTAAAGAATTGAATGGAGCTTTAAGTCATCAGATGGTGAAAGTGATAAATGACAGTATGAAACATGGTAGTTGCACAAACAATGGGTATTCCATCACCTCAAGCGCTGCTTAATGCTATTGCACCAGTTTATCTTGCCAAGAAAAGCACATCCCTGTCCCCATTCTCCTTGGAACAGACTGTTGAGGACTTTCAACATCCATTATTGTAGCACAGAAGCATTTATCTGCAATGCCCTAACGGACACTAGCTTTGATAACTATGTTGTATAGCATCCGTGCACTACGCGTAATTTACACAATTTTTTTTCCAACTTGCAGTCTCCTCCTTCACTTCCTCTTTCCGTCAAAGGTAATGTTCAGTCTTCTGCATGGTCATGCAAATAAGTTTACTCGTGTCGGAGATTGCCGAATGATATTATCAGGTACTGTTTTTAAGATAATTCACGGTTACCCAAAGAACGTGTTGCAGTTCACGGGTAGCAAACAGCCGATGATTCAGCTCTCAGGAGTTTGCAGGTCACATAGAGATTAATGTACTTGCTATCGCAGGCTACCTGAACATTGAGGTCTAAGAAGCACTCATTGCTTTTGCACATCATTGAATTGACCGATAGGACACATCTTTTCACAAAGATACAGTTTACAATGCAGCCTCGCACGTGTACTATTTAATCATTCCTTCTAAGAATTCTTGGAAAAATTGATGAACCTACCCAAATGTCCTAAAGCTTCATAGCAGTGTTAATATAAGCCTACTTATGACACTGATAAATAAATTTAAAAACTTATGGAACAAGTATTTTTACATTTTTTTTGTACCTCATACCACTATAAATTTCTTCCACTATAAATGTTATCACCTCCCTTTGTTAGATGCTTTCTCCTTGAACTTAGCACTTGCAAGATTAAAAAACTATTGAAGATGAATTGCAAAATTCAGATCTATTCTGTGCAGTGGAATTATGGAAGACGAGAACGGCATTTTTTTTTTTGGATTTTTTTGTAAGATATTGATCAATCTCTGATGCAGCCTTAGTGTCCCCTTTGAGTTCATATTTACTCACCGACTAACAAGGTAGTAAGAATCAGATGTTAGTTTCTGTGCATCATTTTGGTACAATATATCACTGGCTTCTCACCTTCACGAAATGGAAGAACGGATATTCTTCTAGACCAAGCTTTGAGCTATAAGCT
Organism: Sphyrna mokarran; assembly: GCA_024679065.1. NCBI lineage: Eukaryota > Metazoa > Chordata > Chondrichthyes > Carcharhiniformes > Carcharhinidae > Sphyrna > Sphyrna mokarran. The sequence goes on along the minus strand of JAGIQG010000011.1, from coordinate 67,144,573 downwards.
AACAGACAAATTTATTTAACATTAAACAAGTCAAGAGTATTGAGGACAAACAGAATATTTAAAATAATTATAACCTTTACTACTCTCTCTGAAATGTCAAAGCAATAAATGTGCTTATCCAATGCTAACCCTTAATCTAAAACTGATCCTTGACGTATTGTTGCTTCCCTCAAATGGCTGTATATCTTAAAGACTCCAGACAGACTGCTACCAGGAAGAGGGTTATTTGCTGATGTCTAATGGAGAATTCTATTGGAGGATAGAACAATAATAACCAAGGCCACAGAATTGGACTGAATGGTACTTGTATCTTTGGGGCTATATTTAATGTCTTGGAAGGAAAACAGTATCGTCCTGTAAACATCTGATGCAGCAGGAGCTGTGATGTTACCAACATGCATCAGAATATGTAGAGTTGGCACAATAACATCAGTCAGTGAGTAATGCTGTTTTGATGCCAGTGCTACCATATCCACCTCAAGGTAAACTACTACCGCTTCTTAAATATGTACAGCTGAACACAAGTTTCAGGAATAGGGATGATACCTCAGCCAATTATTTTAAGGGATCATCAATTACTTTTAGGTTATTTCCTGATTAAGTTCAGCAGGCTGAATTTACTGCTGAAATTAGTGACATTTGCAAAGTCTGGTGTGGCACATGATAAAAACCTAGGTTTTGACTTCAAGCGTTCAGCCCAGACCACTTGTCCAGTTATTGGTGTTGCAATTATCATCCCTGTTTGCATGCAGTATATCAGGTGGGCTGAACAGATGCAGAAGAGAGGGAAGAGGTGGAGAGGGGGGAAAGACTCTTCGCAGAAGGCTTTATTTATCCGGCGATTTCAGAAATCAATCCTGTTTTCTCAATCCTCACAGTGTATATAAAGTCTCCACTTTGCGAAAGACACACCCAATGAATTCTTCCAACTATTGCAGACAGACCCACAGATTCAGAACAAGGCAAGAATTGGGCTGTGTGTGGCTATATAAGTGATTACGGTCATGAGCCTGCTTTTGTCGAGATCCATTCAGGCGACACCAGAAATGTCTCTCAGTTTCCCATCTTTTGTGGTATTTAGGCAGGAGACCGAACTCTGTTTGCAAGATGAGGAGAGAACATTACATTCTGTCTGACTAGGCAGAATCACGTGGAATGTCTCATGGCTTTTCCAGGATAGTGAATTTCTCCATACTGCATAATGCTAATAACTGCACATCCGTGGCTTTGCAGATAGTGCATCTAAATGCAAAGGTGTTCCACAACCACAAAGGGTTATGTTTCTAAAGTGTACAGTTAGTATATGAGCATTCTCAATAAATGGTGCGCGTGAATGCCGAGTATCCTGACAACTGTTATCCTGCCTTCAGTCTGCAATACCATCAGTATTTGCAACACCATGTCAAACCAACAAACCGGAGAATGATTGGGCCTTTCTATCCAACAATTGCTGACCCCCCCCCCCGGCTTATATTTCAGTGTGCATCATGTTGAGCATCACGCATGTTATAAAAATAATGTGGCAATACACACTGTGATAGAACAGACCATTTGACTGCCTGGGACACTCAAGAGGAACCTTCCAGTACTCACCTGAATGTGAGTCAGAATTTGCCATGGTTGCTGTCTTTTGCACAACCATCTCATCATGAGGGCACAGCTTTTACCTTTATTCTTTCGTGCATGCTGCTGGAAACACCAGCACTTGTTGCCCATTCCTAATCACTCTTGGGAAGGTAATGGCTTAGTGGTATTGCCACTGGACCAGTAATCTAGAGACCCAGGGTTCAAATCCCATCACGGTAGAAGGTGAAATTAAACCTATTAAAAAATCTGGAATTAAGAGTCTAATGACGATGAAACCATTGCTATATAATAAAAAACTTCTGGTTCACTAGGAAAGGAAATCTGCCGTCCTCAACTGGCCTGGTCGATATGTGACTTCAGATCTGCAGCAACATGGTTGACTCTTAAATTACTTCTGAAATGCCAAGTTCAGTTCAAGGGACATTAGCGATGGGCAATAAATGGCCGAGACAATGATGCCCATGTTCCACGATTGAATAAAAAAGGTAGTAGAGTCACCAGCTATGTGACAAGCAGCTGAGGAGAGGAAGATAATGAGGAGGAAGAGAAGAGCTAAACAACAATCACCTCCCCATTCCACCAGGGTAGTTTGTAATCTGACTGACACCACTGAATGTAACCCCATTCAACAGCAGAACCACATATTCATTTCCCCCTCACAAAAATTTATGGCACCCTCTTAACCACAATACTGAAACATTGGAGAATAAATACTGTCATGGATTTACAGTAGGTTCTGTTTAAAAAAAGTTTGAAGTTGATTTTTTTTTAGTGTCATAGTTAGGCTTACATTAATGTTACTTACATTTAATATTAATATATTTACATTAAGTTGCTGAGAAAATCATCTAGTTGCCACACTCTGGTCCCTGTTCAGGTACACTGAGGGAGAATTTTGCATGACCGATGCATCTAACCAACACATCTTTGAATTGTGGGAGGAAACTGGAGCACCCAGAGGAAACCTACACAGACGCGAAGAGAACGTGCAGACTCCGTACAGGCAGTGACTCAGGCTAGGCATTGAACCTAGGTCTCTGATGCTGTGAAACAGGAATGCTAACCACTGTGCCAGCATGCCCAACCATGCTTTTTTGAGCCAATGAGGCCTCAGCAGAACCACAACAATCCTAGTAATTGGTGCACAGATTGCAGAAGTACTGTGGGACCCTGTAAACCTCTTTGTACACTCAGATCTGTAACTATGATGATAGCAGTATCAGTCTATATTCCACCAGGCTGATATTTCATGAGCTTGGTCGGAGCTTTGTTAGAAATGTGTGGCTTTAGAACACAAATTATGTTTTAAAATGTGTAATAGAATGACTCAAATAGGGGATAGTGAGTTTCTATTTAACCCTTGCCTAGAAGCATGCCTAAATCATCTAGTTTTCACAGGGAAAGAGACCCAGGCTGAACACAATAGAAATTCAAATGACAATTTTGGCGCAAAAAAGGGGCAGCTGGTTTTCTGGCCACAGAGATCTGGGGACGAAGATACAAATTGCTGCTGCTATAAAAATGCAGGGGAAAAGATTGTTTCTTGTGTGTTGGCCACCAAGCAGAATGCTGGTGAGAACTGGTTCTCTGTTTGATGAGAAGGGGCTTGTGGGGAATTAAGAATCAAGGAGTTGCTGGAGTGGACCTTGTTACTGCAAATCAGATCAGGAACACCCAGAAGTCTGAATGGAGTGACTCTTAAGGATGTTTGAGACTCTGTTTAGTGTGACAGACAGCAAGGGGTCTGCTGAAAAGCCAAGAAGAGCATGGGATTTAATCTATGAGATTATATACCTACCGGGAGTATGGCTTAAAACTAACGTGTCATAAAGTTTCTCTGTTGCACTAATTAGTTAACTATTAAGTATTTGTTTTTTTTTACAGTAACTGTCTTTAAAAAGTGAAATTTTCTCTTATTCATTTCTTTTTTTGCAAGATTACTGTATAGGTATCTTAACATCTTCCACTGCAGCACTCAGACATTGTGTGACTTCTGTTGCGCTGCAATGGAAGGTGAAATATCAGCCATCAGACACTGCATCCTTAGTTAAATCTGCAAGTATTCACATGAAGCTGGCCACCTCTTCCAAACTGGGAAGGATGTGTTCCAACATTGCACAAAACCCTGTGCCAAGTTGAATCTAGATTCATCCACACTCCTTGACAATGATATGGGTTTTCTGGCGTGTTTGCCCATTCAGCAAGCATTGCACCATGCATTTCCATCAGTCTTTTCTAGCACAATGCTCCATTGAAGTCCTCATCTGAGTCCTATAGCGAGCTGGAACCTCAACAACCTTTCCTACCTTCTCTGGCTGCAGGCCACGTCATGCCTGGTGATTCACTACAACCGTTCTTGAATCTATCCTCTGAGGAGCACACAGTGCTAGCTGAGAGTCTGAATTTGAATCACTGTACTTCTTCATCCTGTCTTCTTCCATTTGCCTTTCATGCTCCTGCATCACTGCCTGGTTGGTAGCAGTTCTTGTGTAGTTGAGAAGGAGAAAGTCATAAGTCTATGGTAGTAGTGGAGAAAGAGGAAGAATACGCGACAAGTATGCTTATGCCATTTACAGCTTCAGAATCAGAAAAGGTTGTGAGATGAGAGGCTGGTAGGTTGCGTGAAGATAGATTATTTGGCAACATATCATCTTTATTTGCTCCTATCTCACCACTGACCATAGCATCAGTCATTATCACTCCAACGATGGTGAGTACCATCTCTTCCAAAACAGTGCTGGCAATGCCTGTCCCCATTGATTAGACACTGTCTTTTCTTGTTTGATGAGCATGGAGGTTGTATACACTGAGCAGTGTGTGAGGCTAGTGGTGTATCTGGTGGAGTGTAGCATTTAAAGATGCATTCATTAAATTTGATTGCTTGTGTGAGATACTGAACTTGTAGCACTGAATCCAGGTGCTCAGTCTAGGCACCTGGTATCTAACTACTCCCATTGCCTTCTCAGAGTGTTCCTTGTTGATATAGGGCATCTTGCCCACCCTTCTACCTCCCTCTGCAAGGTCTCTTATGCTGTGACAAAGAACCTTGGAGTGCCCTCTCCAGTCTATTGTCCCATTCATTTGTCTTTCCTACACTCAAGTTACTTCTGCAATGAAATGTAGCACCTGCTCCATCTGAAGTGCCCACCCCACCCCACCCCACCCCACCCCACCCATTTGTGTGGCGCTGTTTGGATTAAATAGCTCAGGCTAATTGGAACTTTTGATTGCCTCTCAAGATACCTGCACCCTACTCAAACTTAACAGTGCATTCAGCACTTACTGTACACTATAATCATTATAATGAGTACTGTGTTGTCTTCATCGCAGCCAATGGCCGTGAGTTAATCATGCATCCTCTATAGGGTCTTATCTAATTTATTTCCGCCTGTAATTCTCCTCTATTTCCAATGAGCCATTCACCAGGGAAATGGTAGAATTCACAGCTGGACGAGTAACTTTAAGGCATGGATGAATGGTTCATCAGCTTCATGGGTCATGCTAAAGATAAGTGGCGATTGGCTGCTAGCTTTGATTACCATGATTGATATGACATATATAGGAATTATGTTTCACATTCCCAGTGTTCTAGAATTTTATTTGCAGATTATGTTAACAAAAAAAAATTAGCATTATATTTATTACTTTTGGAGCGAAGGAAAATGATTATAGTAGCAAGTTATTGATATGTTTCATTAGATTAGAAAATAATAGGTGCAATTAATAAATCAAACAGATTGCTCAATAAAATTGAAATAATATAAAGCCGGAATTTGTAGCTAATATGTTTTTGCTATGTGTAAAATGAATATCAAGGCTATGACTATTCAAAAAAGTAAGATAAATTGCTTACAAATTCAGTTAGGTGTATATTTCTTCTGTTTCAGCTCATCTTATTGGTGGTTCAGCTTTATTTCATTGTGACAGAGAGCATGCCTAGCAGTTTTGAGAAAGAGAGGGAAAGCAATCCTTAGGGTGAGTGAGAGCAGGAGAGAGAGAGAGAGAGTTTTAACCACAAGGTAGTTTGGACATATAAAGCATTTTTGCAATGATAAGTGATTTATTATTCTATAAGAGAACAGCTAAACCTTTGTCACAGTTGAAGATGCCACAAAAAAATCATCTTCGCTATTTTGGGAGGAGATGAGAATTCAGTCCATAGTTTGGACTATTATTCAAACAAAATTGGAAGTAAAATTGATTTTATTATTTTATTTTTATAATTCATAAGTGTCGTAAGTAGACTTGCATTAACACTGCGATGAAATAACTGTGAAAGTCCACTAGTTGCCACACTTAGGTGCCCATTTGAGTACATCGAGGGAGAATTTTGCATGGCCAATACACCTAATCAGCACTTCTTTTAGACTGTGGGAGGGAACTGGGGTACCCAGAAAAAACCCATGCAGATACGTGGAGAATGTGCACTTTCTCTACAGACAGTGACCCAAGCTGGGAATCGAACTCTGGTCCCTGGCACTATGAGGCAGCAGCGTGCCACCCTGTTGCTCATACATTTTACATTAACAAAATTATTTTGGTGTTTCACCAAAATGTAAGAGAAAAAGTAAGAATTTTTATAAAAGCAAATTACTGTGATGCTGGAATCGGAAACAAAAACAGAAAAGGGTGGAAAATCTTAGCAAGTCTGACAGTATCTGTGGAGAGAGAGTAAAGCTAATGTTAAGTCAGATTTAAAATGTTAGCTCTATTCTTGCGCCACAGATGTTCTCAGACCTATGGAGATTTTTCCAACATTTTCTGTTTTTGTATAAGCATTTTTATGTTTGGCTTTAATTTTAAAATGCAATTATGGCTTGTAGAGCTTTTTCAGAGGTTATGCATTGGTTTAACTTTATCTAATACAAAGACTCATAACTACAGTATCTTGGTGAATGAATTTCTTTATTGACCAATGCATGCCAGGAGAGAAGGGTTGGCAACCCAATTCTTTGAAATTACATTGCAGTGGGAATACAATTATACAACTTCCAAAAGACATTTTACCCACCTTCTCGCTCATCATGAGCCAATCATTATTACAAGACAGTCATCGTTAGTAAGTGTTATATACCTTGGCCAATTACAGATATTCTCAGGCAGCATGGGAATAATGAGTTCTAATGGCTTCTACCTGACTTTCCCATGGTCATCTGGCTTAAACTCTTACCTGATTTAACACTGTCTATTCATTAAGCTTTCTGGTTTGTCCTTGCTTACTGAACATCTCATTCACTGATCTGATTGGTACCCATGCTATTAGGAGTTATGCTTCTGTGAGGATATTGTTATAAAGAATGTGAATCACTTTTCTTCATATTTTTCCATGATGCCATTAGCCAAGCTGTATGCTTGTTCAATAATAAACTTTAAAAAATAAAGTTTTAAATTCTTTAACTATAGTTATGTGTTTCCATGCAGACAGTACCTTTGCAAAGTATACCCAAGGCAGTCTGTGATTTTTATCTTAAACTAACCTGCTCTGTTCTAATATTCTTTATTAATGTTTTAAATCACAGAGTATTTTGAAGTACTCTAACATGGTTGTTATTAGCTGTTTATGATGAAGGAGTTTTTTTTAAATACGTTTGTTCTGTTCACAGGTTTTGTGACAGCTTATTAATATATATGCAGACAAAGAAACATATATTAGAATATATGTCTGCACCTTACATGACATGAGTTCTTGCTGTGGAAAGACAAGAAATGGAGGCCTTTTCCTGAACGACATTGACCACGTTTAGTCTATGGTTTGTCACATTCCTAGCGGGTATAGCAGCTGTTAATCCCAGTTTCCATTCGTTCACACACCTCAGGCAAGCCACAAAAAATATTCTCCACCAAACATACTGGAGGTTAAAGCTATACAAGCCGTTTAAATCATCCAATTTCTTTTGTACAGCCGGCACACTGTCAGAGCTGCCATGCTTGGCTGAGCCACTGAGCGCCCACGGGGACAGTCAGGGAAATGACTTTGATGGATCACAGGTGTACCTGAAATAAGACTGGTGTAGAATAGTGTATTGGAATGCAGAAAACTCTGTGGAACCTATTTATGTTTTGTTCCAATGAGATAATTTTTCCAATTAACCTTAGGTGCAACATTTGATGTACTGTCTCCAACTAAAAAAAACAAAAAGTGCAACCTTATTTTTGTAAGAAACTATAATATTTTTGGCTGATTTAATCATACTTTTAAGTGAAATTTGTGCTTGGGATTTGCAAAAAGCTATTTATCTCAGAGGGAGCATACTGGTTTAAATGAAATACAAAATAATGTTGACTGTAGACAATGTACAGAAACCGACTGAACCTGACCAGCATACATCATGGAAGCCAAAGGTTTTTTGAACTAAAGTTGGTGAACATCTGAAATCTATTTTCATTACAGGTGAACAGAATGACTGGGTAAGGACACTTTAAGGCTATGGAATATTTAGCTAATAGTCAGAAAATCATGTCAAAACCAATAAACAGACATACTCCAATGTTATGATATGTCTTGATGTCAAGTTAGAACTTTGGAGAAACTTTGCATACACAAACATCATGGAGCCATGTCTGTTAATTAGCCTAAGTGTTTTAAAAACTGACGCAAGTTGACATTGATTGAAGATGTCAAAGTTTGTTGTCTTTTGCAATGCAAAGAATCTATCTCCACAAAAATGCAAGCTTTCTTTTTATGTTTAACCAGGTAGAGTCTGTTTACGTTTCCAGTCAACTTTTTATAAGAAGTCAAAAGGGATTTGGATTGTTCAATTATTTTGTGGTTTTAAAGTGTCTGTGTGTGTGTAACCAAGACAGGATGTGGCTGTCATATTTCCTGATGAAGATCTTGAAAACATCTGTTTAATATCCACCAGTGATGAAATTACTGAAGGATGTTTAAACAGATGCCCAATATCAAGGTGCTCTCTAATAACATTGCTTGAACAAAGAATAAGACAGCTCCTTGGATAAGGTGACTTTTGACAAGATGCTGCAATATTGTCAATGAAATATCCCACCTATTGCAAGGAGTGATGCAATGCATAACTCAGGCAGATGGTCAGCTGGCGAAGGGTACAATTGACAGGGAGGTGATCACTCATTGGGTGAGTGTATGTATCATAGTGTATTTGTAATGGGTGCATTGTTAATAGGTGTATTGTACTGTATTATTCAAATCTAGTAATTTTGCACATTTTTCCCGTGTCTGTATGGGTTTCCTCCGGGTGCTCCAGTTTCCTTCATAGTCCAAAATATATGGGTTAGGTGGATTGGCCATGCTAAATTGCCCCTTAATGTCAGGGGGACACTTAGAGTAAATACAGGATTTGCAGGGATAGGGTTTGGCTGGGATTGTTGCAGGTGTGGTTTTGATGGGCTGAATGGCTTCCTTCTGCATTGCAGGGATTCTTTAAATTACCTGTGTTTGATTTCAGTTTTGAGTGTTATTTCATTATTTCTCCTAACACTTATGTCCAAGCACTAGAATAACCAGCGAGGAATAAAATGTTACATCTTACACTTTTTATTGAGTATGCTTTGAATGAGATATTGTAGGCAAATCTGTTTGCTACATGTAGTGTATCATTTGCTGCTGTCTGCTGATCAGAGGTATTTAATATAAAGTTTTGTCATGGTACATAGTGTGCAAGGTGAATGGGGAATATTCTCAGAGGCTTAGCTGTTTTAAAGAGCATGCTGCAAGACTTTCAACTGATGTCTCATATATTTTCCTTTACTGAGACAAAATAACGTATGAATATGTTTTTGTATTCTATTAGATTCAAGGACATAGACTCCTTAAAAAGATTGGGTGGTATCTTTGCCCGTTCTAAGACACATTGTGCGACAGTGATATGGCCAGTCATTGATTGGCAGTAAGATTGTCTGGTTTTACCTTTGTCAATGGGTTCCCCCATTGTTTGCACCCTTCTCCTCTGGGGAAGCTGTGGTGGGGGAAAGGAGGGTGGCCTATGGTGGGATGGGAAGATCTTACCAGTGGGATGGACAGAAATTTTCAGCCATTGCTTCATTACACATCCCATTTTAATATTCACATAGCTACAATAACAACTTGCACTTGTGCCTTCAACATAGCAAAGCGTTCCGGAATGTTTCGAAGCGAACGCAATATTTGAAACAAATGATCAAATCCATCATGAAAGACTTTGAGCTTTATGTTAAAGATGACAGGACAAGGAAGGTTAGGGAAGGAATTCCAAAAGGTCGAATCCAAAAGGCTACAAACTTTGCCAATTGGGATGGTCAGCTGTCCCATTGTCCTGGAGTATCCACAAATGGAAGGCTCATCAATCAGAACCACTATCAGCAAACTGAGGAGAGGGGAAATGCAGCAGTGTTGCAAAAGCTTCATATTCTGACACCAAATACTTCATGTCCCCTGACTCATGAAAAATAATTCATGAAAAATAATTCATCAGCAGTTAGAAGATGCCAGCATAACAGAAATGGTGGGGTTGGCACAAATAGAGTTGCTGAGTTTGGACTGCCGCTGTGACGATACTGTGTCTTTAAATAATGTATTTTATTCATGTTTTAATGCGGGATCTGTTCTACTTAGTCTGTATCCAGCACAACAGAAATATAGGGTTGGCACAAATGGAGTTGCCAAGTTTGGATTGTCAAATCCCAAACCAGAGAAAAGTGACGATATATAAAAGCCATAAATTAAAAGTCGATTTAAAAAGAATTAAAATCAGAATTGTTTTTAAACTAGAGGGCCCTATTTTACCATTGTTTTGTGCCTGTTTTTGAAAACTTGGTAAAATCGGGTGTGAGGTCATTAACGTGATCTACACCTGCGATTGTGCAGATGGCCACTTTAAGGAACCAGGGAACGGCCATGATCCCTTCACACCCAAAATGGGCGCAATGGCAATTTAAATGTATTTCAATTTAATGAACTGCCCACCCAACTTTATTAACATTTCCCCCTTTACCACCATGTTCGCTGATCCGGAATCATGCTGAAATGCATGATTCCGGATAAATAAAAGTCTGGATCTGGTGTTGCAGCTGTTGAAGAACAAGTTCAGAGCTTTCAATGGCTCTTTGACTCAGATTTGTGGTGGGGGGGAGGAGGGAGGCAGGTCAGATCATTCTCTGGTTGGGGGGAGGGGAATAAGGCCAGATCGTTGTCAAGTTGAGGGGGGGATGGTGAAGGAGGAGGTGGGTCAGATGTATCTCTGGTGGGGAGAGAGGCCCAATTGTTGTCTGGTTGTGGGCGTGTGGGGTGGAGAGTTGATTGTTGTCTGGTGGGGAAGGAGGAGGAGGTGGCTCAGATATTCCTCTGGGGTGGGTAGTGAGGCCAGACCATTTCTGGGGCAGGGGAGCAGGGAGGCAGGTAAGATGTATCACTGGTTGTGGGGGGAGGTTGGCCTGATCACTCATTGGTTGGGGAGGGGGAGGGGGGGGAGAGTAGAACTTGGATCTCTGGGAGAGGCAATGGCAGGGGGTCCACTGCTAGTCTGTCGGTGATCGGTGGGGGAGGGGGTAGTAAGGGGCCAGGGAGTCGCCATTGGTCTGGCGAGCCAGGGTGGGGGGGGTTTGGATAAAGGGGGACAATGATGTCTGTGCGGACCATTGCTCCTGCTTTTCGCTCCCTGGCTGCTTTCTCTGCTTTCTGAGGCTCGGGAGCGATCTGACATGTGTGCGCTTTCTTCAAAATTTTTTCTAACTGTGCATGCGCAGTTCAGAGCTCTGATCAGCTAAGTCCTGCCTACAGTGCGAATGGGACCAGCGATTTATTTTTTCAGACTAAGTGCATATGGGGGCGTCTGAAAGCAGATTTCTAAGTCGGATCTGAATTATGCCCAGATTCAGCACTTAGAATGAAAATGATAAAATTAGGCCCTATATTTCTTAATGTGTTTTGTTGCACAAATAGAGTGCAAAATACATAACCATTGCACAATGTTAATCTATTTTGTTTGCTATTCAAAGCGCTTGATAAAACTAGGGTATCTCACTAGGCATTTGAGTTGAACAAACTTCATTTGAAATTAAATTCAGTCAACACAATGCATGTCTATTTCAAAAGGCATTCAGTTATCAGCACATACAAAACAGAATCAAAGTGTAATTCGGATACTGCTGAACATCTTTTGTGAAATGACCTGCTATGAAACCCAAGACGTGACTCACAACTCAACCTGTGAGGTTACCTGTGCAGTGACTCCAGAGCCACAATAATGTGGTCTCAACTACCCCCAGGCTACTAGGGATGGGCAATAAATGCTAGCCAGCAACCAAAACCCATGTCTCATGAAAAAAACCTCAAGATTTAGAAAAGTGACTCAGGTAAAACCCAGCCCTCAGGTTGATGCAAATCTCATTTTCTTTCCTGAAAGAACAAGCCTGACAAATATTGATGTGTCTTCTGAATCTCACCTTTATTAATTTTTCTGCAACAGTCTTAGGTATTACATTTTCAGTCTCTACTTTCACAAATTTTTCTATCTTTTGTTTTTATATCGTTCCCAATAAAAAGCTTCTCAGCACAATCTAAGGAATACAACTTCTTATCAATAAATTCGAGAATATTAGCAGCTGTCAGTAAATCCTATGGGAATGTCATATGGTCAAATTTCCAAAAGTATGTTCAAACAGGATTAGCAATCCAATGCTGAATGGGAGTCATTGAAGGGGAGAGGCTAATATCAATGAACCCTAATACATAGACTGGGACTTCATAATATTACATACAAATGGTTATGACTGGTATCAGCCTTGCTTCAGTGACAGCTCTCTGGAGTTAGAAGTTTAAGTGCCACTCCAGTGATTTGAACACATATAATCAAGGCTCACACTTCAGTATAACGCTGAAAGAGTGTTGTCCTATTGTCCTTAAACCAAATTTCCATCTGCTCTTTCAGATGACAATAAATGAAACTATACATGATTTGAAAAAAGTGTGGGGAAGTTACCCTGATGTTCTGCTCAATATTTCTCCCTCAACAAATATCATTAAAACAGATTATCTGAGCATTTCTTATGCTGCTCTCTGTATGACTTAACTCTGCATGTTTACTATATTGTAACAGCAAGTGAACTTCTACACTAATTCATTCATTTTCAAGAAGACTTTGGATCATGCCGAGATTCTGAAATTCAACAAAACATTCAAGATTTTTTTGTTTCTTGCCTTCTTTTGTTTTGCACTATCCATTTGATTTGCGTCTAAATTCTTTCTGAAGGTGAAGACAAGGAGAAAACTATTCCCTCCATAAAAAGTTAGAATGATGAATGTGACCAGCTGAATTTATCACATGAATCATCATAGCTCTGTTTTGCCGTCAGATTGATGTGCAAAATTCCAGCACCTATTGTGAGACCATGATCATGAACAGGGACAAATTTTCTTTTCATAGCAGAGAAGCGCATAGTGCCGACTTGGCAATGCAACCCTGTGCCAAGGGGCAATACAAGAGGGGCATTGCCAGGCCATGTACCTCCCCCCTGGAGGCTATACTTACATTTGCATTGCTGGGGAAATCCACATGATGGGTTCGTGCCTAGGTGAACTTGTGCTGGTGTGGCATCATAGTGGTGCAGTCAATATACAGCGGATAGAGGGGGCAGTAGGTTAATTGACACGATGACATAGTGGTTAGCACCATTGCCTTACAGCCCCAGGGACCTGGATTCGAGTCCCGGCTTGGGTCACAGTCTGTGTGATGTTTGCATGTTCTCCCTGTGTCTGCATGGGTTTCCTCTGGGTGCTCCGGTTTCCTTCCACAATCTGAAAGACATGCTGATTAGGTGGATTGACTGAACAGGCACCAGAATATGACGAGTAGGGGAATTTCATAGTAACTTCAATGTAAGCCTACTCATGACTAATAAATAAACTTCTAACTTTATCAATGTAAAGCAAGTTCATGTTCATTATTTGCATGAACATGACAATGTCATCAGCAAGGGGAGGGGAACATTTGAAATTGCAAACTCACTGGCGAGAACTTAACACTGCAACTTGAGTTGCCGCCGGCATTTACATAGATAGTGATCATGGTTCAGAATCACCCTCTGCCTCTCTAGCTTTTAAAGTCCAAAAATTGAGAACAAACTTATTTTACAGAAATCCTTTACTATATTGTGAACAAGCCCCAAAGCAAGTCCCATCTTTGCAGTCAATGCAAATTCTCTTTTCCAAGTGCATTTGAGGTTATGCAGTGCTGAGACGGTGACCCAATGGGTCATCAAGCACAGAACTTTAATCAGAAGACTGTGTTGACTTACATTTATTTTGAGTGTGTTCTTAGATTAAAATCTGTAACTCTTTCGTCATCTGGCCAAGGGAAACACGGATTTTGATTGTACATGCCTGCCTTCACCAGCTGCTTATGAATTATAAGAGATTTAGACCTGCACATACTCACTGCCTCAAGCTATAAATCCCTGTCCTTTCTCTCACATTGACCATGACAAAAAAATAACACTTGGGATTTCATTTTTCTGGAGCATGGGATTAATTTGGTCATTATGTCCAATGCTGTGTTTACAACAGGGTCAAGGACACTGCCCTTTACAAGTTATTTAACAGAAGCAACCCCATTGATAATTTAAAGCAAATGTCAAGCTTCAGTTGCAGTCCAGTAATAAAAGATGATGCAAGTCCAGCTTCTCCACAAACACGCCTTACACTCTTTCACAACTCCACACACACATACACCCAACACCGAGTACAACCTGCAACCCCTATATATATCCCGGTGAGTACTATTAAACGAAAAACGTACAAATTAGCTCTAAAGTGGAAGGTTGCAGTTAATCCATTCCCAACAGTGAAAACAGTAGAATTCCTTTGAGGCAAATGATGAATTTAGTGAGCTCATCACCAACAGTGCTTGGATAGTACCATTGTAGCAGGTCAGATAGCCTCTTCCTGTACTTCACTCACTCTTAAATATTCTGAGACCCCTTGGGGTGGCATGATAAGCCGCTTATCATGCCAGTCAATCAGCATGGCAAGCCGATAAGATCGGGTGAGAGGCTAAAAACTGGCTATGTGCCTGGTTTCTTGTCTCTGCCGTCGTAAATCAGCCTTGTGCCTGGGAATTAGGCGAATAGGCTCCCTCCCCCTACGGTTGAGAATCACATTTGGCAGCATTTTTTACTCTAAGTGCCATAAAATTGTGCCTGGGAGCTCGTCTAATAAAAAGGGTGCGATTCTCTCTCCTTGCTGGTGACAAAATCAGGTTTATACCCAAAATAAGCATGAATCTTTTGAATACATTTCAATGCATTCAAATATAATTAAGCTGTTCCCTCGCCAGATATTGAATTCCCATCAAATATTGATACTGTGCTAACATTTACAACAGGTTCTCGCAGATATGTCGTGAGCATACATGACTTAAAGAAAGCTCTGCCCCTGGGAGATAGCGGCATGGCCAGGTTGTGTCCTGGCACAGCCCCAGCACTTGGCACAGTTTGGCATTGCCAGATTGGCAGTACCAATCTGTGCCAAGGAGCAAGTCCCAGTGTGATCCTCATTGGGGAGTGGGATTCATTTAAATGTGGTGGTGACTGGGAGCAGACAGAAGGCTGGGGATACCGGCAATGTCCTCTGGGGACGGGAAGGAGACAATGATCTTGGGGCAGGGAGTGGTGGGGAGGGGAATGGCTGATGATCGTGGAGATGGGAAGGGAGAAGGGGGCCAATCTCAACAGGCATTGGGAGGGGAACCCCAGAGATCTTTATAATGGATTTGGGTGTCATTTATCCAGGTACCCTTTAAAAATAGTGCCCCAATTTCTGTGCAATCTTGTTTTGTTGGCATGTTGATGCCCCGCATCCCTGCATGAAACATGTCCTTAATTTTTTTTTGGCAGAGTGTTGTAAGATCTGTGGAGAAAATAAACCTGATTCTCTGGCAAGAAGAACATTGGTTTTCCAGCCAGAATCAACACTGCCATTTCTTGGTAAGATTCCTGCTATTATCTGAAAACAAAGCAAGTGATGGCAAGAGCAAATTCCTTTGTAAATAACAATTGAGGTTGTGGCTAACCTTTATTGCTTTCCCCGATTGCATTATTCAGCATGTTTTTATGAAAATTGATTTGTGATTTTTTTTAATGTACGTTTTTATTGTGAGCGGAGCTTGTTACGGTTTGCAATTTCTTGCTGCCTTGAATTTTATGACACACTGATGAAAAATGATTCACAAAGAAAGCTGCAGTGTGCCGGGATTCTTGCTTTTTTGTGATTGCAGAAGTACTCATTCGAATAAAAAGTTCCCAAAATAAATTCAAATTTAATTTTGAAACTTTAAGGTTGTGAGTAAAATAATGCATTTAGTGAGAAGTATAGATAGAATCAAATTAATGGCTTCAGAAGGTGTAATGTTTTAATGGTTTGTAATGCTCCTTCAATCTGTGGGATTAAGACACAGCTTTGAACTAACTCCCTGCTCCCTGTTATTATTTCACTTGTATGTAGAAGGTGTTATTCTATTTTAGCTATTTTTGTGCGAATCATAGTTGCTACACCTTTTTACCATGGTTAGTCTAACACAGAATTAATGCTGACGGACTATGTTTGGCATGAATATTTTTATCAATCTGTCAAAGGTCTTTGATTCGATTAACCACAAAGCCCTCTGGAAAGTACTCCAGAGACTTGGATGTCCAGCAGAATTTGTTGCTATTCTGCATGACAACAATCTTCTTTTTCAATGGATTGGATAGCTTTCATTTCCAAATGGACATCAAGCAGGACTGTGTGACTTTATCAATTTTCTTCACTATACCCCTCAGCCTGATGATGAAACACATTCATTTTGAACTTCAACAAGGAGTCATGAATAAGTTTTGACTTGACAGGAAGCTTTTCAATCTCAGTGAGCTGAAAGCCACAATAAAGGTAACCCACGGACAGTGACTTTTATCAGTTGTTGCATGGAATATAAATGTAAGGTAATATTGGAGTTATACAAAGCATTGGTTAGGCCACTGCTGGAGCATTCTGTGCAGTTCTGGTTACCTCACCAGAGGAAGGATGTAATAGCATTAGAGGGGATACAGAGGAGACTCACCAGGATGTTGCCTGGGAAGGAGCATTTGAGGTATATGGAGAGATAGCGGGATTGTATTCTCTAGAGCAGAGAAAGTGAAGGGGGAGGTATGAATGGTGCTAAAGATTAAGAGTAAGGGCAGGGTGATTAGGAAGCAGTTGTTCCTCTTGGTTGAGGAGTCAATCATGGGGGATATAGATTAAGGGTAATGGGTGGGAGATTCAGAGGTGATTTGAGAACAAAAAAAAAATCACTTAGAGGGTGATGGAAGTCTGGAATGCACAGGCTGGAAAAGTAATGGAGGCCGGCAAATTTACAAGGTTTAAAAAAGTTTGGATGAGCACTTGAAGTAGCATAACATTTAAGGATATGGGACAAATGCAGAAAAATGGGATTAGTGTATTTCTTAATTTCAGATATTTTTTATTGAATTCAAATTCCATCATCTATCATGGCAGGATTCAAACCCAGGTCCCAGGAACATTAGCTGAGTTTCTACATTAATAGTCTAGCAATAAAACCGCTAGGCCATCACCTCCCCTAAAGACTTTAGATGTCATTGAACACTTTTCATATCTCAGCAGCTAACCTCCTCAAAATGAAACCTAAAATCAGCTGTGTCAGCACAACCTTCCAAAAATCATGCAACTGAGTCTTTGACATCTATGGTCCCAGTAACAGGACAAAGGCTTTAGTTTACAATGCTGTTCTTGTCACTATCCTTTTATATGACAGTAAAATTTAGGTCACCTATCAAAGACATTTACAGCTGCTAGAGAATTTTTGCCAGCAGTATCTCTGCATAATGCAACAAGGTCTGGACATATTCAGGCTTGACCTGACAAGTGGCAAATAACATTTACGCCACAGAAATGCCAGATAATAACCAGCACCTACTGACATTCAATGGTGTTACCATAACTGAATACCCCACTGTCAACATCTTTGGATTACTATTTGATCAGATACGCAACTGGACTACCACATAAACACAATCATTACAAGAACAGGTAAAAGGCTAGGTGTTAGAGGAAGAAAAGATAATTTGGTATGAAAAGACTAATAAAATCAGCGTAGATTAATTTAGCAATGAGTATAGTACAGAAAAGTATGATGTACCTGGAATTACAAAGGTACAGTTGCATAGAAACACATATAACCACTATTAGATATTTTAAATATGTTTTTTTGAAAGTATCTTGTATGCCTTGGTGAAATGAAGACTATCCCAAGGAGATGAAAGCTGAGTGAGATGAACCACTTTATTCAAGAACAATACAGCCACAGAGCATAGTTTTATCAGTATAGTTTCCAGCACTAAATGAATGAGACAATTCATTTTTACTGGTAAGAAATGCTTAGCAGACAGTGGGAATGGAAATGGAAATTCTTGAACGCTATAGAGTGACAATGGAACCACTACTGATGTAAAGGTTGCTCAGGGACAAGTGGAGGGGGGGAGCTTTTGGATTCTATGGACCAATAAATATTCATTCTGCCAATGAATAGGATGTAATTGGCCAAGGTAAATAACCTATATTACTGAATGGTCCATCCTAATAAGATGGACAGAGTAGGTAGGTAGATGAGTCCTGAAAATGTATTATTGCAGAATGTCTTGATGTCTTGATAATTTAATTCGAGTAATTTGAGCTGTCTTAAACTGCTCTCCCTTCATGGTGGAAACCAGGCCAGATCAAGTAAAGAGTGTCTCCAATGAGGAACTACCATCTCCAGCAATTTCTTTGTATTTTCTGCACTGTATTAAGAGAGGAATTTCTTGTAAAAAGCCAGCAAAATACATGAATGTCTGAAAAACTCCTACACTAGGAATATAGTGGCAAATAACTCAACTCCTGACTCCTCAAAGCCTAACCACTATGTACAAGGCACAAGTCAGGAGTATGATGGAATACTGCCCACTTACCTAGATGGGTCCAGTTCTAACAACACTCAAGAAGCTTGACACCACTCAAGACGAAGCAGCCTGCTTGATTGACACCTCATCCACAAACATCAACTCCCTGCAACTTTTGACGTTCAGTAACAGCAGGGTTTACTATCTATGAGATGCACTGCAGCAATTCATCAAAGGTCCTTAGACAACACCTTCCAAACCCATGACCACTTCTATGAAGAAGGATAAGGGCAGCAGAACCATGGGAACACCATCACCTGCAAGTTCCCTTCCAAGCCCTTCACCATACTGACTTGGAAATATATTGCAGTTCCTTCACAATTGTTGGGTCAAAACCCTGGAGTTCCCTCATTAATGGCATTGTAGGTCAACCCACAGTGTGTGGACTGCAGTGATTCAAGAAGACAGCTCATCAACACCTTCTGAAGAACAGTTAGGAATGGGCAATAAATGCTGGCCAGCCAGCGACATATCCGACGAATGAGTAAAACAAGAACACTCAAAATCAAGTGGGAAGTCAGAAGGTCTAACTTCAGCATCCTGACTGAAGCAATTCCTCCAGCTTTACAACCATGATGATGCCTAATCAGCTCTGCTGGCCTCGACACTGCATTGACAAACATGAATAATCAGTTTCTGAAGCATT
The DNA here is from genome assembly GCA_024679065.1 of Sphyrna mokarran. Classification (NCBI taxonomy): domain Eukaryota; kingdom Metazoa; phylum Chordata; class Chondrichthyes; order Carcharhiniformes; family Carcharhinidae; genus Sphyrna; species Sphyrna mokarran. Next base: position 67,125,396 of record JAGIQG010000011.1, on the reverse strand, counting down.
TCTCAGAACTTAAGGATGGCATCTGATCTCAAGGAGAATAGGGAAAACATTTCAAGGACAGTCTGATAACCTTTCTGAAAAGAGAGTGCTAGTACACATGAGGAATTTGCCACAAACTACGCCATGCAGCAATGCATCATGCATCAAGCCACAACATGGTTCTGCCATGAAATGATGAATAAGGACTCTGGCTCCAGGACCTCAAGGCACTTCTCCCCTCTTCCTAAAGACCCATGGCTTCAGGATTAGCCTCAGAATGCATCAATTAGGAAGACTGGCCATCATTATACTTTTTTTGACAGATTGACGACCATGTGTCAGTATAAATGATAATATGCCGTTTTACAGTATGAATGTGGCTGACTAAAATGGTCTGACCAAGTCCCATTTGTGCACCTGTCATATTGGGCCACTTGGCCACAGATATCATGGTTTACCTTTCCAAAACATATCACGACAGAGAGAGTTTGCTTTCGTTTTACACGTCTGTGAGAAGCCTAATACTTTTTACTGGTTGGCCCTTCTTCACACACAATGCAAGTCTTGTAAATTGAGGAGACTTACTGTGGTCAAAATAACAAGGGATTTGTTGCCAATGATAGCTAAGTACTTACAACAATTGCTCAGCTAGAATCAGCTATGCGATGATATAACTCTTCTCCCAGATTCTAATTATAGGAACTCCTCAACCCTGGATAAGAGCCCTGGCTTTCGATTGGCTAAGCTTCCTGCCTTGACAATCCTTAGGATCTGTCTCAAACATATGGCCTTCAGACCACCTTAAAGGGGCCACACTTCCAAATTAACTGATCTACTTGCAGGTAGCTGACAAACATCAACAAGATGGATAATCTATATAGGATTACAGCACCATTTTAAAGAGGAGGGATTGAAGCATTGATACTGAAAGGAAGTGGTCATTTCGACACAAAGGACATTTTGTAAAATCTGCAGCTACAGAAAATATTGAAGGCAAAAGAGAAAATGCTGGGAAATCTCAGCAGGTCTGGCAGGATCTGTAAGGAGAGAAAGGAGTTGAAATTTCAAGTCCAGGTGATGTTTTGTCAAAGCACTTTGAAGGTCCTTGAGGCTCAAATGCCTAAGGTCCTCCCATAAAAATGGATGCTGGACTTATTTCAAGCTCACCCTTATTGCAGCTGAAGACCACTTTAAATATCACCGTGAATACCCACTTTCCAACTGGTATTTCACATGCTTTGTGAGTTGGTTTAATAACTGGTGATAGTGATGTGAACAAAACTGACATTGGCATCTTAACAATGCCATTAGACCTAATAATGAGTCCCTCTTGTTTTTGGCAGAAAATTTAGCTGGCCAAATCAAAGCCTGCGAAAAACATAAGATCATAAATATGGAAAGGAGTAAGTCGTTTGGTCCTTTACGCCTGTTCCACCATTTAATAGGATCATGGCTGATCCATCATTCCTCACGTCCATTTTCCTATCCCTCCTCCATAACCCTTGATTTCTTTACTGATCAGGAATGTATCTATCTCAACCTTAAATATACATAAGAACTTTATTTCAACAGCTCTGAGTGGCAAGGAGTTCTAAAGACTCACAACCCTCTGAGAGAAGAAATTCCTCCTAATTTTAGTCTTAAATTGTAGCCCTTTTATTCTGAGACTGTATGCTCTGGTCCATGTCTCTTCCATGAGGGTAAACAATCTCTCAGCATTTACCCTCTCAAGCCCCTTAAGAATCCTGTATATTTCAAGGACAATTACTTCTCATTCTTCTAAATTCCAATCAATAGAGTCTCAACCTTTTAACCTTTCCTCATAGGATAATCCCTTCACTTAATTTAAATGTAATTAGCCGGCCCAGGACTGAAGTTTCTGGGCCCACTAGCATCCCCACATCCACCCACCCTGCTGGAATGGTTCACTCCAGCAGGTTTACAATAGTTCCCCACTAACAGAGAACTGACAGCCTAATGCCATTGGAGTGAAGGGGTGTGGAAATTGGGGCCTCCCAGTAGGTTGGGCAATGGCGGGGAGTGCTGCCTGGGCATTAGCATCTTGGCAGTGTCACCTTGGGCACCTTCGCATGGCCCAATGAGCATGGGGCAGTGCAAAGGGGGCGGTACTTACGGAGGGTAGGGCCCAAGGGGCTTGATGAGGTGATCAGTGGGGGTGGCAGTCCCGCTGCCACTCTGCAGACAGGATTGGTGGGGGAAAGAGGGAGGCCAGTCATCAGTATGAGCTGGGCGGGCAAACAAGGGGGGAATTGTCAGCCTGGTGGGGGTGTTGGGACTGTGATGAGATGGTCAGCACTGCAGGAGGTAAAGTGGGACTGTGGGAGTGAGGAATTGGAGGTGGGGCAGGACTGTAGATTAGAGTGGGCTGGGGGAGAAGTTCGAGAATGGTCTGAGGGCCAGCAACCAAACTGGCCAGCAAATCAGTAGGCCAGCAGTGTGGGGCTACTGCTCATGCGCCAATCTTGGCACTAACAGATCGGTGCATACACAGTGGCCTGCTCAGCGCTATGTTTCCAGTCTCTCCAGCTGGAAAGGTCCCTCTCAATGATATGCATGCTAACGACTTTTCCAGTGCACAGAGTGTGGAGAATTCATTTTGAAAATCCTACTGAAAAAAAAAATCATCGTTAATTACTCCTGTTTTCACGCAAATTTGACATACAACTTTTTTGGGAGAATTCCTGCCCACATTTTTCCACATTGTCAACTTTTTGTTCACAGCTTATCAATATCTCTTTGTAAACCATTTGTACCCCTCTCACACCTTGCCTGTCCACCTATTTTAGTGTCATCTGTAAGTTTGGCTACAGCACATTCCTCTTTACTCCAGGTCATTAATGTAAACTGTAAACAGGTCCAGCCCTAGCACTGATCCCTGTGAAACCTCACTGGTTACGCTGCACTAACGTCATGAAGAACCTTTTATCCCCACATTAACCAATTTTCAATCCATGTCAATATATTACCTCCAACACCATGGTCTCTAAACTTTTGTGAGGTACCTCATTGAATGCCTTCTGGAATTCCAACTATAACATATCTACCACTTTCTTTCTATTCATTCTGGTTGACACTTATTCAAAAAATTTAATAAATTAGTCAGACATAGTTTTCTTTCATAAAGAAAGCATGCTAATGCTGCTTGATTAGATTACGATTTTCTAAATGAGCTGCTATTACTTTCTTGCTAATTAATTCCAGTATTTTTCCAACAATAGATGTTAGGCTACCCAGTTATGATTTCCTTCTTTTTGTCTCCCTCCCTTTTTAAGTAAGGGTTTCACATTGCTAGTTTTCCTCCGGTACTCTTCTAGAATCCAAGGATTTTTGGAAAATTACAACCGATGCATCCATTATCTCTGTAGTTATTTCTTCTGCAATCTTAGGATGCTATCAGGATCAGGGTTTTAAAGTTTAAATATTTAAACTGATGGTTTGCATCCTAAGATCCTAATTTGCCTTTAATCCCATTGGTTTGTCTAATATTACTCTTGTGTGATGGTGATGGTACTTAATTCTTCCTCTGTATTTTTTAAGATTAATGGGATGTTAGAAGTACCTTCCATAATAAAGACTGATGCAAAATACCTGTTCAACTCCTCTGCCCATACCTTGTTCCCCATAACTATCCCCCCAGATTCATTTTCTAAGGGGCCTATGTTCACTTTTACCCCCAACTACCTTTTGATATATGTAATAAAGCTCTTGTCGGTTTTTATATTAGTTTGCCCTTGTAGTTTACTTTGTCTCCTGCTGCCCTTATTCTGTTGCCCTGTCTTTCGCTGTCAATGTGGAGTGACAACACTTTTACAGCCCACAGTAACTTTTTTATGTTTTTTTTCTCGACTTGCTGCCAGTTCGATTTTATTCCAAGTGTGAATGCTCTGCCACTTTTAGCCTATTTGGCTGTGAAAGGAGTGCAGTTCATCTCAATCAATGCCAATATATTCATGTTATCTGCATTGTCACTGTTTAAAATTAGAATCTGAAGCACTTGGGCATCAGCCTGACTCGAGGTTTTGCGATCAGCTGTTATTCAGGCTGACAATTTATTGGAATGGTCATGAAAAATGTTGTCTGCCTAAGCAGACAAATGTAAACATCATGGTCTTATTCAAAGCAGATTAGAGTGCAATGCCTTAGGTTTCCCTCAGACAGAACAACTCTTTGATTTAACTTCTCACATTTAAAGAAAAAGTTCAGGAATATCTCTGAATGTAGGGAGAGAATCTTCTACCTTAGTCTCCTGACAGAATAGTGGAACAATTTTCAGGAATTTGACTCCTGCAAAATGTGTCCAATAGTTGTTTTTTTTTTTACTAGAATAAACCAATTATCAGTTCATTTCCATGATCCCTGAGCAATTAGGGAGGAAGGGGTGGAACAACACCTTCGTTATTTCTAATTAAAAGATTCATGTTTCTGAAATATCTGCACTTGGATTTTGGAGGCTGCAGCAATCAATGGATGGGAGAACTGGATGGATGGATCTCTCACATATACTTGGAGCATTTGCTGTGGGATTGAGGACTCCGATAGGGCAAGAACCCCAAGGAAGTCTTCTGTTCCCTCTAAACTGGAAACAGAGCATCAAGAGCATTTAGGATCTCACAGGAAGTAATGCCGTAGTGGTTGTCATAACAAACTCTAACTTTTCCAGCACTTTTCTACACAGTATATAGAATATAGAACAGTACAGCCCTTTGGCCCTCAAAGTTGTGCCATGCTATGTCCAAACCCAAGATCAAGCTATCCCACTCCTTATCATTCTGGTTGCTCCATGTGCCTATCCAATAAACAGTTGAAAGTTCCTAAAGTATCCGACTCCACTAAAACAGCAGACAGTGCATTCCACACCCCAAGCACACTCTGAGTGAAGAATCTATCTTGGACATCCTTCCTATATCTCCCATATGAACTTTATAGTTATGCCCCATAGTAACAGCTACATCCACCCGAGAAAATAGTCTCAGCATGTCTATTCTATCTATCCCCCTCACAGACACAATCACACAAGGCTGGAATCGAACCCAGGTCCCTGCTAACCACTGTGCAACCATGCCACGCTCATATGAGATCAAGTGCACATGCACATTCCCTGATGTAAGTGCATTAACCAGCTTTATTTTCAATTTCTGTCACTTTGTTTGTGTAATTAGCAAATCTTGGAGTGAAATAGGGAGTGGATTTGGAGTATAAGATGGTTTACTTAATTTAAAAAAGTCAATTCGCAAATTACATTAAGTTTCAAAATGCCAATAAATGTACTAAAATACTTCTGTGAAAAACTGTTCTCTTGCACTCAGCAGTCACATCTCTCTTCATAAGTTGTAAATGAGTACTGCTGCCAGTTGTACTTTTGGTCTTTTAATCCATATGCACCACGTCTGAATTGTCTCCCAAATGTACCATGCCTCGGGACATCCTTCCCTGCAGTGTATCAGGTAAACAACGTTGGCCAAGTTACAAGAGTATGTACCGCGTACCGAGTGGATGGTGTCCTTGTGTGAGATGATGGCATCCATTTCAATGATCCGGCATGTCTTGCAGAGGTTGCTGTGGCAGGGTTGTGTGGTGTTGTGGTCACTGTTCTCCTGAGGCTGGGTAGTTTACTGCGGACAATGGTCTGTTTGAGGTTGTGCAGTTGTTTGAATGGAAGAAGTGGGGGTGCGGGGGTGGCCTTATCGAGATGTTCATCTCCATTAATGATATGTTGAAGGCTCAGAGAAGAGGTCGTAATTTCTCTGCTCTGGGGAAGTACTGGACGACGAAGGGTACTCTGTCCATCTAGTCCCATGTTTGTCTTCTGAGGAGGTTGATGTGATTTTTCACTGTGGCGCGTCGGAACTGTCAGTCGATGAGTCGAGAACCATATCCTGCTCTTATGAGGGCATCTTTCAATATCTGGAGATGTCAGTTGCGATCCTTTTCATTTGAGAAGATCTTGTGTATATGAAGGCTTGTCCATAAGGGATGGCTTCTTTAACTTATTTACGGTTGGAGCATCGTGAAATTATCTGTGGGCTTGCTGTCTGTTTGGACAGACACACAGAAAACATGCAAACTTCACATAGTTGCCCAAGGCCAGAAGTAAACCCAGTTCCCTAGCGATGTGAGGCAGCAGTGCTAACCACCATGCCATTGTGCCACTCCATGCAACACTTATCAAATAATTTTATTTTCTTAAAAACCTCAATTTGATCACCCCTCAACTCTCTGAGGTAGAGGGAACATAAATACACTTTTTGCAACCTGTCCTTGTAATGTAAACTTTTCAACCCTTGTATCTTCCTTACGATTCAACCCCGGACTTTGAGCAGAAGAAGTGAAAACTGTAGCCCAAGGAAATCAGTTGAAAAGTATGTCCTTAATTTGTAGTAAAAACATAACTGTTTTGATCAGCAGCAAGGTGCTTCCAGCTTGATGAATTAAAGAGCTTAATTTTCTTTATCTCAGTTGGAGAATGTGAAAACCATGGCGGAGAGTACTGTGAGAATCAAACAGGGCAAAAGATACTAATGAGATTACAATGCTTGATCCAGATAACTGGCCTGGAGGTAGATGTCTGCAAATTCTGGCGAGGAGCAGGTGAAACCCCTAAGAAAGAAGCTTAGGCTCGCTTATGAGTCATAAAACGTGCCTAGTGTGACATCAAAGATGCTGCCCATAGGATGTGCCCAAAGGAATCCTGCCATTAATTAACTGTGCAGAGGTGATACCTTGTTTTACTGAAAAGTGCAAATGCCAATTTGAATTTAATTATCACCTTTACAAAATCTTTACTACTAATTAGGCATGTATCCTTTGTAAAAAAAAATCTAATTTGAAGGGCCTCCAAACCATGTATTAATGGAGATCCATACATTCAAATGTTGTTTCACTCTTACAGCTCTGCAGATGACACATGATCTGGCGAGGTATATGCACAAGCTAGTCTATAATTATACCTCAGATACTCTCCTTTGTTCCCTATCACTTAGAATGCTATCATAGAATCCCTACTCTACAAAGGAGGCCATTTGGCTCATCAAGTCTACACCAACAACAATCCCGCCCAAGCCCATAACCCCATGTATTTATTCTGCTGGCCTCCCTGACACTGAGTGATAATGTAGCATGCCCAATGAACCTAACCTGCATATTGTTGGACTGTGGGAGAGGAAACAGAGCACCCGAAGGAAATACATGCAGACATGGGAAGAATGTACAAACTCCAAACAGATAGTGACCCAGGGCCGTAATTGAACTCAGGTCCTTGGTGCTGTAAGGCAGCAGTGCAAACTACTGTACCAGCATGCCACTACACAATGTGCCTAACAGAAGTCTACTATCTCAGTTTTTAATTTGATATAGTCTCAACAGCTTCTTGAGTGGGAAATTTCCTGATTTGTACTCCCCATTGTGCAAAATAATATATTTCCTCTCATTACCTCTGAATGACATAGCTCTAGGGTTATGCCCTCCTGATTCTGGATTTCTCTACCAGAAAGAGAAAAAAAATTTCATCTACCCTTTCAAATCCTTTAATCATTTGAAATGACATAATTAGTTCATCCTTTAATCTTCTATACTCAAAGAAATATGAGGTCAGTCTTGCAACCAATCTCATAATTGAACTATAGAACATGGAACTGTACAGCACAGTACAGGCCCTTCGGCCCTCAAAGATGTGCTGAGCTACATCCAAATGAAAGATCAAGCTATCCTACTCCCTATCATTCTGGTGTACTCCATGTCCCTATCCAATAACCGCTTGAAAGTTTCTAACATGTCTGACTCCACTAACAGAGCAGGCAGTGCATTCCACATCCTGCACTATCTCAGTAAAGAATCTACCTCGGACATCCATCCCACCATGAATCTTATAGTTATGCCCCCAAGTAACAGCTACATCTACCCAAAAAAATAGTCTTTGAATGTCCAGTCTATCTATCCCCCTCATCATCTTATAAACCTCTATTAAGTTGCCTCTCATCCTCTTCTGCTCTAAAGGAAAAGCTCTCTTGACTTTTCCTCGTAAGAGCTACTCTCCAAACCAGGCAGCATCCTGGTAAATCTCCTCTGCACTTTCTTCAATGCTTCCACATCCTTCTAACAGTGAGCTGATCAGAACTGCGCACAATATTCCAAATGTGGTCTCACCAAGGTCCAGTATAGTTGCAGCATAACCTCATGGCTCTTAAACTCAAATCCCCTGTTAATAAATGCTAATGCAGTATAAGCCTTCTTCACGGCTCTATCCACTTGAGTGGCAACCTTCAGAGATCTGTGGATATGAACCCCAAGATCTCTCTGTTCCTCTACATTCCCCAGAACCTTGTCATTGATGCTATAATCTGCATTCAAGTTTGCCCTACCAAAATAAATCACCTTGCACTTATAACTATGATTATATGCTGCTATTCCACCAAGGTCAATATCTTCTCTCTGAGATGTGCTGCCCACAATGGAACACCTAGATGGGGTTCATCCAGAATTTTACACAACCATAGTATGAGTTTCAACTTTTGAATTTCATCCATTTTGAGGGGAATGTTAACATTCCTTTCGTTTTTCTAATTATTTTGGTATCTATTTACTAGCCTTTAGCAATTTCCATTTACTAACATTCAAACCTATCAGTCTTTCTACAGTTTCAAACTTTTCACCATTTAATAAACATTCTAATCCATCTTTTTAGATCCATAAGGAATAACTTCATACTCCTCCAAATTGAATTTCATCTACCACAGTTTTGCCCACTGAATGAATTTATCGATGCCTCGTTGTAACTTTCTGCTTGTAACTTTCTGCTCGTATCTTAATAATATAACAAAAGAGGAATTACTTTGAGTAACAAATAGCCCATTACATTTTACATTCTCTTAAATATAATAGGATTGATTTTCCAGTCTGCAGCTGTTTTGATGTTGGAGTGCAATCAAAGTGAGCTTTACCCACGCAGGCCCAGGAATGGTGGAATATCTTTAACAGCTTGCAGAATTACAGTTTGATTGGGGTGGCTGGGGCAAAATTAGAGTACGTCTGTGGCATTAATTCATGACAAAATTTAGGAAGATCTGTTAAGCCAATTTAAAAAAAATTACTTCTTTGGGTCTTCTTTGGTCTCCTACTACATCTTTGCAGATCTTCCAGAGAAGTCCAACACCATTTTTCGTTGTCTCACAAGTCAGATATTGAGGAAGGAGATTCAGAGCTGGCCTTTGAGGGAGCCTTGAAAATTGTGGAGTAAGATAAAAGGGATAAAGATAAGGCTTCTATCTTTGACTTGATGTATTTCTGAAGGTTTTATCACATGGCTTACCCACACACTCCAACCTTGTGATGCACAGCATTCCTACACAAATTAGAATCATGGTAGGACAGGCCATTTAGCCCATTGAGTCTGCACCGGCTCTTTGACAGAGTATCTTACCCAGGCTCTCTCCCCCTCACTCTATCCCTGTAATCCCACACTTTTAACATGGTTAATCCCATCTAATCTACACATTTTGGGATACTAAGGGGCAATTTAGTATGTCCAATCCACATATCCTGCACATCTTTGGAATGTGGGGGGAAACTGGAGCACCCAAAGTGGTAGCCAAAAAATTAAGGACCCCACACATTCCAGATATACTCTCTTCCACCTCCTTCCATTGGGGCAAAGATACAGAAGTCTGAAGAAATGTACCAACTGACTCGAGAACAACATCTTCCCTGCTGCCATCAGACTTTTGAATAGACTTACCTCGCACTAAGTTGATCTTTCTCTACATCCTGGCTATGACTGTAAAACTACCTTTTGCACTCTCCTTTACTCCTCCATGAAAGGTTTGCTTTGTCTGTAGAGCGTGCAAGGAACAATACTTTTCCCTGTATACTAATACATGTCATGATGTACAGATGCCGGCGTTGGATTGGGGTGGTAAGAACTCAGTAAGAATTTAGCAACACGAATTTATAATCCAACCGATTTATTTGATAGTAAAAAAACGAGCTTTCGACTCCTGTGTCTTCCTCAGGCAAATGCCACAGGACACAGGACCTCCCATGGTCCAAAGATGGGTGGGTTAATTTGATTGGCCATGCTAAATTGCCCATAGTGTCAGAGAACTAACAAGATAAATATGAGTGGTTATGGGGATAGGATCTGGCTGGGATTCTTGTTGATGCAGGCTCGATGGGCTGAATGCCCTCCTTCTGCACTGTAGGGATTCTATGATGTGTGGGTTGGGTGGATTAGCCATGATAAAGGCATGGTGTTATGGGTATAGGATGGGCCAGGCGGGCCTGGGTGAGGTAATTTTTTTAGGTATTAAGTGAAACCTTGATGGGCAAATGTCTGAGGAAGACACATGAGTCAAAAGCTCGTTTTTTTACTATCAAATAAATCGGTTGGATTATAAATTGGTGTTGCTAAATTCTTACTGAATACTAATACATGTGATAATAATAAAATAAAATCAAATCAAACCTACTCAGACACAGGGAGAATGTGCAAAACAAACAGGCACCCAAAGCTGGAATTGAAGCCAAGTTCCTCGAGCTGTGAGGCAGTAGTGCTAACCGTTGTGCCACTGTGAAAACAGAAGGACTCATCAACCAATTGGATGATGCTTGACCGCCAGCCAAACAGCACTTTTCTACTGACCGTTTCCAATATATTTATATCTGGTAAACAGAAATGTTCAAACAAAATGACAAAAAAAAACGATCTTTTTTAATGTCCCAATGTTTTTTTCTTTAGGGTTGCACACAACTGTGTCCTGACAATTGATCGTTAAACCCTGGAGACTCTGGAACAATCCTGGAGGACTGTAATCTTAGAACAGAGGTGCTAACAGGTTCCCGCTCCATTTATTTTATGTTTGCACTGAGGGAATATGGCATTGGGAGGAGGGGGGTTGTCAGGAAAATGAGTCTTAATCAAATAGGAAAAGGAAAATGGGATTTAAAAAAAATATAGAGAAGTGGAACTCTAGGATTTTAGTTTTCTAATTGCTAATTTCATAGCTCATATTCCTTACATTTGAGTGTTTGCTTTAGCTTAATAGTGGATGAGTAAAACATGACATTCATCTTGTATGGGGAAGACTTCTGTGCATTTTTAATAGTGAAAGTTTAAATATTCATTAACAATATGTCTTCAATTTCTCTATAAATAGTGGAAAGTATATATCTTCTACTTCAGGATGATCTTTAATGCTCTATTCAGAACTTTATAATACACCAGTAATAGTCCAGGCAAAATTCATGTACTGAAAAAAGTATTAACAAATGCCAGAAGCTATGATAAAATTCACACAATGTTTTTAAACAGTAGATTTTAATTGTGAAATACATAACTTCAGCTTAATTCCTATTCAATTTTTATATTGGTTCCTTTCTTAATGTCATATATTTTGTGTTACATTATAATTAGAATTGTTTTAACAAATGCTAAGTCAGCATCACAAATTATTGATTCAGCATAATCGTCTGTGTCTCTGAGAAATGATCCAATATCGTTCAGCAATGTGCAGGCTAGGTGGATTGGCCATAGTGTATTGTCTCTTAGTGTCCCAAGATGTGGGTGGCACAGTGGTTAGCACCACTGTCTCTCAGCATCAGGGATCTGGGTTCAATTCCAATCTCGGGTAGCTGTCTGTGTGGAGTTTGCATGTTGTCCCTGTGTCTATGTGGGTTTCTTCCAGGTGCTCCAGTTTCCTCCCATGGTCCAAAGATGGGTGGGTTAATTTGATTGGCTATGCTAAATTGCCCAAAGTGTCAGAGAACTAACAAGATAAATATGAGTGGTTATGGGGATAGGATCTGGCTGGGATTCTTGTTGATGCAGGCTCGATGGGCTGAATGCCCTCCTTCTGCACTGTAGGGATTCTATGATGTGTGGGTTGGGTGGATTAGCCATGATAAAGGCATGGTGTTATGGGTATAGGATGGGCCAGGCAGGCCTGGGTGAGGTAATTTTTTTAGGTATTAAGTGAAACCTTGATGGGCTGAATGGCTTCCTTCTGCATTGTAGATTATCCTATGATTCAATATTACCCAAAATCCCATGGTGCAGTTGTACTACCATATCATGCCAATACAAAGCGATTATGTTACGTTGGCAACGAGATCCCATTCTGATTTCTGGACACACTAAATCCAAGTTGTGTGAACCTTCTTCAGTGCTGTATAACTGCAGCTTGATATATAATTAGATTCTAAAATTCTAGTGGGTTAGGTTCTTGGGTGCTCTATAAACTCATTCTTCAAGATGTTAAATGCCCTCCAAGTGTGGGTGCTCCCATGATCCCATTGTTGGCATTAAAAATTAGCCACCTGGAGAGCAAAGATTTTTTTACATACATCCACACAGAAACTTCCACATTATATTTTAATGCAGTGAGGCACAGTGGATAATATAATGCCAGTCTACTGGCCACACATAATATTTTACAGCTGTTGGTGTAAAACTGGTAGTTATGATGTAAATGCAATCTTAGTTTCTAGTGTTTTAATTGCCAGAGACCTTATGATGGCTGCATTTTTAATGTTTTCAATTATCTGATGTTTAATTGTTTAGAATATGCTTAAGAGAAAGGTTGTAATGATGTACAAAGTCAGTGTTTAACAGGAATCTATATGTAGTTGTATTTTGTCCTGGCATGTTGTGATTTGAAACTAAAAATGTTTTGGATGCCAATTCTATAGTAAAAGTGTCTTTGAGTTAATAGCATGTTCTGTACATGGGAATAATGCCAAGTGTGAAAACTGTTTCATCAATAACCTTCCCAGTTCATTCTATTTCGGAAAGGCAAGATTGATCTTTTTCATGCAATTTGTGTTTCGGAGACTCTGCATGCCTCACATATTTCAAAGACTGTCCATGGAGGAAACTGTATTATTTACTCAGCTGTAGTTACAAATAACCTTCCCCTGCTCACACTATTAAATAACATTTCAATGTTAAATAAAATGCATTTGATTGGAGAAATGGAAATTCTGACATTTCATGTTATATCCGTGAAGACTGCTCAAGGCATTTTACAGCAAAGTTTATGAACCCTAGATTATGCATTTCTAAAATTCTGTGTGCTGCCCAAGGCTATGTCATAGGCGGAATGCTTTACATCTGGAAGTACCATAGGAAGCTTTTTGAATTAAGTACTGTTCAAATATCATGATACCTTATCTACAAGACAAGGATGTTCATGCTTAACTGATAAATTGTAAACAGATTTCCTTGTTCTAATGGAATGAGAAGAATCATTTGCTTAAGATATTTAGAAGCACCATAATTGAAAACTGACTTTGTCAATTGGAGATCAGTAGAGGCTGTTTTTATGCCCTAGACTCATGAGTTATTGAGCCTATTCATTTTTGAGATTCAAAACATTGCAGTATTATCTAAATTTGTTCAATTCTTTTGTACCCTTTTCTTCGTGGTAGAGGAAATATTTTTATTAACTTACATTGGCGAGGCCAATTCATTACACAGCTACTTCCATCACCCGTGGATGAATAATAGGATGGCATGGTGGCACATGGTTAGCTGTCTCACAGTGTCAGGGACCCAGGTTTGATTCTTGTGCAGAGTCTGCATTTTCTCCCCATGACTGCGTGGGTTTCCTCCGGGTGCTGTAGTTTCCTCCCACAGCCCTAAAATGTGAAGATTGGCCATGCTAAATTCCCCCTCAGTGTACTCGAACAGGAATGTGATGACTAGGGGAATTTCACGGTATCTTCATTTCAGTGTAAATGTAAGCCTACTTGTGACTAATAAATAAACTTTTAACTTTAACCAGAGTACACAGCTTTGAGACAACTGTAAAGGAAGCAGAGGGAAAATTTGGAGACTTTTAATGTAGTAGCTGTTATGTTCCGGAATGTACTGCTTGATTTGAAACCCTAGCCCTGAAAAAGGATAGGGCCTTGACGGTGGTGGGGGCCTGAAGCTAGTGGGGCCCATAGGATGATCAGTTGACAGGGTTCCAATGCCAGAGATCTGTTCATGGTGGCGGTGGGGGAGAGGGGGTCGCAATCTATTGTTCAGGGAACGTGCCATCAATCAAAGGGGTGGAAGATAAGGTTCGCAATGTCCGTGTTGGGGGAGAATATTGGAAAAAGGGTCTTTAAGTTCAATTTGCCTGACCTGCCAGTGTCTTTAGGTCTTGGCCTTGCATTTGCAGAATAAAACACAACACCTCCTTTCAAAAAAAAACTAATTGCCAGAAAATCTCTTTGGAAAACCTCTGTGTTTCTCTAAAGGGTTTTCTAACCACACCTGACACTATGCCAGAATATCAAATTGAAAGAAAAGTGCTAATTCTGTGAAGATTGGAAGCAGGTCAAATGATTGGACAGAATATAAAAACAGCACAGACTGATTCTTTAAAAAAAAATCATTCATGTGATGTGGGCATGAAGACAAAACATTTATTCTCAATCCCACATTGCGCTTGAAAGGCAATGTGAGTGGGGCAGGGTGCCCGATACACAATATCTGAGGAGGTCATTTTTGGCAGCAGCAGGAGTGCCCAGCATTCACTTAATCAATATGGGCAACAACCACATCACCAGCAGATGCACAATATCAACTTCACAGTATATGGCATTCCTTAGATATCATATTTATCTTGAGTGTATGCCATATATGTGATATTATAATCTGCTGAGTGCTAAGTATGTTGGTTGACCCATGATGTGTGAAGATTTCATGTTGAAAGATGAGAGGAGGTGATTTTCCCAGTCTGCTATGCTGCTTGAACAGTGCAGGGGGGCAGGAGGCATCAGCAGCAGCAGTTTTGCAGACTTCCTGCTGGGTGTCTGGAACTCTGTGAATCTCCCCAGACATCTGGTGTGTCATTATGTGGACTTAATCCAGAATGGATTGCTTCCATGTAGGAAGGCTGTACACATAAGCCAGAGTTTGCTAGATAAGACAACATAAATAAGCGTGAGTTTTCTGGTGATGCGAATGGGGAAAATAACTAAGTATAGGTTCATATTCACAGCCAGAAATAACTGATTTCCTAAAGATAATTAATAGCCAAACCTTCTTTGCAATGAAAATAAGCGTGCGTGTGAAAGATGAGAATGACCTTGAAATTGAGAGGTTTATGATGAAGGTAGGGTCAATACTCTTTCTTAAGATGATAGATCTTAGATAAGATAAGAAGATAAGAAAATAATTTTACAATCTTTACAGATCATAAATGTGTGCTTCTGTGTTGCAGTCATTGCAATTTAGTGCACTGAATCTGATTAAAGGTGCATATAACTAGAGCACAATCTCTTCTTCTGGCAAATGATGTTAATTTTATAAAGTTATAGTTGTGAGAACGTAACGTTCTTTGGCATTTGACTCTGAATCTTCTTGATAGAGTCATACGGCATTCATAAAGTTGAGTGGAAAATTGATTCTCGTTGTCTGTCCCATTCTAATGGCATTTCACTTTTATCTACCATCCAAGAAAACTTGCAAAACTATGTTTGTAATGCTTTAACTTGGGGGCTTTAGATTTGGAATTTATTCAATGAATTTACACAATCAGATTTTGTCAGACTCCATACTGATTTATAAATCAATAAACCATAAAGTGTCAAGGTACTCATAGCTAATGGCTGACTGGAAAATGCAGGACAACATTTTAAAAACAAGCTGCTCTAAATTTCATTTGCATATATGACTTAGTGTTTCAATACGTTTAACTCAGAAAAGCAAGCTGTAATCTTGTGTAGGTCTCTATGTAAAACAGTGGAAACCTGATAGAGGTTTACAAAATTATGACAAGCTTGGACGGGGCGGATATTCAGAAGCTTCTTTCAAGGATGGAAAATTACAATGGGTGCAAGATTCAACGTGAGAGGAGGAAAGTTTAAGGGAGATGTGCGGACAAAGGTTTACATGCAGAGAGTCCTGGGTGCCTGGAACACGCTATTAGTGGAGGTGGTGGAAGCAAGCATATTAGCAACATTTAAGGGGAATTTGGATGGGTACGTGAATAGAGAGGGAATAGAGGGATATGGTCTAAATAGGGGCAGAATGAGGAATGAGGCAACCCATCCCCCGCCACCTCTTGTCCAAGATAGAAAATGTGCAAATGTCATTTTCCCACATTCCTTTCACCTGCTTCTGCCATTCTAAAAATTGGGGCTGGTTGGGCTAAGGCCATTGATTGGCCATTTAAGGGTATTAGTTAGTTGGTGAGGGGCTTTCCTGCCCATGCATGCAATTGTGTCTGCGTTTGGGTAAACTGATGTCAGGAGAATCTCGTCCAGTTGATTTTATGTCTCTCATCCAGCTACAGAGGAACATTAAACTCTGCCCCTGGTTAAATTGACTCATTTTTTAAATATTACTATTAGGTCTGGGAAAGAGGTCTAAGAGAAAGGTTTAGATTAAATGGTGGGTTGAATAAAGGAATAGAGCCAGTCAACCCCCTCCATTCAGGTTTGGAACAATTTGGGGATAACCCATCTGAACGGTGACAAATTGAGGGATCTCACCAGGATCTAGGGAACTCCACATGAGGCTGGTCGTAATGTGAGAAAGAAAACATCATTTAAGGCACTCTCTCAGGATGAAGGATGAATTGCTTCCATTCCTATTTGTTGGGTTCTGAAATGGTTGCTAAATCCAATGTGTGATCTATAGACTCTGCCACGAAAAGGTTGAGTAGATGGCTTGTTTGGAGGTTTGTGTATTTCTTCCAACACCTTACTCTTCTGCAAGCTTTTGACAAAGTCTTTTGATGTGTTTGGTTCCTTCCCATATGGGCCTTCTCCATTTTGCTTCACCATAAGCCAGCTTCTACCATGAGTCAATGAGTTTGTTTAACTCTTCAGGGCTAGTTTGAGGACACCCTTAAAACATTTCCAATATCCATCCGAGAGTCTTTTGTCAAGACCATGTTCTGACTTGAGCAGTAGTTACAGGAGTCTGATGTCAGGCATGTAAGCAACAAGTCCCACTCAGTGAAGCTGATTTTGAGTAATTAGCCTCGATAATGGGCAAGTTGGCTTGTAGGGAAGACACTGCTGTAGAACTGTTGTTCTTGTCCTGCATTGGAAGAATCTTACACAGACAGTGCAGATGGTACTTTTCCATTATTTTGATGTGCCTCCTGTAGATTGTCCAAGCCTTCAAAGCATATGGGAAGGCAGGGTTCATTAATGCCTGCTAAACTTTAAGTCCTACAGTTAATATTCTGGTCCTCAGATTTTCTTCTCTTCAGTCAGACGAAGGCTGAGCTGGCACTATAGAGATGATGATGCATTTTGTCGTTTATGTCTGCCTTTGTTTAAAAAAAGGCTCCCAAGATATAGGAAATGGTTCACATTTTCCATGTTGCTGTTCATGGGAGCTGACTGGAGGTGTTTCTGCTTCTGTGGGAGTTGGTTGGAAGAGGATCTTAGTTTCCTAGGTGCTCAGTGAAAGATCCATTTTCTCATATCCCTTTGAGAAGAAATCAAAAATGACTTAGAATTCAGTTTCTGAATGAAAGTTCACACAAGTATCACCTGAGTACTGAAGCTCCAGGATTGAGGTTGGGGTGACTTTGGTTTTGGATCAAAGGTGGCACAGGTTGAATAGTTTCCTATCTGCCTTGTCGATGACTTCTATGCCTGTGGGCAATTTGCTGTAAGTGAGGTGCAGTGATGCAATGAGGAAAACGGAAAAGTGGGTTAGTGCCATTACACAGTCTTGATTGACTCTAAACAATAAAGCACTTACAGCAAAGGAAAACATACTGGCAAAGCCATCAGCCAACAACTATGTGCCAGCTTATGATACCCTTACCTGTAGATGCTAAGAGATACAAGAGAATCAGTGTAAAGAGGATTCCCCGTACATGGGACCTATGAAAGAGGGCTATAGCTTTCACTATAGTTAGTGTTGTCAATACTTGTAATGATCGGACATTTTTATGCAGGATTTGTAATTAAAAATTACGTTTTCATTCATTTTTGGGACGTGAACATCACTGGTATGACCAGCATTGCTCATGGTTAGTTTCCCTGGGACAGGTGTAGTGGGAAGCTTCCTTGAAACCATGATGCTATTAAGTGGGGAGCTCAAGGATTTTGAACTCGTGACAATGAGGCACCGACCATGCAAAACATTCATCTTAGCTGATGGGGCCAGTTTTACTGAGCAGTTAGTTTCCCTGGTAAGATTGCTGATTCAATGAATCCGCCCCAGTTATTCTCCTTCGCACAGCTCAAGGATGTTTCTGCAGGACACTTCTGAAGCCTAGAATGACTAAAAGAAAAATATTGCAGCAGTTTCTGAACTATAGTAACTGAAATGCCTCTTCATTTTTCTGTACTTGTGGCAAGGTAATACGTACATAAAGTGACTTGCCTTATATTTAACTTTTTTTACAAAACGTTTGCCAATTGAATTATTACTTGTCGGCAGCCATCCTTTTCGATGGGATCTGAGAAACTGAACTTTGCACAAAAGATGACTTGCTGTTCCAGAAAGGAATGGCAGGCTATTTTCACAATCACTTTGGAACACATTTCATTGTCTCTTGACCTTAAAATAATCGCAGGCATTTCCTCATGGTTAGAGTTAAGACACTGACCCTAGTTGTACTTGGATGTATTTATGCACTTATGGAAGTTAGATCATTGTCTAGTGAAATTAAAAAAAAAATGGAACGATTGTAAAGCTATCAGAATGGCGAGAGATATATCGACTTCATCCTGGGAAAGTATGTCAGAAATCAAAAGTAAAACATTGACTCTGACTGTAGGTCTGTTAATACAGTTATCTATTGCTGATTACATTTTTTGTTGTTTTAATGGAAGTTTGTTTCAGTGGGTGTTTTTATAGATTTAAGTCCAATCTGATGTTATTTCAAGCGTTCCTGGTATTTAATTCTGGAATCCAAAGCTGTAACGAGATCATTTTCCTGTCACTTCCTCATAATGTTGGATCAACTGGCTCTTCTGCACATACTGCTGATGTGAACAAAAGTTAAACCCCAATATTCACAGGGATGGACGCAGAAGAGTGCAAGGGAAACCAGGAAACTCTCGGAGCACATAGATCCAGCCAAATTAAAAAGCAGGATCTCATGATAACATCTTTTTAGTCCATTTCTTATGCAGTTAATCAGATTGACTAGTTGATGGAGATGAGCAGTGGGGGAGATGGTGGTATCATGGTAATGTTACTGGGCTAATAATCCCCAGCTAATCAGAGCATGGGTTGAACTCTCACTAGTGCCACTGACTGAATTTAAATGCAATGAATTAATAGACCTGGAAACTGTCTGGTTCACTAGTGTTCTTTAGGGAAGCCAATCTACCATCCTTCCCTGGTCTGGACTACATGTGACTCCTGGCCCATAGAAAAGTAATTGACTATTAACTTTTCTCTGCAATGGCCTTTCTTTGCTATTGGCATCTTTATCCTTTATGCCACTTGCTTAGCAATAACTTGTTCACTGATGCTCAGTTTTGGTTCCATCAGCGTTACTCAGCTCCTGACCTTTACAATCTTCATTCAAACATGGACAAAGGTGCTGAACTCCTGAGATGAAGTGAAAGTGATAGTCCTTGACATCAGGGCAGCATCTGAGCGAGTGCGGCATCTAGAAGTTCAAGCAAAACTGAAGTCAATGTAAATGAGGGGAGAAAACATCCACTGATTGGTGTCATACCTGGCACAAAGGAAGGTGGTTGTGATGGTTGGAGGTTAATCATCTTATTTCCAGGACGTCACTGCAGAGTCTTTCATTGAATGATCATAAGGTCAGAGGTGGGATGCTCACTGATTATTTCTCAATGTTCAGCATCATTGACACCTCCTCACATGTTGAAGAAGCCCATTTACTAGGAAAAATTGGAAATATATCTCGGATTGAGTTCATCATAGAAGGATCATAGGCTCCTTACAGTGCAGAAAGAGATTATTCGGCCCATGTGTCTGCACTGACCACAATCCCACCCAGGCCCTATTCCATAACCTCACATGTTTACCCAGCTAATCTCTGTGACGCTGGGGTCAATTTAGTGCGGTCAATCAACCTAATCCGCACATCTTTGAACTGTGGGAGGAAACTGGAGCACCCGGAGGAAACGTATGTATTCATGGGGAGGAAGTGCAAACTGCACACAGACAGTGACCCTTGACAAATGGCAAGTAACATTTGTGTCATACAAGTGCTAGGCAATGGCCGTCTCCAACAAGAGAGAATCCCATCCTCACCCCTTGACATTCAGTGGCATTACCATCATTGAATTCCTCACTATCAATATCCCAGAGGTTACAAGTGACCAAAAACTATATTGAACCAGCCATATAAAGATTGTGGCTGCAAGAGTAGGCCAGACGCTATGAATACTGCAGTAAATAACTCATTTCCTGGCTCCTCAAACCTGTCCGCTATCTACAAGACATGTCAGGAATGTAATGGAACAGCAGAAGAATCCAGCTCCAACAAAACTCAAGTAGCTCACCACTATCCAGACCAAAGCAGTCACTTGATCCCTCCACATAAGATATTAACTCACTCCATCACTGAAGAACACTAGCAGTAGTGTGTATCATCTACAAGATGCACTGCAGGGACTTACAAAGTCTCCTTAGGCAGCACTATTCAGAAGGATAAGCGCAGTAGAGACATGGGAACACCACCATCTGGAAGTTCCTCTTCAAGTTGGTTGCCATCCTGCCTTGCAATACATCGCTGCTCCTTTGCTGTCACTGGGTTAAATCCTGGAACTCTCTCTCTCTAACGGCACTGTGGGTGTACTTATACACAAGAACTGCAGCAATTCAAGAAGGTAGCTCACTATTGCCTTATCAAATGCAATTAGAGATGGGCAATGAATACTTGACTCACCAGTGATTCACACATCCTGTAAGTAAGAAAAACATTTCTTGTGTGTCAAGAATCAGTAAATAAACCAACAAAGTACTTGCACATATGTGTGAGCAGTGTCTTTATATCAGTATATAACTTTCTTCAGGTTTTTTGGTGAAGTAACAGAGAGGATTGATTAGGGTCATGTAGTTAATCTGATGTCCATTGTCATGTACAATGTTCCTTGTAAGGACTAACGTCAGCTATGTGCATAGATTGGAGAAGCTGAAACTATTCAACTTGGAGAAGATTAAGAGAAAATTTGGTAGAGATTTTACAAAATCATGAGCAGTTTGGAGAGAGTAGATAAAGAGAGACAGATCCTGTTGCTGGAAGGGTCAAGGACTGAAGGTCATCAATTTAAGGTGATTAGCAAAATAAGCAATGATACCATGAAGTAAAACTTGTAGTTATAACCTGAAATGCTCTGCTTGAGTGTGTGGTAGATTCAGTTGAGTCCTTTGAAAGAGAAGAGCAGAGAGATGCAAAGGTTAATGCCAAGTGTATTGCACTGAGGACCTGGAATGTGGATGTTCCAGCTGCCTTCTCTCACCATCCTCCCCAACCTCCTTTACATTATTCTGAGGTGGGCACCATATCCTTGATGGCATGTGCTGTGGTCGACACTTTGTGGAGGATGCAGTAAACATAGAGAACCCAAATGGGACACGCCCCAACGAGTACTGGCAGGATCCTCCAGGGTAGTCAAGGCAATGGAACTGTTGCTTCAGCAATCTAATAGTTTGCTCCGTGATGCTTCTTGTAGCAGCCTGGCTCTCATTGCATCTAGTTGAATGGTGGAGTAGTTGCATGACCCAATTGTAAAGAGAATAACTATCATTGTCTAGTAGCACCCTCTAATCTGATATGGTGGCTGAAAGATTAAGGGAAGCATGGGCTGGCACAGACTGAAAGATTCAGGATAGAAAGCATTCACCAGCATTAAACACTTGGCATTGTTATATACCAATTCCAAGTTCAGTGAATACTTTCTTTCTTTATTTATTTATTTAATTAGTGTTATAAGTAGGCTTACATTATCACTGCAACAAAGGTAGTGTGAAGGTTCCCTTGTCGTCACATTCTGGCCCCTGTTTGTTCAAGCTAAATTCTCCCTTAGTGTACCCAATGTACCTAACCAGCACATCTTTCAGACTGTGGGAGGAAACAGGAGCACCCAGAGGAAATCCATGCAAACACGAGGACAACATGCAGATTCTACACAGAGAGTAACCCAAGCCAGGAATTGAACCCAGGTCCCTGTCACTGAGGCAGCAATGCTAATCCTTGTACCATTGTGCTGCTCTTTTCAGCAAGCTTTGCAGTTATGATACACCTCAGTATTTAGAGTTAGTGCATGCAAAGCCATGTATGTGCAGTTACCGGCATGTTGCACCATGTACAATCACATTATCCAGATAAAGTCACATGCACAATCCATTGTTCAGTGGGAAAGCAATAAAGGCTTTCTCTGGTATGAACAGAGGCTATTACTTCTCTGATTTGAGTTGTGCATAAGATATCATGGACAGAGACAGAAAGAGAAACCCTGGGATATGACAGTGGATACCTCAATTCATCTTACCTAGGGATAGGAATGGGAATAAGCCATTCAGCCATTTGAGCCTGGTCCATCATTCAGTGAGCTTATGGTTGACCTGTGGCTGAACTCCATATAGCTGCCTTTGACCCATATCCCTTAACACCTTTACAAAACAAAAAAATTACCTATCTCAGATTTAAAGATGGCAACTGACCTAGCATCAGCTGCCATTTATGGAAGGAAATTGCAAACTCCTACTTCCGGTTGTGTGTAAAAGTGCTTCCTCACATCTCTTCTAGGTCTGGCCCTAATTTTTAGACTATGCCCCTAGTTCTAGAATCTCCAGTAAGTAGAAATAGTACCTATACTGTGTTTTCTTGTTAATGTCTTGAAGATTTGGATCAGATCACTCCTCAACCTGTTAATTTCTGGAGAAAACAAGTCTAATTGGAATAATCTCTCCTCATATCTTAACTACTGAAATCCGGGTATCATTCTTGTAAACCTACATTTCAGTCCATCAAAAGCCAATATATCCGTCGTAGGGTGTGGCGCACAGATCTGCTCACAGTACTCCAAGTGGGGTCTAACTAGGGTTATGTATCGCTGCAGCATATCTTCTGCATTCTTACATCTCAGTCCTCTATTTATAAAGCCAGCTTTCCATTAGCATACTTGATTATTTTCTGTTCCTGTTGGTGGCATCTAAAGATCTATACATCTAAATCTATGAGCTATTTTCCTAAACCCCTATGACACATCTTGCCGACAAGATACAGATTCATGCTCTTTAATCAAGTCAGAGAGTTTATTAGGTATCATAAGAAATATAAGCTAATACTAACAATGACAGTAGATATAAAGTGTAACTTGGCTGGGGCGATTCCTGTTTCAAGCTCCCTCGGGCACAATATTTTCTTTTCTTCCTGCTGTCAAGAAAGCAAAGGAAGTGTGATATATTCTTTTGGTAATAACACTGTCTTATTTCTTATGTACTTGGAGGCAGACTGTTGGGAGTTTGTGATTATGGTAATCGAAGTAAGAGATAGGGGTGGCTGCAAAAATCTAAGTTAACAGTAAGAATGGATTTAGATATGTTAATGAACCATGAAACAGAATTTTACCATTAGGCAGGAACAGGAGTAGCTTTGAATGGGTTGTTTGAGTTCAAAGAGCTATGTATGCAAATTGTAAAAAAAAATATACCTCCAAAGAACCAGAAAAGATGATGGAGACCAAAATATTCACAGAAGCTGTAAAGGGCAGTAACATGCTGTGTTTCCACAATACCATGGACTGAGCCCAGAAACTCAGCGGAAAGACAGTGCTTGTAGGGAATCTACGTAGAGATCAATTTTGACTCGAGATATTTGGGAGTGAAGTAGGAAATGTGGCAAATCTTACGAAAGGTTTAGTGTGAGACCTGTGTCATTTTAATTCTCAAGTCTCAATAAAATAAAGCAGCTCTATCCCCAGATCTGCCCAATAACAGCCATGTTAGGGACAGTGAGTGGGTGCAGAAATTAGCTCAGGAGGCCAGGAACCCTCTGACAAAATGTTTGGAACGAGGGAACAGGATGAAATCAAGAAAGTGTCATATGAAAATAGAAAATGCTGCTTGGAATGCCTTAATAGTACTAACTGTTAAAATAAATACAATCTATGCCATTTAAAATACACAAGAATTTACAGCACAAAACATTCCATCTAAAAGGCATCATAGTTGCATTAATGGAAGCCAAAGTTACAATGTACCACATGTGAAATTATTCTTTTCTTTTTGACGTATTGCAACTTATGCCAACCAAAACTTCACAGAGGTGGATATTTAAGAGGAATTGTAAATTTTCCAATCCCTTTAATGGGTAAGCTACAGCTGACTTTCCAAACATTGGTCCTCTGTACTAGTCCTTTTATAATATTATGTAATTACATCTGTAACCAGCAGAGAGAGCCTTCTCATAGAGCTATTGCTGTGGCTCATCCAAACTCTTTCTCCAAACAACAGGCAGAAAACCTCTTCCCATGTTATTGATTTCATGAAGAAATAGTGAAATTACACCTTTTGGGATGACATAGCTTGTGCAAAGTATCTATCATGCGTTTATATATTGTCCAGCTATTAAAATATAATTGGTTAGAGAATTGGCTAACTGACAAGACAGAGGGCTATATTGGAATATAATGAATGCGTAGGCTATTACAAAGATTGATAAGCTTGTAAAATTTCCGAGCAACCAACGGAATAACTGGAGGGCAAAATTTCACATTTTCTATCACTTCCATAGAACATAGAACAATACAGCACAAACAGGCCCTTCGACCCATGAGTTGCGCCGATCACATCCACCAATCCACAGACCTATCTATGACCCCCTATCCCATTCGTTTCCATATACTCATCCAGAAGTCTTTTAAAAGACCCCAGCGAGTTTTCCTCAACAACCTCCGACGGCAGCCGATTCCATTCATTCACCACCCTCTGAGTGAAAAACTTACCCCTCACATCCCCTCTGTATTTGCTTCCCTGCACCTTAAATCTGTGTCCTCTCATAGTGACCATTTCAGCTTGGGGATATAGTCTCTGAGAGTCCACCTTATCTATTCCTCTCAACATTTTATAAACCTCTATCAGGTCGCCTCTCAACCTACGTCTCTCCAGTGAGAAGAGTCCCAGCTCCCTCAACCTATCTTCATAAGGCCTGCCTCCCAATCCAGGCGGCATCCTTGTAAATCTCCTCTGCACTCTCTCGATAGCCTCTACATCCTTCCTATAGTGAGGAGACCAGAACTGCGCACAATACTCCAAGTGGGGTCTGACAAGGGTCTTATAGAGCTGCATCATTACCTCCTGACTCCTAAACTCTATTCCTTGATTAATGAAGGTCAGTACACCGTACGCCTTCTTGATCACTTCCTCCACCTGCGAGGCCGATTTAAGAGTCCTGTGGACCCGGACCCTGAGATCCTTCTGCTCTACAACACAGCTAAGACTCCTACCCCTTATATTGTGCTCCTTCATGCCATTATTCCTGCCAAAATGGACCACTACACATTTATCCACGTTGAAATCCATCTGCCACTTCTCCGCCCAGTCTTGCATCTTTCATTGAAACAAACAAACTAAAATCAGCATAGAATAAATATTATACCAAACTAGTATACCAAACAATACGAGAGGTATTTATAAATTAACTATTTAACGCAAATTGAGATACGTCTTACAACTCCTTTTGCTGAATACTTCCGTTCTGGCAGATGTGTAATATAGGATCAAGTTCAAAGTTACTCTCGGCACTCCAACAGATTTACTTCTCTATTGAGTTAGTATGAAACTTCTAGTGTTCTTCAAAAACTGTTCCACTCAGCCTGAGTCTTCCAGACTCAACATTCACCAGCAAGGCTCCTCTCGGTAACTCCTTTTTCCCTAATTCTCCCAAAGTCTCATCTGCTCTGTCCATTTTTTTTCAAACAGAAATCAAGCACTCACAAGCATCTTGTTTGGCTGTTAATCCAAAACAGTCTTTCTGCTTCTTTGTAGCAATAGTTGTCTTTTCTGAACTTCTCTCGGCCACCAAAAAGCTGCTTTCCTTTCTCTGTGAGTTATTGTGTCAAGCTGTAAAAAGTATCATTTGTTTGCGAAAGATTTCTGTTTGAGTTTCTTCTCCATGGCAACCAGAGCACATAGGTCTGCCTGAGGTGGTTACAGAATCCTCAATTCTACCTCATGTTAGAAGGAACATTTAAAAACATAATCATCTTGTAAAATCAACATTCATAAAGCCAATCCCTAAAAATCAAAAAAAATGACTGTAAGATACAATATTGTAAACATTTTAACAATTAACTTACTACATACAGTGCAAGTAACATCATTTTCCCTTTTGTCACGTTATGGACTGTGGGAGATTTTAGAATCCCAACTGTCTTGGAAGAAAGAATTTCTTTTATTGCTGGTCCATTTGCTTTCCTACAATTATCTCCAATGATCATTTTCAACTTGCTTTCAAACGAGGCTGAGCAGCATGTCCAATGGTTATAAATTTGGCCATGTCATTCAGAATGGAAGGTATTCTGTTGATTTGGTCATTTTAATAAGAATGGCTATTCTACTCCCTTTCCTGAATATATATCTGGGTTGGCCTTGAGGTGTATCGCAATGCTACCAGATAGTTATGTTGCTTGTGAAAATGTAGTACTTGTTTGTGCCTCAGAAATGAGCTGCCAGATAATATATACGGTAGGATTTGTCCTCACCTTACCCTTCCAGAGTAATCTGAGATGAACTAGGCACTTTACATTATTGGAAGTGGTGATCTTAGGCCCATTCATTGCACGATATGCAGTAAGCAATCATCTGAACTGTGGAGGTATTATCTGGCTTTAATATGTCCTATTTCTGCATGTGCCCTATTTCAACACACATCACATTTGTTTCAACTGATCGAAGAAGGCAACAGACATTCTCTGGCTCATTCTCCAGGGCAATGCCTTGACTCATCAAATTCAACTAGCCTCATTTGGATTTCAACAAAGCTTGGCAGTTACCTGTCAGTCATTAATAAGCTGGTGCGTTTCCCGTGGCAATGCCTCTACCATTGCTGATCAATGAGCAATCTCCTCTCATGAAATATATAAATTGTTGTTCCCTTTACATTTCATATGCTGCAAATTGTGTTGATTGCAAGATAAAAGCATTGATGACTTGTCTCCTTTTTGTAATTCTCAGGAATTAGTTAATTACATTCATCATTTCTGGATTCATTTATAATACTTTCTAAATTATCCACAGCCTGTGCAATCTGCCTCACAATTTCCGGTGCAGACCTACAGTTGTCTGTACTAGTCTCCTGAGATAATATGCCTCTACTGCACATTTGTCACTAAGGTGCATGGAGATACATTCTTTCTAGCCCTAGTCTGATTTCCAATCAAATGTGGGGAAGAATAATTCTTTCCAAAGTAAACACATGGGTTAAAAATTTATGGGATGTATAGCAACTTGGTATCTATCTGCAACTTAGAATACAAGAAGGATCAATTCTTTCTTTGCAATTCTGGGCTGCATTCATACATATTCAAAACACTTTTAAGAACAGAATTATATCATAAACTACCAACTGTCATCCCAGGAACACCAAGAGATATGATCAAAGGCTGAATGAGTCGTACTCTTGGCACAGTTATAGAACTTGTCAAATTATCCTTACCTCCAAATAATACAGATTTCCCAATCTGTACACAGCTCGTATTAATAACTCTAATTTTGCCATATTCACACAGTGATGCAGTGGCATGACTGTGTGAAAAGGATAGTGCAATGTATCTGAGATATATACAATGTATATTTATTGGAGGAAATTAAGAAAGAAATACTTTCAACTTCTAAATTCTATTTTGTAACAATTAAAAGTACCAGAAATATGGAGTGACTTGTTATGATTTGTCACTGCATGGTAGCACAGTGGTTAGCACTGCTGCCTCACAGTGTCAGGGCTCCTGGTTCAATTTGTCGGCTTGTGTGTGGTTTGCATGTTCTCCCTATATCTGCGTGGGTTTCCTCTGAGTGCTTCAGTTTCCTCCTATAGTCTAAAGATGTGCAAGTTAGTTTGATTGATTATGCTAAATTGACCCTAATTTTGAAGGGATTAACCGGGTAAATATACAAGGTTATGAGGATAGGGTGAGATTGTTGTCAGTTCAGGCTCAATGGACTGAATGGCCTCCTTCTGAACTGTAGGGATCTTATGAATTGTAACATGTTGATTATGTGTTTAAATTACATTAATATAGTTTAATAGGTTAAATACGGGCCAAAATTGTCCATGATGTAAACCTGGTGTTGTGAGACTTCTTACAGAATTCTCCATGGCAGGGATTCTCCAGTCCTATTGTTGTGAATGAAGATTTGGCTGAGTACCAAATTGTTCTTGTTGGCAGTGGTAGCAGGGCGTACGAGACCGGAGAATACGGCTATTATCTCCTAAAATTTTAACAACATGAAAGGATTATTTTGTAGGACTTCTTTCAGACATCAACACAGTTCAAAATACTTGAAATAAATATAGAGTTTTGCTGGCTGGGATATCATGCAAAGACAAGGATAAGTTTGCACATGAATGCCCCAATTAACATGGGTCAGCTGTATCTATGACAAAACCACAAGGGACAAGTTACTTGAATATGATTACAGAGATTAGATGTAACATTATCTTCAACAGGTTATACTGTATGCAATCTGAGAAATGGAAATGGCAATTTAATAAGAAGCTGTGAATGAAATTTCTTTTGATCTCTTCATCACTGTCTCGGTAAAAATTATCCTTCCTTGTCACAACTTATTACAGTTAATTACCATGTTGTAACACAATATTGAGTATTATTTGTTGCTGTGATTTTTTTTATGTATGTGTTTCAAAATGTCACATTAAACTACACCTCCAATAATAAAATCTAATTAACTTTTAAGAAACTGTGAAATTTTATTTCGCCAGTGGGATCTTCTTCTTGAGCAAGTGTAATGTGTGCTGAAGGATTATTGTTTAAATCAAATGGAAAAATTATGATTAGTATTCTATTGTCTTGTCTCATTCAGCTGTCAACTTGAACTCTTTTTGACATGAGTGTTGATGCCAATACCAAGGAAACATCTGTACTGCGAGATTCGCATTCTTATGAATGGTGTTCAAATCCCAGATGGTGCTCAAAATTTTCCCCATAGATTTGAAGGGCCAAATGATTTCCTTTGTTCTATTAAGACTCGATAATATGACCCAAAACTCTCTACGCTCTTGTATTGTGAATTTTACACCATGCACGTACTAGCAGCATTTTAAATATTTGCAGATAATGTGAAATGTTTTTGAGGTGATCATAGCATGATCCTGGTTGAATATATCTCCCTACTATAACTAATAAAAACAAAACTTGTTGAATATTCACAACAGATCAGTACGTGCCTATGAAATGCAAAAATGAGTTCTAGTGTTGTGTGTTTGTAATTAAGCAGATTGAAAGGCGAGTACTAGAAATTTCCGCAGGGCATTTTCTCGATCGACTTCTGTGGCTGACTAGGAAATCCTCTTTATACAAAATATCATAGAATCCTAGTGTTGAAGGAGATTATTTGCTCCATTATGTCAGTACTGATCACAATCCTATCCAGGCCCTATCCGTGCATTTAACCTACTTAGTCCCCCTGACACTAAGGGGCAATTTAACATGGCCAATCCATCTATCCTGCACATCTTCAGACTGTGGGAGGAAACTGGAGCACTCAGAGGAAACCCACGCAGACACAGGGAGAACATTCAGACACCACGTGGACAATGATCCAAGTTAGGAATCAAACCCTGGTTCCTGGCACTGTGAGGCAGCAGTGTGTCACCATACTGCCCCTATTGGCCCTTCCATGAAATTGCAACAGCTGATTGGGAGAATCCTTGAGGATCAAGCATTTAATCAATTAGGAAAGAATTGTGAAAGACAGAGTGAGTGGGAGAGAGTCAGCTGGAAAGATGTAACAGTTGCAAAGAAGGATCTACAAACTAAAGGACAAAGAAAAAGGTCAAAGCGGGAAATGTAGAAGAAGTGCGGTAGGAGTGACTCCACGGGAGCATTTGACCAGGTGTGGCATCAAGAAATTCTAGCAAATTTGAAGTCAATGGGAATGTTTTACTGGTTGGAGTTGTGGTTATCACAAAAGAAGATGGTTGTTGAAGGTCAATCATCTCAGTGCCAGGACATCAATGCAGGACAGTTTCTCAGGTTAGTGTCCTCAACCCTATCATCTTCAGCTGCTTCCTCAAAGATTTTGGGCAGAATTTTATGGCTTCGCCCCATCCAAAAACTGTAAAATCCTGCCCGAAGTAAACAGATCTTTCCATGATCCACCCCTTACCTGCTCCGATTCCCATGATTGGAGGCCAGTAAAATTGCGGCCTTCGTAAGGTCAGAAGTGAAGATACTCGTTGATGATTATACAGTACTCTGTACTATACACTGCTCCTCAGATAGTGAAGCAATCTGTATCTGCATGTAGTAAAACCTAAACAAAATTTAGGCTTTGGCTGAAGTGGCAGGTAATATTTGCCTCACACAAGCGTCAGCCAATGACTACTTCCAGCAAACAAGAATGTAACTATCTCTTTTTAACATTCAAAAGTTTAGATTGTGCAATTTTGGCATATTTTCACATCTTAATTTTCACATGTGAAATGATTGTTCAATTATGATAATAAGCTTGGACAATAAAAACCATGTTTTGAATAAACAGGGGCTTAATTTTATTCTTCTATAACACCA
Source organism: Sphyrna mokarran (assembly GCA_024679065.1). Classification (NCBI taxonomy): domain Eukaryota; kingdom Metazoa; phylum Chordata; class Chondrichthyes; order Carcharhiniformes; family Carcharhinidae; genus Sphyrna; species Sphyrna mokarran. The sequence goes on along the minus strand of JAGIQG010000011.1, from coordinate 67,094,700 downwards.
CAACGTTTTGTATTTCTATTCTTCCTTTGGCACAATCATCCCAAAGCTTATTCACAGAAGTGTAATCCCAAAAAATAGATGCTGATATGGGAGATAAAGACATGAATTTTTAATGGTGACTTAAGGAAAGTGAAAAAGATGGAGGGGTTCAGAAAGAAAATTCTAGAGAATAGATCTAAGCAGTTTAAGGCACTGCTGCCAATATTGAGATGAAGGGCCTTGTATGAGGCTAAGTATGAGAAATTAAGCTATTGAGGGTTGTAGGGCTAGAGAAGGTTACAGTTATAGAGGTGGGTGAGGTTGTGAAGAAATTTTAGCATATAGATAAATTTTAAATTGTTGGTGTATGTTATGTTGGGACAGTGTCCCTTTGAGATGCAAGTCTATGAGCAGTGATAACATCATGAGCCAGGTTCTGGGCTTAGTTTCAGTCTTGTGTGCACAGCACTGAATAAAAATTCCCTGTTATACAGCAAATCACTCGTTGATTCTAACCGTGGCCTGGTATATTGCCCAGTACAGAATTGTTAGCATCTGGGGAATTAATGTAGGTAGAAGTGGATAGAGAATGGGCTAACTGATAAGGTAGAGAGGGCAGGATTTTCCAGCAGTCCTCGTCTCAAAACTGGAAAATACCACTCAAGGTCTTTGCATGGTCAATGGGTCCACCGCTCTCTGCCCACTACAATTTCCTGTACTGAGCAGGATGGGAAAACCACCACCTCCCCCGCCCCCCAAGAAAGTCATGATGCATGGATTGTTTTCAGATTAGTAATCTGCAACAAATGCCAGAGGAATTAGTGCTGGAATGTCGACTATTCAGAATTTATTTTGGTGACTAAGGTGAAGGAGCCGAGTGCATTATAGCCAAACTTTCTGACAGTACACAAATAGGTAAGAAAGTAAATTGTGGGGAACATGGAAAAAGTCTACTTCAGAGTTTGGGTATATTATGTGAGCGGGCAAAAATCTGGCAGCTGGAATATAATGTGGGAAAAGTGAGGTAATCCACTTTAGCAAAAAAGAGAATATTTTTTAAATGGAGATTGCAATATGCTGCAGTGCGGACAGTGTCCTTGTACATGAATCATAAAGCATTAGCATGCAGCTAAAGCAAAGCTAAATGGAATGTTGGCTTTTATTGCAGGGGAGATGGAATACTAAAATAGGGAAGCCTTACTACAGCTGTGCAGGATTTGGAAAGCTCATATTTGGCCTTGGCACAGCTTTAGTCTCCTTGTTTATGGGGGAATATACTTGCATTGGAGGCAGTTCAGAGAAGATTTCCATGGTTGATTCCTAGGATGATCCCTGTGAGGAAAGTTTGAACAGGTTGGACTTATACTCATTGGAGTTGGGAAGAATGAGATGCTATCTTATTGAAGTTCTGAGGGGCTTGACAGATTAGATGCTGAAAGGATGTATTAACTTATGGTGGAATCTAGGACAAGGGGCACAGTTTCAAAATAATGGGTCTCAAATTAAAAATGGAGAGGAGGGAGAATTTCTTCTTTCTGTGGTTAGTTAACATTTGGAATTCTCTACCTTGGAGAGCGGTGGAGGCTGGTTCGTTGTAATAAATTCAAGGCTGACAGATTTTTGATCCTCAAGAGAGTCAAAGGTCATGAGGTTAGGCAGGAAAATGGGTTGAGCCACAATCAGAGCAGCAAAAATTGTACAAGATGAAGCAGCCTCGAGGGCCAAATTGCCTTATTTCTTATGTTCTTATCTAAGTTATCTCTTTGCAGTGGAAATTCAGCCCCCGGTGTAAATAAAAACAAGTCATATTTTACAATGAATTGGTTTTCAAACAGTTTGAACATTAGATTTAGTAAGTTTATTGATAATACAGAATATATTTCATCACAAAATCCAAATAAATGATTTTATGCTAGATAATATTTCATAATTTAAAGCATACAATAATGCATATCTCATGCACAGTTCATTGTTACATTACTTTAAGCTTACAAAGTTAATTGTCACAAGTTCTATACAAATTAAAACCATAATGTTCCATCTAGCTACCTAGAGAGCAAATATTGGTTGTGATGTATGTATTTCCAAATGATTTCAATCTGGCTGGAAGATAAATTTGAACTATTAGATTTCATTAAGTGGGTGGCACAATGGCACAGTGGTTGGCACTGCTGCCTCACAGCACCAGGGACCTATGTTCAGTTCTGGCTTTGGGTGATTATGTGGAGTTTACTCATTCTCCCTGTAAATGCATGGGTTTCCTCTGGTTGCTCCAGTTTCCTCCCACAGTCCAAAGATAGATTAAGTCAAGTGGATTGGCCATGATCAATACATGGAATTATGGGGATATTTCAGTGCACGGTGGATAAATTTGGTCACACTTGGCACTCAGCATTACTATGCCCACTCTCTTCCTCTCCACCCCCAGCCCAACCTGCACCACTGTTGACAAATCACCTTCCCAGTCTTGTGGATTTAGGACCTTTCTATCAAACACTACCCCCATTTTTGAAACCCAGGACCTCTTCCCAAGTGTTGATTCAAATCTTGATCCTCACCAACCTTCCTAATCCTCCCAAACAATGCAATTCTCTCTGGAAGACTCTGACATGCTCTGCCAATACTTGCAAGTGGCAGGATCCATCCCCAATGTTTCTCAGAGCTCTTCACCACAATGCTCCTTGACTGTACTGTCCTCACGCCCTTGGAGATCCCTGGGTGTGCTTCCAGCTTCAATTACCGTTCCCAAATTGCATAAAGCGATATCCTTAATAATACTTGGTCTAACATCTCTCTTCTTTGAAACCTCTGGCTCACTATGAGTAGTTCTGTATTTGGTGATGTTAGTGGAGGCACAACTCCAGGGAAATTTGCATGTTCTTCAAAAATATACCATTGAATCTTCTATGTTCAGCTGACAGAGAAAACAAGGCCTTGGCTTAATGGCGGATTCAAACAAGCTGCAGCACTCAAAACTGTACTGGAGTGACCGCCTAGGATGCTCATGTACAGTGGTTGTACTTGAATTATTAACTTTTATGATCGAGCATTGCTCCCATTGGGTCCAAGGTTGTCACATAAACTCGAATTCAAGAAAAACATTACATTGAAAGTAAATGTTTAGAATGTAACAAATATGATTCACACAGACATATAAATTGAATTTGATTTGGAGACCCTATTGCATTTAGTTTGTGTAATTTCAACAAAGCCTCGGCATTCCAGGATAACTGGCAATTTGAAACAGTGGGCTTTAAATTAAGTTTTGATAATTTTGAAGAATTACTTTGCATGCATTAATCTTTGCAGGGTGCTCTGTCTTTTGAAAAAAAAGTACGCAGTTATTTATGAAAGTTTCCAAGTGACTGTTTCGACAAGGTACTAATTTTTAAAAAATCATTCATGGGATGTGCGCATTGCCAGCTTAGGCCAGTATTTGTTGTTCATTCCTAATTGCCTTCCAAAAGATAATAGTGAGCTGTCTTTTTGAACCATGGTAAGAAGTCTCACAACACCAGGTTAAAGTCCAACAGGTTTATTTAGTAGTAAACGCCAATAGCTTTCGAAGCACTGCTCCTTCATAAGATGAGTGCGGAGCTCTCTTCGTGCCAGGAACCATGTTGAACCATGACAGTCCATAAGATCAAAAGGCCATAAGCAATCAAAATAAGAGTAGGCAGTTCAATCCCTTGCGTCTGCTCCAGCATTCAATAGGATCATGATAGATTCAACATTCCTCATATCCATTTTCCTGCCCTTTCCCCATAACCATTAATTCCCTCCATGATCAAAAATCTACCTAACTCAATCTTAAATATACACAAGGAATTCCAAAGACACTCAACCCTCTGAGAGAAGAAATCTGTCAGCTCAGTCTCAGATTGGTGCTTCTTCATTCTGAGACTATGCTCACTGGTCTTAAACTCTCCCATGAGGAGAAACATCCTCTCAGCATTGGCCGTGTTAAGTTCCTTAAGAATCCTATATGTTTCACTGAGATCAACTCTCATTCTTCTACATTCCAATCAGATGTGATTTCCTAGTCATGAAGTTATCTGCTTAATTAGATTATGATTTTCCAAATGTTCTGCTATTATTTTCTTAATAATTGATTCCAACAATAATAATCAGCTTAAGTGACCTGCTTTTTTCTTCCCTCCTCTTTTGGAAAAGGATGTCACATTAACAGTTTTCCAATCTACCAGTATTTCTCTGAATCCAAGGATTTTTGGAAAATTGCAACCAATGCATCCACCATCTCTGTAGCTACACCCTCAGTGATATGAGAGGGAGTTTTAGTATTTTGACCCAGTGAGGGGTCGAGGGGTCATGGCCATAGGGTGAGGGGGGCTATGTATAAGACGAATATTAGAGGGCAGTTTTTCACACAAAGGGTAGTGGGGGTGTGGAATGCACTGCCGAGTAAGGTGGTGGGAGCAGGCACGCTGGGGCTGTTTAAGGGTCTCTTGGACAGCCACATGAGCGGTATGCAGATAGAGGGATATAGTAGGACTGTTTAACTATGGCTTTTTTCCACAGGTAATTCGGTCCATACTTGACCAACAAGGAGCATGCATTCGGCAGGTGGTGCGGGGACAGCTCTTGGATGTTGATTCATGGGTTGCCTGGTACCTCATGTCGTAAATGAGTGCTTTATGTGGACCATCTGAAGGGCACCATGACAGCTCAGAGACTATCGATGTGGCTGTGCAGACACTTGGAATTGGGCCGGTGTCTGCGGGAGTTTGCGCGTTCTCCCCGTGGTTGCGTGGGTTTTCTCAGGGCGCTCCAGTTTCCTCCCACAACCCAAAAATTCGCTCTTAGGCTGATTGGGAAACAAATTGTCCCTATAGTGAGAGCCTTCCATATTAGGAATAACCTAAATCTATAATAGGATAATGGAATTGCTACAATATAGTTATGACGGCGGCGCGGGCTCGTTGGGCCGAAGGGCCTGTTTCCCGTGCTGTGTTGCTCATTATCATTATCAGTTCCAAGTCAGAATGGTGGGAGGCTTGGAGGAGAAATTACAGGTAGTGGTGTTCCCATATATCTGCTGCCCATGTCCTTCTGGAATGTAATAGCCATAGATTTGGAAGGTGTTGTCTAAGGAGACTTGGCAGTGTCCATTTTGTCCTTAAAGCATATCTGGTAGAGATTGATGGTGAGTGCAGAAGTGCACTATTGAGTGAAGAAGAAATCAAGAATCATTATGGATGCATTACATAGTCTCAGCTGGAAGCATAAAAAAAAATTGGGTAAAACCACAGACCATCTACAATGCAGAAGATGGTCCATTTGGCCCATCAAGTCTGCACTGACTCCCCAAAATAGCATCTTATTCAGGCCCTCCCCTCTGCCCTATCCCCATAATCCCACACATTTAACATGGTCAAGCCATTCAACCTACATTCATTGGTTGGAAACTGGAGCACCTGGACAAAACCCATGCCAAAATAGGGAGAACATGCAAACTCCATACAGTGGCCAGAATCAAATCTAAGTCCCTGGCACTATGAGGCAGCAGTGTTACTAACCATTGTGCCACCGCTCTGCCCAGATAGACAGCATGCTTCTCTTCTTTCCTTGGATGTGGTCTAACATAGCAAGTCCCAGCAATCTGAATTAAGAACATAAAATACGGGGGTGGCACAATGATTAGCATTGCTACCTTGCAGCACCACACATCTGGCTTTGATTCTCGGCTTGGGTCATTATCTGCAAGGATTTTGCACATTTTCCCCGTGTGTGTGTGGGTTTCCTCAGGCACTTTGATTTCCTCCCAAAGTCAGAAATAGGTGATAGTTAGGTGCATTGACCCAAATAATGCCAGAGTGTGGTGACTAGAGGAGTTTCACAATAACTTCAATGCAATATAAACCTCCTTGTAACTAATAAATAAATTTTAACATATTGGGATATGCAACAGAATCTGAACGCAGAAAAGAAAATTAAAAAAAAACTCAAGCCAACCAAAAAAAAGCTTTATTCTATCCTCCTTCAAAATACTGTCAGAGGTTTTGCGTGCTTTCATTTTCTTGGTATATTTCCTGCAAGAATTTCTGTTGGATCCTCCTTCAGCATAAACAGAAAGATGATTCCCGCTTCCAAAATGAGCTTGAATAAGTTTAAAGGTTGAGCTTAAAATAAAACCATAGCAGAGAAGGCATCCTAGTCTGCAAAATCATAATAAAAGTGACCTTTCTTCAATTTACAATGTCAGGAGCATTGCTCATGTGGACGCAAGCGAAATCTATGGATAAAAAAAATCATTTCTCAGGTCAACTATGAATATACTTACAGCACAGTTCCTTTAATTAAAATTTACCAGCCTCACTTGTGACAGACAACACATTTTCCTGGGAATCTATTTATCAATGTACACTGACAACTACTGTTTTTCTAGCTTTATTTTGTTCTCCAGCGGGAGAGCGCAGAGGTCACCCTATAGGTGTTCAGCCAGAATAGGTGACGTCAGTGGCCATTTATTATGTGCTAACAAGGAAAATGCATCCTTCCCTCCAGTGTATTTTATGGTACTTGTCATTTCAGCAATCACAATAAATGATGTGCAGTGATTAACTGCATTACCTCAGCATGGCTACAACACATTCTGAATCTCAATTTGAGTAGATATATCAAAATCATATTAGCCACAAGGTTGCTTTTCCTGCACTGAAGATTGAAAATGTTGGCATGGAAATTCCTAGAACCACATCTTGCCATTTAAGCGCAGTAATGTGGAACCCCACCCAATGCCAAAGAAGAGATCCCAGATTATGGTGACAGTGTCATCTGTATAGCTTGAGTAGATACTTCCAAGTCCCTATCAACAGTGAGCTACCTATCTTATCAAGTCAGAGCCATGTTCTCTGGAGACAAATATGTTGAACCTTTTTTTTTGTTTGGAAGTGATTGATGTCAAAACATTGAATATATTCAAAAGGCGGCTAGATATAACACTTGGGATGAATGGGATCAGAGATTATGGGGGAAAGCAAGATTAGCTATTAAGTTGGACAATCAGCCATGATTGTGATGAATGGCCTCCTCCTGCTCCTATCTTTTATGCTTCTATGAATGCTTCAATGAATACTGGAGCTGTTCCAGCTGGAGAAGATAATCTGTACCCTCTTTTTAAAAACAATTGAGGCCTTTATCAGGCCACATAAAGGACCTGGCAAGTGTTACACCAGGGTCATTCATGCGATGTTCCTGAAGAAACTCAGAAATTGCCATTGTGCCCAGAAAAGACAGATGGAAGGTTCATTCAGGACCTCCTATTTCTATAAAGGCAAGTTGAAATATATCAGGGTCCTGACCAAACCAGCTCATTATCCAAACTCTGAGTACCATCCCCTGGGATAAACAATATCCTTATAAATCCTAATAATTTCAGAGCTGCAGAGATCTATAATGCTTCAAGGCTCATGAAAGATTAATTTTATTGATGGCTTGGTTATTTTTCTATCTTTTAAGCCAGTATAAAAATTCATCACTAACAGATATGTGATCAATATGGGGGTAACACCAAAACTAAAAAGACTGATAGACTGAAGGATAATCTGCGGAACAAACTCACATCTTAGAATAACACAGTGCATTGCATTGTAGTCACATTATAAGAATCATAGAATTCTACAGTGCAGAAGGATACCATCAAGTTTGCATTAACCACAATCCCACCCAGATCCTATCTGCATAACTCCATGTATTTACTCCAACTAGTTCCCCTGACATGAAGGGGCAATTTAGCATGGCCAATCTTGCACATCTTTGGACTGTAGAAGGAAACCAGAGCGCCAGAAGAAACTTATGCTGACAAGGGGATAATGTGCAGACTTCATGCAGACAGTGACCCAAGCCAGGAATCAAACCCAGATCCCTAGCACTATAAGGCAGCAGGTAAAGTATCAAGTTCACCAATTCAATAATGCCCTGGTGCCCAGAAATACACTGATACAGATTACTAAAGAGTGGTGGCAAATATTGTATGTACTTGATCTCAGACATCTTCTCAATATTAAACTTATGTGAGCTCAGCCAAGAAGATGTGGAAGCTATTGAGAGGGTGCAGAGGAGATTTACAAGGATGTTGCCTGGATTGGGAGGCATGCCTTAGGTTGAGAGAGCTAGGTCTCTTCTCCCTGGAGAGATGAAGGTTGAGAGGCGACCTGATAGAGGTTTATAAGATGTTGAGAGGAATAGATAGGGTGGATTCTCGGAGGCTATTTCCCAGGGCATAAATGGTTGCTACGAGAGGACACAGGTTTAAGATGCTGGGGAGCAAGTACAGAGGAGATGTTAGAGGTAAGTTTTTCACTCAGAGGGTGGTGAGTGAATGGAATTGGCTGCTGTCAGTGGTGGTAGAGGTGAACTCGCTGGGGTCTTTTAAAAGACTTCTGGATGAGTACATGGGATTTAATGGGATTGGGAGTTACAGATAGTTCTGTGGCCTGATAGGTACTGATATGATCGGCACAACTTGTGGGCCGAAGGGCCTGTTTGTGCTGTAATGTTCTATGTTCTAAGAAACCATAGGTGGATTTTACATGAAGTGGATTTTATATAATCCCAGCACCTGGCTGGAAAATCAACCCACCCACACAAAACCTTGCTGCCCTTCAGTGATGTTGAAGGGGCTTTCTGAATATACTCAGAATGGGACTTTTGTGTCCATCTTGGAGGAATTCCTGTCCTCAAGAGCTGATGGTTAACCTGATTGGCCAGTTGTTCGAGTTCCACCAGCACCAGAATTGACCAGTGGCCACTACAGGAATGACTGGCAATCCCCAGGAAAAAGTGTTCTGGATCCAAGTCTTCAGGTAAATTCAAGGACACCAATGAAGAAAGGGAGTAGGACCAGGTTTTAGAGGTCATGAGGAGGCTTAAAGTGGCATATGAGGTCTTTGGGGTGGGATTGAGGAGGGGACAGTGCCACTGGTGCCCCCAGCAGGGAGCCTCAAATCCTGCCTAACATAGTGAGCTGTCCACCTCATTTTCATCTTCTCCAACTGCAATATTATACTGGTGGAGGTGGGAATAAAGCCCTTAGTAGGTCATTGATCGACAACTTAAGAGCCTCAATAGGCTCTAAGACGTGCAGGCTGTTTGATGCCTGATCCAGTCACTGTAAGATGTGGACAGGTGGTAGTGCATGAAAAGGTGCTGAGTACGTTTCCCTTTTTTATTTTAAGAGCCCATCCCTTGCTTTCAATTATGTCACTGGGGTGACTGTGAACTTTATTCCCATATCTTTTCATTATACTTCTGTCAGTAAGGGGATGGATACAAATAGCTCCTAAATTATTTTAGGTTTCTGCTGGCCTGTTCATGTGAATTTTTGGCCTTACAACCCCAATCTTTTTATCTGCATCAGTAATGACATACAATTTTTAAAAGTCTGATTTGCTTACAGGGTGAAGATGAAGATTAAGAAGCTGTATCAGATTTCTAACATTCTCCCTCGTGCGCCACGTGATACATTAGCTTGGCTGATTGCTGAGAAAAGTACTGTGCCTGTGCGGGACTATTCGCAATTAGCACTACAATGCATTTATCATCTCGTTGGTCAATGAAAGACCTTATTAACACTTAATTCAAAAAGGTTGCAGCTTAGCTAGTGCTATGCCTCAAAGTGTCCACATGGGATATTCATTTAAATTACTATGAACTTCAGTCAACCAGTAGGGTGTGAATCTTTCAGGAATGATACAACTAGTAATTCAAATCATCAGAGAATGATCTGCAAATTGGATTTTAGATCAAGAACACTTTTCTTCTGATTTGAAACACTGAGTGATAATGAATTCTAATCAACCACCTACCTGAGCGGATAATCCTGTATTGTCCAATAGAAAGCATTGATTAATGACATATGTGGTTACCACAGCATCATTTTGCACTACATTTACCAGCAAATGACTTACAAAGAATGCAGGGAAAATCCTGCCATGTTAAACCACCCCTTCTCCCATCAAGCTTTGGGTTCTGACATCTTATTGTAGCTTCTAAGATTTTGTTCAGCAGTTTTGAGTGGTACTTTGACTTCAACAATGTGATTGTTCACATTCTTCAATGCGTATTACTTCAGTATGTTTCTATGAAGAGATTTCATTGAACTGATCTTAAGATGTCTGCCTCCAAAGACAGACTCATGGCATGTTCACAGGACTGCAGGAAGTCAGACTGGTTACATTTCAAAACTGAAACCCTTTCTGATTGAACTAAAGAGACAAAAACCTCACTTTTTCATAGCTCTTTTCTCTCATCGCAGATGCAGTCAGACCTGCTAAGATTTTCCAGCTTTTTCTGTTAATATTGAAACAAAATGCTTTGAAACACATCATGAAGTATCAGAAAAGGACATTCTTCATACCATTCTTGATGAAGTGTGAACAGATTTGAGGTCCAAATCGGGATGGGAATTGCGCATCTTATGGCAGGCAGAATATCATAAATAACAAAGAATCTTAAAAGTATTAAGAGATAAATAATAATATTATTGGCAATTTTACTATCAAGTCTCCACAAGGTGAGATATTGTTGTATAGAGTTAAGGTTATTTTGAGCACTGTTCATCGAATTCTGCATGCCATTACACAAAAAAAGTGTTAAATGATCTAACACGCCAATCTGGAGAATTATTATCTATATTACCTGACTATTATAAGTACAGCAACTATTATGTATTATAAAGGTATGTAATAGTAACATAATGAATTTGGTCAGATTTCCACATCAGTGACCAGTTTTTAAAATCATTGTTTTAAACATTTTTCATGAACTGTTATGATATTCTACTGGAAGAATAAGAGATACAAGAATGAAAAATTAGTGACCTTAAAAAAGGACAACATAGAGAAAGTCATCTCCTTATAAATGGTTACACATGTCTAAACTAAACCACATTCCTTATCTGAAGGTAAATGCATTGAAGGTTTAGGCGCACTTGAGATTTAATTACTAAGATATGTGAAATTCTTGCTGTGGAATTAGATGTTCCTCAGTTCTGCTAATGTTGGAATCATAGGAGTTATCAATTTAATGGTGACTTGATCTTCCCAAGTCTTATTAGCTGTATGCTTATTCTGTTTGATTCACACAGAGTGCTGAATGTGTGCTCTCTGTATCATATCAGCCGACAATCAGTGCAATATGGTTCATTATGTACACCACAGGTTACACAACTGCATAAAATTGCACAGAGTCATTGAAATTACAGAACAGGGGGAGGTCATTTGACCTCTTTATCCTGGCATGCCTACTGCAACACAGCAAAAGACAATAAACCACAGATGCTGGAAAGAAAAATAGAATATACTGGAAATACTTTTTAGGCAAGTCAACAAGAGTGGACGGAGAGATGAGTTAACATTTCAGAAGTGGACTCTTCATAAGAACCACTCTAATCCTATTTGGCCAAAATCTTTTTGCATTCTCAAAGATTTGCTTTCACAGATAACAAACATGAAAACAAGGCAATCTGAATTGGTGAAAGCCAGAACGGAGACAATGTGCTGGATTTCACAGCCCTCCATCAGGTGTGTTTTTGTGGGAGAGGGCACGTTAAATGTGTCAGGTGGCAAGCCCACCACCTTCCCATTCATAAAACTGTCGGTACACATATTTAAATAAATGATTTAATCAGTTAGGTTTGTTAGTGAGCCTATTGATGCAGGTAATCTGTTGCCTATGCTATGATGTGGCTGGAGGTGGGCAGGCCATTGTTCTGTGGCCTGGATGAAAAAAGACCACATGGAAGGAGGGGAACCACATTCAGTGGTCCCTGTGTGTGTTGCTGGCAGGCCCCATGATAGCATTTCCCCCTTTAGTTTCCAAAAACTGCCCACCCTCACTAACTTTTCCTACTTTCTGGGCTCTCAGATCCCTCCCTGCTCTAGAAATCTGGGACTTACCTAACTGTGGCAGTCATCATTTTCCTTCTCATTCCTTCCTGCAGTTCTAGTAGTACTCATTGGTCAGTACTGCTGCTGGGATGGCCAGAACAATAAGTTTGGCCAGGGCAGCTCTTAAAGGCAGAACGTCCACTGAAGGACACATATTCCACCATCACTGCATTCATCCATGGATATGGGCAGGCTCCTTTACAATATTTCAGTGGCCAGCTGACTTTCTTTTTGAGGAGGACAAGTTTGTGCACCTTCTTCGTCATCAAATACATCCCAGTGAAGTAGATTTCCAACTTGTTGCCTTGGCATAAAACTGGCATTGCATGTCGGCAATCCATTCTGGAAACAATTTTGGTGTGATCTTACCAGCAGTTCACACCATTCCCCTGCTGCAGTGAAGCCAGAGAATTTGGCAGCATAGCCAAATCTCCGTCCACAGCAGCAGGATGGGAAAATCTTGCTGGCGTGAATGGCAGTAACATTCCAGCCTGATTTTCATTTTTGCCTGCGATGCCAGATTTTATACATTTACAATAGGTTGAAAATCGAGCCCTTTATGTTGTCCTCCACCAGCAGCATCCCCCCCCCCACCCATTCACATCACCCCCACTTCTCCCCACATCACCGCCCACCATTAATTTCACCCAGTTTATAAAAATTACTCTGTACTTTAATCAATATCCCTTTTAAAAAACCATATCAATGAACAATATGGCCAATTTGGCAGCCGCTAAGGATTTCCATAAATTTTCTTTCTCACTTTTCCAAATCACAAATGATTGAATTAAGGTCAAGTTTTACTCGGCAGACAGGTATCCTTGGGAAGTAGCTGACTGTTTCTCAGACTGGAAAAATATTGCAATCGAATGACAGAAATTAGAACACAAGAAGCAGCTGTTCTGCTGATTACATCTCTCCCAGCACTTCCCTTTCACTAAATCAATCTACTCTAAAACCATTTCCCTCACCTTTACAGAATCAAAAGAAATTACAGTGCAGGAGGAGTTATTTCTTTGTAAGGAAATTTTAGCTACCTTCCCCAGATTGCCTATTAAGCAATGAACGATGCCTTTCTGAGTTCATCACTAGATTTATATGCTCATCTTGCCTGACAGTGTTGCCTTTGAGCCTTCCCCACTCCTGCAAGGTACTCTCCCTGCTGTAAATTGGATTTCGTGGTTAGTTAAAATGTAATTATTTTAATCTGGCAACAGTCATTTTGTCAAGTGTACAAAAATGCTGAGGTATGTGAGTTAAAAAGCGAGGAACTTGCTTCAGCTGTAGCTGAATACAAGAGATGAGAATTCATGAATGCAATGCTGAAGTACCTATTCTAAAGGAATGCTTCTGAATGGCATTCTAATTATTTGATTGCTGATGAGGTCTAAACATGCTTCTGTGTTTGATTTCAATACAAAAACATTGCTCTTTACCAATTTTTTCTTGATTAAATCATATTGTGCCATTTTCTACTATGATAGTTGCAGAGATTAAGTTTCTTTATTAGTCACAAGTAAGGCTTACATTAACACTGCAATGAAGTTACTGTGAAATTCCAGTCATCACATTCCAGCATCTATTTGGGTCAATGCCAATGCTAACTAATGATGCTAACTAACAATTGGGATTTATGTTACTGGAGGCAATTCTTTGATATCAGGATTAGCAAGACTGTCACTCAGACTCACTTTTCATTTCCCAGAAGTGAAACTGATGACTACCTTCCTCCCCTGTTGTTCAAAATGTTTCAATCCAAATATCAGTTACTTACCTTGTCATGCCCAGTTGATTTTCAATGTACTGAAAGGTCTTTTCTGCACTGTATGGGTGGGATTTTCTGGCCGTGCTTTCCCCAAGACAGAAAATTTCAGCCTGAGGTCAACAGACCTTTGCATAGTCTGCTCCTGCCCGCTGCGATGCCCGAAGCAAGCGGGACAGAAAAATTCCACCCTACAACTCTATGACTCCATGAACGAATTGGTGACATTGTCAGAAAAATTTTGCAATGACAAAGTGCAAATTGAATGGGAAGGTCCAGTACAGTGTCAATATCATTGGTTTGTTTATGAAGGACTGAAATCTTTGATAATGAGAAAAGTTCAATAAGTCCTGATGGGTATTATTCCAAAGTTTCAAGTTTAGTATCTATTGTTTTCAGCAGAAGCGTAACGAAATGGGCATTGTCCAGGTCAGAGCAGGACAGGAGTGTGAGGCTAAGAGTAAACCAGAAGAAAAAGGTGAGGTCATAGAGTCAAATCGTACAGCACAGAAAAGGCCCTTCGGCCCATTCAGTCTGCAGCGACAAAAGCCACTCAAGTTGCGCTGATTCCATTTCCCAGCACTGAGTACGTTCAGCAGAGAGATCAATAAATTTCTGGCACCTACGTCCATTTGTGCACAGCACACGTGACCAGAGAAGGTCACAACAGAATAAAACTTTGCGTATTTCCACTAAACATTGGTCCGGGATCACTACTGGTGAATGTCAGATGGGTGTGGTGAAAATTTCAGCTGAAAGCTGCTATTTATAGATCTTTTTGATTTGATTTGATTTATTACTGTCGCATATGATGGGATACAGTGAAAATTATTGTTTCTTTAGTGCTACACAGACATAACATACTGTAAATAGGGAAAGAAAGGAGAGAGTGCAGAAGGTAATGTTACTGTCATAGAGAGGTTGAGACAAAGATCAACTTAGGTAAATGAAAGCACTTTTCTTGTCACAATTGTTGCAAGATTTTCACTGAATAATAGAATTTCACAACACGAGTGAACTATTTAAATATTCCACCGTCCCCATACACGGACTCTGGAAGAGCTCTCTACTTTTAACCCTGTTGCCCTTCCCTTTTCTCTATACCCATTTTAAATGTCTATTGGTCAAGTATCTGTTTAGTTGTTTTTTCAGAAACCTACCATATAGAGGAAGCGAGTGCCACCAGTATACATTATAGAAGATACTAATGAGTTATTGCTGTAACATCATTTTTTGTCTTGTGATTTATTATACCATCTACTAACATTCTGTATATCACTGCAACACAGCTGGGTATTTATGTATAATTCATGTGAGATCTTCCCCACAATCTTGGAAGTTTTGCAAGTTACTTTAGTAGAATGATACAATTTGACTTTCTTTGAATGTAGTTTAAAGTCCAGAAAGACACCAGACATCATCAGTATTGTAGAATTAAGAGAGCTTCAGTCACAATAGCAGTTTGTATGAATATATTAAATTGCATCACTTTTTGCCTTATTGAACTCGCATTGTAAAATAACATTGATGATACTATTTTCTAACACTTGTCAAAAAAGCTGTAATCATCATTAAGTTGCTGGTTGGTGCCCACTAGCAAATGGCCATGTTCAGTGAATTAGATGGAAATTAATAAAACCCCAGGTAGGATATGTAGTACATTTTAAGCATTCACTTTATCGTATCTGGAAGAGATTGGGAGGGAAGTGTATTAATGGGGTGAGGGGTTGGGAGAGGGTTGTTAAAGCAATGTTACATCCATTTTGTGGATCACAATTGAGGTCATTCCCCAATTTAAGGAAAACATCATTCCAAGGGATTTATTTCTCTGCACCAGGCAGGCTAACCGAAAACTTAGGAAACATGATTTGATGTTATTAAGTACAAAGACTGCTCCTGGGACCCTACTGTTTTAATAGAACATTAAGTTGAAACTCATTTAAAATGCACAATTTACCACTGGTCCATGCAGGGAATGCGTTTTGAGGAGGTCAGCAGAATAGTTATAAGCCATAAACAGTAATTAGTATGAAACTGCTACCTGGGGAGTTAATATGCAGCATCAAAGCACATTGTCTTTTGCTTCTAAAAATGTACTTTTAATGACCTGGTGGAAGAATCATACCTCCACATATTTTTAAGTCAATATCTTCAACATTCAAGAACTACAATCCAATTTATCCTTATCCAGCACACTTTCCATTATTTTGTCCAGAGAGAAAAGAAGTTAAAGTAGATTTAGAAGCAAAAATCACAGCTAGGCCATGGGTAAATCTCAAACAATGGTTAGATTAAAATGACAAAGAATGTAAGCAAAGTGACCATTTCCATAGCCAGATATTTCGATAAATCAGATTATTATTGGGTTTGCACTTAAATACAAATTATTCATAACCACTGTTGTCAGTGAGTGTGTTCTCTTCAAAATCTTTGTAAAATACAAAATTACAAGCAGCTGTGCCTTTGGCCCACTGATTTCCAGTTTCACAAAGGATTACTTCAAATTGAAAATGAGACAATGATCCAAAATTAACTGAGGATTTGAATACATAAATAATCTAAGGCATTATCGACGGATGCTTCACGGTTGCATTTTTAATGCATCCTCTTGTCAAATACTGCTTGTTTTCCCCATTTATTTTCTTTATTTCTTCCTCCTGTTTCTCAATACGTCCTAGATTTTGATCATGTTATTTTCACTTTGGTCTTGTCTGGTCTCAGGTTGCTTTAAATTTCATCTCCAGACAAACACAGGCAACATATTTATGATGAGCTTGCCTGCCTTTTGAGGAAATTCAGTCTGTTAATAAAACAAAAGGTATTATCCCAGACTGTGAACTGCCAAGTTCTCATCTCTCTCCTCTACATTTGAAGCAAATGGAATATCATTTTAGTATGCACCAAAAGATTTACTAGGATGCTACTAGGACGCTGTAGTTTGAGCTATAAGGAGAGGCTAGATAGATTAGAACTGTTTTCCCTGGAGCGTAGAAGGTTTAAAGGTGATCTTATAAAGATCTATAAAAATAATGAGGGGCATAGATCAGCTAAATAGTCGACATCTTTTTCCAAAGATAGGGGAGTCTAAAGTTAGAGGGCATAGGTTTAAGGTGAGAGGGGAAAGATACAAAACGGTCCAGAGAGGCAACCTCCACTGGGAGGTTGGTGAGCATCTGGAAGGAGCTGCCAGAGGCAGTAATTGAGGTGGCTACAATTTTGTCTTTTAAAAAGCATGTAGAAAGTTACTTCGGTAAGATGGGTATAGAGGCATATGACCAAATGCAGGCAATTGGGACTAGCTTAATGGTAAAAACTGGGTGGCATGGACAAGTTGGGCTGAAAGCCCTGTTTCCATGCTGTTAACACCTATGACTCTATAAGCCCCATTTTACCATCACGTTGCATCCGTTTTCAATGTGAAAACTTGGTAAAGTCAGGTATGAGATGAGTAGTGCGATCCGTGCCACCTCCAGCCTGGTTTTCTCTTTACCAAGGTCTGAAAATGGCTGCAATTGGATTTGCATGTACTTAAATTGATTTAATGCACTGCATGTCCAACCTTACTGGCACTTCCCCCTTTACCACTACGTTTGCCCATCCAGAATCAGCACGAAACAGGCATGCTCGATAGGGATCCAATTTGGGCACTCCAATTAGTGAGGAGGTAAATACCAAGCATCCAACAATTCTCTGCTTGAAATTGTAGGGAGGGGGGAAATGTCTGCTACTACTTTGCTTGTGATCAGTGGAAGGAAAGAGGAGTTTGCTGCCAATCTGTGATCAGTGGAGGGGAAGGGGACGTCATTGCCACTCTGCCTGAGATCAGTAGGGGGAAGGGAGTGGGAAGGATCTGTTGCCACTATTCCTGTTATCAATAAAGGGGGGGCAGAGGAGGGGTCCACTAAGAACTCGGGGGGGGGGGGGGGGGAGGTCTGCTGCCAGTCTCCCTGAGATCAGTAGAGGGAAAGGGGCGGGGAGGACCTGCTGCCACTCTGCCTGATATCAATGGGGGAAGGAGGGGTCCAAAGCCACTCTGCTGAGATCGATGCCGGGGGTGTGGGGTTGGTGGTGGAGGGCAGGTCTGCTGCCACTCTGCCTGAGGTTGGTGGAGGGGAAAGGTCTGTCTGCTGCCACTCTGCCTGAGACCAGAGGAAGGGAAGGGAATGTCTACTGCCACTCTGCCTGAGATCAGTGGAGGGGAAGGGGAGGGGCTCATGATCAGTTTGGGTGATGGGAGATGGAGGATAAGAGGGTGAGCAATATTGGGATGTGGGGTAATATTTGTGGGGGCTGGGGGGAGGCATTATCCAACTGGATAGTAGCAGTCTATCATTTTCTTTTCTGTGCTTGTGCAGTTGGAAACGCTGATCGGAGCTGCAGGGTTTTGGGTGTTAAGCCTTGCCCACAGTCTTGTGCAGTATGATTTGGAATCAGTGATATTTTTCAGACAGAGTGTAAATGGGTCTGAGACACCATCAGTTTCAAGTCTGCCAAGCACTTAAAATCAAAATGGTAAAATAGGGCCCTTTGACTATATGTATACGTTTACAGACAGATACTCGTCATTGAAAGATTTCTGGTGAAACTATGTGCAAATAGTTACTTTCCAATTGTTGAAGGGCATAAATTTCACAAATTTTAAGTAAAACTTGTGATTTAAGTGTTTATATGAGATGCATTGTTGAAATTCACCAATGCTCCTTCGACAACACGTTTCAAATCCACAACCATCTCGAAGGATAAAGGCAGCAGATATATGGGAACATCACCTGCAAGTTCCCCTCCAAGCCACTCACCATCCTGACTTGGAAATATATTGCCATTCCCTCGCAGTCACTGGGTCAAAATCCTGGAACTCTCTCTCTAACAGCATCGTTGGTCAATGTGGACTGCAGTGTTTCAATAAGGTAGCTCACCACAGCTGCTCAAAGGCAACTAGAGATGGGCAATAAATGCTGGCCAGCCAGTGATGCCCATGCCCCATGATTGAATAAAATAATGTATATACTGAATATTATAGGCTCATTAATCTCCTTATTTCCCTGTGCTGCAATTTAGCTGAGTCCAGCCATTAAGGTGTTCAGCATGGGTTGTGCAGCAAATAATTTAAGTTCTGGAGGTTCAAGCAAAAGCAATGGCATCTTCCAATTAAAATATAGTTAAATACTTCATAAAACAGTTGGCATGCAATGAATCATAGAATCCCTACAGTGTAGAAGGAGGCTATTGGGTCCATTGAGTCTGCACCAACCATAATCCCATCCAGGTCCTATCTCCATTACCCTACTTTTTTACGCTGGCACTAAGGGGCAATTTAGCATGGCCGGTCAATCTAACCAGCATATCATTTGAGTGCGGAAGGAAATCGGAGCACCCGGAGGAAACCCACACAGATGTACAGAGATATGTACAAACTCCACACAGACAATGACCCAAGCTAGGTATCAAACCCAGATTCCTGGCGCTGTGAGGCAGCAGTGTGAACTACAGTGCTGCCTACGTTGCTACATAAACAGTGTGAAGTTATACGAATGAAATAGTGGCATGATGGGAAAATTGGTCAAGTATTTGGCACAAAATAAGGAAAGCTGATCAAGTTATTCCAAAATGCCAGACCCCTATAAGACTTAATAAGACTGACCCCGCATAACTTAAAAGACATGAATAAGACCGGAAAAGGTCAAGACCTGATAAGGCTGACTCCACGTAACTTAGGGCTACATGAGTAAGACAAGATAAGGGATGAAGGAGTCACCGACCTTCTTCTGTTCTACCAAAGGACAAGATAAGGGTATGAATGATGAGACAAAGATTTCTAGGAAGTCAACAAGTTGTACCATTATTTATGACAATAGTTATATGCCCCTATTAGATCAACTTCTTGGATAAGCTCAGGTTATGCAAACTGATAATGATTATGTATCAATACTGAATTGATTCTTGAGGAAGAATTAGCACGTCATAATGATGGTTCTCTGAACTCAAGTTTTTGCCAATACTGCATGCAGTGTTTTGTAAATAAAGACAAGTTATTTTGTTGGAAAGAACTTTTTGAGTTTTTCTACCACAGTCAAAAAGAAGGAAAATTTCCACTTCAACAACAGTACTGAACACAAGCAATGAAATTCTGAAGATGTTTTTGTGATAATGCTTTACTGACAGGTCTGGTCTAACATTGACCCAGATGAGATGAGGATGCTAAGGTCTGTGACATGTAATATCCAACTTGGCAATATGGAGGCAGAGGGTTCCCCCACTGTGTGGCTGTGAAGGTCACAGCAGCCCTCAATCTGTACATGATAGGTGGTTCCAGAATTCCATGGGTGACCTGTGTGGCATTTCACAATCATCCCCTTTATATGCATCCATGGGATCATGAGTGCAATCCATGCAAGTGCATCAGATTTCATCTGTTTTGTCCTGGATCAGGCCCAGCAGGATTAAAGCAAGATTTCGTGCAAGGGGTGCACTTGTTTCACTCTACACCACCCATGGCATCAAGGCATCCTGTTCATCAAGAAGTGGTTAAGAGAGTGAGCTGTGAGGAGGATGCAGAGATGTTTCAGTGTGATTTGGACAAGCTGCATGAAAGGGGAAATTCGTGGCAGATGCGGTATAATTTGGACAAATGCGAGGTTATCTACTTTGGTAGCAAAAACAGGAAGACAGATTATTATGCGAATGGCTATAAATTAAAAGGGGCTTGCGTGTCACAAGGAGACTTCCGTGTCCTTGTGCATAGCCAAAGATAAGCAGGCGGTAAAGAAGGCAAATGGCATATTGGTCTTTATAGTGAGAGGATTCAAGAACAGGAGCAGGGATGCCTTGCTGTAATTGTACAGGGTCTTGGTGAGGCCACATCTGGAATATTGTGTGCAGTTTTGGTTTTCTTATCTGAAGCAGTATGCTCTTGTTATTCAGGGGTTGCAGCAAAAGCTTTTCAGACTCGTTCCTGGGATGTCAGGACTGAATTATGAGAAGAGATTGAGTGGGTTAGAAGTATATTTGCTGGAGTTCAAAAGAAAGGGGGCAAGGTGGGGGAGAATGAATCTCATTGAAGCGTATAAAATTCTAACAGAGCAAGACGGGGTAAATGCAGAAAGCATGTTCCTAGTAGTGGGGGAGACCAAACTAAGGGTCATGGTCTAAAGATATGGGGTAAGCCTTTTAAGACAGAGATAAGGAGAAATGCCTTCACCCAGATAGTAGTAAACCAATGGAAAGCTCTACCACAGAAAGCAGTTGAGGGCAAAATGCTGTATGTTTTCAAGAAGAAATTAGACATAGCTCTTGGGTTGAAGGTGATCAAAGGATATGGGGGAAAGATGGAATCCAGTTCGTGAGTTGGATAAGCAACCATGATCATAATGAGTGGTGGAGCTGTCTCACAGGACTGAATGGCATATTCCTACTCCTATTTTCTGTGTTTATATGTTTCTATTTCTAGCAACTGCTTTATCTTGTTTTTATAATAATACTTTCACAATTACTTACACAACTGGCTGCTGCACTGACACTTCCTCAGTTTGTGTTTTGGTTCATTTTCATGTCTGGCAAATCAAGCCAATAGCATGTTTTGCAAAAAAAGTCAATGTTTTCTAGTCTTAAACATAAAGCAAAAATAAATAAGTTGAGAGATTTCTTCACCTTGGAAGAACGCAAGGAATTATAGTTTCTCGTCCCATTTTTCAATAGATGCATAAATTATGAAATATCTCAATCACAAGTCAAAATTGGCATGATAAATTATGGAGGGAACCAGCAGACATTGTTAAATGAGATCATATGAATAGATGGATGTACATGTTTTGCATGTAAAAGGCAAGCAGATCCTTATCAGATTTTAAAAGATAGCTTAAATCACTGGGTAATTGTTATTTTTGTAATTGGTTAAATATGCCCAGAAGTGTGTATTAAAATTGCTTAAATGATAAAGATATAGACTGAAAAAAAAGATAAACTTGGCATTGTAGCTCTGTAAGTCTAGTAACTGTGGAGGTCAAGAGAGACAATAGCGTACTGATACTGTCACTGGATTATTTAACCAGAAAATGAAGGTTATATTCTGGGTACCTGGGTTTGAATCCCACAGTGGCAGATGGTGATTGTTTTTTATTTGTTTTTAGGACATGAGTGTCACTGCCTTGCCAGCATTTATTGCCCATCGCTAGTTGCCCTTGAACAGATGGTGGTGAGCTGCCTTTGTAATCGTTGCAGTCCATCTGCTGTGGGTTGATCAACAATGCTATTAGGGAGGGAATTACAGGATTTTGATCACGCGACAAGTTAGGATGGTGAGTGGCTTGTGGGGGGGGGGGGGGGTGGATTTTGCAGGTGATGGTGTTCCTATGTGTCTTCTGGAAGGCAGTAGTTATGGGTTTGGAAGGTGTTATCTAAGGATCTTTGGTGAATTTTTGCAGAGCATCTTGTAGATAGATACACTGCTGCCACTGTACATCGATGATGGAGGGATTGAACGTTTGTAGATGTAATACCAATCAAATGGGCTGCTTTGTTCTGGATGGTGTCGAACTTCTTGAGTGGTGTTGGAGCTGCATCTATCCAGGCAAGCGGGGAGTACTCCCTCACACTCCTAACTTGGATAGTGGACAGGCTTTGGGAAGTCAGGAGGTGAGTTACATGCCACAGTATTCCTAGCCTCTGACCTGCCCCTGTATTCTGTAAGAACCTGTAATTAAAAGTCTAATATGACCAAACTATTGTTGATTGTTGTTAAAAAAAAATCTGATTTGCTAATGCCCTTTATGGCAGGAAATCTGTGACACTTACCTGGACTGGCCTACATAGGACACCAGATCTACAACAATGTGGTTTACTACTAACTGCCTCCTTGAGGTCAGTCAGGGATGAGCAATAAATGATGGCCCAGCCAGCAGCACCCACAGAAAAAATGGCAGTCCAGATATGCAGATCATTAAAATATTAGGAAAAGCTATGGAAAATCTTTCAGAAGATGAATGAAATGTTACCAAGAGGACTGGGACACAAGGAAGTAGAAGTCATGTTTCAGCTATACAAAAAGCTGGTTAGATCACAGATGAAGTACATGAGTGGTTTTGGGCACTATACTTTTAGAAAGTATAAAGGTGAAATTTGTAAGATTGTCATGCTTTGGAGCTCACTCATTAACTTAAGGAAAATAGGGGAATTCTGCCTGATAACAAACTTGGGTGGCTTGGTTGTGAAAGAGTAAAGATGTAGATCTGGTGTCCTATGTAGGCCTGTCCAGATAAGGGTGGCAGATTTTCTTCCATAAAGGTCATTAGTGAATCAGATTTTTTTTCTTAACAACAACCAACAATAGTTTGATCACTACTAGACTTTTAATTACAGATTCTTGCAGAATACAGGGGCAGGTCAGAGGCTAGGAACACTGTGGCATGTAACTCACATTCTGACTCCCCAAAGCCTGTCCACCATCCATAAGATACAAGGAAGAAGGTAAGGAATACAAAGGTTGCCTTACAAGGAAGAAATTATGAAATAGTCACACATATAAATAATGACAGGAGTAGTTGTGATAATGGTGGACAGTCTGTTAAGTTCAGGTCCCAGGGAAATGTTAGAAATATCAAGTTTTGTAAATAGCTATGCTTTAACTGTCTATTCAATTTCAAAATAGGATAGCTTTGGGGTCTGGAAGATAGTTTGCCAGCATTTCATGGATATAGAGTCCATATAATTCATTTGCTATGGACTTGGGCTTTGAGAGGGAAAATTTCATAGAAAGTCATTTCATTTGCAGCGTATAAGGATTCTATGATTCTATAAGGTTTTCCTAAGATATTCTTATATCATGCAGATGAGACAATCTGCACAAATCTTAGAGAGTGAGTTAGAGACACAGCAATAGGGCAGAGATAAAAGCAGCCAGTCTCTATTTTCATCATGTAAAATACAGAGGGGAGATCACACTTGGATTGAAAATACAAAGTCTGTGAAGATTTTAATAAGGCTGAAAGATTTACCTAGCTTTGGCCAGAGGAAGGGATTGTCAAGGTAACACTTACTCAGAAAGTCATTTTGGGGTTTAGAAGTTATCTAGCTGGGAAAAGAAAAAGTAACCAAGCGATCAGAAACTGAGAATAGCTTTGGATGATTTCTGGAAATTGAAGCAGCATTTAAGCAGCAGAGTAAAGTCTAACCATTGAAGAACATTTTCTGTTTAAAGGTAAATGGAGAATCTTTTTCTGTAGTTTCAGAGTATAACTTGCTTACGAAATAATATTTAAGAAATGTTGCTTTTAGTTTGCGTTATTGCAATAAAGTAATAAAACTTGAAATCCTGCTGTGTGATCCTTCCAATCAATCACTAGAAGTTAGACTGTCTTTCTAAAATTATTTGTCTCCAATTGTGGGATTTATTATCCACAGGTTACAGTGAGTAAACTGGGTTTTGACAAAGTTTAAATGAACAAGATTTTTCAGTGACTTTTGCTGTTGAAAAATCAAAATGCCGATATCTGTCAGGAAGTATTTTTAGAAGGAGACATTATGGTGATATACCATGACAGGATCACATGACACATTTCCTTCTAGTGATGTCAAGTTGATATCCTTAAAAAACATATTGCAACTTCTTTGAGTGGATTGCAACAGTTTACATTTGAAAGCCATTGCAGAAAAAGTTGAAGTATTAGCTCAACACTTGAACATTGAGGAAAAGAGAAGTAAACCTACAAATAAATCTGAAGTAAAAATAATTTCGCTATAACTCAGGTTGACTTAGTTAGGATTCAACTGCAGAGGAAGCAACTCAAATTGGAAATTGAAATTTTAAAATTGAGTTTGAGAAAGAAAGAGAATTGAAAAAACTTGAACTCAGAAGAGAACAAAGAGAATTGTGAAATTTGAATTATAATTTCAAAAAAGTGAGAGGAAAGTCAAGATGATTTGAATTTGACAGAGAAAGCCTTCATTATATGAACAGCAAGGAGACTTGATGAACAATCAACTTTGATTTGGCAAGGTATTTTTGGTTGGTGCTCAAATGTATTAAGGGAACAGTGTGATGAGACTGTGCCTTTAAGAAATGTATTTCAATCATGTTTCTCTGCAGTATGCTTTAGGAGTATTTGGGATATTTTCACAGCCATGTTTTTTGCAGCTGGTGTCTTTTATTTTTGCTGAAATAGTATTATTAACACCATGTTGATTTCAATCTGAATTAATGCAGTGTTCTGTTGGTTCAGTGTTCCCTGAGATGGCAGAGTAGAGCTTGATTAGGGGTAATGGTCAAACTAGGGACAGTTATGTTTTCACACACAAGTCCTTTTTCATTTTTTTTTTCAGAGGCTGCTTGGAGTAGAGAGGGACAGCAATGTTTTTTTTCCCCTTTTCTGGAGATTTTGCTATCTAAATATTGCTGTTTTAGATGCTGCTTTTGAGTTATGAGAGAGCAGTCTCTCTCTCTCTTCCCATCTCTGAAGTCTGGAGACTGGAAGCTATCAGAGACTGGGTTTACCTCTGTTGAAGTTGTACTGTTTTGAAGTTATATCCTTCACTGAAAATTGCTGGCTTCGATTTCTGTCCATCTGTGTTGCAAAGCTGGAAATCCAGAAGGTCATGAACACAATTGTGTTTGTGCTGAAACATCCAATACAAAAAGGATATATGTCTGTGGAATATTGTTTCAACTTAGAACAACAGAGATAGCTAGCTGTTAAGAGTTACATTGTATCATGTTTAAGTCATGTCAACATTATGCTAATTCTTTTTGTTGCATTCTAACTATGTTCTTAAAAAAATTTTGTTTGATAAAAGCTTCTTCATGGATCACTTGAATGATACCTCGAGTGAAAAACCTTATGCTCAGCAGTGCTAAAATCAGATGTAAAACTTAGAGTTAAGGCTAACTTCCCAAAATACCTTGGAGTTTCTTGCTTGCATCTTAACAAAAGTTGGAATGTATTTTATGTCATTTGAGAAATACGTCATAAATGACTATAGTTACAGAAATTTGGACAGGTTTACTACCAAGTCTTTGGTAGGGAAGAGTCATAGAGTCATAGAGATTTACAGCATGGAAACAGGCCCTTTGGTCCAACTTGTCTGTGCTACCCTTTTTTTATCATTAAACTAATCCCAATGGCTTGGATTTCGGCCCATAACCCTCTATACCCATCATATCCATGTAACTGTCTAAATTCTTTTTAAAAAACAAAATTGTACCTACCTCTACTACTACCTCTGACAGCTTGTTCCAGACACCCAGCACCCTGTGTGTGAAAAAAATTATTGGAGTTTTATTGGAACCTTCAGGTGATTTTATTTGATTTCATTTGATTTGGTTTATTATTGTCACATTTATTGACAAACAGTGAAAAGTACTGTTCCTTGTGCGCTATACGGACAAAGCATACCATTCATAGAGAAGGAAACAAGAGAGTGCCCAATGTAATGTATAGTCATAACTAAGGTGCAGAGAAAGATCAACTTAATGCAAGGTAAGTCCATTCAAAAATCTGACAGTAGCAGGGAAGAAGCTGCTCCTGAGTCAGTTGGTACATGACCTCAGACTTTTCTACCTTTATCTTGACGGAAGAAGATGGAAGTGAGAATGTCCAGCGTGCGTGAGGTCCTTAATTATGCTGGCTGTTTTGCTGAGGCAATGGGAAGTGCAGAGAGAGTCAATAGATGGGAGGCTGGTTTGCGTGAAGGACTGGGCTGCATTCATGGCCTTTTGTAGTTTCTTGCAGTCTTGGTCAGAGCAGAAGCCATACTAGGCTGTGACATAACCAGAAAGAATGCTTTCTATAAACTCCTTGCAGATTATGATATAGTGAAGACTCCTGGTTAATTCTAGGAATTTACAGACTTAAGTTTAGAAATCAGAAGAAGAGGCAGAATTAGATCATTGTGCAATTTTATGGAGAAGACACAATGATATTTGATGAATAGTATAAGACTATGTAGCTTGAATAAAATTTCAAACCCTTAGAAAATGCTGTTAGTGGAAAATTTTAGAAACACCATCCAATTAGGAATGGAAGACTGTAAAGTTTCTAAAAATAAAAATAAGTTGCTGTTATGGTTGTTGGTTACAAATTATCTCACAAACTTATAAGTGGCAGCAAACATCTGTTTGCAAACTCCTAAAGAAACTGGAGAGCTAAGAGAATGAACAGACAAATTGACTCAAAGAGCATAGTGGTTAACACTGCTGTCTTACAGTGCCAGGGATACGGGTTCAATTCTGACCTCAGGTCACTGTCTGTGTGTAGTTGCACATTCTTCCTGTGTCTGCATTGGTTTCCTCCCGGTGCTCCGGTTTCCTCCCACAGTCCAAAGATGTGCAGATTAAATTGATTGACCATGCTAAATTGCCCCTTAGTGTCAGGGCAACTAGCTGGGACAAATGGGGATAAGACCTGGGTAGGATTGTGGTCATACAGACCTCTGCACATATGGTACTGTAAGATACGTCCATTCAAAAACATAGGTAAATAAGACAATGTCAGGAGTAAATATGATTCAAGGGGACCAATATGTTAATTTTGACACAAGAAAGGCCAATTTTTGGCCTTTTTTGTTGCATTTGAGAGCATACATGTGACTATGACAAACGTTGGTGGTGTTTGTGACAAACAGGATCTTTGAATGTACTTACATTTGGTAAAAATCAAAATATTGCCTAGAATTCTCCGAGGTCAAATCTCCATTCGCTGCAGCAGGTCTGGAGAATCCTGTTCGCAGGCGAGGTCAGAGAATTTTGGCTATTATCAGAATTTTGTATTCATGGGTGAGATATGCACACCTTTGTATGGTGAAGTCGGCAAACAAATAAATATTCTAAGAGGTAAGGGGTCAGCTCAATTACAAAATCTGTTCTAGAATGGATGCTATTTAGAGATTATTGTTTAAGGCAATTAATGGAGGTCGTTTAAAGGTTGACTTAATTTAGAATGTGGTTTAACTTCTGGTATTATAAGAATGTGAACTCCTGTCGACATTGCCTATTACTGATGTTGATTTCATATGAAGGAAGGAGCTGGGGATAATGTCCTGCGATCTCCAGTGACATTAGACAAGTCCAGCAAAATGGAAAAAGTTGGAAGTATATTAAAGACACCGTCTGAAGTACAGAAATGCATGAATATCTGAACTCTTTGTACGGAACTTACAGTTCTAACTCAAAATGTGTCCAAACAGTCAGAAACTCAGACTGCTGAGTTTAAAAGAAGTTTGAAATTTCAGATGGACGACAAAGAATTACACACAGCTGGAAACAAATTGAAACTATCTAAATTAAGCCTACAGGCAGACTTCAAGCCACATGTGCTTCAATGAGATTAGCTCTTGTTTTTCTAAACTCCACAGAATCCTGTTATCCCAGGAATAAATCTAGTGAACATTCATTGCATTCCCTCTATGCTAAATGTATCCTTCTTTTGGTAAGGAGACCAAAACTGTACACATACTCCAGATGTGGTCCCATCAAGTTTCTGTATAACTGCAGCAAGACCTCATTACACCTGTACTCAAATTATAGAATACCTACAGTGCAGAAGGAGGCTATTTGGTGTCTGTTGTGGTGCAGAAGGAGGCTATTTGATCCATCAATCACAATCACAAACCCACCCAGGCCCTTATTCCCTTCACCCCATCTATTATTTACCCTACTAGTACCCCTACCATTAAGGGGTAATTTAGCATGGCCAATCAATCTAACATGCACATCCTTGCAATAAGAAGTAACATACCATTATACTAACAGCCTTTGTGACCATTGGGTGCCACATGGGTTGGTGTGCATTGTCAGTCTCAGGCACACAATTTTGATTTGATTTGACAAGTTTTATTTTGTTAGTGTCACTTCAAAGGACTATCAATTTAATTAGTTTGTTTGCTTATTTTGTTAATTGGTCTTGTAAAGATCATATTAAAAGGAGACTTTATTGAACTGTTGCGTACTGCAGAGGCTAGAGTTCACTATTTTCTCCACACAGTTCACATTTTGATTTGATGTGTCTTAAGATTTCTTTGTATTTTTTGTTTTTGTTCAGGCTGTTCCCTTTTCCTTTTGGGGAGCCATCCCTTTTACTTTGTCCTAATGTAATTTGGGTTTGTTTACTTGGTTTGACCTAACCCCCCACCACACACAGTGACATTTTAGTTTGATTTAATTTTGTTGAAATTTTGTTTTTAATAATGGTGCCCCTTTAAAGGATAATCCTTCAGTTTTTTATTAATTCATCGTTTAATTTTATTTATCATTGTCAAAAAAGTATCAAAAGCAGATGACATGTTGTGGTATCTGCCCTGCCACTTGGAGGTTCTCAATGTGGGAGTCCTCTCCTTTTCCATTGGGAATTTGACATGGAGGTTCTTGCACATGACAATCCCATGAAAGGTTAAGGTGATTCATGGATTCCCAAGCTGCTTCTCTTTATTGTAGCCTTAAGGAGTCCACAGTTCCACTTACGTATAAGATGCCCAAGGTTTCATTATCTGATGGGTTTGCTCTTCAGGGTTTGTTTGCACTTCAACCCATGTTCCTGATTTTTGACTATCTGTTGTTTCAGAGAGTGGTGTGAAAGGTGGAAAATATTAACAGGTCCAGGCAACAGGTGGTTGTTGAGTCCAGCTGTTTGTCTCTCTTCTGTGATTAAAAGTAAGGATATTATAGTTTAGAACATAGAACATTACAGCACAGAACAGGCCCTTCGGCCTTCGATGTTGCGCCGACCAATTAAGAAAAAGCAATGACCCTCTAACCTAAACCATTCCTTTTTCGTCCATAAACTTATCTACTAACCTCTTAAACGCCACCAAACGGCGCATCTACAACTGCAGCAGGCAGGGCATTCCATACCCTTACCACCCTCTGGGTAAAGAACCTACCTCTGACATCCGTCCTATAACTACCACCCCTTAATTTAAAGCTATGTCCCCTCGTGATAGCTTTCTCCATCCTAGGAAAAAGGCTATCACTGTCCACCCTATCTAAACCTCTAATCCTCTTATATGTTTCGATAAGGTCCCCTCTTAGCCTCCTCCTTTCTAACGAAAACAACCTCAAATCCCTCAGCCTCTCCTCATAAGACCTGCCCTCCATACCAGGCAACATCCTGGTAAACCTCCTCTGTACCCTCTCAAATGCCTCCACATCTTTCTTATAATGTGGGGACCAGAACTGCACACAATACTCCAAGTGCGGCCGCACTAGAGTTTTGTACAGGTGCAACATGACGTTGCGGCTCCGAAATTCAATCCCCCTACCAATAAAAGCTAAGACTCCGTATGCCTTCTTAACAACCTTATCGACTTGATTGCCAACTTTCAGGGATCTATGCACACATAAACCAAGATCCCTCTGTTCATCAACACTATTAAGAGTCCTACCATTAGCCCTATACTCTACACATTTGTTATTCCTGCCAAAGTGAATTACCTCACACTTCTCCACATTAAACTCCATTTGCCACCTCTCGGCCCAGCTCTGCAACTTGTCCAAGTCACTCTGTAAACTAAAACACCCCACTTCACTATCTACCACACCACCAACTTTAGTATCATCTGCAAATTTACTGATCCATCCCTCAATACCCTCATCCAGATCACTTATAAAAATTACAAACAGCAGGGGCCCCAAAACAGACCCCTGAGGCACACCACTCGTCACCGAACTCCACGATGAATATCTCCCATCAACCACCACCTTCTGTCTTCTATCTGCCAGCCAATTCCTAATCCAATTAGCTAAATCACCCTCTATCCCATACATCTGCATTTTCTGCAGAAGCCTTCCATGGGCCACCTTATCGAACGCCTTACTAAAGTCCATAGATACCACATCAACTGCCTTACCCCCATCCACCTCTTTGGTCACTTTTTCAAAAAACTCAATAAGGTTAGTAAGGCACGACCTACCCTTCACAAAACCATGCTGACTATCCCCAATCAATTCGTTTCTCTCTAACTAACTATAAATCCTATCCCTAATAATTCTTTCCAATACTTTGCCCACAACAGAAGTAAGACTCACCGGTCTATAATTCCCAGGAAAGTCAGTATAATTCCCAGGAAATTTAGTTATACAGGGCCCTGGGAGACTGTATCTTGAATACTATGTGCTGTTTTGGTTTCCTTACTGAAGGAAGGATGTAAATGTGTTGAAGGTGATTCAATGGAGGATTACAAAAGTGATCCCTGGAATGACTGAGTTCCTTTATAAGAATAGGTTGGACAGGCTGGGCTTGTTTCCATTGGTGAAGAATGAGGTGCCATAATTGAATTGCATAAGACCCTGAATGGTCTTGACAAGGTGGAGTTGGAAAGTATTTCCTCTTGTGGATGAGTCCAGAACCAGGAGCATTGTACAAGGGAACACTATTTGAAAATTAGGACCCCTGCAGGATAGAGATGAGAAGATTTTATTTTCTCAGAGGGTTGTGTGACTTTGCAACTCTACGTACAAAGCTGGTGGAGGTGAGAGTCATTGAATACTTTTTAAAATGAAGCCAAATAAATTCTTGTTAGGCAAGGAAATCAAAGGTTACCATGGATAGTTGAAAATGTGGAACTTGAAACATTAATATATCAGCCATGATCTTATTGAATGGTGGAGCAGACTTGATAGGCCAAATTGCTTGATTCTGCTAATATTTTGTATGTTTGTATATGTCTGTTACATCCACACCTGGATGCCTTTGGAGAGGGAGCATGTGTTATCAGCTAATACATTTGAGGACCCCCATGACTGATAGGCATGACAGGGGCTGGACTGTATCATCATGTCAAACAAGCATGTTTTAATGTTATTTTTATTTTAATAATGATGAGGT
This sequence comes from Sphyrna mokarran, assembly GCA_024679065.1. Taxonomy (NCBI): domain Eukaryota; kingdom Metazoa; phylum Chordata; class Chondrichthyes; order Carcharhiniformes; family Carcharhinidae; genus Sphyrna; species Sphyrna mokarran. Next base: position 67,063,243 of record JAGIQG010000011.1, on the reverse strand, counting down.
TCCTCCTGTGGTTATGCATTTTGTTACAATACCACTTTAAAGAACTGTTACTTAATTTAATTTATTTGGTCATTTGTTTCATTGACATCCTCAAAAATAGGTTTCTTTCAAGGTATCCATGAACCTTATTAGCAGATCAGTCAATAAGAATCAGAGAGAGAAAGGCAACTAATCTCCATTGTTCACTATGCAGATTGCAGATGGGAACTCACATTTGATTTGAAGGGACTAACTCTGTTTGGACTTTTGCAAAGCTGTAAGATTGATTAGAGAAGGGGATCTTTGGCGTAACTCTCACTGTGAAAGTCAGTTTGGAGATTAGAAGTTCTCAAGCTAGGAAAGGAATAAGGAAACAAGCCATTGGAAGCTGACAGTGGCTTTGGATACATTCCTGGTGAATTCAGTTTTCACTTAAGGGACAGAGTAAACCAAAATGGGATTTTTCTGTCAGTTTAAAAATTAAAAGGAGGATCTTCTCTGTACTTAGAGTATGAGTTACCTGCTAAATATTGTTTCACCAGTGTTTCTTTTAGTTTGTGTTGTTTTTACAGTAAAAGTCTTAAAACTTGATCTTGTTTTTGTGGTCCTTTCAGTGAGTCACTGGAAATTCTAGTATCTTCCTAAAAATTATTTGTTTAATGGGATTATAACAAAAGGGCTTATTGGGCCTGATGGAAGAGGAACCTGGGTTTTCCAGAATGATTCTTTGAGTCCAAGGATTAAATTAAGGGGAGAGATTACACAAATTAATCTCTGGATTAAAAAGTGAATTAGCTGAAGTTTTGAGTACATGAAAGTAAACTGATTAGATAGATTGGGAGAAACTTTTTGCCTTTGGGGAGTCTAGGACTAGAAGATATAGTCTATTAATTAGAGCTATATCTAAAGGGAAGTGAATTATAAAACTTTTCTGCGTACAAAGTTTGGAACTCACTTCCACTAATAGCAGTTGATGTGTATGTTAAATGTATACGCTAAATCCAAATGGATAAAAAAAACTATACACCTTGTAAATTCATTCCCTCACCATCTTCTGGAAACACTTACCAAGGCTTCTTCAACTGCAACATCCATCACCTAGAAGGATAAGAACAATACAAGCATAGGAAATACTGGAAGTTTCCCCTCCTCATCACACCACTCAGACTTAAATATATTGCCAATCCTTTGCTGTTGTTAAAACTCCCTCCTTAACAGTACTTCATTTCACTAACCACAGTAGTTGAAAAAAAATTGTTCACCACACCTTCTCAAGGGCAAATTAGGATTGAGCAATAAACGTTGATCTTGCATTCCATGAAAACTAAAAAAAATCTAACTTGTGTGTGGAGGGTGCATTTTGTTTGCTAAGATTTTATTTAACAAAAAAGGAATAGGGCAAAATATCAGCTGCTGTGACAGCAATGTAATAACCACAAAATGTGTTGGAGAGTAGAACGTAAAATCTGATTTTTCACGGAAATGACATTCAAATAAGCTGAAAATTTTTAGTTTGATTTTAGGAATGAATAGACAGGTACGTATGTCAAAACTGGAACAATTCTTTTTGACCAACTCTATCCATGACAGTCATTTCCTCTTTGGCAGGATCATGAATCAAGTTCTAGAGTTCAATTACTAAACTGGAACCTATCGATCATTTTCATGAATATGTTTGTATTCTGCCATCCTAATTGAAATTCCTTTCATATTGTTTTACCATCAAATCTCCATAACTATAACCTCATGATTCAGATTCATCTAAAATTATGCAACCTAATTTGAGTTTCATTTGAAGCATATAGTTGCAGTTGTAAATAAATATGCACGAGCACAATAATAAGCTGGTAAATGAAGAAATCTTCACAATGAACTGCATGCAAAAGTGATTCTCAGTCTGTCATCAATTTGAATTTCATCTTACTAAAAGGCATAAATGTCTTCATATGACAGCTTTAAATCTTTAGGGAATTATAATTTCTTCTACAATTATGCTTTCCCTTGGAATAAAAATATGGTACATATTTTACTTGACACTGCACTGTAAGGCAGCTGGAAATATTTCCATATTCATTGGAAATACTTGCACTCTTCCACAGCAATAACAAATTGCTTCAGTGCTAGCTGTTTGCTCACTTTATCTACAACTGATTCAATCTGCATAAATAAGTCTCCAACAGAATCTTGTTATAATTCATTGCAGCTGGTTTCCAGCCATAAGGTGCTTTTTTTTTTGCTTGAAGGAGTAATCTTTTAAAGTTTCTTTTTATTCAAGACTTTTCAGCAAGGTCAGTAACAAGTTAGTCAATAGTGTTGGTATCATATTACACACAGGAGAGGTCTTTATGGTCGTCTAAGGGTAATGATATGAAGCATTTCTGCAATATATTGCTTTGCAATTTAAATAAGAGGTTACCATGATGCATCTCCAGCCCAATTTGTATCTACCAGTTGGGTGGAGCTGTCAAAATGTCTGCCCTAGCAGAGCTGATCATGAGTTAGCACAGAATTGTCCATGGCATTTCTCACATAGCTAATGGGGATACAGATGTGCTAATTACATTTCTGACTATTCAATAAAACATGATTAATAGACAGTCAGATAATTGCAATACCCATATTTACACTCTATTCAATTATGTATCTTAATTTTTACTGGTTGATGGTACAACATTGAGATGAAAACTGTAGGGGCGGGGGGAGCTTATATTACCAGAATTTGGCAGTATCAGTTCTGGTGAGAAAAATGGACAGAACCCTGCAAACAGTACTTGCCAAACATGATATTGAATAAGGGAATGATGCAAGCTATCACTATCTTTTGAGTACAAGAGTTGGAAAATCATGTTGCTTGATTACAAAAATCATTTTGCAGCTATATAAAACCATTTCTCCCTCTCCCAACTCGTAGCTTAACAAATATACACAGATTTTAAAATTAACACAGTTTACAATGGACATCTTAAGATACAATAGTGTCAGTCATGCAAAGCCCCTTGGAGCATACGGATTGGCTGTGGTCAAATATTCATACTCCACTCTGAACCCAAGTGAACATCTGTGGACTTCTCCTCAGAACCACCACCACCACCCCACACTATGCCCCCATCCCCTAAGATGATTGTCATGTGAGAGTTTCCAAACTCCAATCCTAAGTACATGGTATAAAAATTAGTGGTTTGAATTCTAAAATCCAGTCCAAATTCTCCAAATTACTCTATTGAAAAGGTTTCCACTCCATTTTTAACAGCGAATTCAGTATCCCAGGTTTACATCACCCCTTTAGGATTACTTTGTTTTGACTGACGTACAAATTATTCATAATTGCTTTAACTGTCAATTCCCAGACTCTATTAAAATGGTGTCAAGCTTTTGATTCATCTCTGAAGCCTATTTTCTCACTTTAAAACCACAAGACCATAAGACATAGGAGCAGAATTATGCTATTCAGCCCATTGGATTTACTCTGTCATTCAACCATGGATGATTTTTTTTCATTCCCATTCTCCTGCCTTTTCCCTATAACCCCTGATCCCCTTACTAATTAAGAACCTATCTATCTCTGTCTTAAAGACACTGAATGATTTGGCCTCCATTGCCTTCTGCAGCAAAGAGTTCTACAAATTCACCACACTCTGGCTGAAAAAATTCCCCCTCATCTCTGATTTAAAGGATCATCCCTTTGTGCCCTCTGGTTCTAGTTTTCCCTACAGGTGGAAACATTCTCTCCTTGTCCAACTCTATTCAGGTCTCACAGTATCTTACAAGTTTCAATAAGATCTCCCCCACCCATCCTTTTAAACTCCAATGAATACAGATACAGAGTCCTCAACTGTTGCTTAAACATCAAGCTCTTCATTCCAGGGTTCATGCTTGTGAACGTCCTCTGGACCTTTTCCAAGGACAGTACATCTTTCTTTCGATATGGGTCCCAAAACTGCTCACAATACACCAAATGGGGTCTGACCAGAGCCTTATACAACTTCAGAAGTACACCACTGCTCTTTTATTCTAGTCCTCTCGACATGAACACTAACTTTGCATTTGCTTCCTAACTGCCAACTGAACCTGCACATTAACCTTAAGAGAATCTTGAACACAGACTTCCAAATCCTTTTGTGTTTCTGATTTCCTAAGCATTTCCCCATTTAGAGAATAGTCTGTGCCTCCACTCCTTTTCCAAAGTGCATAAGCTCACACTTTTCCGCATTATATTCCATCTGCCACTTCTTTTACCCCCTCTCCTAACCTGTCCAAGTCCTTCTGCAGACCTCCTGCTTCCTCAATACTGCCTGTCTCTCGACATATCTTTGTATCATCTGCAAACTTAGCAATAGTGCCTTCAATTCCTCCTTCCAAATCGTTAATGTATATTGTGAAAAGTTGTGGTCCCAGTACTGATCCCTGAGACACATTACTTACCTGCTGCCATTTTGAAAAAGACCCCTTTATTCCCATTTTCTGTCTTTTGCCAAACGGCCAATCCTCTATCCGTGTCAGGATCTTAGCATTAACACCATGTGTTTTAACTTATTTCACAACCTCCAATACATTACCTTGTCAAAAGCCTTTTGGAAATCTAAATAAATCACCCCACTGATTCTCCTTTATTTAACTTCCTTTTTACCTGCACCTTAAGAGAAGGTCAGCAATGACCTCCTCTTAAGAAAGCCGTGCTGACTCAGTCCTATTTTATCATGCACATCCAAGTACTCTGCGATCTTATCTTTAATAATGGACTTTAAAATCTTGTGAGTGACTGAAGTCAGGCTAACCAGCCTATGATTTCCCATCTGCTGCCTCCCTCTCTTCTTAAACAACAATATTACATTGTCTACTTTCCTGCCTTCAATGATTGCTGAAAGATCACCATCAATACCTCCATAATTTCATCAGATAGCTCTTTAAGAACCTTAGGGTGGAGTTCATCCAGCCCAGGTGATTTATCCACCTTCAAATCTTTCAGTTTCCCCAGAACCTTCTCCCTAGTGATGACACCTGACTCTCCTGGAGTTCTGGCATCGTACTGGTGTCTTCCACTGTGAAGACTAATGCAAAGTAACTATTCAGTTCCTCTGCTATTACTTTGTTTCCTATTATTACTTCTCCAGCCTCATTTTCCAGTGATCCAATGTCTATTTTTGTCTCTCTCACATTTCATATATTGAAAAAACCCTTCCTATCTTCTTTTATATTACTAGCTAGCTTACAGTCATATCTCATCTTCTCCCCCCTTATTGCTTTTTTTAGTTGTCCTCTGCTTGCTTTTAAAGGCTTTCCAATCCTCTGGCTTCCCACTGATCTTTGCCACTTTGTATGCTTTTTCTTTTGCTTTTATGCTGTCCTTGACTTCCTTCATCAGCCATGGATACCTCGTCCTCCCTTTAACATGTTCTCTCCTCCTTGGGATGAATTTTTGTTGTGTCTCCCGAATAACCCCCAGAGACTCCTGTCACTGCTGTTCCACTGTCTTCCCTGCTACACTCCCTTTCCAGTCAACTCTGGCCACTCCTCCCTTACGTCTTTGAAGTTACCTTTATTTAAATACCGCTATATCTGATTCTCCCTCTCACACTGCAGGATAAATTCTATCATATTGTGGTCACTACTCCCTAAGGGTTCCTTCACTTTAAGTTCCCTAATCAAATCTGCCTAATTATACATCAGCAAATCCAGGATTGCCTGTTCTCTAGTAGGCTCTGTCACAAGCTGCTCCAAAAAACCAACTCTTAAACATTCCACAAATTTCTTTTCTTGGGACCCTGATTTTCCCATCCACCTGCACATTGAAGTCCCACATGATTATTGTAATTTTGTCTTTTTTATATGCCTTTTCTATTTCCTGATTTATTTTCTGCCCCACATCCTGACTACTCCCAGGGGACTTGTACATAACTCCCATCACAGTTTTTTTTACCTTTGTGATTCATCAACTCTACCCACAGAGATTTTATGCCTTCTTATTTTATTATCACTTCTTGCTATTGTTTTAACTTCATTCCTTACTAACAATGCAATCCTGCTCTCTTTGCCCATCTGCCTGTCCTTCCAACAGGACACATATCCTTGGATATTTAGATCCCAGCCTGATTCTTTCATAACCACATCTCTGTGATTCCCACAATATCATATCTGCCAATTTCAATCTTGTTGACAAGCTCATTTACCTTATTCCATATACTGTGTGCATTGAGATACAACACCCTCAATTCTGCACTGATCACCTCCCATCTCATATTTGTCACCATTTTCGCTCTGCCTGAATTTAGATATCTGCCACTTTCTATTTTCTCTGCTCTGTTAAGTTGTCTTGAGACTTTAGTAACCTCTCCTGAGCTCTCTGCTCCTTTAACTGGTTGAAAATCCTCTCAGCATTAACCCACATTTTTATCTTCTCCTTTAACTTTGATTTTCTAATTCTCCATACAACTGAACCTTCCTCCCTTTTAAATCTCGTCACTACAATTGTTTCTTTAACTCAGAATATTTTGTTTTCCATTGATATCTTCCATCAATTATTCTGAATGTTGATGTTTGTTCTCTTAACTTCAGTGTTTACCCACACCTCTACCTAACAGAAATCACACCGACTCTCCCATCTTCTACTGGACTTAGCCTCCACGATGGGAAACTCCATTCCATGTTGAATGGAGAAAGAAAATACTGATGGGAACAATCTCAGGTGCAGAATATCAGAGAAATATCTGAATTCTGTGAAAAATATTAAAGTACCTGATTTAAGACAGTTACATGAGTGATAGCAGAAATAATGGCCAAACATGGACATAAGTATAAAGAGAAAATGAATGATCGTGATTCAAAACAAACTGGTACATTAAGGAACTGAACACATTTATTGCAATTGATTATTTATCAAAGGGCTTGTTTTACCATCAAGCAGTGATATAAAGCATGCAACACAACACAGGAACAATCATAGAATGCAGTTATAACAAGTGTTGAATGCTGGTTTTGGTAGGGAAGGATTATTCACTAGTGTTATAATCATCTTCACATAGATGTCTTTCATGTTAAAATAATCTCATTCCATCGCATTAATATGTACCATATACTCAATGTCATGTAATTAGTATTAAGGCAAGCAACTATGTACACCCAGGAAATTCTAAAAATCACAAAGTTTCTTAAACTTTGTTCAGTAAATTTGATCAGAGAAAGACAACTTGCTCCTAGAAATTGTATCTTTCATTCAAAAAATACAAACTAAGGCAGATCTACATTCCACATAATTCAGGGATAGACTGGAGGATCTTAACCTTGTGAAATGATTTCTATAGAATTTAGAAATAGCTATTGTGAAGTTGTATGTCACCGGCAATATGAAGCTTTTGCCGAGTAGATTCCTAAATCTTTGTCACAGTGTTAAACCTTTAGCCTTGAACTCTGATTCCATCAATTCCACTAACTTTATGAAGGATGTAACACGATGGGGAATAATCTTTATAAAACAGATCAAGTATAATCCAATGACAATTGAAATGTGTTTGTTTGATGTCTTTCAACATTTTAAATCATTCCCATTTGAACAAGTCTTGGTATAAGTAGTTTATTAGTTGTCTTTGAGGACGTTTGCTATTGGATTTATGGAGGGCAATAATTTAATAATCACTAACACAATCCTTTATTTGCTAAGGTGGGAGATGGAATTCAGTGTTAGTATGTGGGAGGAGATATATTTTGATTAAAAATGCAGCAGTTTATTTACTCTGAACAGAAGTGGGTTCAGTGCTGTAGAAAAGCAAAGGGGGTATTCAAAGCGAAGGGGTATTCAAGGCACTGCTTCAGACTGTAAAAAAAAGAATTCAACTTTTGAACAAAGGTACAGGACATAAAAATCCAGAGTAATGTTGAGCTGTGTGCTTCATTGGGTTACATATTATAGTATGTATATAACTTTGTGAAATACATACTGTAATATATATATAGTAGTACATATTATAGGAAGGATATTCAACCTTTAGGGGCTGTACATCACATATTCACTCAGATGTTGTCTGATATGAGGAAATACTGATTTGAAAGAACTGAAAAAAAATGTGAGTATCTTCATTAGAACAACGGGGATTACAGGGCAATGTAATTAATTGTGCTTCCCAAACTAATTTTCAAAAGTGACTCCATTTTAACTCTTGAAAATTACCTTGACCCCAGTCCCAACAGAAGCAAACAGTGATCCAGGAGCATAAAAATATTCAATACATAAACATCACATATTACACATCAACAAATAATAATGTGATACATGAATGTGAGTTTTCAAAATACATTGCAAAAAAGTTGTTATTTTATGCACTCACACAACCGAACTCTTTATATTTCCTGATAATCGTAGATTCCGTAAAGCCCTCTCCCCCTACCTGCACCCACACATTTAAAAGGATTCTCTCCAAAAAAAGCTAAGTACCAATGGACAGGAAAATGGGAGAATTTCCAGCCTATCTTTTGGGCGTAATTCGCTGAATGAATTGCCAGCGCTGTGTGAATTATGGAATGCCTCAGAGAGATTCATGTTGATAGAGTGGGATATGGCGCAGGGAGTGGGGGTGGGGGAGGGGAGGTGATGGTGGAAGGGTTCATAGTGTTGAGCAGGCCACTGCGTGTGTGCCAAGCTGTCAGAACAGAGATTGACGCATGGCACTGGCCTGATGCAGTTAGAATATCAGTATTTAAGGGGGAACTAGACAAATAAATGAATAGGATGGGAATGGAAGGATATGGACTCCGTAAGTGCGTACGGTTTTAGTTTAGACAGGCATTACGATCAGCACAAGCTTGGAGGGCTGAAGCGCTGTTCCTGTGCTGTGTTCTTTGATTGCTGGACTCCCAATTCTATCCTTGATTCCTACCCCCATCCCAGTTGCCAGCCTACCCAATCCTGCCCCTGATCACCGGCCTAGTTGAGCCTTCCCCCCACTCCAATTGCCAGCCTACCCAATCCTGCCCCGATTGTCGGCCTACCCAAACCTCCCCCTCCACCCGATCACCAGCACGCCCATTATTCCCTCTCTCCTGATTGACCTATGTAGCCAACCCTGATCCTCTTCGTTCCCTCACTTCTCAGCCACAAATCCCATTGCAGACGAGGTTCTGCCCACAACCATCACCACCAATCGCTCCTAGCTGACCCCGCCCCCTCTGGCCTTTTCCCCTCTGGTCCCGCCCTTTTAGCACTGCCAAGCTGGCATTGCCCAAGGGGCAATGCTGCCCCGGCCTCCCGGGACATCCTCAATGGCTTCTGTCCCTACCAGTGGTGTAAACAGGCCTGTTACTCATTGTTGGGGAACAGTTGTCAACCCCGCTGCTGGGAATTCTCCCAGCTATAGGGAGACATTCGTGGGCCCAGAGACGACCATCCCGGGCCTGCTATTCATATGGGAATTACGATTTACATATGCTAATCAATCCTATATCGATTTCCAGTGTGAGGCTGATTACACTGAAAAAAGTGTCTGGGAGACTCATGATCAGGTGATCAAGCCCTGCTACAGAACTCCACAATATCTCCTGGCCTTTTGCATCACTCGAGCAGTGGGAGAATCTCAGCCACTATATTGGGCCTTTTCACTCACCATGAACACATATTTCTCTCTTCCAAAACTCCCTCATTCAGTCAGTCAACAAACCTTCTCCCCAACCTTTCTCTCTCCACGCATACGCACACCAGCCTGTTTTTATAATGTCCACACTTACTCAATCACAAGCCATTCTTCCTAATCCTCCTTTGAGTCTAGTTACCAGTACCTGTGAGGCAAAATCGCTATTCGGGAGTAAGAAGCCTGTACAATAGATAAACAGGAGCACAAAGACTGTCAAGTTTGAAAGTGGCACTCACTTTTGTGGTTCAGTGACCTGACCTCTGGCTATTTGCCACACTCAGTGAACAATTGAGTTACACATGCTGTTCTCTGCCTGCATCAAGTCAGTGTGCAAACATCTTGGACTCACACAATCTCACACTAAATGTTAAAAATGGCTTTGCACCCACCATTCACCCTTTGCTGTTTGACTGACCATGCTAAATTGCCCTTTAGTGTCAAGGCGTTAGTGGGCTAAATAAGTAGGATTGTGGGGATAGAGCCTGGGTGGGATTATGGTTGTTATAGACTTGGTGGACCAATTGGTCTCATTATGCACTATTGGGACTCAATGAAAACTCACAGGTAAAACCCTATGTTTTGGCCCAAACCTTAATTGGTTCAACATCAACGCTCTTTGAATTTATTTGCTACTTTTAAACCATCTTTAATCATCGGCTCCAGTATCCTTGGCATTTGACTGATATTTGACTGACAATCCTGAAGAGATTGGAGAGGCACTGAATAAATATTTCTCTTCGGTATTCACGCAGGGTGATGTAAATGTAGTTATGGAGAACACTGAGGTACAGGGTTGCAAACTGGAAAGTATTGAAGTAGATAGGGAGGGATGTGCTAAATATTCTTGAGGGTTTGAAGTTGGATAAGTCCCCTGGGCTGGACAGGATTTACCCTAGGATTCTCTGGGAGGCAAGAGAGGCGATTGCAGAGCCTCTGGCTCTGATCTTCAGGTCGTCGTTGGTTACGGGTGTGGTTCCGGAGGACTGGAGGATAGCGAATGTGGTCCCATTGCTCAAGAAGGGGAAGAGAGACCTTCCAGGGAATTATAGGCCAGTGAGTCTTACTTCTGTTGTGGGCAAAGTATTGGAGAGAATTATTAGGGATAGGATTTATAGTTATTAGAGAGAAATGAATTGATTGGGGATAGTCAGCATGGTTTTGTGAAGGGTAGGTCGTGCCTTACTAACATCATTGAGTTTTTTGAAAAAGTGACTAAAGAGGTGGATGGGGGTAAGGCGGTTGATGTGGTATATATGGACTTTAGTAAGGTGTTTGATAAGGTGGCCCATGGAAGACTTCTGCAGAAAATGCAGATGTATGGGATAGAGGGTGATTTAGTTAATTGGATTAGGAATTGGCTAGCAGATAGAAGACAGAGGGTGGTGGTTGATGGGAGATATTCATCGTGGAGTTCGGTGACAAGTGGTGTACCTCAGGGGTCTTTTTTGGGGCCCCTGCTGTTTGTAATTTTTATAAATGATCTGGATGAGGGTATTGAAGGATGGATTAGTAAATTTGCAGATGACACTAAAGTCAGTGGAGTGGTAGATAGTGAAGAGGGGTTGTTATAGTTTGCAGCGGGACTTAGACAAGTTGCAGAGCTGGGCCGAGAGGTGGCAAATGGAGTTTAATGTGGAAAAGTGTGAGTGAATGCACTATGGCAGAAATAATAAATGTGTAGAGTATAGGGCAAATGGTAGGATTCTTAGTAGTCTAGATGAACAGAGGGATCTTGGTGTGTATGTGCATAGATCCCTGAACGTAGGCAGTCAGGTCGAGAAGGTTGTTAGGAAGGCATATGGAGTCTTGGCTTTTATTGGTAGAGGGATTGAATTTCGGAGCCGCAACGTCATGTGGCAACTGTACAAAACTCTAGTGCGGCCGCACTTGGAGTATTGTGTGCAGTTCTGGTACCCACGTTATAAGAAAGATGTGGAGGCATTGGAGAGGGTACAGAGGAGGTTTACCAGGATGTTGCCTGGTATGGAGGGCAGGTCTGATGAAGAGAGGCTGAGGGATTTGAGGTTGTTTTCGTTAGAAAGGAGGCGGCTAAGAGGGGACCTAATCGAAACATATAAGATGATTAGAGGTTTAGATAGGGTGGACAGTGGTAGCCTTTTTCCTAGGAGGGAGAAAGCTAGCACGAGGGGACACAGCTTTAAATTAAGGGGTGATAGTTATAGGACAGATATCAGAGGTAGGTTCTTTACCCAAAGGGTGGTTAGGGAGTGGAATGCCCTGCCTGCAGCAGTTGTCGATGCGCCAAATTTGCTGGTGTTTAAGAGGTTAGTTGATACATATATGGAAGAGAAGGGAATGGTTTAGTTTGGAGGGTCATTGCTTTTTATATTGGTCGGTGCAACATCGAAGGCCGTAGGGCCTGTTCTGTGCTGTAATGTTCTATGTTCTATTTACAACTCTCCACGTTGTTGGTCATTTCAGTGTGAGCTGTAGGAGTCCATAAATCAGTATGATCGTTCCTGATTCCCCTTGGTATCAGACTCTATTGTCCTGGCCTTGTTATTACAAAACGTCATCAAAAATATGAATCATATTTCCTGGAGACATTCTGTTTCAAAGGCTAGTGCTTAGTGCCTTCTCTTTAGTCTATTCCTCTATTTGTCCACACAAGACAATTCAGCATGATGTTGTTTCTGCAATCAAAACAACGGACCCCATTTTGGAGTGAGGTCTCTGGCTTCCAAGTTGATGTGAATGTGCAAAAGTTCATTTCCTCTTTGTTGTTGTTGATGTTGATTTGTATAATAGTTGTTGACTGCAGCCATCAGCTCTGATTGTCTCTTAGTTTCTTTAATTGGGTTGTCTGATTGTCACTATTTTGTCCTTCAGATGGTAATGTCTCAGTTCCTTCACACAGTATCAATCATGTTTCAGGATTGACATGTTCTGAATATTAACCCTTGACAGTGCAGTCTGCCTCTGTAGGTTGAGGATTGGCCTGTTTGTTTGCAGTGTTCATGTCCATGATACCTTTGTGGGGTCTTATGCTCAGTAGTAAAAGTCCAGTTCGACGGAATTCCAATCCTACATTTTGAAATCATGAAATGATAAGGAAGGTCCTTTGAATCAATAGTTGGGGTGGTGAACAAGTTACGAGCTTTCAGAGAGCTGCTCTTTTATCACCTGAGGAAGGGGCAGTGCTCTGAAAGCTCGTGATTCCATTTAAACCTGTTGGACTTTAACCTGGTGTTTGAGACTTCTTACTCTACCCAGTCCAACACCGGCATCCCTATGTTGTGGTGAAAAATGGGGAGCTATAAATACCATTATAAGTGTTTTAGATACAAAGGTAGGAGTAATATGTTTACAGAGAGCTGAGGCTAGGGAACTCTTGATTAGAAGTCAAAGAAGAAACTTTATCAACATTCAAGATTATACTGGACAGCCTAATGAAGGAATAAGGATTACAGGGAACAGAATGGTAACTGTGGTTTGAAACAAATGTGGGTTAGGTTGATTGGTCGTGCTTAAATGCCCCTTAGTGTCAGTGGGATTAGCAGGGTAAATATGAAGGGGATATGGGGATAGAGTCTGGGTAGGATTGTTGTTGGTGCAGATTTGATGGGTCGAATGGCCCCCTTATGCACTCTCGGGATTCTACCATTCTATGATTCCATGAACTATTGGCTTAAATGAAAGGTGAACACCTCCTCATAAAGGTTGGGCTAAATGACTTATTTCCACGTTGGAATTTCTATATATTTCCATGCATTGTTCAAAAATATCTAATAGGAAATATCTACAGGTGGAATTCTCCCATGGCTTAAATGGCTGGTTCAATGGCATCCAAAAATCAGTTTTACAAATTTCCTTCGGGGTATTCAGTTGGTGCCCACCATGGCAGATTGGAAACCCACTGATGAGCAGTATGAAACTGATTCGAAGCTTTCACATATTGGAGTAGTGGGATCTGCCAAACTGCACCAATATTTCATCAGTTTTTGTCTCTGCTGGTCAAGCTCGTCACTTATAACCCTTTCATCCCTTTTACAGAATGAACGTAGAAATCTTGGGTGCCCAACTAAACTCTTCCTACTTTGCCTGATTCTCTGCAACACCAGCAGGAAAACATGGCCTGGGACAACATAACTGCAGAAATCGGGGCTTGAGAAAGCTTGAGCATTCTGAATTTGGTTTCTGGAGCAAGGAGATAGATTTGGGGCTGCCCAGTCCACTCTGCACATGGGCTTTATATCCTTAAAAATGTAGTAAAAAAACATCCACAGAGCCATTTACTGATTATTGCACATCATTCATTCCAAGTAAATTAAAAAATAGTTATTTAAAATTATTGATGCCCCAGCACCTAAAATACAAATTAATTCAATAGCTTCCTCAAAGACCTGCAAAATAAAAACTTAATTAGCAAAAATCCATGGTCTGAAACTGTGGCCAGATTTGTAGGGTCAATGTTTAGCAGAATGTTTTTTTAGTTTAGCAGATAAGATCAGAGAAAATCAATTTGTGGTGGATATAAATTCTGCTTGAAGTAACACAGTCTTTTGCATTGGTTGACAAATCAAGTATGAATTCTGCTGAAGAAAGCAAATGGCAACTCTAGATCTTGTTTTACTAAATAATGGAAAACATAGTGCTGTTCCAGAGAATACAGTTTTCTATCAGCTAATTAGGCCTTTTCAAGAATTATCTATACTTTTGTCATCTTAAGTGAACTTTCACGAGCTTAACAACATAACAAAACCACTTAATGAAGTAAAACTTGTTCCCTACCTTTTAATCAAGGAACATTCTTAAAATTAACTATGTCAAGAAAGATTTATTCCAACTCCACTCTACCTCTACCCCGCAACATTACTTAACACAACCCAATACTGCTCAGGAAACAATACTACTCATAGCTCATGAACAAAGAACAGTACAGAACATGGGCAATTCCTTCAGTCCACCAACTTGATGGGTTGAAGGGCCTCTCTAATCTAATATTTTCCTGCCTCTACATGGTCCATATCATTCTATTCCCTGCCTATTCATGTATCTATCCAGGATCCTCTTGAACTTTGTTTTAGAATCTACTTCCAACATGTCCTCCGGCAACAGATTCCAGGCACTCACCATCCTCTGTGTGAAAACTTGCCCCTTACATCTCTTTCAAACTTGCCCCCACTCACTTTCAACCTATGCCCAAGAATAACTGACCTTCAATCCTTGGAAAAAACTCTGTTTGTCCACTCTATCTAAGCTATCATAATCTTGTAAACATCTATCAGGTTCCTACCTCATCCTCCAACACTCCAATAAAAATAATCCATGTTTGATCAACTTTTTTTTATTGTCCATATTCTCCAAACTAGGCAACATCCTAGCAACTCTCTTGGAACCATAAAATCCCTACAATGCAAAAGGAGGCTATTCGACCCATCGAGTCTGCACTGACAACAATCCCAAACAGGCTCTATTCTTTAACCCCACATAATCCTCCTGCTACTAAGAAACAATCCCACTCAGACCTGCTCCCTGTAACGCCAAGTATTTACACTGTTAATCTGCCCTAAACTACACACCTTGGCACACAGGGGGACAATTTAGCATGGCTAATCCTTCTAACCTGCACAACTTTGGAGTGTGGGAGGAAACCGGATACAGAGAGAAAACCCACACAGATATGAGGAGAATGTACACGCTTCACACAGTCACCTGAGGCCGGAATTGAACCTGTTTCCCTGGCACCATGAGGCAGCAGTGCTAACGACTGTGGCACCATGCACTCTCTCCAATCAACATCCAAGGACCAACATCCTTCCCATAGTGTAGGGACCAGAATTGTACACAAAACTCTAGATGTGGTCTAACAAAGCTTTATACAACTGCAACACAATTTTTCAATTTGTATCCTCAATGCCCTGTCGATGAAGACCAGCATGCCATGTGCTTTCTTGACCACCTTGTCTATCTGAGTTGTCACTTTCAAGGAGCTGTGGATCCAGATGCCTAGATTCCTCTCTACGCTAACATTTCTGAGGTGAAGTTTTGTAACTAATCAAGTATGACTTTTCACATTTTTCTTGACATTTAAAGAATGGTCAGATCCATTGAGGTTCAAAAGCAATAAATGACCTTTTGATCGTGTGTTCCTTGATTATGTTTTGAGTCTATCATTTTCAACAACAATCCTATCGTGTTGCTGTCTGGTTTTATGCTTTACGGGGTTTTCAATCACAACAAATTAAAAACCAGTAAAACTTGGAAATGGAGAGTGCCAAAAAAAAAATCTGAACCGATCTTGTGCACCTTAAAATAAGACACCAGTGTTACTGGCATCAGTATAATTGATTTTTTTTTACTGGGATTTGGGAATTTTGAACTGGTTTTATTTTATTATAGATTTCCTTCATCTGCTCATTTGCCGAGAAATTGGTTTGCTCTACCGATTAAGTTTATTTATTAGTGCCATATATCAGCTTATTGCAATGAAGTTACTGTGAAAATCCCCTAGTTGCCACACTCTGGCCCCTGCTTGGTTACACAAAGGCAGAATTTAGCATGGCTAATTCACCTAATCAGCATGTCTTTCAGATTCTGGGAGGAAACTGCAGCACCCAGAGGAAGCCTAGCCAGAACACACGCAAAACATGCAAACTTACACAATCAGTGACCCAATCCGGACTTTGAACCTAGCTCCCTGGCTTGATGAGGCAGTAATGTTAACCACTGTGCCATCGTGTTGCCTAATTTAACAAATATCTGTGAGTTTTAAACAATCAAGCCTTGTATTCAAAGACTGGCCAGTTAATTTGTGGGTTTCCTTTCAGCACATTGCAAGAATATTTAGACTCGTTGGCGAAAATTTAATGCTCCATAGTAATAATATGTGTCCTGTTTACTTCTGAAACTTATGATCAGCCTCTGTAAAGATCTTTACAATTCAGTTGCATTATTATTATAGTTCCTGTCTGTTTTATGATGACAAATCATTTACATGATTTTGCAGTTTGTTAAAACTAATTTAATACATTTTGGGAGTGACTTTCCTATAGTTTCACTTACAATTTAGAAACTGATTTATATCTGATGCACATTGTATTGTACTTGTGAATATAAATAACCATGATTTATTCTTTTCGTGAGACCATATCCATAATCTTCTTAAGGGTTGCCACTCATTCCATACTTACCATTTTCTTACCATCATCGGACATTTGGGCTGGAATTTTCCAGCTGTTTGTGCTCGCTGCTGATGCAAGCGAGGACGGAGAATTTGGCCCTCAGTCAAATTTCCGTTCACTGCAGTGGGACAGGAGAATCCCACTGGACTGAACAATTGGAAAATTCCACCCTTGCTGTTTTTTGACTGACTGATGAGGTGATGACACCTCTCAGCATATCAGGGTGGAATTTTCTGACCTTGCCCATGGCAGGGATTCTCCAGTCTTGCTGTAGTGAATGAAGATTTGGCTGAGCGCCAAATTCTCCGTTCTCACTGACAGCGGTAGCAGGGTATTCAAGACCAGAAAATTCTGGCTAATGCTTGCATAATCATGACCAGGTGCGTTATAAGAAAGAAAATGGTTCATTGCAAGTTTTCATTTTAAAACTTCATTATTATCAGTACTATGCTGCCTCACAGCGCCAGGAACTTATGTTCCTTTCTGACTTGGGTGGCTGTCTATGGAATTTGCTCATGTGTCTCCTCCCACAATCCAAAGATATGCTGATTAGGTGGATTGGCAATGATAGATTGCCCCTTAGTGTCAGGAAGGTTACCAAAGCAAATAAGTGAAGTTACGGGATAGGACCTGAGTGGGATTGTAGTCAGTGCAGTCTCGATGGGCCAGATGGCATCTTTCTACACAATAAGGGTTCTCTGATTCCTGCCAGAACAACATGTACAACTATTGAGTTTAACCTATGTCAAGATAGGATATTTTATGACTGTTCTCAGGATGTGTGTCCATCTTTAGCTGAAGAAAGTGTTAGTAGGTCTTTTTGCTTTATACCAATTGAAGACCTAAAGTGATGTTAATGGGAATGTGAAAGGACAATCTTGAATCAAACAGTAAACTGTATGGTATTGCATTGGTAATTTTTTAGCCACATGCCCATATTCATCAGGTCATGACATAATTATAGAATATCGATTCAAATTGGTAAATGGTAAATTTAGGGCTAACGTTAGGAAACTTGGCACTCCAAAACTGGCCAATACTTCAAAAGAGTTTCCGACAGTTGGCTGGACAGCTGGTTAGCATCACAGAGCAGTACCAGCAGTGTGGGTTCCATGTCAGCTGAGGTTATTCGCGAAAGCCCACTTCTCAGCCTTGCCCTTTGCCTGAAGTATAGTGATTCTCAGATAAAATCATTACCAATCACAGCCTATGGTCATTATCTATGGTGACTTTACTTTTTACTTCATGGAGGTGAAAACTTTAGAATTATTTAAAAAAAGACAATTGAAGTCAGTGGAAGCCTTGAAGGAATGGTGAAAATGTTCTGTTTTGGTGTTTGTCAATGGGTGCTGTTGCTCTTCTGATTAAATTACAACAGCAGATTGAGAAACCCTGAGAAAGGTTCCAGTTATTTAGGACCAGTAGATAGCCATCGCATTGAAAACATCATGCCTTCTTCTAAATCCCATTATACCTTAAGGTATTGCTGCATAGGTAATCCTCCACTATGTATTTTTGGCACAGATTTTATTACTTAGGCCTGCAGTTGCCCACGTCAGATGGATAACCTTTCTTATAACTGTATTTGCATAATTACATAATAAAATAGTAGCATAATCAAATAAACAGACTATCTCTGTATAGATTCTATGTGAAGCTTCCTATATTGCTCATAATTTGTTCCCTTGCAACCATCACCTACAACTAGTTCCCTCACCGCTCAATTTTGCAGAGATCCTGTGATCAGGATATCTATGATTCATTGAATAGCCAGACACAACAGGCTGGTTCACACTTTTAAACATGTTTCTTTTTCAATCTGTTTTTCCTTGCAGTAAAACCATTCACACACACATTTTATAGAAACATTTGAGATCTTGATATTTTAGACTCCAGTTTATTGCTATTAAATCCAATTTCCTTGTGTGTACTCACAACCAGCACTTTAGATTGTGATCTTGAATTTTTTTTTGCAAAACCAGAAAGCAGTTAACTTATACGACTCATATTGATGAACAGGCCTTGAAGTGAATCCTGTCACTGATAATCTGACTGTTATTCAGCAGGGCAATGTGGAAGCATTCCATTTAGCAAGCGAAAATGCCGACCTTCATATAAATGCCATTGGTTATCATCAATCACCTTTGTCTGACCATTCTTTACTGAATGCTGGTTTCCAGACTTTGTTTGGAAAAACCAATATGGCTGTCTGCGCTACCGAATTTCTTTCTTTTCAGTTTGCCAATGTGTGACACACACTCCAGTTAGCTTAATCCTCCAAATTAACTGATAGGTGGTGGAACGCATCAGTCAATGCAACCTGAAAGTACGATAAGAAGAGGCAGCACGTTTTATTCAGTACAGCAATGGATAAATATTTCCGTCCATCAATGGCAATCCCAAAATATGAAGTGAAGATGCTGGGGTTGGACTGGGGTGGGCACAGAATGGAGTCTCACAACACCAGGTTAAAGTCCAACATGTTTATTTGGCATCACGAACCTTCGGAGTGTCGGTCTCCCATCAAGTGAGTGGAGAGTTGAGTTTACAAAAATATCAGATAGACAGCGACTCAATTGCAAGATTGTTAATCCCAAAATAAGCTAAGAGCAACATGTGGACTAACATTACAAACATTTTTTTAAGATTATCATGCCCCATAGCTGTGACTACATTTATAAGAACATTTTTTGTCTTTTAAGACCATTTTAATGTTATGAGAGCCAGATAGGTGTGTTTTTTTTTCCGTTCTGATAAACTTCAGAAACCATGAAGGGAATTCTAAGCCCTAAAAATGAGCAGGACTGTGTTGGATGGGATGCAAAGATTTTAAACCTCAAAGCCAAATCCATCCATGTTTGGATGGATGCAACCTCCTGGAAGAAGGCTCCTGGGCCCAGAACCTATACTTGATCGCCTGGACCTCTGGAAACTCTGCAGGTAAAGAAAGGCAAGGATTGTTGTGTGTAAGGATGAAGTGCTTTTTCATGCGTCAACAGGATCAGGTCTACTTCCCCCAGCTAACCTGCTTCCCTCCCCATGATCAGAACTTCTTCCTCCTATTAGAAATAGCCTCCACTCACCCGGTAATCAGACCCCTTCATACTTAGGTTCCCCTGCAATTGCATTTCCAGATCCCTTAGAATCATAAAATCCCTAACAGTGCAAACGGAGGCCATTTGCCCATTGAATCTACACCTCTAAAGACTACCTTATGCAGGCCCAATCCCACTCTATCCCCATAACTTCACACGTTTACACCACTAATCCACCTAATCTACACATCTTTGGATACAAAGGGACAATTTAGCATCGCTAATCTACCCAACTTGCACATTTTTGAAGTGTGGGAGGAAACAGGAGCATCTGGAGGAAGCACTCATAGACACGGGGAGAATCTGGAGTATTGCATACAGTTCTGGTCATCTTATTATAGAAAGGATATTATTAAACTAGAAAGAATGCAGAAAACATTTACTAGGATGCTATCGGGACTTGATAGTTTGAGTTATAAGTTAATTGAGGGAATCTGTAGGAAGGCAAATGGATGTCTGGTAAGTGGGAGGCTTTCAAAAGTGTGTTAACCAGGATTCAAGGAAAGCCCAGACTTCCAGAATTCTCTTTCTTAGAATGAAAGGTAAAGCTGGCAGAAGTAGGGAATGCTAGATGACTTGGGATATTGAGACCCTGACCAAGAAGAAGAAGAAGGCATATGACATGCATAGGCAGCTGGAATCAAGTGAATCTCTTGAAGGATATGGAAGGCGTAAGAGTAAAGTTGAGAGGAATCAAAACGGCAAAAAGGGACACAAGATTGTTTAGGCAGATAAGGCAAAGGAGAATCCAAAGACTTCTACAAGTACGTAAACGGCAAAAGAGTAACAAGGGAGATATAGAGGGATATGGACCAAATGAAGACAAGTGGGATTAGTTTAGGGATTTAAAAAAAAAAGCAGCATGGACGATTTGCATCCGAAGGGCCTGTTTCCATTCTGTAAATCTCCGTCACTCTATAACTCTGTAAAGATGACGATGTTTTATAGATGGACCACATGATCATAAACACCACAACCCACACCTCTGCCCCAAGTTGTCTTTGATCAAAGACATCTCCTGGGTAGTCACAATGTTTTTCCCAAGATGGAAGGGTCAATTAGTAGGGGGCATAGGTTTAAAATGGGAGGGGTATGGTTTGAAGGAGATGTATGAGGCAGGTTTTTTACACAGAAGATGGCGGGTGCCTGGAACTCACTGCTGGAGGAGGTTGTCGAAGCAGATACGATAGAGACTTTTAAGAGGCATCTTGACAAATGCATGAATAGAATGGGAATGGAGGGATATGGTTCCTGGCAAGACAGGGACAGGCAAAATGGCTGGTGCAGGCTTGTAGTGCCGAAGGGCCTGTTCCTGAGCTCTGGCCTCTGCAGGACTGCTCCCTGCTTTACAGGGATTGTCACCTACCAATCAGGCTGGCTTTTGGCTTTTGTTTTAAACAGGCATGGCACAATTGCCTGGCCACTGATGCCTTGCTCCCCTGCCAACGAGGATGGAGAATTTGGTGCTCAGCTAAGTCTCTGTTCACTTCAGTGAGACTGGACAATCCCAATCTGTGAGTGAGCTGGAATCTAGCCCTATTTATCTCAGAGAGCCCAGACTTCCAGAATTCCCTTCCAAAATCAATCTCCACATATACCCTCCCATCCCAGGGTTTAAAATTGACTTCTTGTAAATACTGGGGCCATGTTTGGGACCCACACTGTCCATGAAGAATGTAAAGAAGTTCAGCTTTTAGTAATCAAACTGCTAGGTCTTGAAATTGATCATTTCTGGAATGGGACCTGGACCATGAAAGTTTCAATATGTCAGGAAGGAAGCAAGCACACATTTCCAACTGAAAGTTTGCTGCTTATCATATCTGGCCATATTGGTCAGAAAAATTATGTCTTTACTTATGTTTGAAACTGGCATTTGGACCTTTGCATATGTAAATAAGGGGTCAGTGAGTGTTTGAGCTCTCCTCTCCAAGATGAATTTGTCCTGAGGTAACCAATGAGGCCTCATGTTTTCCTTGATAACAAAGAATGACTGATTACATATTCAAACGTACATAACCTGGACCATTAATTTTGTCATCCCTTCATTACATCATGATTGGATTATTTTTGAAGCAATTATTATTCTCATTTGTAATGTAATTAAAGAGAAAGGAGTACATTTTCAGGATTCCTTGGAGGGTGTAAAATGAATTAGAAGGATGTGAAAAATAATTGATGTGACATGTGTCACAAACAGAATGCCAAAATTGCAGCCAAGTTTTGTTGATTCTTCATTAATAACAATGTCTAATTGTGAACTAGTGCAAAATGTAATCATTCAAATGTCTCATTATTTGTAAATCAGGATTTTCCAAACTTAAAAAGAACATGTTCCCCATTAGGGAGACACTCATTGATGGCAGATGCCTGCTTCTGAATCTCAAGGTTATACTGACTGCATTCACTCAGTCTCAGCTGAATATAGTATGGATGCAAGCACTGTGCGCATTAGATTGTATTACTGACAATTGGCTTTTGATCAATACTGGTTTTGATTCAAATCTTTGGCATCCATAATAAGTTGGTAATTCCTTAGCAGCAATATATGCTTGATCTTAGCTCAGCTGACTTTTGTTACCTTCATAACTGAGCAATGATAGCAGAGGGCCAGGTTACTTTCTCCAGTCGGGTCGCTTCTTCCATTTGCCTGATACATGATTGTTTGAGTGAGTTTTTGAACACTGTAGATGCTTCTACCACTTTATCATCCATAAAGTTTTCTCATGTTCCAAAGGTGCAGTTTGATTTTGATCTTGACTTCGAAGAAATACTTGGATTTAGGTTTCATGGGGTATCCTGGCGCTGGATTTGGCATATTCCCCATTTTATTGCTAATTCTAAACTTTGTTTTACACCATTGGATTGATCTGTTTTAATTAACGTTCGGATCTCGATGCAATTAACTTCTCTTCATTTGGAATTTTTAGATGCTACTCATTTGAATTTTGATGGTAAAATTGATTTTTAAGATTTAATTCTTGAGGTATGCATGTCATTGGAAATGTTAGCATTTATTGCCTGTCCTTAATTCCCCTTATCAAGGTGGTTGAGGTCCTCTTTCTTGAACTATTGCAATTTGGGTGCTAAATGTGTACTCAGAATACTGTTCCAAGTTCGTGAGTCAGCCCCTTCCATCCAAAACTCCTGCTTGGAAAGGCTGTGCTCTCCCAAGTTTCTTCTCCGCTATTGTGATTGCTGCAGCCTCAAAAATCCAAGTGCTGGTGAGCCCTTATAGAGAAAATCACGAGTCCTCTTTAATTAGAAGTCTTCCATTTGATAGCCCACTTAGGCTACCTCATTGGTTGGGAAATCAGAAGCCCAAATTCTAGTAACATGGCTCCAGGTAAAAACCTTAACAAAGTCCACCAATTAGTAGATCAGGTTCGCAACCCACAACTGGCCCAGCTTTATTAGTTACAAATTGACTTACATTAATATTGCAATGAAATTACTGTAAAAATCCTCTAGTCGCCACACTTCGGCACCTGTTCAGATACACTGAGGGAGAATTTAGCATGGCCAGTGCATCTAACCAGCACGGACTGTGGAAGGAAACTGGAGCACCCAGAGGAAACTCTCACAGATACTGGGAGAATGTACAGACTCTGCACAGACAGTGACCCAGCCAGAAATTGAATCCAGGTCCCTGGCACTGTGAGGCAGAGTGCTAACCACTGTGGACTAAGTGCAGAAGATCTCTAATACCTGTGAACTGTCTGACATTTGTCCTAAGGGTTTAAAAATTAAAGAAAAATGATTTAATGTTGAAGCTATTAGCCTTAACAATGAAATAAATAGATTCATTCATTTATCTAGTCTGATTAAATGTTATTTTTAAACGTTGCCTTTGAAAGCTTCTCAGCAACGGTGCAATTGCCATAAAATGCAAACTAAAAAATAAGTGAGATGTTTCCTTAACTCCAATGTTCCAATTTGTATTCACCTGCTGCTTTATTGTAACATTACAAGTTATTATTACTTTACATTCTTGATTGATACAGTAAATTTTTATCAAGGTCATTTCACCTTCAGCCCTGGAGAATTTGTTTGAATGACAATATATTAATGGGAACACAAAACATTCAAGTCTCAACCTGTACCTCATTACATGAGAATTCAAAAGTATCAAAACAACGTTGACTCCTTAAAACGATTACCCCCTTCATCTTTCCTTTATCACGATACAGTGTCTGTAATCTTACAGACACTGTATATCATTTTTGGCAGTCCATCATATAGTTATGGCAGAAGCTAAATTTATTAGAACCAAGTTACCACTCCACAAAGCATTCATCAAAAGTGAGGATTGAACTTTCTTTAGTTGATACTGAGTGGATTATTTCTAATACAGTGGTACACATACGTGGCTTAATGCATATTTCAGAAATAATATCAATCATTAATCATTCTCATATATATATAAAATAGAAACATAGAAAGAGGGATAGTCCTGTGAGTTAGCTCCATTATTCAGTGAGACCATGGCTGATTTGCAGTTTCATTTTATATACCCAAGTTTGCGCCACATTACTTACCAACCAAAGTTAAGAAAAATCAATCAATGGCTATTTTAAATCAATAATTAAGTTAGCATGAACTGCTCTTTGTGGAAGAGAATTCCAAACTTTTACTACCATTTTCACCCGTCAACTCTTGCCTCCCCAGAACCAGCCACTCACTCCGGGGAGTATATTTTTGACTCGCCCACTCCTGACGTCCCCCATAAATAGGATGGGTGTGGAAGATTCCCACCAGCCCAGCTGCCTTTAGGCCTTTTGAGGCCATAAGCTGCAAAATTAAGGGGGCAATTAAAATTTACAGTTGGTGGTGGAAAGTGGACGAGAGTTGGCAGGCAGTCTTTTCACCAACTGAGTGAAAAAGCGGGAAGGAAGGAAGGAAGGAAGAGAGAGGAAGGGGGCAAGGGAGGAAGGGAAGAAAGAAGGAGGGAAAGAAAGAAGCAAGAATAACTCCTTTGGAGGTACCCATGATTGTGTCCTCCCATTATGCCTTCCCCATCCCAGCCTCCACAATCTGACCCACTACACCCCCCCCACTGCCCCACCCTTCCGTAGAATGTCCAATTATTTCCCAACCAAAAATGGTACCCCTGCTGTCTTCTTTTGGAACAGTCCCAGCAGCCTAGTGCTCATTGCTAACTTCTGCCAACCTGGGACTTCAGGATTAGTTGGCACTCTGAAGGATGGAACATCTTTCCCTGTAGCAGCCCCCCATCCCTCCCACTCCCCCGTCACCTTATAAAATTCGCCCTATTCAGCTTCCTCATCTTTGAGTCACCAACCAAATCTACCCTGTCTGTCTCCATTAATATCTTGAAAGCCTCTATCATATCATCTCATGATCTTCTAAATTCCAAGAAATACAACACAGGTTTTTTTAAAATTTCTTCTCTTTGCTTAATTCTTTCTATTCAGGTTTTAATCATGTAAATCTATGCTGCTTCTCTCCCAGACTAATAAACCTTTCCCAAGCTGTGGTGCCCAAAGCCACTTACAGTACACCAGTTGATGGTTGTCAAAACAGAGACTTGTATACCTGAAGCATGACTTCTAGTCCCCCAGTTTTCTACTGCCTCATACATAAAGACCTATGTTACATTAGTCATTTTAGTTATTTTCTGCAATTGTTCTTGACATTTTAATGATGTATCTGGAGGACCTTTACTGTTTCCAGCTTTTCACCATTCGGAAAGAATCCTGTTTAGGTCCAAAGTCAGTAACTTCCCAGTCATCTACATCAAAATTCATTTGTCAGACCTTTGCTCCCCAGAAGGGTAGGGGCTTTAGCTAAGTTGCATGACGTTGTAGGTACAGACTTGGAGGATCGAAGAACCTGTTCCTGTCCTGTAGTTTTCTTTGTTCTTTACCTATTCATTTAATCTATCAATAATCTTTATAATTTTATGCTTCCAGTTATACAGCTAGCCATTCCTTTGCAGCAACAGCAAAATTGGGAATGTAGCTTTTGATCCATCATCTAAGTCATTTGTGAATAGAGTTGAGACTTCAGCGTAGACCCTGTGGGACTTCACCCATCAAATATTGCCAATTGGAGTGCATGCCTATTATTCCTACATTCTGGGCTGGATTTAAAATATGGATTTGGGAGCCTGTCACCTGGGTGAATTCTAAGTCCTGATCTTATGCCTGGCTGCAGTGCGATTTTCAAATTCAAATTGTCTAATATGGAAGGAGCTCAGCGTCCAGTAAGAGATACTGAGGACTGCCAAAAGAATAGAGCTGCCTGCCATGGACCAGAAGGGTCGGAGCAGAAGGAGAGTGTCTAACCACTTCCCTCTAACGTTCAACACCATTATCATCACTGAATTTCCCATCATCAACTTCCTCGGCATCACCATTGACCATAAGGGCAATTAGGGATGGGCAATAAATGCTGGCATACCCAGAAGTACCCATATCCCATGAGTGAATATAAAAAAAACTGAAGCAACCATATAAATATCGTGGCTACAGCAATATGTCAGAAGTTGGAGATTCTGTGGCAAAAATGACTTATCCTCTGACGTTCCAAAGATTTCCACCATCTACAAGGCAGGCGCTGCAGTGTGGCAACTAGGGGATGTTCACAATAACAATTGCTGTGTAAGCCTATCTGTGACACTAATAAATAAACTTAAAAGGAATTGTAATGGGAAAGTCTTAACATATCCTCTTGCCTGAATGAGAACGGTCCCAATAAATTTAATATCAAAACCATCCAGGCCAAGGCAATCTGTTGACTGGCATCCCACTACCATTTTAAGCATTCACTCCCTCCAATACCCACACACCATGTCGCAGTTACAAGAAACTCACTGGGGCTCCTTCATCAGAACTTCTCAACACCTGCCACCAAAAAGAACAAAGCCATCATCTGCAATTTTCTCTCCAAGTCACGCATCATCCTTGATCACTGTTGTCTCATTTTCATAATCATAACCCTGGAACATCTCA
Organism: Sphyrna mokarran; assembly: GCA_024679065.1. Taxonomy (NCBI): domain Eukaryota; kingdom Metazoa; phylum Chordata; class Chondrichthyes; order Carcharhiniformes; family Carcharhinidae; genus Sphyrna; species Sphyrna mokarran. The sequence continues at coordinate 67,036,436 of JAGIQG010000011.1, read as the reverse complement.
TCCGAGCAGCATTGGAGGTGCACTTACACTGCACAGATTGCAGTGGCTTAAGAAGTAGGCTCATTATCAAATTCTCAAGGACAATTTGGGATCAATAAAACATGCTAGCCATAATGCCGACATTCAACTCCTGCATGAGAATAAAAAGACTTCCATCCTTGAAAAGTAGCATATCATTAACAGACTCTAAGAAATTACATTGGAGATGGACTGGTTTATTGGAACTGTTTCAGATGGTGATCAATACTGTGGGGGGTAGGGGTGGAGAGAGATAATTTGGAATGTAAAGCCTGCTTACTTTGCACTTTTTCTGCTATATGAAGATTGTCTTGTATTAACTCATGGTTTTGGCTATCACATCAGAAATAAAAATGTAAAACTGTTTATTGATTTTGATTTCATTATGTCTCAAGAAAATAAAATGTGACCCCAACTGGTTTTTCATATCTAACAGATAAGAGATGAAGAAAATCTATAGGACAATGGGATAATAAGGCCTAGAGTTTCTGTTTGGTTGCATCAAATATTTCAGTGCAATTTCCTAAATATTATTCAAATCAGTGCAAGAAGTTTGGAAATTTTAGGCACAAGTTGCTTCCAGTGCAACTTGAATGTGTCCACATTATTTTGCACTGGTATAAAATGATGCTGGAAGTTGTTCCTGTCTAAAAACTGGGCACCCTTCTAGATCCACAATGGTGACTCTCTGCTACTTCAGTGTTGGCTACCCAGGACTAATACATTTTGGATGTTAAATTGACATGTAGCACTTTATTTGCATACAGAAAGGGATTCGCAGCTGTTTAAAGTATGAACACACATCAATTATTTGGCTTTTGCCTATAAGATGGGAGGCACACTTTCAGCTTGCTAACTTCCTGCCCGCCAAGTTGCAAGTATAGGAGACAGTTATGTGTCCAATACCAACTGTTGTGTGGATTAATTCTTAAGATAAATCCAACAAAGCTCTACGCAAAAATTCATGAGCAGTTGGCGATGTAGAAGCATTTTCAGTTCTCAATGGGCAAGTGGTATCAGGAAAAAAATTACTCATTTTCTCTAAAATCTGGACACAAAGAACTTCCTAAATCCTGAAAAGCTACTGCTAAACTAATAGGAACACTAGAAGAATCTCCCATCGATATATAGGATAGAATTATCCCACATGGGATGCATTCTGCCACAAAAGATGGTACAAAACCCTCAAATGCATAATGAATTACAGCAGGGATGAAAGACATAGCATAGTTTTCTAAAGATTAAAATTTAAATTTTATACATTAGTGTCACAAATAAGCTTACATTACCATTGCAATGAAGTTGCTCAAAATTCTATAATTGCCACATTCGGTGCTTGTTCAAATATAATGAGGGAGATTTTAGCGTGGCCAATGCACGTAATCTGCACATCTGGGAGGAAACTGGAGCACTTAGAGGAAACCCACAGGGGAGAAAGTGCAAGCTCCACACAGTGACCCAGGTTGGGAATCAAACCCTGGCAGTCTGAGGCAGCAGTGCTAACCATGCTAGCATGCCACCTCTAAGGTGGGAAATACTCTTCATCCCTGCCTCTGCCAATGGGAGAATTCTGCCTGAAATGTTTGGTGATGTTATGAACCTATATGATATTGCCCATTTTCATTGCACTACATAAGGGCAAATTCTTTTCTAAAAAAATTAAGCTATATTTGACAGCAACTACATAGAATACATTCAAATTACAAGTCTTTTTGCCCAGGGTAGGAGGCAAATTGGATAGAAATTCACTCCATGTTACTCAGATTGCTGAGATAAATGTATTTTTGTGATTTTGAAACTGAGCCAAGCATTCATAATGGGCTCAGCTATAATAATTGCCCTTGGGAAATGTCAACAATGAACTCTATTGAAACTGCAAGGACAGATGGTGTTTCTTTTCTAAGCTATATCATTTCATACTCAATCAAAATGGTCTAACAGCCAGTAATTTTCTCTTTAAATTTAACTGACAACTTCAGCCCATTTTTTAATGTTTAAAGGGCTGGGTATTTAAGTAATTTCCAATTATGAAGGTCCCCAGGCAGGAAGGCTGAAAAAGCTGCTGCTGTGTGAAACAGTAAAAATATTGATTTTTGTGTAGAATGTTGGTGAGACCTTTTGTTTTGTTTGAAGAAATAGACTTCTGGAGATTCAAAGATTAAAAGTGTCACAGAGGGCAGCCTTGATGCTGGAAAACAGTTTGGGGACTACACAGCAGACTGAATAGCATGACTTTCAAAGGCTAGGCTCATCCTGATGTGACATGGAGAAGGGATCCTGCTGAAGTGTCTGGAGGATTGTGAGATTAATTTTCAAGTTGAATATTTGCTAAGATTTGGCACAATATGCAAATAGTTCATAATATAAGAATACGAGAACTAGGAGCAGGAGTATGCTATCTGGTCCCCCAAGCCTACTCTACCATTCAATAAGATCGTGGCTGATCTTTTCATGGACTCAGCTTCACTTGTACGCCTGCTCACCATAACCCATTCCTTTACTGTTCAAAAAACTGTCTTTGCCTTAAGAGCATTCAATGCGGTAGCCTCAACTGATTCACTGGGCAGCCAATTCCACAGATTAACACCCTTTGGGTGAAGAAATTCCTCCTCAAATCAGTCCTAAATCTGCTTCCCCTTATTTTGAGATTGTGCCTCCTAGTTCTGGTTTCATCTGCCAGGAGAAACAGTCTCCCTGTTTCTAACTTATCTATTCCCTTCATAATTTTCTATGTTCCTTTATGATCCACCCTCATTCTTCTCAACTCAAATGAGTAAACATATGAGTAACATAGTTACTGAGTTAATTTTAACATAGTTAATGAGTAACATATTTTGGTTGTATTACTTAGCTAATAAGGAAGTACCATTTATTTTGTTTGGTATATCAGTTGCCGGCTAAATAATGTTTGATATACGTTGATTTTAGTTTGTTTATTGCAGTCATAATCTTAAAACTTGAAATCTTGCCCTGCAATTCTTTCCTTTGGTAGCTGGGAAACTCATATCTCTTTTCAAAGTTATTGGTCTCTATGTGAATCATAACAATTTCTTAAATTAAATGTCACAAAGCATCAGAAACCATAACTTTGGGTTCAAGAGCACCAGAACAAAAGGTGAAAATTTGAACTTGCTATAAGGTGAATAGGAAAATTAATAAAAGGATTATAGGTTACAACAGCGGGCAGAATTCTCTGGTCCCATCCACACTGAGATCTGTTGTGAGTGAGAAAATTTGGGGTCTCAATAAAAATTCCATTCGTTTTCAGCGACACTGGAAAATCCTAGCTGCCAACGAGGATAGAAGATTTTGGCCAGCATATACAGTAAAAATAAAGCATTAAAAAAGAAAAGCACTTCAATTGAAAAGCGATCCATAAGGATCATGTGAGTAATAAAACAAATCATAGACTTGCACTATACAGAACTAGACTGGTCAGTTTATCATATCTCGTCAGCTTTTTGAAACTGCTATTCAATTATTCTTGTTCTTTTGCTCCTTACGCATAGCATGACACTTTTTCATTTTCTTTTGAAACATGACAAAATAAGAAAATGTACATCAGTAGGAGAAGGAATCAAGATCAGTATAAACAGTAAAGAGTTTTGCAAACGTAGAAGTGAACAGAAACTGGAAAGGAGCTTGAAGAAGGCATGCAAGCTGAATACCAAGCAATGGCCTCTTTCAAAATGAAGCTGGCTGCATTGCTGACGTTAACAGGCTGATAAAGCCACTGACCCCGTTTTGAACCTTTATGTCACCCCATTAAGACCCGGAGAGACCAGTGAAAATTGATATTAGAGATTGTGCTTGATCCTGACCTTGAAGAAAGCTGCACACAAATACCTGGCAATCTCTGTGGTTTGGATCTCCCCTTTCCCAGCAACAGTTTAAAATCTGGCGCAATTCAAGAGGATTTCTAGACATGCAATTGCAGTAAGATACCAATCGAAGTATTACCAATGACAACAAATCAGGAAGTTCAAAGCACTTCAATTCTTCACTTTAAATTTGAAGTTTCAGAGAGTAAAGTAAATAGTTGGATGGTTTAAGGCAGAAGCTAACGTGTAAATAACCTGGAAAAAAAAATTAAAGCACGTGGAATTTATTTTCATAATGGACAAATCTGACATTTCACAAATGTAAAATGAGCTTTTCAGCAGTAATTATGAAATTACTATATTGTTCAAAACTCAATTACATCATATTTAACATTTTTAAGGTTTTTACAGGGTGACTCATAGGTCACGATTTTACCACTTTCATTCTAAGTGCCGATTCTGGGCGTAGTACAGACCCGACTAAGAAATCCGCTTTCAGGTGCCCCCATACACTCTCAGCCATCTCCAGTCTGATTGGTGCTGTGGGCAAGGATTAGTGCTGCTGGAACGATCAGAGCTCTGAACTGCATATGCGCAGTTAGAAAAAATATTAGAAAAAGTGCGCCCGTGTCAAATCGCTCCCAAGCCATAGAGAGCAAAAAAAGTGGCTTGGGAGCGAAAAGTGGGAGCAAGGGCATATCTCTCCAGGGGAGGGATGGAAAGAAGGAGGAGAGGAAGATGAATCTCAGGGGAGGGGGGCAGATGGATCTCTGGAGGAGGCAGATGGATTTCTGGTGGGAGGGAAGATAGATCTCTCTTGGAGGGAATGGGGGGCTCCTCTGCCACTCTGTGGGTGATCGGTGGGAGGGAGGGAGCAAAAATGGCAATCCATCTGGATAGTGAGGGGATGGTGGATAAGGAGAGCTGTGATTGTGTGGGTAGAGGGGGTTGGATAAGGGGGACACACACATATCACTGTCCTCCTTATCTACTACCGCCCCCAACTACCCAGACTGATCGGCACCCCGCCCCCTTCCCCCTCCACCAATCATCCGCAGAGTGACAGTGCCCCCACCCCCCCCCCCACACCAGAGATTCATCTGACCCACCTCCCTCCTCCCCTCCCAAGAGAATGATCTGGCCTCATTTCTCCCCCTCGACAATGAACTTACCTCACTTCCATCTCCCCTCCCCCAAGAATGGTCTGGCCTCACTACCCCTCCCCTCCAGAAGAACATCTGACCCGCCTCCTCCCCCCCACCACCAGACAACGATCATCCCCCCTTCCCACACCATTAGATAACAATTGGCCCTCCCTGCCCACCACCAGGCAATGATCAGTCCTCACCCCCACCACCAGACAACCATGTGATCTCACTCCCCTCCTCCCTCCTCCAACCAGAGAATGGTCTGACCCATCTCCACCCCCATCTCCACCACTGATCTGAGTCAGAGAGCTGTTAGAATCACTGAACGTGCTCTTCAGAGGCTGGAGCACCTAACTCAAACTTTTCATCAGCAGGTCCCTAAAAGCGAGGTTCTGGATTGGTAAATGTGGTGGTAAAGGGGGAAATGCTGATAGAGTTGGGTGGGCAGTTTGTTAATTCAATTTAAATGCATGCAAATGCATTTAAATCGTCATTGTGCCCGATTTGGGTGCAGAATAGGTCCCTGCCATTTGCAGGTCTTGGTAAAGTGATGATCTCACATCCGACTTTACTAAAATTTCATACTTGAAAACAGGCGCAAATTGTTGGTAAAATGGGGCCCATAGTTTAAGAGTTCATGTTATTGTCACTACACTGATAACTTCAGGATTGCCCTAAATGGAGTCCTCAACAGTGTAAAATCACTGACAAGAGCCTTTGGATGTCTCCATGGGACTCCAAAGTTACTGTCAATTTCAGTTGAATAATGACCACGGAAACTAAACTTAGGAATATAGAAAAATAGGAATTAGGAGCAGAAATTCAACCTTTCGAGCCCGCTCCGTCATTCAATCAGATTATGGTTGATTTTTCCCTGATCTTAATTCCACTTCCCCACCAGTTCCCCGTATCCCTTCACTCCCTATTTTATTAGAAATATATCTATCTCAAGTTTCACCAGCATTATCACTGCAAAATATATGTCATTGTGCTTCATATTCATCACTTAAAAAGTTGGAGTACAATATTTTCTCCACTTCTAGAACTGCGGAAACACTATCATAAGTTCACCAATGTAATGGCTTTTATCTTGAAACTCGAGTAACAGAGATTTTTAGTTGATGGCACTGAGAAAACATGATGTGCCGTCTTTTAATGCACAAAGTTGGACAAGTTGCAGAGCTGGGCCGAGAGGTGGCAAATGGAGTTTAATGTGGAAAAGTGTGAGGTAATGCACTTTGGCAGGAACAATAAATGTGTAGAGTATAGGGCTAATGGTAGGGCTCTTAATAGTGTTGAGGAACAGAAGGATCTTGGTGTATGTGTCAATAGATCCCTGAAAGTAGGCAGTCAAGTGGATAAAGTTGTTAAGAAGGCATATGGAGTCTTAGCTTTTATTGGTAGGGGGATTGAATTTAGGAGCCGCAGCATCATGTTGCAACTGTACAAAACTCTAGTGCGGCCGCACTTGGAGTATTGTGTGCAGTTCTGGTCCCCACATTATAAGAAAGATGTGGAGGCATTGGAGAGGGTACAGAGGAGGTTTACCAGGATGTTGCCTGGTATGGAGGGCAGGTCCTATGAAGAGAGGTTGAAGGATTTGAGGTTGTTTTCGTTAGAAAGGAGGCGGCTAAGAGGGGATCTTATTGAAGCATATAAGATGATTAGAGGTTTAGATAGGGTGGACAGTGATAGCCTTTTTCCTAGGATGGAGAAAGCTAGCACGAGGGGACACAGCTTTAAATTAAGGGGTATGAGTTATAGGACGGATATCAGAGGTAGGTTCTTTACTCAAAGAGTGATTGGGGAGTGGAATGCCCTGCCTGCAGCTGTTGTAGATGCGCCAAGTTTGGTGGCGTTTAAGAGGTTAATTGATAAGTATATGGAAGAGAAGGGAATGGTTTAGTTTGGAGGGGCATTGCTTTTTATTTTGGTCGGCACAACATCGAAGGCCGAAGGGCCTGTTTTGTGCTGTATTGTTCTACGTTCTATGTTCTAAAGTCTTATATGAGATAATTTTGGATAATAAGAGGTCCAATAAGCCAAAGTCAATTGAAACCACCTGTACCTTTTTTGTACTCATTTGATTCATTGAATTTAGTTACCTTCATCGTAAGTGACACTCCCCTGAGGAACTCTGCAACAATCACATAAACCTCAAGAAGTTCATACAGATTCTGACTCAATATTGAAATAATAAAAAAAAACTAGCAGAATGCATCATGAAATCAAAAAGTGTTTTGTGCTCTGACACAATGAATCATCTCAAACATCATGCTGGCATCAATATTGCTGATTATAAAATTTTACCTATGATTTCTTATGGTGAAATATTGTCATCGTCTGAGCTACTGAGTGAGTTAGTCACTTGTCTCATTCCATGGCCTCAATTCAAGGCCATGTTCCTATCTATTCTGTAGCCAGCTACCACATTGCATTGGATGCGTTTTCTGATGTATTGTGTTCTGATGAGCCACTGTTTGCCACTCTGAAGTGACAAGCAGCTGATGGAAGAATCCGTGATTGAGTGCAGCAGAGGGACATTGAGCGATGAGGAAAAAGCCAGGGCACTAGCGCAGATATTTATCATGCATATGCAGCAAGGCAAAGCAGCTAGTTTGTCGCATACCAAAAATCCAAACTAATGTAGCAGATCGTCTTCTCTCCGCAGGTTCCACTTATGCTGACAAGTGTTAAATGTGACCGGTTGACAAATAGACTTGTTTGTTTGTCACAAGAAATAGTTAGCTTTCATGAAATGAAATGTATTGATTTTTTTTTTAAAACATGTTTGCAATTGGATTGTAGATTCAATTTCTATGTTCTATATTGTTCTCTGAAAAACAGATTCTTCAGCTGGAATGGACCGTGCACTCACTCGCAGCTTGGGTCAGGTCTTGCTAAAATGATAAACTGTATTTGGATCAACCTTCATAGGAACTATTGTGAATCTTCGACCAGCAAGTCTTAGTGGAAAATTTAGGCTTTCAAATTGAAAACCGGCTGAGGTCAAAAAGCCATTGATCTGATCATGATGAGTGATGAGGATACATCCAGTACTTGAATAGAGCACATTCCCTTTCTGTTGTGAGATTATCCAGGAACTATATTTATTGATTATGTGAGCAGAAGGAAGACTTATAAACTAACAATAATTGTAAATATTGGTTCCCTTTCTCTTTGGTGTCATTTTATTTCTAATGACGAAAATCCCTTTTGTTCCTGATAGGGTTTTATTCATCTGGTATGTATACAAATTGAGGTATGTCCATTTAGTGTTAATTTTAATGATTTATGTAGATATCCAGAGAGAAAGTTGCTAATATTTCAATAAACATTTTTATTGGCTGATAAACTATGATTTAGCAACAATTTGCCCTCTCAAGTATTATAATTTTCCCCACGAACCTTTTGATTTTAATGCAGGATTTTCCCTCCAGTAAGGTAAGGATCAAAAAGCCTCACTGTAATATATTCTGAGTCAAGCATCTTCTTAATTAAAAAATGTACAGTACAGATTGATCTCCAGAGATACATGCTCTGTGTTCACGGACCCTGATATTAAGCAGCAATAAGACAGGGATTCTGGTATATTTTCTGCGCAAACATTGTAAAGTGTGAAGAAAATGCATATTTCTCCAATCATGTTGGCTTACAGAAAATCTGAAATGTGAGAGTATTGCTGAGGCTTATTTTTATAATTAAGGCACCTTAGGCTGTTCTGAGATTTATTAATCCAGAACCAACAACTACTCATGCACTAACGCTTGGGCAATATTTATCACCACAACTATCATCCCACCCTACATCAGACAGTATCCCAGTCCTCAAGTAGAACAAAGAACAAAGAACAGTACAGCAAAGGAACTGGCCCTTTGACCCTCCAAGCCTGCGCCGCTCATGTGCCCACCTAGACTATTAGTTTGTGTCCCTCTATTCCCAGTCTGTTCATGTGGCTATCTAGATACATCTTAAACAATCCCAGTGTGTCCGCCTCAACCACCTTACTTAGAAGAGCATTCCAGCCCCCACCACCCTCTGTGTAAAATATATCCTTCTGACATCTGTGTTGAACCTTGCCCCCTTAACCTTGAACTTGTGACCCCTTGAGTTCATCACCTCAACCTGGGAAAAAGCTTCCCACTGTTCACCCTATCTATGCCCTTCACAATTTTATACACCTCTATTAGGTCACTCCTCATCCTCCGTCTTTCCAGGGAGAACAACCCCAGGTGTCTAATCTCTCCTCATAGCTAAGACCCTCTATACCAGGCAACATCCTGGTAAACTTTTTCTTACTTTCTCCAAAGCCTCCATGTTCTTCTGGTAGTGTGGCAACCAGGACTGGATGCAGTATTCCAAATGTGGCCTAACCACCATTCTATATAGCTGCAACATCACATGCCAACTTTTATACTCTATGCCCTGTCCAATTAAGGCAAGCATGCCATATGCCTGCTTCACCACCTTTTCCACCTGTGCTGCCACCTTTAGGGATCTGTGGACTTGCACACCCAGTGCTCTCTAGAAGCAACCTCATTTGGAAGCATGTAAAAATATCACAATATGAGTACACTGATAGCGGGAGAAGGGATAATTATGACTCTATACAATAGTACCATCAGATAATTGCAAATTAGTAGCCTGTTTCACATTTCTTGCTGCTTGCTATCATAGACAGGCTGATAGCTTGGACAGATAGATGGCAGATAGAGTTCAATCCTGATAAATGTGAGGTGATGCATTTTGGGAGAAAGAATGTAGTGGGGAGGTATATGATAAAGGGTAGACCTATTAAGAGTATAGAAACTCAGAGGGAATGGGGGTGCAGGTGCATAAGTCACTGAAGGTGGCAGAGCAGGTGGAGAAGGTTGTGAAGAAAGCATATGGTATGCTAGTCTTTATAGGAAGGGGTATAGAGTACAAGAGCTGGCCTTTAATGTTGCAGTTGTATAAAACATTAGTTAGGCCTCATTTGGAATACTGTGTCCAGTTCTGGTCGCCTTACTACCAGGAGGACGTGGAGACTCTGGAGAGAGTGCAGAGGAAGTTTACCAGGATGTTGCCTGGTATGGAAGGTCTGAGTTATGAGGAGAGGTTAGGCAAATTGGAGCTGCTTTCCTTAGAAAGACATACACTTAGAGGAGATCTAATAGAGGCGTACAAGATTATAGGGGTATAGATAAACAGAATTAAGCTTTTTCCTAGGATGGACTCAAGTAGCACGAGGAGTCATGGGCTTAGGGTGAGGGGGGTAAGGTATAATTTGGATGCCAGAGGGAGTTTTTTTCACACAGAGGGTGGTGGGGGTATGGAATGTGCTGTCAAGTAAAGTGGTGGAGGCAAGCATTCTGGAGTTATTTAAGAGATACTTAGATGGACACATGAACAGAATGGGAATGGAGGGGTATAGAATAGGAATCATGAGCCTTGGGAGTCCCTGGGAAGTGTATAAATAGTTCATGATATTGATGTATTTGTTTTTATCCTACAGGTACTTTGGTCCGCCTTGTTGTCTAACAAGGGGCGTACACGCGATGTGTCGTGAGAGGGCTGCTCTTGGATTTTTTTCGAGAGTATCCTAGTGCTTCACGTCGTTAGTGTACGCTTGACCTGGACCATTTGATGGGCAACATGACAGCTCAGTGACTATCGCTGTGCTGTGAAGATACGTGGATTTGGGCCTGTGTCTGTGGGAATTTGTGCATTCTCCCCGTGCTTGCATGCGTTTCTCCGGGTGCTCTGGTTTTCGCCCACATCCCAAAGATGTGCTATTAGGCTGATTGGCAGAACAAATTCTCCCTAAATTGTCTCAAATTTGGTTTCAATCCATAGATCTATAAACACAGACAGGGCTCATGGGTAGAAGTGGGAACATCAAGGTGGCGGCGCAGGCTCATTGGGCTGAAGGGCCTGTTTCCCATGCTGTTTTGTTCTTTGTACTTAATTTCCATTGTATTGACATGTTGTATGTTAAGGCAAATTTACCCCAAGCTTCATTATATGGCAATGTCCATGTGAGGAACAAAGCAAATCTGTTTATGTTGGAGGGGTTAAATGCCAATGAAGAGTGTAACCTTGAGTTTTTCTTTAGTCATTTGCAAAGATAACACTAACATTTTTAGAAATCTTATTAAAAGCCCCATGGCATATGATGCAAAAACCACATGTATTTTACATTGACACACACACAAATTGCCCTTTGAAGTTTTCCAAAAAATGGAGGCATTTATACAGGGAAATACTAGAGTCGTAGAGAATACAGCATGGAAGCAGGCTCCCCTCGGCCAACTGGTGGGTCCATGCCAACCATGGTTTCCCTCCAACCAGTCCCAACTGACTGTTTTTGGCCCGTATCCTGCTAATGCTTTCCCATCCATGTACATGTTCAAATACTTTTTAAATATTGCTGTTGTACCTGCCTCAGCCACTTTCTCTGGCAGCGCATTCCACAAATGCACCATCCTCTATGTGAAGCAGTTGCCCCTCAGATCCTTTTTAAATCCTTTCTCTCTCACCTTAAACCTATGCCCTCTACTCTTCAATTCCCCTTCCCTGGAAAAAGACTATGCGTTCATCCTCTCTATGCCTCTCATGATTTTGTACAACTTAATAAGGTCACCCCTCATTCTCCTACATTCCAAGGAATAAAGTCCTAGCCTGACCAACCTCTCCCTATGACTCAGGCCCATTAGTCCAGGCAACATCCTCATAAATCTTCTTGGCATTCTTTCCAGTTTATCAATGTCTTTCCTATTACAAGGTGACCAAAACTGTACACAATACTCCAAGTGCGGCAAAAATAGAAAATGCTGGAAAATCTCAACATCTGTCAAGAGAGAATAAAGCCAACATTTCGAGTCTGGATGTCCCTTTGTCTGATGAATCTGGGTGATCCTTCATCTGATGAAGGGGCACCCACACTCAAAACGATGGCTCTATTCTCTCTCTACAGATGCTGTCAGACCTGTTTAAACAGAATATTTTCTGTTTTCTAGATTTCAGCTTCCACAGTATTTTGCTTTTACCCCAAGTGAAAAAAGGAATTTACGATTACAATAATTTGCAATTACAAACATATTTAGATAATGGTATAGTTAAGCAGTAGAGATGCTGAAAAGCTGCTTTGTTTTAAATATTGAACAATGCCATGGAAATTAAAAGTATTTGGTTGTAATTTACATAATATCACTTCTGAATGTAAGCAATGTAAGAAATGCAAGTCCTTTATAGAGTCCACTCTGATTTCTGCCATCACTACTTTCAGTGATACTGAAAGCATATCTGTGGTAACTAGCATCAAAGGTAAGAGTTATTATAAAGTATATTATTCTAGCACACCACTTCTACTTTCCTAGGAAACACTGACTTCGTTAGAAAAGTAATGCAAGGCATTGGCTTCTACAGATTACAAAAGTTTTATAATTTATACTGATCTGTCCAGGGCTGGGAATAATGTTAAACTATAAAGCGTTGAAAGTATTTGCCAACATAAGCAAATTCAAAGCTACAAAACTCCTGGATTATTATGTCATGCAAGCTATGATTCTAGCTGTTGTTAGAACATAGAACATTGAAAACTACAGCACAAACAGGCCCTTTGGCCCACAAGTTGCACTGATCATATGCCTACCTACTAGGCCTATCTATAATCCTCAATCCCATTAAATTAAATACCGTGTACTCATCAATCCCATGTACTCATCAAAATCCAATTTGATGTATAATTAAAAAGTATAATTGTGAATATTGACACAATTATACACTAAATTTTCCATAACAAGCAATATTTCAGAAATCATCATCAATATCCCTGGAGACATCCTATCCCACTGGCAGGATAGACCCAGGAGAAGTGGTGGTGGCACAGTGATAAACAGGTAGGAGGGAGTTGCCTGGGGATTCTTCAGAATTGACTCTGGACTCCATGAAGTCTCATATTACCAGGTCAAACATGGGCAAGGAAATCTCCTGCTGATTACCATGTTTCGCCTCACCTCTTCCCTACCTCAGCTGTTGAATCAGTACTCGATGTTGAACATCGCTTGGAGGAAGCACTGAGGGTAACAGGGTGCAGAAAGTATTCTGGGTGAGGGCCTGCAATGCCTATCACCAAGTGTGGTTTGGAAGCACAAATATTGACCAAGCTGGTTGAGTCTTAAAGGATATAGGCTGGGTCTGCAGCAGATGGTGAGGAAACATTCTTGATCTTATCCTCACTAACATATCTGCTGCTGATTATCTGCTCATGACAGCATCAGTGAGAGTGATCACTGCACAGTCCTCGCTGAGATGAAGTTTCATCTTCACATTGAGGATACCCTCCATCATGTTGTGTGGTACTATGACCGTGCTAAACAGGATACATTTCAAACAAATTCAGCAATTCAAGACTGGGCAATCTGTAGGACATTGGCAGCAGCAGAATTGTAATTAGCCACAATTTGTAATCTCATGTGCCAGCGTTGCCCTCCGCTCTACCATTAGTACCAGACTAAAAGGGTGGCAGAGTGGCACAGTGATTAGCACTGCAGCCTTACAGCGCCAGGGACCTGGATTCGATTCCCGTCTGGGGTCACTGTCTGTGTGGAGTTTGCACGTTCTCCCCTTGCCTGTGTGTGTTTCCTTCAGGTGATCTGGTTTCCTCCAAAGATGTGCTGGTTAGGATGATTGACTGTGCTAAATTGCTCCTTAATGTCGGGGGATTAGAAGGGTAAATACGTGGGGTTATAGGGATAGGGCCTGGGTGGGATTGTTGTCAGTGCAGGCTTGATAGGTCAAATGGCCTCCTCCTGCATTAGGGATTCCATGATTCTTCTTACCAAATTAGGAAATTAACCCTGGTTCAATGAAGAGTGCAGGAGGGCATGCCAGGAGCAGCACCAGGTATATCTAAAAATGAGGTGTCAACCTGATGAAGCCACAACGCAAGGTTATTTGGGTATCAAACAGCAAAAAAACAAGTAATAAGCAGAGCTAAGCAATTCCATAAACAATGGATCTAATCTATGCTCTAGATAGTCCAATTGTGAATGGAGTTGGACATTTAAACAACACAGTGGAGAAGAAGGCTCCACAAACACCATCATCGTGGCAAAACCCAGGATATCTATGCGAAAGATAAAGCTGAAGCATTTACTGCAATCTTCAGCGAGAAGTGCCAAGTAAATGACTCATCTCTGCCTCCTCTGGAAGTCCCCAGCATGATGTGGAGATGCTGGCATTGGACTGGGGTAAACACAGTGAGAAGTCTCATAACATCAGGTTAAAGTCCAACAGGTTTATTTGGCAGCAAATGCCATTAGCTTTCAGAGCTTTGTCCCTTTGTCAGCTGAGTAGGGAGATCTGATCAGAAACCCATGCATATAAAGGCACACACTCAGTTTACAGAATACTGATTAGAATGCAAATCTTTGCAGCTAATCAAGTCTTAAAGGTGCAGACAATGTGAGTGGAAATAGCATTAAGCATAGGTTAAAGAGATGTGACAGGACAGTAAGTGAGATGTTGCAAGCCCAGGCAAGTCATGGGGATTACAAACAGTGTGACATGAACCCAAGATCTGGGCCACAACAGTGATTTAAACCTTGCTTAATAATAACCTGCTCACTGATAATCAGTTTGGATGATGCCAGGACCATTCAGATTCTCATTATATTCTTAATTAAAACATAAACAAAAGAACTAAACTACTGAGGTAAGATGAGAGTGACAGCCCCTGATGTAAGGCAACATTTGACCGAATATGACATCAAGGGGCAGTTGTGAAACTGGGATCAGTGGAAAGTAAGGGACAAATTTCCATTTGTTGGAGTCATACTTGGCACAAAGAAAGATTTTTGTGGTTGTGCGGGGCCAGTCATCTCAGTTCCAGGACATCATGAAGGCATGAAGCTGGGGGCAGTAGTTATAGCTGGGGGAAGGGTAATTATGAGGCCATCAGGAGAGAATTAGGGTGCATAGATTGGACTAGGAAACTACAGGGATTGGGAACAACTGGAATGTGGAGCTTATTCAAGGAGCAGCTGCTGCGAGTCCTTGATAAGTATGTCCCTGTCAGGCAAGGAGGAAATGGTCGAGTAAGAGAACCTTGGTGTACGAAAAAAGTCGATTTGCTGGTTAAAAGGAAAAAGGAGGCTTATGTCAGGATGAGGATTGAAGGCTCGGTTAGTGCAATGGATAGCTATAGATTAGCCAGGAGGGAGCTAAAGAATGAATTGAGGAGAGCTAAGTGGGGACACGAGAAGATGTTGGCTGATAGGATTAAGGAGAATCCTAAAGCTTTCTTTCGATATGTTAAGAATAGAAGATTTGTTAGGGCAAGATTAGGGCCAGTCATAGATAGCAGTGGGAAGTTGTGCGTGGAGCCTGAAGAGATTGGTGAGGCACTGAATAAATATTTCTCTTCGGTATTCACGCAGAGTGCTGGAAATGTAGTTATGGAGAACACTGAGGTACAGGGTAGCAAACTGGAAGGTATCGAAGTAGAAAGGGAGGATGTGCTAGATATTCTCGAGGGTTTGAAGTTGGATAAGTCCCCTGGGCCGGACGGGATTTACCCTAGGATTCTCTGGGAGGCAAGAGAGGAGATTGCAGAGCCTCTGGCTCTGATCCTCAGGTCGTCGTTGGTTACGGGTGTGGTTCCGGAGGACTGGAGGATAGCGAATGTGGTCCCGTTGTTCAAGAAGGGAAGAGAGACCTTCCAGGGAATTATAGGCCAGTGAGTCTTACTTCTGTGGTGGGCAAAGTATTGGAGAGAATAATTAGGGATAGGATTTATAGTTATTTAGAGAGTAATGAATTGATTGGAGATAGTTGCCTTACTAACCTCATTGAGTTTTTTGAAAAAGTGACTAAAGAGGTGGATGGGGGTAAGGCAGTTGATGTGGTATATATGGACTTTAGTAAGGCGTTTGACAAGGTGGCCCATGGAAGACTTCTGCAGAAAATGCAGATGTATGGGATAGAGGGTGATTTAGCTAATTGGGTTAGGAATTGGCTAGCAGATAGAAGACAGAGGGTGGTGGTTGATGGGAGATATTCATCTTGGAGTTCGGTGACAAGTGGTGTACCTCAGGGGTCTGTTTTGGGGCCCCTGCTGTTTGTAATTTTTATAAATGATCTGGATGAGGGTATTGAAGGATGGATTAGTAAATTTGCAGATGACACTAAAGTCGGTGGAGTGGTAGATAGTGAAGAGGGGTGTTATAGTTTGCAGAGAGACTTGGACAAGTTGCAGAGCTGGGCCGAGAGGTGGCAAATGGAGTTTAATGTGGAAAAGTGTGAGGTAATGCACTATGGCAGAAATAATAAATGTGTAGAGTATAGGGCAAATGGTAGGATTCTTAGTAGTCTAGATGAACAGAGGGATCTTGGTGTGTATGTGCATAGATCCCTGAAAGTAGGCAGTCAGGTCGAGAAGGTTGTTAGGAAGGCATATGGAGTCTTGGCTTTTATTGGTAGAGGGATTGAATTTCGGAGCCGCAACGTCATGTTGCAACTGTACAAAACTCTAGTGCGGCCGCACTTGGAGTATTGTGTGCAGTTCTGGTCCCCACATTATAAGAAAGATGTGGAGGCATTGGAGAGGGTACAGAGGAGGTTTACCAGGATGTTGCCTGGTATGGAGGGCAGGTCTTATGAAGAGAGGCTGAGGGATTTGAGGTTGTTTTCGTTAGAAAGGAGGCGGCTAAGAGGGGACCTAATCGAAACATATAAGATGATTAGAGGTTTAGATAGGGTGGACAGTGATAGCCTTTTTCCTAGGATGGAGAAAGCTAGCACGAGGGGACACAGCTTTAAATTAAGGGGTGATAGTTATAGGACGGATATCAGAGGCAGGTTCTTTACCCAAAGAGTGGTTCGGGAGTGGAATGCCCTTCCTGCAGCAGTTGTAGATGCGCCAAGTTTGGTGGTGTTTAAGAGGTTAATTGATAAGTATATGGAAGAGAAGGGAATGGTTTAGTTTGGAGGGGCATTGCTTTTTATATTGGTCAGCGCAACATCGAAGGCCGAAGGGCCTGTTCTGTGCTCTAATGTTCTATGTTCTATGTTCTATCACAGTAGGATTTGCTCAGGGTAGTGTCCAGGTGCAACATCTTCAGCTGCTCCATCAATGACATTCCTTCTACTATAAGATCGGCAGTAGGGATTTCATTGATGATTCCACAATGTTCAGCACCATCTGTGTGGCTCCTCAGATATTGAAGCAGTACATGTCAAACACAGCAGAACCAGGACGCTATGTAGGCTTAAGCTGACAAGTGATAAGTGACACAAGTGGTAGGCAATGCACTTCTCTAATAAGAGAGAATCCAAGATTTGATATTCAATGGCATTTCCATCATTGAATCCCTCATTATTAATATTCTGGGGCTTGCCATTGACCAGAAATTGCACTGGACTAGCCATATAAGAGCAGGTCAGAGGCTAGGAATCCTGCATTTTCCCAAAATTTGGCCATCATCTACAAGGCACAAGTCAGGAATATGATGGAATACTCTCCACTTGCCTCGATGGGTGCAGCTCCAACAACAAACAAGCAATTTGAAACCATCCAGAACAAGTCAGCCTGCTTGATTGACACCCCATCCACATCATTCTCTTACTTCACTACTGACACACAGTGGCAACAGTGTGTACTATCTACAAGATGCCCTTCAGGAACTCACCAAGTCTCCTTAGGTTGCACCTTCCAAACCCATGAGCACTACCACCCAGAAAGACAAGAGTAGCAGGTACACGAGAACACCACACTTTGAATTTCCCCCCCAAGCCATCCCTATCTTAACTTAGACATACATTGCACTTCCTTCATTGATTCTAGGTCCAAATCCTGAAACTCCCTTCCTAGAGGTGTACCAACATAACATAGATGCACCAGTTCAGGAAAGCAGCTCACTTCTCCCTCCTCAAGTGCGATTAGGGATGGACAATAAATGCTGATCTAGCCAGCAGAGCCCACATCACTTAAATGAATGAAGAAAAAATGAGGCAGCAGCAAGGAACAAGAAATAGGTACATATGAAAATGTGGTTGGATAAAGTGGGCAGAGGCTTGTATGTAAACATTTGCTTAGATACCTGGGCCTTAAAGCCTATTTCTCTGCTGTAAATTTGATGTAATTTCTACCAGTAGGCAGGCTATAGCAGAAAGGAAGACTGACTCAGAATCAGATTGAGCAAATTGATGCAAAAAGGTGTGACTATTCTTCCAAATATGCATAAACTGGAAGTGCTCACTTTCCTGGTCATTCTTCTCTTGCTGCATCAACACTTCCTTTGAAGGATCATCTGCTGTTTGTGAAACCTGTGCCTGTATAATTTGTCTTTTTCATCAAGAAACTGTGATGTTATTATAAGTATAGAATCACAGAATTTAGCTCTAGCTAAACTGATTTTGTCCTTGATCTCTCTGGAATCTCCTTTCTCCACCTTCTCTTTCATCCTTATCTTTGCTGAACACCTTATATCCAGGGAGATTTAACTTCCAGTCCTGCCTTTCTTTGACCTGGGTCTCTGCTATCATCACATCAGTTTTCCAGGTGGCAATTAGCACCTATAACTCTCTAATCTTATTTAGACTTAGAATATAAGAACCATGAGTAGGCCATTTAGTCCCTTGAGCCTGCTCTGCTGTTCTACAAGATCATGGCTAAATGGACACAGTTCCACTTAACCCCCCGCCACCTCCTGCCTCTCTCCCACCCCAGCTCACCATAATCCTTAATTCCTTAACTGTTCCAAAAATTATCTATCCTTCCCTTAAAACCATTTAATGAGGTAACCTTAGCTGCTTCACTGGGCAGCGAATTCCACAGATTCACAAATTGGATCCTCTACTATCATTATTCATGGACTACAACATGCATTGAAAGGTGCATGTGCCAGCAGAGCTCAGACTCCCTGAGTGAACTATAGCAGACCAAATAAAACCCCAACATATAATAAATGAGTTTGGTTCTGGACAACTTCTCAATGAGTGGAATGGGACCAGTTTGCAATAAACCCAGTTTTGATCGATAATATTAAAAATGGTGCAAGGAAAGAAAAGGCAACTTTTAAAGTAGCAATCAAAGTATAATGCTGACTTTTTCTGCTGCAGAGTGTTACATTCTGACATGGGCCGGTTAAAAGTGATATTCATGGGGCAGTCCCTTACCAATATATTTTTGTTTCTACTGGATTGAATTCTTATTTTCCCCTTTTTTAAAGTTATCTTCTCACTGATAGACTTCTGCCCTGGAGGATGGAATGAGGATGGAATAGTATTAGCTGTTTAATTCCCAATACATTGTGATCGATATTTCTGAAATCAGGCAATCTCATCCAAGCAGGGTTAGTCATGTTTAACCACGCTGCAATGTAACCTTGATCTTTTAAGGTGCACTGCAAGGGATTTGACCAGAAACTAATAACACATCGTCAACTGATAGCAGAATATTGGAAACAGCCAGCAAGTCATTACAACATTCTCTTAATATTTTAGTCTCTATGTATGATGGCACATGGATAGCACTGTGGCACAGTAGTTAGCATTATTTCCTCACAGTGCCAGGGACACGAACTCGATTCCCAGCTGAGGTCACTACCTGTGTAGATTTTGCACGTTCTCCCCATATCTATGTGGGTTTCCTCCCACAGTCTGAAAAACGTGCTGGTTAGGTGCACTGGCCATGCTAAATTTTCCCTCAGTGTATCCAGACAGAGTGTGGGAACAAAGGGATTTTCACAATAATTTCACTGCAGTCTTCATGTAAACAAGCTTGTGACACTAATAAACTTTAAATGATGCTTTTTCTCGTCCGTGCAGGACTGTCAAACTCGCTACATCTTTTGTTTTGTTTTCACATTTTTAGTATCTTCAATATTTTTATTAACTATGATTTCTGAGATTTCTATTTAGCTGCATGGTAATGAAACACATTTTATATCCTATTTGGCTTTGGAGTACTCTAAATGATCAGCTTTCACTACAGATCCAATATAGTAACATAATAATCCTCCAAATTATTTTCCTAAAGAATAGGAATACTGAAGTAAGTTTACTGGAACATGACAATAATACATAGAACCTGGATTAAGTGACATTTTATTGATTAAGTTTCAAAAAAGCTCATATTTTTCTATCTAAGATATAAAAATATATATGGTTAAATACAAGTCCAAGAGAGAGAATGCTGGAAAATCTCAGCAGGTCTGGCAGCAAAGGGTCAAAATGTCAGCTCTTTTCTCTCCTTACAGATGCCCCCAGGCCTGTTGAGATTTTCTAGCTTTTTTTTAGTTTCAGATTCCAGCACTTGCAGCAATTTGCTTTTATCCAGATGTTAAGTACAGGTGCTAGGTAATGATCAATCACTGGCAATTGTCGAAAATGCTCTTGGATGCGTAAAAGCTTCAATTTTTAAATAGATTTCTTTTAACATATCAAATTATAAAAAACTTTGAAAACTGAATTCATATAATAGGGCCCAGGTTAAGGCGGTGTAATAGGGTAATTTTTTTATCTTAACTTCAGCCGTGAATGAGTGTACAATAAATATTAAGTTATTTACTACGTCCCATAGGCTGCTGTGAGCTTTATTATCAGAATGACAAATGTTCTGTCAGTTTTAATAGGATGGTCCTCTGTAAGGATTTTTTTTGTTATGCAGACAAGGTTCAGTAAGCCGTGCAGTCAGTATAGTAATAAAAGACAAAAGATTATAATGAATTTCAATTACAAATAGATTATAGTTAATAGGAAATACGAGTAGTGAAGACATGGATCTGAAAAATTGGAATCAGCAGCAGTACTTAGTGATGATTTATGTTGCAATTGATGGCATCAATTTTCGGAGTACCATACCAATGTTAAGAGTGAATGGTTGCACCGGTGCACTGTTACTGAAGGAAATATTTGCCCTCCATGTTTATTATAAGGATATTTATAATTCGGAACAATGAGTAACAATATTACAGAAAATTAATCCAAAATTGTTGTGGTAATCTATTTCACTTGCATATTATTTTGCATATAAAATCAGGAATTTATGAAGCATAATTTGGGAAATAGGGCAGCATGCTGGCACAGTGGTCAGCACTGCTGCCTTATAGTACCAGGGACCCGGGTTCAATTCCCAGTTTAGGTCACTGTCTGTGCGGAGTCAGCACATTTCCCCCATGTCTGCTTGGGTTTCCCCAGGATGTTCTGTTTTCTTCCCACAGTCTGAAAGATGTGCTGCTTAGGATGCATTGGCCATGCTAAGTTCTCCCTCAGTGAACCCGAGGCAGTGTGTGGTGACTGGGGATTTTCACAATAACTTAATTGCAGTGTTAATGTAAGCCTACTTGGGACACTAATAAATAAACCTTAAACATTGACACACAAACAAAATACGGTGGTTGCTGGAAACACAAATCAAAAACAAAGAGACTTCGAATTGCTCAGCAACTTAGAGAACGTCTGATCAGGGCCATTGACCTGAGCCATTAACTCTGCTTTCCTCTTCAAAAAAACTGGGTCTGCTGAGTACATCCAGTATTTTCTGTTTTCATAGAGAACATTAATAATAATATTGAAACCCAATTTCTCAATTGCTTTTCTCAACTGAATCTGTTTCAAAAAGGTAAAATTAATTGATGATTTTAATATGACAGTCAATAATGTAGAAGGAAATGGGGTGGATAGAAGTCAAATCAGGTAGTGAGGAAAATAAATATTGGATTAAGGGTGTGTAAGAGAGAGAAAAAAAACAGATTAAAAAGGTAGAATTAGTAATTGAAATTAATACATGAAATATCTCTGAGAACAATTGGCTACCTGAGGAATACTTGGACCAGAGATGTTGATTGGCATAGGTTAACAATTATCATGCTATCAATGAACCAAAGGGTCTATTCTGCACTGGATGACTCTATGACCCTACGAAAGGGTACATACACTATTAACTACTAAACTTGAATTTCTACCACAAGTTTAATGCACAATTAGTGTGCAAAGTCAGCAAATTCTTCAAAATATTGGAGAAGCATTCGAGGACAACACCATTCATGCAAAGTAAGAGTTGATGTGCCATAAATCAAGTGGCAAGTTCAGAGCATTTACAACTCTTGACCTATTTTTAAATTCCCTGAAGCTGCTGGCTCATTTGTCCATTGGTAGCATTGTATGTCATTAACATGCCATTAATTCTTCAGCAATATCTGACCCAGAAGAGAAGAGGTGCTGGTAATGGGAGGCAGTAAGTTGGGTTTAACCACAGACCAAAAAACAAATGAGAATGAAAAACTTAAATGAGAGAGAAAGAATAATGCCAGAAAGCAGAAGCAGAAGGATACATGGTTAAGATTTGAATCTGTCTTTATATATAATAAATACTAATTTGATTTATCCAGAGGAAATCTTCTCCAACTATGCCAAGTGAACTGAGTTGCTAAGCATTAGAGAATTATAAAACATTTTTTAAAAAATTATTTTTTATAGAACGGGGTATCACTGGCTAGACCAGCACTTATTATCCATCCCTAGTGGCCCTTCAGATGGTGATAGTGAGCTGCCTTCTTGAAACACTGTAATATAGATACAACCACTGTGCTATTTGGGATGGTGTTCCAGCATTTTGACCCAGCAACAGTGAAGGAATGGTGATATATTTCCAAGTCAGGATAGTGAGTGACTAGGAGGGGAACCTCTATATGGTGGTGCTCAAAGGAATTTGCTGCTCTTATCCGTCTAGGTCATAGTAGTAATGGGTTTGGAAGCTGCTGTCTAAGGAACTTTGGTGAGTTCCTGTAGTGCATCTTGTAGATAGTACACATGGCTGCCATTATTCATGACTGGTGGAGGGATTGAATGTTTGTGGAGGAGATTGCAAGTGAATGGGCAAAGAGTCAGAAGAACGGTTGGTCTATATCCATTGGAGTTTAGAAATATGAGGGGGGATCTTATTGAAACTTATAGGATATGCAAAACCTGAGCAGAGTGGATGTGGAGAGGATATTTCCACAATAGGAAAAACTAGAAGGGGGCACAATCTCAGGCTAAAAGGGCAATTCTTTAAAACAGGGATGAGAAGGAATTTCTTCAGCCAAAGAATGTGAATCTGTGGAACTCTTTGCCTCAGAAAGATGTGGAGACCAGTTCATTGAGTGTCTTCAAGACAGAGAAAAATAGGTTCTTAATTAATAAAGGGATTAGGGATTATGGGGAAAAAGCAGGAGAATGGAGATGAGAAAAAAATCAGCCATGATTGAATAGCGGAGTAGATGCAATGGGCTGAGTGGTCTAATTCCGCTACTTTGTCTTATGGTCTTATGGGCTGCTTTGTCCTGGATAGTGTCAAGCTTCTTGCATGTTGTTGGAGTTGCGGGCAAATGGAGGGTTTTCCATTACACTCTTCACCTGTGTCTTGTAGATTTTGATGTAGATTTTGATGGCAACAACCAAGCCTCCCTTGGCACCACAGTAGAAAACAACACTACCGCAGGGAGGTCCATTGTTAACCTGTCAGACTACACACTTCAATCAGAGGAAATCGAAGTTCTCAGCCGAGGGCTCAATTTCTGTCCCACCGCCAAAATGGACCCCATCAGTCTTGCAGCGGACACAGAGGAATTCATCAGGCGAATGAGGCTGCGTGAGTTCTTCCACAAACCCCAAGAGGCCAATAGTGGACTCAATGAGACAGCTAATAACCAGAACAGCCGACAGAGGGATCCGCAGTGCAGCAACCGAAGAGGAATGAATCCAATTGGACTCCTCCGGAAGGCCGCTGCCCCCGATTGGACATGTATGCCCAAGCCATCAGGAGGTGCGTGAACACCAGATTCATCAACTGCACTTACAAGACAGTCCCGAACATCACCCAAGCACAAAGCAAGGCCATCCGTGCTCTTAAGACCAACCGCAACATTGTCATCAAACCAGCAGACAAAGGAGGCACCACCGTCATACTGAACAGAATGGACTACTGTGAAGAAGTGTACCGACAACTAAACAATGTGAAACATTACAGACAGTTACCAGCGGATCTGACCAAAGAACACACTCGTCAACTCAACACTCTGATCAAAACCTTTGATCCAGACCTTCAGAAGACCCTCCGGACTCTCATTCCACGTACTCCCCGCATTGGAGATCTCTACTACCTCCCAAAGATACACAAGGCAAACGTACCCGGCCGTCCCATCGTATCGGGCAATGGGACCCTGTGTGAGAACCTCTCCAGCTATATCGAGGGCATCCTGAAACCCATTGTACAAAGAACCCCCAGCTTTTGTCTTGACACTACGGACTTCCTACAGAAACTCAACACGCATGGAGCAGTTGAACCAGAGACACTCCTTGTCACAATGGATGTCTCGGCGCTCTACACCAACATCCCCCATGACGATGATATTGCTGCAACTGCCTCAGTACTCAATGCCAACAACTGCCAGTTTCCGGGTGCAATTTTACAACTCATCCGCTTCATCTTGGACCACAATGTCTTCACCTTCAACAATCAGCTTTTCATCCAGACACATGGAACAGCCATGGGGACCAAATTTGCACTTCAGTATGCCAACATCTTCATGCACAGGTTCGAACAAGACTTCTTCACCACACGAGATCTCCAACCAAGGTTATATACTAGATACATTGATGACATCTTTTTCCTTTGAACTCATGGTGAACAATCATTGAAACAACTGTATGATGATATCAACAAGTTCCATCCCACCATCAGACTCACCATGGACTATTCTCCAGAATCAGTTGCATTCTTGGACACACGCATCTCCATCAAGGACGGTCACCTCAGCACCTCACTGTACCGAAAACCGACAGACAAACTCACAATGCTCCACTTCTCCAGCTTCCACCCTAGACACGTTAAAGAAGCCATTCCCTATGGACAAGCCCTCCGTATACACAGAATTTTCTCAGATGAGGAGGATCGTGACAGACACCTCCAGATGCTGAAGGATGCCCTCATGAGAACAGGATATGGCGCTCGACTCATCGATCGACAGTTCCAACGTGCCACAGCGATAAACCGCACTGACCTCCTCAGAAGACGAACATGGGACAAGGTGGACAGAGTACCCTTTGTTGTCCAGTACTTCCCCGGAGCGGAGAAGCTACGACATCTTCTCTGGAGTCTTCAACATGTCATTGATGACAATGAACATCTCGTTAGGGCCATCCCCACCCTCCCACTTCTTGCTTTTAGACAACCACACAACCTTAAACAGATCATTGTTTGCAGCAAACTACCCAACCTTCAGGAGAACAGTGACCACAATACCACACAACCCTGCCACAGCAACCTCTGCAAGACATGCCAGATCATAGACATGGACAACATCATCAAACGTGAGGATACCATTCACCAGGTACACAGTACGTACTCTTGCAACTCGGCCAACGTTGTCTACCTAATACGTTGCAAGAAAAGATGTCCCGAAGCATGGTACATTGGGGAGACCATGCAGACACTACGACAGCGGATGAATGAGCATCGCTCAACAATCACCAGGTGAAACAGTTCCCTTCCTGTGGGCGAACACTTCAGCAGCCATGGGCATTCGGCCTCCGACCTGCGGGTAAATGTTCTTCAAGGGGGCCTTCGTGACACACGACAGCGCAGAGTTGCTGAGCAGAGACTGACAGCCAAGTTCCGCACATGAGGACAGTCTTAACAGGGATCTTGGCTTCATGTCACACTATCTGTAACCCCCGTAACTTGCCTGGATTAGCAAAAAACCTCACTTACTGTGCTGTCTGGAGAAAATACACAATTCCCTAACCAATGCTCAGTATTCCCTTCACACACATTGTTAGCCACTTTAACACTTGAATAACAGGTTAGTTGTAAGGATTCGCATTCTAATCAGCAATCTGTAACTGTCTGTGTGGATACGAGTGTCTCTGCAGATCAGAACACAGCATTTGCCTGACGAAGGCACATTGCGTTGAAAGCTTGCGGATTTACTATCAAATAAATTGGTTGGATTTAAAATTGGTGTTGTAAAACTTTGTAGATTTTGGACAGGCTTCTCACGGGGTGGAGACAGGGCATGAGCTACTCACTTCAGGATTCTTGGTCTTTGACTTGTTCTTTGTAGAGAATTAGAAAATAGTAAATTAGATGGGATCAGATATCTTTTGTGTTTTACTGATGTACCTTTGGCTATGTCTGGAAGGAAGAGAGAGCCATTTTGTCAGCACTTTTATGCAAGCAGTTTATTTCCAGCACTGAGAGCATGGATACATCTTATATGGAGCAGTGGTAAAATGCACCACTTGGAAACGATGACTCCGATGTTGGAGAGTGAAGTGCCAATATAATAAAGATTGTTAATAGGGATATTTGAGATGGAATGAACACCAGCAGTAGGCAGTCTGTTGAGAACTTTCCTAATTAATCCCAAAGTCTCCTTTTCAAACTCTTGAACAGCCTTGAAATATTTATCTATATCAACAACTGATATATTAAAACAATAAATTAAAAAAAATTGATTGAAGAATAGAACAAACTGTGATGTGTACTTCAAAAGCGTTAGAATTACAAATATTTATTTCTTGCACTTTTATTGATAATCATAAAACAATGCACTTACAGATCATATTTGAAATTAAGCAATGTTGCTACCGTTCTTGATAAAATGTGGAGATATTTTGTTAGTGAAGCAAAGGCCAGGATTCTCTGACTTGCCCGCAGCTGGGATTTTCTGATCCTGTTGCTGAACGCCAAATTCTCCTTTCTCACTGGCAGTGGAAGCAGGTTGTGTGAGAGCAGAGAATTCCAGCCATATTGTCACAATCACATATAAACAAACCTTCACTATGTGCAATATTGAAAAGCTGCTATTTGTCACATTGAACAATCATTCATTGCTTTTTTTACAAGCAGTAATTAGCAAATACATTTGACTAAATATTTTCTTCAGCATCAGTTACATATGTATGGCAAAATGTAATCAGTATTCTGGCACATCGGAAAGAATTTCTCAAATGTTACTCTCGCTGTTTCCTTTCTCAGAGATTGTTCCTTAAGATCTCATTGTTGAAGGAGTTTGGAGTTTGGCAGGGAAAAAGGGTGGGTTAATATAAAACCAGTTCTGCAATATAGGTGGAGGGTGGTGAGGTGTGGAGAAGCTGTGAAGGAAAATGTCTTTGTTGCAGATAGAGCTCCCTCTGGTGGGTGGGCATTATATTCAAAAGAAATTTTAGGGTTTACAAAGAACTTTGTAATTAATTTTGTTTTGTGCTATGACTAACTCTATTGTGTTGCATTTTGATAATCTTCCATAAAAGCATAGCAATTCAAAATATTCAGTATTTCAATATTTCTTATTTCTTATCCCATGATTCTATGATCAATGGTCAAATTTGGAGTTTCAATCTTAATGACCAAATTTTGTAACAGGTGAAATTGAAAGAGTGTACCTATTTACAATATAAACACTCTTGAAGTTATCATTGACCAGAAATTGAAACGTACTCTACCTGCAAAAGAGGCTGTGAATTCAGTGGTAACTAACTCACCACCCGACTCCCCAAATCTTGTCCGCCATTTACAAGACACTCGTCAGGATATAATGGAATACTCTCCATTTGCCTCGGTGTGTGCAACTCCAAAAATACTTAAGCAGTTCGACACCATTCAGAACAAAGCAGGCTGCTTGATTGACATCCCATTCACCACCTTAAACATTCACACCCTCCATCATCAATGCATAATGGCTACAGTGGTTTGCCATCTACAAGGTGCACTGCGGAACTCAGCAAGGCTCCTCAGACTGCACCATTCAAACCTGCAACTTCCACCATTTAAAAGAACAAGGGCAGCAGATGCATAGGAACACCACTTGCAGGTTTCCCTCCAAGCACTCACCATCCTGACTTTTAATTATATTAACATTTCTTCACTGTTGCTGAGTCAAAATCCTGAAACTCTCTTCCTAACAGCACTGTATGTGTATCTAATCACATGGACTGCAGCGGTTCAAGAAGACAGCTCATTATCAAGGACAATTAGTGTCGGTCAATAAATGCTGGCCTAGCCATCAATTCTTATGAACAAATACATTGTTAAAAAGTAAAGAATACAGTGGACACTGGACCTACACCAGAATATTTTGGGTTTTATGAAGCATAAGATCAGCGTCTTCAAATGAAGGATTTTGAGGTTGGCTCCAGACGTATGGCTTTATAAAAGATGTGGTTAGTACAGCATTCAAAAACTGAATTTATTTAAATCCAACTCCTGTCAAATATTCATTGCCTCCAAGCAACCTTTACACATGTACACGTGTCCAGATTGTCTTGTGTCAAAAAAATACACAGAACTGTCCTTTTATTATCTACTTTGAGAAGATTCAAAACTTTTGAAATAAGAAGTAGGAACGCAGTTGGCCTTAATGCTAGACTTCCTTATGTGTTTTCATAAATCTTGAAGAGCAAATATGTGTTCAATTCAAGTCAAACATACCAGTAGTTCAGCCTCCTCTACTTACTAGAGAATTCCAAAAGTTAATCTTCTCAAAGAAGAAATTACCAGCTTTGACAAAGGGACTCAAAATGTCAGCTCTTTTCACTCCGTACAGATACTGCCAGCTCTGTTGAGATTTTCCAGCATTTCCCCTTTTGGTATCAAATTGTTTTTATTTAAAAAATTACCCTTCCTCTCTGCATTATACGGAAGATCTCCTCTGAGTGAATTCAAGGCCAGGAATTCTAATTTGAGGACAAAGACTTTTCAATGATCCATTAAATCTTCTGTTCCACCAGTGATGATTTCAGTGGTGGCTGGGATCATAAAATTTACCCTCTTGTTTTGCAACTATGCCTCTTTGATCTAAATACCCCCATGAGGGAACCATCCTCTCAGCATCTATACTGTCAAACTCTCTCAGAATCTCATATCTTCCAATAAATCACTTCTCATTCTTCTCAACTCCAAAAAATATTTTATAGAATCTCTACAGTGAATAAGGAAGCCATTTGGCCCATCAAGTCTCCACCAACTCTCTGATAGGGCATCTTAATTAGAGCTTTGCTAGCACGAGGGGACACAGCTTTAAATTAAGGGGTGATAGTTATAGGACGGATATCAGAGGCAGGTTCTTTACCCAAAGGGTGGTTCGGGAGTGGAATGCCCTGCCTGCAGCGGTTGTAGATGCGCCAAGTTTGGTGGCGTTTAAGAGGTTAGTTGATAAGTATATGGAAGAGAAGGGAATGGTTTAGTTTGGAGGGGCAATGCTTTTTATATTGGTCGGCGCAACATCGAAGGCCGAAGGGCCTGTTCTGTGCTGTAATGTTCTATGTTCTATGTTCTAATCAGGCCCTATTGCTGTAGCCCCACATACTTATCCCATTAATTCCCCTAACTCAGACGCCTGTGGACACTAAGGGGCAATTTAACATGGCCAATTCACCTAACCTGAATCCAAGGTGTTCAATCTTCCTGCATAAGACAATCCCATCATCTCATAAATCAACCCAGTACACCTTCCCAGCCAAGCAAATTGGCAAACAGCTCTCTAAGATAGGACTTCCAACCGAGTGAAGAACAGAAGTCAATTTTCCAGACAATTATTGCTGATTGAAGCATTAAATGGCTGTGGTCAGCAGAGGTTTATTCACCATAGAACCATAGAAAATTACAGCTCAGAAATAAACCTTTTAGCTCCTCTTGTCTGTGCCAAACCATTTTTTGCCTAGTTCCCACTGACATGCACTTGGACCAACCCTCTCATCCTTGAATCTGTCCAAGCTTTCCTTAAATGTTAAAAGTGACCCCGCATTTACCACTTTATCTGGCAGTTCATTCCACATTCCCACCACTCTCTGCATGAAGGATGCTCCCCCCCACTCCATATTCCCAATCCTCCCCCCCACTAATATTCCCAATATTCCCACCACTGACTCTTTGGGTGATATAATGAGAATCCCTATCATCCAATAAATCCTGCCCCAGTTATTTTCTCACTATTGTCTTGTACAGTTGTGGCAATATTTATCTACTTTTGTAGTTTATTCTCCCTTGTAATAAAGACAAGTATTCCATTTGGCCTCCCAGTTGGAAATATGCTAACTTCTGTCAAATTTATATAGGCATTCCTAGGCAATAAAATTAATATAGAGTTACAAATTTAATCAATCATCCAAAATGTTTAATATGTAATAATCATATAGTGATATCTCATCCGGGCCCTATCCCTGTAACCCCATGGATTTACCCTAGCTAGTCCACTTGACGCTAAGAGAAAATTCAGCAGGGCCAATCTACCTAACCAGCATATCCTTTGGAAGAAAGCGGAGCACCCAGAGGAAACCCACATAGAGAATGCGCATATTCTGCTCTGGCAGTGACCCAAGCCAGGAATTGAACCCAGGTCACTCGTACTATGAGGCAGCAGTGCTGACCACTGTGCCGCCATAAAACTATCACTTACGAGGCTATTGAACCTTAAGCAAGTGCACAACATTAGGTCAAAATAAGGTACCTTATAGTTCCAATTGATTTCTGAAAATGTTTCAAACCTATCCGGAGTTTAATGAGCTCTGATACATTAGGTGAACATGCTCAGAGATTAATAATTATGTTTATCAAACAAGGGTAAATCATATAAATTAGTTCTGCTCATCAGCAAAAACAAACTCTATCTAAATATAAAACCCTCTGCAAAATGCATTAAATAGTTCATAGCCATCTATATTTCAAGGATTGACTCTTGGATCAGAAATACCACGGAGTCAATTAAACTTATCTTAGAAAGCAAGCAGTTAAGGGTAAATCTGTCAGAAGTAAGAAGAGAACACATGAATTCATTCTGCCATAAAAGAAACCATTCTGCTGTTGTATTGAAATGAATCAAAATAAATTTCTCAACAAGAGATTGGGGTATAAATATCAGGGGAAAATGTAGTAATGAATGGCCATGCATAAGATTCATCAAAATGATTTAGCCACAGGAAGACATTTTAAAAGCTCTTAATCTTGAATATTTACTTTTAATCTTAAGAATTATCTTGTAACTTCAAAAGCAATTTGTAAGATTAATTCTTACAAAGCGCAATCTAATAATTACATCTTTGAAGCAAGAATATAGATGACTGGAATTGCAAGTAGATAATTGCACCTGGACAATGGCTGATTGTTAAAAATCAAATCAATTGTCAATCACAATTGCCTGCAAATTGTTGTTGAAAATTATTCTCCCATTTTCCTCTCTTGAGTTCTGAGGCTGACTTAGGTATTGAAGAACTTCATCCTTCAGATCGGCTGGGGCTGTTTTCCTAAAATGTTTTACTTCTGTCAGAAAGTCCAACAGAAGCTCTCCATGTTCATTTCCCTCAATGAAGCAATCTGTGATATCGATGTCAGAGGGAAGTTCATAGATTTGGTATGTCATTGCCAGTTCATCAAGGGTCTTGTGGACTTCAAGAAAAAGGCTACTGCTGGGAAAACGGGACGCAAATCTTTTCCATAATGGATACCACCCGCTGCCATCTGTTAATAGCAATATTTGAAATGTTTGCTTGATTCAAATGTTGATTATGGCAAAATTTGTTCATTCATATAACACAGAAGGAGGCCATTCAACTTACCAAGCCTGCACTGACAACAATCCCACCCCACATATTTACCTTGCTAATCCCTATGAAATTAGGGTCAATTTAACATGGCCAATGAACCTAACCCGCACATCTTTGGACTGAGGAGAGGATAAACCAGAGCACCCGGAGGAAACCTATGCAGACAAGAGGACAATGTGCAAATCCCACACAGAGAGTGACCCACGCTAGGAATGGACCTGGGACTCTGGCACTGTGAGTCTGCAGTGCTAACCATGGTGCCACCTTGCCAATGGATTCTTCCATAAAATTTGACAGACATAATGCTGTTTGCTAGTTAGTCTGTTAATTATTGAGTGGATTTCAATAGAACTTGGTGCAGAGATGAGCTATGGCCCAAAGACTAAGTCCTTCATTTTTGGCAAAGATCAGATCTGGTTCCTCGAATGTTTTAAGAGATCCATTAACATTGGGAGACATGGCAACTTGACTTTTTTTGAAATATTGTGAGTTGATTTATGTAGAGTGTTGTTAATAGTTTTAGAATATTGTGGATTGTTTCATTTGCTGCCAGGAAATTTGTCACAGCTGTCAATGAACAGAGTTTTCAATGCAGGTTGTTTAATGTGGATTAGCATGATGCTTCCTCAGTGTGGTGGAAGCACTTAATAAAAACATTTATTTTGTTATCTTCATAGTTTTAGAACATCAACCAGGCAGGGAAAAGCCTCGGGAAGAGCAATGCCATTGCAATACTTTGAGTTAATTTTGAGGTGCGTGCTGCATTGAGTACCCTCTTCACTTGTCTTAAAGATGTGTATCAAAGAACAAAGAACAACACAGCACAGAAAACAGGCCCTTCGGCCCAATAAGCCCGTGTCTTGTTCCTCCATTGGTAATGAAAACATTCAATCAATTACTTATTTTATCATAATCCTGAGGACTACCATTAAATCATCTTTTCATGATGAATTATGCATTTTTTTACTTTATTCAGGGAACTCGTTTTTTTTTTGCATATGTCGCAGATTGTATAGACTAGACATCAGGTGGGAGACGATTATTAAAGAGAAGAGATCTTTGGCTATCTCTTTCGCTGTGGATTTTGAGTTTCTTTGGCTATGCCAGCAGGTTTCTGAAACACTGAGCAATCACACACCTGATATGTTTATTATTAAAAGTTTGCCATTAGTATCCAGAATGCTGTAGAAGTACTTGATGGTATCGCGAACACTTTCCACATAATACAATATCTAGACAAGGAAAGAAACAGAGATAGGGATATATATAACTTTCTTAAAAAAACACATCCTCATCTCAAAATTGGTGCCAGCTTTGTGAATACAAATGACAGAAATAGTGGATTTAATGGTAGACTAAGAAAAATACCTTCCATTAGTAAGAATTTGGATTGCTGGAGAGTCACCTGCCAGAAACAATGGTGCTGGAAGCTGCAGTCAAATGAATCGATCTAATTTTACTAACCATCCCAGATATTTTAGGAACATCAATCTAATTTCAGAAGTTGGATTGTGACAGAAGGTCATTTCACTTTGCGAAGAAACTTTGGTAAGTGACACAGCACAATCTAATTCCTTCCTGATTTTTTTCCCTGTTCCTTTAAAGCTCAGATAGCCTCACAGGATGCAAATAATTGGCTGTAATTCATCTGTGGACAAAACAGTGAATGGCAGCAAATTATGGCCCTGTACTGCCATAGCCAAACCTGTCGTTAATCTACCTCTACACCAAGCAAGGCCATTCACAGTCAGATTTGCTGGATTGTTATCAGGAATAGAAATCTTAACTGATTTCTTCCTTCCTGCCATACCCAATGCGAGAAGGCCAATCTTAATGACCCTATTACTATTCTAGGTGACATCAACAAACCCAGTATATACAAAGGACACCCCTCCCCCCCCCCCCCCCCCCCCCCCAGGCTCTCTGATATTTGTTTTGATCCTTTGCTTTCACGGAACACTGATCTTTACTCTTCCATGAACACAATCTGCTATCTCATCTTAATGCCCCTGTCAGCGCTTTCCATAACCCTTCACACTGCCCTCAACTGTCTTGTACCCTACACATCTTTATTACAGTTTCTTCTAATTCCTATGAGTCACTGATCTTCTGCTTTACTTCACCTGCTCCACCTCCTCTTATGTATTATACAATCCATCACATTTCCCCTCTCTTTAGCTTTGGAGACATTAACTCTGCATCTCTCTCTACAGATGCTGCCCAACTTGCTAAGTACTTTTTCCCAGCATTTTTCTGTTTTCAATACATAAAGGACCTTTTTGGTTTTCTGTATTTTGCCCTGCAAAATATATTCAATCAAAACTTCCTAAATGCATTTCTCAAACAATCCTTATAGAAATAAGCAGATGAGAGCTGCAATCCATTACCGTAGGATAATTATGAACCCAGGTGTCAGAGGTGTGTCTAACAGACTGTGCCACTCAGTGAGTCCATAAAAACATTAGTGCTTCATAGCAATTCTTGAAGTCATATTATTTCCAACTTCTTAAAATCTTCTGTTAACATATTCCGTATTTTTAATCTGCCATTCTTTGATAGTTATAATCACAGAGTCATGCAGCTCAGAAAAAGGATCAATCCTACCATTGTGCTCATACCTGCCCTGAGAAAATTGCTATTAGTTTCAGACTCGGGAAGTTTATTTAAATTTCAACTTCTAGTCTTCTGAAAACTCAGTACATATGACTGAACTATGACATTGTCAAAGCTTTGGATATGAGTCATACTGTTTGGACAAATGACTGGACATCGCCTTTATCAAAGGGAATTTAGCAAATTTTAATATGGAAACAAGGAACAATGCTGTTTGTCATTTTCATAAATGACCTGGATGAGGAAGTGGAGGGATGGGTTAGTAAATTCGCCGACAATACAAAGGTTGGTGTTGTTGTGGATAGTCTGGAGGGATGTCTGAAGTTGCAACGAGACATAGGATGCAAAATTGGGTGGAGAAGTGGCAGATGGACTTCAATGCAGATAACTGTGTGGTGGTCCATTTTGGCAGGACCAATGGGATGAAGGAGAAAATATCAAGGGTAGGAGTCTTGGCAGTGTTGAGGAGCAGAAGGATCTTGGGGTCTGGGTCCATAGGTCTCTTAAATCTGCCCCGCAAGTGGAGGATGTGGTCAAGAAGGCATATGGTGCACTGACCTTCATTAATAGAGGAATTGAGTTTAGGAGTTGGGAGGTAATGCTGCAACCTTGTCAGATCGCACTTGGAGTACTGTGTGGAGTTCTGGTCGCCTCACTATAGGAAGGATGTGAAAGCTATTGAGAGGGTGCAGAGGAGATTTACAAGGATGTTGCCTGGATTGGGGGGCATGTCTTATGAAGATAGGTTGAGAGAGCTAGGTCTCTTCTCTCTGGAGAGATGAAGGTTGAGAGGCGACCTGAAAGAGGTTTATAAGATGTTGAGAGGAATAGATAGAGTGGATTTTCGGTGGCTATTTCCCAGGGCTGAAATGGTCGCTACGAGAGGACACAGGTTTAAGGTGCTGCGGGGCAAGTACAGAGGAGATGTTAGAGGTAAGTTTTTCACTCAGAGGGTGGTGAGTGAATGGAATCGGCTGCCATCAGTGGCGGTAGAGGCAAACTCGCTGGGGTCTTTTAAGAGACTTCTGGATGAATACATGGGATTTGATGGGATTGAGAATTACAGATAGTTCTATGGCCTGGTAGGTACTGTTATGATCGGCACAACTTGTGGGCCGAAGGGCCTGTTTGTGATGTAGTGTTCTATGCTCTATTTTCTATGGAAAAAGAGGAAATGTCAGAGAAGACATGAGCATTGTCCTTCTCACAGTTATGTCACAAAAAAGCACAAAATAGTGCTGGATAAAGGGGACCTTTTCGCTCATTTCAATCCTTTCAACTGACTTACTGTACTGTGCTTTGCCAGTAAAAAGTATGTTCTTTTCCTCTCTGTGACTATTTTTTTCCTGCTCCATTATATTCCTGATCTGGCCCATTGTCAAATGAGAAGGCTGCAGTGAACTCCTCCACATTGGAAGGAAAATTACTAAACAGTATCATGTTTGGGTCCAAAGATGTGCAGGTTAGGTTGATTGGCCAAGCTAAGAAATTGCCCCTTAGTATCTAGGGAAGCGTAGGTTGGTGGAATTAGTGGATATGATACAGGGGTAGGGCCTGGGTGGTCGGTGCAGACTCGATGGGCTGAAGGGCCTCTTTCTGCACTATGATTCTATGATTATCCCCTACATAACCAGGAAATGTTCACAAACACTATTTGAAGTCAATAAACAATCCACCTATCTGTTTGAAACCGGAGGTGTTGAAAAGAGGCAGATCAAAGATGAGGAATAACTGACCTGAAAGAAAAATGCCACGAAGAATTTTACTTCTAAAAATTACATTGATGCTACATAAAACTACCAATATTTTTGACACTAGGTAGCTCAGTTAGATATCTGATGGCTAGAACTGGTTTCATATTCAACCTTGATGACAGTCTCCTGGACTGTTGCTTGTAAAGTTATCTGCAGTTGCAATTACCTGGATCATGTGAATGAAATCAAACTTTTTGCTTTCATTTCTTTCCTTCTTTTGTTTTTCATATTCTTCGGAGCGCATCTGGTTCCAAACGAAAGTGACGTTGAGATCCTGACCCTTTTCTTTCACAAGCTCTGGAACAGAGAAAGAATTAGAAAAAAGTTGCCAGACCCCAAGTTGGCATGGAACCAACTTGCTCTGGGCCAAGCCCTCCCCCCACCCAACCCTCATCCACCCTGCACCACCATAATCATAAAGCACTGTGGAGTGGATTAGCCAAGTCTGAATGTGACTTCTGCTTCTCATCATGGTGCAGGTGCCACACTCTGGAGCTGCTGGCCAATCCATCACCATCAGTCATGGCAGCACTAAGCAAGTAACAATAGCTTCTGCAATGGATTATGAAGGAGAAAGGACAACAAGACCTTGGATCACTGGAATCCAGAGTCTTGGGCCATGAGGGATTGGGTACATCAGGTAGAACAACAGTGGGATAGTGTGTTTAAAGGAGGGAGTGGGTAGGAAAGAAACAAAAGGGTTCAAAAGAATGGAGGCTGCCCTTTTTGTGGGAAAGGGGAGCTGCCAAAGAGTGATCCTTCTTCTGGCTCCCTCATAGCAGCTGAGGAAATAAAAATCAGTTTTTCTGCTACAGCCCACCTGCCTGTAATATAAGGGGAGTTCAGGGGTGGGCAGGAAGGTAGTGGAACCCTATTTTATGAGCTTGCACTGTGGAAAAAATGTTTGCCAGGATCATGTAAACTTCAACCCATAATTTCATCCTGATAAGCACAATAATTTATCCAAATTAACTATATTTGGTGAAATATCATGAAACTTAGTGTTTAAAACATACCTTGGTAGCTGGAGATTTGCTCAGGATTTGGCTCCACCACCTCATTATGAATTGGAAGGCTTGGATGTTTGGACTGAATTCTGCCAAGAATTTTAAGGTCAATTTGACCTGAATGGAAAAACAAAACACTTCTGAATGTCCTAATGCACAAAGTGCAACAAATCTTCTATAGGAATATGTAAATTTGATTAAAACTGCTATTACTTCACTTGTTTAGCTTTCATTATAGTTTTACCTTTTAAATCAATTTGAACTTAACTGTAAGCATTGCCATTTTCCAAAAGTAATATTACATAATTGTATTTTCATATTTTTTATCAGTTCACAAGTCTATTATTGGTTTTGCTATAAATAAAACAAACACGTTAAAATAAGGAAATATTCTATTGAATTATGGAAAATGAAAATCAGAAAAGAGTATAATTTTTTATGAAGGAACAAGTTGCTTCTTTTCTAAGTTGCATTGGGCATTGAAGTGATTGCTCGATTGACAGTTCCTGAAGTTTGTAACAACTGACCCCATCTGTCAAAACTATTGTGGCTCAAGCATCAGTTTGTTCATTTGACTTCTCCCCTGGGTAAGGAGGTTGAACCGACTCCTTTTCTTTATTCTTTTCTTTATTCATTGAGGAGTGTAGATATTGCTTACTGAACCAGCATTTATTGTCCATCTCTAATTGCTCTTGAACCGAGCATTTGCTAGACATTACTAGATTGTCTGCCCAGGTCTGTAGCAGCAGGTACTGAATAAAGGCACCTGATTTCATGCAATATTTTCCTTCAATTTCCCAGGACAATTACATAAAAGCAAAATGAACATCCCAACATCACAGATTATTGTCATTTTAAATAAAAGGTACTCAAATCTTTTTCACACTTCTGGAGATGTACATTTCAGAGGGCAGATAGGAGTCAACCACATTGTTGCGGGTCTGGAGTCACATATAGGTCAGACCAGATAAGGATATTAATTAACCAGATAAGTTTTTAAATAGCAATTGACAATAGTTCCACGGTCATCATTAGATTTTTAATTCCAGATTTTTATTGAATTCAAATTTTACCATCAGTTGCAGTGGGACTCAAACCAGATTTCTTTGGTTCATTGCAACAAGATGACTTCAAAATGGACCTTTTCCCTTGCAGATAGCATTATGTCTTTAAAAGGACCAATTTAACCAGGCTTTCTTGAGGTAAAGAAAGAGTGACTTTATTAGACGCTAATGCAAAGAATAAAATAAAACACATGCACGTACATTCACACAGATGAGAAATGAGAAGAGAATCTAAACATAAATAAGAAAAAAAATATATGATGCAGTCTTTGACTTTTCCATCAGGAGTAGATAGTGAAATGTTGTGGTCATTGGAGATTTGTGATTTGGCCCTTTTAAAGACAAAAAGCTATCTGCAAGGAAAAAGGTCCATTTTGAAGTCATCTTGTTGCGATGAACCAAAGAAATCTGGTTTGAGTCCCACTGCAACTGATGGTAAAATTTGAATTCAATAAAAATCTAGAGTTAAAAATCTAATGATGACCATAGAACTATTGTTGATTGCTATTTAAAAACTTATCTGGTTAATTGCTATCCTTATCTGTGCAGCTTCAGCAGTTGAGTAGTTGGTCTCAAAATTCCAAGGTCCTGCAGCTTAGTTGAGGAAGTTGCCTGGCTTCCTTTTCAGCTGTGGCTTTGATATCTTGCCTTGCTTCAACAATCAGAGGGATAATGTTAGCTACAAAGCTTTGAAAGACTGTTAGTTGCAAATCTTTGCTGCCTTTCCTTGCTTCTGTGTCATACACTCTGAGACATCCAGCACTAGTCTACACATCAGGTTTTCCAGCTTATTATCCCAGTCTTCTGTATAACTTAGAAGGTGAGGATCCACCTTGCAGGACATGATTCCTGCTGAGAGGATAATCAGTTCCCATTATCTCCATAGGGGATGGCATTTCTTATTTGCATGGCT
Organism: Sphyrna mokarran; assembly: GCA_024679065.1. Lineage (NCBI taxonomy): Eukaryota > Metazoa > Chordata > Chondrichthyes > Carcharhiniformes > Carcharhinidae > Sphyrna > Sphyrna mokarran. The sequence continues at coordinate 66,997,530 of JAGIQG010000011.1, read as the reverse complement.
TCTTCCTGTTAAATATTCGCTGAGATAAAGGCTAGAATTCTCTGATCTTATAGATTCCACTGCTACTGTCAGTGAGAATGGAGAATTTGACACTCAGCCAAATCTCCATTCACTGCAGCAGGACCAAAGAATAACATCAGCTGTAGGTGAGGTTGGTGAATTCCGGTCAAAGTGTATGAAATTCCAATGTCTCTATTGTAGGATAGTCCACATCAGAGCCATTCAGAGAGTGATCAATAAAACATCCTCTGAATTTCCATCCTCAGCTATCTTTGGCTTGCGTATCCCATTTTTAAAAGCAGGACTGTGAATCTTCGGTCATTCATGGCCCACTACCACTGCCAGCGAAGACAAAAAATTTGACATTCAGCACAGGAGAATGGCAACTGAGGGTGCCAATCCAACCCCACATGGCTTATTTGAAAGTTCAACATGTCTGTACCTAATTTCAGAATCTTTCCCCTTCATCATGACAAATTAAACATAATTCCATCATTACATTTTGAATTTGCCATTGTTTATCTGCAGTCCACTGTCGTTCAGGAAAACATTATGAGACAATTACCAAAAGCTTATCCAACTTTAGTTTGTCCTCTGGAACACTTTAAATTGAATTGGGCTCAATAAACAAACTGATGACACATAGTTCATCTGCTATCCATATTATAAAACATTCAGCAATGACTTTAATGCTTTACATCCCACATTAAATTATCTCTTTGGACATAACACCGTGTTCTTAATTAATTGGCTAATTAGTTGTTTTCTGCAGAGCTGTTTTTGTCTCTACGCTTTGTCTGGCACATTTAGTCTCATGAAGTGTTTTAACTGATTTCAAATGTTTAGGTTATTTTCTTGTCAAGATTATGCATGATATCTTTTGAAATGTGATTTGCACACAGATTGAGAAACAACTAGTAGTTAAACAAAATTCTTGGGAAAACACAATTTTATTAGCATTTTATTTCAAATGAGTTAAAATATTCAGAAGATAACCAGCTATCTTTAATAAAAATACACAATTCTTGTCTGTCTGACATTCTCTGATGGGTCAGTTTAAGAGGTGCGCCTGTTGGTGAATTTTATTGCATTTCCTGGGTACACATCATCCCAAATGTTGCAAAAAAAATGCCTAATTAAACCATTGTCAATCCATAGATGCAGCCCAACCAAGTTTTACAGAAGAACTTTACCAGCCATAAAACACTTGGCGTGGCAGAGGTGGGGAGGAGGCAAGGCTATAGGCATTGGTTACTGGAGGGGAGAAGAAGTGCACAAGTGGGAAAGTGATGACACAGAAAGAAGTGGGATAGAGTTGTAATGAGAGGAATGAAAGGAAGGAGATGGATATGAGATGTGTTGGAATAATGAAAGAGTATGCAATGAAGGTTGAAGTAGTACAGCGCAATATAGATACCTGCAAATGTTCTGTGCGTCGGAAGGTAATGGGATCCCAAAAAATAAAGTTACGCTGGCTGGATTGATTAATAAGGGAGGAGTGGTTGATGCCATATGAGTGGGGGAGAATGCATGGGGACGGGATGAAATAGGGGTTGGAGATGGAATAGTAAGAAGGAGTGGATAGGGAAGAGATAGATTTTTAGCAGAGAAATGGCATGGGAGGGATGGAATGACATGGGATGGGGATTTAAATAAGTACTGTTGAAATAAAGGTGACAATTGCAACGCAAATAGTTTGAGGATTTGAATTAAGAAGAAGCCAACAAAAGCAGCAGTGGATGGAGGAAGGGATTGGTGATGCCTGAGGACAGTTTGAAGAAAATGGCAAGGAAACGGGACAAGGGCAACATGGGGGATTGGCACGGGATGGCATAGGGAAATGCATGGGGCACATTGAAAAAGGAATGGCATAGGAAGATAGAAACGTGAAAAATAGGTGCAGGAGTAGGCCATTCGGCCCTTCAAGTGTGTACTACCATTCAATATCATCATGGTTGATCATGCACGCATCCTTCCCCGTTGCATTACTACAAGTCTGGGGGACCCAATCAATGTGTAGATTGAAGTCACCCATAATAACTGCTGTACCCTTACTGCATGCATCTTCAATTTTCTGCTTGATGCCATCCACAATCTCACTACTACTGTTTGGTGGTCTGTATACAACTGCCATTAGAATTTTTTTGTCTTGCAGTGTCCTGCAGTATTCCACTCATACAGATTCCACATTGTCCAGGCTAATGTCGACCTACAATTGAATTAATCTCCTCTTTAATCAGCATCGCAATCCCACCTCCTTTCCTTTCCTGAATATTGAATACCCCTGAACGTTGAGTTCCCATTCCTGATCATATTGGAGCCACATTTCTGTGACCCATAGAGTTATAGAGGTTTACAGCATGGGAACAGACCCTTCAGCCCAACTTGTCCATGCCCCACCCTTTTTAAATCCTTTAGCTAATCCCAATTACCTGCATTTGGCCCATATCCCTCCATACCCATCTTACCCATGTAACTGTCTGAACGCTTTTTAAAAGATAATGGATACAACATGATGGTAAAATCAGGCCTGTAAATTCTCTTCCCCTACTGAAGACATGAGCAAGATAATCTGCTGGGTAACTCCCAGGCATTACCCCCTCACACCTCCCTTCAATACAGGGGTCAAATTTAGCCTGGTAGGGGAGATGGGGAAGTGGCTTTTAAGTGGCAGGTTAAAGTTATCAATTAGAGCAATTCTTCTACCACCCCCCACCGCCCCCCTCCCAAATCGCCCAATCATGTAAGTGTGGACAAGCAGTGATGTAAAATCCAATGTGCTTTCACAGAATCGTGGAATCCCTACAGTCCCACAAAAGCCCTATCCCAATAACTCCATACATTTATCCTGCTTGTCCCCCCGACACTAAGGGGCAATTTAGCAAGGCCAATCAATCTAACCTGCACATTTTTGGAATGTGGGAGAAAATCGGAGCATCCGTAGGGAACCCACGCAGACACAGGAAGACCGTATGAGCTCCATGCATATATAGCCCAAGGTTGGAACTGAACATGGCACCCTGGCGCAATGAGGCAGCAATGCTAACCATGGTGTCAGCATGCTGCCTTTGTGTTACCATCTTAATTCTTATTTCTGCTACTGAATGAGTTTAAAGGAGATTTGACAACAGTAAATATTTCGTCCCTTTTTACTAAGTACTCTGTATCAGATGATAAATTACACAATTAACCATTAGAAACAGAACAATGGAGACTGCAGGACTTACCTGAACCACTTCCGACCCCCAGGACATTGAGACTGGAGTTTCCTTTATTCCCAATGCTGCAAAATTAAATAAAAAAGTTTTATTTTGAACTGACCTGAACCAACCTACAGTGACATTTCTATCAAATAACTTCACTAACCCACAGAGCTTGCAGTTCATAATTTTAACATGATAAAGCTTAGCAGTTAATTTGTATATCTGTAAAACAAACATTACCAAATTATTGGAACCATGTTATCTTATAAAGAAGAAATAGATTACTTCTTTTAATTTTTCTGTCTTGAATACTGTGACAGAGATGAAAAATCTATGATGTAATAAATGGAAATTGGCTAATTAAATCAGTGTAAATGTGAAATTTATATTGGTTAACAATAACTTATATTTACACAGTGACTCAATGGAACTTGAATTTCCAAGATTCTTTACAGGAACATTATAAGAAAAGGTATGAAAGTGAGCCACAAAAAAAAGCTGAGGTCAGGGTGACAAATCTTGGTCAAAGAGGTAAACCAGAAAGTTACCACCATTCACATTGGCGGGATCTTCCCATCTCACTGCAGTGAACGGAGATTTGGCTGGCACCAAATTCTCTGAGTTGACTGCAGCAAGAACGTGGCATGAATGGCCAGTAAGACCATGCCCATAGTTTTTAAGAAGTGTTCTTGAAGGAAGAAAGTGAGGTAGTGGAGATGTGTAGGTTGGGGTTGTGGGTGGAGTGCAATTCCAGAGCCTGGGGCCAAATCAACTGAAGACATGGGCATCGATTGCAAAGTAATTGTGATTGGAAATGCATATAAGATCATAATTAGAGGATGTCACAAAAGCAGTCTGATCATTTCACAAGAGTGGAGGAGTCAAGAAAGGTGGCGGTGAAGTCAAGCTGGGTTGAATTACTGTCCGAAAACTAACATGCCTTCGGATGGTTTTGCCGAGAGAAGCAAGTGATTCTCTGGCTGTGATTGGATAGGTAAGAAAGGATCCAAGTGAGAGCTGTCCAACACAACATAGTGAAAGTACTCTAGGTCACTGCAATCATAATGTAATAGAATTTTACATTGTATTTGAGGGAGAGAGGAGTGAGTCTGAAACCATGTTTTTAAATTTAAGTAAGGACCATTCTGAGGGCATGAAAGCAATGCTGGCTAAAGTGAACTGGCAAATTAGGTTAAGGCCAGTTTACTGAGACACTGAAGTATTGGCAGTTTCCAAAAACTATCAGCCGGGGTGAGGGAAAAGTAAAGATAAGAATATTAAGATGCCAGATGCAAGACCATTTCATAATGAGTGAACATTGGCCCAATGTTAACACGCTGACCTCTGAATCAAAGATTTATGTATTTGAGTTTCACGCCAGGATTTGAGTATTAAACATAGGCTGAAACATTTTTACACCTACTCAGATGCTGACTGCACCAGCAATCTCTGAGGGAAGTCATCATTGTGCACATCTTTATTTGGCCATTTGCTAGCACTATTTTCCCATTCTCTTCAGTCTCATAGAATCTGACAGTGCAGAAGGAGGCTATTTGGCCCATCAAATCTGCACTGATCATAATCCTACGCAGGCCCTATCCCCATAACACCATGCATTTACCCTAGCCAGTCTCCTAACTCTAAGGGGCAATTTAGCATGGCTAATCCACCTAACCTGTACATTTTTGGACTGTGGGAGGAAACTGGAGCACCTGGAGGAAACCCATGCAGACGTGGGAAGAATGTGCACACTCCACACAAACAGCAACCCAAGTCAGGAATTGAACCCGAGTCCCTGGTGCTATGAGGCAGCGGTGCTAACCAATGTGCCACCATGCTGCCCCTTCCTTCCTTCCTTCCACATTCTAATTTGTCTGAGTCTCTTTCTGAGTTTTAGCCCAAACTACAAGTTAACTCCTAGCTTAAAGTGTCAACTGTTTGCCTTATGATCATACATGCTCCTTATTTTCCTCAATGGGCATTGGATATTTTCAGGTGCAATTCAGTTCTTGGTATCCTCATCTCTGTATCGGAAGGTTATGGGATTGTAGTCACAGTTCAGAGATTTGGGCACAGAAACTTAGGCTGTTTCTTTCAGTATAGTATTGAAGGATTGTTGTATTGTCAGCTGCAATTTCCTTCAAATGAGATATTCAATCAAAGCCCCAGTGAATTAGAGAAACACAGTGGCACTCTTTTTGAAGAGGAGAAGGAAAATGAATTTTAAACTATTATTTCAAATTATTTTAAAGTTCTTTTTCAGAGTATTTCAATTTCTACCTTCACTCTGTGTATGTCTAACTCTGTAATTTGCCCTATACAAGACTGTCAAAACTGAGTTTACTTTGTTGTTTTCGGGGGGTTCTCTGCAAACCCTTTAATGGGATTGTTAGTTTGTAAAGCCTGATGACATTGCTGCTACTTTCTGTAAGTTGCCCAGTAATAAGTTCACAAGTTCATAAGATGTAGGAGTAGAATTAGGCCATTCAAGCCCATTGAGTCTGCTCTGCCATTCAATCATAGCTAATATGCTTCTTACCCCCCTTTCCCTGCCTTCTCCCCATAGCCCTTATCAATTAAAAATCTGTTTAACTCCTCCTTAAATTTACTCACTGTACCAACATCCACCATACTTTGGGGTAGCGAATTTCACAGATTCACGTCTGGGAGAAATAATTTCTCCTCAACTCTATTTTAAATTTGCAATCCCTTATTCTAAGACCCCTCAAATGAATGTGGCAATCCATGGTGACTATCATTGCACACCAATGGAAGGGACATTCAAGTCAAAAAGATCGCTTGATCCATCAGTGAGACCAACTTTGTGCTCAGCAGTGATTGCTCTTGCTTTATCACTAATCATAAGATGTCGTCCAAAAGGTCTAAATATTAATGTAGCCAAAACTGTGAGAGGAATCTGAAAATCAATCCATTCCCCATCATTCTAATTCCCACCCATGTGAACAGATGCTCTGCGATTTCACATTCGGATTAGTTAATTTCCTTTCCTGATCATTTTTTGGCAGCCAGTAATCTTCAGATCTGATTTTATTGCTTTCACTGGAGGGACTGGCAACTGGGACTGTCTTGGGGAACCTTAAACAAGTTTTCTTTTTTCAGTCTTTTCCTTTCCCAATGCAACAAGTAGTAAATTTTGGCTGCTCCTGCCTGTTACCGCGAGGGATTAGTAGGCAGTTATTACCCAGTAAACTGGTGCTCCAGACCTGAATTCAGAATATGGCCTGGATTTTCCCAAAAAAGCAGAATGCCCAACAAATGGGAAAACAGGAGAATTTTCAACCTTTTTTTGTAGGCATATGTAGTGGAATGCATCTCTGGCACTCTGTGCTCTGCAGGGGCATTCACACTCAAAAGTGGGGCTGGGGTGGGCAGCAGTGGGGGGGGGGGGGGGGGGGGGGGGGGGGGGAGGTGAGGAAGGAGGTCACATCCTGCTTGAGAGACCAGAATTGACCAACTGAGCGGGCCACTGCCTACATGCCAATCTGTCAATGAGATGTGCACTGCTTCACTCCATTGCCCATCCCCACCCCCGCACAATTGCTGGCCTACTCAACCACACTCACTCCCTCCCTAAGCCATCATCAATCTCCAACATCCTGTCCAGCTCCAACGCCCCCATTTACAGTCTCAATCTACTCCCCCGACATGTTCAATCCCAAACTACCCCCTCATGTGAAGCTCTGCCACCATGTACAGGCCCGATAACCCCCCCCACCTCCCAAAATGATTCCATTGAAGAGTGTGCAGCAGGTCACCCACCATCATTATCATTCAGCCCTCCCAATAGAGGGGGGGAGGGGTGGGTTGGCAAGGGGAGGTGGGAGGGATGGGGGAAATGTTAGTGGACCCGAGGTTACTCTCCTGGGCTCACTAATCATATTGAAATGGAAACTTCAATATGGAATTCAGACTATGTCTAAAACCATTGTGATCGGTCGGATGCCAGTCTCTCTCAGGACCCTCACTGATGTCTCTCAGCCTACTGCGCTACTCGTTCAGCGCAGTGAGCTGGACCAATTGCCTCATCCCATATTACTTTCATCAGAGTAAGAGACTTACCATATGCTTATCACAAGCCATTATGAAAATAATAATGAAGTCATTTGTAAGCAGCTAAAAATAACTTTGTGCCAGTTAAATAAGAGTTTACATATCTCATCGTCCATTAAGATTCTTTGGTTTTGAACATGGCTCCTAAGTCGTACCTGACCAGTATGTCTGGCAAATTCTCGTCAATGAATTTTTCCATGCACATATGTTCAGTGGAGCATTCCAAGAAGACTTTAAAAGTCTTCAAATAATGAACATGGTCTGAGCTGAGGGGTTTCATAGAGGATTCCATCAGCTTTCCTGCAGGTAAAAGAAGTAACAATTCAGTTCATTCTGAGTGTTTTGTTTTTAATTCCAAAAATATACTTTATTCATAAAAACACTGAAATAAGCCATTGCAAAACAACATTCCCAATAGTTACAAATAGTGCAAAAAAACTCATATTTACAATACTTTACGGTGCTCAGTTACAAGACATTACATTCATTACCCTTCAATTCTTCAAACTATATGCATTCATCACATTTCACTGTGTGCTGTTGTTTTTTTTTTGATTAACACACTGTTACGCAGTCCCAAAGTGTTCTATAGTTCCTGGCCCCTCAGTCTGCCTTGGTTGAAATAGTGGTATTTCCCCAGGGTGCCTTTGTGGTGACTACCCCAAGCTTGAGAGCGTCCCTCAGCATGTAGTCCTGAACCTTGGAATGTGCCAGTCTGCAACACTCAGTTGAGGACAAATCTTTACACTGGAAGATCAGCAGGTTTCAGGTGGACCAAAATGTGTCCTTCACTGAGTTGATGACCCTCCGGCAGCCGTTGATATTTGTCTCGGCGTGCATTGCTGGAAACAAGAGTCCTGCTTCACTGAGCTGCTCAAGTCGAACCTTGACAAAACCATGCATCTCACTTCAGACCTTCTTTGCAAAAGCATATTCCACAAGGAGATGTGTGACAATCTCATCACCCCAGCAGTTGTTTCGACATTCGACATGGCAAATGGAATTTAATCCGGAAAAATGCGAGGTGATGCATTTTGGCCGGAAAAATGTAGAAGAGAATTATAGGATAAAAGGTAAAACTATAAGGAGCGTAGAGACGCAGAGAGACTTGGGGGTGCCGGGTCACAAGTCTCTGAAGATGTCCTCACAGGTGGAGAAGGTGACAAAGAAGGCGTATAGTATGTTAGCTTTCATAGAAAAGGGTATAGAATATAAGAGTAGGAGTTTGATGTTGCAGTTGTTTACAACTTTGGTTAGGCCTCACTTGGAATACTGCGCCCAGTTCTGGTCTCCGTACTATAGGAAGGATGTGGAGTCCTTGGAGAGAGTGCAGAGGAGGTTTACCAGGATGCTGCCTGGTATGGAAGGACTGTCTTATGAGGAACGATTAGATAGACTGGGGTTGTTTTTCCTTGAAAGACGTCGGCTTAGAGGGGATCTCATAGAGGTGTATAAGATTATAAGGGGTATAGATAGAGTAAATGGAGGTAACTTTTTCCGCCTTTAGAAATGGATAGGATGAGGGGTCATGGCCATAGGGTGAGGGGGGCTATGTATAGGACGAATATTAGAGGGCAGTTTGTCACACAAAGGGTAGTGGGGGTGTGGAATGCACTGCCGAGTAAGGTGGTGGGAGCAGGCACGCTGGGGCTGTTTAAGGGTCTCTTGGACAGCCACATGAGCGGTATGCAGATAGAGGGATATAGTAGGACTGTTTAACTAAGGCTTTTTTTCCACAGGTAATTCGGTCCATACTTGACCAACATTGAGCATGCATTCGGCAGGTGGTGCGGGTACAGCTCTTGGATGTTGATTCATGGGTTGCCTGGTACCTCATGTCGTAAATGAGTGCTTTATGCGGACCATCTGAAGGGCACCATGACAGCTCAGAGACTATCGATGTGGCTGTGCAGACACTTGGAATTGGGCCAGTGTCTGTGGGAGTTTGCGCGTTTTCCCCGTGGTTGCGTGGGTTTTCTCCGGGCACTCCGGTTTCCTCCCACAACCCAAAAATTCGCTCTTAGGCTGATTGGGTAACAAAATGTCCCTATGGTGAAAATTTTCCAAATTAGGAATAATATATATATTATTATATAGGAATATTAAAATAGGATAATGTATTTGGTATGACGGCAGCGCGGGCTCGTTGGGCCAAAGGGCCTGTTTCCCGTGCTGTGTTGCTTAATAAAAAAAAAATTCTGAATGTTGTTATCTGTAGAAAGCAGGGCATTGTCTCGACTTGAATAGTAAACTCAAAATGCTTCAGTACCATCTACATCTGGCACACATTAACATCCAACTTCTTTCTCTGCTCAAATATTTGCCTCAGCCTTAACCATTTTAATATATGTACTCACCAGCTCTGCAAAAAATCTGGAAATGAAATTAAAATGAAAACTCCAAATCAACAAGCACAAGCTTGAAAACAGGGCTGATTTCAAACCATCCAGTTTCTGAAAAGCTCCAGTTAAAAGTTTTACTTGCTGAATCTTTTTCCATTCATAATCACATAAATCAATTTCATGTTGTGTCGTAACTTTCAGGCAAGTGTGGCACTTATTATGTAGTCTATAGAGAATGGAATCTTCCTCAGATATAAAGAAACCAACTCCAGAAATTGCTAATCACTATGGAGTGTTTCCTGCTCACAAGATTATTTATTCCACTTCCTAATCAAACATTTACTGCACTGATGACCTCACCTGATAAAGGGGTGGTGCTCCAAAAACTCATACTACCAGATAAACCTGTTGCACTTTAGCCTAGTGCTGTAGGGTTTCTCACTGTGCACTGTCCAATAATGAATAACCAAATATTGGGAAATAATTATCTAAATATGTCGCAAGATTAGATCTGTAAATATCATGTAAAGCATAATTCTTCATATAAACATCCTTGTGTTGCAGAGTACAATATATTCTCCTGCATTATTTCAGTGAATAGCTGATAGAGTTGGACAGAAGTGATCAAGGAGTTCCAACCACATTATATGTCACCTTTTCTCCCTGGACCCAATTGCATAGGAGAAATATAGGACATTCCTGTGCGTTATATTAGTGAACAGGTAAAAAAAACAAATCCAAAAGCTTGAAAATTACTCCAATTGCAAGGCATTAAATAAACCAATGGATCACCTATTACTGAACCAATCCCACAACCTGCAATTAGCTCTTATTGTAAAGAAACCTGAATTTTCTTTGCATATATTTTAATTCGGGCTGAGAAACATTTGATCATTATTCAACAAAATGAAATAATTATCATGTTTAATCTGTTGTACGTAAGTGTGAAATGATTATTTTGGAGGTATCTAATGAACAATTAAATGAATTGGAGATGCAGGCATTGGACTGTGGCGGACACAATAAGAAGCTTTATAACTCCAGGTTAAAGTCCAAAGGTTTATTTGGAATCATGAGCTTTCGGAGTGTTACTGCTTCATCAGATGAGTCATAATTAAATGGCCTCTTCTATGTTTAATGCTTTGAAATCCATCAATTTTGGAATGTACCAAGTAAGTTTGTAAAGGCAATAGCCAAAACTCATTTTATATATTATCAAACAGCATGCAATGTTACTCATTAGTATAACTCAATGAGTTATTTTCTTTATGAAAAACATTGAGAAGAATAGGACATAATAAAGTGGAGAACAAAGAGTATTCATGTTGCAAGGGCTAGTTCAAAAGGCCTCATGAAGAGGCTTTAACATTAAACATAATTGATAACATTATTATTTACATTCGTACTAAGTATAACCCAGATAAAGAGCTAACATCATGTTGATTTTTACCCAATCTTTCAAACATAACCACTATCATGTGACTTTCTACATCATATTGTGGGTGGCACTAATCCTTGTTATGCTGAGGACCTTTATATATAATGTCCCCTAACACTGCCCAACATCACACTCTTTACTTACATGTCACACCTTATCTGCCCCCAGCCCACTCTCACCCCTTTTCCAGCAAGCTTCAGACCTGAAGAACTAGGAGCAGGAGTAGTCCATCTGGCCCCTCGCACTTGCTCTGCCATTCAATAAGATCATGGCTGATCTTTTTGTGGATTCAATCCACTTATCTGCCTGCTCACCATAACCTCTAATTCCTTTACTGTTCGAAAATATATTTATCATTGCTTTATAAACATTCAATGAAGTATCTTTAACTGCTTCATTGCATAGGCAATACCACAGATTCATAGTCCTTTGGGTGAAGATGTTCCTCCTCAACTCAGTCCTAAATCTGCTCCACCTTATTTTGAGGCTATACTCCCAGTTTTACTTTCACTCAGCAGTGAAAATAACCTCCCTACTTCTATCTAATCTATTCCTTTCATAATTTTATATGTTTCTATAAGATTCCCCATTCATTCATCTAAATTCCAATGAATACAGACCCAGTTTGTTAAGTTTTTTCTCATAAGCCAACACCTTCAACTCTGGAATCAACCTAGTGAATCTCCTCTGCACCTCCTCAAGTGCCAGTATATCCTTTCCCAAGTAAGTACTCCTGGAGTGGCCTCACCAGTACCTTGTACAGCTACAACATGACCTCACTCTAGCAATGAAGGATGAAATTCCATTTGCCTTCTTTATTACCTTGAGTGGCACAGTAGCACAATGGTTAGCACTACTGTTTCACAGCTCCAGGGACGTGGGTTCAACTCCCAGCTTGGGTCACTGAATGTGTGGAGTTTGCACATTCCCCTTATGACTGCACAGGTTTGGGGTGCTCTGATTTCTTCCCACAGTCCAGAAATGTCCAGGTTAGATTGATTAGCCATGCTAAAATTTCCCCTTAGTGTCCTGAGATGTGTACATTAAAGGGATTAATGAATAAATGTCTAGGGGTATGGGAGTAGGACCTGGGTGGGATTGTGGTCGGTGCAGACTCGATGGGCCAAATGGCCTCTTCTGCACTATACAATTTCTATGGTCCTTTGATTCTAACTACCTGCTGGACCTGCAAACCAAATTTTTGCAATTCATCTCTCCACAAATTTGATTAAGTTTTTTGAAGAGATAACCAAGAAGGTAGATGAGGGCAGTTGAAATTGTCGACGTGGACTTTAGCAAGGTTTTTGACAAGGTACTGCATGGTGGGTTGTTGCATTAAGTTAAATCTCACAGGATCCAGGGTAAGGTAGCTAAATAGATGCAAAATTGGCTTGCTGACAGAAGCCAGCGGGTGGTTGTAAAGGGTTGTTTTTCAAACTGGAGTTCTGTGACCAGTGGTGTGCCTCAGGAATTGGTGCTGGGGCCACTGTTAGTTGTCATTTATATAATGGTTTGTATAGGAACACTGGAGGCATGGTTAGTAAGTGTGCAGATGACATCAAAATTGGTGGCATAGTGGAAAGTGAAAGAGGTTATCTTGGATTGCAGGATCTTGATCAATTGGGCCAGTGGGCTGACAAATGGCAGATGGAGTTTAATTTAGATAAATGCATTTTGGTAGATTGAACCAGGACAAGACTTATTCAGTTAATAGTAGGGCGCTGGGGAGAGTTACAGAACAAAGAGATCTAGGGATATAGGTCTATAGATCCTTGAAAGTGGAGTCACAGATGGACAGAATGGTGAAGAAGGCATTCAGCATGCTTGGTTTCATCAGTCAGAACGTTGAATACAGGAATTGGGACACCTTCTTGAGGTTGTACAAGACATTGATAAGGCCACACTTGGAATACTGTGTAGAGTTCTGCCACCCTATTATAGGAAGGATATTATTAAAGTAGAAAAAGTGTAGAAAAGATTAGGATGCTACTGGCACACGATGATTTGAATTATAAGGAGAGGCTGGAAATACTGGGGCTTCTTATTCTGGAGCATTGGAGACTGAGAGACGATCTTATGGAAGTTTATAAAATAATGAGGGGCATAGATCAGCTAGGTAATCAATATCTTTTCCCGAAGATAGGGGAGTCTAAAACTAGAGGGCATAGGTTTAAGGTGAGAGAGGAGAGATACAAAAGGGTCCAGAGGGGCAATTATTTTCACACAGAGGGTGGTGGGTGTTTAGAACAAGCTGTCAGAGATAGTAATAAAGGTGGTTACAATTTTGTCTTTTAAAAAGCATTTAGATAGTTACATGGATAAGATGGATATAGAGGGATATGGAAGAAGTGCGAGCAATTGGGACTAGCTCAGAGGTTTTTGGAAAAAAGGGAGTCATGGACAATTTATGCTGAAGGGTCTGTTTCCATTCTGTAAACTCCTATGACTCTATGCACAAGAACATTTTATAAATGACGATTGCCTGCAGGCTTGGGAATTTTCCAGATTTTATTCTGATCACATTTGGATAATTGGTGGCCTCAGCTAGCTTGAGAAAACTTTGTTTGTATTTGAAATTGAAATATCCTGTCTTTCTGGCACTTAGGCTTGAACTTTCCAGCTTTAATAGAAATGCAAGTGACTACTTCCACCTCAAAGGACAAGGGCAGTAGATACATGTGAACACACCATCTGCAAATTCTCCTCCAAGCCACTCACTATCCTGACTTGGAAATAAATTGCCATTCCTTTACAATCGCTGGGTCAGAATACTGGAATTCCCTCTCTAATGGCATTGTGAGTCAACCTATACTATGTGGACTGCAGCGATTCAAAAAGGCACTCATCGCCACCTTTTCAAGAGCAGCTAGGGATGGTCAATACATGCTGGTCAACCAGTGAGGCCCATCTCCCACAAACAAATAAAAAAATATTGTTTTAGTGCCTTTTGTTTCAGGATTTTGGCCAGAGGCTTCTATTAAGAGGCAGACAGGTGAGATGACAGACAAGTGGGAATTTACGGAGTGGTGGTGATGTGGGCATGTTTTCAGTGAAATCAGTGGCTGGTGAGATATGTCAAGTAAACCAGTCAGGAATGATAATATTCCTGCTGCCTCTTCGTTCCTCTTTCTCCTCTTTATCTTCCTGAGGTGCACACTGAAGACCTGGCTGGATTTTATGCTTGCCTGCCAGCTGGTTTGAAAGGTAGGCATCTCATCAAATCCAATACTTGGTCTGTCCGCCACTAACCCAACTGCCCCCTCTCTGCTGCTGACCTCTCTCAAATTTTATGGGGATGTGGTGGGGGATGGAGGTGCGGGGAGGGTGCAGGTGAGGCACCCACTCAATTAATAGCCGTTCAAAGTCCTCATCCCACTCCCACTGCGACTTTATTCAAAGCACGGGGAGGTTGATACCATTCGGAAAGCCTGTAAATCCCACCCTGGCCTCTGAAACAACCCCTTGTTTAGTGCAGCCTGTCCTGCCTTGGACTGGACTGGCATGAAGGCCGGGCACCTCCTTGGACTACCTTTTAGTACCAGCAATGGCCACCTACTCTGATACTTTATCCTGGAAGTTCCTCTCACTATTATTGGCCAAACTACGAAAGGAACCTCTCTCCAGACTAAAACCAAATGCCTTACATCCAGTCAGTTAGTTGTGGAATGCAGTCCATGTTGCTTTGTAAGCAAATGCAACAACCATACTGTACATTGCAAAAATCACCAAGAGCAGCATTAAATGAAGAAGTAAATCATTATCGTTTTAACCTCAGAAGTGGGAAAACTGGAAGATATTCACCAGTCCTTCACTAACAGTCTACCCTCCACCAACATTATTTGAATGGATTATCAGCTACTTTCTGAGTCGCTGCTGGTTCATCTCGACTGGTTTCTGAGTTTGGAGAAGGTTCTTTTGTTTGTACTGTTACAGATGTGGTATAGCATGTGCTGAAAAACAAGGGCCCACATTCAAGTTTTCAACACTCCAAGGGTTCAGAAAACAGGCTCTCAATTATAGCTACAGTGGTTTGTAGTCCTCTTGGCCTACAATATGATTGATAGAATGTGCAGAATCCATCCAAATGGAAGAGGAAGGAGGAGGAGAGCAGGAAAGACTCTCGCTAGGTAGCTGCATCCCGCTGTACTTCCAGCAAGTTACCGTCCGAGTCAAACCCTCTGAGGAACTGTTCAGCAAAGGAGACTCTGATTGAAATCTGTCAGCTATTGCAGTTTCAAATACAGTTTGTGAGTAGGCCAATGCCAACATTGTTTGTGGCTCAAAAGGTGAACATGACACAAAGATATAAGTATTGGGCTCTTTCCAAGCTGAAGCAGGTGTTATTTGGAAAGAAAGGGAAAAAAGCAGGCATTACTTGAAAATTCCCCCTAGTTCACTGCCAACTTTTGTTTAATGGAGGTCACTATGACTCTATACAGAAGGTGTTGCATAACTTTTGTTCTATCTTATCAAGGAGAGTGGCAGATTGAGGACATAACTTTGTGAGGACTGGAGGCTTCTGAATGGTTTAGGGTTCTATTCACTGTACATATATCATCTTGCAGGAGCCCAATTTGTTTTCTAAGATTGTACTGCAACCAGTTTACTCTTGGTCATCAGCTAAGTGATAGAAGGGGCCATCAACAGTGCTATCATGTAGCATTTGCTTCATAAAACAAAACTGGTCATTGATGCTCTGTTTGGGTTCCACCAGAGTTACTCAGCTTCTGACTTCATTACTGTCTTAGTTCAAATATAGATAAAACAGCTGAATTCCTCAGATAAGGTCAGAAAGGATCCCATGACCTGAATGCCCTAGTGGTGTTGAAATACTCTGTCCGTTCTGCAGCTCGATACTTACTAGTCTGTTGCACTCATGCTGTGATACTTTGCTGTGCCATCAGCAACCCTGAGACTGAACCCTGTTGCAGGCTAGCTGCTGACCAGTGGCTCAGGACTCGATACAGAATCCACAGGAGTTGGGATCAGGCATTTAGGAAAAGTCATTCTGCCTTATGAAATATAATCCATTATATGGTGTGCTGAAATAATGCACCGGTTTCCAGGGTCACAGAGGTGGAACTCTGCAGTGCTCAACAGATTGTGATGAAAAAGAGCGAAAGAGAGAGTCTGTGAGAGAAACAGCAAGAGGGAGAAAGAATGTATGTAAGAGAGAAAGAGAAAGAGAGCACATAAGAAAGAGAGAGAGAGAGTGAGAGGGTACGTGTGTGAGAGAGAAAGAGGGCACATGTGAAAGAGAGCAAGAGAGAGAGTGAGCAAGCATGTGAGAATGTGTGTGTGTATGACAGAGAGAGCAAGAGAGAGCAAAAGAGCATATGAGAGGGAGAGAGAATAAGAACAAGAGTGAGAGAGAGCTTGAGAGGGAGGGAGAGAGAGAAAAAAAACAGAAAGCACATGTGTGTGTAAGAGAGAGAGCATGTGTATGAGAGAGAAAGAGAAAGAGGGCACGTAAGAGAAAGAGCGCTTAAGAGAGAGAGGGAGTGGAGAGAGTGGGAAAAAGATCATGTGAGAGAGTGAAAAAGAGAGAGCACATGAGAAAAGGAGAGAGAAAGAAAAAGAAAATAAAAAAGAAGGAGCAGGAAAACAACATATTGCCTTTCTGGCTTTGAGATCCTCTTAATGGCCATCTATCACTGTAGATTAAACACATCAGTATAATAATTCTCCATATCACTTATATAAAGGATGGGAATAATAATGGAAGTTTACTGTTCACAAGATATTAAGATTAGAGCCTGGATAAAGATATATTTTATTCATTAAGATAGATAGAGCTGAATAGTTCCACCACCAAGAGATCAGATCTAAGATCTGCAATCTTGCCACAGATGTGAATGGTAGTGGACAAAAACTGGACAAGGAGGCTCCACAAGTATTACCATTCTGAATAGTAGGGAAGCCCAGCACACAGTACAAAAGAGAACATAGAACAGTACAGCACAAACAGGCCCTTCGGCCCACGAGTTGCGCTGATCAATCAGAAGGCTGACCCATTTGCAACAATCAAAAAAAATCAGTTTTTAGTCAATTTGAATCTCTCCAAATGGTAACAAGAAATCATTGAAGGCATTGGATACTGCAGACAGTATGGGCTCTGACAATATTCTGGCAACAATATTGAAATCTTATCCTCCAGAACTTGCTGCGTCCCTAACCAAGCTGTTCCAATACAGTTACAACGTTGGCATCTACCTGACAATGTGGGCAATTGCCAGGCATTTCCTGTGCATAAACATGCAGATCAAATTCAACCCAGCCAATTAGCATCCTATCAGTTTACTCTCGGTCATCAGCTAAATGATGGAAGGGGCCATCAATAGTGCTATCATGTGGCACTTGCTTCATAAAACAAAACTGTTCATTTACTCTCTGTTTGTGTTCCACCAGAGTTACTCAGCTTCTGACTTCATTACAGCCTTAGTTCAAATATAGACAAAAGAACTGAATTCCTGAGATGAGGTTAGAGTGACAGCCTTTGACATCAAGGCAGCATTTGACCAAGTGTGGCTTCAAGGAGCTCTACCAAGCTTAGAATCAATGGGAAACTGGGGGAAAGCTCTCTACTGTTTAGATTCATGCCTGACACAAAAGAAAATGGTTATAGTAGTTGGAGGTCTATCATCTCAGTTTCAGGACATCACTTCAACAGTTCCTCAGGGTAACTTCTTAGGTCCACTCAGCTTAAGCTGAGGTGACCTTCCTACTGTTGTAATCTCAGATATGGAGATGTTTCGCTGATGACTCCACTATGTTCAGCATTATTTGGTGGCAGAGTGGTTAACACTGCTTTCCCACAGCGCTAGGGATCCAGGTTCATTTCCAGCCTTGGATCACTTTCTGTTTGGAGTTTGCATTTCTTCCTGTGTCTGTATGGGTTTCCCCCGGCTTCCTCCTACAATCCAAAGATGTGCTGGTTATGTTGAAAGGCCATGCTAAATTGAACCTGCTGTCAGAATGATTAGTAGGGCAAATGAAGGTTACAGGAATAGGGCCTGGATGGGATTGTGGTTGGTGCAGTCTATGATCTATGAACTGGCCAATGCCAAAATGCAACAAGACTGGACAATATCCAGGCTTAAACTGACAAATAACATTGGCACCACACAAATGCTAGACCATCTATAATTGCTCTTGACATTCAATGACATTAACATCGCAGAATTCCCCATTATCAACATCCTAGGGTTACCATTGAGTAGAAAGCGAACTGGACTAGCGGTATAGACAATATAGCTACAAGAGTAGGTCAAAGGTGAGGACACCTGTGACAACTAACTCTGACTCCCTAAAGCTTGACCACCATCTACAATGCATAGGTTAAAAGTATGATGGAATACTCTTCACCACTCTGGATGAGTGCAGCTCCAACAATATCCAAGAATCCTGACACCATCCAGAACAAAGCAATTCTTCTGGTTAGTGTCCCATCCATATACATTCACTTTCTCTGGAGTTTTTTTCTCTCCAACTTATAATCAACCAGTAAACAGGCATCTACAAGGGAGAGGTCATTGAAGAATTCTAAATAGAGCTCATGAAATCAACACTACTGTCATTTGGGTAGCAACATAAAATTTAAAAAAAATCAATTGCAATCATAAAATCCTTACAGCACAGAAGGAGGCCAATTGGCCTATTGAGTCTGTACTAACTTCAGTTCCACCCACATATTTATCATGCTAGTCCCACTGACGCCAAGGGGAAAATTAGCAATCAACCTAAACTGCACACTTTTGGACTTTGGGACAAAACCAGAGCATCCAAAGGAAACCCACTCAGACATGGGGAGAGTGTGCAAACTCTAACAGACAGTGATCCAAGACCTGAATTAAACCCGAGTCCCTGGCACTGTGAAGCAGCAGTGCTAACCGCTGTGCCATCATGCTGCCCATTTCTTGCATCAGCTGAAATTTTTAAATTTTTTTTCAATATAATAACTGACATAACTGAGTTCATGTAATGGAATATGTGTTAAAATCGTGTCACTGAGTATTTTCTGTGTTAACTGCAGCCATTCTGAGTGAGCGTACAAATATGAAGTTATTTACTACATTCCATAGGCTGCCTGAGCTTTATTGTCAGAATGACAAATGTTCTGTCAGTTTTAATAGGATGGTCCTCTGTAAGGACTTTTTTATTATGCAGACAAGGTTCAGTAAGTCGTGCAGTCAGTGTAATAATAAAAGACAAAAGATTATAATGAATTTCAATTACAAATAGATTATGGTTAATGGGAAGTACGAGTAGTGAAGACATGGATCTGAAAAATTGGAATCAGCAGCAGTACTTAGTGATGATTTATGTTGCAATTGATGTCATCAGTTTTTAGACTATCGGACCATTATTAATGGTGAGTGGTTGCTGTGATGCACTGTTACTGAAGGGAATATTTGCATTCCATTACAGGGATATTTATAAATCAAAGCAATGAACAATATTGGGCTGGAAACTACCAGGAAATTTTTGTTCAATACTTTGCTCACTCACATAGTACATAGGCAGACAAAAAGAAGGGAAAAAGTATGAAATATAATTTTAGAATTGGAGATCATTGAAACAAAAACAAAATACTGCAGTTGTTGGGAGCCTGGAGGGAAAAAAACAGAGAATGCTCTGAATATCCAGCAGCTCAGGAAGCACACCCACCAAAAATCACTGTTCTGATACATATTGGACTGGGTCTTACCAGGGGCATCTTGAGCGTGGTTGGTCAATGGGAAAACTGACGAAATCGCGCAGGATGGTGGTGACTGGCCTACTTACTGTCCTCCCACCACCCTGTCACCTTGCCAACAGTGGTGATCAGTGCATCTGACTGGAGCCTATGTATGTAACCAATTAAGGACCTGTTCCTGTCTCTGCTGGCATCTACCAATTTGTGGGGGGCCTCCACCAAGTGAGGAGATTACCAGGTAAACCTGGTTTCAGGGTTGTTGGAGGAGCTCCATTCTGACAATTCCTTGGCCTACAGGGTGGGGAATCTCCGGCTATAATGTTTGCCTTCCTGGCAATAATGCTGTCCCCTTTCAGCAAACCATGGGTAGAAGGAGGGGAAGAATGACTGAACTAACAGAGTGAGAAGAAAAAAAAGGAAAAGGCTAAAAATATAAGCAATTTGAAATATTAGGTAACTTTAAGAACAATTCAATACTTATAGCATCATAAAATCTCTACAATGCAGAAGAAGGCTTTTCAGCCTATCAAGGTTGCACTGACAACAATGCCACCCAGGTCCTATCTCCTTAACCCCATGTATTTGCCTTACTAGTCCCCCTGACATTAAAGGGCAATTTAGCATCACCTACATCAACCTAACTGCACACATTTGGAGTGTGTGGGAAACCAACACACCTGAAACATATGGGAATGTATAACCTCCACACAGTCACCCAAGGCTGGAATTGAACCTAAGTTCCTGGTGCTATGAAGCTTCCAGGCTGCCCCTGTGCCAATAATGTTGACTGACATGCATTTATAATTATCACATCACTGAAAGAATACACATTCTATTAATTACCAGACTTAACTTTCTGTGGTGAGTTTAATGAACAGTTACTGTCCGTTATCCAGCAAATCCAGCAAAGTGTTAAATATAACAGCTAATATGGGATGACAAGAGGCAAGTAACATTCATGACACACAAATGCCCGGCAATGACTATCACAAATAAGAGACATTCTAAGCACCACCTCTTGACACTCAATGGTGTTACATTGCTGAATCCCCCACTGTCAATATCCTTGGGATTACATTGAACAGAAACTCAACTGGACTCACCAAAGACTCGGAATACTGTGGTGAGCAACTCAAAAAAAGCAACTCAACTCTCCAAAGCGTATCCACCATCTGCAAGCCACAAGTCATGAGTATGATTTGATTTGATTTGATTTATTATTGTCACATATATTAACATACAGTGAAAAATATTGTCTCTTGCATGCCATACAAATAAAGCATACCATTCATAGAGAAGGAAAGGAGACAGTACAGACTGCAGTGTTACAGTCATTGTTAGGGTGTAGAGCAAGATCAAATTAATGCAAGGTAAGTCCATTGAAAAGTCTGACAGCAGCAAGGAAGAAGCTGTCCTTGAGCAGGCTGGTACATGACCTCTGGCTTTTGTATCTTTTTCCTGAAGGAAGAGAGACTGTCTGGGATGTGTGGGGTTCTTAATTATGCTGGCTGCTTTGCTGAGGCAGCAGGAAGTGTAGACAGAGTTAATGAATGGGAGGCTGGTTTGTGTGATGCATTGGGCTACATTCACGACCTTTTGTCGTTCCTTGCGGTCTGGTCAGATCAGGGGCCGTACCGAGCTGTGATACAACCAGAAAGAATGCTTGTTATGATGGCATACTCCCCACTTATCTAGATGGATGCAGCTCCAACAGCACTCAAACAGCTTGACACCAACCAGGGCAAAGCAGCTTATTCGATTGGCAAACATCCACTCCCTCCACCACTGCCGCTCAGTAGCAGCAGTGTGTACTACTTACAAGTTGCACTGCAGCAATTCACCAAAGACCCTTAGTCAGCATCTTCCAAACTCAAGACCACTTCCATCTAGAAGGACAAGGACTGCAGATACATGGGAACATACCATCTGCAGGTTCCCCTCCAAGTCACCCACCATTCAGACTTGGAAAGATATCATCATTCCTTTGCAGTTGCTGGGTCAAAATCCCTTAATGCCCTGCCCTAACAGCATTGTGAGTCAACCTGCAGCAGATGGACTACAACGATCCAAGAAGACAACTCACCAGCACCTTTTGAGCAATTAGGAATGAGTAATAAATGCCGGTCAGCCAGCCACAACTATGTCTCATGAATGAATGAAAAATAACCACCTGATGTAGGGGAACAACACTATTTGCATGATACAAACGGTAAAGCACAGCAATTAAACCAGCAAATCCTGTAGTTTTACAACTCTTGGGATGAATTTTAATCTCACAGAATCATTCACTGATTTGTACATTAATAATCTATGGTGTCACTAATATGTCATTATTTTACCATTATTTTACCAATGATGGTGGTAAAAGTTTAACTAAAAAGCTGAAGATGAAATTGGAATGAAGCAAATAGAAATAAAGAAACTTAACTAAAAGAGAAAGAATTTATCCAGATAAGGGGGCAGTGAGGTTGTGAGGTTCGAACATTTTTGTTCTTCATGTAACAAATTCTAACTTGATTTGTTCAGGTGTTTTACCCAATTGTACCAAGTAAATTGTTGGACTTGACTTTGTAAACATTAACTAATGACTAAATATGTTGATATAAATTAGTTGCTTGGCTGTACTTGTAACAAAAAACCAAGGAGTCAAATCTTCCCGGATCTGCATTCTCAATCAAAATTTATTAATTTTAAAACATTATGATGACACAAGTAAAATGAGAGCAAATGAAATCATAATAATGAAATATCTGCTATTAGTTCTTACATTAACTAAAATGTGCTTTTCATAAAGAGACTATGGCATAGACATCAGGATTGATTTTCAGGATGGCGAGCGCTTGGTGGCAGCCATCTTGAGAGTTGGCATGAAACACACTCCTGCTGATTTTGACAGGCCTGCTGCCATTTTACGCTCAACTGAGCATTGAATGGTGGCAAGTAAGACTTCTGTCTATACTTATCAGTCCCTCCAGGCACAGCACAGCAGCAGCCAGAAGAGATATTTCAGTGCCAGGTCCAATCCTGAATCTCAACAGTAGTCTTCAGGTGAAAACTGGGGATCCCAGGGACAGATGCATAAAGGATGGATTGGGGAGGAAAGTTTTGGGGAATGCGACTATCAGTGGTAAGCCATGGAGGTAGGGTGAGCCAGAATTTCCATGTCCCTGAGAGGTGGGCAGCCCAATTCTGAAGGAATTCAGGCACACCTTACTCCCCTTCCTGACAAAGATTGAGATTGAAGGCTTTTTCTGCTTGACACCCTGATTCGACTGATACCTGCCAACATTAACATTGAGATTGGATGGGGAAGGACTCTTAAGTGGCCAATTATGGGCACAAACTGAGGCATCGTTGGGCTTACTCTCTGAGGCTCCACCCACCTTCACTGTAAAGTTAGGTCTGCAGTGAGTGGGGTTGCACAAGGAATCACATTGATGCAGTTTTACTCTTTCTCCCCCACCTCAGAACCTATCATGGGAGTGGAGCATAACATTTTAGCCCAGGGAAACATGTGGTAATGTATAATCATGTGTACATCTCATCAAAAATAACTCAATTAGAAGAAAATATTTCAAAATCTCCAGTGCTTCATCCATGCATATCAATTTTTTGTGTTGTGGAGATTCATTTTACAATTTCAAGAAAAAAATAGCAGATTAATTCAAAACATTGATGCAGGCACAATCTAAAAATTGCCTGATCTTAATCCCATCAGATCTGGAATAACAGTATATAATTACGAAGAAAAATTTTAATTGATGCCTGCTGAACAGTGGCTGACTGATACACATCCAATCAACAGTCAACAACTATTATGTACATATCGTTGTTATAAAGAATTTTCCCATTTTCCACTCTTGAACACTGAGACTGGCGCAGGAATTGAAGAACTGCAGCCTATAGATTGGCAGGGGCAGTTGTCCCAAAATGCATTGTATCTGTGATGAAGTTCAAAAGAAGTTCACCATTCTTATTTCCTTCAATGAAACATTCGGAGATGTCCAGCTCAGCAGGAACCTTACTGATCCGATACTTCATTCTCATTTCATCAAGCACTTTGCAGACATCAAAGAAAAAATTGGCAGCGAAATAAGGTCCAAATTTGTCCAAAAATGCATGAACTCCACTGTTAGCTGTTAATGGTGTTAATATATTGGAAATATATTTGTTAAGATATCTGAAAGAGTTAATAATCACACAAGCTTAAAAATCACATAAGCTGCAAGCTGAACCTCAGTAACACAGGAAAAGCAATGTGCAAATCACAGGTCTTGATTAAAGTAGACCCAGATAAGGGTCAAGAACCATTTAGTTGAATGATGTGCAACTTCAGCTTATGTTTGTCCATTAGAAAAAAAACAATGGGAAGAGAGGTTGATAAACCATTAGTCAGAGATATATAGCTATCATTGCTTGATGATATAACATGTAGAAGTTATAATTGGACACTATACCCTTACATATGCATGATGTAACCTTAATCAATAACTGTAATTGGTATATGCTAAAATACTTGTAATTGAATTTGAAATTATAATGCTTGTGTATTTCTGAATTCTGTTCTCCAACTAGTCAAAATGGCTGAGTCGGAGTCCTGTATTTGTCAATTTATCATCTCAAATCACTCTGTGACTTTGTCTGGCTACTTGAGGGGAATGATAGTCTTAACCACAATAGATGTGATAGCGCTGCAACAATATTTGATTGAAATGTTCCTGGAAGAAGACATGTAGGCAGCATTTATACAATTTTTATTTGCATAAGATTTTTCTATAAATGTTCATGTGTACCAAACTGTACATGATTAAACTTCAAGAAGTCTAATGGTATAGAGAAGAAATTTGATTATGCTTTTATAATGTTTGATTATGCTTTTATAATGTGGAGCATAATGTTAGCAAGTTAGCAAGTGTGAGGTTATCCACTTTGGGAAGAATAATGGTAGGAAGGACTACTATTTAAATGGAGAAAAGCTGCAGCATGCCACGATGCAGAGGGACCTGGGAGTCCTTGTGCACGAATCGCAAAAATACAGTATGCAGGCGCAGCAGATGATTAAGAAGGTGAATGCAATGTTGGCCTTTGTAGCTGGGGGATAGAATATAAAAGTAGGGAGATTCTGTTGCAGCTGTGTAGGGTGTTGGTGAGGCCGCAGCTGGAGTACTGTGTGCAGTTTTGGTCGCCGCATTCGAGGAAGGATATATTGGCCTTGGAGGAGGTGCAGAGAAGGTTTACTAGGCTGATACCAGAGATGAGGGTGTTGGATTATGAGGAGAGACTGAATAGGCTAGGTTTGTACTCTTTGGAGTTTAGAAGGCTGAGAGGGGATCTTATAGAAACGTATAAAATAATGAAGAGGATGGATAAGGTAGACGTTGAGAGATGCTTCCCGCTTAACAAAGATAGCAGGACCAGAGGGCACAGCCTTAAGATTGGGGGGGGGGGGGATTGGAGTTGCGGAGGAATTTCTTCACACAGAGGGTGGTGAATCTTTGGAATTCTCTGCCTGATGAGGTGGTGAAGGCTTCCTCACTGAATACATTCAAATTAAGAGTGGATAGGTTTTTAATTGACAAGGGAATTACAGGGAGAAAGCAGGAAAGTGGTACTGAACCACTACAGATCAGCCATGATCTTATTGAATGGCGGGGCAAGCTCGAGGTGCTGTATGGCCTACTCCTGCTCCTATTTCTTATGTTCTTATGTTCTTATCTTGTCTAGCCACTTATTTTTTACAGGTTTTATTCGCTCTAGAAAATCAAAAACAATGGATAATCATCTACCTGAAGCATAAATGATTAGAAGTTTGCCATTTTTTTCCAGAAGACTATGGAAGTACTTGATGGTATTATGCATACTTTCGACAAAATATAACATCTAGTGAAGGAAAAAAACACAAACACTGTTATCATCTGGCAGGTGGTAATTGTCATGCTAAACAAGTCCAAAAGGGAAACTTGGCAAGCTATCACAATGATTTGCAATTTGTATTTTAAGTCAGGAATCACAAATTCTGAAACACACTTCTGAATTTTTTAAATAGTAAATGAAAGCATATATTAACAAAACAAAGGAAACAGACAAGGTTACAATTACACAGTTCAAATTAGTCTTAAAATTTACCCCAATAGAATTTTACTAGGTGAAACTTGATAGCATATAAATTGGCAAAGAAAAGCATCCTGAGGATTAGGAGCAGTTTAAAATTAATAGAATCCTACAGTGTAGAAAAAGGCCATTGTGAGCAGGTTTGAACCTCATATCTAAAGAAGAATGTGCTAGCCTTGGAAAAGGTCCAGAGGATGTTCACAGGAATGATTTCTGGAATGAAAAGCTTGTTGTACGAGGAACAGTTGAGGTTTAGAAGGATGAGAGGGGATTTTATAGAAATCTACAGGATACTGTGAGGCCTGGATAGAGTGGATGTGGGGAGGATGTTTCCATTAATAGGAAAGGACACTAAAATACAATTTATCATGGCCAATCCACCTAACCCACATATCTTTGGACTGTTGGCAGAAACTGGAGCGCTTAGAGGACACACGGGAAGAATCTGCAAGCTCGATACAGTCAGTGACCCAAGTTGGGAATCAAACCTGGGTCCCTGGTGTTGTGGACAGCAGTGCTAACCAATGTGCCACTGTGCCACCTTTTATCAAATCAGGTCCAAGGAACTGATTGAGAAGGGAAAAATAGAGTATGAAAGTAAGCTTACAGTGAACACAAAAACTGATGGTTAAGGTTTCTTTAGATATATAAAGAAGAAGGGATTGACAGAAATGAATTTAGGCCCTCTGCAGTCAGAAGCAAGAGAATGCATAATGGGAATAAAAAGATGGCTGAGGAATTAAATTTGTACTTTGTTTTAGTTCTTCACAAAGGAAGACATGAATAATGTACCAGAAGTTTTGAGAGGAACAAATTCTAATGACGGGCAGAAGGAAATCAAAATTAGTAAAAGATAGTTTTCAGGAAATTGATGGAATTGAAGATGTATAAATCTCCAGGGTCTGATAATCTTCATCCCAAATACTTAAGCAACTGGCCCTAGAAATAATAAATCCAATGATGGTTATTTTCCCCAAACTGTTTGGACTCTGGACTAATTCCTAAAAGATTGGAGGATAGCGAATGATCAGATTGTGCACTTTATTTTCCCAGAGTAAAATTGAGGAAAATCAATGCATAATTAAGAAATTAGATTGCAAGAAAACTATCTGAAATGAGCACCAACATAAATTGATTTCCAATGAAACCAACCTTAGTTTATTTGCTGTCACAGAAGTTTTTGGAACAACAGAATGCACATTTAAACTTACAAGTTGAATTATAACTGAGGACATTGGAGGCAATCTTGAGTTCACGTTTGCTGTCTGTGGGAATGATGGCGGGGGCTTAAAATTTAGTGCAACCCTAGAAGTTATGGATCTCACAGATGAAATTGCATCTTTTGAGTTTAACCCCCTTTGGTGGTGATGTAATCAGGTTATACCCATAATTGTAATGAAGCTGATTTAAATATATTTTAATTTATTTGCATGTTTTAACTTCTTCCTTGTAGTATACTGATATCCCTGCTATGTACGCAGTCACATCAGCGCAATTTGCAACAGGTTCCCTCAGACGTGAACTTGTCATAGGGATACCCCCAAGGATTATACTCATCTTTACACCTGGTAATGCCCTCTGGTTGCACTGCCAGGTTAGCACCATGCTGGAGGGACAGTGCTAGGGGCAGACCTCAATGGAAGCATCATTGGAGAGGGGAGGATTAATTTATTTGCAATGGTGGGATGGTCGGGGAAAAGCAGATATGGAAATCAGAGATGCCGGCGATGGCCATTTGATGGAAGGGGAGATGCAAAGTGTGTTCTAGCATTGACTGTGTGGATGGGGGGATGGGTTTGATGTTCAGGAGGAAAGGGGTGCCCAAAATGACTGTGTACGTGACAGGTAGGGGAAGGTCAGGAGTTGAGGGGTGGGGGGGAGGGGAAGGTGGGAGGAAGGGGACAAATGCCAGATTCAAGTGGGGGCTGGGGGGGGGGGGGGGAGGTTGGTTAGGGACAGGGTGGATAATGGCTCCAATCTGGAAGGGATGGTAGGAGAGAAGAGATGAATGCTAGTTCCAATTGTGGGCAGGGTGGGAAAATGCTGGTTCCAACTGGGGGAGGCTGCGGGGAACCCCTGAGTGCTCTATGGTTGGCTGGTGGATGGGAGTAGGAGCTGGGTATGGCAGGAAGGAGAGGATATCATTGTTTGCCATGATTGGGCTCTCCTTTAAACATGGTGCCCAATCTCAATGCAACCGGGTTTTGGAGTTGTGTGCAGGCCCCGTTGTCTTCTTCACAATGTGATGCATGCCCATCTACTTTTTTATGGCAGGGTGTAGTAAGTTCTGGGGAGAAGGTCGGCACTTTTCCCTGGTGAGAAACATGTAATTTTTCCCATCAGAACCATCACTTTGCCATTTTTCTGGTGAGATTCAACTTACTGTTTCACGTTACTGAAAAATATTAGTAAATACCAAAACATAAACGTAATTCTTTTCCAATTCTAAAGACAATGGCCTGTGTTTTATCTTATGGTGCTCCTGAAGTTGACACAGGTCAAAGTGGATGTGAAACCCCTTCCCGCCCAAGATGCTGCTTTGCCAATCAGGACCAACCAGCACGCAATGCTTCTTCTTGTACTGTGCAGGATTGGGAGCACATTGGGAGCTGGGCTCAATGAGGAAGGAAGATTTAGTTCTTGAGGATTTCCCTGAATTCTGCCAGGAGTTATGGTGGAAACTGGTCACAGACAATATGCACATTCATCAGATGGTGCCCCTTCCTGTTGATGAAAGCTCCCAGCTCTGGTAATTTGGTAGCCACATACATGCAGGCTGTAGCGTCCTGGATGTGGGAAAGCTTGCTGTGAACATTCATGCTCTCTCCACCTAGCTGCCCTTGCCTGCCTGGTTGTGATGAAAATGTGAGTCAAAAGCTTGCACAGATTCCCCACTGCATCCTGAAATGCACAGAGGAATAGAAGTTATGTACCACTATGAACTTCAATATCACCAACATGGGGTTACCACAACACAGTTGGAGGCAATTACTGCACCTATTATTTAGCAAAGGGATGTCACCGTGTCTCAGGAGAGATGAGATTCTTATGGCACTGGACCTCAGACATTTGCAGTTAATTGGTGGCCTGCCTGTATATTCCATCCTCTGGGAAATCACATCTTCATTATCCCCTCCTGCCTTGGCCTCTCTGTTGACTCTGCAGCAACTGAACCCATGCACTTCCTTTTTGCAAGTCTCTGCCTGGGTCAGTCTATGCTCATCAGGCCCCCTCTCATCCAATCTTCTGAAACATCTTCCAGGGAAGTCTGAAAATGTTGAAAGTTATGCTTCATATGCTGAACTGGGAAACTTATTTGAAACTCTACACCCATGCAGATATGAATTCTTTATTACAGAGACATTGCTTAGCTCCAGGGTCCTTTTTATCCTGCCCTTTGGTGAAGAAATGAAAAGAATGTGATATGTCCACTCATTTTGCCAGTGAGCCACATGTGAATCAGTGGCTCAAACACATGCATGTGCAATGACATCGGGCAGCATTCCTGTTGGCTTCTCATGCACTTTAATGTACTTCTGGGTCCAGCATGTGCCTGCCCCAGCCATATAGAATTCTGAACGTAGATATATTTTGGGGAAAGAGATTGAAGTGGTTGATAAGCAATGTACCTAAACAGCTAGATGGCTAATATCCTGAAGACAACTATTAATGTTTACAGAAGATTCCAAACATCGAGCGATTAACTATGTCATAAGATTTCACATTTTTCAAAAATATCAAAATTTGTTATATAAATAAAAGAATTAAACAAAACAAGCATTGCTAATACCACTATATTTAAGCTGCAAAGTCAGGTCTGCTTATATTTCCTCCTGAGAGTTCCCTTTTCTTCTAGGACCAATGAAGCAGGTGTGCCACAGATTTCTATGATTCACTTGAATTCTCCTTAAAATTCCAGCTATTTCTCTGTTTCAAAATTCTATTGAATTATTTTCATTAGCTTTTGGCTATGTGACACGACACTTTTTCTTTTACTCATTTCACAACTATGGATGCCTCAATTCCTTACTTTGGTTGCCAAAAGATATCCATTTGTTCTCTCCCAATTTTCCAAACTAACACTGCTGATTGCTTCTCTGAGGACCATAGAGGTACGACCATTGTCCAGTGTCTAGAACAACAGTTCCCAACATTTTTTTATGTCTCATGGAACACCTCTATATGATAAAAACATGCTGAGGCACGCTTCTCATTTTCTCAGTCTTCCCCCCTTAGTAGGAACTTTATTTTTAACTTTTCCTGGCAATCTCATCATCTTTTTTCTCAATCTCTCCCACTTTCTTTTTCTTCTCCCAGGCATGTTTCAGCCTTTTAGAGTTTTTGCGTTTTGTGTGGGTGCATGGAACGCTTGGCTTCAGCTCTGAATCTCATTAGTCACATGCTGGGCCTGACCAGCATAAAAATCTAAACAATGCATGTGCGGCTCTTTCCCAGCCAGCACATGCGTTGGAAGCCCAAGATTCATCAATTCTTGGGGATGTCAACCACAAAGCTGAAGATGAAGGATAATTTTAATTTATTTACATGAATTTTGAATCTTTTTCATAGCAACCTGGGGAGTCATCTTGGTGCATTGTTTGGTAAACACTGGTTTAGGAACAAGTTGTCCACATATCTGTTCAATACCAGAGATGTCAAAGGCAGATAGATCAAAAATGGATACTCGATGTCAGACTCGATGGGCCGAATGGTTTCCTTCTGCACTTTAGGGATTCTATTTTTGACATCAACAAAAATAAATAGAAGGAATATTATTTCAAAATATGACTATGGTACATAGCACCAGAAACACTGATGGTTATAAGTGGCACAGTCATGCATTTAGTGAGAATTAGGTTCATGTTCGCCCTGTTGATGAGTTGAGAATCTCCATTGTCTGTCGGCTGTAAAGTTATGTTTAACTGGGGTTACCTGGATCATGTGAATGAAATCAAACTTTTTGTTTGCCATTCTTTCATTGTTTTGCTTTTCATATTCTTCCAAGTGCATCTGGTTCCAAGTGAAGGAGATATTGAGACCCTGACCTTTATCTTTAACGAGCTCTGGAACACAGAAAGAATTAGAAGGAATTCACTTTTGTTCATAAAGTAATTGGAGACACAATGGCCCTTACCAAAAACATTCTGACTGCAAAATGAATGTGAAAACGAATGGGAATCATGCCGTTTTTTGGGGCGAATTGCATCTTATCTCACTTTCCAGCCAGCAGGGGGCAGGTATGTGAACTAAGCTCACCAAAAGCCAGCAGATTTCATGAGAGTGTGCCATTGCACATGCATAGGTCTCTCTCTTCTGTGTAATATTGACACACTTCTTTGGCTTAACGTATATGCTTTGCCTGAAGACAGGCACTTGGTTCAATGTCAGATGATGCTCCGTCCTGAGGTATTTTCTCTTAGATGTTTTTGCCAGTGGTAATTTGCCATTGTCTTCCATTCTCCAGATAGGGTGAGACAATAGGTCACAAGTGTATCATGGCCAGAACAGATTCAAAGCTGACCAATTGACAGTATTCTGTTGGCGTGGAAGGGATTTTGCACCTCAGTAGTGGGATGCAAATATAGGCCTGACCAGAATCAATACCCCTCCATGCCCAATATAGTATGGTTTGTAGATATCAATGCTTACCTGAAGATGACCTGGGGTAGCTTGTGGAGGTGGGAACAGAAACCAAGGCCTCCAGCCACTGGAACCTGGGATGCTACATGCAGCAGTGGGTGGGTCAAGCATAAACCACGTTGATATCCTTAGTACAGAAGCTGACTTGAGGCAGCCATTCTCAGAACAGTCTTTCCCAAGAGGTAAATCATCAAACTGCAGGTGCATAGCAGCAGTTGGGGCAGTGGGGGGATTGTTCGGCAGTGCTAGAGTGGAGGGGATTAAATGGGGAGGAGAGGAGTGAGAGGCAGGGCAAGTATAGAAGCCCAGAGGATGTGTGGAGGAGTTTTGGAATGGTAGGAAAGAGAGAGAGAGGTGTTGCAAGTGTGATGGAATGGATGAAGTGGTATGGAATAGGAGGGTGGTAAGATTGTGTGTGTGTGTTTCTGTGTGTGTGTACAGGTGTGTGTGCGTGTGTGGACAAACATGCAAAAGTAGCACAGAAGAAGGAAAAGATGGTCAGAGGAAGTGATCTGTAGAGTCACTGGTGAAAACATGGGGGGATAATCAGTGTACTGATGATTGAAGAAATGGTGAGGGCGAAAGGAGGAAATGAGAGCTGGTGAGGTTGGAGGATGAGGGTGCAGTCATGTTGGCTGAAAGGGTGCTGAGTACTGTTGTACAGGATATAGGAAGTGATGTGGACTCTGGGAGATGGCCATATGAAGGAGCAGGTCTATTGAAATGGGAGTGAGCCCTTCAGGAAGGTAGGGAACTTCGATATTTGTTCGCATAGGATAGATGGCATTGGGTCAGAATTGAAGGGTGATGTGAGATGATGAAATGTGAAACCTGAGTGGAATGTAGGGGTTAGTCAATGGTTATGGTGGGAGAAGGGGAAAGATTTGCGACTCAAAATGGAATGTTCCTCACATCATAGCTGCATGGGACAATACAGAGCCTCATGGTAGAGATCTCTAGATGTTGCATGGGAGTTGGATAGTGGGAATGGGCAGAGATGCAGGTTGTCTTAACTGGACATATAGAGAGGAAGCCCAACATGTGGTAGTCATGTTGCTGGGGCCATGGGACAGATGAATATGTGAAGCACAAAAGACTCAATGTGCATGGGAGTCTTGATGCCAAGATCCAGCCTGATATTGCATTCTTCATTTCTGATCATAATTCAGCTCAGAAATGGATTGAATTGCCTTTGATCCTTCATTTTCAGAAGTGGTAATGCTCCTCACTCGACACCACTGGTGTTTCTGAGTGCTCTGTTTCTGAGTGCTTTTTTCTAATTGGTTGTCCTCAGTCTCATCCCAGTTAGCGCAAAACTTCATCCAGGTTAACAACATTTGACTAAAGGTCATGAATGTTTTTGAGCATGGATGATGAAATAATCATACATGTTAAAAATGCAAAGTGAGATTTTTTCAGAGAAATGTTTATCAGCCACCTTTATCACAAACTGGTTCTGTGTTTCATCAAAAGGATAATAATGTATCACTGGTATTGTCACTGGATTAATAATCCAGAGACTCAGAGTAATGCTCTGGGGATTCAGGTTCAAATCCCACCACGGCACATGGTGATGTGTGAATTCAATAAAAGTTTTTAGCTAAATGTCTAATGATGATCGTGGAAACATTGTTAATTGCTATAAATCTGCCATCCTTATCTGGTCTGGCCTAAAAGTGACTCCAGATCTAAAATGTGGTTGATTCTTAAAAAGCCCAGTGAAATGGCTTTACAAATCAGTCAGTTCAAGGCCAATGATGGATGAGCAATAAATGATGACCTAGCCAGTGAAGCCCACATCTAATTTATATATTTTTTTCTATGGTCATTACATAGTTGCTGCTTTCAACTGGAAATTGAGTGTGCATACAAACAGTCTTTACGTTTAAAAACTTACCTTTGTATTTGGAGATTTCTGGAGGATTAGGTTCCACCACCTCATTATGAATTGAAATGCCTGGATGTTTGGACTGAATTTTGCCAAGAATTTCCAAGTCTATTTCACCTGAATGGAAAAAGAAAACACTTCTGAATGCTTCTTTCCATCAATTCATTACAACACAGCTTTTTTAGGAATTTATTAAATAGGAATGCATTAAAACTGCTAGGATTCAACTTGCTCTTTTAAACAGTACACCTTTCATTGCAATTTTCTTTTACCTTTTAAACTAATTTTCAGTGAACTGCAGGCACTTCTACTTTTGTGAAAACCAGATTACAAAATTGTATTTTCAGTGACATTTGCTTTAGCTCACAAGTCTTTTGTTATAATATGAGGAAATAAAATGGAAACATTATAAGCAAACCAGCTTTTCATCCATTGACTCTGCCTATAATTCCCACTGTCTCGGAAAAGTAACCACCATAATCAAGGACCGCATGCACCGTGGACATATTCTATTCCACCTTCTTCCACCAGAAAAAAGATCCAAAAGTCTGAAAACGTGTACTAACAGATTCAAGAACAACTTCTTCCCTGCTGTCATCAGACTTTTGAATGGTCCTTTCATATATTAAAATGATCTTTCTCTTCAGCTGCCTGCGGCAGCAACACTGTTTTCTGCGTCCTATCCTTTTCTTTTCTCCCTATATATTTGACAAGTGGTATGTTTTGTCTGTATAGCTTTCCAGAAACAATACTTTTCACTGTATCCCAATACATGTACATAAATCAAATCAGCTTGAGTAGAACGATAAGATATACGCATCATGAAAGCAATAGCTAATTATTAGATTCAGAGCAGTAGATAATCTAGGACCTACCTGAACCACTTCCAAGCCCCAGAACACGAAGACTGGAATTTTTGTTGTTCCCAATGCTGCAAAATACAATGTTTTATTTTGAACTACATGAACCAACCAAAAATGACTTTTCTAACAATTAGCTTTAACAACCCACAGCAATGAACCGAAATGAAACGGTCTGAATGTTGTGGTCGCAATGAGGGTAAAACTGTCAGTGTCCACCATCATTATTCCTCTGCTGAAATTGACAGCAGCAGCTTGTGGAGTCTATATATGCACAGTTGAATACAGAGATGCACGTGATTCCATCAATGATCCTCAGAGCAGTGGAGGCAGAGCCATTGAATGTTTATCAGAGGTGGATAACAAGGGAATCAAAAATTATTAAGGATAGGTGAAAATGTGGAGTTGAGTTAGCTGTGGATCTTATTGAATGTCAGAGGCCTATTTCATATGTTCTTATGATTCTACATTTCTCCAATGGATGCCCAGATGAAATCCCTAACAATGCAATCAATATGGAATCATACACATTTAGTATTGCAGGAAAACGTTAAAACGTTAAAACGTTACACCTTGTTGAATGAGGTGCAACGGTGCATAATTACTGCTAAGCAGTTTAACTTTTGATTTGATTTGATTTATTGTAGTCGCATGTATTAATATACAGTGAAAAGTATTGTTTCTTGCGTGCTATACCATCAAAGCATTCTGTTCATAGAGAAGGAAACATAGAACATAGAACATTACAGCACAGAACAGGCCCTTCGGCCTTCGATGTTGCGCCGACCAATATAAAAAGCAATGCCCCTCCAAACTAAACCATTCCCTTCTCTTCCATATACTTATCAACTAACCTCTTAAACGCCACCAAACTTGGCGCATCTACAACTGCTGCAGGCAGGGCATTCCACTCCCGAACCACCCTTTGGGTAAAGAACCTACCTCTGATATCCGTCCTATAACTATCACCCCTTAATTTAAAGCTGTGTCCCCTCGTGCTAGCTTTCTCCATCCTAGGAAAAAGGCTATCACTGTCCACCCTATCTAAACCTCTAATCATCTTATATGTTTCGATCAGGTCCCCTCTTAGCCTCCTCCTTTCTAACGAAAACAACCTCAAATCCCTCAGCCTCTCCTCATAAGACCTGCCCTCCATACGAGAAACGAGAGAGCGAAGAACCTAGTGTTACAGTCATAGCTAGGGTATAGAGAAAGATCAACTTAATGCAAGGTAAGTCCATTCAAAAGTCTGACAACAGTCGGAAAAAGCTGTTCTTGAGTCAGTTATGTGACCTCAGACTTTTGTATCTTTTTCCCAAAGGAGGAAAATGGAACAAAGAATGTCCGGGATGCGTGGGGTCTTTAATTGTGCTGGCTGCTTCCGAGGCTGGGAAGTGTAAACAGAGTCAATGGATGGGAGGCTGATTTGCATGATGGATTGGGCCACATTCGCAAACTTTTGCAGTTCCTTGTGGTCTTGGGCAGAGCAGGAGCCATGCCAAACTGTAATACAACCAGAAAGAATGCTTCTTGTTTCATCTGTAAAAGTTGGTGAGAGTCATAGCTAACATGCCAAATTTCCTTAGTCTTCTGAGAAAGTAGAGGCATTGGTGGACTTTCTTAACTATATGTAAGCCAGGGGGGAACCAGGGCAGGTTATTAGTGATCTGGACACCTGAAAACCTAAAGTTCTCAAGCCTTTTTCACTTAGTCCCTGTTGATTTAGACAGGGGCATGTTCTCCTTTATGCTTCCTAAAGTCAATGATAATCTCTTCTGTTTTGTTGATGTTGAGGGAGAGATTATTGTTGCTGCACCAGCTCACCAGATTCTGGCCTGAAAAATAAATGTTATATTTGCTGAATGTTAAACTGCTACGCTATATTTGAGTTTTGAACTTCCATAGCCTCTGGGATAGACAATGCCAAAGATTCACTAACTTACAAATAAAGAAATTATTCTTTATCTTAGTATCAAATGACGTAGCCCTTATCTTGCAATTATGATTCCTTGTCTATCTCAATGGGAAGGTGATGGCAGAGTGATATTATCGCTATACTATTAATCCAGAAACTTAGCTAATGTTCTGGAGGCCTGGGTTCAAATTTTGCCATGGCAGATGATGGAATTTGAAGTTAATAAAAAAAAATCTGGAATTAAGAATCTACTGCTGACCATGAAACCGCTGTAGATTTTGGAAAAACCCATCTGGTTCATTAGTGTCCTTGTGGGAAGGAAATCTGCCATCCTTACCTGGTCTGGCCTACATGTGACTCTACAGCCACAGCAACATTGTTGATTCTCAACTGCCCCCCAAAGACAATTAGAAATGGGTAATAAATGTTGGCCAGTCAGTGACACTCAAGTCCCATGAATAGTAAAAATGCACCCAGAATGAATTTCCCAGTGCTGGATTTCTGGTGCCATCAGCTCTGCATCAGAAACTGGCTTGGAGCTTCATAAATTATTTAAATAAGAATTTTCATGTAATTTAAATACAATTAGTGGCCCCAGGACTTAAATCTCTGGGCCCATGAGCCTCTCCCACCCTGCCAGGAGTGTTTCACTCCAGCAGAGTTTACCAAAGCTCCTACTTTTGCGGAACTGGCAATGCTGCTCTGTTGGAGTGAAGGGAAACAATCGGGCTCCCTCACGGGGTCAGGCATGGAAGGATGCCCCCTTTACATAGATACCTTGGCAGTGTCAACCTGGGCACTGTCCAAAAGGCAAAGTGTCAATATCTAGAGACACCTTGGCACTGCCCATTGAACATGGGGCAGTGTCAAAGGCTGGTGCTTTATGGGGGACAGAACCTGATGGGGCAATTGGTGAAGTTGGGGGTTTCTGCTGCCACTCTGCGGTCAGTATTGGTGGGGGATGAAGGGAAGGATGCCAGCAATCAGGACTGGCCATCAGGGTGGAGGGATCAGTCTACTGGAGGGGTAGTTGGCACTGCAAGAGAGGGGGATGAAACTTAGGGGTAGAGTCTAGGGTCGTCAGCACTGGCCTGAGAATGTTTGGAGAGCCAGCAATCAGGCTTTGGTGAAGTCGGAGGGCCAGTGCTGTGGGGGTCGCAGGGCCAGACAGCGACTGGGAGACCGGCAGACAAGGGTCACTGCGCACGTGCTGATCTCAATGCTGACAGATTGGTGCATGCGCAGTAGCCAGCTCAGCGCTATGCTGCCAGCCTCTCTAGCAGGGATAGGCCACACCCATTGATTTTCAGTGTGATTCACCTAATGCACTCTGCAGTGCACATAGTGCGGGAGATCCATTTCCAAACGCTGACTGAGAAAATCAGCGTGATGTACTCCAGTTTTCATGCAAATTCAATGCTTAGAATTATGAGAGAATTGCATTCCCTCCTCTCCCTTATCTACATCCACCTTGTTACGCCTTGTAAGTTTTTATGAGGTCACCCCTCGTTCTTCAAAATTCTGGGAAACGCAGACTGAGTATCTTCAATGTCTTCTCATAAGACAATCTTACCATCTCAGGGGATTAATCTGGTGCCCTGTTGCGCTCCCTGTATGCCAAGTATATCCCTCCTGAGGTAAGGAGATCAAAACTGTACACAGTACTCCAACAGCAGTGAACATCTTTACTCCTGTATTCAAATCCCCACGCAATAAAGGCCAAAATTCCATTTGCTTTATGAATGACTTGCAGCACCTGCATAGTTGCTTTTAGTGATTCATGACCAAGTACCCAGGTCCCTTTGCAGATCTGCATCTTAGGTGTCAAACTCTGCATCCTCCACCTCCTATTGTAAGTTCCTCCTAGCCTTGAGCAGATATTGCAAACTCTGTCACCGAGCTGGCCACACAGACATCTGGACTCTTACTCTCAGCTGCAGAGAAGTGTATCTCGTCCCCTGATTATATTTACCCTATTGCCATTGCATTCCTCATAATTCACTCCACTTAGTTCAGTTTATTTTTAATTTAAGTAGGCTTATGTTAACACTGCAGTCATCACAGTTCAGTGTTGGTTCAGGCACACTGAAGGAGAATCGAGCATGGCCAATGCACCTAACCAGAATGTCTTTCAGATTGTGAGAGGAATCCAGAGCACCTGGAGGAAATCCACGCAGACACGGGGAAAATGTGCAGAGTGGCCCAAGCCAGAAATCGAACACAGGACCTGGCGCTGTGAGGCAACAGTGCTAACCACTGTGCCACCGTGCCACATGAATGCCTCCCTGCGCCATGGTGAATTCATTCATCCAACCTGCAATTCCCATTCTTGTTACAAACTGAACCAGCATATGAACCTGTTGGACAATTGCAAGTACTGAAACTGTGCTGCCTTTTGGATCTTCATACCTACCCCACTTGCAATCGTACCATGCTGTCCCCTGCCTACATGTCAAATTCAAAGTACCAAGCTTAAAAATTTGTATGAGATGTTGAGGTAGCTTTGTCCCTCCCTGATGCACCACAATATCCGAAGCTCAGATGCCTAGCTGATGTTTCTCAAGCTGCAGACATTAATTGCAGATGTTGTTGCTGTGGATTACATTGCAGTCCACCAAAACCCGAATGATTCTGCTGCCCTGCCACTTTATTGTGTTTTGCTTAACTAATTAATTTTAGAAGTAGAAGCCTGAGCTTTATCATTTAGTGAGTGTAGGAATTTTATCAGTAATTGTAAGAGTTAATTTTGTTTTAGCATTTAACTACATTTTAATTTTAAATGTCTTTCAGGTTTTGCTTTGGACATGCAAACTTCCTATTGGAGAAGCAGTTAAAGTTGTAAGTAGGTAGCTAGTTTGAACATATTTCTCTAGCCAGCAGTGCTCAGACATCTCTGTAGACTTACACCTGGTATTAATACAGGTCAAATTGCTAAGATTATGGAGTCAGAAGGACAAAGACAATGGACAGAAAAAATCTAGGTGTCAAACTCTTCCCAGCGAGGTAAGCTGTGATAGTTTATGGCACACTGTGCAATGCAGAGGCTTTAAGATGAGGGTGACAATCGGGAGGCGGGGAGGGGTGGGTGGAATGGAGCCTGTTCCTGTCAGGATGCCACTGCTCGGAGTGCCACTGCTAGGCACTCCAAGCTCCCAGTATATAATGTACACTGTGTACACATTGTATTGGGAGATTTGTCAGATTCCCAACCCCTCCATGGACCTTGCTTCCCACCACTAGCCTGCTGGACCCACTGCTGATTGCCATCCTCACACCCATAGAGCACACACACCTCACCCAATCACCAGCCATCTTGAATCTGCTCCTGGGCCTGGCCAAGCTTGCTATAAAGAGATCCAGGCAGTGGGCAAATGAGGGGTTGTACAACTAAACTCTCTGCTCCTCGACTGCATCTACATTCATGGCCAGGTGTCCCTTGAGAGGCAGTATGGGTTGTCTACATGAGCCATTGAGGCTTTCCATGCCATTGGATCCTGCGAGGACTGAAGTGTATTATCGATCCTTTCAATCACATTTTGGTTTGATGTTTTAAATTTTCTTTACGCTTTGCTTTTTGGGTTGTGCGCCACACTACCCAACACCACCCCTCCACCTTGAGGAGCTGCCCCTTTTAATTTGTCCCTTGGTTAATTTGATTTAGTTAATAAGATTGATTAGTGTGTGTATACCATGGTGGTGGATTTACTTTGAATTCTACAAATAAACTCGGGGCAATTTTACCATTTATTTTCTAAGTGCTGGAAGATTCCAAACTGGAGGAGTTTTAGATCAATATTTGGGTGTGTTTTCAGGTGCCCCTTCCGCCCTCATATGCACTCTGCCTGCAAAAATATCAACAAGCCTGTTGCTCACTGTAGAAATCTGTGGGCTGCGCTTAACACACCCAGAAGCCTACAACACTTTGATGCTGCACATGCGGATTAGCAGTAGCAGAGGTCTGACAGAAAAGAGAGAGTTATCAGGCCCCTGCCGATGCAGGAAGCTTAAATTAACTTTCCCCCCTGCAACTGCAGGGGCCCACAGGGTGAGTTATTCCCCCCTTCAGCCCCCTTGTGCTGCCTACACCTATCGTGGACTTCCTCTTCCCCATCGATCACAGACCTGTCGCCCTCTCCCCCTCAATGATTGCTGCAGTGTGACAACAGGCCCACTCTCCCTCCCCCCGCCCCTCCACCAATTGCTGCAGAGTGACAGCGAGCCCTTCCCCTCATTAGCCTTGCTCTCCATTAGCACCAACCTATTGTTCTGCTCAGTGAACATTCCCAGGTGCCAGGATGGCACTGCCAGTTTGGCACTGCCCAAAAAACCCCTCTTTGCCCTCAGCCTCCCTGAATATCCTTAATGGCCTCCGATTCCATGGACAAGGTCAAGTCCCGTTCATGGAGATCATTTCTATTCCTTGCCAGCGAGAACCGTTCCCAGTGAGCTTATAAAGAGGGAAGGAGGTGATTGAGCGCTGGGCTTGCTAAGCAGATGTAATACAGCATTAAAATAAAATTAAAAACATTAACCTACCTCTCTTCCATTTCTGGAGAGAGGCTGACTGTGCTGGAAATCCAATGCTTGTGAAATCATGCCAGTTGCGAAAACTGGCGTCAGTTGCATGAAACGCTTTACACCCTACTTCACCACCTGGTCGCACAGGAGAATAGATGTAATATGATGGTAAAATTACCCCCGTGTTACTTTCTGAAAAGAAACCCGCTCGACAGCTGCCTGATCATTGCTTGTACACCCCCACACCCTCACCTCAATTGTGCCCTTCCTGATCACCACCCTCCCCACTCACCACCCTCCCCACTCACCACCTTCCCAATCACCGCTCTCCCCACTCACTGTCCTCCCCACTCACTGTCCTCCCCACTCACCACTCTCCCCACTCACCATCCTCCCCACTCACCGCCCTCCCCACTCACAGCCTTTCCACTCACCACCCTCCCGACTCACTGCCCTTCCCACTCACCATCCTCCCCACTCACCGCCCTCCCCACTCACCACCCTCCCAACTCACAGCCTTTCCACTCACCACCCTCCCGACTCACTGCCCTTCCCACTCACCATCCTCCCCACTCACCACTTTCCCCACTCACTGCCATCCCCATTCACAGCCTCTCCATTCACCACCATCCCCACTCACAATCCTCCCCACTCACTGTCCTCCCCACTCACTGTCCTCCCCACTCACTGTCCTCCCCACTCACTGTCCTCCCCACTCACTGCCCTCCCCACTCACCGCCCTTCATAGTTGCCACCCTCACTAGTCGCCATCCACTCTGATCACCTTCCTCCCTAAACATTACCCTCCGAAGCGTTGTCCACACCGGTCACCTGCCCCGATCACTGCCCTTCCCCCCGCCTCCTCCTGGTTGCTCCCCTCCCAGTCGCGGGTTACTGGCCTCCTGATCTCTGGCCTCCTGATCACCGGGCTCCCCACTCCCTGCTCGCCAACCTCTTGATTGCGGGCCTCCTGATTGCTGGCCCATCAATTTGCCTGTCCCTTTATCGCCAACACCTCAATTGCCAACCCATGATCATTAACTTCCAACCTCTGATTACTGGCCCTACCCTGAATCACTGCCACCAACAATCAGCCCCCATCCCCTGTGCAGAATTTCCCCCTTACTCACCTCCTGTGGACCTGCTCCCCATCCCGCTGCCAGCCCTGTAGTGCTTTGCCTCTGTCTGACCCCACCCTTGCCAAGCTTGCCCATCCCCCCTCTTGGCATTGCCTAGCCCTGCAACCAATCTCTAGTGGAGGCTCAATAGCCTCTGATCCCACTGGCTCAGTCTTCACGTCTCTCCCATCAACGGGGAATCATCTGTGATCCTCACTGGTGAAGGGCTCCACTGGCAAAATGGGAAAGGTAAGTAAGTGAGCTTGGATGGTTGCATCCCCGGCTCATTAATGACATGCAAGGCAAAGCATGTCATTCATATTTTTTTAAAGTAAAGTTTATTTATTTGCCACAAGTAGGTTTGCGTTAATACCCCAGTGAAGTTATCGCGAAAATCCCCTAGTTGCCACATTCCAGTGCCTGTTTGGATACACTGAGGGGATTTGGCATGGCCAATATACTTAACCAGCACATTTTTTCAGACTGTGGGAGGAAACTAGAGCAGGACAAGAAGAATGTAAAAATTTCGCAGTCGGTAATCCAAGCTGGGAATCAAACCTGGATCCCAGGCTGTGGGGCCACAGTGCTAACCACTGTGCTGCCATCAGCCTATTGCCCTTTTTGGGTGCAAAGCTTATTTTGATGGTATAACTGGGCCTGTAATATTGAGAGATGTGAGAAATCGGGCACAAACCAATTTTCCACCTCTCGCTCATATTACCCACCTGTTGCATCCAATGGGCTGAAAAATCCCAGCTAATGATTTCTAGTTGCATCAAGTGGCTTAACTAGTTAAGCTGTAAATTTAATGCAATACCTATATACTGCCCTAATACCAGTTTTAATTATTCCCCTTTTTAGAGAGAAAATTATGTTTGAAACTCACCAACTATTTAACTATCCTTCAACTTATTAATTCTTCCAGGTTTCAACACTTCTGCCCCACTGCTGGTATCAGGTTGTCCTTGTTTTTTTGCAAAGGATCAGAACAGTCCTTCCTCCCACATTGCATTGAATTTGTCACTCATTACATTTGTAAGCTCACAGCCTATTTTCAAGTCGCACTCGGTGATGATTTGTATTGGCAGATGAGTTGTTACATTTATGCTCCTTACTTTATGATCTCAGCAATTTGACCTGAAAATCTACAGGGATGCGTCAGCGTTGCTGGCTCGAGAAAGTTCGAACAAGCTGCCTCTCCAATAGGAAGCTTGCTTATCCCTGGCTAAAACTGAATAAAACTTAACAGTAAAATGTAGTTAAACGCCAAAGAAATCAACCCTTAAAATGAACTGTAAGAAATCCTTAAACTCAGGCTCTGTTTTAAGCTTCACTCTGTGGCGAGCTGCTATCTTCATTCTTGCTCACACTGAGACATCCAT
Organism: Sphyrna mokarran; assembly: GCA_024679065.1. NCBI lineage: Eukaryota > Metazoa > Chordata > Chondrichthyes > Carcharhiniformes > Carcharhinidae > Sphyrna > Sphyrna mokarran. Next base: position 66,954,349 of record JAGIQG010000011.1, on the reverse strand, counting down.
TTAAGTTGAAATGAGGAAACATAAAGCATATAGTATACATTAATTTTGAAATTTACAAGAAAGTAAAACAAGTGGGAAAATTAAAATTAAGAGAGAGATGAAATAGACATGCATAAATACGTACATAATATATATTTAAAGTTATGTTTTGAAATGTTCAATAATAATCTAGTAATTTTTATTACCAGAAAACAAGACACCACCTTGTAAAATTTGGCTTTCCACACCACTTTACGAAGCCATTAAAACATCACTGACTTTATAAAATCAGTGTGCCTAGTTTATGGGAATGGAAGTCATCATGAAAGATTAATCCGTGTTTGATAATACTGATGTAGGTAGCATACAACTCAGTGTTATCTTCTCACCTGAATGATTGGAGTATTCAGCCCACAGGTATACAGGCTGATGACAGGTGGCACGCTTAGTAGGGTTACCATGTACTTGTAATACTTGTATTAGTTAAAGCAAGCCTGCAGTTATTGAGAATGTTAAAAGGGATGTATATTCCAGTTGTAGGATGGATTAAAGCTGCCTCTGAATGTATTACACTGAAGAAGAAACACAGGTAGCACCATCATAGAGTGATCACTCTGACTTTGTTTTGAAGCGGGGATCGAGACTTTCATTCATTTATGTATGACCATCTATGCATCAGAACACTACACAGTCAATGAAGTACTTCAGAAGGGTAGTTACAATGCTTTAAGCTGAGATGTAGCAACCAAATCAGATAAACAAACTGCAGTATGCTATTGATCGGAAAATCTGCTTTTGTGATATTGGTTCAGAAATAAACATTGTTCAGAACATCAATGATAATTCTTTTGCTGTTCTGTGAAATAGTGGCATGGAATCATCTTCACCCATTTCAGAGGGCAGTTGAGCACTTGGTTTAACATTTTATCTGAGAGATGACACCTCTGTGATATAACTGGGATTCCAGCTGTAGATATTTATGTGCAGGTCCTGCTATGGAATGTGAATTAAAAATATTCTGTCCCAAGAGTCAGAATGCTACCAGCTGAGCCACAGCTGACATAATTAGCAACATCACATTAACATCAAGTGTCAGGAGAACATCCAGGATTTCTTTTAGAAAGGAATGAAAACAAGTTGCAGTAATGGCTAGTATAAGGATTCTGGTCCTGAGGACCTGGCTGCAGTTCCAGAAAACATTCAGTGACTTCAAATCAATTAATGGATGGCACAATGGCAGATGGGCAACACAGTGGCAATGTGGTCAGAACTGTTGCCCACACGTCGACCTGGGTTCCATTCTTGGCTTGGATCATTGTTTGTGCAGAGTTCGTGTTCTCCCAGTGTCTGCATGAGTTTCCGTTGGATGCTCCGGTTTCCTCCCAAAGTCCAAAAGACGTAAAAGTTAGATGCATTGGCCACACTAAATTTTCTTTCTGTACCTAAACAAGCGCTGGAGTGCGGCGCCTAAGGGATTTACACAGTAACTTCATTGCGGTGTTAATGTAAGCCTACCTGTGACACTAATTTTTCCCAGGGTTGAACTGTCAATTTCAAGGTGTGAGGCGGAAAGGGAGACCTGCGGGGGAAGTTTTCCACGCAGAGTGTGGTGGGTGCCTGGAAAGTGCTACCAGAGGAGGTGGTGAAAGCAAGCTCATAAGAAACATTTAAGAAGCACCCAGATGGGTACATGAATACAGTTGTAGACTGAGTAAGGGCATAGGGCTTTTTAAGTGATTAGCACAGGCTTGGAGGGCTGAAGGGCCTGTACCTGTGCTGTACTTTTTCTTTGTTCTTTAATAAAATAAACTTAATAAGCTTAGTAAACTTGAAAAATGAAGGGCCAAGCTCATGCAATGAAGAAAAATATATTTATGAACAATATAATAAGTAATTAATTAAAGCACGTGAAGAATAGATTGACAGGTGATTTGCCATACTAGAGCACATGGAATCCAGGATAAATGTATCTTCTGTCAATATTTGTGACATAGGAGATTTGATTTAGTTTTGTTGAGCTGGAGGCTGAGCTGCAGAGACTGTGACACATCATGGAGAGGAGTGAACTGCAGACACAATAATGGAGAGAACAAGTTACTGGGATACTATGTACCAGAAGGAGCCACATCACTTAGCATAGGATCCTCTGATTTGGCAGGATGGTATGACTGGGATTAAGGCAGATCATGTCATCCAGGGAGCAGGAGTGCAGTAGACTCATCCTTTGCAGTTGTCCAATAGTTCTGAGGTTATCTCAGTTTATCTGGATGAGAGTGAAGGCTGCAGGATGAATGAACTGACTGGCTATGGCAGCATGTTACAGGAAGTCATTCAAATGGAGGGACCAAATGAAATTTAGTGGTAACAAGTGACATGATAGTGAATGGGATTGACACTATTCTCTTCAGCAAATGGCTGTGTGTGTAATAACTTCAAAGGCGATTCAGGTGGCTTGAACTTATAAAGGGTTTAGCACCAACAATATTTATACATCTACAATCAAGGGTCCAATGGAACTGCAATACATGTTTACTCTCTACACTTCACTGCCTCCCACTGATGCATGACCTTGCACCCGATTGGCTTATCTTCCCATGCTGCCTCTCCATAGGCTCTGGCCCAATCATGTGGCACTGAGGGCTCGATTTCTTAAAAAGGCCACACCATCATGCCTTACCCCTGAACTCCTGAGTTCATATTGAATGAAACAAAAGGGACACCATTAAACAAAAAGACATCAGGGACACCTCAGGAAAATCTCAGTAGGTCAGGAGACTTCTGGACCTTGGAGGAACATTTCAATTCAGTATGATCTTTGATGAGTAATGAACATGGATAGGCAGTTGTAAGAGGCAAACCCATCAATTCAGTATCCAAATGCTCCCCAGTAGCTAATGTCTCTTTGGCTATTGGCATTTACAACAGCGGGTGGTACTGTGGCATAAGACTGTTGCTTCACAGCTCCAGAGATACAGGTTCAATTCTGGCCTTGGGTGTGGAGTTTGCACATTCTTCCCGTGTCTGCCTAGTTTCCTCTGGGTGCTCCTCCTACAATCCAAAGGTGCAGAGGTTAGGTGGATTGGCCATGCTCAGTTGCCCCTTAGTGTCTCTAGATACCTAGTTAGGCATGGGAAATGTGTGGGGTTACAGATACATTGTGGAAGAGGCCATTTGGATCATTGAGTCTGCACCTACTCTCTGATAGAATCCCTCAGGGACTCTATCAGGGTTAGAATGGGGGGAGAAGAACTCTATGAGTGCAGAGTCAATGAGCAGGTTGGCCTCTTCCATCATATTTCTGTAACAAATGAATATGAGCCTAGAGTAGGAGATGCCTATTCATCCCCTGTATCAGGCCCAGGTCTCTTCCCCAGTGATCCACATTTTTTTTATATGATGGTGTTCTACTTCTATATAATATAGAGATGCCGGTGTTGGACTGGGGTGAACACAATAAGAAGTCTGACAACACCAGGTTTAAGTCCAACCGATTTATTTGATAGTAAACTCACACAAGCTTTCAAGGCTGTCCTCTTCGTCAGGTGAATGAGGTGTTCTGGTCTCAAACAGCACATATAACAGCACAGACTGTTTGCAGATTACTGATTAGAATGCGAATGGCGAAAACGTCAGCAGTCACGGGCATTCGGCCTCCGACCTTCGGGTAAGCATTCTCTAAGGGGGCCTTCACGACACACAACAGCGCAGAATCGCTGAGCAGAGATTGATAGCCAAATTCCGCACACATGAGGACAGTCTCAACAGGGATCTTGGGTTCATGTCACACTATCTGTAACCCCTATGACTTGCCTGGGTTAGCAAAAAACCTCACTTACTGTGCTGTCTGGAGACAATACACATCTCTTTAACCAGTGCTCAGTGCTCCGTCCACACATATTGTCGACCACTTTAAGACTTGAATAGCAGGTTAGGTGTAAAGATTCGCATTCTAATCAGTAATCTGTAAACAGTCTGTGCTGTTATATGTGCTGTTTGAGACCAGAACACCTTATTCACCTGACGAAGAGCAGAACCTCGAAAGCTTGTGAGAGTTTACTATCAAATAAATCGGTTGGACTTAAACCTGGTGTTGTCAGGCTTCTTACTGTGTTCTATTTCTACACTATATGAGACCCGCCCTGTTCTTTTCACAACTTTGCCAGCCACCCATGTCAATCTTGCTGTAAGGTTCCTGGCCAGAAATAAATCATAACTTGGAAAGCTCAGTCCTTTTTCTTGAGTTATGTTTTTCCTTCTGGGAGGTTTGTTTAGCCTCCATCCTCCCCACCAAATCTAGGAATACCAAAATCCAAACGTGTCCATAAGCAATGTCCCCATTAGTAATTTAGCTTACGTGACTCTTGTGGTCACATTTTGCATATATTGTATGAGTTCAAGATTTGCTAACCAAATTGTCTATTAGCTTGGTTGTGCAATAATGATTTGAATGTTTGTGCAGCTTGTTTTGCTCACCTATCAGAAGCTGAGTCATAGGGTGCTAAGCAAATGTGGTAAATACCATTTGACTTAACACATTTTCAAAATTTCTCCCCTTTTAATGCTACACCAGTATTTCTCATTAAGATCTTAACCTATCAAAGATGACTGTGACTGTCATAGACTTCAATTAGATATCTTTTAGAATGCTCATAGAAGCATAAAATCTACAGTGCAGAAGGAGGCCATTTGGCCCATTGAACCTACACCAACAACAACCCCACCAGCTGCTGTCCTATCCCAGTAACCCCACATATTTACTCTCCTAATCTGCCTGACACTAAACGTCAATTTATCATGACCAATCAACCTAATCTTTGGACATGGGAGGAAACTGGAGCACCTGGAAGAAACCCATGCAGACACAGGAGAATGTGCAAACTCCAAACAGACAATCATCCGAGACTGGAATTGAACCAAGTCCCTAGCGCTGTGAGGCAGCAGTGCTAACCACTGTGCCACTGTACCACCCCAAGATGAGCAGCCTTGCAAAATCTATATGTGGTCTTGACCATGGCCACGTCCATGGATATATATTTGCCAGTGGCTGCAATATGTACTGGGCTTCACAACCTGGACATTGGCTAACAATTTGTTTGATTTCGTTACCAATTCCTGGCCATTGAATATAACTTTGCACAAGTGCTTTCACCCTGCTTTGTCCAGTGTGTGCATTGTGCAATTCCTGTAATGAAAGTCATCACCCCGGGATGAGACTATAATGCAAATCGTCCACTATAACACAATGTCCTCACATGTTACCTTTGTCTTTCACTGCTGATAAGGTTTAAGTTGCTGTGACTTAATATATTGCCATCCTTGCTTCACCATTCTCTTCACATTTGAAAACACTGTGTTTTTTGGTTCAAGTTCTATGTGATTTGCTGAAGCAGCAAATTCTCAATCAGGTGTAGCATCAACACGATTTTTTGTGGCACCAATAGTGAAGGTATTGAGTGTGGCAGAGGTAAGCAGCTCAATGCGTCTGCTTTTGATACTTGTGTCCCTGATTGGAGCTGGAATGAGTAGCTGTCTGCAGCTAGTAATAAAGCCCATCTCTATCTTCGCAGAAACAATTGGTAGCACTGAGTTATTACCTCAGAATAAACCCAGTAATAGCATGTGATTTGTTAAAGTTTGAGGCTAGGAGCAATGCATGTGCCCATTCAGAAAACTGCGCAGGTTTTATGATACCAAAATCTTCCAATCTCCCAAGACTCACTTCAATCTGGTGATGTAATGCAAAAAGCACTGGAAAAGATTTAGCTCCATTTATTCATCCCAGTTCCTTTTGGAAAACCTTGGAGTATTTGCACAGTAGCTCCTGAAAACTTCCATCCCATTGGTTTAATATTTCCAAATGATCTAATTTTATCTGTTTCAATTAGTCCGAACCCATTAGGCAAGGTCTGTGACCTCCAAGTACTAGAACAGGTAATCAAGCTGTTTATTTTCTGAAGGATACAGTGACTATGGCTGATTCTACTTCCTTCAATGTCTTTTCTGGATAAATAGACAACATGGCTCCTGACTCACCCAATCTCAATAGCTGAAGATCTTTTTGAAGGTATCAGAATGCCTCTCCCTTTGACTGTGGCTGCGGCTCCTGTACCAACTTCCATCTTAACAGAGGCACTATCTTTACAGGGGACATCTTATTTAGTTGGGCCTGGTTTAATGTATACACCTTAGGTATCTTGTTGGGCTCCTGAACTAGTTTTCTTAATGGAGTTAAACTAACCTTTACTTTGCATGTTCTGTTCTGCCTGATTCACTTTGCATTGCGCATGCAAATGACTCTTCCTTTTGCATCGGTAACGTTCATAATTTCTGCATGGCAAGTTCCTTGGGAGTGCTGTTCCCCACATTGAAAAGAAGTTTCCACCCTCTGTGCTGTACTCCCCTTCCTGGGCTCTGCTGCACCCTTACTTGGGCTGTTCCTCGCAGAGGTCATTTCTTGTCACAAGGATTTCACCTTATTGTAAGTTACCTTTGTAACTTACATATGTCTTTCCCACTCAACATATTCAATATCTCCACAGCTTTAGCTAAAGAAATTTTAGTCTTGGTCAGTAATTTTTTTAGCATTATGAAGCTGTTCATTCCACAGACCTGACGGTCTCTTAACATCTCCCCCAAAGCTGGGCTGAATTTTTTGCTACCTGGTAACCCTCTCAATCAGGCCTTGAAGCTGAAGGTACTCTCCTCAGTATCCCAGACTGCAGAATGAAATTTAATGCAATGAGCGATGGTCAGGGGTTAAAATGATTTTTGACCAATTTGACTATCTGATCAAAAGAGTTTGTGCTTGGAACTTCAGATGATGTTAAATTCACGAGGTGTAAGTTTCTGGGTCATTAACTATGAATAGTATCACCTTTTGGTTTTCCTCTACTGTGATCTCATTCGTTACAAAGAACTAATTGCCCCCAGCTTTCTACTTCTGGGTCAAACAGTTCAATCTTTCCAATTAAAGACATTTTTAAATCTGTACTTTGCTGCTTCATAGTTTCCACAAGTTCTCTCCTTCCCCTTGAGCTACACATGGCTAATGAAAGATTTTTCTTATTGGCGGTGTAATTATTTTAAAGCTGTGTTATAGTGGCCTCAATTTGTAAAGTGTTTAATGCCAACAATACTTCTATATATGTGCAATTAAAAGTCTAACAGAATTATACATAGAACATAGAACATTACAGCGCAGTACAGGCCCTTCGGCCCTTGATGTTGCGCTGGCCAGTGGACCCTCTAACCTAAACTATTCCAATATCATCCATATGCCTATCCACCAAACATCTGAATGCCCCCAAACTAGGCGAGTCCACAACTGCTGCAGGCAGGGCATTCCACGCCCTCACCACCCTCTGTGTGAAGAACCTGCCTCTGACATCCGTCCTATAACTACCACCTCTTAATTTAAAGTTATGTCTCCTCGTGTTGGTCATCACCATCCGAGGAAAAAGGCTCTCACTATCCACCCTATCCAGTCCTTTGATCATCTTATACGCCTCAATTAGGTCACCGCGTAACCTTCTTCTCTCTAATGAAAATAACCTCAGGTCCCTCAGCCTTTCCTCATAAGGCCTTCCCACCATACCAGGCAACATCCTGGTAAACCTCCTCTGCACCCTTTCCAATGCTTCCACATCTTTCTTATAATGCGGTGACCAGAACTGTACGCAATACTCCAAGTGCGGCCGCACCAGAGTTTTGTACGGTTGTAACATAACCTCACGGCTCCTAAATTCAATCCCTCTACCAATAAAAGCTAACACACCGTACGCCTTCTTAACAACTTTATCAACCTGGGTGCTAACCCTAATGGAAGGGTCCTTCCATTAGCCCTATATTTCATATGCCTGTTATTCCTACCAAAGTGAATCACCTCACACTTATCCGTACTGAATTCCATTTGCCACCTCACGGCCCAGCTCTGCAACCTATCTATGTCCCTCTGCAAACTGTAACATTCATCCTCGCTGTCTACAACTCCCCCCACTTTGGTATCATCAGCAAATTTACTAATCCAACCCTCTACACCCTCATCTAGGTCATTTATAAAAATGACAAACAGCAGTGGCCCTAAAACAGATCCTTGAGGTACACCACTTGTAACTGCACTCCAGGTTGAATATTTCCCATCAACCACCACCCTCTGTCTTCTATCAGCTAGCCAATTCCTAATCCAAACTGCTAAATCACCTTCAATCCCATGCATCTGCACTTTCTGCAATAGCCTACCATGGGGAACCTTATCAAACGCTTTGCTAAAATCCATATACACTACATCAACTGCCTTACCCTTATCTACCTCTTTGGTCACCTCCTCAAAAAACTCAATAAGGTTTGTGAGGCACGACCTACCCTTCACAAAACCGTGCTGACTATCCCTAATCAATTTATTTCTCTCTAGATGCTTATAAATCCTATCCCTTATAATTCTTTCCAAGACCTTGCCCACAACAGAAGTCAGGCTCACCGGTCTATAATTTCCAGGATGGTCCCTACTCCCCTTTTTGAACAAAGGGACAACATTTGCCATCCTCCAGTCTTCCGGCACTATACCTGTAGCTAACGACGACATGAAGATCAAAGCCAAAGGCTCTGCAATCTCCTCTCTAGCCTCCCAGAGAATCCTGGGGTAAATCCCATCTGGCCCAGGGGACTTATCAATTTTCATACCCTCAAGATTCGCTAACACCTCCTCCTTATGAACCTCAATCCTGCCCAGTCTACAACCTAGTATCGCAGTATTCTCCCCGACAACATTGTCTTTCTCCTGCGTGAGTACTGACGAAAAATATTCATTCAGTGTCTCTCCTATCTCCTCAGGCTCCACGCACAACTTCCCACTGCTATCTCTGACTGGCCCTAATATTGCCCTAACCAATCTTTTATTATTTATATACCTGTAAAAAGCTTTAGGATTCTCCTTAATCCTATCCGCCAAAGTCTTCTCGTGTCCTCTTCTAGCTCTTCTCAACTCCCTCTTTAGCTCCTTCCTGGCTGATTTATAGCTCTCCATTGCCCTAACTGAACCTTCACGTCTCATCATTATATAAGCCTCCTTCTTCCTCTTCACCAGAGATTCAACTTCCCTAGTACACCATGGTTCCCTCACTCGACCACTTCCTCCCTGCCTGGCAGGTACATATTCATTAAGGACATGCAGAAGCTGTTCCTTAAATATGCTCCACATTTCAGATGTCCCCAGCCCCTGCAATTTCCTGCTCCACCCTACGCATCCTAAATCTCTCCTAATAGCCTCATAATTACCTTTCCCCCAGCTATAACTACTGTTATTCGGTACGTGCCCATCCCTTTCCATCACTAAGGTAAACGTAACCGAATTGTGGTCACTATCACCAAAGTGCTCACCCACCTCCAAGTCTAACACCTGGTCTGGTTCATTACCCAGTACCAAATCCAATATAGCCTCACCTCTTGTTGGCCTATCTACATACTGAGTCATGAAACCTTCCTGCACACATTGAACAAAAACTGACCCCTCTAACGTACTTGAACTATAGCTTTTCCAATCGATATTAGAAAAGTTAAAGTCCCCCATTACAACTACCCTGTTACTTTCACACCTATCCAGGATCAACTTTGCAATCCCTTCCTCTACTTCTCTGGAACTTTTTGGAGGCCTATAAAAACTCCCAACAGTGTGACCTCTCCTTTCTTGTTTCTAATCTCAGCCCACACTACCTCAGCAGACAAGTCCACATCAAATGTCTTTTCTGCCACCGTAATGCTGTCCTTAACTAACAATGCCACTCCTCCCCCTCTTCTACCACCACCTCTGCTCTGACTGAAACATCTGAACCCCGGAACCTGCAACAACCATTCCTGCCCCTGCTCTATCCACGTCTCTGAAATGGCCACAACATCGAAGTCCCAAGCACCAATCCAGGCTGCAAGTTCATCCACCTTATTGCGTATGCTCCTCGCATTAAAGTATACACACTTCAAACCACCCTCCCGTTTGCCACTATACTGCTGCGACCTAGAAACCTTATCCGTGACCTCCCTATTCACATCCTCCTGTATACTGGCACAACAATTCAGGTTCCCATCCCCCCCCGAATCAGTTTAAACCCCCCCGAATAGCACTGGTAAATTTACCCCCCAAGATATTGGTACCTCTCCGGTTCAGGTGCAGACCATCCCTCTTGTAGAGGTCCCACCTTCCCCAGAATGAGCCCCAATTGTCCAAATACCTGAACACTTCCCTCCTGCACCATCCCTTTAGCCACGAGTTCAAATGTTCTCTCTCCCTATTCTTTTCTATGCCATCCCGCGGCACAGGTAACAAACCAGAGATAACCACTCCGTTAGTTTTAGCCCTAAGTTTCCACCCTAACTCTCTGAATTTCTGCTTTATATCCCCATCCCTTTTCCTACCTACGTCATGGGTACCTACATGCACCACAACTTGGGGCTGGTTCCCCTCCCCCTTAAGGATCCCGAACACTCAGTCAGAGATATCACTGACCCCAGCGCCCGGGAGGCAACATACCAACCGCGAGTCCCGCTCCTTCCCACAGACCCTCCTATCTATCCCCTTAACTAGGGAGTCCCCAATCACTAATCCAGATCTTTTCTTCCCCCTTCCCACCTGAGCATCAAGGACAGGCTCAACTCCCAAGACCTGTACTCCATGGTTTACCCCGGTTGTATCTACATCCCCAACAGCATCCAAAGCAGAGTACTTATTGCATAGAGGAACAGCCTTAGGGGAACTCTGCACTGACTGCTTCTTACCCCTTCTAACAGTCACCCATGTATCACATTTAGGAGTAACTATCTCCCTGTTGCTTTTATCAACAGCCATCTCTGCTTCCCTAATAATTCTTAGTTCCTCCAGTTCCAGCTCCAGGTCCCTAACACAGTCCTCAAGGAGGTGGAACTGGATGCACCTCTGGCAGGTGTAATCAGCTGGGACACTACTAGTGCTCCTCACCTCAAACATCCCACAGGAGGTACATCGCACTGCCTGCATGTTATAATACATGTTTACTCTCTTCTCCTCCCTGCTTCCAACTGAGGTTCCTCCTTGACGCAGGATGTGTACCCATATACCTGATTGGCTCAGCTTCCCATGCTGCCTTGCTATAGGGTCTGAACCAATCAAATCACTCTTAGGGATCATTCTCTTAAAGGGGCCACACTACCACATACAGCCTGGCAGGTGCCTGCATTCAGTACTAAGGCTGAAGTGCACCTTGCAGTGAGAGTGGAAGGATATACCTTTCATTGTGTATGTAGGTATTGACTAAATAGATAGAACAAGGAAAGAGGTTCTGTATCGGCAGTATGAGGAGCTAGACACTAAATTAGAACACAGAAACTCAAAGGTTCAATCGTTGGTTCATTCAAAAGATTCAATCTCAATCTTTGGATTATTACCTGAACCATTCGCCAAGTGCATCAGGTACATAAAATTAGATAGATGAATACATAAAGCAAAGGCTAGTGTGAGAGAAGTGGGTTCCTGTTTATCAGCACTGGGGAAAGTGGGGACTTTATCACTGGGACGGTCTAAGCCTGAATAATATTGGGGTCTGTGTTCTAGCAAGCTGCATAACTAGGAAATTAGAGGTTTAAAATTAAATAGCAGGAAAATGGATCAAATTCTGTAACAAAAACAGAAAATGTGGAAAATCTCAGCAGATCTGACAGCGTCTGTGGAGAGCAAATAGAACCAAATTTCAAGTCTGGATGACCCTTCATCAGAGCTGACAAATTCTCGAAGTTGTGGTGCATCAGCATGTAGAGAAAAGGCAAGAGAGATTACTGTTAAGCTAGGACATAATATACAGGGTGTGACAGAAATGCACAGAGAGTGTGAGGAGTACAAAATTAAGAGGAAATCTGCAATTCTCCATATAGGAAAAGGATAATGGGGCATGCACACAGAGATACTTTATGCATTGACAGGCTGTCAGAGAGCCTGTTTGTCCTTGTCAAGTAGTACGGAGGAGTCTCGCTCCAATTTATCACAGACATGTTGGTCAACTGGGTAACAGTGCTGGCAGACTCAGCTTCTATCACAGCACATTCGAAAACATTTGCAACATTTGAGATAATGACAAAACAGATTACAGGAATGAGGTAGAGAATCTGGTGAACTGTTGCGGCAACAATAATCTCTCCCTCTATGCCAACAAAACAAGGGAGATTGCCATTGGTTTCAGGAAGCGTAAAGGAGAACATGCCCCTGTCTACATTAACGCAGTTAAAACAGAAAGGTTCGAGAGTTTCAGGTATTTAGATGTCCAGGTCACCGACAACCTGTCCTGGTCTCCCCATGGTGGCACTATAATTAAGAAAACTCACCAATGCCTCTACTTTCACAGAAAACTCAGGAAATTTGGCATGTCAACTGTGACTCTCACCACCTTTTACAGATGCACCATTGAAAGCATTCTTTCTGATTGTATCACAGCTTGGTATTGTTCCTGCTCTGCCCAAGACCGCAAGGAACTACATAAGGTCATGAATGTAGCCCCAATCCATCATGCAAACCCGCCTTCCATCCATTGATTCTGTCCATACTTCCCTCGGCAAAACAATCAGCATAATTAAGGACCCCATGCATCACATTCTCTCTTCCATCTTCTTCTGTTGGGAAAAAGATACATATACCAACCAACTCAAGAACAACTTCTTCCCTACTGATGTCAAACTTTTTAATGGACTTAACCTTGCATTAAGTTGATCTTTCTCTACACCCTAGCTATGACTGTAACACTACATTCGCTTGTTTCCTTCTCTATGAATGGTATGCTTTGACTGTGTAGTGTGCAGGAAACAATACTTTTCACTGTATATTAATACATGTGACCATAATAAGTGAAATCAAATCAAACTGTAGACAAAGCTCTTTCTGAACTCATGAGATACGTTCTTAAAAATTATTTTATACCATGTGGGCATCACTAGCTGGGCCAGCATTTATTGCCCATGCCTATTTTATTTTATAAAGTTTAAAGTTTATTTATTAGTCAGAAGGTGGCTGTAGGTTGTCTTCTTGAACTGCCGCAATTCCTAAGGTATAGGTATACCCACAGTGCTTTTAGGGAAGGAATTCCAAGATGTCTGTTGTCTAAGTTTATTTAAGTTTATTTATTAGTGTCACAAGTAAGTTTACTACAATGAAGTTACTGTGAAAATCCCCTAGTTGCCACATTCCAGAACCTGTTCGAATATACTGACAAATTTAGCACCAATGCATCTAACCTTTCAGACTGTAGGATGAAACTGGAGCACTTGGAGGAAACCTACACAGACACAGGGATAAACATGCAGATTCTGACAGACAATGATCCAAGCTGGGAAATGAACCCAGATCCCAGGTGCTATGAGACAACAGTGCTAATCGCTGTGCTACCATGGCACCCATGTTTTGTTTTTGTTCTGCTGTCATTTATTTCAGATTTTTGACAAAGAACATATGGGGGAGGGAGGGATTTTCATATCCTGCTGGCCATGAGAATCATAGCCAGTGCGGCAGCGGGGATGGAGGCATTCAAAGATCCATTTGCCACAGGCAGGATTTTCCGGTTTTGGGGAAAACGTGGCTGAAAAATCCAATCCTTCGAAAGATGCATCTAAAACTGATAGCAATTTCCAGATTCATAGTTACAGAGTTAAATGTGAAGTTGTTGTGAGTGACTCTATGCTTCTCCAGAGGATATGCAGTTGAGGCCCCTCGGTAATGCAATTAATTAGAAATCATTGAACTATGGAAATTTCCACTCATGAGCTTTTAACGTTGCAAAAGTTACACCTTTTTGAATGACATATAATGGAAATTTAAATGATGCAATAAATTCATAAATATGATTTATCAGCTTCATTGGCCTTGAAAGATTAACTGCATATTTGTTAAATATCATATATCACCATTACGATGAGAAATTCCACTGATAATCTCCAGTTACTTTTTAAATCATTGGCCTTAAAATCAAAGAAAAATTTCATGGACGTAGAAATGGAATATAAATTGATGTTTCTCTTTTTAATCGCGTTACGCTGTTATACTACTGATATACTGAATGGAATTTATTTGTATTATTGATAATGAACTCTAGCAACTTCCCTACTACTGTCATTAATCTCACTGGTCTATATAGTTTTCTGTTTTCTCTCTATTGTAATTTCACGAATGAATTAAATAAAGCTCTTGGGCATAAAGGGTTCAAAGGGGTAGGTAAGTTCAGGGTATTGAATTTGATGGTCAGCAATGATCACAATGAATGTAGAACTGGCTTGAAGGGCTGAATGGCCTACTCTTGCTCCTATTTTCTTTGTTTCTATTTATATATATATAGGGTACAATGTTGACAGTTGATAGTGCTATATGATACATCAGTACGATCATTATAAGAAATCTATTAAAATAAGTGTTATATATCCATATATGGAAGCATATATTGATTTTGTTCCTAAATAGAACAATTTATATCAAGGATTGTATTCATTCAAGTTCATTTCTCGTGCCTGACACTTAATATCTACAGTGGTTTAACAGCACACCTTCTCAAGGGCAATTAGGGATGGCAATAAAAATGCTGACCTAGCCAGTGACATTCACATCCTGGCTGGAATTCTCTGATATCATACACCCCATCCCAGCTGCCAGTGAGAGCAGAGAACTTGGCGTTCAGCCAAGTCTCTTTTCACAGCAGCAGGACCGGAGAACTTGCGAATCTCTAAAAGAGTAAAAAAATAGACTTTGCATTGAAGCAGTTGGAAGCAGCATGAAATCGTATCTAATGTAGCATTTTCCTCTATAACCTTTCAGAACGCAATTTTGGCCCTGTTTTAATTTCTGATAAATGCATTTGTGGTTGCAGTTTTCTCAATCCCAAGTCGGAAAGATAGAATGAATGCTGGGCATATTTCAAATTTATGTTTATGTTTTGAAAATTATGAATGTTTTATGAAACAATTATGCACCTTGGAAAAATGCTTGAAATCATTTAAGTTTCATATTCACTTGGTAAATGTTGCAACAGTATGTTACTAAGAAGTACAGAGTTGGAATATCCTGGGGTCAGCCTTTAATCCCTGTTCAGTTTGTTGTATTGCAAGTATCTTTTCTGTGGTTCCTGTCTTTTGGAATATATATGTTAGTTTTAGGAAATTCAAGCTTGATGGGTGGGTGGGAACATTACCTGAAAGTGGGAAATATCTGATGTGAAGGCATCATAAATAAACTTTAAAAGCTCAAAATACAGGCGATAGACCTGATAACACAGTGGATGTCACTGTTGCCTTACAACACCAAGGATCCAGGTTCACCCTTGGGTGACTGTGTGGAGTTTGTATTTTCTCCCTGTGTCTGCATGAGTTTCCTCTGGATGCTTCGGTTTCCCCACACAGTGCAAAGATACGCAGGTTAGGTTGATTGGTTATGCAAATTGACTGTAGTTTTGGGGGGATTAGCAGGATAAATGTGTGGGAGTGGTGCCTGGGTGGAATGGTGTCAGTACAGACTCAATGGACCGAATAGGCTTCTTCTGTAGGGATTTTATAAAACAGCAGGCAGAAGAACTTAAACAAGTATGACCTGGAAAAAGAAATGGAAAATGGAAACATAGAAGGTAAGTGTAGAAAGTAAAGTGAACCTCCTAGTTTCTAAGGAAACAAAAATGAACCTGAAATCTGGAAACCAAAACTTGTGGGCAGACTGAAACTAGCTGAGGTAAGATAATGTGATCATGCCATCTAAGCCCAGTGCTTGCAATTTGGACATGGTGGCCACAATTTTGCAGCCAGTTTAGCCAGAGGCGCAATTCCCATAATAGCAATTGAATCTCACAAAATGCCCAAAACATGACCTCAATGTCGCAATTTCGTTTTGCAATCTTCTCCAAGGATGGAGAATTTGACACTCAGATAAATCTCCATTCACTGCAGCAGGGCCAGAGAATCCCACTGGTGTGAACAACTGGAGAATTCCAGCCCTCGTTGTTCTTCTTCTGTTCAGTTTTAGCGTATTGATCATTCATGGGGTTTATGATAAAATTCAGGCCTAATCTGGATCTATGGTCAATGTGCAGCTAAAAAGTGACATGCTTTTTTTGGATGATTATTTCTCACTCACAGCATGTAGGTAAGAAAGTCAAGGGACCAAAGGTTGGATGTTTGGAAGATACCAGAATTGACTCTATAGCCGTTTCAACTGATTATCTGCCAATGATTAGTTAGATAGGATTGGAGTAAGTGGCTAAACCACTTGTCTACCATTTCATTTCAAATCTACATCCCTTGGGCATTGCAAAGTGGAGACAAATCATAAAAATTACAGCAAAAAAGGAAGTCATTTGGCTCATAATGGCTTTTATAGAATCCTATAGTGCAGAAGGAGCCATTCGGCCCATTGAATCTGCACAATCACATCAAGGCCCTATCCCTATAACCTCATTTACCTATCCCAAAATTGCCCCTGACATGAAGGGGCAATTTAGCATAGCCAATCAACATAACCTGCATATCTTTGGACTGTGGGAGTAAACAAAACAAGAGCACCTGGAGGAAACTTATGCAGACTCAGGGAGAACGTACAAAATCCACACAGTTGCCTGAGGTCAGAATTGAACCCAGGTCCCTGGCACTGTAAGACAGCAGTGCTAAACACTGTGCCACCATGCCGTCCAGTAGTATTGATAGGGGGGAAAGAGAGTAATGGTTCTATTGGGGACAATGGTATGAAAAGTGCAGGTGCAGGTGCAGTTGAGCAAATGTTGTGCCAAAAGGAGGGCAAAAGACTAGACAGTTTGGAATTTTGAAAGCAAAGTTGTAAATTAATTAGAATAGCTTTTTTTTCACCCAGGACCAAACTAGAAGGAGATAGGTCTCGGGTATGGAAAAAGTGTGTGGTAACACTGACACAAGGAAGAAATCAAAAATGGCTTTATCTTTGATTGATATGCTGTGAGTAGCAAGATCTTGTGACATGATTATGTTCGGAGTTGGCTGTAAATATGAACTGAAGAGTTTACACAGAGGGAAAGATTAAAGGTGGATAAGAGGACAGTTAGTGTGCATGACGAGATAGAGTGATAAGGTGCAGGCAAATACAATACAGACTAAAGATGAGAAAGATATCTGAGCAAAACATACGCTGTAGGATTAATGTTTGCCAACAGCAGACAGTAGTGAAATGTTTCCAAGTTTTGAGATCAAGGTCCAATCAAGTCAAGGCAATGACCATATTCTGATAATGAAATTCAGAGTGAACCGAACTGTTACTTTTTCTGAACAACAAGGAGCCAGTGATGGAGTCACTTATGAAATCTCTCTCCTTAGACTGCAGTCTGTATTTTAAGTCATTTGAACTCTTTATAGAATGGTCCACTGAACATCAGTGCATGAAAAAATTCTTTGATGAGAATCTGCCAGATATAGTAACAGGGTAAGGCATTTTTATAGCCCCGTTTGAAACAACTATGAAGTTTCTTACCTATTCAGTGAAAACCTATCTTTAAATGTATTTTTAGTTACTTGTATATGTTTTCCCTTCTTTGTAAACAGCTGCAACAGCTGCTAACAATCTTGCACTCAAGCGATGGTTTATCCCAACAATCAGCATTTTCTTGTTGTTGGGATAAAAGCAAAATAGTGCAGTTGCTAGAATCTGAAACAAGAAACAAAAAATGCTGCAAAATCTGAGCAAGTCTAGCTAATGTCTTCAAAGGGTCAACTAGACTCAAAACGTTGGCTCTTTTTTCTCTCTACAGATGCTGTCAGACTTGCAGAGATTGTCTAACATTTTCTGTTGTTGTTTCTGTTTGTTGGGAGCTAACTGGTCTACTCGATGCAGCAAGCAGGAAGAGTGCAAACATTTCCAGTCAACAGTGTGTGTCGGCCAGCATATTGTGAAAGAGAAACAAAACAGTGCAAGGCTAAAAACCTGTTAGAAAACTCCAAACACAAATCTATTTTTCTTGCAGCAAGATCATCATTTCAGAGTAAGATTTACTGCAGATGGCTATACAGGCTGGCTCATTAAGTATGTTCAAGATTGAGATAGACAGATTTTTAATTAGTAAGAGAATCAAAAGTAGTAGGGATGAGGTAGGAAAGTGGAGTTGAAGATTATCATGTCAGATCAGTCATGATCTCATGAATAATGAAGTAGATTTGATGGGCCGAATGTCCCACCTCTTTTCCTACATTTTATGGTCTTATGATACACAGAATACAGGTTGGAAATTCTGAAAGTGACTCTTTTAGCTTACCCAGGTGTATTTAAAAGCTGTCGAGAAGTTTTAAAATCCTTCCAAATAAGATAATTGGAAACTAAGTCGATAGTTTAACTGCAGCCAGCCCAAGACAAGTTTCTGTTGGTTTAACGTCTCTTCACTTGATGTAAGCACAATATGGTTCCTATCCTCTATCTAAAATGATAGCATATTTCTCTTTTGCTATTCCTGCTTCCTGGATCCATCACAATCTATGCCTGTAAATTCCAAGTGACATTTCACTCATACTCCAGTGCTTTCCATATGAAATTCCGGAATGTTCTTGGAACAGAAAGGTTAGCATAGGAGAATAATTGCTGCAGCAACTTTGGGGGAATTGATGGTCTTGTCAGACTGTTGTAACTGCATTTATTCTTTTCCATTTTATATTCTTTAACATTAAAGATCAATCAATTGGAAGTATAAAGATACACAAATGTAACCAGAATAATTGAATGTAAATGTAAAATCTCCAATAATGCTCTCAATTCCATAAGGACATAAGAATATAAGAAATAGGAGCAGGAGTAGGCCATCCAGCCCTTTGAGCCTGCCTCGCCATTCAATAAGATCATGGCTGATCTGAAATGCATTAGTTCCACTTTCCTGCTTTCTCCCCATAATCCTTAATTCCCTTGTCTATCAGAAATCTACCTACCTGTGACAAATATATTCAACGAGGTAGCCTCCACCACTTCAATGGGTAGAGAATTGCAGAGATTCACCACCCTTTGAGTAAAGAAGTTCCTCCTCATCTCTGTTCTAAAGTGTCCCCCCCCACCCCTTATTTTGAGGCTGTGCCCTCTAGTTCTGTTTTCCTTTCTAAGCCGGTAGAACCTATCTCCTCTACTCTATCTAGCCCCTTCATTATCTTATATGTCTCAATAAGATCCCCTCCTCAGCCTTCTAAACTCTAACGAGTACAGATCCACTCTATTCAGTCTCTCCTCATAAGCTGAGGAGCTCCTCATCTCCAATATTAGCCTGGTGAACCTTCTCTGTATTCTCTCCAAGGCCAAAATATCCTTCCGCAAATAAGGGAACCAAAACTGCACACAGTACTCCAGTTGCGGCCTCACCTGTGCCCTGTACAGTTGCTTCAAGACCTTCCTGCTTTTATATTCTACCCCCCTCGTTATGAAGGTCAACGTTCCCTTTGGAAGTTTACCAAATACTGTCTTTAACATTGCCATTTCACTGTTTTGGCTTTTAATTGATTGTGATCCATGTTCCCTCTTCAGCTGTAGAGTGTTATCTACAAAGTAAGTTATCTACAAAATAAATAATCTTTTGCAATTATTTGTTTTGCAAGTCATTGACTTGTTATTAACATAGAACATAGAACATAGAACAATACAGCACAAACAGGCCCTTCGGCCCACGAGTTGCGCCGATCACATCTATCAATCCACAGACCTATCTATAACCCCCTATCCTATTCTTTTCCATATACTCATCCAGAAGTCTCTTAAAAGACCCCAGTGAGTTTGCCTCAACAACCTCCGACGGCAGTCGGTTCCATTCACTCACCACCCTCTGAGTGAAAAACCTACCCCTGACATCTCCTTTGTATTTGCTTCCCTGCACCTTAAATCTGTGTCCTCTCGTAGTGACCATTTCAGCTCGGGGAAATAGTCTCTGAGAGTCCACCCTATCTATTCCTCTCAACATTTTATAAACCTCTATCAGGTCGCCTCTCAACCTACGTCTCTCCAGTGAGAAGAGTCCCAGCTCCCTCAACCTATCTTCATAAGGCCTGCCTCCCAATCCAGGCAGCATCCTTGTAAATCTCCTCTGAACCCTCTCAATAGCCTCTACATCCTTCCTATAATGAGGCGACCAGAACTGCGCACAATACTCCAACTAGGGTCTGACAAGAGTCTTATAGAGCTGCATCATTACCTCTTGACTCCTAAACTCTATTCCTCGATTAATGAAGGCCAGTACAACGTACACCTTCTTGACCACTTCCTCCACCTGCGAGGCCGATTTAAGAGTCCTTGGGGTCACTGCTGAGCTGACAGTTGTCAGATCTTAGTGGATGTTGCAACTGATGCTTTTGTTCAATGTCATGCAGTTCTTCTTTGGGTTTTCTCCATTAATATGTCCAGAAAAACAGTACAACAAAAGTGGGTGTCCTCAGAAAAGGTCTGGGCCATTGAATCTAGCACAGACAATGAAGTAAGTCTGGAATTGTTAGTAGAAGAAATGGGATGCAAATGAGTCCAGACTCAATTGGCTACATTGGATTATATTTCCTCAATTTGTAAAAGTTATCTTTCATCAGTAGTCATGTGGGCTACTGAAAGGAATCCTTCAATTGATGTTTAACTGGGACACTCAAAAAGGCCTACAAATTGGTAGGAAATCGACACATTCCTAATAGAGGCTAAGTCCAAAACTGGGGGTTATAGTTTGGTGACAAGGGATGAACTTTTCAGAACTGAGGTAAGGAGAAATTTTTTCACCCAGAGGGTGGTGAATGTGTGGAATTCACTACCACTGAATGTAATAGAGGCAAAACATTGTCTGATTTCAAGAAGTTATTACCCTTGGACTGAAGGAATCAAGGGATGTGGGAGGAAGGGGGATCAGGATATTGAATTCAATGATCAGCCATGGTTAAAATGAATGGTGGAGCAGGCTCGAAGAGCTGAATGGCCTACTGCTGCTTCTAGTTTCTATATTTCTATGACACTTTTGCAAGATGAGCACAGGCAATTGTGTTACTAAATTTATAAAACAAATCCTTGCTTAATACCTTTGAAACGTTTTACACAGTATGGTGGTTAGTACTCCTGCCTCACAGCACCAAGGACTTATGTTCAATTCCAGGCTTGGGTCACTGCCTGTGTGGAGTTTGCACATTCTCCCTGTCTCTGCATGGGTTTCCTCCCAGTGCTCTGGTTTCCTTCCACAGTCCAAAGATGCATGGGTTAGGTTGATTGACTATGGGTCTGGGTTGGATTGTGGTCAGTGTAGACTCAATGGGCCGAATGACTTACGTCTGCATTGTAGGGATTCTATGATGCTATGATGTCCTGAGAAGGTAGGTAGATTGTTAAGGTGGGATTTTCTGATCTTTTTCACAGGTAAGATCTTCCGGTCCTGTTGAAGGTGATCCCTCGTGATGGGTTCCTTTGTGGTGGGATTGGTGGGACACTAAAGATACCATAGACTTTGGCAGGACTGGAAGATGATGTTAATAGCCAATGGTGAGTTGCCCTTACCACTGGAAAGCAGACAGGGAATGGTGCCAAAATCTTGCCCTTAGTTTAATGTCTTATCAAAGAAAAAACATCACCAGGCTGTAGCATTCATACAACAAGCATTTGCATTTATAAATTTCATTGAAACCTAGTAAAGCATTCCAAGGTATTTCACAAGAACATTCTTGAACCAAATTTGACAGAATGGCAGAGTGGGAAGTTTTAAGGAGTATGTCAAATGAGAAAATTGTAAATCATAAGAATGTTGAAATTGTAAAGCTGTAGGGTCCATTCATTCCTTTGATTAGATGAGGACAGCACTGATGAGATTTTTAAAATGGTTTTCTTTTACCAAACAGAACTTAAAGAAAATTAAATCATTACTGAAGCGAAGGGAAAAAAGCAACTTTGAGACTGGCTGCTAAGCCAGTCCCTGTACTGTACTGGGACATGCTGAACTCGAAAGCAAAAACTGCAAACTGAACATGCAGTTCCAAACTATATTTTTAATTCTTATCTTGTTATTGTGGGTGTTTTTTTGCAGTCTGTTTCTGTCTGGAGAAAACAGGTTTTGCAACTGTTGTTATCAAAACTTGTTTTGCTTATTGTGTAATTTCCAGGAATGTGGTCAATTTTCAGCTAATCCAGCATTTCTTCTGAATTTTAAAACATAGTCAATTTTTTAAGCATTGCAGAGTTATTTAATGTCTACAGTCCAGTTTTAAATGTAATTGCATATACTGACATATCTTAAAATGAACTCTTTGCATAGACTGAAGCAAATAGGGCTAAACATACAAAGGATCTCTCAAAAGCAAAGGGTTAACTTCGGAAGCACATGATGGGATGTAATTAGGATTTAACATCAGAGGATTGAGTAACAGAATCTGGAGGAAGGAGGTGTTCTAACCTCATACAGATGTTCCTAAATATATGTCATAGCTTTAAAAACATAAAGCAAACAAGAGTCTCAAGCAATTTGCTTTGGGAGAATCAAAAGGCCCAAAGAACCCAGTCTAGACTTCAAACACATGATGTAACAAAGAGGAGAGAATTAGAGAGAGAGTTCCAGAGCTTAAATCCTTGGTAGCCAAAGGATTAATATCAAAGATGTGTAAGAGGCCAGAACTTTGGGAAGACATGTATCATATAGTCTCTAAGAATCAATTTCTTCAAGGAATTTGAACTTCACTGGCTAGACCAGTATTCATTACCCAACTCGAATTACCCTTGAGAAGTGGTATTGTATTGTCTTCTTGAATAACTCTGTCCATGTGTAGTAGTACACTTATAGTGCTGTTAGGGAGAGAGTTTGAGCCAGTGACAATGAAAGAACAGTGATATATTTCCAAGTCAGGGTGGTGTATCGCTTGGAGGGTAACTTCATGTAACCATGTGTCCGCCTCCCTTGCCTTCATAGGTGGTTGAGGTCATGGGTTTGGAAGATACTGCCTAAGGAACCTTGTTGGGATCCTGCAGTACATCTTTTGGATGGTACACACTGCTGCCAATTATTTGTCAGTGGTTGAGTGATTCATGATTATAATAATAATATATAATAATAATGGTGCCAACTCATTACATTGCCTTATTCTGGCAGAGAGAAATCCAGAAAGTAAAGCCCACTGAACCTAATAATTGGGGCATATGCATGGGATTAAGGTGGAAGCTAAAGTACCGTAACCTTTAACAAAAATTAAAGCATATGTGCAATTTCTTATGATAATAAAGAATTTTGATATTCAATAAATTTAAAATTAAACTTTTAGGGTAAGTGTTGCTGTTTATTTGTTTATTCGAAATATGGCATGCTGTTAAAGACAAGATGTAACTTATTCAAGGGATTTTACAGCATTACTAAGAGCCCAAGGTGAGTTTTTTTATTGACTGTATTCTAGAAGGAACACAATGCAGCAACCTTTGGATTTCCGTGTTTAACTGTACGTGTTGACTCCAGAAGTTGTTGTCAGTTTCAGTGGAGTAATGACAGGGAACGCTGAAAGTTTCACCATCATTGCTATTGTAAACTTCATCTCATTTTCTTCTTCATTATTGGTTGAAATATTTCAAATGAACAAAAACAAAGAACAAACAAAAGTACAGCACATGAAGAGGCCCTTCAGCCCTCTGAGCACATGCCAACCTTGATGCCATGACTAAACTAAAAACAAAATCTTCTGCCCTTACTGAGGCCATGACCCTCTATTCACTCCTTTTTCTTGTATCTATCCAGATGTCTCTTGAACGTTGCTAATGTAACTGCTTCCTCTGGTAGCGCATTCCAGGCACCTACCACTCTCTGCATGAAAATCTTCCCGCACACATCTCCCTTAAACTTTCCCTCTCTCACTTGAACCTGTGCCCCTTGTAACTGACATTTTCACTCTTGGCAAAAGCCTCTGACTATCCACCCTATCAATGTTTCTCATAATTTGGTAGACCTCCATCAGGTCTCTCCTCAGCCTTTGTCTTTCCAGTGAAAACCATCCTAGTTTGTTCAATTGCTCCACATAGTAAACATCCTCTAGACCAGGCAACATACTGCTTAAAATTCCTTGCACTCTTTCCAAAGCTTCCACATCCTTCTGATAGTGTGGCGACCAGAATACTTCAAATGCAGACTAACCAAGGTTTTATATAGCAGCAATATGATTTCCCAATTCTTTTGCTTAATGGCATAGCCATTGAAGTTAAGAATGCCATATGCCTTCTTAATCACCTTGGCCACCTTGATTTAATTACTATTGTTTTGCAGGTTTACAAATGAACTTCTAGCCATTTGCATATAAAGATTAAGATCTACACAGCCATTGTTCAGTAAAGTCATTTGTTACAAATTTCATTTCAGATTCATTCATGTCCTCCAAAAATAAAACTTGATTTTCTTTGCAGCATCAGGAAAATGGGAGCTACTTGCCTCAACGTCCTGAGTGTAGGAAGTGGTTCAGGTAGGTCTTGCAGTATCCATTATTCTGTGTCTAATTATGTATCTATTGCATTCATGATACATCTATTTTATTATCCTTCACAGGGTAATCAAGTATCGATTTTCTACAACGTGAAGAAAGGCGTTAAGTAATGAATGTTTATGGATTTTTCTATATTATTCAATAGAAAACACAAGAATAATGCATACCAGGTTGCTTGGGGGGATCGAAGACCCAGGTCCAGATGTTTATTTGTCTAATGGTCATGTAATTGCATTGAGGTTTCCAGAAATGGCTGTGGCAAAGTTGCTCACCCTACACTGTCTAGGTTCTCGGTGGGGGAGGCATTGTTACCTGAAGTTCTGCCCTGAATTCCCATTTTGTTATCAGGGAGTAAGCAGAAAATGGATATAAATGATTATACTGGAAAAACTATCATTGTCAGTAACTTCATACTCAAAGCTACTTTTAGATTTTGTTTCCTGAAATATGAACTAGTTTTTCATTTGAGAAAGATATCCACAGGCTTTATAACATTGTTGATAAATCTGGCAAAAAGAAGCAATCAAATTTGAATTTGAAGCAGAAATTGTTGCAATTACACAGCAAATGAAAGTTTATCACTCACATTTTCACTTCTGCAATTTTTGCAAGGCTTCTGTCAATGTGTTTTGATCTAAATCTAATTTTCAGTCAGAACCTGATACTTTGCCATTTTTTTGAAAAATTGTGCCCACAATGTTTCACAGTTTCAATCAAACAGAAGAATCTTTCCTCTAAAAGAGTAAATAAGGCAAGCACTCAATATTATCTATCTCATAATCTAAAATCCAGGATTAATGTGAGGTAAACATAAATAAACAGGTGTGCTGTGGTCAAAGATACCTAAACTGCACATTGAATGGTAAACGCAACCATCAAGATAAATCCCTTAAATTTCTAAACAATTCAGTCAGACATTGGTTAAAGTTAAATTTTATTTATTAGTGTCACAAGTAGGCTTAATTAACACTGCAATGAAGTTACTCTAAGAGTTGTCAGAATCCAGCGCCTGTTCAGGTATAGGAAGGGAAGATTTAGCATGGCCAATGCACCTATCCGAAGCGTCTTTCAGATTGTGGGAGGAAACCGGAACACCCAGAGGAAACCTACACTGACACGAGGAGAACATGCAGATTTCACACAGATAGTGACCCAAGCCAGGAATTGAACCCAGGTCCCTGGCACTGTAAGGAAGCAATGCTAATCATTGTGCTACCAGTCCATCCCGTTACCACTGTCAGTCATAAAATTTCTTTGAAAATCTGTCTTCCTCATGGGCAATTGCAGCTCCTGTCCTTTCAAGACAAGTC
This sequence comes from Sphyrna mokarran, assembly GCA_024679065.1. Lineage (NCBI taxonomy): Eukaryota > Metazoa > Chordata > Chondrichthyes > Carcharhiniformes > Carcharhinidae > Sphyrna > Sphyrna mokarran. The sequence goes on along the minus strand of JAGIQG010000011.1, from coordinate 66,928,628 downwards.
TGAACCTCAGCTGATAGTAGTTCTGCTTCATTCAATTCCCAAAGGTACAACCTTCTCCTATAAGGCCCACTATTCCAAACATCTCCTTGGAACAGACTTTTTTCTTTCTAGCTGAGCTGACCTACTACTGACACCTGTATGTGAGCCAAGCTTCCTTCGAAAGACCCAACTGTGGCACCGTTCTGATCCCTGAACCACACTACTACCAATAACTGTCCCTCATGGAGCTGCCAACTGCACTTGACCTCAGTTTCTGCTGTGTCATGGCAACTCAGCTGGGCTTGCTGACAACAACTGCTTTCAGATGCTTTTCTTAGCTGCAATCACTCATCACCATGGAAAAATCCCTGTTCTGTGACTCATCTGAACCCTGGCTCCGCTGAGCTAAGGGTTCCCCTGTATTCCAGTTCTTAACAGCATGGAGTTGAAGTGAATCCAGTAGTGAATCTTCCCTTCCTGGGACATTTACATATAAGTTTAGAAAGAGCCTTGCACACATAGAATAAACTCCATTCCCTTTGATTTGATTTATTATTTTCACATGTTTTGGGATACAGTGAAAAGTATTGGCCGTACTCACCCAAAAACTGGAGAATCCTGCCTGAGGTCAATGGACCTTTGCACGATCTGCCTTCTGCCCACTGTGATTCCCATGGCAGGCGGGATGGGAGAATTCCTCCCATTGTTTCTTGCACACTATATGGGCAAAACATATCGTTCATAAAGTAAATGGAGGGAAAAATGAAGATGAGAGTGCAGATTATAGTGTTGCAGTTACAGATCATGTGTAGAGAAAGATCAGCTTACTTTCTGGTAAGTCTATTCTGAAGGCAGCAGGGAAGAAGCTGTTCTTAAGTTGGTAGATACGTGATCTCGGACTTTTGTTATCTTTTTTTGATGGGCGAAGATGAGAAAGAGTATGTCCAGGGTATGTGGGGTCCTTGGCTGTTGTTTTAAGACAGCAGAAAGTATAGACAGGTTCAATGGATAGGAGGTTGGTTTGCATGATGGATTGGTCTTCGCTCACAATCTTTTGTAGTTTCTTGCTGTCTTGGTCAGAGCAGGGGCTATACCAAGCTGCAATACATTCATTAACTCTTCATTATCTCCACTGTCTAACTAATATTGGGATAGTTTTCCTGTGATTATTATTCCTGTAACAGCACACCTGGTTCTGTTGTTGAGCAGGGTCAGACAAAGAGCAAGTGAGCTGTAGTAAAAGGGGACTCAATAGTTAAAGGCACAGACAGGTGTTTCTGTGACTGCAATTGAAACTCCAGCATGGTGTGTTGCCTCCTTGGTGTCAAAGTCAAGGATGCCTCTGAGATGTTGCAGGACATTCTTAAGGGGGAATGTGAACAGCCAGAGGTCATTGTACACATTGGCACCAATATATAGGTAGGAAAAGGATGAGGTCCTGAAGAGTGAATGTAGAGAGTTGGGCAAAAGACTAAAGTGTAGAACTTTGAAGGTAATAATTTCAGGATTACTGGCAGTGTCACTTGCTAGCGAGAGTAGGAATAGGAAGATTAGGCAAGTTAACATGTGGCTTAAGAATTGGTACAAGGATTTAGATTTGTTGATCATTGGAATCTCTTCTAGGAAAGGGATGACCTATTCAAAAGGAATGGGTTACACATGAACTGGAGGGGAACTAATATTCTGGCATGGTGATTTACTAGAGACACTTGGGAGAGTTACACTAGTCTTGCAGTGGGGGTGGTACCCAAAGCAGTAGGGAGACAGAAAAGAAGGTTGAGAATAGCACAGAAATTAAAGGGAACACATTAAATAGTAAAGGCAGTGGCAGCAATGTTGGTACTAGACAGATTAGGCAAAAGCGGAGCACAGAGCAAGGGAAGCCCAGGTTAAACTGCATTTATTTCAATGCAAGAGGCCTGACAGGGAAGGCAGATGAATACGGGGCAATGGGATGGGTATATGGGACAGGGATATTATAGCTATTATTGAAGCATGTCTAAGGGAGGAATAGAACTGGCAGCTCAATGTTCCAGGGTACAGATGCTATTGGAAAGATAGAACAGGAGGTAAGAGATAGGGGGTGGAGTTGCACTTTTGATTAGGGAAAATATCGTAACAGTACTAAGAAGGGATATATCTAGGGGTCCTCCCACTGAGTCCAAATGGGTAGAACTGAGAAATAAAAAGGAGGAAATCACTTTGATAGGGTTGTGCTATAAGCCCCCAAATAGAGGAGCAAATACGCAAGGAGATTACAGAAAGCTCCAAGAAAAATAGGGTGGTAATATTAAAGGATTTTAACTCCCCCAAAGGCTGGGAGAGTCATAGTATTAGAGGCTTGGGTGGAGAGAAATTTGTTGACTGTATTCGGGGGAATTTCTCATTCTGTACATGGACTGACTAGAGAGGGGGCAAAGCTTGACCTCCTCTTAGAGTTAGTGAGAGATCACTATGGGACCAGTGGCCATAATTCTGTTAGTTTTAAGATAATTGTGGAGAACAATAGATCTGAGCGAAAAGTTAAAATTCTAAATTAGGGCAAAGCCAATTCTGATGTATCAGACAGGAACTTACAAAAATTAATTGGAGGAGTCTGTTGGCAGGCAAAGGGACATCTGGTAAGTGGGAGACTTTCAAAAGTGTGTTCACCAGTGTTCAGGATAAGCACATTCCTCTTAGAGTGAAGGGCAAGGCTGGTAGAAGTAGGGAACCCTAGATAACTCAGGATATTGAGGCGCTGATCAAGAAGAAGGACACATCTGACAGCATAGGCAGCTAGGATCAAGTGAATCCTGTGAAGACCATAGGGGATGTAGGGGTAGATTAAGAGAACAATCAGGAGGACAGAAAAGGGACATGAGATTGCTTTAGCAGATAAGTCAAGGGAGAATCCAAAGAGATCCTACAAATACATAGAGGGCAAAGGAGCAAATAGCAAGAGTGTAGGCCCTCTTAAGGAACAACAAATCATCTATGTGTGGATCATTTACGGTGAGACCCTAAATGACTGTATCTCATCAGTATTCACTGTTATGAAAGGCATGAATGTTAGGGAACTTGGGGAAATAAATAGTAATATCCTGAAGAGTGTGCATATAACAAAAGAAGGAGGTGCTGGGAGTCTTAAAGCGCATCAAGAAAGATAAATCCTTGGGACTTGATGAAGTGTATGGGGGATGTTGTGGGAGAGGAAATTACGAACCCCCTAGCGAAGATATCTGAATCATCGGTGGTCACAGATCTCCCGAAGATTGGAGGATGGCAAATGTTGTGTTTTTGTTTAAAAAGGACTGCAAGGAAAAGTTTGGGAATTACAGGCCCGTGAGCCTCACATCTGTCATAGGTAAGTTGTTAGAATGTATTCTGAGATATAGGATCTACAGACATTTAGAGATGCAAGGACCAGCATGGCTTCGTGAGTGGAAAATCATGTCTCACCAATTTGAGTTTTTTGAAGGGGTAACCAAGAAGGTAGATGAAGGCAGTGCAGTTGATGTTGTTGACATGGATTTTAGCAAGGCCTTTGGCAAGGTACCGCATGATAGATTGTTGCATAAAATTAAATCTCATGGGATCCAGGGTAAGTTAGCCAAATGGATACAAAATTGACTTGATGACAGAGACAGAGGGTGGTTGTAGAGCGTTGTTTTTCAAACTGGAGGCCTGTGACCAGCGATGTGTCTCAGGGACCAGTGTTGGGTCCACTGTTTGTTGTTACTTATCTTAATAGTTTGGATGAGAATTTAGGAAGCATGGTCAGTAAGTTTGCAGTTGACCCTAAGATCGGTGCCATAGTGGGCAGTGGAGAAGGTTATCTTGAATTGCAACAGAATCTTGATCAATTGGGCCAACAGGCTGATGAATGGCAAATGGAGATTAATTTAAATAAACATGAGACAATGCATTTTGGTAGGTGGAACCAGAACAGGACTTACTAAGTTAATGATAGAGCTTTGAGGAGAGTTATAAAACAAAGAGATCTGGGAGTACAGGGTCATTACTCATTGAAAGTGGAATCACAGGTGGACAGAGCTGTGAAGATTCAGCATGCTTGTTTAGAACATTGAATACAGGAGTTGGAACATCTTGTTGAAGTTGTACAAGACATTAGTAAGACCACACTTGGAATACTATATACAGTTCTGGTCACCCAGTTATAGAAAGGATATTATTAAACTTGGAAGGGTGCAAAAAAGATTTACTAGGATGCCATCAGGACTTGATGGTTTGAGTTATAAAAAGAGGCTGGATGGACTGGGATTTTCTTTCTGGAGCATAGGAGACATAGGGGTGATCTTATAGAGATATATAAAATAATGAGTGGCATAAATCAGCTAGATAGTCAATATCTTTTCCCAAGTGTAGGGAAGTCTAAAATTAGAGGGCATAAGTTTAAGATAAAAGGGGAGACATACAAATGTGTCCAGAGGGGCAATTTATTCACACAGGGGCTGGTGAGTGTCTGGAACAAGCTGCTAGAGGTAGCTGTAAAGGCAGGTACAATTTTGTTTTTTAATAAGTGTTTAGGCAGTTACATGGGTGAGATAGGTATCGAGGGATACAGACGGGCAATTGGGACTAGCTTCATTGTTAAAAAAGAGGGTGACATAGACAAGTTGGGCTGAAGGGCCTGTTTCCATGCTACAAACCTCTATGACTCTGTTAATCACCTAATATGCTTGAGTGAATTGCATAAGTCAATAAAATATATTTAACTGATAATACATTTGCAAATCAACATTGCTTTGATTTGACTTGAAATTGTTCTGAAATTTTGGAACTTAAAGCAAGTGAAATCTTAGCAGTTTTAATGCAGCTAGTCTACTTTTACTGAAAATATGCTGTAATGAATTCATGGTAAGATGCGTTTAGAAGTGTTGTGTTTTTTTCATTCAGGTAAAATAGACTTTGAAATTCTTGGCAAAATTCAATCTAAACATCCAGGCATTTCAATTCACAATGAGGTGGTGGAGCCTAATCTGTACCAAATTTCCAAATACAAAGGTATTTATTTAGATGACGTACCATGTATTTACAGGTGAAAACATTTGAGGTATGAATTTCAAATGAATGTAGCTCCAACAGCAATAAAAATGTTTGACAACATCCAAATTAAGATCAGCAACTTCCCACCATTTTAAACATTCAGACCCTCCCACACTGATGCACATGTTGGCAATGTAAATCATCTTTAAGCTGGAATGTGGGAACTTACCAAATTTTTTTGGACAACTTATTCCAAACAAGTGACCTCTATCATCTGAAAAAAACTAGGGCAGCATGTGAGTGGGATCATCATTACCAGCAAGCTTGCTCTAAGCTTCAGACTTGGAGTTACTTGAGATGTTAGGATCTATGTTGATGTAATACTTGGATAGCAAGATTCCAGAATGGAAACCTGGTCCAAAAGATTGTATTTTTTTATAAAATGTGGAAGAGCAGAATCCCTAAGTTTAAGTTTATTCATTACTACCACAAATGGGCTTAAATTAGCGCTGCTATGAAGTAATTATAAAAAAAATCCCCTAGCTGCCACACTCTGGCACCTGTTCGGGTACAGTGTTTGGAGAATTTAGTTCTGCCAATGCACTTAGTTAACACATTTTTCGGACTGTGGGAGGAAACCAGAGCACCCAGAGGAAACCCGTGCAGACAAGTGGAGAACGTGCGGACTCTGCACAGACAGCGATCCAAGCCGGGAATTGAACTTGGGCTGCTGGCAGTATGAGGGATCAGTGCTAACCACTATGCCATTGTGCTGCCCACTAATTAGTTTTAACACAAAAAAATTAAACATGTAAAATTTGGATCATAATACAATATGTCCCCCTTCCCTTAAAAAATACAAACAGATTTTGAGATGAACGTAGCTTTTAAGGCATATATTAAGCTGCAAAGTAGATAAGATGACTGTGCTCAAATAAAGGACAAAGAATAAAGAAAATTACAGCACGGGAACAGGCCCTTCAGCCCTCAAAGCCTGTGCTGGCTATGGTCCTGACTTAACTAAAATCCTGTATGCTTCTGAGCATCATAGCTCGCTAATTCCATCCTATTCATGTATTTGTCAAGATACCCCTTAAAAGTCACTCTGCATTCACTTCCACTACCTCCCCCAATGAGTTCCCGTCATTTGCCATCCTTTTTCATTTTGAACCCCAAGAGAATGTCTGCAGATTTCTCCTCAGAGACCTCCAGATAACTGTTACCTGTGAGGTTCCAAACTGCACTGCCAAGAAAGCACGCTTTGTAATCTTTCACAATTATACTTTCCAACAGCAGTTTACATTCCGAAATCCAGTCCAGGTTTTTAAAATGACTCTTTTCAGCAAAGCTTTCGCTCCACTTTTAGTAACAAATCCAGTATCCAGGTTACCACTTCCCTTTTAGGATTTCATTATGTTGACTGTCCTGCAAACTGTTCACTATTGCTATGAACATTGATTCCAGACCCTATCAAGATGGCATCAAACTTTTGATTTTCCACTGAAGACTGCTTTCCCATTTTAAATCGGGCTATTATAACTGTCTCTTTAATTCATAACATTTTTGTTTCCTTTTCTCTTGAATTTTCCTAAAAAAAACATAGTTTCTGTTCTCTTAACTTTTTAAGACATTTTTTCTATCCCAATACCCTGGGTATCTGGACTGTGTTAAGTTCTTTGGAAAGCTGTCCATTTGCAGCTAAAAGTTAAAGTTAAAAGTTTATTTATTAGTAACAATTAAGACTTATATTAACACTGCAATGAAATTACTATGAAATTCCCTAGCCCCCATCTTGTCCAGTCTTTCTAATGGCAGTGTGGCAAGATGTTCACTCCTTGGTGCCCTGTCTGTGGATGAAAACAAATTCAGCTAAAACCTAAAACTTAAAAGAATTTTTAACCTTACAAGTCCCAAGTTGCCATGCAACCACTGCTAGTTTATTTACTCTTCATTTGTAATCCACTCCAAGCACAATAGAAACACAGCGGAGTTGAAACCATACATATAATTACCTTTGTCTAGCATGTGTCTAACTATGGTTTTTACCTTTCCTTGCATAAGAACATTAAATTAAAACCACTGAAAACTATATTTATTTCTAATGTTTATCAATACAATTATAAAGCTACTTTTGTTTTTCTAATAGATGTTCCTTCACACATGCTAGGTCAAAATTCTGGAAATCCTTTCCCAAAACTAGTCTGAGTCTACCTGCTTCAGAATAGTCCAAGAAGGTGAATCAGCACCACCATTGTAATGGCATACAGAAATGGGTGACAATTGTAGATCATGCAAATATACCCATATGCTAGGATAGAATATAAACAAATGAATGATACCAGCACTTCCATAAAATTTATTGATTGATGTGCATCACTTGACTAATCAATTCATTTTCAATATTACATGTAAAGGAATTAGCACAATGCTTAAATCCATGCAACTTCTCCTCCACTAAAACTATTTGGCCACTTCTAAGCAGTCAGCAATGAAATGTGTGTTGAAGTTTCAGGAAACTGGATGCAATGAAATAGCAAACAAAAGGCTGTATTTGCAATCACTTTGTTAAAAAGAGCATCTTCCTTCTAAATCTACCTCTGTTCCAGGCCTTGTGAAAGAAAAGAGCCAGGGGCTCAACATCTCGTTCACTTGGAACCAGATGAGCTCAGAAGAATATGAAAAGCAAAACAAGGCGAGAAAGAAAAGCAAAAAGTTTGATTTCATTCACATGATCCGGGTAACTGCAGTTAAGATGAACTTTACAACTACTAGGTATGAAAACCTAGGGCGACTTGGTAGCACAGTGGCTAGCATTGCTGCCTCACAGCGCCATGGACGCATTTTCAATTCTGGCCTCAGGTCACCGTCTGTGAGCAAATATTCTCCTCATCTTTGTGTGGGTTTCCTGAGAATGCTCCAGTTCCCTCCCACAATCCAAAGATATGTGACGTAGATTGATTGGCCATGCTAAATTGACTTTAGTATCCGGAGAGTAAATATGTGGAGTTAGAGGTTTAGGGCTTGGATGGGACCATGGTCACTGTAGACTCAACGAGTTCAATGGCCTCCTTCTGCATAGTAGGGATTTCATGAAAACATTTAATTTGTCAGTCAAGGCTGAATGTCAATTCTAGACAAATTCCAGCTGTATTACTTATTGTCAAAATACTGATGGGTGTATGTATCACAGTCATTTTTAGAAGCATGATTCATGTTTGCTTCTTTTTAGGCAAACTATTCCAAACCTTTCAGCTGCCTTTCATTCACATCTCTGGTAATAAATGCATGCGTGGGTAGGTTGTTTAGAGATTTCAGACAATGTTCATGAACATGTGCCATTTTTTATTGGACAGAATTCCAGCATCAATTTCTCATAATTTTTTTCCATGCTAGAGGAAATGGCTACAGCATTTGACTAGAACTTAGGTTGAAAATTGAATGGGGAAGGAACATGCAATTATGCCAAGATATAAGTGGAAGGTGCAATAGATTTGGGAATCAGAAAGGTTGATCTTAAGTGGGCTAAAGAGCTCCTTTCATCCAAACCTGCCTTCTGCTTTTTTAGCATGCAGTGTTGACAACGATTCTGACTCTCTTCCCATGTTAAGGGAGGTGATTGCTAAGTGGGCTTATCACTAAACTATTAATCAAGAAACTCAGCTAATGTTCTGAGGACCCAGTATGAATCCTACAATGGCAGATGGTGGAATTCAAATTTAATAAAAAATATTTGGAATTAAGAATCTCCTGATGACCGTGAAGTTATTGTCAATTGTTGGAAAAACCCATCTGGTTCACTCATGTCCTTTAGGAAAAAAAACTGCTATCTTTACCTGGTCTGGCCTACATATGACTCCAAAGTCTTAGCAATGTAGTTGACTCTCAGCTACCCCTCCAAGGGCAACTGGGGATGGGCAATAAATGCTGGCCAGCCAATAATGTCCATGTCCCATAAATGCATAAACAAAGTTTGCCTGATTGTTCCTTACAAAAGTGATGCCCTACTTATCCATCCAAAGTTTTCACATGATTATATTTCAGTCAGATAGATGCTCCTTAGAGTGAAGGGAAAGGGAACTTGACATCAAATAATAAGTTCCCTGGAGTTTTCAAAGTACTGGCACAGACACAATGACTTAAATTGGTCACCTCCTCTCCTGTGTCTTTATATGATTATACATTTCAATGGAATGTAGATTAAAGATGAAATAGTGGACGAATAAAGTAGTTGTAAATAATGAGTTAAAAATTTGTGAAGAACTTGCATAATTCAAGAGCACAGTCTGATAGAAACATTTCTGAGACTTTGGGTTCAGATACATTCCAGATTAATGGAGAGATTTACTCTTACATTGGCTATTAGTATTTTTTGTGAAATGTATTTGTGGAGCCCTTTCTGAGGCTCAAGATATTTTCTTGGGCAAATGATAAACTTGCTGATATCTTTAAGATAAGACTAGAGTCATTACTAGTAACAGGTAGATCAGGCAAAAATAAGACAGAGAGCAAGGGAAGTCTAGATTAAACTGCATTTATTTCAATTCAAGAAGCCTGATGACCAAGGCAGATGAACTCAGGGCATAGATGGGTACGGGGAATGGGATATTATAGCAATTACTGGCTAAGGGAAGGATAGGACTGACAGCTCAATATTCCATGGTGCAGATGCCATAGGAAAGATAGAAGAGGAGGTAAAAAGAGGAGAGTAAGTTGCACTTTTGATTAGGGAAAACATCATGGCAGTACTGAGAGGAGACATATTCGGGGGTTGGGCCATTGAGTCTATATGAACTGAGAAATAAGAAAAGGGAAATCACTTTGATAGGGTTGTACTATAGGCCTCCAAATATAAATATATTGGGGAGCAAATACTTAAGGAGATTACGTATCTCCATGCAAAATAGGGTGGTAATCGTAGGAGAGATTTTAACTTTCCCAACATTTACTGGGACAGCCATAGTATTAGAGGGTTGATGGAGAGAAATTTGTTGGCTGTATTCAGAAGGAATTTCTCATTCAGTGTATGGATGGCCCAACTAGAGAGGGGGCAAAACTTGATCTTCTCATGGAAAAAAGGAAGGGTAAGTGACAGACGTGTTAGTGACCAATCACCATAATTCTGGGACCAATCACCATAATTCTATTAATTTTAAGATAGCTATAGAGAATGATAAATTTGGCCCAAAAGTTAAAATTCTAAATTGAGGCAAGGCCAATTTTGATGGTATCAGACAAGAACTTTCAAAAGTTAATTGGAGTGTCTGTGGGAAGGCAAAAGGTAGTCTGGTAAGTGGGAGATTTTCAAAAGCGTGTTAAACAGGGTTCAGGGTAAGCACATTTCTCTTCAAGTGAAAGGCAGGCTAGCGAAAGTAGGGAACCCTGGATGACTTGAGATATTGAGGCCCTGTTCAAGAAGAAGAAGGAGGCACATGACCTGCATAGGCAGCTGGGATCAAATGAATCCCTTGAAGAGGATAAAGGGTGTATGAATAGAGTTAAGAGGGAATCTGGAGGACAAAAAGGGGACATGAGATTGCTTTGGCAGATAAGGCAAAGGAGAATTCAAAGAGCTTCTACAAATACATAGAGGGCAAAAGAGTAACAGGAGGGAGAGTATAGGGCCTCTTAAGGATCAACAAGGTCATCTATATGTGGATCCACAAGAGATAGGTGAGATCTTGAATAAATATTTTTCACTGTATTTATTGTTGACAAAGCATGGAAGTTAGGGAACTTGGAGAAATGAGGAGTGTACATTATTTTAGAGAAAGAAGTGCTGCAATTCTTAAAGCACATCAAGTAGATTAATCCCCGGGACCTGATGAAGTGTATCCCAGGACATTGTGGAAAGCTAGGGAGGAAATTGCAGGTGCCCTAACAGAGATATTTGAATCATCAATAGTCACAGGTGAGGTGCCTGAAGATTGGAGGGTAGCAAATATTGTGCTTCTGTTTAAAAGGGAAGGCAGGGAAAACCTGTCTCACATCTGCACTGGGTAAGTTGTTAGAAGGTATTTTGAAAGACAGGACCTATATGCGTTTACAGACGCAAGGTCTGGTTAGGGACAGTCAGCGTGGCTTTGTGAGTGGAAAATCATGTCTCACAAATTTGATTGAGGCTTTTGAAATGGTAACCAAGAAGGTAGTTGAAGGCGGTACAGTTGATGTTGTCTACATGGGCTTTAACAAGGCCTTTGACAAGATACCGTATGGTTGCATAAGGTTAAATCTCATGGGACCCACGGTATGGTAACTAAATGGGGACAAAATCGGTTTGATGACAGAACCAGAGGGTTGTTTTTCAAACTGGAGGCCTGTGACCAGCCATGTGCCTCAGAGACCAGTGCTGGGTCCATTGTTATTTGTCATTTATATTAATCAGTTGGGTAGAATATAGGAGGCATGGTTAGTAAGTTTGCCGATGACATCAAGGTTGGTGGTGTAGTAGACAGTGAGGAAAGTTATCTCCCATTGCAATGGGATCTTGATCAATTTGGCCAGTGGGCAGACGAATGGCAAATGGAGTTTAATTTCAATAAATATGAGGTGATGCATTTTGGTAGATTGAGTCAGGGCACAACTTACTCAGTTGATGGGACAGCATTGAGGAGAGTTACAGAACAAAAAGATCTAGAGTACATGTTTATAACTCCATGAAAGTGGAATCACAGGTGGACAGAGTGGTGCAGAGGGAATTCAATATGCTTGGTTTCATTGGCCAGAGCATTGAATACAGGAGTTGAGATGACTTCTTGAAGTTGTATAAGACATTGGTAAGGCCACACTTAGAATTCTGTGTACAGTTCTGCTTATCCTATTATAGAAAGAATATTATTAAACTAGAAAGAAAGCAGAAAAGATTTACTAGGATTCTACACAAACCTGATGGTTTGCTTACAAGGAGAGGCTGAATAGACTGGGATTTTTTTCTCTGGAGCAGAGAAGGCTGGGAGTGAACTTATTGAGGCCTATAAAATAATGAAGAGCATAGAGAAGGTAGATAGTCAATACCTTTTCCCACAGGTAGGGGAGTCTAAAACTAGAGGGCATACAGGTTAGAGGGAAGATATACAAAAGTGTCCAGACAGGCAATTTTTTTCACACGGAGGGTGGTGAGTGGTTGGAATAAGCTGCTAGAAGTAGTAGCAGAGGCGGATAAAATTTTGTCTTTTAAAAAGCATTTAGATAGTTACATGGGTATAGAAGTATATAGGCCAAATGTGGGCAATTGGGACCAGCTTAGGGGTTTAAAAAAAAAGGTAGCCTGGGCAAATTGGGCCAAAGAGCTTGTTTCCATGCTATAAAAAAAATTGGCTTATATAACCTTGAGAAATGGAGGGAGAAAATCTGGCAGAATTTTGGCTTCTGGTAACAATCCAGCAGTTCCTATTTGAAGTTATCAGTTTGTGCATAATGGGTGAAAGGGAATGTCAGTTTGGCTATGAGGCAGTTGCCCACTATCAATTAACTAATTTGCAGGTTAGGTGGGTTGGCCATGTTAAATTGCTCCTACATGTCCCAAGATGTGTAGGTTAGGGGATTAGAGGGCAAATATTTGGGATTTGGGAGATAGGAGATGGGGCAGGCTTGGTTAAGACATTCTATCAGAAGGTTGGTATAGATACAATGGTATAAATGGCCGCCTTCTGCACTGCAGGGATTCTATAATCCTATAATTCTGACTCATTTAATTTTTAAGCTCACAGAGGAAATATAGCTCTTTGGTTCAGTTCTGGTGCCTGTCATCACATGAGACTGTAACAGATCATAGATCAGTGCCTTTAGATTGAGGGGCAGTACAGTGGCACAATGGTTAGCACTGCTGCCGAACAGCACCAGGGACCCAGGTTCAATTCCCCAGTCACTGTCTGTGTGGAGTCTGCATGTTTATCCCTGTGTCTGTGTGGGTTTCCTTCAGGTGCTCTGGTTTCCTCCCACAGTCTGAAAGATTTGTTGGTTAAGTGTATTGGCCATGCTAAGTTCTCCCTCATTGTACCTGAGCAGGCACGGGAATATGTCAAATAGGGGATTTCACAGTAACTTCATTGTAGTGTTAATATAAGGTAATAAATAAACTTTGTGATGCTAATAAATACACTTTAATTTTGAAGAACATACAATACTGTGATATTACAACAATCAGTTTCTCATGTTTTAAATAAGATTGATATATTTGGACCAAACATTCCATTACTGCTAATTCAAAACTCATCCTGGTGAATGTGACAAACTAGAGAATGCAGGGATTGATCCTGACAGAAGCAGCTTTAGGCCCATGTTAATGCCCTGCCTCCTGTCAAAAATCTACTAGGATATCCCTTTGGTCCCATTTTGAATTCCAAGATCACTGTGAGGGATGTATCACAATTAATTTTAATGTACATATTTGTCTTGTATGAGAATATTTTTTATGTTTTTTTCCTTCTTGTCTAGATGTTCTATTTTGTAGAAAGTGTGCCTGATACCATCAAGTACTTTCACAGTCTCCTGGAAACTAATGGCAAACTTCTAATAATCCAGGCTTCCGGTATGTGATTTTCCTTTATTTTTGATTTCTAGTTTCCTTATACTAGGCACCCTCATGCCTCTACACAAAAAGCAAGAATCAAATGCCCTATCATTCCTATTCATCTTCCTCCTGATATTTAGTTTTATATAATCTGTTCTGCATGCAAAAAATTATAACTATTGGAACAGTTCTTTGAACCTCCTTGGTTGCGGTGTACAAAATTATTGAGGGGAAGAGATATAGTGGATAGGGGAAAATTGTTTCTCTTGATAGAGAATTCTAGAACCAGGGGACATGGATTCAAGATAAGTGGCAGTAGGTGTAGAGGGAACATGAGGAAGAACTTTTTTATGCAGAGGGTGGTGGGTGTCTGGAATTCACTGCCTGAGTGATGGTGGAGGCAGAGATTCTAAACTCTTAAAAAGTAACTGGATCTGCACCCTATGGGCTGGGTGCAGGAAGGTGGAATTAGAAAAGGCATCTTGGCATCCTCAGGCTGGCATTGGGCTGAATGGCCTCCTTCTGTGCTATAACATTTCTATGGTTCTAAGTAATGAATTGACCTTGAATAGAGAATAGCCATCAATGCTGGGCATTATAAGTTGAGTAATTGTGATCACTAAAATCTTCTTTTGATTGGCTCTGAAACCTCTGGTAACTGATATTTTTGCTGTAGATTAAATTACTGAGAGGCCTCAAGACTCAAAAGAAAGACATGTATGGTGCTGAAAACATAATGTTACATGAATTATTGTGTACCAATGGGTAGCTCTAAACGTTACATGCAAGTCCTTTGAATATGTTCTCCTGCTTCTTAACACACACATTCCCCAATTTTCTGGAGCGGTCTCTGACCATCTGATTGGAGGATAGTGTCCCTCCTCCCCACCGGAATCTCCAGAGCAGAATCAGAAAACCCTTTTTGTCTTTCCCAACACATGATTTCCTTCATCATACATCGCCCTACCCATATCATAGTGTCATAGTAGTATCTCATGTGTGGAACATGGATAATAACCTTAATTAGGTCAAACATGGAACGTTGCCTGCAATTTTGGGGATTGGGAAGGCTATAAATAACAATGTAAAAATTGCAGATTAGATTTGTTCCATTTTTAATGGTGATGAATGTTTACCTTTGGGAAGAAAGACTTCCAGAAGTTGGCATTTCTGACAGAAGTCTTCAAGGTTTTGATTGAATAGTTAGTGACAGGATGTTTCAATTACTGAGAGAGTAACAAGAGGTCACATATTAGAGATAATCACAAAAATTTAAAAGTGAGAAAAATCACTTTATATGGAGTGAGGAATTTTCTGCACAAAGCATGGCTGAAGCAGAGTTAATAGATACTTTCAATAGAGAATGAAATATTTCAACAAGGGGGAATGTGAACAGGAATGTGGAATGAGCTAGAATGGAATTAAATGTTGGGAGAAGCAGTTGATAAACTGGCCAATATTTTGTCATGCAATTTTCTGTGATTTGTGATGGGAGAAATTAAGATAAGGGCGTATTTCTTCTTAACTCAGTAAATCAAAATTAATAGTATTCAAACAATGCACTAATTTCCAAATACTTTCCTAATGTATTCTTACCATAAACATATATACACTCTAAATATTTTGGGTTAGCATGGCAAATCCGATGTCACTGCATGTTATTTTCTTTGTCAAAATCATGATAAAAGAACCATCAAGAAATAATCTTCACAGAAGAAATCCACACAATGCATAGAATCAGTGGGAGGCTTAGAAACTCAGAATAGGAGTAGGCCATTCAGCCCTTTGAGCCTGCTTGCCATTTAACGTATTCATGGTTGATCTGCAGTCTTAATGCCATATTCATGCTTTTTCCCAATATCCCCTGATATCATTAAAATCTAAAAATGATCTATCTCTTTCTTGAATACGTTCAGTGACTTGGTCTCTGCAGACTTCTGTGGTAGAGAATTCCATGTGTTTGCTACCCTTTGAGTGAAGAAAACATTCCTCATCTCTGGCTTGAACCCCATATCTTGATATTATTTCTTGACTCCTCAACTAGAGAAATCACCCTCCCTGCATTTATTCCGTCATATTCTCCTCTCGTTCTTCTAAACTCTCGTGCATATAGATCCAGTCAAACCAATTTTTGCACATCGGGCAGTCCTGCTTACTCTGATTTCAGCCTAGTGAACAGCTGCTACACTGCCTCTATGGCAATTATATCCCTTCTTAGGTAGGGATACTGCAGGTGGGATTTAACAGTAGAAGAGATGGGATAGATTAGGAATTAGTTTTAGGAATCAACTTAACATCAGATAAACAGCCATTTTTATTAAGTAACTGAATTATATTAACAATTTTAATATAAGATTTCATAAAGGGTTTCTTTATAAGAGAAAAATCAATGTTAAATATTCATTCAAGGCCGATGTGCAAGATGAATTTGAACTCAAATGAAATATGTAGCAAGTTAGTAAACAGGCTGAGGAATACAATACTTAACCTGATATCAGCCTAGTGATATCACGTTTGCTTCACTCCCTGTATGGCAAATATATCCTTTTGCAGGTAAGGAGACCAAAACTGCACATAATAAACTAGGTGTGGTCTAACAATGCCCTCTATAACTGCAGCAAGACATACCTACTTCTGAATCCTCTTGCTTTGAAGGCCAACATACCATTTGTATTCCTAATATTTTTCAATTCAAATACTACTCTTCCTTTCCTTTTGCATACTGAAATGTATAACTTCATGTTTTAGCCATGCTGTACTACATCTGTCATGTGTTTGCCCGCTCAGAGGAGGCAATGGCTTAGTGGTATTATCGCTTGACTATTAATCCAGAAACTCAGCTAATGTTTTGGGGACCTGGGTATGAATCCTGCCACGGCACATGGTAGAATTTGAACTCAATATAAAATTCTAGGATTAAGAATCTACTGATGACCATGAATCATAGTTAAATCCCAATAAAACCCATCTGGTTCACTAATGTCTTTTAGGGAAGGAACTCTGCTGTCCTTACCTGGCCTGGTGCACACATGACTCCACAGCCACAGCAATGTAGTTGACTCTTAATTTCCCTCAGGTAACTAAAGATGGGTAATAAATGCTGGCCAGTGAGAAATTAGTTCAGTAAAGTTTCACAACACCAATTTTAAATCCAACCAATTTATTTGATAGTAAATTTGCGAGCTTTCGACACTATGGCCTTCGTCAGGCAAATGCCCAACGAATTACAAAAAACTCACTAGTATGCTAAACAAGATTCAAAGCCTCTTCATGAGACTTATCAAACTACTCATATCTTACGTAGCAACAACAACGCGGTTGATTTTCAACTGCTCCATGATTGGCTTAGCAAGCTACTCAATTCAAGGGCAACTAGAGATGGGCAATAAATGCTGGCCAACTAGTGATGCTCATCTTCCACAAATGAGCAAATAAAACCCCTCAAATTGTGAAGATCATCTTGAAGCCCCCTATTTCTGCATATCTGAATTTCAATAAATTTTTTTAACAAATATATCTCAAATGTTACTGATAACAGGTAATGGCGGATGGCATTTACTTTGGAAAAAATCTGGATCCCGATTTCCTACCAAAAGTGGTTTCCTTGGCATCCAAAAAGTTCTTGATGAAATGAGAGTGAAGTATTGGATCTATGAACTTCCCTCTGACATGGATATCACAGAATGTTTCATTGAAGGGAACGAAAATGGGGAACTTCTGTTGGGTTTCCTCACAGATGTGGCAGATTTTAGCAAAACTGCCCCAATGGATCTGAAGGCTGAGGTTCTTCATTACCTACATCATCCTCAGTGCTCAAGAGAGGAAAACGGGAAAGTTATTTTCAACAATGACTTGCATTTCTATGTGGTTGACAACTGACTTCATTTTAATGTCATGATGTAGAGATGCCGGTGTTGGACTGGGGTAGTCTGAGTAAGAGTCTGGCAACACCAATTTTAAATCCAACCGATTTATTTGATAGTAAATCTGCTAGCTTTTGGCCTTTGTGTGACAAAGGCTGAAAGCTAGCAGATTTACTTCATTTTAATGTGTCAGATATTAGTCAGCTAATTTCACCTGGAATTGACTTAATACTTATATATTATTCTTGCATTGTGCTTGCACCAATGTTTTAAATCCATTCAGATATGCTGCTCTTAAACTCATAAAACAATACTTCATCAGATTGAAAATTAAAAACTGTGTGTGAACTAATGCAGCTATTAAAACACCTTGTAATGGAGTCATTTTGATGAAACTCTCAAATGACCAATCTGCACATTTTCGCTTGGTATCTATATCCAAAATTCCTCATTGAAAGCACATTTAGATTTATGTAAGTACCAGTAGCTTGTTTATTTTTGGACGCAGCAGGATAACTGAAAGTACTTTCCTTTTGCTTCTGCCATCTTTATCCTTATTAGCTGTTGCATTCCAAGATTAAGTGTGACAGCAAATAGATAGTAATTGCCGAGCTGCCCAAATCCCAAAGGGAAACATAAAATAGCTGGCAGCACAGTGACAGTGGTTAGCAGTGCTAACTGCTGCCTCACAGCGCCAGGGACCTGGATTTGATTTCCGGTTTGGGTCACTGTCTGTGTAGACTTTGCACCGTGTCTGTGTGGGTTTCCGCCAGGTGCTCTGGTTTTCTCCCACAGTTCAAAGTGTGTGGGTTAGGTGAATTGGCCATGCTAAATTCTCCCTCAGTGTACCCGAAAAGGTGCCAGAGTGTGCAACTAGGGGATTTTCACAATAACTTTGTTGCAGTGTTAATGTAAGCCTACTTGTGACTAATAAATGAACTTTAAGTGGTTTGGCATTATGAGCAGGTTTTTTGAAATGAAGCAGCAACTTCTCAGAGCAACTATAATGATTTTATATAAAAGTGAAATGTTTATTGTAAAAGTGAAATTGTTTAAATAAACAATTTTTTAGAATTAAATTTAAATACAAGAATACCATGATACAATTAACAGTGCTTCGTAAAC
The DNA here is from genome assembly GCA_024679065.1 of Sphyrna mokarran. Classification (NCBI taxonomy): domain Eukaryota; kingdom Metazoa; phylum Chordata; class Chondrichthyes; order Carcharhiniformes; family Carcharhinidae; genus Sphyrna; species Sphyrna mokarran. Next base: position 66,910,163 of record JAGIQG010000011.1, on the reverse strand, counting down.
CTTTTCAAACACATTTAGGATTAAATAACATAGCTAAATCACCCTTTAATTGGCAAAAGTCCTTATAGATTTTCTAATCTATAAAATTAATGTAACTTCAGTGTGCAATTAGAGTGTATCTGAGGGAAACAGCAATTGGCTCTCCAGGTCTGGCCTTGTTCACATTCTAACTAGAATTCTCAAATTTTAAGACTAAATCTGGTGACAGGTGACTCTGACAGTGCCTTTCCCACTGATCTGATTGGTGAGATTCCACACCAAACATTGTACTTGGAACCTCATCAATTATGTACAGATGAGATGTCTTCTGAATGATCTGGTAGGCCAGCAGCTAAAATTTGTAGGCATGCTGTCTGCAGGCGGTGGGGGTGGGGCTGGGGGTGGGTGGTGGGTTCAGACGTGTGGGCACAATATTTAATCACTAGTCCAGCACAGTCGTATCACCCACTTCAACCTGTCTGTCTTCACTAGGCTATGCACAAAGTCTACAATGTTGATACTTAACAAGAGCAAGCTGCAGAAGCCAGTTAATCATAAACAAGTGTGAATTGACTCCATATCAATTCTCCATTACACAGAAAGGCTGCTAGCTTTAAATCATTCTGGGTTGACAATGGTCAGTGGATTACTGATGTGAACTGTCAACAAATAACAAATATTTTACTTCAAGGCACAGGGAGAAACTACAAGTAAATCTACACGGGATACTAACTATTCAAGCAGCAGGAGCAGAAAAAGCCTGCCAAAAACAGTGCCTTAAAGTCTCTTCAGTCGTTCCTCTTCAGGTTCATCACACAGAAATCTGAACTCTTACTTGAAAATTGTAGCAAATTCTTATTCTTTTTTTTATTCATTTATGGGACATGGGCGTCACTGGCTGACCTGCATTTATTGCCCATTCCTAGTTGTCCTTCGATATAGAACATAGAACATAGAACATTACAGCACAGAACAGGCCCTTCGGCCTTCGATGTTGCGCCGACCAATATAAAAAGCAATGCCCCTCCAAACTAAACCATTCCCTTCTCTTCCATATACTTATCAACTAACCTCTTAAACGCCACCAAACTTGGCGCATCTACAACTGCTGCAGGCAGGGCATTCCACTCCCGAACCACCCTTTGGGTAAAGAACCTACCTCTGATATCCGTCCTATAACTATCACCCCTTAATTTAAAGCTGTGTCCCCTCGTGCTAGCTTTCTCCATCCTAGGAAAAAGGCTATCACTGTCCACCCTATCTAAACCTCTAATCATCTTATATGTTTCGATTAGGTCCCCTCTTAGCCGCCTCCTTTCTAACGAAAACAACCTCAAATCCCTCAGCCTCTCCTCATAAGACCTGCCCTCCATACCAGGCAACATCCTGGTAAACCTCCTCTGTACCCTCTCCAATGCCTCCACATCTTTCTTATAATGTGGGGACCAGAACTGCACACAATACTCCAAGTGCGGCCGCACTAGAGTTTTGTACAGTTGCAACATGACGTTGCGGCTCCGAAATTCAATCCCCCTACCAATAAAAGCTAAGACTCCATATGCCTTCTTAACAACCTTATCGACTTGACTGCCTACTTTCAGGGATCTATGCACATATACACCAAGATCCCTCTGTTCATCAACACTATTAAGAATCCTACCATTAGCCCTATACTCTACACATTTATTATTCCTGCCAAAGTGCATTACCTCACACTTTTCCACATTAAACTCCATTTGCCACCTCTCGGCCCAGCTCTGCAACTTGTCCAAGTCTCTCTGCAAACTATAACACCCCTCTTCACTATCTACCACTCCACCGACTTTAGTGTCATCTGCAAATTTACTAATCCATCCTTCAATACCCTCATCCAGATCATTTATAAAAATTACAAACAGCAGGGGCCCCAAAACAGACCCCTGTGGTACACCACTTGTCACCGAACTCCACGATGAATATCTCCCATCAACCACCACCCTCTGTCTTCTATCTGCTAGCCAATTCCTAACCCAATTAGCTAAATCACCCTCTATCCCATACATCTGCATTTTCTGCAGAAGTCTTCCATGGGCCACCTTATCAAACGCCTTACTAAAGTAACATGATATAAGTAAAAAATCATAAAGTATATGATCATTTTGAGGGAGCTGTTAGTGCTGGTGAGGGGGTTCTTTCCTGCAATTAGGGCATTGGGTGGCCTTTGTCAGTAACCAGGAGAGGAGTGGCCTGTAGAGTAGTCTGGCAATCAGAGTACTCTGTAAAAATGATGCCCTGATCTCTGAGGAGCCAGCTTAGGTGGTGCCTTTAGGTCTCATTCACCTCTTTGCTGGCGGGATTCATCCCTGGCTCCAAAAGATCTGTCTAAGTTTGGATGGATTGCAATCTTAATTGTGCCAACACACCTACTGAGAATCACAGCCCTCCCACTGGGGACATTTGGAAAGTTTTTGAGAGGATTGCGCCCAATATCCATCTTATACTTTAACATTCAGAATTAACATGAGGCAAATATGAAATAACAGACAAATTGTGATAGAAATAAATGGATGGGCATGGTGACACAGTGATTAACATTGCTGCTTCACAGCCCCAGGAGCATGAGTTCAATTCTGGCCTCTAGTCATTGTCTGTGTGATGCTTGCACGGTCTTCCTGTGTCTCTGTGGGTTTCCTTCAGGTGCTCTAGTTTCCTCCCACGATCCAAAGATGGGGATATTAGGTTGATTGGTTATGCTAAATTGCCCCTTAGTGACAGAGGGACTGACAGGATAAATATGTGGTGTTATAGGGATAGGACCTGCGTGGGATTGTTGCAAGTGCAGATTCGATGGGCCAAATGGCCTCCTTCTCCACTGTAGGGATTTTATCATTCAATTAAATAGCAGATGTGATCAAGACAGATCCCATTGATTTCTTGACAGCCCACTATGACACCAGTGTTCACTGTGAGTTAAAATCCATGTCTTTATGAGAGATTTCCCATTTTCATCTTTGAATTTCCTCCAAAGATTACTCCGACTCAGACTGGCTTAATGGCTGCTGGTCTTCCAATGTTTCAATCCAATTCTGTTAGATTCCTGAATCTGCACACCAAAACTGACTCATAGGACACAACTCACTCCTTTCCGCCATATTAAATAGAATGCCACTGCTCCAAAGAGTCATCTTTGCCCAAACAGCCTGCAACATATAATGGTTAACCTTGTGCTGCCTTTTGGGTGTGTGTGGGAGAAGGGAGTGTGATACAGCTGGTTCTGGATGAAAGCTCATATTCTTTATCTCTCCGTTCTTGGATTCAAGAAATAAAGATGTGTTGTGCTGAAGTGCAATAATTATAATTTCATGGAGTTAAGCAACTCAATAGCTATGGAAATGCTGTGGTAAATCCAGGTGAGGCAAGGGGAGCAGGCCTCAACAGTTGGAAATTTGAAAGTGCTGCTGTGAAAAAATTGAGAAAGATTTTTTTTTCTAGTGACAGACAGAGAGGTAGAGCTTGGATGTGGAAGGGGAATGTGGCATGAGAAGGAAATTATCCAATGTGGCCTTGCCTTATTGGTACAATGGGAGAAACATGACCACATAAAGTGATAATCTCAATTGTGTAGCCATGAAGTCAGAAGAGAAAAGTCAAAGCTAAAAGGTATAAAAATTGGGAGATATTTAATCCAGTGTAGCCATGCAGATCAGTTGGGAAGTTTACACGGAGGAGAGATTGATGGAGAAAAATATTTCAGTGAGCTCAAAGGAAGGAGATCATCAGGAGTGAAATGAAGGCAAAGACAGGAGCCAAAGCTCAAGGAAAATAATTAGGCAGAAGATACATAATTTACTAGCTTGATATCTTAAATGGGCAGGTTTTATTTTGAAGAAATTTTAGACAGACCCAGCCTGTTTCCACAAGAGTTTAGAAGAGTGAGGGATGACTTGATTGATTTGATTTGATTTGATTTATTATTGTCACAAGATTTAAGATACAGTGAAAAGTATTATATCTTGTGCGTTATACAAAGCATTCCATTCATAGACTCCATAGGGCAGAAAGAAAGGAGAGTGTGCAGAATGTCGTGTTACAGTTATATCTAGAGTATAGAGAAAAATCAAAAGTCTGACAGCAGCAGGGAAGAAGCTGCTCTTGAATCAGTTGGCACGTGATCTCAGACTTTTGTAACTTTTTCCTAATGAAAGAAGGTGGAAGAGAGAATGTCCAAGGTCCGTGGGGCCCTGGGTTATGCTGGCTATTTTCCTGAGGCAGTGGGAAGTGTAGACAGGATCAATGGTTGGTTTGCATGATTATTGAGCTATGGTCACAACACTTTATAGTTTCTTACAGTCTTGGTCAGAGCAGGAGGAATATCAAGCTGTGATATATCCAAAAAGGATGCTTTCAATGGTGCATCTGTTAAAATTGGTGAGAGTCGTAGTGGACATACCAAATTTTCTTAGCCTCCTAAGAAAGTAGAAGTATTGATGGGCTTTTTTAACTGTAGTGTCAATGTGGAGGGACCAGGACAGATACCTAGAAACTTGAAGCTTTTGACTATGTGCATTTCATCCCATTGATATAGATAGGGACATGTCCTCCACTCTGCTTCCTGAAATCAATAACTATCTCCTTCATTTTATTGGCAATAAGGGAGAAATTATTATCATTGTACCATTCAGCAAATTCTCTATCTCCTTCCTGTACCCTGTCTCATCATTGTTTCAGGTCAAACCCGCTACAGTGGTGTCATTAGCAAACTTGAAAATCGAGTTGGAGCAGAATTTGGCCACACAGTCATAAGTGCATAAGATATAAAGGGGCTGAGTACACAGCCTTGTGGGGGCACCACTGTTGAGAATATCACGGAGGAAGTGTCATAGTCTATCCTTGCTGTTTGCAATCTGGGGGTTAGGAAGTCTAGGATCCATTCACAGAGGGAGGAACCAAGCCCTAGGCCAAGGTTGAGGCAGAAAAGATCCTGAATTGTCTTGATAAGGGGCAGAGCATGGAAAGATTTTTCCCTTTCTGAGCGAGTCCAGAGCAGCTGGTTTTAAAATTAGGGAATCACCGTTTTAAGATACAGATGAGGAAAATATATTTTCTCAAGGTGTTGTGCAATTTTAGTGTTCTCTGCCTCAGAAGGTGATTGGAGGACAGGCTGGGAGGAATGGGGAGAGAGTGAAGGGATGATTGAATACTCTCATGGGGGAGGTAGATGGATTTTTGTTGAACAAGGGAATTGAAGATCAGGACTTGAAACAAAAATTGACCGACCACAATCTTATCAAAGGACAGAGTAGGCTCATAGGGCAAAATGGCTTTCTTCTGTTCCTAATTTGCATATGTGTATACATGTGGGAATTAGAGTTGTCCAGCTGAAGACAGTACTGGAGTGTTCAAAAATTTTATGATGGAAGTCCAGTCAGTGCAATCGTTGTTCAAGACAATGTCCATACACTGCTTTCTATATAATGCAGACGGATTGATTGGTCAAACCTCTTTGTTACTGCACGAAAACAGAGATGTAGTCATCTATGAAATCCCTCTCCTCAATAGTTAGCATTTCAGAGCTTTTGAACTTTAGAATGCTCATCTGATCATCAATCCATGATGGGAATCTGCAAGATATAGGGCCGAGGTAAGGCAATTCGGAACCCTGCTCAAAACTAAAAAATGTGTTTTTTTTCACCTAATTAGTGTAAACCTATATTTAATTACATAGAATTTTTTTCTCTTTTATCTACACATGAATTTGTGATGAAGGCAAATTATTGCAAATACTAGAATCTGAAACAAAAGAGAAATTTGGAAAATCTCACAGGTCTGGCAGCATCTTCGAGTCCACATGACTCTTTGTCAAAGCTGAAAGACCTAAAAAGTGGGAGATATTCTTACTATAGAGTGAGGGAATGAAAGATGAGTGACAGCCATAGAAACTAGGGGAAAGGCTGAGAGGTGCTAATGGCAGCCCATAGAGAGAATGGAAGGTGTAAAAGGCCATATGGCAGAGAAGCTGAAATCAGAGGGCAAACTATGACAGACAAAGGTATGGGGAGAGGGAAGAAATGGATGGGAGAGAGGTAAAATGGGAGGAGGGGAAGGAGAAGCAAAGGGGGGATAAAATTGGTGAAAGTGTCGGGGGCAAAAGAAAAATAAAAGAAGACAATGAAGAAATAAGAGGTACAGAACAGTTAAAAATTAAATAAAATGAAGACAAAAATGTTGAGGTGAGGTAGAGGTTGTTTGAAGTTGTTGATATTTGTTGGTCATTGTTGAACCTACGATATTTGGTTTTTGAGTAAGAAGATTGTAGACTGTAAATTCAAGAATACAGTGCCTGGTGGTCCAGCATTAGTGAGCATACTAACTCTTTGTTATAACAAAGATTGTTGGACAGGGCTGAAAACTTGTTTACTTCCCCACTGCAAGACTGTTTTCTCAGTTAACAGAGGACTTCAGGGTCGCCTGCGAGCAAAAAGATAATGTTTGGAAACACACTCACTTGAATGTCAAACATCAAAAGTTGGGGTTGAGAGTAATGAGGAAGGATTGCTAAAACGTGAGGCTTACACATTTTGAGATGAGATGGAAGCTTATGCAGGTTGAGTCCACTGTTAAATGAATATATTAATGCTTGTCCTGCAACAATAGAAAGCACAGCAATGCATTCCGATTTTCGCCCCAGTAAGTTTTTGATGCTGCTGATTGTTGAAAATATTGGCTTGGGCACTGAGTGAACTCTTTTTCTCATTTTTAAATTGTGCAATGGAATTTCATACATCCTTCTGGGAAGGATTAACACAGAAAAAAAGAAGCATGGAAAGATTTACAGTTCAGAACGAGGCTATTCAGCCCATCATGTTCCATGTTAGCCAAAACTGACTTATCCAGCCTAAATGCACTTCCAGCTATGTTTTACAAAGAACAAAGAACAAAGAGCAACACAGCACGGGAAACAGGCCCTTCAGCCCAACGAGCCCACGCCGCCGTCCTAACGTCTTAATGACATATCCTTGACTTTAGGCTATGCCTATTGTTGAAAATTCCCATATAGGACCAATATAGGGAGAATTTGTTACCCAATCAGCCTAAGAGCACATTTTTGGGATGTGGGAGGAAACCGGAGCACCTGGAAGAAACCCACTCAACCACGGGGAGAACGCGCAAACTCCCGCAGACACAGGCCCAAATCCATGTGTCATTTCTTAACATTGTTGAGCCCAGTGCCTCAAGTGTCAATCTGATCCCCTTTTAAATGTGATGAGGGATTCTGCCTCTGGCACTCATTCAAGCAGTGAGTTCTAGACCCCCCAGAACAAGTTTCAAGGATACTGATCTAACCAAAAGACTGCCTGCACCCACAGCATTGATCTCAACATCAAAAAAAACTCAGCTATTCTATAACTTCTACAAGTATTACTTTAAAGATATTCCCCTTACTTATTGATCTCTTTGTGAACAGAAATTGGCCCTTCCTATCCAGTCTACCTCATCCCCTCATAATTTTATTCACTTCAGTGAAATATCCTCTCAACCTCTTTTGTTCTGTTATGCAGTTTTAATTTGAACACTTTCCAAGCATTCCAGTTTAATGAGACAAACAAGGTCAGTAATTCAATAATTTCTTTATTTAGCAATTCTAGTACAAACTCAACAATAAACAGTTACAGCTCATTAACTCTTTATTGAACTTTAAAGTGAAAGTTTTAAATTTTTATTTGTAAGTCATAAGTAAGGCTTACATTAACACTGCAATGAAGTTACTGTAAAACTCCTCTGGACACCATTCTCCGATGCCTGTTCAAGTTAATGCATCTAACCAGCATCGCTTTCAGACTGTGGGAGTAAACCAGAGCAACTGGAGGAATTTCACGCAGACACGAGGAGAACGTGTAAACTCTACACAAGCTCCACGATTCCCAAGTTAGGAATCGAGCCCGGGTCCCTGGTTTTATGAGGCAATAATACTAACCACTGCCGGAACTTTGACTTTAACTGAACTTTAACTCTTAACTGCACATTAATTTTAACTGAACATCAACTTTAGCTAAATATCAATTTTAACTATTTAACTGAAAATAAATACTATCAAATTTAGGAAAACCTTGGCCAAGAAATGTCCTCGAATGATGTAGAATCTATCTTCTTCTTTGAAGCATCCTTCAGGGTAGAAATCTTCTTGCAGTGGTTGGTCTCTTTGAGTTAACAAAGGCTCACATGTCTTTTTATCCACAATTCTCCACTTGCTTCAGGAAGATTCTCTGTCATCCAGCCAACATTGTAACCAGAAATAGATCACATGGCTTGAATGTCCAATGAAATTACTTGTAAATGACGCCATTACACTTAATTCATTTATCACGTACCATACGTAACAACCATATAAATCAAAGCCACACTTTCTCGGTTAATGTAAATAACTTCTCTTATCTGTGAAGTTTCAGATCACAGTTTCCAGACCAGAACAACTTCACGACCTGCATCTGGTTTTAATCTATAAATTGACCAAAAATCCCAGCATGCTTAACTCTCAGCCAGAAAGCCATTTTAAAGCCACTATTGACACTGTTGTTAAATCACTGTTGAAGCCATTCTTTCTCCATCCATAATCCAGAGAAAATAATCCCAGTTTATCCAATCTTTCACCATTGTGATAACTTATACTTGGTAACACCCTCATAAATCTTTTGCATATCTTCTGAGTGTGCTCACATCCTTCTTATAAAGTGATGACGAGAACTTTGTGTTGCAATCTACTCTAATCTAACTACCATTTTGGTGTCAGTTGATAAGGGAAAGTACTTCCATACACTACAGACATCATGTTATTTATCTTAAGGCCCTTGTATTCCTCTGTACTCTGCAAGATCATTTGTTATATATCCTCTGGACTTGATGTTCTTCCTGAATATTTTACCTCACACTTGTCCATTTGACACTTGCCTTCCCATTCAAACAGTCCATTGATATCTTCCTGCAGTCTACAGCTTTTTCCCTAACCATCAATCATAAGACTAATTTCTGTATCACTATCCAACTTCTTAAATCTGTTCTCTACATTAAAGTGTATTGATTATATATCACATACAACAAGGGACCCAGTACTCTCAGACAAAGAAAGAGATGTCAGGCTCCTGCTACTGCAGGCAGCCTCAACTATCGCCCCTCCTTCAATTGTGGGGGCGCACATCCTGAGATGCAGTTCCTGCCACCCCCACTGTCCTCCTGTTGCCCAGCCACAAAGACCAATCATGGCCCCCATTCCCTTCCCCATTGATGACATGCAAAGCAGCAATGGGCTCCCCTTCACTCCTCACGCTCCAATTGTACGTAGAGTGGCAGTGGTCCTCTCCCCACATTGGCTGTTCCATTGGCCCCTACCCCTGGCACTGTGAACATTTACTATCAAATAAACTTGTTGGAACTTAACCTGGTATTGTGAGGCTTCTTACTGTGGACATTACCAAGGTACCAATCCCTGGTGGGCATTTCCGGTGAGAGGCTGACCGTGCCAGAAATCTGGGAGATGTAAAATCACGACAGATGCAAAAACTGATGCCATTCATGCTACCAACTTTACGTCGGATTTTACAACATTTTCCTGCTGCAAAATGGCATAAAAGAGGTCAAACAATTCTGCCCAATGTTTAATTAATCTTGTATGCATGAGTGGTGCCTTGTGTCTTGTACAGTAAATGAATTTGAGTTTGAACTTTCTCATATTCATTTAGAATTACAGTTATTAATGTCCAGTCTTGTGTTCAAGAGTCCATTTTTTAAAGTATAACATTTATTTATTCATGTCGCAAATATGCTTACATTAACACTGCAATGAAGTTACAGTGAAAATCCCCGAATCGCCACACTTCAGCGCCTGTTCGGACACACTGAGGGACAATTTAGCATGGCAAGTGCTCCTATCCAATATGTCTTTTCAACTGTGAGAGGAAATCAGAGCACCCGTTGGAAACCCACACAGGTACAGGGAGAATGTTCAGACCCTGCACCCGGGTCCTGGCGCTATGAGACAGCAGTGTTAACCAATGTGCCACTATACCACTCTTTATGAAATGGACCTTGACACCTCTCAGGTGTGAAATTCCATGCAATGGGTTCAGAGCAATTTTGCCGTATACATGAAGGCTCAAACTTGCCATTTCTTAGTTCTCACAATCCTGAGAAGATAATGATAATTTTGCACGCATGAAAAAGGCATGTATCTTTGGAGTCAAAAAATGTATTTAAATAATACTTTTTTCTCAAAGGCATATGTCAGTCGATATTCCACATAAAATCATTTTTGTGCTATATGGATGCCTGTTTGAAAAAATAGCAATCAGTTTCTCCTAAACATTAGAAAAATCATGAAGTACTATGTGAGAATGAGTGTGAAAGACAAGACAGAGAGTTTGCAGAGCTTTGCAGAAAACAATTAATTAGCAAACTAATTAAGAACATGGTGTTATGTCTAAATAGTAATTAAATGCAAGATATAAATGATGGAGTTCACTGCTGAATGCTTTCTCATGTGGACAGTAATGACTTATTCATTGACTCCACTTGAATTTGTAATCATTCCAGAGGAGAAATTAAATTTGGATCGGGGTTGAGAAATCATTGCACAAGCTTTTTTTTGGGATGAAGTAGTTTAATTCAGAAGAATTCAAAGAGGTAGCAAAAGAATTTCTTTCACTTCAGGAAAGGAATATTGCATATCTAGACATCAATCCCAGAACATCACAGTAAAATAGAGCGGAAACGACCATTTTCAAAGAAAGAAAATGATTTTGTCCAGATATCCCCGTTTTCTTAGACGCTTATCAAAATTTACATTATGGTGCCTTCAGTGTATTCATTTTACTTCCTTATATTAAAATAAATAATATGATTTTGAGTTAATCAAAACAAAAATCAATGATAATGCCATTTGATGATATTACATTAGAAATACCATTGATTGCAATTGAGTGAAATTTAATTATAAATGTATTGGAAAATTACAATGAAAAGTACACAATTTAAAAGAAGAAATGAAATCCTAGGAGTTTTAATGCTACTTATTTATCCCTATTAAAGCTGTGCTGTAATGAATTAATAAAAAGAAGCATTCACAAGTGTTCTGTTTCTTTTTCCATTCAGGTGAAATAGACTTTGAAATACTTGGCAAAGTTCAGTCTAAACATCCAGGGCTTTCAATTCATAATGAGATGGTGGAACCTAATCTTGTGCAAATCCCCAAATACAAAGGTACTCTTTTATAGACTTAACTTTTTAGTAAGGACCATGTGTTTCCAATTGATAATAATGTTTATGTGTGAGTGTTACAGTTCTGGTCACCCTATTATAGAAAGGATATTGTTAAACTAGAAAGACCGCAGAAAAGATTTACTAGGATGCTACTGGGACTTGATTGTTTGAGTTATAAGGAAAGGCTGGATAGACTGAGACTATTTTTCCTGGAGATTAGAAGGCTTAGAGGTGATCTTATACAGGTCTACAGAATAATGAGGAGCATAGATAAGGTAGATAACCAACATCATTTCCCAAAGATAGGGGAATCTAAAAATAGAGGGCAAAGGTTCAAGGCGAGAAGGGAGACGTGGAAAAAGGTTTAGAGGGGCATTTTTTTCATTCACAGGGTGGTGAATGTCTGGAACAAGCTGCCAGATGTACAAGTAGAGGTGGGTACAACTTTTTCTTTTAAAAAGCATTTAGACAGTTATGTAGGTAAGATGGTATAGAGAGATATGGACCAAACAGAGGCAATTGAGATTAGCTTCATGGTAAAAACTGGATGGCATGAACAAGTTGGGCTGAAGGGCCTGTTTCCATGCTGTAAACCTTTACGACTCTATAATAGCAAATCTTTGATCTGTTTCTAGTGTGGTTGTGGGGTTACTCTCCTCTTGATCATAGAGCCAGTGATTCGAACTGTGAAGATGGTAAAAATAAGTTTTTTGTTTATGACTTATTATTTTCAGTGATTATGTTATTATCCATGCACAAAAATATTAGTGACCTTCAAGAAAACATTATGTTGGATAAATCTTGACTTTTACCAATGTGAGATGATGGCCAGGACTCTCCAACTTCACCCACGACTGAGATTATCCAGTCCCACTTTTGGTTCAGTGCCAAGTTCTCCATTCTGGCTAGCAGTGGTAGTGGGTGTGTAAAACCCACTAGAGTGGGTTCCGGCAAATGTATAAATATTTGCAGAGAAAAAGAAAGAGAAACAGATGGGGAAGAGCATAATGTTGTTGGACAAGGAACATTGACACTCTGAATGGAAAATAAAGATTTGATTTGATTTGATTTATTATTGACACATGTATTAGTATGCCACGAAAAGTATTGTTTCTTGCATGCTACATGGACAAACATACCATTCATAGAGAAGGAAAGAAGGTGCAGAATATAGTGTTATATTCACAGTTAGGGTATAGATGCAGGTCAACTTAATATGAGGAAGGACCATTCAAATGTCTAATGGCAGCCAAAAGAAGAAGTTCTTGAGTCAGATGGCACATGGCCTCAAACTTTACCTGACAGAAGAAGGGGGAAGAGAATATGTCTAATGTGCGTGGAGTCCTAGATTAATAAAAATCAGTTCAATCCCTACTTTGGTAGGATGCTGCCTGATTTGGAGGGTAGGTCTTATGAGGAAAGGTTGACGGAGCTGGGTCTTTTCTCTTTAGAGCAGAAGAGGATGAGAAGCAACTTCTCAAAGTAGGGATTGAACCAACTTTTATTAATTGAGGACTCCACGTATCTCAGGCATATTCTCTTCCACCTTCTTCTGTCCGGTAAAGTTTATAAAATGGTGAAGGGGATAGATAGAGTGGAATTGCAGAGATTGTTTCCTCATGTGGATGTAGCTATTGTTAGGGGGTATAACTATAAGGTTCGTGGTGGGAGATATAGGAGGAATATCCGAGGTAGATTCTTTAGTCAGAGACTGGTTGGGGTGTGGAACGCGCTGCCTGATGTGATAGTAGATTTGGACTCTTTAGGAACTTTCAAGCGGTTATTGGATAGACAAATGGAGCACACCAGAATGATAGGGAGTGGGATAGCTCGATCTTCGGTTTGGACATAGCTCAACACACACGGAGGGCTGAAAGGCCTGTACTGTGCTGTACTGTTCTATATTCTATGTTCTAACCGTGATGAGAATGATATCCATGTTTTTGGATTCTCCTCTCAAGTTAAGTTTTCATAATACCCTCTGATGAAATTGTTATCTGCCAGTCCAGTTGGATTGTTATATCTGAAATATTTGACAGTATCATATTTCACTCAACTCTATCAGGTTTAAGGAAAAATGAAATCTACATGGGTCTAGATTGTAAACTCCTCCAAAGAGCTGTTGGATGTATAATGGTTGAAATAACTTCCTTCTACGCTGTTTGATTCTCTGGGAAAGATCATATGATCTCTCTGGTGGGTGGTGGAGGGGTGAGCCATGCCTGCCACATTCTTGTCCTCTCCCACTATAATTAAATGGGGGAAGGCAAGCTATCCAGTGACCGACTTGTCATTCAGTCTATTGAAATCTTTAAGTGGCCATTTGGAACCTCATACTATGGCTATGGGTACTTTACTTATGATGGATGGAGGCCAACTAGAACTAGGAAGGAGCTTGGCAACTTCAGCTCTGTTGTTGCTGAAGGAGTGTTCCTCTGGTGCAGGGTCTCCAGACATATTATAGGCAACCCTCATCCCACTCACCCTCCACCCCCTTCACCAGCAATGTCCCCCCACCCTCACTCTCCCACCCTCCTCCAACCAAGTCATCTCTCAATTCAACCTCCTTCAAACCTTGCATTCACCATAACTCTCACCCCTTGCACTGGGGCAGTGTTGAAAATCACCAGCAAGATCCTGAATTTCGCTGTCAATCTGTGATTGTTGCTCTCAGTGGCACTATTGGGACTGCAGAGCTGCCAGGCATTTTCTTTGCGGCATTTCTCTAAATCAGGACTTCCTCCCAAGAAAGCAAACCAATCCAAAGAAATATCATGTATTGCTGACAAAAGAGACATAAAATAATGGGATTGGGGTACTTTCTACTTGATTTCAGTCCTCTCAAACAGCTGCATTCCCTCAGTCCAATGCTGGCCCAACCTACCATACATAAAAGATAGCGATATGCCCCATTTCATTCTCTAAATATTTCCCAAAAATTGTGAGGAACCATTTCAGTTTGGCTGTGAAGTGATGTAATATTTATGAGGCAGCTTTTCACCTACTTTGAGCAAAATGCAGTTCTTGGTAATTCTGTCAAACATGGATCTGTGGGAGCTAATCTACGTCTCAGATTTTGCCACAAGTCTACAATAAGGCCTCATAATAAGTCCTTGGCACATTCTTTGACTATTAGGGTAAGTGGCAGGCTTGCCCTGAATGCAGGCATGTGGGAAATGTCATTGTGGATGGGAGCATCAGCAGAACTAATGCAATGAAAGTGGAGAAAATGGGAAAATGGAATAGAGTCCTTACAGGAATCAGGATGTGAGAACTTCCAGGGAAGATGGCTATGGGAGTCAATGGCTTTGTGATGAATATTTAAAGACAATCTATTACCAGAAATGGAGACAAATAATTCAAGGGCCAGAATTTTCCAACAGTTCATGCTGGTGGGATCTTCTGGTCCCATTAATGGTGTACCCCGCTGCAGGTTTTCCAGCAGCATGTAGTGCAGTCAATGGCAAATCCCATTGACAGTGATAGGACCAGAAGATCCCACCACAGGTAAACAGCATGCCAACTCCTGCTGCAATTGCCACGCTGTGGGGAGGTCAGAGAACTCCTACATAGAAGGGAAGGAATGTGTCAGAGATGGCAGATGTGAAGTTAGGCAGGGTGGAAATTGGAAGCAAAATTGAGGAAATTTTGCAGTTCATCTCCATCACTTCTTTTCTGATGGTTCTACCTTTCCTTATTGTATGTCACTGCCTTATGTTTCTTCCTAACTCGCAGCTTGCCCTCATTCTAGGAGGCGCAGTTAATAAGTTTGCAGATGACACCAAGATTGGTGACATAGTGGATAGAGAAGAAAGTTATCTCCAATTACAGCAGGATCTTGATCAATTGAGCCAGTAGGCTGACGAATGGCAGATGGAATTTAATATAGATCAATGTGAGGTGATGCATTTTGGTAAATATAACCAGGCTAGGACTCACTCAGTTAATGATAGGGCATTGGAGAGAGAACAAAGAGACCTAGGGGTACAAGATCATAGATTCTTGTTTAATGAGGTTTAAACTGGGTTTAAACTATGCTTCCACTTAACTGTGAAATGAACTCAAAGGTCAATTTTGATTTTTGATTTCATTTGTTATTGTCACATTTATCAATACACAGTGAAATGTATTTTTGTATTTGTGTGCTATAAGATGAATTGTACAGCCTATTGGGTACATAGGGGAGAAAGAAAGGAGACGTTGTGGAATATAGCGTTATAGTCATAGCTAGGGTGCAGAGTAAGATCAACTTAATGTGTGGTAGAACCATTCAAAAGTCTGATAATAGCAAGGAAGAAGCTGTTCTTGTGTCAGTTGGTATGTGATCTCAGACTTTTGCACATTTTTCCTGATGGAAGAAGGTCGAAGAGAGTATGTCCAGGGCACACAGAGTCCTGGATTATGCTGGCTGCTTTTTCGAGATAGTGGGAAAAATAGACGGAGTCAATGGGTGGGAGACTGGTTTGCGTGATGAACTGGGTTTCATTCATGATCTTTTTGTAGTTCCTTGTGGTCTTGGTCAGAGCAGGAGCCATACCAAGTTGTGATACATCTGGAAAGGATGTTTTCTATGATGCAGCTATAAATATTGGTGAGAATCACAGCACACATACAGAATTTCCTTTGCCTCCTGAGAAAGTGGAAGCATTAGTGTGGCTGAACCAGGACAGGTTGTTTGTGATCTGGGCACCTAGAAACTTAAAGTTCTCAGCCATTTCCACTTCATTCCCATTGATGTATGCAAGAGTATGTTCTCTGTTACTTTTCCTGAAGTTATGGCTAGAAATATGGTTATTCCAAAATTTATATTAATTTTCTCTTTTTTCCTTACTTCATGACAATTGTAGATCTAAAATGCTTAGTACTCATGAAATATTCACTGAAAGGCTGATTGTGTAATGTTTTTAAATCAATTGATAATCTCTTTTCTGATCTGGGTGCATAATATAACATTTGAAATGCAGCCAGAAAGTATGAGGTGAAAATTAAAATGAAACACTCCCTTTCCTGTTACCCTCAGCCTCCACCCCTGAGGTCCCATGTTCAAGTCAGTAAATTTTTAAATCTTATCACTTTATTATCGGATGATCCTAAGGTCTGGTTGTGCCTCAAGGTAAGTCTGTTGGCTTTCAGCACTTTTTGATAGTTTCTTACTCCTTCCCAATTTGGCAGGTTTGGCTGGAAGTGTGTGCGCTCTTCCTGCTACATTGGTAGGCTGGGTAGAGCCCAAGGAACAGCGTATCTGAAATTTTAATGTTACCACTGAGTTATACCAACGTGAAACTGTAGGCAATCTATTTCTTAGTTCTAAACAAAGCTTTCTACAGAATACATGAGATATTATGTCACTCAAAGTCTTTTCAGATTCCTCAGGCTTGAAGCTGAACAAAAGCATGTCTTACCTGGATACTGTGTCTGGTAGGTTGTCATCAAAGAACTTTCTCGTGCACTGAAGTTGTGTAGAATGTTCCAAAAATAAATCATGTGACTTAAATACAGACTAATGTCTGAGAAGAGATCCATCATAGGTCTCTCCGTCTCAGTAATTCTACTATTCTGAAGTAAAGTTTCAGTTAACTCTGAGTTTTTATCTATAAAAAATAGTTGTGCACTTTACCTTGACATGGATTTTGAAATTCTGTAGAAGTCCAGTGGCACCTCCAGCTAGAAAACATTAACTTCCTCTTATAATGTCTGGTCAATTATATTTCTTATCAATAGCCTCACGTATGGCCTCCAACTCTATTCTTTGAAATCTCTCACTGCCTCTCTTAACATTTCCCTCCAAATAAACTGCCTAAATTATACTCACGGTCACCTCCTTAAAACTTATCATCTCATATTGCCTTGCAATAAATTATTAGGATGAAAACCAGACATTTGAAATGAATACTTATTTGAATTGAATAGTCCCAAGTTGGAGAAAAAAGACATGGATAGTAATTTGCCTTATGTGATTAAGGAAGTTTGTTATAAACAAAGACCAAAGAACAGTACAGCAAAGCAACTAGCCCACCAAGTCTGTACCAACATGGATGCCTTTCTAATCCAATATTTTCTTGTCTCTATATGGCCCATATCCATCAGTTCCCTGTCTATTCATGTATCTATCCAGATACCTCTCAAAATCTACTTCCATCACCTCCTCCGACAGCACATTCCAGGCATTCACCACCCTCTGTGTGAAAATTTGACCCTTCCACTTCTTTTAAACTTTCCCCAAACCTATGCCCCTGAGTAATTCAACACTGGGAAAAAGACTATCCAACCTATCCAAGCCTGTCATAATCTTGTAAACCTCTATCAGGTCCCTCTCATCCTCCCAGGCTCCAGTGAAAACAATCCAAGTTTGTTCAACTTTTCTTCATAGTCCATATCCTCCAAACCAGGCAACATTCTGGTAAATCTCTTTTACATCCTTTCCAATGCATCAACATAGTGACCCCAGAATTGTACACAGTGCTCCAAATGCAGCTTAACCAAACTCTTACGCAGCTGCAACATGATTTTCCAATTTCTATACTGAAGGCCAGCATGCCAAACACCTTCTTGGCTATTTTGTCCATCTGAGTTGCCACTTTAGGGAACTGTGGACCTGCAAGCCCATATGCCTCTATATGCTAATATTTCTAAGGGCTCTACTATTTACTGTATACTTTCTGTACACTTTCTTTCTACTATAGACTTGGATTCTGTTGTTGAATTTGAAAGGAAAAGCTCATAGCTGGCCTCTTTAAAAGGCATTGCAGATACCAAAAGGATCATTTGACTTGGTCACCCAATGGGGAAGGAGTCTGGGGAACTTCGTACAGATCACAGACTTTTATAGCCAGAGTAGATTCTGGAGATGGAATTGTTAACATTGCTAAGTATTCTGTATATTTATCTGCTTGTATATATTAGCATTCCCATTACCATTCATTATAGACTAGCTAGTGTTCATCAATCCTTCCATTTATTACATTGGTAATGAGGTAAATCACAGTAACTCAGTTTTGCAGTGAGAGAATGTTTCTGCAAAACTGCAGACTGAATCAGGTTGATCCAAGTCTGAAAAAGCTTGGGAAGCCAGAAGCCTTCAATGTAACCACTGACAAATGACAACTTGGGGTTGTATGTGGAATGGTTGGTGTATTTTTTTCATGGGTAATTGATTAGAGAGGGAGGATTAAAGGAAAGCCATTTCACTTACTGCATGTGTGACCCAGATGTGCAACATGATCCAAAGTTTAATACCCATGAATGCTCCTGACTTAAGGTATTTGCAGAGCTCATTGAGCTAGCAAAAGGGCGTTACCCACCTAATGCCCTGGTATAACTTAATTCAAGGGGAAGGATCCATGGAAGCCCATTGCACTTTCGTAGCAAAAGAGATTGCAGGGCATTGCTATTTTGGACCTGCCTAAAAGGAATGTTAAGAGATCAATTTGTATGTGGTGTAAGTAATCCAGCTACACAAAGGAGACTGTCGGCTGAGTGTAAGTTAACTCAGGCCATCCCAATGTTATTTTTTGGAATATAGTCAATATTATAACATAGGAAACCTATTTATTCTTATACTCCGTTATGCAAAGCTTGCATTTAGTGACATTATATTCCAAAGAAACATTTCAGAATATATTGTTTTAATTACTGTTGATAAACAATTAAAGCCCATGCTGTCATTTTGCCCTATTACCAACAGCAGTACTTTTTTTTTTAGATGCTAATGCTGATTAGATGGGAGAATGCCAACCAGAACACCAAGAAAACTCCCTGTTCTCCTTCCTAATGTGTCATGAAGTCTTTTTAGCATTCACCAGAAACTGCAGATTGGCTCTTGGTCTCAATCCAACAGGGTCCCTTTTCTGCTTTCCTGGGGGCCTCAACCTTTAAGGGTATTGGGATGGGGAGAGGGAGAGAGGGGTTGGTGATGAAGTGGGCAGCGAGTTGGGGGGGGCACGTCAGGAGCCATTTCTGGGATGGGGGTTGCAGCTGGTTTGTGTTGTTCTGAAGCCTGGAGACTGTGTTGAAAGGAAAATGTCAGGGGGATTAGGAGGGTAAATATATGAGGTTACGGGGATAGGACAGGACTAGGGTGGTATTGTTGTCGGTGTAGGCTCGATGGGCCAAATGGCCTGCACTGCAGATTCTATGAAATGAACTCATCCACTCAGCTATTAGTGGCACGGGGAGTGGTATAGTTTTGCCTATGTGTGATTCACAGAGTGAAGTGGCACCGTGGCCCAATGGTTAGTACTGCTGCCTCACAGAGCCAGGGACCCTGGTTCAGTTCTGGCCTCGAGTTACTGTCTGTGTGGAGTTTGCCCTTTCTGAAAATGTCTGCATGGGCTTCCTTCAGTCGCCCTGGTTTCCTCCCCAGATGCCACCGTTGGACTGGGATAAGCACAATAAGAAGTCTCACACCACCAAGTTAAAGTCCAACAGGTGTATTTGATGGCACGAGTTTTTAGAGTGTCGCTCCTTCTTCAGGTGAGTGGGAGTTGTGTTCACAAATAGGGCATATGTAGACACAAACTTAATTTACAAGATAATGGTTGGAATGCAATTCTTTACAGGTAATCACGCTTTAAAGCTACAGACAATATGAGTGGAAAGAGGTTAAGTACAGGTTAAAGAGATGTGGATTGTCTCCGGCCAGGATACTTAGTGAGATTTTCCAAGCCAGGCAAGTCATGGGGGTTACAGATAATATGACATAAACCCAAGATCCTGGTTGAGGCCATCCTCATGTGTGGTTATCAGTTTCTTCCTTAGTGTATCTGAACAGGCAGTAGAGTGTGGCAACTAGGGGATTTTCACAATAATTTCATTGCAGTGTTAATGTAAGTTTACTTGTGATACTAATAAATAGACTTTAAATTAACTTTATTACCATCTATGAAAAAATTGTAAAGTTGTTGCTGAGATCTAAAGGATGATTGAACCGGATATTCTCATTCAGAGTGTTGAAGAGCCAAAGAACTGGTTCACAATTCTGGCATGGAGTCACTTCTAAAACTGGAATGGAAGCGTTGGTTAACCAGGCATGTTGGGAAATATGAACTGGATTTTGAAATGCAGGTGGCTAAGTGAATGTTTTGCCAAAAGATTTTGAAGACTATTTCTGCGGTGGCGGAATTTAGACTGTCTCATATGATAATCATTTGGAGTGGATTCTGAGGAGAATTCTGCAAATATTGATTTGAGGTCTGATGAGCCTATTGTAGCTTCAGTTGTATTGTGCCATCTGTAGTAGCCTTAAACCTGTGTGTGGGTGTTAAGCTAAAGGAGGAATAGACCAGGAAACAATACACATCACTGTGTCCCAATATACATGACAATAATAAGTCAAATCAACAATCCAATTTATGGGAAGTGGCAGCTGCTTGAAATACTCATAGAATGGGACAGCAGAGCTTGAGAAAAGGAAAAGAAATCATTGGCCACACAGGTTTCATGTGTGTTATTGTTATTGAGGAGATTATCTTCATGATGGATAGAGATGTGAAGAATTCATTTGTTTCAGACGCAATAAGAAATGCCACATACAAGCCAGATGCAGAATCAAATAGACTGCGCCTAGTTTCCAAAAAAAATGGTTCCAGCAAATAGGCTTGAGGAAGATCTGAAAGAAAAGTCCAAAGTTCATAAGCTCAACAAACTTAAATAAAATGTCTCCCATTGAAATATGGTTAGCAATGTCTGATAGGGGCTTGACGACTACTGTGGTAAGAAAGCAAACATACAGGTATTTAGAGGAAGGGTTACAGCCTTTGAGATTTAGTAGCACAATGGCCAAGTTAGCAACCTATATGGGGCAGCCACTGAAGTTAAATGGGCATGACAGTAACACCAGTGTTTTATCAGCACTAGTTTGCCTGGCTAACCCTGATGGTAGTGAAAGGACAAAGGCCTAGCCTCATGGGTTAAGACTGGCTGAAGCAAGTCAAGTTGAATTGGCTGGAACTATTCAACTTCACAGATGGAGATTTCCAGGAATTCTTGCACAAGTGTTGAGAAGTCTTTCAGACAGAGCTAGTGTGCACTCAAGGAAGCAAGACCAAAATTTTTATTGACCCTGGGTCAACACGAAGATTCTTTTTGTGCAACATTAAAGAGTTGAGGTTGAATTGAAATACTTGGAAAATCTAGGGATAATTAAACTTGTACAATTCTCTAAATAGCGTGCACCAAAGTCCCAGTGTTATAATCAGATTTCACAGTGAGGAATTAAGGCGATTGCAAGTTCACCATGAACAGGGCTACCCAAATATCATAGTACAGAAGAAGGCCATGCAGCTTATCGAGTCTTACCGATCAGGCTCCTACTTCCGCAATTCCACGCATTTACCCTAGCTGATCCCCCTGATATTAAGGGACAATTTTAGCATAGCCAATCAACCTAACCCGCACATCTTTGGACTGTGGGAGGAAACCAGAGCATCTGGAGGAAACACACATAGACGTAGGGAGAATATGCAAACTCCACACAGACAGTGATCTGAGGCTGGAATTGAATCTGGGACCTTGGCGCTATAAAGCAGCAGTGCTAGCCACTGTACCATCATGCCACCCTTGGTTAGCACTAGGAAAGACGGATAGAATACCTTTATGCAAAGTCGGACTTTGGACTTTTCTTTCAGGTCTTCCTCAAGTCCATTTGCTGGAATCAGTTTTTTTTGGAAGCTAGGCGCAGTCTATTTGATTCTGCAACTGGCTTGTATCTGGCATTTCCTCTTGCGTCTGAAACAAATGACCTCTTCACATTTGCATTTATTTGTCTCAAGTACACAAAATTGGACTTAAGACATACATAGCGGTAGTTTTAGCTGGAAGTAGATTAGAGGAAATGTGTCACCATTAACGCATACAAGGGCTTATTACAATATATAAGGATACTTTTCAATATTTCATCTCCTTTCACTATCTTAAAGAAGAACTATGGAAAGCCATTTAAAAGGAATCTCAAGAACCTCAAGTTGTGTATCTGAATGTTGTCTTATTAACGGGGGTGTCACTTGAAGAACACGGGACCAATTTGTAGGAAGTCCTAAGAAAATTTAAATAAGCAGCTATTCACCTGAAAAAAGTGTAGTTTTCAGACAAATGAGGTTGTGTCTTTAGGATTCAGAGTCGATGCAAAATGCTTGCATCCACTAGAAGACAAGAAAATGGTGATGAAAGGGGATACCTGCCTTGAGGGAATGTAACTGAGTTAAAATCCTTTTTAGAGATGGTTAACTATTGTAGGCACGTTTTGCCAAATTTGTCTACAATATTGGTATATTTGCATCAACTTTTGAAGAAGCATTAATGCTGGAAATGGAAAGATTCTCAGAGACAAGCCTTTGACTGGGTGAAACAGGCTCTATAATGAACCTTACTCATTCATTTTGACTTAGGCAAATATCAATGATGTGTGATACATTTCCATATGGTGTCAAGACTGTGCTTTTCCAAAAGATAGAATATGGCATGGAGCAGCCTGCCACCTTTGCTTCCAGGACCTTATTGGATGCCAAAAGGAAACATTCACAGGCTGAAAAAGAGAGTTTGGCAGTCATGTGTGCCATCAGAGAATTCCATCAATATGTGTATGGCTATCTTTGCATCATCATCATCTTGGACCATAAACCAAGGACTGTTCTGCAAAGATAAATCAGTCCCACTGTTCAAATCACCAGAGAACAAAGATGGACCTTTTCTTGGCCACAGATTGGGTATGTAATGCCAATGCCAATGCTCTAATCAGGCTTCTACTTGCACATACTGTATCTTCACCTCCCATTCCACAAAAGATGGTCCTTGCTTTAAATTTTCTGGACACTGTCCATTTTATCAATTCACACCATGGCATGGATTGAGGGACACCAAGTTTTATTGAAATCTAAAAGAATGGGGGTTTGGCTGGCTGGCATTTTGATAAATCCAAGAAAATCAGGCCCTACTTGCAGTGAAGGGATGAAATCAGCTATGAAGATGGGGTGCCTTTGTGGGGGAGCCGAGTGATATTCCTGCCGACGGGGTGATAAGCACAGCACACATCCTAGACAGAGCAAGGTAAAGACTTCGGTCAGGAACTGAGTCAGTGCTACTAGAACCCAGTATTTCCCAAACAGAATCTCATCTAATCAGCAGAAGCAGAGGAGTAAGGCATCAACACTAGCTCAACTTCAGAATCTGTCAACCTTTCAATCATTTTCATAGACTCTGACACTTCAAATTGGAGAAACCGGTCATGAGGTTGAGTTCTTCATAAGTATCCCAAACTCCCCAGTCAGACTGACATTATAAATTTTACCAAATTGTCCCTTTTCTGGAAATTCAATTTTGACTGTATATTTTTTGACTGTACAGAGTTTTTTTTGTTTCAGTGTAAAGGAACTTAAGCGGGGTGGGGGGGGGGGGATGAATGTGAGTGTATGACCCCTTTAAAGGGAAAATCATTCGTGGGTCACATGACCATTCCAGGACCTATTGGAACAGAACGCGCGAACTTCCACCTATTTAGTGTTAGAGAGCAGGCTCGAGCGAGCGGAACCCGTAGTGTGAGCCCAGGAATCAGTGGGAAAATACCTGTTTCTGTGATCAACTTTATAATTAGTGCTGTTGTTTAATAAATCACCATAAGGATTTAATGCTTCCTCGTCACATTACGTCATGCTACAATACTTTCAAATTAATGTCCATTGAATTGCAAACAGTGATATTTTCCCAACAGCTTAACTAACTAATTTTAGTTTAATTGAATGATGCAATTAAAACTCAAGTTGTTTTCAGGTAAGAAAACAAGATGAAATGCATTGAAATATGATCACATATGAGATAGAATAATCATCATGGGGGAACTAAGAATGGTCCCCTATTCACTGGACAGTAGATGTATCTGAAAGTATAAATTAGAGTTCCTGCAATGTGAACAGGACTTCTTTTTAACCCAAAAGCTTAAAGATTCAACAAGGAAAGATTCTGAAAAAGAATTGCCTTCCAATCAGAACATCACTATTAAGGAAAGATTCACTGTTAGGGTTAGGATTGAGAAATGAACCAAAACAGATAAGGTCAATAAAAGTAAAAGCATATCTCGGCCCATAATATAAAATGCTTTAAGTCAAAACCTGAGGAGCATCAAAGTAAGAGAAAAAAACTACCTAAAAGACTGGAGAAGAGCTAATTTTGATGGGCTTAGAGTAGAACTTAGGAAAATAGTATGGGCAAACTTGTTGTCAAACAACAACAAAGAGCAAATGGGCTATATTTAAAATGGCAGGAAAAATATATTCAACCAAAAGTAAAGATCAAACTAAACAATGATGAGAAACTGAGCCTGAATTAACAAAGAAGGGATTTTGATTTTGATTTGATTTATTATTGTTACGTGTATTAGTATACAGTGAAAAGTATTGTTTCTTGCATGATATACAGACAAAACATACTATTCATAGGGAAGAAAATGAGAGAGTACAGAATGTAGTGTTACAATCATAGCTAGGGTGCAGAGAAAGATCAATGCAAAGATTAATGCAAAGTTGGTCCATTCAAAAGTCTGATGACATCAGGGGAGAAGATGTTCTTAAGTTGGTTGATACACGATCTCAGGCCCTTGTATTCCTTTCCCAACAGAAGAAGGTGGAAGAGAGAATGTTCAGGGTACGTGGGGTCCTTAATTATGCTGACTGCTTTGCTGAGATGGCAGGAAGTGTCAACAGAATTAATGGATTGGAGGCAGGTTTGTGTGATGGATTGCACTACATTCATGACCTTTTGTAGTTCCTTGCAGCCTTGGGCAGAGCAGGATCCTTACCAAGCTGTGATACAACCAGAAAGAATGCTTTCTATGGTGCATCTATAAAAGTTGGTGAGAGTTGTGACTGACATGCCAAATTTCCTCAGTCTTCCAAGAAAGGCTTTAGTGGGCTTTCTTAACTAAAGTGTCGTCATGGGGAGATCAGGACAGGTTGTTGGTAATCTGAACACCTGAGAACTTGAAACTCTGGACCCTTTCAACTTCATTCCCATTGATGTAGGCAGGGGCATGTTCTCCTCTGAAGTCAATGACAATCTCATTCATTTTGGTAACACTGGGGGAGAGATTATTGTCTCCTCACCGGTTCACCAGATTCTCTACCTCATTCCTGTACTCTGTCTTATCATTGTTTGCGATTCAACCAACTACAATGATGTTGTCAGCAAACTTGAAAATCAAGTTTGGAGGTGAATTTGGCCACATAGTCATGGGTGTATAAGGAGTACAGCAGGGAGCTGAGGACTCAGCCTTGTGGGGCACCGGTGTTGACGATGATTGTGGAGGAGGTATTTGTTTCCTTTTCTTACTGATTGAAAAATTGAAGGTTAGGAATGAGGTATGTATTGAGTATGCAGACTGCAGAGGAGAGCACAACAAAAGAGCAAAGAGATTAAGAATGCAGAAGATGTCTTTTTACTCAAGCAATAGTGAGAATGTTGAACTTGCTACCATAGAGAATAGTTAAAGTGAAATGTATTGATGCTTTTCAGGTGAGGCAGGACATGGACACAATGGAGAAAGGAATAGAATGCTTTCACATTGTATTTCAATGAGGAAAGATTGGAGGTCACTGGAGTGTGTGAGGGACACGTTGTGTTTTAGAAAGGAAGAGTGATGAAAATTCTCCTGAGATGGATAAGGAAAAGTAAGGAGGTGGTGGTGGCACAGTGATTAACACTGCTGCTTCACAGTACCAGGGATCTATGTTCAATTCCTGCCCTGGATGATTGTGTGGAATTTGCATATTCCTTGCTACTCAATGGCTGTTAACTCCAACCAGGTGATTCATCTCATGGCTTGTGTGCCCAGCACCTCATGATTTGTCTTATTGTTTCTAGCTGGCTTGCCCTCCACAGTCCTGGGGATCGAATCACCCTCTTGCCTGCTTTCCTTACTGCTTGATAGCTGCTGACTTCAACCAGAGCTTTCACCTGGCCCAAGTGCCTCACACCTCTCTGTTATGGGTTGTTTGCTCTCCTCAGCCTTTGTTGAGTCGCCCCTCTCCTGCTCCCCTTGCTGTTCAATGGCTTGATGACAAACCCAAAGATGTGTGGGTTAGGTTGATTGGCCATGTTAAAATTGTCCCTTAGTCTCCTGAGATGCGTAGGTTAGAGGGATTAGCAGATAAATTTGCGGGGTATGCGGGAAGGGCCTGGGTAGGTTTGTGGTTGATGCAGACTCAATGGGCCAAATGGCCTCCTTCTGCAGTGTAGAGTTTCTATGGTTCTATGGTTCTCTAGTTCTATGGACAGCTGTTTCACCTTAGCCCATGTCTTTTGCCTGATGCCTTGACTCATTGTTGTTGGCTATCCTGTCCTCAGCCCTGGATCTAGAAACTTGCTGGCTGTGCCTTTTTCCACAAAAATAAAACACAGAATCTTCTGCCTCCCTCCCTTTTTGCCTACTTGCCTCAACATTCTAACCAGTCTAAGCTATCATGTTATAATTCAAATCAAAAATATTACCAATGATGGCAAGCCCACGTGAAAGTAAAGGAATTTTTTTTACAAGTTATTGAGTAAATCTTTCCATCAGTTAAGTAGGAGATTACATAGTTTAAAATATTTTCAAATTCCCCAGATTTGAAGCTCTACCAAAACATGCCTTACCTGGAAACTATGATTGGTAGGTTCTCATCAATGAACTTTTTCATGCATTGAAGCTGAACATTCCAAAAATATGCCAAGTGACTTTAAATACAGACCAATGTTTGAGTAAAAGGCTTTCAATGAAATTTTCTTCTCAGAAATCCTGTTCTTCAGCAAAACTATTTTTACCTATAAAAAAACTGTGGACTTGATTTTGTCAAATATAGGCATTGTCAATATTGGCCTTGTTAAACATCATCTCATGCGAGAACACCATCCACTAGGTACACAGTATATATACTTGCAACTCGGCCAATGTTGTCCATCTGATGCGTGACAGGAAAGGAAGTCCCAAGGCATGGAAGGCATGGTACATTGGGGAGACCCTACAGACACTATGACAACAGATGAATAAACACCACTCAACAATCACCAGGCAGGAATGTTCCCTTCCAGTCGGGGAACATTTCAGTAATCAGAGGCATTCAGCCTCTGATCTTCGGGTAAGCTCCAAGGTGATCTTTATGACACACGACAACGCAGAATTGCTGAGCAGAAACTGATAGCCAAGTTCTGCACATATGAGGATGGCCTCAACCAGGATCTTGGGTTCATGTCATACTATCTGTAATCTCCATAATTTGCCTGGGCTTTCAAAATCTCACTAACTATCCTGGCTTGAGACAATGCACATCTCTTTAACTTGTACTTAGCCCTTTCTCCACTCATGTTATCTGTACCTTTAAGACTTGATTACCAGTAAAGACCGCATTCTAACCATTATCTTGTATATTGAGTTTATGTGTGTATATGCATTGTTTGTGAACACAAGTTCTCACTCTCCTGATGAAGGAGCGATACTCTGAAAGCTTGTGCTGCCAAATAAACCTGTTGGACTTTAACCTGATGTTGTGAGATTTCTTACTGTGCTTACTCCAATCCAACACCAGTATCTCAACATCTTGTCAAATATATCAGTTTTTATGCAGTAAGAAAACATTAACTTCCTTCTGTAAAATGTGCTCCATTATTTTCCTCAACCTAAAGCTTTCTGTATTTGCCTCCATTTCAACTCATCATTGTCACTCATTGCCCGCTCATCCATTCTTAATCTGAGTCTTCTCTATAGAAACCATTACGGGTTTGATTGGTGGATATCCAAGATAAACTGCCTGCACAGGCTAAGCCACATACAGCATTGGTGTTCTGTCATTTTCAACTCACTGATTCATAGGCATTATACTCAATGCATTGAGTGGTGTCTGCTTTCTCTTGCAGTCTCTGACTTTGCTCCTCTGACTTGTTCCAGAACAGAAGGATGACATTGCTGAATCTCCTTTCAACTCCCCTGTTCACTGCCAGAATAACCTGTTCCTATCTCCACTCCCTCAGCAGGCACTTCTTTGTTCAGTTTGGCTTCCTCTGCCAACCTCTGCTGCCCAGGTGATACCAGCAGTCTGGCACTTCCCTCAGACTCAACATTTCAACATTGTTGAGAAATCCAAACCTCTCAGAGGCAGTGATGTAATTCTGGTTGTGGTTTTAAAAGATTTGATCAGTGCAATCATTAGCCCTGATGGATCCCCGTTGTGTGCATGTCAGTTTCGGACAAATCTATTCCTGTGGGTGCAATTCTCCGGCTGTGTGTGCCCCAAGATCAGCAATTCCCACCTGTGCTCAACAGACCTTTAAATGGTCTATCAAACTTTCTGCCTTGCCTGCTACAATTCCTGTGACGAATGAGACAGCAGAATTGCGGCCTGTGTGTTCCTTGTGACAGTTAATTGAAAACATAAAACTGAGCAAATGAGCTCTTTTACGTAGTTAACAACAGCATTAATGACTAGTTAATTGGAAGTGAGATATGTTCACAACATTTCCAACCCCTATCTCTGCTGACACCCTCCTCTAAAAACTGTGGGATCCATTGCCACCCTTCCGGAATGTAACTTTCAACTTACATCAATATCAGCAATGAGAAAGAATATCTGGGTGTGTGCTTGCAGTGCTGGAATGAGCTTGTGTGGATCAAGAGCTTGAAAGTGGGATTAGGCTGGACAGCACCTTTGTGGCTGGTACAATAACAATGGATAGAATTTTCCCAAAAAATGGCAAAGTCTCATTTTTGGTGAGAAAATTGGTGCAATTCTTATTGCTCTGAATCGCAAGATGTTTTCCTGTGCAAACAACATCATGCTTATGAAAATTGACTGCCACTGGACAGCCTTCATTTACCTAGTGGCCTGTCCCACCTTCAGCAATATTTCTTCGTACATTTTATTATGGAAGGGCAAGATAATTGCTGGGCGACCCAAATCCAAAGGGAAGCTTGAAAGTGCTGTTCCAATGATTTGCACTTTGTATTTTCTTATAAGTAGATAGGAGTTTCTGAAGACAAGAAAAAACAATTTATTTTTGATTTGATTTCATTTATTATTTCACATACAGTGAAAAGTATTGTTTCTTGAGGTAGCACAGTGGCACAGTGGTTAGCGTTGCTGCCTCACAGTGCCAGAGACCCAGGTTTGATTCCCAGCTTGAGTCACTATCTGGAGTCTGCATGTTCTCTCCGTGTATGCATGGGTTTCTTCCGGGTGCTCCAGTTTCCCCCACACAGTCTGAAAGATGTGCTGGATAGTTGCATTGGCCATGCTAGATTCTCTCTCAGTGTACTTGAACTAGCGCTAGAGTACAGTGACTAGGAGATTTTCACAGTAACTTCATTGCAGTGTTAATGTAAGCTCTACTTGTGACTAATAAATATATTTTAACTTTAATGCTCTTTAGGGAAAGAAATCTGTCATCATAATCTGGTGTGGCCTACATGTGACTCCAGATCTACAACAATGTGTTTGACTCTTAGGTGTTCTCTGAAATGAATGTGATGCCCACATTTTGTAAATTATTAATTTTTAAAAATCCTATATTGCATTTCATCTGCTGTGTTTTTGCTCAATCACTTAATCTGTCTATCCCACTGTCAAGTTTTTGGGGGTGATCTTACCAAATAAATTCCAAGTGTCAAACAAGCTTAAAAATGGGAGATAACCACACCATTTATGGAGCTGGGGGAGGGAGGGGGTGCAAGGTAAAAATCCAATCTTATACACTCTGACCAAGATCCGTTTCCTGCCAGCAGAGTGAGGGGGCAGGGCCTAGGCTGACCAAAAGCTGGCAGACTGCAACAGAGTGAACAGAGAGATCTGTCACAGAGAGATCTCCCCCAGGAATAGCTGGTCTCTATTGCTGATCATGTCACCCCCCCTATTGCTGCTCTCTACTTTAAATACTAGAATCAGCCTAGTGTCCTTAAAGAGGCTGATCTCACCGGATATCCAATGTTGGTAAGATTATGAGAGGCAAGAAACTGGATGCAAACCCAGCGATCTTACAAACTCGCCCTGCCCATCAACAGGTGGGGAGAGAAGGTAAGATTACACCATCTTCATAGTCAGTACTACATTTCCCTATGCTGTCAATGTCATAATTTACTTGGGGAAATCCTAATTTGATTCATCAAAGAATAAGTAGCATGTTTATTTTATTTTAGTAGAATGGATTTATTTGCTTTTATTTTATTATTGGTTTCTTTAATCTTATTACTAATTGCATTCTACGATAAAGGCTAATTACCTCTGTGATATTTTTGATGCAAAGATAAAGCTCAAAGATATTATGGACTAACTTTGTGCACTTTGTATTGGTGTCATATTTGGTAGGTGAGAGTTTTGCTGGCTAGCAGATGTAACGAGTGCAGTTGACAGGGGGGAACCGGTGGATGTGGTGTTTTTAGATTTCCAGAAGGAACTCGATAAGGTGCCTCAAAAAAGGTTGCTGCAGAAGAATAAGGTACACCGAGTTGGGGATAAAGTGTTTGTGTGGATTGAGGATTGGCTATCTAACAGAAAGCAGAGAGTTGGAATAAATGGGTGCTTTTCTGATTGGCAGTTGGTGATTAGTGGCATGCCGCAGGGATTGGTGCTGAGGTCTCAACTATTTACCATATATATAGATGATCTTGAGGAGGGGACTGAGTGTAGGGTAACAAAGTTTGCTGATGACACAAAGATGAGTGTGAAAACAAATTGCATAGAAGATGTGGAAAGTCTGCAGAGAGATTTGGACAGGCTGAGTGAATGGGTGAAGACCTGGAAGATGGAGTATAATGTTGGCAAATGTGAGGTTATCCACTTTGGAAGGAATAATAGTAAAATGGACTTCCATTTAAATGCTAATGTATTACAACATACTATTGTGCAGAGGGGCCTGGGATCCTTATGCATGAATCTCAAAAACTCAGTTTGCAAGTTCAGCATGTGATCAAGGGGGATGGAATATAAAAGCAGGGATGTCTTGGTGCAATTGTATAAGGTACTGGTGAGACTGCAACTGGAGTACTGTGCAATTTTGGTCCCCTTATTTGCGAAAGGATATATTGGCCTTGGAGGGAGTACAGAGAAGATTCACCAGGTCATACAGAGATGGGTTGTTAGCTTATGAGATGAAATTGAGTTGATTGGGCCTGTACTCATTGGAGTTTAGAAGGCTGAGAGGTGATCTTAAAGAGACATATCAGATAATGAAGGGGCTAGATAGGGTAGAGGGAAAGAGATTCTTTCCACTTAGAAAGGAAACAAGAAGTAGAAGGCACAGCCTCAAAATAAGGGGGAGTTAGTTTAAAACAGAGTAGAGGAGGAACTTCTTCTCTCAGAGGTTAGTGAATTTCTGAAATTCTGTGTCCATTGAAGCAGTGGAGGCTACCTCATTGAATATGTTTAAGTCACAGGTAGATAGATTTCTAATCAACAAGAGAATTAAGGATTATGGAGAGCAGGCAGGTAAGTGGAACTGAACCACTGTCAGATCAGCCCTGTTCTTACTGAATGGCAAAGCAGGCTAGATGGCCTTCTTCTGCTCCTATTTCTTTTGTTCTTATGTTTAAGTTGTGTCATTTAACCCTATATTTGTTTCCATTCTCTGAGTATGTCTATGTAACATAACAGACCTCATCAAACTCTTGATAGTTTTGTAATATTTTCAAGTCTAATTGTAACATTTTTTATTCTTTCATGGGACTGAACCAGCACTTGTGTTGCATATCACTAATTGCCCTTGAGAAGGTGCAGGTGAGCTACCTTCCTGAACTGCTGTTAGGGAGAAGGTTGCAGCAGTTTGACCCAACAAGAGGGAAAGAACATTGATATAGTCGCTGTAGAGTGAGGATGGTGTGTGGCTTTGAGTGAAATTTGCTGGTAATGCCATTCTCATGCATCTCCTGCCCTTGCCTTTCTTGGTGGTAGTAGTCATCACAGATTTGGAAGATATTATTGAAACAGCCTTGGTGAGAAGCTGTAATGCATCTTGTAGATGAGACACAATGCTGTCACTGTGCACAGTGGTTCGCACCGCTGCCTCACAGTGCCAGGGGCCTGGATTCAATTCAGGTGTTGGATGTCTGTCTGTGTCGAGTTTGCACGTTCTCCCCATGTGTACGTGTGTTTCCACTGGGTGCTCTGGTTTCCTCCTACAATCCTAAAATGTACCAATGGGGGATTGGTGGGGTAAATATATGGGGTTGCAGAGATAGGATAGGGGGTGAGCCTGGGCACGATGCATTGTCATAGAGCCTGTGCAGACTCAATGGGCCAAATGACCTCCACCTGCTGTAGGGAATTCTATGAATTGCATGTCATAAAAAAGGAATGAGTTTGCCACTGCTGGTTCCGGTGTCTAGGTCAATGCCATCTGGCCATCCAGTTTCCTTTCTAATGTTTTATAGCAACTGGTACAACTGAGTGATTGGTGGGCCATTTCAAGATGCTGGTAAAATTCCCACTGCCCCTAAAGTATCCTTAAATTTTGATCCATCTCTGTATAAGTGCTGGAATTTTTTACTAGCTAGAAAAGTAACTTTGTTTTATTAATTGATAAAATTGATACTGTTTAACAATTATTAAGTGCAGTAGCCTCATAAGAAACATTTCCTGATGCAATGTGGTACTGAAGCTCAGGAATAATCTGGCAGCCAAGTTCCTCACTCCAGATTGAAAATTCCACCAGTCAAATGTTCAGTCTCATTTGTGCACTTCTGAGAGGACTCAGCAAACAGAGTTTTAGCATGCATGTGCACTCAATAGGTCTGCACCCGACAGATCACTCGTACATCCATCAAGACTAAAGCATATTGCCTTGCCAAGCCTGGAGACTGAAGCTGCCTGTAGCGAGACTGGCTTAAAGCCTTGCAGCCTGAAGCATGTAGAACCTGTGGCATAAAAGTTCAGCACTGGCAGTTTTGAAGTTTGCAGGAAATTGACACTTTTGACAGTGTGTTGTTTTACAGTTAACCTCAGTAACAACTAGAAATGTTATTATAACTTAGTTTCAATAGTGATTCGTTGTAGCAATGCCAGGATCAATCATTATGCTTAAATTGTGGATTTATTACTGCATTAATTGAAAAATTGCTTTGCAATTTCACAACAGTTATACATTAACCTCAGATTGTCATCTGTGGAAGCTTTCAGTACAGTTGTGAATTGTTTGCTTGTAATTTGTAGCATTACACAAGGCAATAATGGATTGATTGCTATTTTAATTTACAACTCTGATTATAATTTGTTAGAATGTGATTTGCTAATAGACTATTGAGATTCAGATCACAAGTAAGAGAAGATAGCGCTTTGTATTTATGTGTCTTGGTTCATGCTGTAAAATGTGTCATGAATGCTAAGCTCAACAATGTCTCCTTTAGCTGAAGATGAAAACAGAATGTTCCGAAAGGGGAGATGATGAAGGCAAGGTAAGTGCCAACATTTGGAGAGATGCTCATATGACCTAGTTGCCACTGGGGGAGAGGATCCCAAAAGGAAATTCATTGAAAAAAAAGGGCAGCTGCTGTTTAAGATGTAAAGACAGATGCAAAATACTCTGGGGAAGAGGGGAACTCTTTTTGTGCTAAATATCAAGCATGCTATAGAATTTGGTTTCTGTTCAGAAAAAAAAGAATGGAACAACAGAGGCTCATGACAATTTAAAGAATCGAGAGTCACCAGTGTGTGCCTTCCTGAGGATAATTGAATCTGAAAAACTTAAACTGTGAGTGAAACATGTAACATTACTGTATCACGAATAAATTTTTTTAAAAATCATGTCCTCCGCAGTTATGAGCAGACCTTTTCAGTTTTCTTTTCTCATTGCTGCCAGGTCATCTGCTAGATGTCTTTTCATTGCTACTTCAATGTCTTAAATGGAGCTTTGTTTATTTTTACTATAAGCCTTATTTACTTTCTGGGATTAGTGTTACGATCCTGCATTGTTAAGAGGAAGACTGATTGGCAGATCATATGTTTTGAAAAATTTTTGCTCTTTCTAGTGAATTTGAGGTTTCATTTCCTGTTTGGCTGCTGGCTTCAATTTCATTTGGAAGAGTGTGACCATCAGACTGGAAAACAATATTTCTCTCTCTCTCTCTCTCTCTCTCTGGTTTTGGAAATTCTGCTGTTGGCTAGAAGTAAGGGTCCTGGCCTTCCTAGTGTACAAAAGCTGCTGCTGGTGATTGACTTTGGCAGAATTTCTCTCCCTGGTGCTTGGGAATCTGTTCTGACTCCAAGCTTGTCTATATGTGCATCAAGAAAACTGCAGCATTCAACCCAGGTTCGATTCCCAGCTTTGATCGATGTCTGTGTAGAGTTTACACATTCTCCTCATGTCTGCATGGGTTTCCTTTGGGTGCTTTGGTTTCCACCCACAGTCCAAAGGGGTACAGGTTAGGTGGATTGGCCATGTTAAATTTCTCCTCAGGGTCAGGAGAACTAGCTAAGGTAAACGCATGGGGATAGGACCTGTGTGAGATTGTGGGCAGTGCAGACTCAATGAGCTGAATGGTCTTCTTCTGCATTATAGGATTCTATGAGTCTATTAAATATCTTTTAAACACGTTTTAAAAAATTGACCAAACTAAAAATGTGTGCTGTCTCCACTCAATACAAATAGAGCAGAAGAGAATGTGCTTACAATCACATTCTGATATGAACTATCTGTCTGATAAGTGTTGCAGAAGCCAGTGGAGATTGAAAATCTGGAGTCATGATTCACTATTGCTGTGCATCACACTTCTAGCTTGTCTTCTTAAAATCATTGACATTCTCCTGAGGCTTTGACATAGATAGAATACCTGTAAGAGAAGAATAAGGCTATATGTAAAATGTACAATTAATATGTCCAAACATTCACCTTTCTCTTCCCCTCCCCCTCCTTTTCCTTCCCTCCTTTGCCACACGCTTTTCCCCTCTCCTCCTTCCCCTCACCCTCCTTCCCCTCCTTCCCCTCACCCTCCTTCCCCTCTTCTCCTTTCACTCTCCCTTCAATCTTCCTTTTCCTTCTTGTTTACAGAAAGATAACAGAGCTACTGAGTTAAAGTGAAAAAATATGCTTGTAGCGAATTTGGAAAAGATGAGATAATTTAGCGAAATGTCAAATTGCAGTTGGTAAAAATGTTTAAGTAAATGTTAATATGGTATTGAAGTTTTGTATTTATAACATTACTTTTGTTAATAAATGTTTTCTGTTAAACTTTACAAAATTCTACAAATTTACATCTAAATTTACAGAGTACTTAAAATGTGATCATTATAAATGAATAACAGAAGTGAAGTAAGCAAAGCAGAAAAATACTAATGATAAAGACAGGATGGTTTAAATTTTCAATGGCCCAAAACGTGAATTTTTCTATGCACAACCCCAAGCAATAAGGAATCTCAATCATGGTCTGAGAAGCCCTGACATCTCTTATTCGCATTACATTTTCAATTTCCATATTCAATATTAAACATACAAACACTTTTAAGCATGCCACACCTAAATTTAGATAATAATATTATGCAGATTTAATTAGTAGTTTCACAGATTTGAAACAAATAACAAAACCTATGCTCAGTTATACATACTAAATAATACTCATCTTCAATCATAAAAATAAAAGTAAAAATTACATTGAAATGAACCAATAATAATAAGATTAACTGCTCAAAAGAAATAGCAACAAAAATGATGAAAAACGTCAACATGTATTAACAATAACAGGAAATCCTTATGATTTCTCTGCCTTTAGTTTAAAACTGCTGTTTCAATGGGTCTTCCCAATCTGGTCCAAAGGAGGCTTGGCTAGAAACCTCCTGCACCGCACTGAGGCCAGTGGGGATAGTCCCACTGAAGGCTGAATGCTGCTTTCTCCCAGTGGGAATTAGATAGCAATTTTTGAATGTAGGTAAGTGCAAAAGAAATATTCCTGTTTTTGGCAGCCCATGACTTTCCATTGCCGCTAGGCAAGTTATGGGCCAATGTTGAAACAATATATTGATAAAGTTTTTTTAAAACAGCCGATCATTAGCAATTCAGGGTGTGTCTGTCTCAATCCCAGGTTCACTGTTCTCACTCATTTAATTGTGATTTTTGAATGCAGGGAAGTGCCAAAAGAAATTCTCCCATTTTGGCAGCTCATGATTTTTTGTTGCGAGGTGCACGCTGTGGGCAAGTCAAAGCAATATACTGATAAAGCTTTTATAAAGCAGAACCATAGAACCTTATCGTGCAGAAGGAAGCCCTTTGGCCCACTGAGTTTGCGCCGACCACAATCCCACACAGGCCTAACCCCACATTCCTACATATTTTACCCACTAATCCCTCTAACCTAAGCATCTTAGGACACTAAGGGGCAATTTTAGCTTGGCAATCAACCTAACCCGCACAACTCTGGACTGTGGGAGGAAACTAGAGCACCTGGAGGAAACCCACACAGACACAATGAAAATGTGCAAACTCCACACAGACAGTGACCCAAGCCAGGAATTGAACCCAGGAGCTGTGAAGCAGCACCACTAACCACTATGCTACTGTGCCACCCCATGATAAATTAAATTGATCTTTAGAATTTGAGAAAGTGATAATGTGCATATCTGGTTCACTCCCAGGTTCAGGGTTCTCACTCATTCACCATACCCACTGTGTACTGGGCTTTGAATGTGTGCCGGTGTGTGTGTCTGATGATAGTAGTGGTTGCTGTAGATATATATATATATGGTTCTTTTTATGGTTATGAGGAACATTTTAAAATTCATTCTTTTGTATCGGAAGTCAGTATGTCTGCGGGGAATACAATGCAGATGTTGGGAGAGCAGGATATTTATTCATTTCAGCCATGTAGTGTTTACTTAGTAGAGAGTTAGTGGATTTTTGTTCATAGATGAATATTTCCCTGGGCTCTTTTAATTAGGCTGATTCACAAAGTTGTGTGATAATGTGGTTACTAGGAGAGGCTAGGATTGTAGCAGAGAAAAACATCTTTCAGTTCCAGCTGGGGTTAATTTAAAGGCAGAAGTCTGCAAGCTGATCTGAAATTCAAAACCTTTTTTAAGGCTGACTGCATCCATTAAGGCAAGTACATCTATGGTTGCTAACTGTATTTAAGGTGCTTTTAAAGTCTGTATGAAGAATATTATTCAATTGGAACTGAATTAGTAACATTTGAAATCAAAGTTGTTTCTTTATTTAACTATTTGTTCAACAGTTAAGGGTTAAGCTGCTTCATTTTGTTAAAACTATACAAATTTTGTTTTACTACAAAAAATCCTTAATTTGCCAATGGAATTATTCCTAGAGTGAAGAATCCTATCCTCACAATAATGCCAAGATAGAAAAATTGTTGGAGTCAAGTCTGGCTTCCAATGTAATTCAGGATTCTGGTCCAGGAGCCTAACGTATGGGTGAGAAAGAACCTTCAGACTATGAGTGAACCAAGATCACTCTTCTTTACCTCACATGTTATCACAAATTCTTGCTCTCTGACACCATTCACTCCCCTCACTCTCTCCTTTCTCCCTCATAGGTGTAGACAGCAGAAAGACACATACTTCCTGCACTCACTCACACACTCACTCTAACTCATACACTCTATCTACACAGATAATCTCCACAATCTCATACATATGCCCTTACTCTCTATCTATCTCTCCCCCCCCCCCCCACACACACACACACACACACACACACACAAACACGCTTATTCTCTCTCACACTTGGCGTGATTATCCTGCACGTAGTCAATGAGCCTTTAGCTGGACATTCCAAATTTATTAAGTAATCTGTGATGATTCAATGTTGGGCAGAATTGGAAAATCCTCCCATAAACTCCATTTTCTCACATGCTCACTCACTCACTCATTCACTCACATACAAACACTTAGGCCAGAATTATACCCTCCCGCCCATCACAGGAACTGAAATGAATCGGAGCGGACCATTGAAAGGTCCATTGACATCAGGAAGGGATTTTATAGTTTCAGGATGAGTGAGTTATGGTTTTGGGATGAGTGAGGCTGCAAAACCCCGCCTATGCTCTCCTCATATAGATACACAAACACTTACTCACTCTCACACATATTAGTCACTCACTCCAATTACTCCTGTTCTGCTTTCCCATGCCCTCCACTCCTCACTCAATTTCTTCAGCCTCCATTACTTTCAGTTTTGGGCCCCACCTTCATCCTGGGCCCTGCCCCCATTTTGGATCCCGCTCACATTCTGGACGGTCCTCCATTCTGGGCCTGACCCCAATGTGGACAATGAGGCATGGAATCAATCAGGGATGACCTTGCCCGTCACTGGGTGGAGATCCTGGAACTCCATCCCTCAGCATTGTGGGGATACCTACACCACAGGGACGGCAGCTCACTATCAATTCAGGCATTTTGGGATGGGCAATAAATGCTGATCTAGCCAGCTACACACATATCCCCTAAATTAAAGCTTCAAAAAATACAGGCAGTGATGAATGAGGATTATAATTGAGTAGAGATGACGTTCCATAATGTTAGTGTTTTCTAGCTGCAGAGAGCACTAGAGTATTTCAAAGATTTACAGTCCAGGCAAAGGCAAAGTCCACAGCCGTCGTTTTCAAACAAAACCTCAGAGTAAACAGAGCTTTCATTTCCTCTGAACAGCAGGGTTCCTGAAATGGAGACATCTATGAAAGCTCTCTACTCAGACATTGGTCTGTATCTTCAGTCATTTGAACTGTTTTTGGAATGTTCTACTGAGCATCAGTGCATGAAAAAATTCATTGATGAGAACCTGCCAGACATAATATCCAGGTGAGGAATGTTTTGGTTCAGCTTCAAACCTGAAGAATATGAAAAGACTCTGATCTATGTAATCTCTTACTTAAGTGGTAGAAAGCTTTATTTAGTAACTGAGAAACAATTTTCCCCTATTTTCATGTGGTATGCCATTGATGGTAACATTCTTTCCTGAACTAGAACATGACAATTTAAAATTTCACCGTTGCTGTATCCATTCCTAGGCTCTATCTGGCTTACTGAGCCCTCAAATATATCCATTGTGCTTTCTAGACCTGGCGTTTTTAGTTATCGACTCCTTAATTTCAAACTTTATTCAGTTTTCCCTCTCTTTCTCACGGAATGCAAGACAAGATCTCAACTAACAATGCCACAGTTTTCCTTTCTCTGCAGTGTTTTCTGTCTTGAGCAGTAGTTTTTCTTTAAGATCCCAAAACCTTTTCTTGTTTCAGAAAAGACAAACCTTTTCTTGTTTCAAACAGTTGAAACTGTTTCAACAGTTTCTTGTTTCCTCCGCTGTTCAGAGGAAATGAAAACAGCCTTTCCTACAGCCTGTTTTGCTTCACCAGCTACGTAATCTCTGCAGCTAGAAAGTCCACCCACTTTATTGAATAGTCTTCGAGATTTACAGCCATCAAAAATTAATAACATAAATTGTTCTGTTATATGATTCCCTGCCCAGAACAATTGTCCAGGGGACAATTGCTCTGTAGATCCTTAATGTGGGAATATCCAAGAGGGATTCCCTAACACTTCATTATGATACACAAAAACCAAAGCTAAGGAGCCAGCAAGTTATCTTCCATTGCCTTATTCTGACAGAGAGGAATGCAAGAAGTAAAAATCATTAAATCCCGTAATCTTCAAATTTCAAAGGTAAGAGATAAAAGATTAGAGCATACAGTTAGGATTAAGGTGGATGCTAAAATATCATAACCTTTAACAAAAAATTATGTAACTTCTTATCGCAATGAAGAATTTTGACATTCAGTGAATGAAATCAATCTTTCAGGATTAGTGAAGCTGTTAAACTGTTAAATGAGGAATAATTTTCCCAAACATTTGCTTGTGATGTTAAGAACAGAAGAGTGTGTTTTCAGCAGCCAGTTCACTGATTTTAAATTGATTGCATTCTGCATAGATCTCACAGTGCAGCATCAATAGACACATAGTATCACTGACAACAACCTCTGGATTTCCATGTTTAACTGTATATGTCGACTTCAGAAGTTGCTGTCAGTGTCATAGGAGTGATGATGGGATGTTGACAGTTGCATCATCATTGCTATTGTAAACTTCAGGTTATTTTCTTCTTCAATATTAATTAAAATGGTTCAAATGATTTGATAACTTTTGCTTTGCAGGTTTACATGTGAACTGCTAGCCTTTTGCGTTTTAAAATTAAGATCTACACTGCCATTGTTCAGTAAAGCCGTTTGTTACAAATGTCGTTCCAGATTTTTTTCAGGTCCTCCAAAAATACAACTGTATTTTCTTTGCAGCATCGGGAAAAAAGGAGTTCCCAGTCTAAATGTTCTGGGGGTAGGAAGTGGTTCAGGTAAGTCCTGCAAAGCCCACTGCTCTGTATCTAATGATGTATCTATTTTATTCATGATACACATATTTTGTCATCCTGCAAAGGGTTTTTAATCAAATATCAATTTACCATGACATGCAAAATAATTAAAGTTGATGGATCCCTTTTAGCTTATTTATTAGAAATCACAACAATTGTGAACACTGGATCACTTTAAAGCACAGAAACTCTGATACCAGGCAGTTCTAAAGTTTATTTATTAGTGTCACAAGTAGGCTTACATTAACACTGCAATGAAATTACTGTGAAAATCCCTTAGTTGCCACACTCCAGCACCTGTTTGGGTGCACAAAGAGAATTTAGCATGGCCAATGCACCTAACCAGCATGTCCTTTGGACTATGGGCAGAAACTAGAAACCTGGAAGAAACCCATGCAGACACAGGCAGAGTGTGCAGACTCCTCACAGACAGGGACCAAACTGGAAATTGAACCCAAGTCCCTGGCACTGTGAGGCTGCAATGGCTAAGCACCAGGGCAAGTAATTGTCTAATGGTCATGCAATTGCAGATGTTCTTAGAAATGACCATGGCAATATTGCCTACCCTGTTCTTTCTGGCCAAAGGGGCAGCAATATGGTCATGAAATCCTGCCCTGGTTCCCCATTGTGTTGTGTTGTTACAAGAGAATGAGCAGAAAACTACAAATTGACAGAGAATAAAGATTGTATTGGGGAAATCTAGCATTAGCCACTATGATTTTCAGAGTTGAATCAAATGCTTGATGATAACTGCCACAGTGTCAAAAGCATGACTGACCAATGGTAATCCCACTTGTGAGATATATGCATGGCTGTTTAGAGTTGCATAATTATCCAGCTGTTTATTGAGGAGAGCCTGGAATTGAGTCAACCATTTGTAGACTTAATATTGTCACTTTTCATGTACCATTGATAGAATGGAATCATCACAATTGTGTCATTTCAACTCCTTCATGTATTAATTTTGAATATTTTAATGTAAATAACTGATACAGTATATTGTTTTATGAATTTTTGAATTCAAAAACAAAATTACATTTCCTTGTAAATCATATTTAATATTATTATTTCAGTTGATATTTCAAACTTGAGACTCATTTTTATGCTTTATATTGAAGCTTGTGTGATAAAGTATTAACCTGTCCTCTCTTAAATGTTTGAAATAATCCTCCCTTACTTTGATGCTCCTCTATTATCAACTTAAAGTATTTTATATTATGGGCACTCTTACTCTTAAAAGTAATGTATACTTTTACTTTTACTTCTCTAATCTGCTTTGCTTCACTTCTCATTCCTGATACTATCATGAACATTTCCTCAGTAATAAAT
Organism: Sphyrna mokarran; assembly: GCA_024679065.1. Taxonomy (NCBI): domain Eukaryota; kingdom Metazoa; phylum Chordata; class Chondrichthyes; order Carcharhiniformes; family Carcharhinidae; genus Sphyrna; species Sphyrna mokarran. The sequence goes on along the minus strand of JAGIQG010000011.1, from coordinate 66,868,322 downwards.
ACTTTGAGGAGAATATAAGTCTTTTTCAGAATCTTTTTATGTTGGGCTTTTTAATTTTTGGAAGCCCATTTCCTTACCCCTTTAGCTACCATTATTGACTGATTAATATCGAGCTGGTTTTAAATCCCCTATGATCATCTTTCTATCTCTTATGCTTGATCTTATTTCAATGTATTTCATCTGTTTCTTTACCTGAAGTCCAATCCATCATACAAACCATCCTATCATCCATTGGCTCAGCCTATACTTCTCACTGCCTCAGCAAAGCAGCCGGCATAATCAAGGATCCCATGAATCCAGACATAAGATACAAAAGCCTGAAGCCACATGCCAATTGACTCAAAAACAACTTCTTCCCTGCTGACATTAGACTTTTGACTATCTTATACTAAGTTAATCTTTCTCTAGCAACTAACTATGACTGTAGCACTACATTCTGTACCCTCTCCTTTCCTTTCTCCCATGTTCTCTATGAACAGTGTGCTTTTGCATGTGTGATGTAGAATAAACAATACTTTTCACTGTATATCAATACATGCGACAATAATAAATCTAATCAAAAATAATAAATTTGGGTTCTAATCACATAATTCAATTAAACTAAAATTAACAGTAATGTAGTTGGGAAAATAGCATTATTTGCAATTTAGTGAAAAATGATTTGAATGATAAAGGAAAATTGAAATGGAAAGTAAGCAATTTGAAAGAAAAAATGAAATTGAGCAGTTTTAATGAAGCTTGCTAATTTCAATTGAACGATTGCTGTAATCAGTTAATGGAAAGAAGCATTCTGAAGTATTCTGTTTTGCATTTAGGTGAAATAGACTTTGAGATTCTCAGCAGAATTCAATCTAAATACCCAGGCGTTTTGATTCATAATGAGGTGGTGGAGCCAATTCTTCACCAAATTTCCAAATACAAAGGTATTGTTTTAAGCTTAAATATTCACATGTGCCTCTTGTTTTCTGGAGCAAGTGACATCTTTGATCTGTTTCTGATCAAGATCATATGTAAGTAATAACATTTTCATTGATCCTAAAGCCAGGTAAAGATGGCTGGTAACCATTTTCAGTAAAAATAAGTTTATCATTTATGAATTATTATCTTCAATGATTCTATTCAAGATCTTAAGTGAGATATTGTTGGTTTGGATGAGATTTTTACTCACTGGTCTGCGACTGTGACTCAATAGCAAAGAAACAGAAGTAAAAAGAGATGGAGAGACTGTAGTGTTGTTGTGTGAGGAGCATTAAAACTCTGAACTGAAAATGAAGGATCAAAATCGATTCAATACCTATTTCTGAGCTGAATCTTGGTTAGAAGTGGAGACTGTAGTGTCTACCTCAAGAAGAGAAGGAATGTTGCAATGGAAAATCATGTCCAAGTAATTTCCAACATTTCTAGACTTGTGTAGGTTGTAGAAAAACTCTTGTGCACATCCATGGATTAACCACTTTACTACGCATTGACTCATAATGACTTACAAAGACAAATTAGTAGTGTATTTTTGTTCAGTCATGGGGCATGGGTATTGCTGGCTAGGCTAGCAATTATTGCTCATCCCTTTTTGCCCTTGAGAAGGTAGTGGTGTTGAAATCTTGAAATAGTAGTGTAATGGAATAGTTTCCAAATGTCTGAATGAGCACAGTTCCAACAATATTAAGAGTCATAGAGTCATAGAAGCTTACAACATGGAAACAGGCCTCTTGGTCCAACTTGCCCATGCCACCCTTCTTTTTTTAAACCCCTTTATTTAAAGAAGCTCAAGGACAATGCAACTATTTTGATTGACATCCCATTCATCACATTAAACTTGCTCTGTCTTCATACCTCAAGGACTGTAGTTGTACTATGCACCATATATATGATGTACTGCAGAAACTTGCCAAGCCCTCTTCAACAACAAGTTCCTAACCCATAGTCTCTACGACCTAAAAGGAACATGGGTGGGAACATCACCGTTTGCAAGTTTCCCTCCGAGGCACACTCCATCCTGATTTGGAAACACGTTGCTGTTCCTTCACAGTCACTGGATCAAAATCCTGGAATTCCCTTTGAAACTGTGCAGTAGGAGTAGACATGCAGTTGTTCAGAAAGGTACCTTGGCACCATTTCATGAAAGGCATGTCGGAAACAGATGCTATTCTTGGCCAATGACAGCAAAACCCCGTAAAAAAAAAAAATGAAGAATCACTGGTGATACATTGGTTTATTTAAAATCTCTTCATGAAATTAATGATGATTTCTAGCACTTGCTGCTCAATTTATTTGTTGATGATATGTAGTATTTGAGAAAGAAATCAATGATTTTCAATACAAGTGTAATGGAAACACATTGCTTGAATAAGTGCCAATTTCTCAAGGCTAAACCTAATATACCAATGTTCTCACTTACACCCAGTAGGTAAAGAAATGTCTGTCGAAAAATAATGCACATAATGAAATAGCAAGAACAGTGGGGACAATCTTCCCAGAATTTGGCAAAGAGTCAGGATCGCACTGAAAACTGGCACAGTTCTCTCTGCATGAACAGGCCAGCTTTCTCACCTGATCTTTTGAAACTGTCAAAAAACATATGTAGGTGTTTCCCACCTTCGTAGCGGTGGTCAGGGACTAATGATGCTAACAAGGCCCGGCTACACTGAGATCAGCCTGCCATATTTAAGGGGTGTCTAGATCTCAGGAAACAATAACATCTCCTCCACCCTGAAGACTCAAAGTTTCCCCTTCCCATGATCAAAGCTTGTGATCAGAATTGGCCCTCTCCCCCCTTTCACCTATCCTGTGGATCAAAGCCAGCATAACCATCCCCCCACTTTGTTCTACAGTCAAAGCCAGCACCCCTCCCCCATGCCCCCTCCCTGCACCACATGACCCCACACTATGAGAGCCAGTACCTCTCCACCCCCCCACCCCCGGCTACCCCATGGTCAGAATTGGACCTCTCCCACCCCTACATCTGCACCCCACCCTCTTCCGTGTTCAGATGCAACATCTCCCACCTCACCAAAACCCAACCCTCTTCCATGTTCAGAGCCAGAACCTCTCCCCCGATCTTCTACTGCAATCAGAGCCAGTATTTCCCCTCCACCCACTCCACTCCCAAACAGCCATTGCTGGCATCACTGGCTCCCACGTCCACTCCCCATCTACCACCTCAAATAAATTAACCCTTCCCCCAATGAGGCTTTGCCCAGGGTCCTTCCCTGGTGCTGCTTCTTGTCAAAGGTTGGCATCATCAGGTTGGCAGTGCCAGGTTGTACTACAAGGGTGGTATTTATATCTGGGCGAACGTCATCAACATAATGTCACATCAGTGAAATTTGAAAACATCGAGGAGGTTTTCTCGATGTTTTCGAGGAGGTCAATATCTGGCGAGGGGCTGTTTTAATTAAATAAAAATTTACTCAAATGCATTGAGCGTTTTGGGCATGAACTTGATTATGATGCTGACGAGAGCAGTGAAAATCGGAAACTACAATTTCACCAGTGAACTTTTCAGGTTTTGCCGGAACTTGGACTCCTGCCGTCATTCCTGCAGACAGCAAGAGTGGGCTTGAACTCCCCCATGCAGTGTTTCCAATCCCTCAATTAACAATATTCACTTCCTCCTTTAATTCCACCTATTCTGTAGAGCTTGTGAAAGAGAAAAGTGAGGATCTCAATATCTCATTCACTTGGAACCAGATGAGCTCGGAAGAATTTGAAAAACAAAACAAGGAGAGAAAGGAAAGCAAAAAGTTTGATTTCATTCACATGATCCAGGTAACTGCAGTGAATTTTACAACCATGGATTGGCGAGATATCCAATCTGTCAGTCAGGGCTGAATGTGAACCCGATTCTAGCCAAATTGAATCATAGAATCACAGAACCCCTACAAAGCAAAAGGAGACCATTCAGCCCATTGAGTCTGTACTGACAATAATCCCATTAAGGCTCTATCCCCATAACCCCATATATTTACCTCACCATTCCAACCTACGCATCTCAGAAAATTAAGAGGCAATTTAGCGTGGCCAATGCACCTAACCCACACATCTATGGAACAGCTGTCTCATTTAGATGAGGATCTCCTGGAAGATAGGAACATAAAAACATAGAAGATAGGAGCAGGAGGAAGCCATTTGGCCTTTCAAGCCTACCCTGCCATTCATTACGATCATGGCTGATCATCCAACTCAATACCTTTTCCTGCTTTGTCCCCACAACTTTTGATCCCATTTGCCCCAAGTGCGATATCCAGCTGCCTTTTGAATACATTCAAAGTTTTGGCATCAACTACTTCCTGTGGTAATGAATTCCACAGTTTTCCATTCTTTGGGTGAAGAGATATCTTATCTCTGTCCTAAATGGTCTACCCTGATCCTCAGACTGTGACCCCTGGTTCTGGGTTCGCCCACTATCGGATACATCCTCTCTGCATTTCCCCTTTCTAGCCCTGTTAAAATTTTATAAGTCTCTGTAAGATTCTGCTGAAGATGACCCTCCCACAACAGGTTCCCTGGTGGTGTGTGACCAGCGGGGGAATGCAAATGGCCATTCACACTCCAGGGGGATGGGATGGATAGTATTGCAGTCGGTGACCTTCCACTAAATTTCAAGTTCTTAAAAACAGCTACAGCTATTTTCCTCAGGCCTCAGTGGGGCTGGCCTACAGGGTATGCTGCTGTCTCAGCCACCACATGGACGTGACAATGGGAGAGCAAGAATTGCTAGAACATCCCATTTCATTCTTTAAATAATTTCTATGAATGATGGGGTAGACCTTCAGTTGTGCTGTGACCACATGCAATCATAGTGGTTTCAACGCCCATTCAAAGTAATGACATCACATTGTTCTTGGCCATTCTGGCCAATATACTCTTTATAAAAGATTCAGGAAAGGTCAACCCAGGACTCAGATTTTGGCAGAAATGAGAAAGCCTGCAGAAGTTCAAAATAATCCCTCTGGATATTCTTGTTTCCATTTTGATGAGTGCAGCAGAAGCATCTTTACTGGAATAGTATGCCTGCCCTGCAGATTAGTATTGATCCAATTACCATCACTGTAATTTGTGATGGGGCTGGGTCATTGCATTCTGATTTAGGGTCTTCACCATTACATTTTCAGCAGTGTAGAATCCTTCCAGAATATCAGTGCTTTGGATTTAAAATCTGGTTCCAAAGCCTGTAAGAGAACACAGCTGCTCAGTGCTGAAGGGAATTTTTGTGTCATTCCCACAGTTTGCAAAACTCATCTAGATGCAGATGGTTGGGAGAAGAACAAACATTTTCACACATTTTCCACAAGAGGGAGGAGATTACACCAGAGAAAGCAGAGTGCAGTTTTGACAGAAGCAGGTCATCCATGTCTCCTGCTCTGAACAAGATTGCAAGGAACTACATGAAAGTAGCCCAATCCATCACGCAAACCAGTTTCCCATCCATTGACTCTGTCTTTACCATCTGCTGTCCCTGCTTTGCCAGACACCACTCACCCCAGACATTCTCTCTTCTATTTTCTTCTGTTGGGAAAAGTTACAAAAGTCTGAGGTCATGTACCAGTCGACTCAAGAACAGCTTCTTCCCTGCTGCCATCATACTATTGAATGGACCTTCTTTGAATTAAGTTGATCTTTCTCCGCATCCTGGCTATGACTGTAATATTACATTCTGCACTGTCTCGTTTCTGCCTCTATGAACAGTATGCTTTGTCTGTATTGTGCACAAGAAATAATATTTTTCATTGTATCATAATACCGTGACAATAATAAATCAAATCAAATCAAAATCAATCAGTAATCTGCAAGGGTTTCTACTTAGTCCCAAACAGAATTTCAGAACCATTGACTTTAGGCATTGTGAGGGACCTTTCACAATTCATTTTGAGATTACCGATGTAGATTATGTGAGAATATATTTATATTTCTGAATTTTTTTTATCTAGATGTTGTATTTTGTGGACAATATTCATGAAACCATTAAGTACTTCCATAGCCTTCTGGAAACTAATGGCAAACTATTAATAATCCATACTTCAGGTATGTGATTGTCCAGTCTTTCGGTTAGCTGAGCACTTGTAAACCTCTGTACAAACTGAAATTCCACAATCAATAAGAAAAACAAATTTATTAAATTTGCTATTCATCTTCCTCCTAACATTTCATTCTGTACTACTTGTTACATATATAAAAAGATTGCCACTTTTGGGACAAGTCAAATAACAAATAAATGAATAAAAGACATCATTATACTAAGTGAAATCTTACCAAAAAAATGGCAGTGTTGGGACCTGCATGAAGGCCGAGTGTTTCCTACTAATGGCATCAATATACTTACAGGCACTACGCTCATATAGTTTTTATGCCCACGAATTTAATGCCGCTCCAGCAGCCATCACACCATCACACAACCCTCACCCATCCCACAATGATTCAATTGTTGTAACCATTAGGAAGCTCCATATAAATGGTCCCTGACACTTGCTCTGCAATGATAGAAAGCATCACCATGTTTTCAGAGGGAGCCCTTGCCAGGATGCTAGGTAGAATGGAACAGAAGCAGGACAAACTCTATCCCCGCTCCAGGAGACAATCTTCCAGCAGGGTCACCACCACCTCACCCCCACCTGGAATGCAGCAGCAGCCCTGGTAAGTGCAAGCACACTCCAGAAGATGATGGGGCAACAGTTGGAAGAAGTTGAATGATCTCCTTCACTCGGCCGTGGTAAGTAAACCATCCCCTCTAGTCTCTCACTAGACCCCTCATACACGTCTCACATCCCCAACCCTTTCTCCCACTCAGCTACCTCGGACTCTGCCAACATCAGGTGTCAGGTCCCCCACTCGCTCCCACAATCACCATCTTCCTCAGTAACTGCTATGCTCCTCACACTTCACTTCTTTCCAAGCCCCCATCATCATCTTAAATGTCAACACTCCAATCGATACTCTTCCGCTCTGTGTCACTGCATGACAAACCCAACCACAACAGGCATCAGTGGGTGCGGTCAGCTGGAGTCATGTTCTAGCTGAGAACCCTCATGTTTTGAGGAGCGAGCCCTCGAGCTAGTCAGAGAAGAGGGAGAGCATTGCCTGTGCAGTTGGTGAAGTGGGGAGAGCAGAGAAACAAGAGAATCCTGATCACAAATACTGTCCTTCCTCAAGTCTCAGTGAGTAATCGATGTCCCCTCCATATAACCTGTTACATACTGACACCATCTCCCTTGTCTTGCAGGCCAGCCAGTGGAACAGACAGCCCATCCTCATGCCCCTTGGACCCACCAGACTCCAGTAGTTCAGAGGGTAATTTCACTGACCCCTCCATTGCAGAGGTGTCACAGCTGTCACCCACACCCAGGACCTGTGCAGATACTCCATTGGGTTCAATAATCAGGTTTCTGGGTCACTCACAACTGAAGGTCCACAGCAGGTACAGGCAGACACATTCCAGCAAATGGTACTTGGAGGGATGTCGGGGCCCAGTACTCTGCTGGGCCTCTTGCTGATGCTGTGCAATCTGGTCATCCCACAGCTGCTGGAGCTCCAAAGGCGAGTATTATGAAGGGATGATAGCAGCTCTGCTCGGCCTGCAAGACTGACTAGAGGAATCCCATTGCCTTTTATCCAAAGAGATAGTGCCATCACTGCAGTGCACTGAGGCCAACACTGTGAGATTGGCATCCACAGAGACCTTGGTGCAGGACATGCAGTCCGGGCTGGAGAGGTCCTCACCATGGTGCAGGGTTTCGACTACATGGTGCAGGCACTGGTGGGAATCCATCAATGTCATCACTAGAGGAGGGTGGGGGTCCTGGATCCAATTCCAGCTGCTCCTCCATCCCATGGAAGAAAATAGGTTCCACTGGAAATCCTGACCTGTTCGATGCCAGCTGAGCACACTGCGGAGGGTGCTGGCTGCCTGAATACTCACCTCCAAAACCCTCCTCAGAGATCTAGGCACTAGGTTCACACTTACATAGTCCTTTCGTAAATGGCACTGACGTGATATCACATTGGTATCTCTGAATATCTGGTGAGGGAGCAAATCCTGGGGGTGACTGTTCACTAATGAGTTGTTAACATATTAAAATTAGCTTTCCGAGGTCCCACGGTGTGTTTCATGCCATTCTAACAGCAAAGGGCACGTAAGGCCAGAAATCAGAATCTCACCAGTACGAATCACGCTCTCTGGATTTTGAGCAGGTGCTGCCACTCTGGCAGATGGAGAGTGTGCACTCCAAATCACCTCTTTGGAATTCATTCACTAGAACTGAGAAACAGGATGCTGACCAAAGTGTCCAATTTTATGATAGAGTAATTCATGTTAGAATGTTTCCAACATTGAGGAGCAAGAAAGGGACCACGTAATAAAGGAAATAACAGAACCATTAAAGTCTAAGAAACATATCTGCATATAGTGTGTGGGGTGTTCTGCACAAACTGTGGCTGAAGCAGAATTGATGGGTACTTTCAACAAGGAATTAGATGCTTAAAAACTGCAAATGTTGGCAGGGAAAGGAAATGAGTTAGAATGGAATTAGATCTGGCGTTGTCTCATACATATCATACATACAGATCATAAATCTTTATGAGTCTCCAATATTTCAAATTAGAGAAGCCAATTGAAAAAAAAATCAACATGCAAACAACAAAATGCTTTGCAAACACTTTCCTGTTATATTCCAACCATTAAAGAAAGATATGCATTTTACATTTTAGGGATAACATGCAATGTATATGTTATATTAGATTATACCCCATCTGGACTCTTTTGTTTTCATTTTATTTAATTTTTAACTGTTCCTTACCTTTTAGTTCTTTAATGTCTTTCTTCATTTTTCTTCCATCCTCCACTCTTTCCCTTTTTATCCACACATTCCTCACCTCTACTCCTTTGTTCTCCTTTTCCCCTTTTTTCTCTATTTTATCTCTCTTCCATCCATCTTCCTCTCCACCTCCCCCCACCACATCTTTATCTGTCACAGAAACTAATGCATAATACAGTTCCAACCGATTTCTGAAAATGCTTCAAAAACAATTGGAGTTTGGTGAGCTCTGATATGTTATATGAGAACATCCAAACAAAAGTACTAATATTTATCAAGATGGGTTAATTCTGGCAGCCACAGAAATATTCTCTACTGATATATAAAAAAGTGCAAATACACAGTCTTGCCTACTGAACTGTATATTCAATTCTTGATCCTTATATCAGAAGATTTTTAAAAATTCAGTCTTGAGAAATTGATGTTGCTGGCTGGCCAGCATTTATTGTCCATCCCTAATTGCCGAGGGCAGTTGAGAGTCAACTACATTGCTGAGGCTCTGAAGTCATTTATAGGTAAAATCGGCAGATTTCCTTCCCTAAAGGGAATTAGTGATGGGTTTTCCTGACAATTGGCAATGGTTTCATGGTCATTGGTAGATGCATAATTTCAGCTTCTCTGTTGTTTGGCGATTCACACCTCTCATTCTCTCTGTGAACTGCTATTCGTGACCTTTCCTCTTGTTTCTGTGGCTATGACTCATCTTTCATTCCTTCACCCTACAGTACAAGTATCTTCCACTTTCTATGCCTTTTAGCTTTGTCAAAGGGTCATCTGGACTCAAAACTTCCAGATGACCCTTGATGTCTTTTTGCTTCTTACAGATGCTGCCAGACTTACTGAGATTTTCCAGCATTTTCTTTTTTAGATACTAGATTATCATATTTTTCAAAAAAAAATTGTAAAATGTTATCATGATATAATTAACTTGCAAAGGGAATCTACATGATCAAAATTTCCATGAAGTATGTATTTTTTCACAAACATTATTCAAATATTATCATTAACAGATGACAGTGGATTTCATCCACTTTGGAAAAATGTGATATCTCCATTTTCGAACGATCATCTTTTACCTGATGTCCGCTCAGCACTTGATGAAATGAGGATGAAGTATCAGATTTACAAACTTGTCTCCGACTTAGATGTCACAGACTGTTTCATTGAAGGGAATGAAAATGGGGAACATATGTTGGATTTCATCACACAAGTCGCGCACTTCCGGAAAACTGCCCCAGCAGATCTAACGGCTGAAGTCCTATGATACATTCGCCAGCCTCAGTGCTCCAAAGAGGAAAATGGGAGAATTATTTTTAATAATAATTTGCATGCAATAGTGATTGAATATTGATTTGATTTCAATTAGTCAGCCATCGACCAACCAGCTTCCCCTAAAAATTTCTTAATGATTTGATGTGCTCGCTTCAGATGTGTTGGTTTGAAGATCAAACAATTATGCATTGAACCTTTGCACTAAATTGTTCTTAAAATAAAATATTTCTCCATAAGATTACAAATAGATATTAATGTGTTAAATAAAGAAGCTTTAAAAATATGTTCTTGTAAATGAATTACTTCGCTGAATCTTACACATGATCTTTCAGAACTATATTTTATCCTTGTGTCAATGGTATAATTTCCTTGTAGATATTAATTTTGATTAATCACAGAATCAATTGCAGGGGTTTTTTTTGCAGGAGAATGAATTTAGTTGCTCTCTTTTTACTTCTGATACTTTTACTTCATTATCAGTTTGACTTGAAGATAAAGGTAAATAAATTTACGCAGTAAAACTGGGAGCGATAGCCCAGTGGCATTATCACAAAACTATTAATCCATAACTTGGGCTTGAATCCCACCGTGGTAGGTGGTAGAAGTTGAATTCAATATAAAAGTATCTGGAATTATGATCTACCAATAACCATGAAACCATTGCCAATTGTTGGGAAAACCCATCTGGTTCATTAATCCTCTTTAGGAAAGAAAATCTGCCATCTTTACCTACATATGACTCCAGAGCCTCAGCAATGTAGTTGACTCTCAACTGCCCTCGGCAATTAGGGGTGGACAATAAATGCTGACCAGCCAGCAACATCTATTTCCCAAAACTGAATTTTTAGAAATCTTCTGATGTAAGAATCAAGAATTGTGTACAGTTCAGTAGGCAAGGTTGTGTATTTGCATTTTTTTATTTGTCAGTAGAGAATATTTCTGTGGGCTGCCAGAATTAACCCACCTTGATAAATATTAGTTCTTTTGTTTGGATGTTCTCATATAACATATCAAAGCTCACCAAACTCCAATTGCTTTTGAAGCATTTTCAAAAATCGGTTGGAACTGTATTAGGCATTAGTTTTGCCTATCTTTGTATACTTACTAGAAGTTCACAATGCAAGGAATAGCCTTTTACTGGTTAGAAAGGCAAATTTCTATTATTAAATCTGAAACATCTTTGCATATATATCACAGTGTAATGTCCATATGAGAAAAATTTTGGGAGACTAACGCAAGTTTTCTAAGTATATGTTGGCTTTCTTGTCCAGGCATGCTCATGTACAGTCGGTAAGACACCAAGAGCTTTGAAGAATTTTTAAAACAGAGAACAAAAGGATAAACTTCCAGCTGTGTGATAACCAGACCCAGGGGCACACTGTCAACAAGGGACTCAGCAGATTCTTAGGCTCTGACACCCTCCAAATGCCAGTTCCCAGGGATGTCCCCACTTCCACTTGCTGTATATCTTCAAGCTGTGAAATGTTTATCAGTGAATTACCAGAAGCCTGTACGCTTAGTGAACTCACCAAGGTGTGAGTATCTGCACTGGTGTCCGTAACAGGTGATACCTCTTCAATGGTGGGATTGGAGAAGTCCGTCATGGAACAACTGGAGTCTGGTGGGTTCAGGGGACACAAGGATGGTTTGTCTTATTCCACTGGTCCATCTGCAAGAAAAGGGAGATGGCATCAGTCCATTACAGGAAATATGGAGGGAATATTGATTACTCATTTGAGACTTGTGGAATGACAGCATTTGTGCTGAAGATTCTCAAATCTCTCTGCTGCCTCTAATTTACCAGCAGAGCAGATGAGCCCTTCTTCCTCCCTAACCAACTTGAGGGCTCACTCAAAGTGTGTGAGCATTCTCAGCTTTGGCATGACTCCAACTGGCTGTGCCTGCTGATGCCTATTGTATTCCAATTTGTTCTGCACTGGTATAGAGAGGAAGAGTATAGATGGGAGTTTTGATATTTAAGGTGGTGATGAGGTATGGCAGGAATTGGGCTCGATGGGGAACTGGAATATGAAGAGTATAGCAGCTACTGGGGGAACTTAATGATGGTGGGAGACAATGGGGAATCTGGTGTCTGGTGCTGGCAAAGAAATGGTGGCTGTGTGACAGAAGGAGTTGGGGGTGTAAGAAGTATGCAAAGGGATCCAGTGGGAGACTGGGGGGGGGGTGTGCAGGGGGTGTTTTTCTCTTCCTGGATGAACAAAGAAAATCATTCATCTTCATCTGACACTGCTGCCGCATCCTCTTCTGGAGTGTGTTTGCAGTACCCAGGGCTACCACTTGTTATGGTTCAGGTCAAAAATTCCGAAGTGTTTCATGGAACACATCTGAATCATAAGATTTTTACCTTGAATTTGGTATTGAAAGTATGGTATGTTTCACTTCAGATATGTTTCAAATGATTCACTAGGGTGCTTTACTAAAACAAAGTTCATTTAAGAATATAGTTAACATTTATAGTAAGAAAATTAGCAAGAAATTTTATCAATTTCAAACCAGAAACAAAACTATAATGTATAATTCTTAACAAATATGTGTAAGATGTTGCAATCAGACAAAATCCTTTAAACAAGTTCAACACAGCAAAGTCTAATGCTGATGTGATACTGGACATTGAATCCTTTGGTTGAACTTTGCCATTCTCTTGATTCACTCTGAACAGCTCCTCAGAATGCCAGAGGAACACCTTCTGGTCAAGCCACCAACTCCAGAATCTTTACTGCAAGAAGGGAAGACCTTGCTTATAGATAACCAGCAGAATTTCCAAAACAATAGGAAAACAGAGAAAATACTTTTTTTCAGCTAGCTGCCCTTCTAAACCTCAACTCTAACTGCAGCCAAACACAAAATAAAACCTTAAACTTAGCGGGATCATAAAACTAATCCCAGAGGAAACAAAAACAATCTCATTTAAGCCGCTTAAAGAGCAATAAAATGATACCTGATAGCCAACCTGGCAGCATGGAGATCAGCTAAGCTGTGAGCTGATAAACACTGAAGCAGTGAGAGCTACAGAAATCATGATTTTGAAAACAACTTTCTTAAAGGTACACTAACGTTACACATTGCATTCCAGGCATGAGTAGTGACCCTGCTGGAAGGCCATCTCCTTGAGTGGGTATTCAGCTTTCCACCTCTGTGCCACTCTGTTAAGCAGTCTGGTCAGTGCCCTCTCCAAGAAATGCGGTGCTGCCATCTCCTGCAGTCATTGTGGGAAATGCTGGGGCAACATTTATATGGTTCTTCCCTGTGCTTGTAATTGCAGATCAGGCAAATTAGAGGGAACATGCCAATTGTATGGCATGAAAGTATTTGGCATAAAAATTTTCATTAATGAGGCATAATTTTCATTCAGAGGATGATGGGTGTGTGGAATCGACTGCGGCCGGTGGTGGTGGAGGCGGATTCGATAGAGTCATTTGAGAGACTTTTGGATAACTATATGGGATTTAGTAAAATAGAGGGTTATAGATAAACCTAGTAGATAGGGGCATGTTTGTGCTGTAGTTTTTCTATGTTCTATGCTCTATAGTATGCAGCTCAAAACACGCCGGCAATATTGATGGGAAACACTCAATTTTTCAGGCCAGAGACAACACTGCCATCTTTAGTGAGATTTCGCCTTGTATTTGTAATATTTTCCTCAAACACTATGCTGTGTATCCAACCAGGGATCAGGCTATATTGGATCTGGTAATGTGTAATGAGGCAGATTTCACAAGCAATCTTACAGTAAAAGATCCCCAAGTAAACAGTGACCATAGTTTTCAATCTGATGGTGAGAAACATGGGTCAGAAACAACTGTGCTAAACTTAAATAAGGATCATTACATGAGTAATGAGAACACAGTTGGACTGTGAGTGGAGATTAGCAGGCAAGACAGTTGATCAGCAATAGCAGATGTTTATGGGGGAATAAATCAATCATGATTAGCTAAGGAAGTTAAGGATAATATTAAACTGAAAGGAATAGCATACGTTGTCACAAAGATTAGTGATAATCCACTGTGTTGGTAAAGTTTTAAAGACCAATAAAAGTTGACCAAAAAATAAAGAGACTAAAGATAAAGGGCAAAGAGTGAAAGGTGAAGAGGAATTTCACAGTAACTTCATTGTAATGCTAATATAAGCCTTGCTTGTGTCTAATAAATAAACCTTTACTTTAAAAAGATAAACTATACATGTAAACTAGCAAGTAATGTAAAAACAGAGAGTGTCAGGAAACAAAAGTATTTAATATATATATATATTTATTAGTAGAGATTAGAAATATGATAGAGATTTAAGTGGGTTTAATTTAGTGTTTTTGTGTAAGAAAGGATTAAGTTAGTTTCATATTCAGCACAGGTGTATGCATTTATATGGGTGCTAGTTTCCATTCAAACCGTGTTTCTATTATGATAAGAAAGAGTTTACAACAGGAAAAGTAAACAAAAGGTTGGGGAAATAATGGGCTTACTTTTAGGAAAAGTATCTCCTTTGAGGTTTTTTTAAATGGAAATCAGAATAGAATGATCTAAGCAGGGAGAGGTGGAACATCTCTCAAAGCTTTGCTAGAAGCAGGCAAACTGTACAATGGAGTAATAAGTAAGAAAACAAGTCCTTAGAAGGTAAAGGGCAGCTAGATCTAGAAACCAGAAGTTTCCAGGAAATTTGAAGTTAAAGGAACAAAGAAGAACTGCCCTTGGAACAGGGCAACAGTCACTGAAGCTAAAGACAGAGTTGAAATTGTAGACCTGGGTGAAATTAGCTACAGAAAAGGCACAGATCAAACACATTCATATGTTTAGTGTCCTTATTTCCAACCTTTGGAAACTGTCATATTCTGTTGGGATTGAGTACCCGACATTTTTGTTTGGATATTGTGGCATCCAAGACAAAGAAAGTTCTGAAAGGAGAGTTGGGAAACCCAGGAGCAGATCGAAGAATAAAGAACAAAGAACAAAACAACACTGGAAACAGGCTCTTTGGCCCAACGAGCCCGCGCTGCCACCCCGATGTCCCCACCTCTACCCACGATCCCTGTCCATGTTTATAGATCTATGGGTTAAAAACCAAATTTGAGACAATTTAGGGAGAATTTGTTTTGCCAATTAGCCTAAGAGCACATCTTTGGGATGTGGGAGGAAACCGGAGCGTCCGGAGAAAACCCACGCAAGCATGGGGAGAATGCGCAAACTCCCACAGACACAGGCCCAAATCCATGTATCTGCACAGCACAGAGATAGACACTGAGCTGTCGTGTTGCCCATCAGATGGTCCAGGTCAAGCAAACACTAACGACGTGAAGCAGTAGGATACTCTCAAAAAAGATCCAAGAGCAGTCCTCTCACGACCCATCGCGTGTATGCCCCTCGTTAGACAACAAGGTGGACCAAAGCACCTTCGGTTTAATTAAGTCTTATTTGTTTCCGCAGGCAATTCGGTCCACCTTGTTGACCAACAAGGGGCATGCATGCGGCATGTTGTGCGAGAGCTGCTCTTGGAGGTTGCTTCAGGAGTTGCCTAGTACTTCACGTCGTCAGTGTATGCTTAAACTGGACCATCTGATGGGCAACATGACAGCTCAGAGACTATCGCTGTTGCTGTGCTGACACATGGATTTGGGCCTGTGTCTGCGGGAGTTTGCGCGTTCTCCCTGTGGTTGCGTGGGTTTCCTCTGGGTGCTCCAGTTTCCTCCCACATCCCAAAAATGTGCTCTTAGGCTGATTGGGTAACAAATTGTCCCTATATTGGTCCCTATATGGGAATCTTCAACAATAGGCATAGCCTAGAGACAAGGATATGTCATTAGGACGTTAGGACGGCGGCGTGGGCTCGTTGGGCCGAAGGGCCTGTTTCCCGTGCTGTGTTGCTCTTTCTTTGTTCTAAAGCACCTGTAGGATAAAAAGCAGTGGAAAGATGAAAAGCACCTTGTTAAAGCAGTGGAAAAAAAAGCTTTGTTTGAAAGAAGACTTTACAACATACCTTTCTGAGAATGAAGTTTGGAAACACTCATGTGGCAAACATTTTGGGGGAATCTGATCAAAACTCCACAAGAGAACAATTAGATGGCTTCTGTCACTAGGTCTAGAGTTATCTCTGAAATCTGCATACATTTGTGAAGGTAAATGGGAGTGAAGGAGTATTGTTTATAGTGAAATGTTTTGCGTGCAATAAATCTTTTTGTTGTTAATTAGCATTCCAATTCTGTTTTTCCACTTTTTGAACAAAGTTAAGGTTACAACTTTTTGAACCAAGGTTCCATTCTGGGTCTTCCCAACTTGTTTTCACATCAACTGGGATTGAATAAAAGTTTCTTTGAATATAGAAAGAGAAAGAGAAAGGTTAGAGTGAATATAGGCTGGGAGAGTATGCAGATTGATTTGTGGGCATGGCCATTGCATTTCTTCAAGCCATTGCCGTAAGTGCAGCGACAGCATTCTCTTCCGAGCATGTGCTGCAGGTCAGGGACACGGAGAAGGGAGAGACTGCTAATTATCACAAGATGGATTCCCATTCACTGCAGAATACATGCATGGGTTGATGTTAACCAGAGCACTCCTGCTCGGAGCACCAACTGCCTGAACTGATGAGCCCTCAAGGACCAGATGCTGCACTTCACACCCCACCCTCCTTAAAACTCCGTTCCCTCACCATATCCCACAGCCAGAAAAATGGAATAGCCCAGTGGCTACAGACAGCATCCTGACCAGCAGTCAGTAAAGGATAATACCTACCCCAAAAATACTATTGGATCATCCCTGGACTTCCAGCTTTCTGGGAAATGGCCCACAACAAACTGGAAGTTTCCAGTCTCTGCTCCCAAACTCTCCTGCACTCCAGGAGCTGCAACTCCATAAAACTTACCTCCTTACTCCTGTCCAACTCTGTCACATCAACTCCCGACTTTGGTACAGCAATTGTAAACCCTGCTACTGTGACATCATGCCTGAGTGGAGAGGAAATGCTAGCAGAGATGAAGATTCTAGTCATGTACCAGCTAATAACATGCTAAGATATGTAAATACATCGTAATGCCTGTTGCGCTGATTTTCAGCACGATTCTGGCCACACATAAAACTTAGGCTGGGAGCCATGCGGAGGCCCACGTTGGATATTTGGCTGGAACTATGTTCACATGCAACCCTGGTTGATGGGTTCAATGTCTATCATTTTTGCTGTTGGTAATTTTTGCTTTTACCTCAACCATGCAAATGAAATCAAACTGTTTGCTTTCACTTATTACTGTATTTTGCCTTTCATATTTCTCTGAATACATCTGCTTCCAACTGCATGCGATGTTAAGACCCAAACATTTTTCTTTCACAAGTGCTGGGTCCCACCGCCACTCTGCACTGGGATCAGTGAGAGAAGAAGGAGGATGATCGGGGTTGGTCATTGGGAGGGGTGACGGGATGGGTTGTTCAGGTCTGGTTGTCTGGTTGGGGGGGGTCAGGGAATGTCATGGGGGTTAGATTGGGATTGGCCTTGGATGTGGGGAGATTGGGGTTTGCGACTGGCATGGGACTGGAGTGTTGGGTGGGAGGCGGGTGTGTAGACCAGGACTAGCCCACTGGGGGATACGGAAGGCCAGTGACTGGAGGTTGGGGGTTCAGGATAGACAGCGATTGGGAGTTGCAGAGAAGGCCAGTGATCGGGGTATAGTTCAACATTCCTTGAAAGACAAGAGAGAGACATTGTCTATGTCACAAATTCCCAGGATCTTGAGAAATGAGAAACACTACATTGTCTGCAGTAATTCTATTAAGTTTCTATAAAATCTTGCTTAATTACTTTTACTTGATTGATAAATATATAAGTCAACCACAAGTAAGGACTCCAATGTTACAAATTAAGAATTTGGACTTTAGAGTTTTAAAATTTTTATGCATTGAAATCCTATGCTATTACGCACCGCCTCAGAGAAGACACAAAGCTAATGTGCTGAATATCCTCCATTCTATGATTCTAGTGCAGATACATTCAATGCATTTGATAAAAAGACAAAGAAGATAGAAGCTACAAGCTACGCCAATAGTGTGATCAAGTAGAGTGAGAGGTGGCTTGCGTGAAACTTGAACACAAAGACCTGTTCCTGTGCTGTAAACTTCATGTAAAGTTGTCAACAAGAAATGCAAACACTACACTGCATTGCATATCCTCAGGCTATCATAGCCAAGGAAGTAATGTTCAGTAGGTAGTAGGGTATTTGGAGATATTGATTCTTCTTTAGATCTGGGGAATTTTGAGCTTTAAGGACCCAGAAATACTTGTTTACGAGAATGCTGTGCACAGGGAGTTGCAAGGTCTGCATTTTTTTAACAGTTAGAAAGTTGCACAGGAGGGTTACTGCTGTTCTTGCGGCAACAGATTGGTGAAGGGACATTCAGCACTAGTGGCATGAGGGACTCTGGGCCTGGCCCTCCCTCTGCCACCCATCAACCTCCTTAAGCTCCTGATTCATGGGTAAACTGTGAGTCAAGACATTCCAATCAAATATTACCTCAACACAAACTCTAGAAATTCATGATAAAAGCAAAATATTGTGGGTGCTGGAATCAAAGGGACTCTGATGAAGGGTCACCCAGACTCGAAACATTAGTTCTATTCTCTCTCCACAGATGCTATCAGACCTGCTGAGACTTTCTATTCTTGTTTCAGATTCCAGTGTCTGCAGCATTTTGCTTTTACACACATTTTGAATTGTAGTACTAACCATCAGGAGTAACTTCCTTTCACTCATTCCTGCTGTTTAAGAGGGACAGACTGCCATTGGAGCTTCAGGCTAGCAGAAAAACTTGGCAATCTCACACAGTCAGTGCCTCAGGTTAATGTGTGATCAATGAATAGCATCCAGTAACTTGAGTGACTCCTCCAAAAAGGCCAATAAGAGACAGCATGAAGTTTGCATGCTCCATGCCTCAAGGGGACCAGGTACTGGTAAATTTTGTTTGGTACCTAAAAACATCTACAGAACAACGTTCAGCTCTTAATCTTTAACTAAAAAGAAATAAGAAACTTGGCAGTCATATTACTTTAAGTTGCATTTTGGCCATGTTATACAAACAGTGCAGCAGCTTGCAATCTTGTGTCAATAATATTATTGCTGCATTATCCCAAGTTATTCAGGCCAATGATGGAATTTCAGCCTTAAGAGTAAAGTTCACACTGTAATGTATTTGAGTATGGGTGCAATCCTGCTGCATCAAATTACGATCCTGACTATTGGACTTACACCAAATCTTTCTGTTTGAGGATTCGCACGATGGTTGGAATTCTAGTACCCCACCCACCATGGGAATTGGAGTGGGTGAGGGGCTTACAATGGGAAGATCTGTTGACCTTGGATGGGATTTTATGGTTTTGGGACAAGTGAAGCTGTAAAATCCTACCCAATGAGCGTGTTTAAATGAAGTATTTTGGGGATATTTTGTTCTAACAGTTCTTAGTGCAGGCCTTGCAAAAATTTAACTGTTGCGATATCCTGCAAAGAAAACTGTTTGAATCCAATTCCTTTCAAATAGCAGTTACTGACAAACACAACTGAAGCATAAGACAGTTTAATTGCTTGTGCATAGCACAAATCATAATTTAGCAAGTAGAATTGTCCTTGTACTACTTTTAAAAGTTCTTCAAATCTACAAAAATACAAGGTACATATGCCTGCCCAACCCCGGAATCGTTGTGGGCGGGATGGAAAATTTGACAGACCATTTAAAGGTCCATTGACCTCAAGCAGAGGTTTTCAACTTTGGGATGAATGTGACTGGAAAATCCTACCCACCATTTTAAACATCCACTGCTCTTCTGAAATGTTTAAAATGGCTTTGGTGCATTAGGATGTTTTATTGTTTCTGCCACTCTTTAAGTTACAAAGCAAATGCGTAGAGGGAACCAGGAAGATCAGAATCCATCTCCTTGCTTGCTCCAAAAAACCAAATTCATGATTGGATTTTTGAGATTAAACAACAGAAAGTCACATTTCTAGCCAGAAAAATATTCCCTTTTGAGCTACTGAATTGATGTACATAAATAGGCTAGAATAATGCATATTATCGTCTGAACTCATTCATGCAAGTTTTTCAAAGCTTGACACCAAAGTTTTGACACCAAAATGTTGTATCAATAAGCAAATATTTATCAAGTAGAATTGAAGTAGAAATGAAAATTATTTATGATGCCAACAAAAATATTTTCTAGATATATATTAAACCTTATATAAAATGCACAATTATACATGGTAATGTATATTTCAGTTCATGATCCATGTATCACAAATATCACTGAATCAATTAGCCTTTATCTTAAAATGCAACTGGTAATGAGGTAAAGAGGTCAGAAATAGAATGAGAATAAATGATACATTCTGCAGCAATTAAAGCACTCCAACACCACATCTTACATTAACTAATTAAAATGAGGTTACCATAATGAGCTTATAGCGTCAATACAATAGATAATGTAGAACTAAACAATCATTTGTAAGATTTATCAAAATGATTCAGTTACATGATGATATTTTAAAAGCTCTGCCACTTAAACAGGAAGTTTAATTTTAATTTTCATGAATTATTGTTTACAACATTGAGAGCCATACAATTCAAAGCACAATCTAATAATTACTTGATCTTAACAAACATGGAACATTAATATATAAATAATGTTCTTAGAAAATTCTCAGTGCAATTACTGACTGATGAACAGGAATCAATTAGTGGTCAATCACTATGAAATATAAATTATTGTTGAAAAGAACTTTTCCATTTTCCTCCCTTGAGCACTGAGGTTGACGTAGATAATGAAGAACTTCTTCCTTCAGATCTGCTGGGGCAGTTTTCCTAAAATCAACTACATGCGTAAGAAAATCCAACAGACGCTCCCCATTTTCATTTCCTTCGATGAAACACTCTGTGATATCCAAGTCAGAGGATAACTCATAGACCCGATACTTTATTTTTATTTCATCAAGTGTTTTGTGGACATCCAGGAAAAGACAACTGTTAGGAAACCAGGATCCAAATTTTTTCCAAAGCGAATGGTATCCACCGTCATCTGGTAATAGTAACATTTGAAATTTATTTGCAAGAACTATACAATCGATATACTGACATTATAGGATTCCTGGAGTGGTCACAGTATCAAAAGATTTAAGTTAACATTGGAGAAGGAAATGTGACAATCCAGGATAAAAATGATTATTTGCTGTAACTCAACCTTCCGTGGAGTGAGAATGGATTAGGCGCAGGTAAATTAAAATCAGGGATTAGCAAGATTGGAACAATGAGCTGCTTTGAATATTTCTCATCAGTATTTACTGTTGAGAAAAGCATGGACATTAGGGAACATGGGGAAATAAATAGTGATGTCTTGTACATATTACAGAGAAGAAGGTGCTGGAAATCTTAAAGTGCATCAAGGTATATAAACCCCCCGAGACCAACTGGTGTATCCCAGGACACTGTGGGACTCTAGGGAGAAAATTGCAGATTTCCAAGCCGAGATATTTGAATCATTGATAGTCATAGGTGAGGTGCCTGAAGATTGGAAAGTGGCAAATGTTGTGTCTTGTTTAAAAAGGGTTGCAGGGAAAAGCTTGGGAACTACAGGCCAGTGAGCCTCACGTCTGTGATGGGTAAATTGTTGAAAAATATTTTGAGAGACAGGATCTACAGGCATTTAAAGATGCCAGCATTGATTATGGACAGTCAGTGTGACTTTGTGAGTGGAAAATCATGTCTCACAAATTTGATTGAGTTTTTTGAAGGGATAACCAAGGAGGTAGATGAGGGCAGTGCAATTGATCTTGTCTACATGGACTTTAGTAAGGCCTTTGACAAGATTCTGCATGGTAAGTTGTTGCATAAGGTTATATCTCATGGGATCCAGGTTGAGGTATGGAAATGGGTACAAAATTAATTTTTTGACAGAAGCCAGAGGGGAGTTGTAGAGAGTTTTTTTTTAAACTGGAGGCCTGTGACCAGTGGTGTGCCTCAGGGATCAATGCTTGCTCCATTGTTATTTATATTAATGATTTGGCTGAGAATATAGAACATAGAACATTATAGCGCAGTACAGGCCCTTCGGCCCTCGATGTTGCGCCAGCCAGTGGACCCTCTAACCTAAACTATTCCAATATCATCCATATGCCTATCCACCGAACATTTGAATGCCCCCAAAGTAGGCGAGTCCACAACTGCTGCAGGCAGGGCATTCCACGCCCTCACCACCCTCTGTGTAAAGAACCTGCCTCTGACATCCGTCCTATAACTACCACCTCTTAATTTAAAGTTATGTCCCCTCGTGTTGGTCATCACCATCTGAGGAAAAAGACTCTCACTATCCATCCTATCCACTCCTTTGATCATCTTATATGCCTCAATTAGGTCACTGCATAACCTTCTTCTCTCTAATGAAAATAACCTCAGGTCCCTCAGCCTTTCCTCATAAGGCCTTCCCACCATACCAGGCAACATCCTGGTAAACCTCCTCTTTCCAATGCTTCCACATCTTTCTTATAATGCGGCGACCAGAACTGTACGCAATACTCCAAGTGCGGCCGCACCAGAGTTTTGAACAGTTGTAACATAACCTCACGGCTCCTAAATTCAATCCCTCTACTAATAAAAGCTAACACACCATATGCCTTCTTAACAACTTTATCAACCTGGGTGCCAACTTTCAAAGAGCTACGTACTTGTACCCCAAGATCCCTCTGCTCGACAACACTATTAAGGGTCCTATTAAGGAAATTAGCCCTATATATCATATGCCTGTTATTCCTACCAAAGTGAATCACCTCACACTTATCCGTATTGAATTCCATTTGCCACCTCACGGCCCAGCTCTGCAACCTATCTATGTCCCTCTGCAAACTGTAACATCCATCCTCGCTGTCTACAACTCCCCCCACTTTGGTATCGTCAGCAATTTACTAATCCAACCCTCTACACCCTCATCTAGGTCATTTATAAAAATGACAAACAGCAGTGGCCCCAAAACAGATCCTTGAGGTACACCACTTGTAACTGCACTCCAGGTTGAATACTTCCCATCAACCACCACCCTTTGTCTTCTATCAGCTAGCCAATTCCTAATCCAAACTGCTAAATCACCTTCAAACCCATGCATCTGCACTTTCTGCAGTAGCCTACCATGGGGAACCTTATCAAACGCTTTGCTAAAATCCATGTACACTACATCAACTGCCTTACCCTTATCTATCTCTTTGGTCACCTCCTCAAAAAACTCAATAAGGTTTGTGAGGCACGACCTACCCTTCACAAAACCGTGCTGACTATCCCTAATCAATTTATTCCTCTCTAGATGCTTATAAATCCTATCCCTTATAATTCTTTCCAAGACCTTGCCCACAACAGAAGTCAGGCTCACCGGTCTATAATTTCCAGGATGGTCCCTACTCCCCTTTTTGAACAAAGGGACAACATTTGCCATCCTCCAGTCTTCCGGCACTATACCTGTAGCTAACGACGACATGAAGATCAAAGCCAAAGGCTCTGCAATCTCCTCTCTAGCCTCCCAGAGAATCCTAGGGTAAATCCCATCTGGCCTAGGGGACTTATCAATTTTCATACCCTCAAGATTCGCTAACACCTTCTCCTTATGAACCTCAATCCTGCCCAGTCTACAACCTAGTATCGCAGTATTCTCCCCGACAACATTGTCTTTCTCCTGCGTGAATACTGACGAAAAATACTCATTCAGTGTCTTTCCTATCTCCTCAGGCTCCACGCACAACTTCCCACTGCTATCTCTGACTGGCCCTAATCTTGCCCTAACCAATCTTTTATTATTTATATACCTGTAAAAAGCTTTAGGATTCTCCTTAATCCTATCCGCCAAAGTCTTCTCGTGTCCTCTTCTAGCTCTTCTCAACTCCCTCTTTAGCTCCTTCCTGGCTAATTTATAGCTCTCCAGTGCCCTAACTGAGCCTTCACGTCTCATCATTATATAAGCCTCCTTCTTCCTCTTCACCAGAGATTCAACTTCCCTAG
Organism: Sphyrna mokarran; assembly: GCA_024679065.1. Taxonomy (NCBI): domain Eukaryota; kingdom Metazoa; phylum Chordata; class Chondrichthyes; order Carcharhiniformes; family Carcharhinidae; genus Sphyrna; species Sphyrna mokarran. The sequence goes on along the minus strand of JAGIQG010000011.1, from coordinate 66,844,231 downwards.
TACACCATGGTTCCCTCACTCGACCACTTCCTCCCTGCCTGGCAGGTACATATTTATTACGGACATGCAGAAGCTGTTCCTTAAATATGCTCCACATTTCAGATGTCCCCAGCCCCTGCAATTTCCTGCTCCACCCTATGCATCTTAAATCTCTCCTAATAGCCTCATAATTACCTTTCCCCCAGCTATAACTACTGTTATTCGGTATGTGCCCATCCCTTTCCATCACTAAGGTAAACGTCACCGAATTGTGGTCACTATCACCAAAGTGCTCACCCACCTCCAAGTCTAACACCTGGTCTGGTTCATTACCCAGTACCAAATCCAATATAGCCTCACCTCTTGTTGGCCTATCTACATACTGAGTCATGAAACCTTCCTGCACACATTGAACAAAAACTGACCCCTCTAACATACTTGAACTATAGCTTTTCCAATCGATATTAGAAAAGTTAAAGTTCCCCATTACAACTACCCTGTTACTTTCACACCTATCCAGGATCAACTTTGCAATCCCTTCCTCTACTTCTCTGGAACTTTTTGGAGGCCTATAAAAACTCCCAACAGTGTGACCTCTCCTTTCTTGTTTCTAATCTCAGCCCACACTACCTCAGCAGACAAGTCCACATCAAACGTCTTTTCTGCCACCGTAATGCTGTCCTTAACTAACAATGCCATTCCTCCCCCTCTTCTACCACCACCTCTGCTCTGACTGAAACATCTGAACCCCAGAACCTGCAACAACCATTTCTGCCCCTGCTCTATCCACGTCTCTGAAATGGCCACAACATCGAAGTCCCAAGCACCAATCCAGGCTGCAAGTTCATCCACCTTATTGCGTATGCTCCTCGCATTAAAGTATACACACTTCAAACCACCCTCCCGTTTGCCACTATACTGCTGCGACCTAGAAACCTTATCCGTAACCTCCCTATTCACATCCTCCTGTATACTGGCACAACAATTCAGGTTCCCATCCCCCCCCCGAATCAGTTTAAACCCTCCCGAATAGCATTGGCAAATTTACCCCCCAAGATATTGGTACCTCTCCGGTTCAGGTGCAGACCATCCCTACTGTAGAGGTCCCACCTTCCCCAGAATGAGCCCCAATTGTCCAAATACCTGAACCCTTCTCTCCTGCACCATCCCTTTAGCCACGAGTTCAAATGTTCTCTCTCCCTATTCTTTTCTATGCTATCCCGCGGCACAGGTAACAAACCAGAGATAACCACTCCGTTTGTTTTAGCCCTAAGTTTCCACCCTAACTCTCTGAATTTCTGCTTTATATCAAAGAACAAAGAACAAAGAACAAAGAACAACACAGCACGGGAAACAGGCCCTTCGGCCCAACGAGCCCGCGCCGCCATCCTAACGTCTTAATGACATAGAGACCAATATAGGGACAATTTGTTACCCAGTCAGCCTAAGAGCACATTTTTGGGATGTGGGAGGAAACCGGAGCACCCAAAGAAAACCCACGCAACCACGGGGAGAACGTGCAAACTCCCGCAGACACAGGCCCAAATCCATGTGTCTGCACAACAACAGCGATAGTCTCTGAGCTGTCATGTTGCCCATCTGATGGTCCAGTTTAAGCATACACTAACGACGTGAAGCACTAGGCCACTCCTGAAGTAACCTCCAGGAGCAGCCCTCGCACGACCTGCCGAATGCATGCACCTTGTTGGTCAACAAGGTGGACCGAATAGCCTGTGGAAACAATTAAAGTATTTAAACAGTCCTCCTATATCCCTCTATCTGCAGACCGCTCATGTGGCTGTCCAAGAGACCCTTAAACAACCCTAGCGTGCCTGCTCCCACCACCTTACTCGGTAGTGCATTCCACACCCCCACTACCCTTTGTGTGAAAAAATGCCCTCTAATATTAGTCTTATACATAGCCCCCCTCACCCTAAGGCCATGACCCCTCGTTCTATCCGAATCTAATGGTGGAAAAAGCTTACCACCATTTACTCTATCTATATCCCTCATAATCTTATATACCTCTAATAGATCCCCATCCCTTTTCCTACCTATGTCATGGGTACCTACATGCACCACAACTTGGGGCTGGTTCCCCTCCCCCTTAAGGATCCCGAACACTCGGTCAGAGATATCACTGACCCCAGCGCCCGGGGAATATAGAAGGCATGGTTAATAATTTTGCAAATGACACCAAAGATTGGTTGCATAGTGGACAATGAAGAATGTTATCTCCAATTGCAATGGGATTTTGATCAATTGGGCTGGTGGTCTGGCGAATGGCAGAGGGAGTTTAATTTAGGCAAACGTGAAGTTATGCATTTTGGTAGATTGAACCAGGGCAGGATTTATTCCCTTAATGGTAGGATGTTAGGGAGAGTTACAGAACAAAGATTTCTAAGGGTACATGTTCATAGCTCCTTGAAAGTGGAGTCACAGATGAACAGAGTGGTGAAGAAGGCATTCGACATTCTTGGTTCATCAATTAGAACATTGAATTCAGGAGTTGGAACATCTTGTTGAAGTTGTTAAAGACATTGGTAAGACCACACTTGGAATACTGCGTGCAATTCTTGTCACTTTATTATAGAAAGCATATTATTAAATTAGAAAGAGTGCAGAAAAGATTTACTAGAATGTTACTAGGATTTGATGGATTGAGTTATAAGGAGAGGCTGGATGGATTGGGACTTTTTTCTCTGGAGTGTAGGAGGCTAGGGGTGATCTTATAGAGGCCTATAAAATAATGAGGGGCACATATTAGCTAGATAGTCAATATCTCTTCCTAAAGGTAGGGGAGTCTAAAACTAGAGGGCATAGGTTTAAGGTGAGAGGAAGAGATACAAAAGAGTCCAGAGGGGCAAATTTTCACACAGAGGGTGGTGAGTGTCTGGAACAAGCTGCCAGAGGTGGTAGTAGAGGCAGATACAGTTTTGTCTTTCAAAAAGCGTTTAGATATTTACATGGGTACGATGATATAAAAAGATATGGGCCAAATATGAGCAATTGGGATTGGCTTAGGGGTTTTAAAGAAAATGGCCAGAATGGACAAATTGGGCCGAAGGGCCTGTTTCCATGCTGTAAACTTCTATGACTCTATGTGAAAGATAGTTTGGATACAGTCAAAATACATTCCCAGTAGCAGAAAACATTAAATTGCATGTTCACACATCAGAAGGACTGGATGTGTTCACACATCAAAAAATCTGGCCAATCACCTACCTGCTGTCTGTATTATTAGAAGTTTGCCGTTAGTTTGCAGAAGGCTGTGGAAGTATGTGATGGTATCATGCAAACTTCCTACATAGTACAACATCTAGAGAAGAAAATACATTTAGTAATGCTAATATATTTCTATTTAACCTATATTATCTCAAAATTAATTGCAATGCATCCCTCATTGTGTTTAACAGCCCTGACATTGAAATTTCACTCAGACAACAGTGGAATTATGCATGCATCCAATTGGAAGGCTTGAACGTGGTGTAAACTTTCTTCTGTCTGGATTAAACCCTGTTTATCACTTTCTAGTCACGGGGAAATGTGAGTTAATGTAGTTAAAGTAAGAAAATGAAGCACATATTTAAGAAATTATATTACATGAAAATTAGCACAAATAAACCAGATCAAAACTGTGGCCCAGTGAAATCAGTCTTCTTTTATTTGCAGACTCAGAATTTTGTATGACTTTTTGAAACCAACTAATGCATTCTAAATTCAAGTTACAGTCCTATGTGGTTAACAAGCACATAACTAAACAGCTTCAATTGATCTATGAGCATGGACAGTAAACAGTGACAACTTATTAACTGTTGGGTGGGGTGATCACAGCCCATGCTGCTCCTTTCCCATTTTCCACAAGAGGTAATTTCCAGTATGAGTCACTGGATTGTCACCAGGAAAAGAAAATCTTTCTTCTATATCTCAAGTCTGCTAAAGCCAATTGTCATGACTCTTATTCCAGCTGAAATACGCTCAATCTCAAAAGAACAAAGAAAATTACTGCACAGGAACAGGCCCTTCGGCCTTCCAAGCCTGCACCGACAATGCTCCACGAAGAAAATTATTGGGAGCAATTCTCTCAGCCCGCTGTGCAGTTCTAGCAGCATAACAAGCCGGCAGACTCAAACAGAGGCTTCCAACTGGACATCATAGCCTCTACCCATCTCCTGCCATTGGCAAACCAGAATTGCTTGCTCTGCATCAGAAACCAGCACAGAGCTATAGAAATTATTAAAATGAGAATTTGCAAGTCATCAGTGGGCCCGGGACTGAAGTATCCAGGCCCATGGGCCTCATGCCTCTATCCCCTCCAAACCCCATTCGCCCACCCATCAGAAGTGTTTCACTGAAGCGGGGTTTACAACAGCTCTCCACTAGCAGGGGGCTGGCAATCCAACTCCGCTGGAATAAAGAAGGGTTATGGTGGCCTCCCAGATGGTTGAAGGAAAGGGGAGGGTCTCCCTTGTCAATGCCAACATGGTTTCTGGCACTGCCACATTAAGGCAGGCCAGGGGTGCGGGGGTGCAGTGTGGATGTTAGGGCTGGCCTGGACACATCCAGGAATCCAGCAATCAAGAGATGGGTCGGGGGGAGGGTGTAGTTCACATGATCAGTGATGTGGTCAGTGATCGGGAGGCTATCAGTGCGGAGCTATTGCACATGCACAAATCTCCATTTGGACAGATCGGCGCAAGCGTAGTGATACACTCAGTGCTATGTTGCCGACCTTTCCAGGGGAATAGGCTCAGCCTGTTTAGCTGTTTGATGAGATTCACACTAGTGCACTCTGCAGTGCACAGATTGTGAGAGATGCATTTTGAAAATTCCGCTGAGGTAAACAGCAAGATTTACTCCAGTTTTACGCAAAATCAGCACTTCAAAATTTTTGGGGAGAATCTCATCAATTGTTTCTTTTTTTAATTGGAAAAAAAGAAGATGCTCCCCAAATATATCTCACAAGCAACATCAAACACAGGACAGCTTGTTCTGCGTTCGGTTTCAAACGAACTCCCAGGTGTGTGTCAAACAGACTATTCCCAAAAGATTTATGTCATTGCTGATGGATTTCAGCACTTTCTGAGATTTGGGGTCCACTGGCAATGCTGATAAATGAATTGTTTTGGGCTGTAAAATCATCTTTGATCTGTTTCACTTGGCAATGCCCCATGCCAACTTAGTTCCCCTCTATTAACCTCAATTTCCTCCATTTTACCATGTAGACTTAGTGCCTGTGCACCTAATCTGTTACCCATCTCTTAATTTGATAAAATAATTAATGAGTTTCAACACTATGTGTGATATGCTGAAGTGTAAACAAACACGTCAGTGTTTAATCCTATGCTGTTTTCCTGAGTCTAAAATTGACATTCTCATGTCACTCCTGAAAACGAACTCAGATTGCACCTTTTGAAGCTTCTTTGAATTAATTTGATTCCTTCTGGTAATCTGTTTTTCATTGACACCTCTAATTATGCAGCTGGAGAAAATAACCATTCAGAACACTTCTACGGCCTTATTCACCCCAGAAACTGTAAAACCCCACCCAAGATCCATGAACCATTCAATGGTTCACCCCTTGCTCACTCCAGTTCTCATGGTGGGTGGAACACAAAAATTTTGACCATTATGTCTGTTTTGGCTCTTTGAGAGGACCAAAAGTTTCACACATGAGGAGCTTCTTATAATAATTTCATGTTCCGTTGCCCCTGAAACTCTGATACAGCTAACTGAAATACAATAGTGAAATCCTCGGGTACAAGAGTCAAGCTAGACAGGTGACATTTGAGAAAAGCATTGCTTTTTTCAGAGGGTATTTGGTTAATCCAATGTGGGGAGGGAGAAGAGTTATAGTCATTGTTTTCAACCTTGTTACATCATATAACAGGCCAAAGCTTTGATGAAAGGGGGCCTTTTGACCCATTTCAGATCATCCTTTCACATTTCCCATCCCAAAGCATCTGCTCATCAATATCAACCTTCTGCTCCACTTAGTTTCTAATCTGAATGATTGTCAAATGGGGAAATTTCTGTAGTGAATTTCTGTAATGGAAGAAAAACCAAGTGCCATGTCCAATCTGGAAGATATTCATGGACATTACCTATCAATAAACTACCCACATATCCATTGTTACCAGATGTGTCAAGGGCAGGCAGATCACCTGACTAATGAATAATGACTGAAAAGATATTAATTCTAATGACTGTGATTCATACAATCATCAGTATATTGAACACAAACTGGCAGTTAGATATTAGGCTGGAATTGGGTTCTCACACAGCCCTGACCAATAAGTTCAATACCTATTATTTCTACTGCTTGTTACCTCAACCATGTGAATGAAATCAAACTTCTTGCTTTCATTTTTTTCCTTGTTTTGTCTTCCATATTCTTCTGAGCTCATCTGATTCCAATGGAATGAGATGTTTGGCTGCAAACGCTTTTCTTCCACAAGTGCTGGAAGACAGAATTAGAAAAAAAGTTGATATATGAAGCATTATCTATTTTGCTATGCCATTATTTAGTTCCCAGGACCAGACATATAGGCCAGATTTTAGACCCTGGTTTGGCTTTACTGAGTTGGGAGATTTCCCAGCTTGGCAATCCCAATTTTTAAAAATGTTCATCCTCAGTTGAATTTTTGATCAGGTTTTGTGGAGCTGGGGAGAGTGATGGAGCGGTTTGGAGATGGAGGAGGAGGGTGTTCAGGCAGACTGATCATCCCCCCACACCCCCCAGTGAGTCTAAGTGGGCAATCCTAGAATGAATGCACACGCTGCTGGATGCAGAGGTGGGCTGGGCACAAGCCTGACTCTCTGCTCCAGCGCAGCATTTAAAGAAGTTAAAAATTGTAATAAAACAAAAGATCCCTCCACCCTCATCACTAACCTTCCTTTACTACTCTACATACTCCCTATGCCCATCCATGTCAACGAATGCCAAACCATGTACCCTCCACATCCCCATACCCCCATGCCACCCCATGCCTCTCTACCTGCCCCATTGTCTCAATATCTATTACTAACTTATGCTAACCCTCTTTTAACCCCAATTTCCCCTATATCATTGTGCAAATTTAGTGCACCTTGCACCCACCCTGTTGACCCATCATTCCTCAGCTTTATGCCAACTCATTCCAACCCATGCCTCAACTGATCACTACTTGCATCATCTCTTCCATGCCAACTCACCTGGTATCTTTGTATAGTCCCTTGAAAGCTTTGATGTTTCCTGTACAACTTTGACAATTTTACAGCTGGACAGCTTTGTTAAAATTCCTTAACAACTGGACAGTTCTTTGACAGCTTGACAGATCAATGACTTTGTACATAAAATGTGCATTATTATGGTCTTTATTAATAATTCAAAAGGGAGATTTATGTCTTTGAAAGGTGTCTGGGCACCCTATTCAATGACATTCCCTATCTCCCCAATTTGTACCCTAACTATCCAAATGAATCTACCAAGTTCAGATTCGCACTTACGTGTTCTAATCTGTACACCCCTGATTCCATACTTCTTTTCTTCCAAAGTCTCACTTTAGTGGAAACAGCCAGCAATTTAAATGGTCAGGTGATTTTGAGAATCACACAGGTATAAAAACCCAAGTCCGGCTCCAGTCCTGCCCTTGTGAAGATTGGAAATGCTGGGTTTGGGGTGGGACCTAGAATTTCCTGTCACAGCAAAAATCTGGGCCAATAGACACATTTCAGTAACCTCATTTTCAGGAGTGACATGAGAATGTCAATTTTAGACTCAGTAGTCTAAACAGCATAGGATTAAGCACTGACGTGTTTGTTTACACTTCAGCATATCACATATAGTGTTGAAACTCATTAATTATTTTGTCAAATTAAGAGATGGGTAAGAGTGGGTGCACAGGCACTAAGTCTACATGGTAATATGGAGGAAATTGGGGTTAATAGAGGGGAACTAAGTTGGCATGGGGCATTGCCAAGTGAAACAGATCAAAGATGATTTTACAGCCCAAAACAATTCATTTATCAGCATTGCCAGTGGACCCCAAATCTCAGAAAGTGCTGAAATCCATCAGCAATGACATAAATTGATCTAAATAAAGCAAGCAACTAAATCAGGCAGAGATTGGATAAATGGGTTTTCCACCAGAGATTCCTCTGCTCATTGTATTTTTTGAGCTCAGTTGAAAATCATCACCATTTTCTTAAATACCTACTCTCAATTTCTACCTACATGTGTGTGCTGACTCCTTGAAAGAACCATACAATTAGTTTTACTCCTGAGTTGGAATGCTTCCAATTTCTATTGTGCTCCATTTCTTCAAATGCAGAAACACAAATACATCAGTTGTCACACAACTGGAAAACAGCTCAAATTAACTCATATTACACATGTGTGCTCAGTTGATCCAAACACAATAATTCTGTCTGATTTTATGGCTCTTATTACTGAATGCACAATTCACTATAAGAGCGCAGGAAGCACATCTACAGAAAATAGAATGCAATGAACTGATCAAAATATTTATACCAATTCTACCTCTTGGTCACTACATTTGACATACTAATAGCAAATTACTATCTCAAAAACATGCAGAACAGATTTCAGATAACATAACACTTACATCTTCAATCTCTCCCAATGATTCTGAATGTATAGAGAGTTTGCTCACGGGGAATACCTCACCATCTGTCAGGAAACTTTGGAAATTGCTCAGACATGGCCTCCCCTCATAAAATTCCTTCTCTCGTCCAGGAAAACACTGCATTCTTCACCTCTGGCCAGGGTTCAACTCAGAAACAAAGACTGAATTTATTTTATTCCTTTCCAGTCATGCCAGCAGGATTTTCCCACATTCCCACTGCAATGAATGGAGATTTGGCTTGCCGCCAAATTTTCCAGTTTTGCTGCAGCACGAGTGTGGCGTGAACAGGGAATAAAATTGTGCCCTCTAAGTTTGGAATTTTAATGCTTGTCTCTGAACAACATTGTGCCCGCCCTAATTGTTTCTTTCCAATGATTTATATACAGGTTCTGTGAACACAAGTTCTTATCTGTATTTTACTAAAGATAATGAACTTTTTTGAACAAAGATGGCAACATAACCAGAGGACATAATAATAAATGATTGTTATTGTAGTAAATGTTCGGAGGTAGGACTCCCTTCACCAAAATCCCTTTATTTACAGTGTACAGAATGCTTTCAGTTACTGTCTACACAACAAATCCCAGAGGAACGTCACTCCTGATTAAGTACAAAACAAGAGGATGCCTGAATGGCCCATCAATTTGGCCCCTAATCAGGGACTTATTTTGAGGGGCCCTTAATCAGGGAGTTAATATTGTAACAGGCTGATCCCAACTGCCTGATTGAAGTCGTTACAGTCATCTTTGCTGAATATGATTACCATCCTTTACGCCAGTTAATAGTAGTAAAGTTTCTATGATCAGTCAAAAAGGTTGTGATGTCTCGTCCATATGTGTTCAGAACCAGAAAAAGATCAATGATGATTTAATACCTCAAACAAAACTGCTGTTCTTCACCTGAAAAATACTTATTTCATTAAAATAAATACCTTTGTACTTGGAGATATGATTAGGATTAGGCTCAACCACTTCATTGTGAATTAAAAGGCCTGGATGTTTGGACTGGATTTTGCTAAGAATTTCAATGTCGATTTTACCTGAATGGGAAAACAAAACACTTCTGAGTGTGCAGGAAGATAAATGCTTTGAAATAAGCCAACATGTTTTAGACAGAATAATAACCATTTGGGATTTCAACCACCTTAGTATAAATTGGATAAAGGAATTAAGTAAAAGTGATAAGGGAATAAATTTCCTATAATGTGTACAGGGGTCCCCTCTAAGCCTGAGTATAAAAATGTCCAACTAGGACAGTTTATTAAAGAATCTAGTAACAATGAATTACCCAAGCCGATAAGGGAAGTAAAATAAGGGAAGGTCTAGCAATATTGATTATAAAGTTATATGCTTTAAGAAGATACTAGAGAAGGATATAAGTGTAGCAAAACAAGATTAGGGAAAAACTCATTTTGAGGGGCCAAGGAGCAAATTTAGAAACACAAAATGAGCAACTTTATTGGCAAAATAAGATGTAGAAACAATATTTTTGAATATCCTGTAAATGTTTCCCAGAGTACAGAAAAATATCTTCTGTTAAAGGAAAGATCTAACTAAATATTAGTGAAGCTCTATGGATGAGTACATGCATAAAGGAACAATTGTAGGTTAGGAAAGTATCATTTATTAAATACATAGAGATCAGAAATGTGTTTGAGTTCCATACCTTCATCCTCATTCTCTTAGATGAAGATGGATGTGAAGCATTCATACAACATTCCACTGATGTCCTCTGATTCAACCCACAAATTGCCCCTTTGGTCCCTAACGTGCCCCACTTTTTCCCTGATTATTCTCGCCCCATTGATATGCTTATAGGGTATGTTGGAATTTTCCCTACATTTACCAGCCAGAAATTTCTCATATTCCCTCTTTTCTCTTCTATTTGCTTTCTTAAGCTTCGCCCTGCATTTTCTGTATTCCATTAATGCCTCCACTGATTTGCTGCCCATGTTAAAAGCCACTCTTCTGCTTCTCATCATATCCTGAATTTCTCTAGTCATCCATGGTTCTCTGGGCTTGTTACTCCTTCCTATCAGCCTAGAAGGAATATGTTGTGCCTGTACCCTTCCCATTTTCTTTCTGAACGCCTTCCACTGCTCTTCTATAGATTTCCCCCACAATAACTCTTCCCAGTCTATTTTGGCCAGATCTTGCCTTATTTTACCAAAACCTGTTCTCCCCCAATCCAGGCAAAATAGAAGCCTATGATCACAGAAGGGCTATTAAATGTTGAACAAGATATTAGCACAGGTAATAATTGAGAGATGGCCATATATTGGATAATGTTCTACTTCAATATTTACCAGACAGACACTGAATGAGCTATGTAAAATAAAGAAAGGGAATGTGTTGAATGTTGTGGGTAGGGAGCAGAGATAAAATGAAATCCCCAAATTCTGTCTGTTTTGTCTGACAGTAAGAAATCACAATAAGAAATCTCACAACACCAGGTTAAAGTCCAACAGGTTTATTTGATAGCACAAGACACAAGCCACGAGCTTTCAGAGCACTGTCTCTTCATCATGTGAGTGGGAGTTGTGATCACAAATAGGACACATAAAGACACAAAGTCAATTTACAAGATAATAGTTGAAATGCAAGTCTTTGTAGGTAATCAGGTCTTAAAGGGACAGACAATATGAGCGAATAGAGGATTAAGCACAGGATAAAGAGATGTGTATTGTCTCCAGACATGGCAGTTAGTGAGGTTTTGCAAGTCCAGGCAAGTCATGGGGGTTACAGATAGTGTGACATGACTCCAAGATCTCAGTTGACTTACATTCCAACCATTACCTTGTAAATTATCTTGTCCTGATCTGTCAGTCTCCCCATTTGCTGGCCAGCTCAATTGCTGGCCAGCTTAGGACCCTTGCAGTGCTGCCCCTCCAACGTCCTCCCCCCCCACCCCCCCACAATGGCCCAATCATGGCCCCCATAGCAATTCCCAGGCCAGCTCCTTCACCCCTGTCCTGAAGTGCTCCAAAGCATAGCCCAACCAGCTCACCCTGGCAGACACCCTCCCGCTGAGCACCCCCCCCCCCCCACACCCCTGCTGACCCACCCCCCGGACACTGGCCCCATTCCCCTCCCCCAGCTAGCCCACCCCATTGCTGCCCTCCTTCCATTCCAGACTGATTCTGTCTCCAGAATGGCAGCAGGACCCCAACCACCCTCACTGATTACCCCCTGGGCTCTGCCTACTCCCTTGGCACTGCCTGATGCCCAGAAGAGTGGGGTGAAAGATTTCAATAGTAAACTAATGTACATATTTAAAACATATTAAAAGAAGACTTAAGTTACTTACCTACTTTACTGCCAGTTTTGCGTGGTCTGACCAGCAACTGTTTGCCAGCTCTGGGAGATACGCATGTGTTCTTGGCATCTCCCACCCTGCCCTGCCAGAAAAGTTGCGGGTTGTGATGGGAAAATCATGGCCCTGGTGTACAAGGATCCACCAACATACAGTACATCTTTTAACTTAGTGTGTTGTAGTAAACATACATTTGATTAAATACTCTGTATTGGACTCAATACTTATTACCTTGGTATGTTGTAGTAAATATACATTTGATTAAATGCTATATGTTGTATGATAAATTACATCTATACTGAATTAAAATATTTATTATTAGATACAGAACAATGGACCCGACAGGACCCACCTGAACCACTTCCTACCCCCAGGACATTGAGACTGGAGCTTCCTTTCTTCCCAATGCTGCAAAATAAAAAAAAGTTCTATTTTGAACTGACCTGAACCAACCTAAGTGACATTTATAACAAACGTCTTCACGAATCACAGTCCTGCAGATCTTAATTTTAATATGCAAAAATCTAGTGATTCTTCTAAACTTCCGCAAAGCAACAGTTGTCAAATCATTTGAACCATTTTAATTCATAATCAAGAAGCAAAATTAGCACACTTTTCTGCAGTAACAAAGGCAAAACATATAGCATTTGTTGCAATCACACTTCTGAAGATGATAGAACTTTTGAAGTTTAATATTTAAATGCAGAAATTTGGAAGTTTCAGTCAGTAATTCTAAGCTTGTCCCGAGGATTGGCTATTATGATCGCTCCAGCTTGCAGTCAATTAGAAATCATTGAACTCGTGGGAAATTTCCGTCCTGTATCTTTACTGTTGCAGACAAATTCTTTAAAATGTTCATCTTTATGAATGAGATTTAGTTCAAATTTTAATGCCGTACTAGATTTACAATTGCTGCTCAACAGCCTGACTGACCTTGAAAGTTTAATTTTATATTTGGTGCAGGTCAAGTTTATCAATTTTCTTAGAACTATAGAATCCTATAATGCAGAAGGAGGCCATTTGGTCCATTGAGTTTGCACTGAGCACAATCCCACCCAGGCCCTATTCCTATAACCTCATACATTTACCCTACCTAGTCCCCTGACACTAAGGGACAGTTTAGCATGGCCAATTCACCCAACTCTCACATTTTTGGACTGTGAGAGGAAACCAGAGAAAACACACTGCAGACACAGGGAAAATGTGCAAACTCCACACAAACAGTGACCCAAGCCAGGAATTAAATCTGGTTCCTGTTGCTAAGAAGCAGCAATACTAACTACTGTGCAGGTCCCAAATTATTAAGAAATTTTACTTATTTTAGCTTTCAGATTAACCCTGCCCCAATCATTTACTGTGCTATTTGTAAAATACAGAAGTTAAGAGACTCCATTGTTGTATCCTGATTTCCTTGAAAACTCAGACAGCTTATAGTCATCAGTTCACCAAAACACAGATCCTTTACTGCAGGATGGCAAACAGGATGTGCTTTCAGCTAACAGGTAAAAGTTTCAAAAAAAAACCAGAGTGAGAAACTTTTTACAGTTATGCTTCTAACACTGCAATCAAAAAGAAACTCAAAACAATTGTTGTCACCTGACCAATCTTTTTCTCTTCCCACCAATGACATCACCTAAGGCTTTGAGTGTGATTTAAAAATAACTATTTCTTAAAAGGGCACTAACATCGCACCTTTCCCATGAGAAAGAAAATAAACTATCAAAGTCCACAGGTAGTTCAATTTTTCAAACCCTTTTTAGTTTCACATTACTGGTACTCTATAATAAATATACGTACATTTTATAAATTCAAAACATGCAAACATAATAGCAAAATAGTTCATTTTCATCCTTGTCTTCCACCATCAAACACTCCTTTTTTATCACATTCGTGATAAAAGCATCAGCAGTCACATTTCCTCGTCCTGCCACATGTTTAGTTTTTAAACTAAACGGCTGCAATAAAGACTCTTTTGAAGCAGTCTGGCATTTTTAGTCTTTAGGTTTTTTCCAGAAACGTCAACAGTCAACAATCAGTATACACAATTGTCTCAGACGAATTACTTGCAACATAGATGTTAAAATGTTACAACATCAGAACCAAACTCAAGGTTTTTTTCTCAATTGTTGAATATTTCTTCTGATGACCATTCCATTTTTTGGCAAAGTACCCACTAGGCTACTCTATTCTTTTGTCATCATCTTGCAAGAGCACAGCCCCTACATCCACATCACTCGCATTGATAATCGCCTTGAATGGTTTTGTGTAATTTAGTGTTATCAATACAGGAGCAGTGGTTAACATAGCCTTCAGGCCGGCAAATGCCTGTTGACAGTCTGCTGATCAACGAAATTTCCTATACTTCTTTAGCAACTCAATCAGTGGAGCAACCACGCTGCTAAAATTCAGCATAAATTTACGGTAAAAATCGCGCAGGCTCAACAATCTCATTTTTCCCTTCTTGGGAACTCCCCAATGATTTTTGTTTTCATATCCTGTGGTGCCGCCTGTCCATATCCAATTGTGTGGCTGGGAAATGTCACATGATTTTGTTGGTTAATTATTGATATGTGGCTGGGACATTTATCATGCCAGATGGCATAACCTTAAAACTAGTATAAATCATTTGGTGTCATGAAATCTGAAATCTCCTTTGCCCTTTCAGATAAAGGTACCTGCCAGTAACCTTTGAGTAAATCCAGTTTAGAGATAAAAGAGGATTGTCCTGCCTTCTCAATGCAACCCTCCAGCCATGCAACAGCATAAGAATTTGATTTTGTAACTGCATTAACTTTCCTATAGTCCACACACAATTGTTGGAAACCGTCTGGTTTCAGTACTATCACTATGAATGAACGCCACTCGCTGCAACTCACTTCAATGATGTCAGTTTTATGTATACTTTCGATTTCCTTTTGAACCTGTGCCAATTTTAGACGGTTAAGTCTATATGGATGTTGTTTAATTGGAACAGCATTTGTTACATCTACATTACGTATAACCATTCTAGTACTTCCCAATTTATTCCCACGCACTTTTTCATGTGATTATTAATAACTTTTCAAGGTCAATTTTCTCTGGAAGGTAACTCAGTAATTTATCCTAATTTTTAATAATGCCCTCATTATCCAATTTAATTTGAGGAATATAAAATTCAGAGTCCTCTGGATTTGGTTCTTCCCTGAGTTATAACCACTAAAACCTCCTCCTTCTGCTCTCCTTCCTTATCAAAATTTCTTTTAAGCACATTCACATGACACATTCTATGAGTTTTCCTTCTATCTGACATTCATATCAAATAATTCACCCCACTCAATTTCCTTTTAATTTGATAAGGCCTACTAAACCTTGCTTTTAAAGGTTCACCTCCCATGGGTAGCAGTACTAAGGCTTTATCCCCAGTAGCAAAAACTATTAATTGTTGTTATCTGCTTCCTGTTTCATCACATGCTATGGTACTTTTAAATGTTGTCTAGCCAATTCACCTGCTCTATTCAATTTTTCCTAAAATTTGACATTTAGTCTAATAATGTAGTCTCAGAATACTGACTCACCAATTTCTCCTTAATCAATTTATGTGATCCCTTTACTTCATGACCAAAAATCAATTGAAATGGACTGAATTTGGTTGACTCATTAGATGCATCTCCAATTGCAGTGAGTACAAAATGAATTTCTTTATCCCAATCCTCTGGATTATCTTGACAATAAGACCTCAACATTGTCTTTAAACTTTGTTGCCACCATTCTAACGTTCCCTGCCATTCTGGATTGTGCACATTTGATTTAAATTGCTTTATTCCTAAGTTATCCATAACATTGAACAAATTTGATGTAAAATTTGATCCTTGATCTGATTGTATTTCTGTGGTTAGTCCATATCTAGTAAAAAATGGAAGTAACTCCTCGACAATACTTTTAGCTGTAATATCGCATAATGGAATAACATCTCAGAACATAGGAGACAAATCCATTATAGTCAAAAAATACTAATTCCCACTTCTTGTTTCGGGGGGGGGTTCAATGGAATCAATTAAGACCCTTGTGAATGGTTCCTCAAATGTTGGAATGGGTATTTTGGGTGCTGGTTTTATTAACACTTGATATGTCCCATTACTTGACATGTTTGACATGACTGACAAAATTTAACTATATGCAGTCCAGACCAATAAAAATGTTTTTTGTACTTAATTTAAGTTTTCCTTATTCCCAAATGACTTCCTATTGGTACCTCATGTGCTACTCACAACAACTCTTTTCTATACTCGACTGGCAATACCACTTGATGAACTTCTGCCCACTTTCCATTTTTTTAAGAATGCAAAAGTCCCCATTTCCTCATTATATCATCATTTTAAAGGTAATAACATTCTAGTATACGCTCAGATTCCTCTTGTGTATGCTTTCTGATACAACTGTTTTATTTCTAGATTTATCTGCTGTAATTCTGCCAACTTTTCCAAACTAAAAATATCCATCTCATTCTCCAGCTGTTCTTGTTTGCAAATATCTGAGCAAAATTGTTTCTGATAATTAAACTTCAACTTTCTTGTCTTCATTCTTTAATTTCTCCACTTGTCTCAACCTGTGACTATGTGACCTTGTTATTACTCAATCAGGAAAAGTCACAGATGTGCATCCTTCAACAACTCAGTTGTTTGATTTTCCATTGGCTTTTCAATCATAGTAGTTATCACTCCTGCAATTCAGCTGGACCATTAGCCACAATAAACTAATTCTGGACAAAATAATTTCTGAATTGGGAGTTTGTGCATTATCCCCGTGCTTGCGTGGGTTTTCCCCGGGTGCTCCGGTTTCTTCCCACATCCCAAAGATGTGCTCTTAGGCTAATTGGCAAAACAAATTCTCCCTAAATTGTCTCAAATTTGGTTTTTAATCCATAGATCTATAAACATAGACAGGGATCACGAGTAGAGGTGGGAACATCGAGGTGGCGGCGTGGGCTCGTTGGGCCGAAGGGCCTGTTTCCCATGCTGTTTTGTTCTTTGTTCTTTGTTAATTATCCCTAGTACCACTCCACCACTCTTCATTGGTCTCTCCAACCCCACCTTGTATAATGGAACACTACTCTTCTCACCCTGAATTCCACATATTACCACTCTTTCTGGCAATAAACCTCCCAAACTACATAATGCCACATATTTTACCATCAAAGATTGAACTTGCTCTCTTAACTCTTAAAATATTATCTTCTTTATCTTCTCCTCCTGGTATACATGAATAAACTCGACTCACACAAGTAAATTCCTTCAAGAGATCTGACATCTTCTTGTCAGTCAAGTCTTAATCAGGCTGTATGTTCTTTTGCACCTCTTTTGCTTTTGTCACTTTAACAAACCCCACTAGCTTTTGCTGTTTTACCACATCAGTCTGCCCAGTGATTTTCTTAAACTATCAAGACTGTGAGTTTACGTGACCTAATTTATCACAGTGAAAACATCTGAGAGTTTTCATTTCTCTTGTACCTTCCTTTTTAACCTGAGATAGATCATCTTTATTATTTCCCACAAGATCTCCTTTACATTTACAACTAGAGTATTTCCCTTTTCCCATTTCTATCCCTCACACACTGAAACTGATGTCAAAAACCAAACTTTGATTTATGAACTAATTCATAATCATTTGCCTTTCCTGCTGAGTGCCAAAATCCTCTATTCCCACTGACAGTGAGACATGAGCAGAGGAGATTGTAGAATCCCACTGTTAAGAGTTTAACAGCAAAATTGTATTTGTGCCAAACATCAAGTACCTATCGATTCAAATCCAATTTTCCAGCACAATTTTCCAAGTCCTTTGCATTGTTTCTTATGTGATCTCTTCCTGTCTGCTACTTTGTAGGGTTAATATTTGTCTTAAGAATAGGCGTATCATTTACGAATCTTTCAATTTATAAACCAATCTTCTAACTCCCAAACAAGAATGTAATTGACTATTGCAAGCCAATATGTCAGTAAAAGTAGAACATTTATCAGTAACTAAACAAATTTTAAAATAGCTTTGTGCTGAATAAGTACAAAACTATATGGCACTAAATCCTTTTTAGATTCCTCAATTCAAAACAGGATCTGCCACATACCTGGCTATTATATCTGGCAGAAACTCGTCAATGAACTTTCTCATGCATTGATGTTCAGTGGAGCATTCCAAAAACAGCTCAAATGACTTAAGATACCGAACAAAATCTATGGAGAGGGATTTCATGGATGACTCCATCTCTAGTTCTTGCAGGAAAGGAAAGGTAACAGTTCAGTTCACTTTCAGTTTTGTAATTCGTAAAAGAAAACTGTATATGGACACTCCTTGACCTGACTGAAATTCAGTCATAGCATTCTGAAACATTTCAAACATTGACTCTCACGTTTATATTCTGCTCAATTATCCTCTTCCTGTATTTGTTTTCATTGTGCTCTGTCTCCACAAAGTTCATTACTCTCTGACCCTCCAATAATAATTGCCTCTGTAAAAACGCCCCAATTCATATTCATCACCATCTCATTAAACTTGGTTTCTCATATTGTCCTGCTGCTCCCACTGGATCAATCACAGATAAGGGTGCTCTAGGAACTGAGAAAGGGTTGCCTGAAGCCAAATGTTAATCTTAAGCTCTGATGAATAGGAATTGTTGATGGGAGAGTGACGGAAGTCTCGTGGATTGAACAGCTCAAAGTTACTATAATCGATAGGAGTTGTTTTTGGCAGATGCACTCAGAAACATTCACCTGTTGCATGGAGCACTTGAACCTTTCCTGGAACTGCTGTTAGGCAACAGCACCACATTATGTTCATTGAACTCCAAAGTCATTTGCTCTCATTCCTGGTGTTTTTCTGGTTCTGTGCAAGAATCACACTGCTGGGAGTGTACGAGAGCCCCAAATAATGCAAAAAGAAAATAAAAGACCAACTATGTGGACAAAGTGCCATGAAGTTTTGAGACAAAAGGACAAAAATGGTGATAGATTCTTACCCAGTTACAATAATCTAAAAAGCATGATAAACTCAGAAATGTATACTACATTCAAGAGAATGTTGGTCTATATCTAATATCAAGAGCAAGAAAAGGAGGTTTTGGATTTTGTTTCAGGAAAAGAAACTGGACAAATGCAAAGAATATATGGGAGATTATTTGGGTGGTGATGATTATGAGCTATAGGGCACCTTTAGGCCGGGATAGTAATGGGGGGGAGCAAGGAGAAGTAAATGTGGGAAACATTTGGTGGAAGAACAAAAGGATCTTGGAATACAAATGATTCAATTGCCAAATGCTGCATCACAGGTTAGCAAGACAACAATATTAAGTTTTATTTCTAAGGGAATAGAACTGAAAAGTAGGGAAATTATGATAAAATATCACCTGACCTTTATTAGACCACACTTAACAGCTTGCAGTTCTAGCAACTATAATATAGAAGGGTTATAGAGGCAGTGAATACAGAACAGAGGAGATTTTCACAGATGATACCAAGAGTACCTGCGTAGACATAAGAGAAAAGATGACAGACTAAGTCTCTTTTCTCTTGGAAAAAAGTAATCAGAGGGGTGAATTAATAGAGATCTTATTATGAAAGACTTTCATTTAGTGGCCATGAAGATAATTGCCGTGATTCTGCCGTGCTGAACTGGCAGGAAAACTGATCTAAATCCCTACAGTTTTCTAAGTTCAGCTTCTCTGCACTCTGTACACTGCAGAAGTCCCAGTTGTGAATATCATTAAAATCCCAGCGGGAGGTGGGGCCTATTCACACCTGAGTTTGACAGTTCTGGGACTCATTGCGTGCGCAGTGGTCCCGATCTGCCAGTCTCCCCGTTTGTTGGCCAGCTCAATCGCTGGCCAGCCTGGGACTCCCACAGTGCTGCCCCTTCAACCCCACTTCCTCACCGTCCGATCATAGTCCCCACAGCAATTCCTGGGCCAACCCTGAACCCTCTGTCCCAGAGCATCCCGATGCACAGCCCATTCCCCCAGCAATGGAGATTCCCCAACCCCCTCACTCTGGCAGATTCCACCCCCTAATCCACTGATCCCTCTCAGGGTCAGATCCTGCCTCAGAGACAGGCCCTCCCTGCAGATCACCTACCCAGCCCGTCCCAATCACTACCCTCCGTCCACCCCAGACCGATCCTGTCTACGGAGTGATAGTTTGTGACTCCCCCCACCCTCACCGATTGCCCCTAGACTCTGCCGACAATAGGCCCTGCCCCCTTGGCACCATCCAATGGGTAGTGCCAAAGTGCTTTGATCGTTGGGCAGTGCCTGGGGTCACAAACTGACACTGCCAGGGAGCCCATGCCCTGTGGCACTTACCCCTCCTGCTATCCCACCACCTGAGGATCCCGATTGTCCCCCCTTCATTCTGGTGGGGTCACCCACCTGTTCCCTGAATGTGGGGAGCTAGTGTAAACCCTGCTAGAATAACATACTCCTGGTGGGATGCAAAATTCAATTCGGACCTGAAATTTCCCGATAATGGACCAATAAGCATATTTAAAATACATTTTTTAAAAGATTCACATAACTTACCTGCTTTTCCACCGTTTTCAGCGTAGTCTGATAGGCGAGCTGTTCTCCAGCCTTGGGAGATGCACATGCATTCCCAACGTGAGGGCAAATCCCGGAACAAGGCCGGTGATGTGTATCTCCCACCAGAAAAGTTGCAGGCTGCGATGGGAGAATCGTGGCCATTATTTCCTCTTGTGGGGAACAGTAGACTAGAGGCCATCAATACCAAAATCTAACAAGGAATTCAGAAGCAGCTTCTTTACACAAGAAATGATGAGAATGTGGAATTCCCAATCACAGGGAGTGGTTGATGCCCACAGTAAACATACACTTAAGCAGAAGCTTGTCAAGCATTTCAGAGAAAAGAGGATAGATGGTTATGGTGGGAAATTTAAATGAGGAAAGATGGAAGGAAGCTCAAGTGGGGAACAAATTCAAGTGAGAAAGATTGCAGAGCCTCTGGTGATGATCTTTGCGTCATCAGTGGAGACGGGAGATGTTCTGGAGCATTGGAGCATTGCAGATGAGATTCCTATATTCAAGAAAGGGATAGCCCAAGAAATTACCAGCCAGTGAGTCTAACCTCAGTGGTTAGTGGTTAGTTAATAGAAGGGATCCTAAGGAACAGGATTTATGAACATTTAGAAAAGTTTAGTATGATCAAAAGTAGTCAGCACCACTTTGTCAAGGGCAGTTTGTGCCTTACGAGTCTGGTTGAGTTCTTTGAAAATGTGACATAGGAAGAGAGGTAGATGTGGTTTTTAGCAAAGCGTTAAATAAGGTCCCCCATGTAAGACTTCTTGAGAAAGTGAGAGGGCATAGGATCGAAGGGAGTGATGCCTTGTGGATCGAGAACTGGCTTGCCTGCAGAAGGCAGAGAGTAGTTGTGGATGTGTCTTTTTCTTCATGGAGGTCAGTAACAAGTGGAGTGATCTGTTCTAGGATTCTTGCTGTTTGTAATTTTCATAAATGACCTTGATGAGGAAGTGGAGAGATGGGTTGGTAAATTTGCCGATGACACAAAGATTGGTGGTGTTGTGGATAGTCTGGAGGGATGTCAGAAGTTGCAGTGAGACATAGATAGGATGCAAGACTGGGCGGAGAAGTGGCAGATGGATTTCAACCCAGGTAAGTGTGTAATGATCCATTTTGGCAGGTCCAACGGGATGAAGGAGTATAATATCAAGGGTAGGATCTTAGCAATGTAGAGGATTAGAAGGACCTTGGATCCTGGTCCATGGACTCTTAAATCAGCCTCACAGATAGAGGTTGTGGTCAACATGGTGTATGGTATACTAGTCTTCATTAATCGAGGGATTGAGTTTAGCAGTCGAGAAATAATGCTGCAGCTTTATAAGACCCTTGTCAGACCCCACTTGGAGTACTACTGTGCAGTTCTGATCACCTCGTTACAAGAAAGATGTGGTAGCTATTGAAAGGGTGCAGAGGAAATTTACAAGGATATTGCCTGGATTGGGTGGCATGCTTTATGAGGATAGGTTGAGGGAACTTGTCTTTTCTCCATGGAGAGACAAAGGATGAGAGGTGATCTGATAGAGGTTTATAAGATGTTGAGAGTATAGATTGGATGGATTCTCAGAGGCTATTTCCCAGGGTTGAAATGGTCACTACGGGAGGACACAAGTTTAAGATGCTGGGGAGTAGGTACAGAGGAGATGTCATGTGTAAGATTTTCACTCAGAGAGTGGTGGACGGGTGGAATCGGCTGCTGTTTGAGGTGGTGGAGGCAAACTTGTTGGGGTCTTTTAAGAGACTTCTGGATGAGTACATGAAATTTAATAGGATTGAGGGTTATAGATAGGCCTGGTAGGTTGGGATATGATCAGCACAACTTGTGGGCCGAAGGGCCTGTTTGTGCTGTAGTGTTCTATGTTCTATGTTTTAAAAAGCAGATGTTCACTCAATGCCCTGGCAAACATTTTACGCTCAACCAACATCATCAAAGACTTTGCATCGAGTTTCTCCCCCTCACCAATTTATCTGTGCTGGATTTATTATGTTAGATTCTTGCCCAGAATTTTCTGCTGATGCAATTTGTACTTTTTCAGCTCAGTGTGGGAAGTTCAAGGACACGCATAAACATAGAAAGCGAGCAAGTACTGTACAAATGCATCATTATGACTCAAAAAGTACATAAACCTCAGCAGTGACCTTAATGGCAAGTTATGGAAGTAATGACAAGACATGGAAATAAAAAAGTTACACAAAGATTTGTAACTTAAAATATGAATAACATTCTCATTAATAACTCATTTCCAAAATCTGTGGCTCTTCCTTCTGTGACTGAATCCTAGACTTCTTAACGTACAGACAGCAATCAGTAAGGATGGATAACAACACTTCCTGCACGATTATCCTCAACAGTGGTGCCCTGCAAAGCTATGCTCTCTGCACCTTCCTATACGCCTAGATACCTATGACAATGTGGCCAAATTCCATTCCAACTCCGTTCTCTAGTTTGTTGATGATACACTGTAGTGGGTAGGATCTCAAAAATGACATGACAGAGTGCAGGAATGGAAGAATCTGGTGAACTGGTGCAACGACAATAATCTCTCCCTCAATGTGAGTAAAACAATGGAAATAGACATCGACTTCAGGAGACATAATGAAGGACATGCCTCTGTCTACATCGATGATGATGAACTGGAAATGGTCGAGAGCTTTCAACGTTCAGATCACCAACAATCTGTATGGGTCCTGCCATATCAATGCTCTGATTAAGAAAGTCCACCAATGCCTCTAAGTTTTTCAGAAGGTTAAGAGAAATCGGCATGCCCACTATAACTCTCAACAATTTTGACAGACGCATCTTAGAAAGCATCCTTTCCAGATGTATCACAGTTGAGTTTAACTCCTGCTCTGACCAAGACTACAAAAAATTACAAAAGATCATAAACATAGTCAAATCCATCACAAAAAGCAGTCTCCCATCCATTGATTCCATCTATACTTCCTGCTGTCTCAGAAAAGCAGCCAGTATTATCAAGGACCCCACGCACCTTGGACATTTTCTCTTCCATGTTTTTCTGTCAGGAGAAAGATACAAAAGTCTGAAACCAACCAACTCAAGAACAACCTCTTCCCTGCCGCCATCAGACTTTTGAATGGGTCTACATTATATTAAACTGATCTTCCTATTTGTAGCCCAATATATGTGACAATAATAAATCAAATCAAAACATTCTTTCATGATGATTAAGTTCAGAAAGGCAGATGAACCAAGGGCATAGATGGGTACATGGGACTGGGATATTATAGCTATTATGAAACATAGTTAAGTGGATACAGGACTGGCAGCTTAATGTTCCAGGGTACAGATGCAATAGGAAACATAGAACAGGAGGTTAGAAAGGAGGGAGATTTACACTTTTGATTAGGGAAAATATCATGGTAGTTCTGAGAGGGGATATATTTGAGGGTTCGCTCACTGACTCTAAATGAGTACAACTGAAAAATAAGAAGGAAGAAATCACTTTGATAGAGTTGCATAATACCTAATAGTCAATGGGAAATTGAGGATATATAAGGAGATTACAGATAAAGAACAAAGAACAAACAATAAAGAAAATTATAGCACAGAAACAGGCCCTTCTGCCCTCCAAGCCTGCACCGACTGTGCTGCCCGACTGAACTTAAACCCCTTACTCTTCCAGGGACCATATCCCTCTATCCCCATCCTATTCATGTATTTGTCAAGATGCCCCTTATAAGTCACTACTGTATCCGCTTCCATTATCTCCCCCCGGCAATGAGTACCAGGCACCCACTACTCTCTGTGTAAAAGATCTACCTCATACATTTTCTTTAAACCTTGCCTTCTCACCTTAAATATGTACCCCCTAGTAACTGACTCTTCCACCCTAGGGAAAAACTTTTCTGACTATTCACTCTATACATGCCTGTCATAATCTTGTACACTTCTGTCAGATCGCTCCTCAACCCCCATTGTTTCAGTGAGAACAAACCAAGTTTCTCCAACCTTTCCTCATAGCTAATGCCCTCCACACCAGTTAACATCTTTTCTGTACCCGCGCCAAAGCCTCCACATCCTTCTGGTAGTATGGTGACCAGAACTGAATACTATATTCCAAGTACAGCCTAACTAACGTTCTATAAAGCTGCAACATGACTTGCCAATTTTTAAACTCAATACTCTGGCCCATGAAGGAGGCAAGCATGCCGTATGCCTTCTTCACTACCTTCTCACCTGCATTGCCACTTTCAGTGACCTGTGTATCTGTACACCCAGATCCCAAGGAAAAAAACCCAAGAAAAATAGGGTGGTAATAGTAGGGGATGTTAACTTTCTCAGCATTGACTGGGACAGCCATAGTATTACAGAGTTGGATGGAGAGAAATTTGTTGAGTGTATTCAGGAGGAATTTCTCATTCGGTATGTGGATGACCCAACTAGAGAGGGGCAAAACTTGATCTCCTCTTGGGAAATAATGAAGGACAGGTAATAGAGCGTTAGTGAGGGATCACTTTGGGACCATAATTCCATTAGTTTTAAGATAGCCATGGAGAATGATAGATCTGACCCAAAGTTTAAAATTCTAAATTGGGGCAAGGCCAGTTTCGATAATATCACACAGGAAATTTCAAAAGTTAATTAGGGGAGTCTGTTGGCAGGCAAAGGGATGTCTGTTAAATGGGAAACTTTCAAAGGGTTAAGGGTAAGCATATTCCTCTCAGAGTGAAGGGCAAAGCTAGTAGAAGTAGGGAACCCTGGAATTCTCAAAGCATCCTCTGCATCAACATGAGATAAAGATTTATTCAACTATTACCTTTCTCTACACCAAAAATGGTCTATGTTCAAGGGATGGTGTGGGAGAGGGAAATTCAACATTGGCCCTCTACTAAGCACAGTAAGAAGTCTGACAACACCAGGTTTAAGTCCAATTGATTTATTTGATAGTAAACTCACAAGCTTTTGGGGTTTGTCCCTTCGTCAGGTGAATGGCGTCATTCACTTCATCATCAAACTGTTTTAAGTTTCCTACCCATTATCTTAAAAGTATGACCACTCCACACCTACTTTATCCATACCTTTAATCATCTTGTGTACCTCAATTTGATCTCCCCTCATTCTTCTAAATTCCAGACGGCATAGGGCTAAACTTTTCAATCTCTCTTCTTGTGACAAACCCCTCAACTCTAGAATCAATCTAGTGAACCTCCTCTGAACTGCCTTCAATGCCACATTTTTCCTCAAATAAGGGGACCCAAAAGTGTGCACAATACTCCAGGTGGGGCCTCACCAATGCCCTGTATAGTTGCAAAATTACTTTCTTATCTTTATATTCTATTCCTTTAGCCATAAATGCCAACATTCCATTAGCTTTCTTTAGTACCTGTTTGCTAGTTTTCTGTGAGTCATGAATGAGGACACCCAGATCGGTCTGCACCCAAGCTTCCCGAAATCTGTTCCCATTTAGCTGATAAGCCGCTTTCCCATTTTTCCAACCAATTGCACAACCTCATGCTTGTCCACATTAAACTCCATTTACCACATTTTGGCCCAATCTCCTAATGTACCTATACCTATTTGTAAGATTCTTATTTCCTCATTGCAACTTACTGTTCCACTTAATTTTAGGCTATATGCAAATTTGGCTATAGAGCCTTCTATCCTTGTATCCCTTCATTGGTATAGATTGTGAATAGCTGGTGCCTAAGGACTGAACCCTGTGGCACCCCACCAGTTACATCTTAATATCCAAAAAATGAGTATATGGGAACTAATGGGATAGGGGGTTATAGATAGGTCTGTGGCTTGGTAGGTATAGATGTGATCGGCACAACTTGTGGGCCGAAGGGCCTGTTTGTGCCGTAGTGTTCTATGTTCGATGTTCTAAACAAAATGTGAAGTTTGCCTTGAGCGGACCAGATTGAAACCATGAATAAAAAAATAGCAAAGATGCAATCTTTTGGAATGTTTCAGAAATTAAAAGTTCATTTACAAGATGTGGGCATCTGTCAGCACTTATTGCCCAATCCTTTTTTCTGATTAATAATCATTGCCAGTGGAAATTGGAGAGTCACTTTTAATCCCGTCTTTGCTCAAAAGAAATCACAGTACTATTGGGATTATTGGCTCCTCCTGTGCTATAAATGTTCTGTATCTGCAGAGACTGGAGCTCTCTGTCATCCACTGTGCAGAAGTCTCCAGCACTGTATCCATCAACACAGGCATCCTCTATCTGCCCATTGTGTCCAATATTAACAGATCGGCAGTGTCTTCCTCTACACAATGATGCTCCTTTTAAAGGGATAGGATGCCACACTGGGAACACTGACTAATTTCATATACAGCCAGTGACTCAGATGAGTCCCCAATTCATCCAGCAGCATAAATTTAGCTTGCCTATATTCTCCAATCCAGAACATGAGGAGCGAGCATGAGATTCCATTGCTTCCTACTTTACTGGGACTGGCTACTGATGAATCACAACAATTCACACCTCAATACAGTGACAGACTGATTTTTAGCCCTTCACGCTTAAAAAGGATGAGATTTGAAATTTATATTATTTTACTGACTAGTAGTAATAGCGATAGAGGGATTTTTCTTGGCTCTGAGGGCAGTAACTAGTGGAGTGCCAAAGTATCAGCGCTGGCAGTGCATCTTTTCGCAATATATGTGAATGATTTGGAGGAAGAAACACAGTGTATAGTGGCTAAATTTGTGAATGATACAATAGTGGAGGTGGGATGTGGGGAGGGGGAAGAGAGATGGAGAATGGCAAATTGTAAGAAGGATGTAAATAGTTGACAGAGAGATGTTGACACACTATGTGAGTGGCAGAAAATTGGCAAATGGAATTCAATGTGCAAAAGTATTTGGCCACAGTACACTCTCACCAGAAACACAGCTGGGTTTTCTCACCAGATCTTCAGGGGCTGTGGTTGGTGCTGTTATTCTGGTAGGTGGGACCTGATACAGCTGGCATGGTCGGCTCCTCAGACATCAGAGTGCAAAATCTGCAAGAAAGCATTTCCTTCCAACCCCGCCATCTCCCTGTGGAACCACCTCCTACAAGGTTCAGGATGTTTTCACCCCTGCCCCTCAACCATTAATATATGGAGAGGCAATATCCTTTCAACACCCCCCCTGCGCTGCCCTCAGCATGCACCACTCTTCCCCCAGCACATATTAGGGAACATCCCTATTCCTAATGGAGCAGGACAGCCCCCTGGCAGTGCACATCACAGTGCCCCAGAATTTCCTCAGCACTGGCAGTGTACGAGGGTGCAATGCCCAATTTTGGCCTTTAATTCATGGTTCCTCCAGGCACCTCTGCACACTCCTGTATGATCACCTTAACTAGCTTCCTTTATCGAAAATTAATAGTGAATCAACATGGCGCCATGGAGGAAGTATTCCGTAGGGCCAGACATATAACAATTTTCAAATTCATTTAAATTCAAGCAAATCAGGTTCTCACTCTTCTGGGATTAAAATAACCCATTCATGTCAATTCTTGTTTTCCTATTAGTTAGACAATTTTCTACCTGTATGGATGGGGGCAATTTTGCTGCCACTTTCACCTTCAGATAGAGTGACAGCATGACTGTAAAACCTCACAGGAATCAGCAAACAAGATTCTCACTGGCAAGATCTCATTTCCTGATTTTCCCCACATCTCACCAGTGATATAGCAAGGTTCACCACCAGAAAGGGCTAAAACCTGATTTAAATACATTTAAATGAATTTACATATCATTAAGGGGTAAGTTTTTCACTCAGAGGGTGGTGAGTGAATGGAATTGGCTACCGTCGGTGGTGGTAGAAGCGAACTCGCTGGGGTCTTTTAAACGACTTCTGGATGAGTATATGGGATTTAATGGAATTGGGGGTTATAGATAGGTCTATGGCTTGGTAGGTATAGATGTGATCGGCGCAACTTGTGGGCCGAAGGGCCTGGTTGTACTGTAGTGTTCTGTGTTCTATGTTCTAAAGGACCTACCAGCCACGTGATGTTACATCAGCGAGATTCACAACAGATATACGAAAGTGGGATCCCGTCACTAAAGCCTCAGCGGGAGATGATCATGCTTGGACATAGCCAGCCTATGCCAGCATGTGCCAAGGAACAGTGCCAATATGACCCAGTTGGGTGTGGGTTTCCATTATGTGCATGAGAAGGGGAGAGTGTGAGACCTTTGAAAGGGAGAGGGAGCTCGTTTGTGATGGAGTGCAGGCAGTGAATTGGGGAAAGCTGGCATTGAGTAGGGTTATGTGCAGTGAAAGGTTGAAGCATGCTTTAAAGCTCACACTCCAATGTCTGTGAAGCTAACCTTGCTGGTTCTATCAGGCCCCACTCCACCTGATTGATGGCATAAACTACATTCCTAATTTTTTTTTGTCAGAACTAATAAAGTTCTGGTCTGGAAACATGGTAGTGTATCTGAAGGGATACATACAGATTTTTCAGTAACACCCTGATACTCTGACAAATTGTGGAAAAATTCCACATAAATGCTACCAAGAGCTTTAATTTTTAATAATAACTTTTGATATGGCACCTTATCAAATGTCTTTTGGAAATCTAAGTATTTAGTACATCTACCAGTTCCCCTTTATCCACGACGCATGTGACTCCTTCAAAGAACTCCAATCAATTGGTTAAACATGATTTCCTTTCACAAAACCAAATTGACTCTGCCTGATTGCCTTGAATATTTCTAAATGTCCAGCTGCAATGAGTGGAATTTTCCAAAAATATGACTGTGTGATTTTGGTGGGAATACAGGTGTGAATCTGATAAAAATTTTTCCACTCTTAGTAATCTTTTTGGGAGGTGCAAGTTTTGCACTAATTTTGAGAGGGATGGACTGAAACATACAAACCAGCCTGAATTCACGGAGACTGGATACTATTTTTAAACAGCTTATCAATCTCAAGGCGAAATTGAAGACACCCTGTCCTCTCTCCACAGGCATCAGGAGGGACCCTCCCTTATTGAAGGCATGTTTCCCCACCTAGTTTGAGTATACATAGCTGATAATGGCACCAGAGCATGGCCATTGGTTACAAGCTGTCCCCAGAATTCCTTCTAATCCTTTCTTTTACTCCCATTCTATGCTTTTAAAACTGCACTCTAACTCTTATAAACCTTCTAACAATGCTCTACTTCAATCTCTTATATTAAGTTGATTTTTCTCTATACCCTAGCTATAACTGTAACATTGCACTCTGTACCGTCTCCTTTGTTTCTATTTGCAGAGTATGCTTTATCTGTATAGCACACAAGAAATAATACTTCCAACTATATTTTTGTAACAATAACAAATCGAATTAAATCAAATAAGGGGTAAATCTTTTAGGACTCAGGCGAGGACAAATTTCTTCCCCCAGAGAGTGGTGAACCTGTGAAATTTGTCACAAGACATAGTTGAGGCCAAAACATTATGTAATTTCAAGAAGAAATTAGGTGTAACTCTTGGGGCTAAAGGGATCAAGGGACAAGATGGGATCAGGATATTGAATTTAATGATCAGCCATGACATAATGAATGGTGAAACAGACTTGAAGGGCTGAATGGCCTATTTCTGTTTATATTTTCTATATATATGTCTCATGCTCCCTTCATGCTTCAGTCCCTTCATTACCACATTTCATGACCCCCTTCCCTATAAGAGGATACAGCCCAGTGGTATTATCCCTGGACTATTAATTCAGAAACTCAGCTAATGTTCCGGGGAATCCAGATTCGAATCTCACTACAGCTGATGGTGGAATTTGTATTCAATAAAAACAAACCTGAAATTAAGAATCTACTGATAACTATGAAACCATTATCAATTGTTGGAAAAACCCATCTGATTCATTATTTTCCTTTACTGAAGGAAATCTGCTACTTTACCTGGTCAGATTTAACATGACTCCAGAGCCACAACAACATGGTTGACTCTCAACTGCCCTCCAAGGGCAACTGGCAATGGGTAATAAATGCTGGACAGCCAGAAACAACCATAGACCATAAATGAATAAAAAAAACATGCTTCACATCTTTCATACCCCTGCCCCCCACTTCCATTTGTGAACCCTTTATGACTCCTCTCAGACCCCACCCCCTTGGCACTGCCAGCATGCACCCTCACTAAGCAGGAACCAGATTGCATTCAGGGGTAGTATCTGAGAGAATCGCAACAGGCTTTTGTATCAGCACTAAAAATTGTAGACCCTTACCCATGTTTCTCCAAACTCACACTAACCCATTGTGATTTGTGCCAGGTGTGACACGGCCATAAACTCACTGTCAACGTCTTATATAATGGCTTCTAACATTTTCATTATGGCAGATGTTAAGCTACAGTTTCATATTTTCTGTCTCGCTTCTTTTTTGAATAGTAAAAAGCCTCGCAATACAAGTCCAACAGGTTTATTTGGTAGCACAAACTTTCAGAGTGCTGCTGCTTCATCAGGTTAGCCTTTTTTGAATAACATTTGCAATTTTCCAATCTAATGCCACCTTCCTTGAATATAGGGAATTTTTGAAAGTTAAAATCAATGTGTCAACTATCTTACCAGCCACTTCTTTTACAACTCCAGGATGAAGTCCATCAGAACCCAGAGATTTGTCAGCCCACAGCTCCAACAATTTGCTCTCTTCCACTTCCGTGCTGATTGTAACTTTCTTCAATTCCTCCCTGTTCCTATTTATGATCTTTGCATTATTTTGCAATTTGATTGTGCTACAAATACTGAGATTCTATGCTGCTGGGATCAATACCTTTTCAACTTCATTTTCAAATCACAAAAATGAACAATGAAACAGGTCCAAAGGGCTGAATGGCTTGTTCCTGCTTCTATTTTGTATGTTCCTAAGTTCTAGGACTATTAATTATGGAAAGTTCTATCAGGCAGGTAACTGAATGTGCAAGCACTGCACCAGCATTTCTCCCTCCATTGACCATTTTTCACATGAGACCCAGGCAACTGAGCCAGGCAAAATGACCCAGGCAAAAAGACTGCTTCTTCACCTTCCTCTGTTATTTTTTTCACCACCTCAGTCTGAATGCTACAGCCTTGATCATGTTTAACATTGTTAGAGGTATGATAAGAAGTCTCATAACACCAGGATTAAAGGCCAACAGGTTTATTTGGCATCATGAGCTTTCAGAACATTGCTCCTTCATGCAGTGTGACATGAACTCAAGATCCCAGTTGAGGCCATCCTCATGTATGTGGAACTTGGCCCATGATGATAGCCACAACCGGGACCTTGAGTTCATGTCATACTACATACTACATATTATATACTACTCCTGCCATTTGGCTTAGGCTTTTAAAATCTTTCTAACTGTCCTGGTTTGAGACTATTCACACCTCTTTAACCTGAGATTATCCCTCCCTCCACTCACTCTCTCTATATCTGTAAAGACTTGATCACATGAAAAGACTCAGATTACAATTATTATCTTGCAATTATATCTTTGTCTATATATGCTGCATTTGTGAAATCTACCGCTCCACTCATCTGATGAAGGAGCAGTGCTCCAAAAACTCGTGATTGCAAATAAACCTGTTAGGTTTTAACCTGATGTTGTGAGACTTCTAACTGTGCCCATCCCAGCCCAATGCCAACATCTCCACATCATAATTAGAGATAGATCAAAGCTTACATGTATTTCTCCCCCCAACAATATGACTCTGAACTCAGGGACTCTCCACAATTAGAGGAGAGTTTCATCCCTTTCATCTGGGATAGATCTTAACTCAAATTCCAGTTGTGTTTCTAACAAAGAATAAGTTGTCCAAAGGAAATTGGTGGTTCAAATCAATTCTTGATGTTTTATTTCCACTTTTTTTTGTCCAATTGCTGAATTAATCCCAGCTTTAATCTGCCTTCCCTTGATACCCAGAGTTATAAAACCAAACAGCTGAGAAAATGACAATTCGTGTCCATCTCCATTGCACCAACACTTTGAAAGAGCCATTCAATTGGTCTCGTCCCCAATCTTTCTCCAAGCTGCAATTTATTTTTCTCTTTATGTATTTATCCAATTCCCTTTTGAAAGCTAGTATTGAATCTGCTACCAATACCTTTCAGGCACTGCTGTTCCCCTTCTCATTTCCAGGAAGACAATACCACCACTCAACTGAGCTCAGACAGAGGGACTGAAAGTATTTTAACAGTTCATTTTAAATATGCAGTATTAATACTCTTCACACAACATAATTGCAGTCTCAACCTGAACCATTTTGAGCACAGATGGCAACCTAATCAAAGATGATAATAATTCATAAACTAACAATTAGTCTTGTCAAAAAATGGTTTCTACCCAACCTAACCTATTTTATTACAAACCGTTGGTTTAATGATCAAAATATAGGTATAACTCACCTACACATGTTCACTACTATAAACAGATCCAAGATCTTCAAACAAACCTGAAAATACTTGGTGCATATTAATGTTTACATTTAGATAACTCTTTGTATTTGGAAATCTGCACAAGACTAAGCTCTGTCGGCTCATTATCAATTGAAAGATGTGGATGTGTGGATTGAATTTTGCCAAATATTGCTTTTTCACTTGAATGGAAAAGCTGAACACTTGTGAATGCTTTTTCCCAATGAATTCATTACAAAACAGCTTTAACAGGAATAAGTAAGCAGCATTAAAACTGCTAAGATTTTACTTGTTTTTATTTGTTTACCTTGTAGTTTTCCTTTATTTTTCAAATCAATTTTCATTGAACTGCAGGTAATTATATTTTTAATAAAAGCAATTCTCCTAATCATATTTTCATTGAATTTTGAAATTAGCGCACTGGTCTCTTCTTTGTTTTACTGCAGGGAAATAAAAAGAACATAATTGGAGCAACCCAATTCACTGTTTCAGTACGAAACTGGAATCTACCCAACTAAGTGGAAAATTGCCCAGTTGTGTCCTGTTCGCAGAAAAAAAAAGCCAATCCACTGACACATCTGTCCCAATTGTCAATAAAGTGAGGGAAAATATGTTACCTAGTGGCACTTAATCAGCAACAATCTACTCACCAAGGCTCAGATTGGGTCCGGTCAGGACCACTTGGCTCCAGACACATTACAATGGTTTTGAGCGCTGATGAAAGATCATCAATGCTGAAACACTGGGGTTGGATTTTTAAATACCTCTCAGTTCGTCTTCAATTTTCAAAGTGCTGATGGGCTATGTGGAGAACTTGGTCCCCTGTAACTAATGGTCTACTATGTTCCTTTGGGAGTGTGTGAACAGGTCAGAGAGGTTGGTCCTGCAATTTTTAATGATGTTTTCAGTGAACATGAACAGTCTGGAATAGGTTAGTGCATGGCTGACAGGTTCATTCTGGATGATGTCTTTAATGCTTAAAATGATTGGATCTTTGGCTGTCCTGCAGCAAAACAGGCACATTATCTCGGCATAGCCCAGATGCTCTGCATTTCATTCATTTCTGCTGTTGGCTGTCTGAGAAGCTGCCTGCTCTTGTCAGCTAGACAGCAGCAGGCACTATCATGGTTGCAACCTGTCTCTGCTGCTGGTAAGAAATCTTACAACACCAGGTTAAAGTCCAACAGGTTTATTTGGTAGCAAATGCCATTAGCTTTCGGACTGCTTGCTGCTCCTTCATCATATGAGTGGCAGATGTTTTCACGAACAGAGCATTTAAAGGCACAAATTCAATTTACAGAATAATGATTGAAATGAGAGTCATTACAGCTAATCAAGTCTTAAAAGTGCAGACAATGTAAGTGGAGAGAACATTAAGCATAAGTTAAAAAGATGTGATTTGTCTCCAGACAGGACAGTTAGTGAGATTTTGCAAGTTCAGGTAAGTCATGAGGGTTACAGATAGTCTGACATGAATCCAAGATTCTGGTTGAGGCTGCCCACATGTGTGCGGAACTTGACTATCAATCTTTGCTCTGCGACTCTGTGCTGTCGTTGTCGTGAAGGCCACCTTGGAGAATGCTTACCCAAGGATTAGAGGCCGAATGTCCATGACCACTGAAATGTTCCCCAACAGGAAGAGAACAGTCTTGCCTGGTGATTGTCAAGCTGTGTTCATTTGTCACTTGTCGTAGCATCTGCATGGTTTCCCCAGTGTACCATGCCTCGGGACTTTTTTTCCCGCAGCGTATCAGGTAGAATAATGTTTGCTACCAAATAAACTTATTGGAGTTTAACCTGGTGCTTTAAGACACCTTACTGTATTTATCCCAGTCCTTCACTGGCATCTCCACATCATGGCTACCATCTACTACTGGTGACAGGCAGGCACTTCCCATTTCCTGGAGATGCTTGGCAACACTAATTGGATGTTGAACTTGTCTCCTTGCCAAACAATCTTTTACATTTAAAATATAGAATTACATGAGTTATCAGGCAATTATCAGGCAGGGATGGTGCTAGTCCATTGCACTGATGCCTGCGATCATGGTTTGCTGAAGCTAAGGTAGAGCAAAAGATCAGGCTAGCCAATGAGGTAAAACCAAAGATTCACCTGATGCAGTTTTTCAGAGAAATCTCAACCTCTCGGTTCAGACGAAACATTAGATCAAGCCCAGGAAGTGGGTGCAATGCTTCATCCCGAGAGCTTGGATCTTGTTTGATCGAGCTGAAGATGGAATGCAATGTCTTGTTAGCTTGGAACTGGTTTGTTTCTCATTTGGGGGCCACGGTTGGACTTTATTTAAATTGGCTTTTTCGATAAGAATTAAGATATCAAAAGGTACCAAAATAAAAGAAGAAATAGTGCACTTGAAGCATGAGGGTCAGGATCTGAAATTCATCTAAGTGTCAAGGTTGCCTTCAAAAATCTGGAACTTTAACTTTGTTTCCTTCTCCACAGGTGGTGACTGACATGCTGAGTATTTCCCACATCTTACGTTTATATTTATGATTTCCAATATCTGTAGCATTTTGGTATTGTGTTACTATAATTCAGACTTTATTATAATTTTGGTCCAAAGTTGAATTCCAGGGATGGACTGAAGGTGATTTGTCCTTAACATCAGGACAACATAAAGGATTCCTAGAAAATTGAACTTAAAGAAAATTGTGGAGAATGGATGTTTTTTGGGGGGTTGGGCGTGGTTACAGATGCAGAAATTCTCCAGTAGCTTGAGCTATACCAAGCAAAAATGAAAATGCTTGTGGTTATTGAAGACAAGTTATCTCACCCCAGATTTCATTGTTGGAGCTCCTTATGGAAGTATTCTGGGTCCACCCATCTTCAATTGCCTCACCACTGACTTATCTTCCTATCATATATTGAGATGTATGTGTGCACATTGATTATTGCACAGTGTTTGGTTCCATTCACAATATTTCAGACAATTGCTGTGCCCACATGCTGCAAGACCTGAACAAAATTAATTCTCCATTTTTTCCATTATCAGCTGCCTGGTGGGAAGTCAGAAACACTCGAACAATTGTCTTGCCTCATCATTTTGTGAGCCCTACAACTTAGACAATAAGATAGACAGTTTTGGGCTATTTGGTCCATACAGTCTGCTCTACCATTCAATCATGGCTGATATGATTCTCATCCCCATTTTTCTGCCTACTCATCCTAATCCTTGAACCCTTTATTGATCAAGAAACTATTTATTTCTGTCTTAAAGACATTCAGTGACTTGACCTCCATAGCCCTCCATGGCAATGAGTCCCACTGATTCACCTCCCTATGGCTGAAGAAATTCCTCCTCATATCAGTTTTAAAGGAGCGTCGTTCACCTGAGTTCTATTCTCTCCTACTAATGGAAAGATCCTCTCCATATTTAGTCCTCCCAGTATTCTGTAAGTTTCAATAAGAACTGCCCTCATCTTTGTAAATTCCATCACATATAGACTTAGACTCCTCAACCACTCCTCATATGATAAACTTTGTTGATAACTGGTAAACTCCAGCCTTAGGTATACAATTTAGCCTTGGGGCCACCTACACACAATCCATATGGGCATTGATCCCACTACTAAACTTGCAGGATTCATTTTTCTTGCACATCCCATGCAGACATTTATTGGGAATTGAACACCTATTGTGAAGTCCCAATACAGTTAGAATTTTCAGTTACCCCTTAGGCTACCAATGAAAGGCAACTTGTTGAAAAAAAAACGACTTTAGGAAAAAACAGCTTGGAAGACCTGTTTTCCTTCAAATTTCTTCTGCTCACCATTTTGTGTTTGCATATTTTCTGTGCTAGATTCAAATTTGTACTAGAATTTTTTCTGGTGTTCCCACCCATGTTTTACTTTATTCTGGGCAGATCATTGTCAAAAGTTCAAGAAAACATGTTCATGTCCTGACAGCTAGCAATCACTGGCTCACAATAGTGGCAAATCAGCAATAACCCTAAAAACAAGTCAAATGACTTGTAAAATGAATAGTAACACAAAATTTGTAATTTAGGTTGTAGATGACATTAGTACTTGCACAGAAAAAAAATCCACTAATAGCCTAAAGGGTAAAATGTCAATTTTGAAGGCCGAATGGTATATTTCTAATTCTAGTTAGGATGCTCTTAGAGATTTTACATGAGAATTTCATTGTTTTGGTTAATTTTATGCACATTGTATGCTCTTAACCTTAAGGAAAATGAAAAAATGCAAAGTATTAATTGGACTGTCAACAGTTTGACAAGACCAGCTGTTCCCCAATACTTCCTCAGCAATCGCTCGCCCACATTGAACTTTCTGTTCCTGTTAATTCCAGAATTTCATTTAAGGAAAACACTGGAGGATGAGTCAAAAATGCATTGGGATTCACAGGCTATGAAAGACCTAGGACCAGGAATAGCAAAAGGAAACATGTTTTGATGGTAACATTTTCAATAAAGTGGAGAAGCAGGGTATCATCTCAGCATAGCTTTAGTTAAGAAAATGTTAAGCTTGTAGAAGACTTTAATTAGGCAACAATCAAAATATTACATTCAGTATTTCATTACAGAGAGAATTAAAAATCAATACCAATTGCAAGAGTTTTCAAACACACCTGTGTAAGATGAGCTTGTACCAGTTTTCAGAATTTTTCAGCATTAATAAGAATTGTGAAGTGATTAAGGTATCCACTCTGCTCACCCAACATAAAGGGGGAAATCATTGACCACTCCATCAGGGCTTCTCTGACACTGAGAAAATTGATTTCTAGCTTTGTGCAGCATCAACCCATTGGGATCCCCCCTCCCAATCAAAATGCCCATTTGTTGTTTACAATTGTCTGACTTACAAGCTGATTAAGCTCCACTGAGAAAAATAAACTCCCCAGCTAGTCATGCAGAAGAGTAAATGACTTTCAGGTGCTAGTTTTCTCTCTTCTCGATATAGTTACACACCCATTTCTGGTGTTTTTGGTACTTACAATATCTAAGGATTTTGTTTTTACTCTCTAATGGGATGTGGGCATGACAGGCAAGGGCATCAGTTATTTTCCATCCCCCATTGACCTTGAAGGCAGTGGTGAGCTACCTTCTTGAACTGCTGTAATCCAGACACCCGATACAGAGAGATCTGGAGTAGACGTCACTGGCAGCCACTCTGTTGCTGCTGGGAAGCTGAAAACATTGAGTTGTGTCCTGCAAATTGATTCATTAATTAGAAATAGCAACCGTTTACTGAAATGGATTTCCATGTAACCTTCATCAAATAAAAGAAAGCATAATTCTTTTAAATGGAATAGATTGATTATTTTTTTGTTCATTATAAAAATGGGTTAATGCAATGGAAGTGTATGAATTGAATAAAAGGAAAAAATTGTAAACGGCTGCTACAGAAATTAAATTAATATCTTCATCTTTCATCATTGCTTCACAAGTTTAATGACGGTAAAGCATTAAATACTCATAAAATATTAGCTGGCCAACTGCCTGCTTTTTATCACACATTGGTCATTTATTTTGTGAAATGAGGGATAAGACTTCTAAATATTAATGTAGATAAAAATGTATGAGGCAAAGCTGAAAATTGAACCACTGATTCCCCATTATCCTCATCCCTATCCCCTGAGTTTCCACATTCAAGTTAATTTCCAAACCTTGTATTTTTTGTTAACAGACAATCCTAAGATCTCTGATTTTATTGCTGGCTGATTCAGGGAAAACTAATCTTAGTTGTAAATGTCAATCAGACTTTCGGCTCTGCACAACCATTTTTCTCTTTACAAACTCAGCAAGCAATGAACAAATGTGTGAGCTCTCCCTGCCTGTTACATTGAGGGGTGACCAGATCAGCCACCTGAATTTACAAACCATAGACTCAGAACAGGTCATAAGCCAATGTATAAATAAATGAAAAACTTTTTTAACTAATTAACCGTTTCTACTGATTATGTAAGATTTTATACATTTCGTAATCCTTTCTGACTCTCCAAGGGCAGTACAGTGGCACTGTGGTCAGCACTGCTGCCACGTAGCTCCAGGGACCTGGATTCCATTCCCGGCTTGAGTAACTGTCAGTATGGAGTTTACACATTGTCCCCGTGTCTGCATGGGTTTGCTTGAGGGGTTCCAGTTCCCTCTGCACACTCAAAAGAAGTGTGGGTTATGTTGGTTGGCCATGCTAAATTGACCCTAATATCAGGGGATTAGCAGGGTAAAATACGTGGGGTTATGGGAATAGGGCCTGGGTGGGATTGTGGTTGGTGCAGACTTGATGGACAGAATAAGAACATAATAACATAAGAACTAGGCCCCTCGAGCCTTCTCCGCCATTCAATAAAATCATGGCTGATCTTTTCATGGACTCAGTTCCACTTACCCGCCCACTCACCATAACCCTTAATTCCTTTACAGTTCAAAAATTTATCTGTCCTTGCCTTAAAAGCATTTAATAATTTCTTTTAAGCCTCAACTGCTTCACTGGACAGGAAATTCCATAGAATTTCCTTTGTGTGAAGAAGTCCTAAATCTGCTTCCCCTTACTTTGAAGCCATGTCCCCTAGTTTTTGTTTCAATGGCCTCTGCACTGTAGGGATTCTTCAATTTTGAACGGGAATCCAAATATGCCACACTTCGCTACTATGTTTGGCAGATACTCTGCTATGAAATTTTCCATGCTGATATGTTCAATAGATCATTTTGAGAAGTATTGAACAATCTTCAAATGATAGTCAATATCGGTGGTGAGGGATTTCATAGATAATTCCATCTCCAGTTTCCTGCAGTTGAGAAAAGGCAACAGTTCAGTTCACTCTGAAATTATTTGGTTGGTAATGAGAAAAGAAATTAGTAGACTGATGGAAGATGTCAATGGATTGGTCTGATGATCAGGAAAGTGACAGATAGAATTCAGTCAAGATGCATTTGAGGATGATCAACAATGCAAGGAAATACGCAATGTGTAGATGGACAAATGACCTTGAAGTGCATTTCTGCACATCTCACTAGGACCATCCCCACCCCCCCCACTTCTTGCTTTCAGACAACCGCACAACTCAAACAGATCATTGTTCGCAGCAAACTACCCAACCCTCAGGAAAACAGTGACCACAATTCTACACAACCCTGCCACAGCAACCTCTGCAAGACATGCCAGATCATGGACATGGATGACATCATCAAACATGAGGATACCATTCACAAGGTACACGGTACATACTCCTGCAACTCGGCCAACGTTGTCTACCTAATACGTTGCAAGAAAGGATGTCCCGAAGCATGGTATATTGGGGAGACCATGCAGACACTACGACAGTGGATGAATGAGCATCGCTCAACAATCACCAGGCAAAACAGTTCCCTTCCTGTGGGCGAACACTTCAGCAGTCATGGGCATTCGGCCTCCGACCTGCAGGTAAATGTTCTTCAAGGGGGCCTTCGTGACACACAACAGCGCAGAGTCGCTGAACAGAGACTGATAGCCAAGTTCCGCACACATGAGGACGGTCTTAATAGGGATCTTGGCTTCATGACACACTATCTGTAACCCCCGTAACTTGCCTGGATTAGCAAAAAACCTCACTTACTGTGCTGTCTGGAGAAAAAACACAATTCTCTAACCAATGCTCAGGATTCCTTTCACACACATTGTTAGCCACTTTAACATTTGAATGGCAGGTTAGATGTAAGGATTCACATTCTAATCAGCAATCTGTGACTGTCTGTGTTGATATGTGTGCTATTGCAGACCAGAACACTGCATTTGCCTGATGAAGGCACAGAATGTCGAAAGCTCACAAATTTATTATCAAATAAATCGGTTGGATTTAAAATTGGTGTTGCTAGATTCTTACTGAGTTCTTACTACCCTAGTCCAACGCCGGCATCTCTACATCAACACTGAAGACAGCAGGGCAGGTAGAAAATGACAATTAAGAATGCATACAGAATTCTTTAGTAACATATTTGAGCTGGAAAAATTTTTGACTGACAACAGAGTCAACGGACTAGGAAGGAAAGTGGAATGAAAATCACATTCAGATCAACCATGATCTTTTGAATGGCAAAGCAGGCTTGAGGGGCTGGATAGCCTACTCCTGCTCCTGTTTCATACGTGCTTATGTTCTTGTGAATACTATGAATGCTGGAAATCTAAAATGAAAACAGAAATACTCATCAGATCAGGCAGCAATTCTTCAGCAAGAAACAGATTTAGTTTTTCAGGTTTTTTACCTTAGAAAAACATATACTTTCCTTTATTGGCTGAGGTTAGAGTTTACGAGCAGGATAGTTATGTTAGAACTGTCCAAGAAGACTAGTTAGACTACAGCTAGTGTAAATGACATCACATTCTAGGAAGTATATGATCACACTCAGGAAGGTGCATATGAAATTTGTGAACATGTTACTAGGAATAGACAACTTTAGCTATGAGGATAAATTGGAAAGCTGGGGCTGTTTACTTTGAAGCAGAAGACACAGGGAGATTCAATTGAGGTCTTAACCTTCTTAATGTATTAGCACCTTGCAATCACATGAATAAAATCACTATTAAATCTTTGAATATAATATCAGTTGGATTACAATTTGCAAAACGATGAACAATTTAGTTTCCATCAAACTTCGACGATAAGTTCTACTTACTTGGTGATTTCAATATAGAGAATATAAAAGCTGACCTCACGTTGCCTACTAACCCTGGGTAAGTAAGCTGAATGTATGAGAACTCCTTTGAAAACAGAAATTGTGGATCAGCATCGAGTGTTTCTTATCTACAAGATGGTTTATTCCTTTTGCTAATCAAAAATTTCTCCCAATGCCAGATCATGAGTAGCCAAACATTGTGAAATAGTTCTTAATCAGATCACGGTATATGTAGGCGCTGTGTAACATACAATTCTTTATACTGAATATCTCTTTTTTTTAAGGTGTATGGTACAATACATCTGTATTGTCTTAGTGATCAGCTGGTAAAGTTAAATCAACTGTGATTTAACATGCAGGCAGTACGTTAAATCAACTGGTGCAACGCGCAGGTAGTACGTTGCACCTCCTGCAGTATGTATGAGGTGAGGGACATCAGCAGTGTTCCTGCTGATTATACCTGCAGGAAGTGTGCACATTTGCAGCTCCTTGAGGATCGTGTTAAGGAGCTGGAGCTGGAATTAGAGGAACACAGGATAATTCAGGAGGTTGAGGAAGGTATTGGCAGGAGTTACAAAGAGATAGTCACTCCTAAAAGTAATTCTTGGGTAACTATTAGGAAGAGGGGTAAGAAACAATCGGGTAGACAATCCCCTGGGGCTGTTCCCCTCCAAAACAAGTTTTCTGTCCTGGGGGCTACAGTTGAGGAAGAATCAACTGGAGATGACCAAAGGGAGCAGGTCTCTGGGGGTGAGCCTGCTGAGAATGCTCAGGTGGGTAGGGGGAATAAGAGATTGGGCCTAGTAATTGGAGACTCCATAGTTAGGGGGACAGAAAGGAGAGTAAATAGTAGTAAAAGGGACTCAGGTTTGGTGTGTTGCCTCCCAGGGGCCGGGGTCCAGGATGTCGCAGAGCGGGTTTTTAAGATTCTTAAGGGAGAGAGGAGTCAGCCCCAAGTCATAGTTCATGTAGGGACACATGATATAGGTAGGACAAGGGGAGGAGATATTAAACAGAAATTTATGGAGTTGGGGTGGAAGCTTAGGGCCAAAACTGGCAGAGTGGTTATCTCTGGACTCTTGCCTGTGCCAAGGGATAGTTTAGAGAAGAACAGAGAGAGGGAATGTTTGAACTCATGGCTGCGGGAATGGTGCAGGAGGGAGGGGTTCAGGTTCCTGAACAATTGGGACTCATTCTGGGATAGGTGGGACCTCTACAAAAGAGATGGTCTACACCTGAACCAGAGGGGAACCAATATCTTGGGGGGAAAATTTGCAAAGGCTCTAAACTGATTCAGAGGGGGGGTGGGATTCTGAGTAGTTGGGGTGCTAAGAGGGACAAGAATAGGGGGGTCATAGAGGAGAACTGTAAAACACAGCAGCGTACGGGTGCAGTAGAGCATGGTTTGAAATGCGTATACTTTAATTCAAGAAGTATTCGCAATAAAGGTGGAGGAACTTGCAGCTTGGATCGGTACCTGGAACTTCGATGTTGTGGCCATTTCAGAGATGTGGGTAGAGCAGGGACAGGAATGGTTGTTGCAGGTTCCGGGGTTCAAATGCTTCAGTTGGAGTAGAGAAGGAGGTAGAAGGGGGGGGGAGGAGTGGCATTATTAGTCAAAGACTGTATCACAGTGACAGAAAGGAAGTTTGATGAGGACTTGTCTGTTGAGGTAGTATGGGCTGAGATTAGAAACAGGAGAGGAGAGGTCATCCTGTTGGGAGTCTTTTATAGACCTCCTAAAAGTTCTAGAGAGGTAGAGGAAAGGATTGCAAAGTCGATCCTGGACATGAGTGAAAGTAATAGGGTAATTGTTATGGGGGACTTTAACTTTACTAATATTGATTGGAATAGCTATAGCTCTAGCTCGTTAGAGGGGTCAGTTTTTTGTACAAAGTGTGCAGGAAGGTTTTTTGACTCAGTATGTAGATAGGCCAACTAGAGGTGAGGCTACATTGGATTTGGTGCTGGCAATGAGCCAGACCAGGTGTTAGGCTTGGAAGTTAGTGAACATTTTGGTGATAGTGACCACAATTCGGTTACGTTCACCTTAGTGATGGATAGGGATAGCATGAAGCTGGGGGCAGTAGTTATAGCTGGGGGAAGGGTAATTATGAGGCATAAGGAGGGAATTAGGGTGTATAGGTTGGACTAGGAAACTACAGGGACTGGGAACATCTGAAATGTGGAGCTTATTCAAGGAGCAGCTGCTGTGAGTCCTTGATAAGCATGTCCCTGTCAGGCAAGGAGGAAATGGTCGAGTAAGGGAACCTTGGTGTACGAAAAAAGTTAATTCGCTGGTTAAAAGGAAAAAGGAGGCTTATGTCAGGATGAGGCTTGAAGGCTCGGTTAGTGCAATGGATAGCTATAGATTAGCCAGGAGTGAGCTAAAGAGTGAGTTGAGGAGAGCTAAAAGGGGACACGAGAAGACTTTGGCTGATAGGATCAAGGAGAATCCTAAGGCTTTCTTTAGATATGTTAAGAATAGAAGATTGGTTAGGGCAAGATTAGGGCCAGTCATAGACAGCAGTGGGAAGTTGTGCGTGGAGCCTGAAGATATTGGAGAGGGATTGAACAAATATTTCTCTTCGGTATTCACGTAGGGAGATGTAAATGTAGTTGTGGAGAACACAGAGGTACAGGGTTGCAAACTGGAAAGTATTGAAGTAGATAGGGAGGATGTGCTAGATATTCTTGATGGTTTGAAGTTAGATAAGTCCCCTGGGCTGAACGGGATTTACCCTAGGATTCTCAGGGAGGCAAGAGAGGCGATTGCAGAGCCTCTGGCTCTGATCTTCAGATCATCGTTGGTTACGGGTATAGTTCCGGAAGACTGGAGGATAGCGAATGCGGTCCCATTGTTAAAGAAGGGGAAGAGAGACTTTCCAGGGAATTATAGGCCAGTGAGTCTTACTTCTGTTGTGGGCAAAGTATTGGAGAGAATTATTAGGGATAGGATTTATAGTTAGTTAGAGAGAAATGAATTGATTGGGGATAGTCAGCATGGTTTTGTGAAGGGTAGGTCATGCCTTACTAACCTTATTGAGTTTTTTGAAAAAGTGACCAAAGAGGTGGATGGGGGTAAGGCGGTTGATGTGGTATATATGGACTTTAGTAAGGCGTTCGATAAGGTGTCCCATGGAAGGCTTCAGCAGAAAATGCAGATGTATGGGATAGAGGGTGATTTAGCTAATTGGGTTAGGAATTGGCTAGCAGATAGAAGACAGAGGGTGTGGTTGATGGGAGATATTCATCGTGGAGTTCGGTGACAAGTGGTGTACCTCAGGGGTCTGTTTTGGGGCCCCTGCTGTTTTTAATTTTTATAAATGATCTGGATGAGGGTATTGAAGGATGGATTAGTAAATTTGCA
This sequence comes from Sphyrna mokarran, assembly GCA_024679065.1. Taxonomy (NCBI): domain Eukaryota; kingdom Metazoa; phylum Chordata; class Chondrichthyes; order Carcharhiniformes; family Carcharhinidae; genus Sphyrna; species Sphyrna mokarran. The sequence continues at coordinate 66,799,409 of JAGIQG010000011.1, read as the reverse complement.
GATGACACTAAAGTTGGTGGAGTGGTAGATAGTGAAGAGGGGTGTTATCGTTTGCAGAGAGACTTGGACAAGTTGCAGAGCTGGGCCGAGAGGTGGCAAATGGAGTTTTATGTGGAAAAGTGTGAGGTAATTCACTTTGGCAGGAATAACAAATGTGTAGAGTATAGGGCTAATGGTAGGACTCTTAATAGTGTTGATGAACAGAGGGATCTTGGTGTATGTGTGCATAGATCCCTGAAAGTTGGCAATCAAGTCGATAAGGTGGTTAAGAAGGCATACGGAGTCTTAGCTTTTATTGGTAGGGGGATTGAATTTCGGAGCCGCAACGTCATGTTGCAACTGTACAAAACTCTAGTGTAGCCGCACTTGGAGTATTGTGTGCAGTTCTGGTCCCCACATTATAAGAAAGACGTGGAGGCATTGGAGAGGGTATAGAGGAGGTTTACCAGGATGTTGCCTGTTATGAAGGGCATGTCTTATGAGGAGAGGCTGAGGGATTTGAGGTTGTTTTCGTTAGATAGGAGGCAGCTAAGAGGAGACCTTATCGAAACATATAAGATGATTAGAGGTTTAGATAGGGTGGACAGTGATAGCCGTTTTCCTAGGATGGAGAAAGCTAGCACGAGAGGACACAGCTTTAAATTAAGAGGTGATAGTTATAGGACGGATATCGGAGATAGGTTCTTTACCCAGAGAGTGGTTAGGGAGTGGAATGCCCTGCCTGCGGCAGTTGTAAATGCGCCAAGTTTGGTGGCGTTTAAGAGGTTAGTTGATAATTTATGGAAGAGAAGGGAATGGTTTAGTTTGGAGGGTCGTTGCTTTTTTTTCAGAATTGGTCAGCGCAACATCGAAGGCCGAAGGGCCTGTTCTGCGCTGTAATGTTCTATGTTCTATGTGATCCAAATAGCTTCAGGCCATTAAGTGTCCCCTACATTTTTGGAAGAAATATCAAGAGTTCTCAATTTCACGGAGCTCTATGCATTTTTCTAGTGAATAGTTATGGAGAGAAGCGAGACTTTCAGCTTGAAAACTATCCTGATTCCACGTGAAAGGCTAGCTCAATGATACAACTAGGCTTCTGCCAAGTTGCATGGGGTAAGATCGAAGGAAGCTGTTCAGATGTGGAGATTGTAATTAAACCATGCCCAATTGTAACAATGCAGGCAGCACACAAATTCTTGTTATCTGTTAATTTAAATGATATTGGCATGCATCCCAGTGCTAAGCATGTTGCTGAGTGGCTACATGCAGTAACAAGGAACCCAAGTTTTTTGTTAACCTAGCACCATTGCAAGCCAACTTGAACTACTTAAAGTCAGCTTGTGCCTCTTAAAGGCAAATTGCATTTTGGTTTCAACAGGTGCTCAGGTGGCTTAAAGAAGAAACTATGATCAGGAAAATTATTGAAAAAATGATGCAGTAGGACCGAGACCATGCCCCAGGTATTCAAAGTCTTGAGGACTAGGTGCAAGAGAACAACAGGAGGGAAAGCCCACTTCCCAGTTGGGACCAGGAAGTACTTTAGACAGGAAGTACGAAGGCAGTAGGAACAGATTCCTGTCGCAGTAAATGTCAGCAGTCTAGTTCTGACAGCCACAGGTGGCATGGTGGCACAGTGATTAGGACGATATATAAAATGAATATTGGTGTTTGAAGTGCATACTGCCCCTTTACGAGTACAGGTCAGGTGACCCCTGGGGATTGGCTCCTCCCACTGTGGCGCCGGATTGTGCAGTGTAGATCTGACTGCACACCAGCAATAAAGAGCTCCACAAGATAGCAAGCTTACGTTGTAGTTCTTTAAGCACTCTGATTAGGATTTTTTGGCCTCACTCACCCTGAAACCAGAAAATCCCACCTGAGGTCAACAAACCTTTCCATGGAAAGCCATCACCCACTCCAGTTACTGTGGTGGGCAGGAGAGTAAAATCCGGCCCCATAAGCCTATAGGTGCCTACATAACAGAGAGCACTGCTATCTCAGTGCCAGGGACCCAGGTTTGATTCCAGTCTCGGGTGACTGTCATTGTGGAGTTTGCATATTTTCCCCATGTCTGCGTTGGGTTTCCTCCAGATTCCTCTCACAGTCCAAAGATGTGCAGACTAGGTTGATTGGCCATACTAATTTGTCACTTAGTGTCTCAAGGTGTATAGGTTGGGGATTAAAAGGGTAACTATATGGGGTTATGGGAATGGGGCAGGGGTGGGCCTGGTTAAGATATTCTGTAGGGGAGTCACTACAGACTCCATGGGCTGAATGATTTTCTTCTGCACTGTAGAGATTCTATGAGTCCTCAAAATGGATTCAGCACTACATGAAATTCAATAATCTCTCACAAGGGATTAAGGGTTTTAAGTGCATCTTCGCATATCCATATTCTTACAAATTAATCATGATACTCACATAGTCCTCCATCCTCTATCTCCTTCTTCAAAGACCTTCCACAGTACTTACCACAGTACTTGCCAATCATAATTCACAACCAATATTCATCTACTTAATCTCACACTCACACACTCAGTTGCAAGCCCCATCTTTGCATCTGACATCTCAGTTGCACACACTATCAGCTATTCACCCATGATAGGCATAATGCCCATATATTGCATTGACATACTTCCCACTCTCCTATGGAACAAGCTATCTCATTCCAGAGGCTCATTTTCCTCTGAATGCAAAAGAAAAGAGTTAAATACATTTCAGTCTCATGCCAAAAAGAAGCAAGTGGAACAAACACACAGTTTAATGCTGGCGGCCAACCTTTTCTTGTGAATGCCGCAGGTGAATTCAGAGGTACACTGCAATGGAACAGTATCCCAATCCCTCAGCATCCAGCTTGTGTGGAATCATACTCAGCACATCTTGCAGATCCATGCCAGTTATCCTGGCAGTAGCCATGATGTCTTCATTCTGACACAGTCCACTGCAGCCCCAGCCTTAGACCCACTATTACACTTCAGAGGGGGGATACAGGGTGACAAGGGGATTCAGCTGACCACTTGGCTCATGCTTATGCCAGGTACAAATGGATAGCACTCATATAATGAAAGTCATATTGCCACAAAAAATGAGACTGAGAAATTCATTGTGTTACTTATAACAATCTGGTTTGGGATCAGTAATTGTTTGTTTAAAGTAGACAAAATTTGAAATCCAAGTTAATTGTCCTTCTTTTACAATTATTGTAGCTAAGTAAGCTCCTCTGCAGTTTTATGGCTCTTATCTTTCTAACTGTTAACCCCTTAACCCCATGGTAATGTTTTAGCTACATTTGTCCCATTTCCCATTGTTAAACATTAACCTTCCCAGAACTAAACATGACCTTTAAAGTATCAAAATGAACCATGAAATAGATATTTGTTATAACAAATGAACAATGTTTGCAATTCTGACTACTCTGGAGGAGTCCTGCAGCTCTCGGTTTACTGTGGACACCATTAGATTTTTTGTTTATTCATTCATGGGACAGGAGCATTGCTGGCTGGCCAGCAATTATTGCTCACCCCTAGTTGCCCAAGGATAGTTATGAGTCAACCACATTGCTGTGGCTCTGCAGTCACATGTAGGCCAGACCAGGTAAGGATCTCCTTTCCTAAAGGACATTAGTGAACCAGGTGGGTTTTTCCATCAATGACTTCATGGTCATCAGTAAATTCTTAATTCCAGATATTTTTTATTGAATTCAAATTCCACCATCTGCAGGGCCAGATTTGAACCAATGTCTCCACAGTATTAACTGAGCTTCTGGATTAATAGCCTAGCAATAATAGACCATCGATCCTCCCTATATAGCAACGAGTTATGGATTTTCTTTGCATTCATTGCTACTGTGCCACCATTTGGCAGCATAGTAGAACAGTGGTTAGCACTGCTGCTTCACAGCTCCAGGGACTTGGATTTGATTCCTGGCTTGGGTCACTGTGTGGAGTTTGCACATTCCCCTTATGCCTGAGTGGGTTTCCTCAGGTCATCCAGTTTCTTCCCACAGTCCAAAGAGATGCGGATTAGGTTGATTGGCCATGCTAACATTGCCCCTTAATGTCCTGAGATGCGGAGGTTAGAGAAATTAGCTGGTAAAGTACGTAGGGTTATGGGCATAGGGCCTGGGTGGGATTGTGATCGGTGCACACTCAATGGGCCAAATGGCCTCTTTCTGCATTGTAGAGTTTCCATGGTTTGTTCTGTAAACCTATAGTTGGCAAGTAAATACAGTTTTAAGTATTTATTCAGTAATGAAACACTTAGTGAATTCATGAGGACTTAAAATGCAGAATATAAATGCAAGTACTTTGAGTGCTGACAGCATTTTGTCATCAGCAGTGACAAAAAGGTGAGCTTTCTCTGGCTGGACTTTAATCTTTTAACTTTGAAATAATTCAGCGCTGACGGTAGCTAGAATGAATTGACTTTCACATGCATGCCCTCCCAATTAACCTCATCAGACAGAACTCCCTAATGATCAGTGGACTCAAGTCTCTTAATGATCATACCTGCAGCATCATGTAGGACTGTGAAATGTCAGGAAAAACTAATTAGAGAAACAATACATTTGTATTTCCTAATATTGCAGATTGAAAAGGTGAACGACTTCTAATAATGTAATAATTGGAAAAATGTAAATTAAAAGTTCTCGTTAACATTTTTCAAGTTCTGAATGTTAGCTAATCTCCATAAGATCTTTAGAGATGGGAGAAAGTGTATGCCATTCAGGCCTTCGAGCCTGCACCACCATTTCATGGCCTCAACCATGGGGAAACAATGGCCTAGTGGTATTATCGCTGGACTATTATTCCAGAAATAGCTAATGTTCTGGGGACCCGGGGTCGAATCCCACCATGGCAGATGGTAGAACTTTAATTAAATAAAAAATATCTGGAATTAAGAATCTCTTGATGATCATGAAGTCATTGCTGATTGTTCAAAAAACCCATCTGGTTCACTAATGTCCTTTAGGGAAGGAAATCAGTCTCCCTACCTGGTCTGGTGTACATGTGACTCTCGAGCATTACAAATGTGGTTGACTCTCAACCACCCTCTGCAGTAGCCTAGAAAATCACTCAGTTCAAGAGTAACTAGGCATGGACAATAAATGTTAGCCAGCCAGTGATGCCCATGCCCCACAAATGAATTTAACAAAAATCTACTTTCTTGCATGCCCTCTAAAATCTGGAACAACTCTTGGAAGAATCTTGGTTCAATGTTTGATCTCAAGGAAAATCCTTTTGAGATCCATCAATTTTACACTTTCATATTAGTTCAGGCCATTTGCATAAGCTCTAAGTATGAAATCTGAATTGAATTATGGACCCAAAGACAACTCTGCGAGTAAATAAGTTGGTGTTGAAGTCGGGTGAAAGTCCGCTGTGTTACTGAGATAGATAAAGGGTGAAAATTGCTGAAAACAAAATATAAAAAGCTGATGGATTTGGACTCCAAATTTAGCTTCAGAAATCAATGTTATGGAGTTCTGTTGACACAGATAGGAAATCTGCTTAATGAACACACATTAGAGAAACAGTGTATGGAAGAATCAGCGCAAATAATACTTCCAAAAAAGCATACACGAAGGTGCTTTGCCAAAACAAAGCAGCTTGCAGCTGTTACATCTTGTCAGCCTAGTAATAAAACAACTGGAGGTGGTGGGGGAGGTGGATTTTCAACGTTTGCAGCTGGTTCAAATCCTACTATGGCCACAAATTCTCACAAGTGGGCCCTTTCAGGAGTTGCGACAGGGAGATCTCAGATGGAGTCTGAAGTGTTTTGGAAAATAATCACCAATGGATCTACCATTTCCAGGGCCACTTCCTTAAGTACTCTGGGATGAAGATTATCAGGACCTAGAGATTTATCCACCCTCAATCCCATCAATTTTCCAAAACCATTTCTCTACTAATGCTGATTTCCTTCAACTCCTCAGAAACTTTTTCTCTCAGAACTTCTGGTCCGTTATTTCTTTGTGAAGATTGAAGTAAAGTACAAATGTAATTCCTCGGCCATTTCTTTATCCCCCATTATGAATTCTCCTGTTTTTGACTGTAAAGAGACTACATTCATTTTTGTCAATTTTTTCTCTTTACGTACCTATAGAAACTTTTACAGTCAGTTTTGATGTTCCCTGCCAGCTTACTTTCATACTGTATCTTTCCCTTTTTAATCAATCCCTTGATCTTCTTTTGCTGAATTTTAAACTGCTTCCAATCCTCAGGCCTATTACTTTTTCTTGTCAATTTGTATGTTTCTTCCTTGAATCTGATACTATCTCTAATTTCCCTTATAAGCCATGGCCTGGCCACAATTCCCTTCCCACTCTTGTGCCAAATAGGAATAAGCAACTTCTGGAGATCACCTATTTACTCAACATGCTTTCTTCAATCCTTCCATCATTCCACTCAAGGAATGCCTCACTTGTCCTGCTAGGTTCTATTTATATTTGTTTTGGATAACCCAGCTGCACTTGAGAATTCAGCGTACACACAAAATCCAGCCATCTGCAAGGGTTACGTTCCTGGGGATTTGCGAATGGGGGCCATGTCTTTGAACAAGACTCATTGAGATAGGTTCCAGCCATGCGTAGGCAGCATTAACTTGGGTAGTATTGTGGTGCAGGATCTATATGCAATAGACTGGAAAACCTCGAAGCAATACATTGGTGAAGATTACAGGATGAATAGGGTAATAATTCTGATGAAAAATATATTGGTAAATGATATTTTTGGTTAGAGGGAAAGCTGGAGACTCAAAGGATTTGAGTATTATTTCATCGCAAGTGTCACTACAGATGACAATTAGGTAATTTACCCAGAGTATCAAATAAATAGTGTGACTTCCATCTTTCCACCTACTTCCAGCCTATTCTACAGGTGTATTATTATCCTGGTTTTCTATTTTATACTGGCTCAATGTAGTGCCAGGGGAATTCACTCCCTTCCAGGCTGATGGGCTGCCTTAGAGTTCTTTAAGTACTCATAGCCTCTTGCAAATGTAGCCCAACCACCAAATTGGTTTGTGCTTCTTGCTGGAGCTATATCTACTCATTGTGGAAAACTCAAAACACTTTGCATTTGTTGAAATGTGCTGAAAGCATGGACAGGATTTTAAATTCTGGATCAGACACCTTTCCTCCAATTCAGTCCCATCCCTGCACATCATGATCCAAACATGCCCATCCCGATTTATAAAAACCAGGCCAATTAATGTCAGGAAGGGGATTCACCATCCAGTTAAGAATAGCGGAAAGGCTCCCATGGGCTAAAGGGCTAAAGTGAAGTCTTCCGGCCCTGATTTATCAATGGTCCCTTTGGTCAAGGTGGCAACTGTTGATATATAATGGAAAAAAAGAGGGCCCTCCAACATGAGAAAACCGTAGAGGAGTGAACATTGCTCACGCACTGGGTGATGCAGTGTACAACGTACAAAGTGCAAGTAATTGAAAGCATGAACAAAGGAGGCACTGATGAGACTTTATTTTTGATTTATTATGTCTGTTGTATTGGGATACAGTGATAAGTATTGTTTTTTGTGTTTATACAGGCAAAACATACTGTTTATAAAGTACATGGGGAGAGAAGAAAAGGAGAGGGTACAGAATATAGTTTTGCAGTTACGGGTTTTCGGAGAATTAAAATTCAGTTTTAAAAGCACAGATCAGGAGTAAAAGATGAAATTAGAGAGTGTACTGGGAACAGCTCGCAAGAATTCGCCTCACTCTGATGCCATCTTTTTTCTGGAGTTTGTGAGTGGAAATCCACACTTTGTCAATATAAGGTGGATCATATTAAATATATAAAATATATTTCCCATTTTCTCTTGCCTGACATTATTTCTTGGTAATTCCCCATAGTCCTGTATTACAGTTAAAGTTAAGGCAAAATCACTGAAGGATTTCCAATAAAGTTAGTCGAGTTCCTGTACATTTTAGTGACGTAAAACATGCCGGGTGAGATTTTCTGACTGTGCTCGCCCTAAGACTGGAAAATCCCGCCTGAGGTAAGCGGACCTTAGCATGGTCCCAGCCCCTTCTCCCCCTCCTCCCCCCACCCCCTGATACGATTCCCATGGCAGATGAGTTGGGAAAAATCCCCCCACCACTTTTAACTGTGGATCTCCAACAGGCAGATTCAAATGCAGTCAGGCATTTATGCAAAATTATACATGCACACTATTTCCATATTTGAAATTATTTGTCCTTTTAATTACAGTAACTTCAGACGTGACACAGTGTATTGATCCATGACCTGTGAAACAATGTATTTTTCAGATTCCTTACCACTGCTTCTGATCCCATCCAAGTTCAAAATTGTCTGAGGAAATAGCATTTTAATTATTAATGCAGCTTTTAGAAAAAAACTGAAAATTACTTTTTTTTAAAAAAAGCTGATATATTTTTAGATTTCTGAATTAGATTTTAGCAAATCAACTGTTACATTTCGCAATTTCATATTTACTTAGTTTGTTTCTCTCAGATATGAAAGGTGCATGACTGGTTGTTGAGTTGCAACTAAATATCCAAGATATTTTTCTATATGATTACATTCCATCTTATAGGATTACTGTGTCCACATAAGCGCACACTATTTATATACACTGGTGAACTCCTTTGGATATCTCACTGCAATGGTGAATCCCTTTGAATATCTTAAAGTTTCTGCCAACGGCTATAGGAATATATAATAGATAACTCATTGGTATCATGATCTGAGCATTGTTGTTGTATAATAGAGATGACAAGACATTAAAAAGTAGGGACGAGGGGACTTGTGGGCTTGTTCAATAATAGAGTGCTAGAAAAAATGAGCATTGGGACATCATAGAATCATAGAATCCTACAATGTAAAAAAAGGCTATTCAGCCCATCAAGTCTACACTGACCACAATCCCATTCAGGGCCTATCCCCATAACCCCATGTATTTACCCCAGCTGGTCCCCCCAACACTAAGAGGCAATTTAGCACGACCAATCCACCTAGCCCACATGTTTTTGGACATAGATCTAAGATAAGCGACATGAAGATTTAAAGGAAACAGGAGGAAGATTTTTTTATAAGGAGGAGTGGTAGTGTCTAGAATTCACTGTCTGAGTTGTTAGCTGGCGCTGCACCTTAGGTGTTGTAAGCTAGAGGGCTATTGGTAAGGTGCAGCAAGGTGGTATTAAAAAAGACACATGGGAGTCCTTGTGCTGGCATGGACAATACGGGCCAAATGGCCTTCTGTGCTGTAACATTTCTATGGTTCTAAATTGTTTTTACCTAATCAACATCAAAGAACCAAGGAATACAAACTAAAGATAAATAATGTGAAGTTGTTATGGGTAATGCCACCTCCAGTGAAGTTACAGTGCTCTGGTGCTACTTCTGGCTACTCAGAGCAGCCATCCGTAACTTCCGACATGGCCTGTAGGTAAAGCATGGTCAAAACAGTGTATATGTGGATGTCTCCAATGAGCTGGAAGCATATGAGTATTCTAACATCACACTCATTAACAGGCAGGCAGTACATTAGCACCTCTAATTTCCTTTGAAAATCATTCATCAAAGAACAGACCTTTTGCCACAAAATGAGACCAGTGGACAAGTGCCAACTAAAGGGCTACTCAAAAGTTGTAGATGAGGGATTTTTTTTTGAGTAACATTTGCTCAAGCAGGATTGTGAAAGCACTGTGATGGATATTTGGAAGAGCCTTTTGCCAATTTCTGAATATGTTTTAAAGTTGCAGTCAAAATGGAGGGACAGAAGTAAGGCTTGCTGTTATACTGCAGTGAGAATTCTGAACATGTAATATCCAATAAAACATTCACTGAATCAGCTCCATTGTCACAATAACCTTCAGTACCCTGTAGTTTGTATTGCTCAGTCAGATCCCTATTGGTTCTCTGATGAAGCAATTATTAAACTCATGAAATTAAAAATGGGGAAAGATAATTTTGCTAATTTCATTCATTGTGAGAGAGATTTAAATACTCTAGGTTTTTGTTGTATCAGGCTTCATAAGTTCATAAGATATAGGAGCAGAAATAGGCCATTCAGCCCAAAAAATCCATTCCACCATTTGATCATGGCTAATATGCTCCTCATCCCCATTTTCCTACCTTTTGCCCATAACCTTTTAACCCATTACCAATTAAAAATCTGCCTAATTCCTCCTTACATTTACTCACTGTCCCAGCATCCATTGCAATTTAGGATGGCAAATTCCACAGATTCACAACCTATTTTAAATTTGCTACCCCTTATCCTAAGACAATGACCTCGCATCCTAGAATTCTCACTTGCCTTCTCCTTTTTGTTTAATCACCCTTGAATGATCCCTTGCCTCCTTATTTACTTTGAAGCCTTTTCTACCTTCCTAGAACATTTATCCTTGGCATAGTTCAGATGAAGACAGTCCTTTTCCAGGTAACAGCCGCAACCGCACCCTGCCACACCTCCCCCCCCGCCACCGTCCAGAAACACTCACCAACCAATCAGCAAACTTTCTACAATGAATACCATCTTCCAATTATTAAAATTATCTGAGTTTTGAAGGGTAAAGGAAGGAGCATCCACTCTACATCTACTGTATTCACACCCTTGATCATTTTATGTAGCTCAATTTGATCTCCCCTCATTCTTTGAAATTCCAGAGAGTGTAAGCCTAAACTATTCAATCTCTCTTCATACTCCTCATCTCTGGAATTAATCTAGTGAACGTCCTGTGAACTGTTTCCAATGCCACTACATCCTTCCTCAAATAAGGAGACCAAAAGTGTGTCAGAAATATCATATGATCTGTCACTGCATTAAAAGGAATGGAGTCAGGCCGAGATGAAGCTGACTTAAATTGATCTTCTTTCTTGTGATTCTTTGCCCATTTTCACATCAGAGTATGTGGAATATTCCAAACTGGCAACTGAAGAATGAGTTCAATGTACTCATTGGCTATCAAGAAATATTTTGTAAATGTTTGTGTTAGTTTGTTTGTTACAATAAAAACGTTAAACTATGAAATTGCATCATACGATCCTTTCAGTCAATCATGTGGAAATTTATGTCCCTTTTCAAAAGTCATTGGGTCTTCACAGAGATTAAAAGAGTTTGATGTTAAATTTTGTCTAATAATGCTTTTCTGATTTGCCTTGTCATTTTCTTTATTAAACTAAAAGTATTATTTAATAACAAGTTTATTTTGTTGTTCTCATTAACTAGCTTCTGCAGCTTTTAATGAAATGACTGTTTTTATCACATACTGATCACCAAATGTCCACTTGTAGTTTTCCTGATTTCATTTTAGATGCCGCAACTTATTCTTACAAACAGCAGAATGACATTATATAAGAATAAATAATAAGATGGAGCAGTGACTTATCACTTCATTAAATGCTTACAGTTCACTTAGCAATACAGCTGATCCTCCGAACTTGTCTCAATGAGGATACTAGACAAATTTGTCAATTATTTATTGGTATTTCTTCCAGGGTCATGTAAGCTAACTAACAAACAAGCAAAAACTATTACAAAAATCACATGTATAAGATTGTTATGTTTTGGGACTGGCTCTTTCAATTGAAGCAAAGTGGAGAAATAAGGCCTATTCTGCCTGACAACAAGCGTGGAGAGGCAGTGGCATATTGGACTGGTAATCCAGCAACCCAGGGCTGCCTTGTAGTGACCCAGGTTCCAATCCCACTGTGGCAGATGAATTCAATGTAAGTGTGGAATTAGAAGTCTAATGATAACCACAATACAATTGTCACATCTGGCATGTTCCTTAGGGAAGTAAATTTGCCATCCTTACCTGATATGGCCAAATATGACTCCAGATCCACAGCAATATCCTGTCTTGCAGCTAAAGAACAATTAAGGATGGGCAATAAATACTGGCCCAGCTAGCAACACCCACATGTGCGAAGAGAGAAACAGAGTTAATGTTTCAAGTCCATATTCGAAACATTAACTGCTAAGTTATTTTCTGTTTTAATGTTTGTTTGGTTAATAAAAGAATAGAATCCACAGAATCCCTACAGTGCAGATGAAGTCAATGTAGCCCAATGAGTCTGCACCAACTTTCCAAAAGAGTTTCTTACCCAGGCCCACTGCACTCCCCTCACCCCACCCCATTCCCCCCTCCATCCTCCAATGTTATCCTACTTCTTTTTCCCTTTTCCCTGACCTGCAGCCATCTCTCTGTAATAGTAGTTAGGTTATACCTGTTTAACCTCCATTTATGCCATCAATTCATTTACCTCTGATTAACATTTTCTTCATTGCTATCTTGCTCACTTGCCTTCTCCTTTTTATTTAGTCACCCTCGAATGATCCCTTGCCTACCTATTTATTTTGAAGCCTTTTCTACCTACCTAGTTATATGACTTGCCAGAACACTTGTCCCTAGTACAGTTCAGGTGAAGACAGTCCTCTTCCAGGTAACAGCAGCAACCGCCTCCCCCCCTCCTCCCAGAAACACTGACCAGCCAATCTAATAAGCTTTAATACTATCAGCAAACCTTCCATAATAAATACCATCTTCCAATTATTAAAATTATCTGAGTTTTGAAGGGTAAATGAGAAAAATATTCACCATTGACTCAAATACTTATTGTTCTCTGCCATTTCAGTTGGTTTGCTCAGAATTCAGGCAGTCCCCTCTGGAGCCATAGATTGAACTATCTCTTTCATGAATGTTCTCCGAGCCTCCCATTCTTGAGCTCTTTTATAAGGCAGCTACTTAAGTGAATATCATCTCCTCCCTGACTGTACTGAATTCCATCCCTCTCCCAGTTCCCAAGCTCACACCCTGGGCCAGTTTTACTATTACATAGCCTCCATTTTCAGGCTCAAAAACTTAGTAAAGTCAGGCATGAGGCAATTACTATGATCTGAACCCACATCAATGTGGATGTCTTCTTTACCATGGTCTGAAAATGGCTGTGATCTGAACCACGCCCAAAGTGAGTGCCACGTAATTTAAATATACTTACATGCATTTAAATTGAAGTAATGGGTTGCCCGTCCAACTTTACCTACATTTCCCCCTTTACAATCATGCTTGCACCTCCAGATTCAATGCAAAATAGACATGCTTGACAAGGGTCCATTTCGGGCACTCCAGCTGTTGGTTCAGAGCTTCCAACGACTCACTTACTCAGATCTGTGGTGCAGGGGATGGAGGGAGGTGGGCCAGATCATTTTCTGGCGGGGGTGGGGGGGGGCGTAAGAGGAGGGAGAGGAGGAGTAGAGAGGAGGAGGAGGCCAGCCGATTCACTGGCGGAGAGAGGAAGGAGGAGAAAGGCCCAATCATTCTTGGATGGGGCAAAGGGAAGAGGAAAGCCAGATCGCTGTCTGGTATGGGATAGGATAAGGGGATGTGGAGGGAGGCCAGATCATTCTCTGATGGAGGGGGAAGGAAGCCAGATTGTTCTCTGGTGGAGAGGGAGGAGGAGGGCCAGATTATTCTTTGGTGGGGAGGGAGAAAGGAAGCCAGGTCGTTCTTTCGTGGGGTGGGAGAAGGAGGACAGATCGTTCTCTGGTGAAGGGAAGGGGGAGGGAGACCAGATCATTCGCTAGTGAAGAGGGGGTTGGGGTTGGGGTGGGAGGGGGGTGCCTGATCGTTCTCTGGTGGGGCAGGGAGGACGGAGAGAGCTTAGATGTTTCTCTGGTGGGGGATGGAGGAGGGAGGCCCAATCGCTCTCTGGTGGGGGTTGAGGGAGGCCAGATGGATCTCTGGTGGGAATATGCAGGGGGGCAGGAGGGAACCGCTGCCACTCTGTGGGTGATTGGTGGGGGGAAAGGGAGGCTGAGGGTCGCAATCGGTCTGGGTACTGGAAGGATGGGTGGATAAGGTGGACAGTTATGTTGTGGAGAAGGGGCGATGTCTGTGGAGGGCATCACTCCCACTTTTCACTTGCGGGTTACTTTATCTGCTTTTTGAGGCTCGGGACCAATGTGACAGGGACCCATTTTTCAAATTTCTTATCATTGAGCGTGCGTACTTCAAAGCTCAGATAAGCCCCACTCATAGCGCGGTTGAGAGCCGTAACTTTTTTTCAGACTGAGTGTGTATAAGGGCGCTTCAAAGCAGATTTCCAAGTTGGATCTGAATTGTGTCCAGATTTAGCACTTAGAATCAAAATGGTAAAATCAGGCCCTCTGCGTCTAGCTATACTCAGTAATGAGAAGCTGTCTTTGTGCTTGTAAACTTTATGCACTTAGCAGAACTATCTGTGTTTATACTAATTGAAGATCTATGGTCAGCACTGCTGGTTAGAGAAATCAATTCAAACTAGTTACTAATTAACTAACAGTGGTTGCCTCTCCAGTAGAGCGCTTGCTTAACACTAAGATTGAAAAAAACTCTTAAATTTGATAGTAAATTGGAATCAAATGCTAAATATAAACTGGGCTAGACTTTAGAGAGATATTTACCCTTAGCATTTCCAGATATCCAGGCTCACTCTATATCTATCAGCACTCTCTGATGAGCTTTTGTACGTGGGTGTGAGGGATTCAGATGGTCGTATTAGCTTTTTTCTTCCTTTATTCTTTCATGGGATCTGATCACTGGCAAGGTCAACATTTGTTGTCCATCCCTAAATGCCATTGAATTGTGTGGCTTGCTAGTTTGGGTGTTTGCAACAGTCAACAATCATTTCATGGTCATTAATGGACTTTTAATTCTATTGAATTCAAATTCCATCAGGTGCCATGGCCTGTCCCCAAAGCATTATGCTGGGTTTCTGGGTTACTAGTCCAGTGACAACAGTGGCAATACCACGATGCCACTGCCTCCCCCTTGTCAAGCAGAATCAGAAACTGATGAAACCTGGTAGTATTTGCTTGATTTCCCCCAATTCAAATGCAGATTTTGAGACAGGGACATGGTCACCATTCCCTTGCCTATCCTTTTAAATTTTATAGAATCATAGAACTCATACAACGTAGAAGGAGGCCACTGGGCCCACTGAATCTGCACTGACTCTCTGACACATCTGTGAGATAACGTGTTAAGACCACATGACTCTTCTCCAGAACCGAAGCAGGGTAGAAATGTAATGGATTGTACAGTTGGAGAAGGTGGTGGAAGAGGTGGGGCAGAATAGAACTCAGGTATAGATCAGAGCTAAGGATTGATTGACAAAGATGTCGTGGGCACAAGGCAAAAGGAGTTTTAATGGTAGGATTAAGGGCTGAAAGAGGTACTGATAATGGCATAAAGGTAATATGTTAATGGGAGGATAAAGGTCAGTGCTCAGCGAAAACAAAACTGAAGTGTTGTCGGTTACTCTGGACTAAGTCTTATCAAAAAATGGCAGAATGTTATTTCAAACATGACAATTTTCTCTCCAGATTTTCCAACACTGCCAAAAAGAAGCAAGCAGAATGTTTCAAGCCATGCCAACCTGGCAGTGCCAACCTGTGCCAAAGGGCAGTGTCAGGCTGAAGGTATGTGCTGGGAGTTGGAGAAAAGGCTAAAGATTAAAACAAAAATGTGTAAGTTCAGAAGGAGTTGAAAGTAATATGATGTTGAGTTCTTTTTCAGTTGGGAAATTGGAAAAAAGTCTAAAATGATGGAATTGTATCTGATATCTTCTAATAATCATAAAAAGAAGATAATCATTTCTGCTGACAGTTTTTTTTAATCATCACAAAACAATTCTTACATTGCTGAATATAAATTTATATTGGAAATTATTAAATTTACATTGATCTGTTTAAGTGGGTGTCTTCCTCAAAATGACTGAAGGAAATTATAAATTAGCCTCTTGGGCTCTTATGCATAGCCACAATAGATTCTATCTTTCATTCCTTTTAAATAACTGGCCATTGCATAATTATTAATGGTGCAGCAAGTGGTACAGCCATCCTAAGAACTGATCTGCAAATATCAAGTACTGAATTATAGATTCTTCTCAGAGGTATGGTCAGAGGTGTAAAAGTTTGCAAGTTGATGTGGGGAACAGTGCATTTCCAGTTCTTGACCATTATCAGTCTGGGCAAAGCTATAGGGTTGATGACTAACTGCTCACAAGCAGGAGGTAACCAACTAAGTCAATTAAATGGCTCAGAGGCCTTTGTAGTCAGGAGAAGCTGATTTGTACTTTCCACAATAAGAAATCTCACAACACCAGGTTAAAGTCCAACAGGTTTATTTGGTAGCAAAAGCCACCAGCTTTCTGAGTGCTACTCCTTCATCAGCTAAATGTTCATAAACAGGGCACATAAAGACACAAATCAATTTACAAGATAAAGATAGTAAAGACTCACATTCCAACCATTATTTTGTAAATTGAATTTGTGTCTTTATATGCCCTATTTGTGACCAGAACTCCCATTTACCTGACGAAGGAGTAGCACTCTGAAAGCTAGTGGCTTTTGCTACCAAATAAAGCTGTTGGATTTTAACCTGGTGTTGTGAGACTCCTTACTGTGTTTACCCCAGTCCAATGCTGGCATCTCCACATCCTGAATTTTCCAGTCAGCATGCAGCCCTTCTCACTTTCATGCCTCTCACTCCACTTCTGACAAGAATCCATAATACAGTCCTTGATATTTGCAGATGAATTCAGAAACAGAGGGAATGGGGCAGCCTCCCAGCAGTACACAAGCGGAAGGAAGGGCAATGTTGCATCTCTCCAGGTGCTACTCATGTACCATTGCTAGATTCTTCAAATAGACTTCCAGCCTTGACCCTGTAATTTTTAATTAGACGGCGATCACACTAGCCACCAATTGGTCGCACCAATGATAATCTCATAATAGATATTCGATACTGATATACTATAGGATAAAGATCTAGAAGTTTACCCAAAGTCAGGAATCCTATCCTCAATTGCATCACCAAACAAAAATCCATACAGTGCTGTGACATTTTGGATTTAGGATTTTCCATTCCAAATGCTCAGGCTTAATCTGATTGGGGTCAAAGCAAAGAGGATGATGCACTGTTTAAAGAAAATATCACCAAATCTTGTGATGACCTGGAATGTTTCTTTATGATCACTAATGGGGATTGATACCGAGCTAATGAAAGCAATGTAACTATGTAAAAAGGATAATTGGAAGGGATTCAAGAGGACAAGATTAATTTTCATTATGAGCGTGTATCTTTGCTTGGCTTAATTAATATATTTGCTTAACCACAATTAATTGGATTCAGAATGTGTCTTAGATTTGCTACAATTAGTTAGCTATGCTATCACTTCTGCAATATCCTCGTTCATACTATGTACTTTTGTTTCATTACAATTAATTGGTCATACTATCACTTTCATATATCTTTGTTTCACAATAATTTATTGGTGATATGCAAGAAATGTAGCTATCAAAGAAAAATCTGGTATGTAAATGCAACTGTGAAAGTCTGTACAAGGGAGGAGCTGGTAAGCAGAGAGGATGGAGGGAGGAAGAGATGGTTAAGGGGAGGAAATCTCTACGTAGGTTTGAGAGGACTTTAAACAATTAGACACTGACAGACTACCATCATTAAATTAAATGTCTTTTAAAACAGGTTTTTGAGCTAACAAGAAAGCAGTTTACCCATATTTGAAATGCAGTAAGAGATTCAAACAAGTGATTATGATTTTAAAACACATATGATGAAATTTTGAATGTAGTAATACATTTTCAAGAATCATTGCTCACTTTAACCAAAGGCAGTTTGCTGCGAAGCATCATGATAAATTGTATTAGGACAGAGCTATATTCGAAAGAATGTTAAAGCCTTGACCATATGCCAGCTTTATCAGAAGAGCTTCTAATGGTTAGAGTATTTGGAAGACTTAATCAAATTTCATGAATAGGGTTTATTCACTATCCAGGTAAGGTGAATGCATGCCCAGATGTGGAGTTATATGTTAATCTGGTTTGGCAGTGACCGATAGAGGAACTCATAGGAACATTTATTTGAACTTTGGCCTAGTCTGAGGTTACTAGGCAACACAGGAAGTGAGGTCAGCTAAGATAGGAGTTCTTTTCTAGATTCCATGGATGAATAAAATGCCATTATGCCAGCAGGTAAGGTGCAATTGGCTAAAGTATGTGACAGGTGTTATTAATGACTATTGTAAACTGAAGATGATTGATTCAAAGTTAATGGAAGAAGGGAGAATTCGATTAAAAATAAGTGTACCATTGATCTATCTTTGAATGTATACATGAGAATTCGTTGGAGAGATCAGGTTGCTTCATGTCTGGAGAAGCCTAGAACTCTTTTGTGACTTCTCCTAGTAGCCACTGGTCAAATAAAGTTATGTTTTTTAACTGAAACATTGGCTTTTGTGAGTCTTGTAGTCTGAATTTTTGCCATTACCTGGCCACCTTGAAAACCCCATCAATAGATGGTTAGGAGGGTACCTGAAGATTGGGTGGATAACGTCGGTTGATCATGATGAGGGAATCTGGATATTGTGGGATGGCAGACAAATATGGCTGGTTAACAACGGCAGATGAGATGAGTGATGGTGACTGAAGGTCTGCTTCCCTTTCATTTATTCATTTATTTTATTTAATTATTAGTGTTACAAGTATTAGTATGTATTAGTGTCACATTAACACTGCAAGGAAGTTACTGTGAAAATCTCCTAGTCGCCACATTCTGGCATTCAGGTACACAGAGAGCACCTAACCAGTACGTTTTTCAGACTGTGAGAGGAAACTCCAGCACCCAGAGGAAACCCACACAGACACAGGGGGAAGGTGCAAACTCTATACAGTCAGTGACCCAAGCAAGGATTCGAACCTGAATCCCTGATGCGGTGAGGCAGCAGTGTTACCCATGCTGTCTCCTGGCTCATCAGCAATGCTGGAAAAATATTACCTGCTTCCTCTTGTAGCTGCACTTCATATTATCTACATTAAAGGCAGCCAACATCCCTCAAATTTTGATTTCTGATTGGCCCTCCTGCCTCCTCAACAGATTTGCTGTTCCTCATTGGATGATGATCACACAGGAGGAAAATTTGATGTCTGCCTCCCAGCAGATCATGTTTGAACTCCCACTGCTGCAATGAACAGGGGTCGTAAAAATGGCAGCATTGGAAGATTCAGCTTTATGGCACTGGGATAACTATTAGAACCCACTGCACATTTTCCATGTCTTTCATGATATGAGCAACCTAAATTTTACAGAACCATTTTACTTTACCGGTTTTACAACTTTCTAAATTTACGACTACTTTCAATCCCATTCATTATTTATTTAGCCTTTAGTTAGTTACGGTGGCTGAATGTAAATAGCTTTTAAGTGTATTGATAATTATTTTAATGTATTATGTAACTTAATGAGTATTATTTGACTCATACACATTCATGAAGCAATAGAACTACATATTTGTAAATGACATCACTCAATGAACAGGATGAAAAGGATTAATATAATTGTTGGCAAACTAGTGATCAGCATTCAGTTTTTTTAGGTAGACCTATCTCATTAATTGAAAAGCCGAGATATTTGGGCCGTATCAAGCCACATCTGAGTTTTCACGTTTGAGTTCTACATGGAGAAATTGGATCACAATGCTCAACAAAACTCAAGTGAGTGACTTTGCCGCCCTGTTGAGGAAACACTTCTGTCTTGAGAGTGCACTCACTTCACTGTCTTCGAGTCAATTTTCTGTTTTGCTCTGAGAGCTAGTAATAAATTTAGTGGGAGGCAAAACTGCACCAGAAGTTTCATTTTATTCGTAGGAGACTTAATTTATTGTTTTTAAACTGTATTTTTTACTGTTGACACATTTATCCCAGTCCCAGTGATAGATAAGGTCTTAGAATGCTTTCCCAGTCAAGCTGCTGATAGGCATGCAGTTACCACTACAATGTGATGGATAGTACATTTCATTGCAATACCAGAGTGCTGAGCTCAATCCTTTTATGAATTCTTTCAAACCATTTTTCTCTTTTCTGACTGCTTCTAATGCTATTGGCTGATGTGCAAAATGGTACCTGCCAGAATTACAACTCTGACACATCTGCTACCTGTGAACAGTCTGCTTATGTTATTGCTGCGTGCAGTCCACAATTGTGCACTTGTTTAATTTGGCAATGAAGTTAATGTACAAGCCTGTGTTTAGTTTCTAATTTTAGCACTTTGACACACTTTTCAAAATGACGTTTTTCTCAGTTAAAATGAAATAATATTTTGGGCGTAAAGATGAGAATACCGGAGAAATTTGCACTGGTTTGTCAGGTGTTGTCCAGGCCACAATCTTATTGCCCCACACTTAGTCACCTTTAGGAGGTGAGTTTTACATCAGTCCTGGGAGAAGCGGGGCTAAAGCCATCGGTGACTCAGGCTGCAAAGCACTCAGGCACCATTTTGAAAGGATGTCCTGATCTCACTGTGCACTGGGAGACCCCCTCTCTCCCCCTAAGGACATTGGGACCTCCCCCCACATGGCAACATGTTTCATCCCCACCTTCTCCCCCCCTGCCCCGACCCACCCTGAACATGGTTTGCCAGCATTGGGACATTGGGACCCTCTCAATAAGTCCCTGTTCATGGCCTATAACATGACCCCAAATGCCACCTCATGTTCCACACCTGCACAATACCCCTGCATAACTTCTCTGCATAGCCCAACCCCATATTAAGCCCTCTGCTTAGCCCCCTTGTAACTTAATTAAAACTTGATTACCTGTAAAGGCTCGCATTGCAGCCATTATTTTGTAAATTGAGTTTTTCTCTTTATATGCCCTGTTTGTGAACAGAACTCCCATTTGCCTGATGAAGAGACAGTGTTCCAAAAGCTAGCGGCTTGTGCTACCAAAAAAATCTGTTAGACTTTAACCTAGTGTTGTGAGACTTCTTACTGTGTTTACCCAGTCGAAAGCTGGCATCTCCACTTCAAAGCTCCCTTATCACCCTACCCCACCATAGCTGTGAAGCATTACAAACATACGGGCCAGATTTCCTGGTTGTGCTCACCCCAAAGCTGGAATATCCCACCCAAAGTCAATGGACCTTTTCATGATCCTCCCCCTGCCTGCTATGATTCCTGGGTGAACAGGATGGGAAAATGCCCCCCATTAAATCAGAACCTTTTACAATGTACATCACGTAGCTGACTTTTTACAATGTGCATGATTATGTTTTCTTTCAACTGCATCATTTTACTGCTGACATATTGAGATCAATTCCTGATTCCTCAGTGTGTGGTCTCAACCATGTTGCTGTAAGAAATCATTAATCAGAGGCATGGTGTTGCTCTAGGAAGGAAGAAATGGAGTAGAGAGAAAGTTATTCAATGTATATCCTACCGGGGATTTCAGAGTGGAAAGAGGTTGCCTTCATTGTACTTGACTGAGGACCAGAATGACAGAAGAGCAAAACTTAATTCTTAATCAACAAACCTTGTAATATAATTAATTTAACAGCGGTGGCAATTTGAAAACAAAAAGACCACAAAGCCTGGGCAGGACTTTCCCACTCTCCTGTAGCATATAAAGAGGCAACCCATCATTAGCCAGGGGATGGATCTTCTGCTGGGATTTCCCATTCTGTTACACCAGCCAGAACGGTCAGAAAATTCCAGCCCTCATCTTTCTATGTCGTTTATATTTATGTAACAGCCCTGCTGCATTTATAAATTAGCATGGACATCACTTTATTTTTTTCTTATTATGGCTATTCAATTAGTTATGCAAAAGACACAAGCCTTACTCAGCTTAAGAGCTTATTAACTATTTGATTTGTACGAGTTTTATAGTTTGAATGCATAGAATTTTCAAACAAATCTTTTTAGATATTGTATGCAGTTAATAAGCTATTTCTAAAAAATAAATCATGCAAGTCCACAATTAAACATTCATTAAGCAAGTGTACAAGCAAAATCTCATAAATATTTTAATTTTTCCTAAAAGAATTAAAATATTGATTGTATTATGGATTTATTCAACTGTAATTTTATTGTTTATCAATTCACCCTATGTAATTATATTGGATTAGTTTAATTATTTATTGCTAATAGCAGAATATGAATCATTCTTATTCAGAATCATATTCCAATCTATATTCGTATTAAATGTTTCACTCTTATTCATAAATAATTCCTTCACTTAATTGTCCTATTTAAGGTTTCTCCTTTGCAATGAATATAATAGTATTGTAAATCTCAGATATTTTTCATTTAAACTTTAGAATCCTACAGTGCAGGAGACCATTCGGCTCATCAAGCCTCAAACAACAACAATCCACCCACGCCCTATCTCTGTAACCCTTGTATTTACCCTACTAATCGTCTGACTCTAAGGGGCAATTTAGCATGACATGACCAATCAACCTAATATGCATACCTTTGGCCTGTGGGAGGAAACTGGAGTACTTGGAGGAAATCCATGCAGATACAGAGAGAATGCACAAATTCAACACTGTCACCCGCGGCCCGAATTGAACATGGGCCTCTGTTGCTATAAGACAGCAGTGCTAACCGCTGTGGTACCACACCACCCTTCTTTTTTTTACATAGATCAGTAGAAGGATAATGAAAAATATCCAAACATTAATTAAATGAGTGTTTTTGAAGCAATGGCTTTTCAGGTTTCAGTCTTTGTTTGTAGATTCAGATTTTGACATTGTATTTTGCAAAAGGACTGACTGTTTACTTTTCTTAATTTATCAAATAATACAAAGTAAAACTCCTTGCATGCAACATACCAGTGCAGAGATGAGAAAGTATTCATCACACTTCAAGGTGTAATTGTGCAATATGCCTGGGACATTTGCATTTTGATTACCTTGGATGTGATGTTCATGAAGCAAGCTAAGAATGTTGATGTGTCATACAACATGTAGCTACAATTCATTTGTGCAAGCAAAATGTTTTAGAATTGGATTGTAAAGGCAGTTTTGGAAACTGACTTAAGAGAGGCTGCAAAGTTTAACAAGTCCAGCCAGTTATGTGCAATTGTTTAATTGTATCTCTTAATCATAATGGTTACATTTCCTATGCCAAGGTTACATTGACACAAAAAGCAGCAGAGGACAAAGAAGAAAATAATTGTCAAAATAAGATGGAGATCAACCTCAAGGGTTTTTCAGAGACAGATATGAACATGCCACAGTGAATTAAGACAGCCACATCTACGAGAGGCAATTCAAATGACTTGGTTGAACGTGAATAAGGAGTAAGGATGTGAGGGTTTACAGTATCAGCAATTTGCCGACATGGAGTTAAACACACCCAGGGCTGCTATCATATCAGCTACTCATGGATAGAATTTGCAACTTTACCCCAGGGACAGTTAAATAGCAGAACGGATAAGTGATCCATTCTGCATGTTACTCCCCAAGTGATGAAGTTGAGAATTGGACCAGAATCTCAGCTTAAATTCATCATTCTGACTTCACAACAAAGTTGAACATTCAGCACAACTTTATCCCATCGAAAGTGAAGTCCAGGTGATCTGAGTTACCATAGTCTGGACTCTTTGGATCCAGAATCTTGATGCTCTGGACCCAGAAATATACTGCTGCAGTTGTTAATGCAGCATTAAGAGGCTGTTAGTTCCTAATCGTGTTTCTATTTGATGACTGTAGTGAAAAAAAAAAGTGGACTGAAAGCTTGCGTCAAAAAAGACTTTTGTAAAAAGCTGTACTGGATTTCAGAATGCAAATTGCCAATGGAAAGTTTTATTAGGAAACATGATTTTAAAGCATATTATGGGAAGGAGTTTGGAATTCTCACGTGAAACTACTCTAGAAGGATTTTGAGGAGAAATTCGGGAACACTAACCTAGTTCAGAGCGGAGTGGATTTTTGAACACAGTCAATCTGTGCTTAAAGAAACTTTATATTCATGAAATCATTGTAGTTTAAGGTATACTTTGTAACCCACGTTAATCTTAAAATCTGTGCATTTGTTAAACTAAGTTGGGGGAAGGGGGAGGAAGTAAGAATATATTGTATGAAAACATATTCAATGTTTCATGTTTAATGTATCTTTTCTTGTTGTTGCAACTAATTAGCAATCCTGTCCCTCTGTTTTGTAAAAAAATGTAAAAGACCTTTGAGCCAGGGTTCCATTCTGGGATCTTCCAGTAATGACATCAACTGGGATCATAACATCGACAATACCATCGTCACTCTGCTCTGAGGCTGCAGCAGATGACAGGTGTCAGTGTACAAGTCTCTCATAAAATAGAGTCATCATATACACACACACACTGGGTTTGAAGTAGGGAAACCTTGAGTGTCTCCTTTTAAAAGTCTTCTTGAAGCTGCTTGTCCTCCTTTGTATTGCCTCTGCTAAAGCTTCCTGTCGTGCTGCAGATCATGAGGAACTACAGTAGCTATGCCTTGGTGTGCTTTCCGTTCTTTTTAAATTGGACTAGTTCCTTCGATGCTCACAACACGCAGTTTCATTATCTTTAAAATGAGGAGTTCCAGATTAAATTCCCTTTACATCATCATTGTGTGAACAGAAGGTGTGAAAAAATAACTTTCCAGACTGTACAATGATGACAAGTTCAAAACATCTGCACAAAGTACCTTCCCAATCAACAAAAAATAATGAGAAGATAATCTGCACCAATTAGCCGAAGTTTGGAGAGTAAATCACAGGAGAGTACCGAGTGTCAAAATGCATAAAGCTCTCACTGTGCAGTTCATCCTCAGTGTGCAGAAAAAAAGGGAAAGTATTTCAGTTGCTCAGAAGCTATTTCACAGTCAACAGAGGAGTCAGAAGGATGATTATTGTTTAATTAGCAACTTAAATTAAATCCAAGTTTTAATATCAGTTAAAAGTTAATTGTGCAACTATAACATTTGGGACCAGAATCTGATAGAGGCATGATCTTCCACTAGTTGATAACTTATTAGCATTTTATTCTTCACTCATAATAAATTACACTGCTTAAGATTCAGTAATATGTCTTGGTTTAGTTTCAAATGATCAATTTTAAATTTGAAATACTTTAATGTTATATAATGTAACAATTAAACTATTAATTGATATACATGATTGCCTAAGTTGCAACTGTGAATAAATATATGAAGCAATCCATCAACTGTAAAACACTTTGGAACCTCTGAAGATGTGAAAGACATTATACATACAAATTTCTTTATCCCTTCTTTAGGCTCATCTACTAACACAATTCATCTTTTGTAATTTAATGCCTTCAGGACTTCTCTGGAGAATGCTATTCAGGACAGTATAAATATCCAGCATTCATTCAAACCTACCAATGTGTTTAATCATAGAATCTCTAACGTGCAGAAGAGGCCAATCGGCCCATCAAATGTGCACCAACTTTCCAAAAGGACACACTACCTAGGCCTAATTTCCACCCACCCCCCAATCCCATAATCCCGTGATTAGGGGTTAGGGTGATCATGGCCAATCCATTTAACTTGCAATTCTTTGGACTGTGGGAGGAAGCTGGAACGCTCAGACGGAATCTATATGTAAAACGGGGAGAATGTGCAAATTCCACACAGATGTTTATCCGAAGACGGAATTGAACTCCGGTTCAAGGTGCTGTGATGTAGCAGTGCTAACCACTGTACCACTATGCCCGCCCCAAACTTTTTAACTTGAGAACAATTTGTTTTTTTTACTTGTGATTTTGAATATTTGAAATAAGGATAGAAATATTTTTGCAGAAATTCAGGCCTGGACTTTCATTCTCAAGTCAGATAGTTCAAGTTGGGAAGTTTCCTGACTTGCCGTACCTGTCTTAGAGCAAAAGTTCCCCAATTGGTGGGATCATCTTTCCCAGAAAGGGATGTATCGTTCAGGTTGGAGTCAAGCCTGCTGCTATGGACAACAGATTGAAAGTGGCCAGAGGGACTGCCCACTGCCAAGTTAGGCTGTTCAAGCAACCTGCTTCAGTTCTCTGGGACATTGTCCTGATTGTTTTCTTAAACATTCATTCTCACACCATCTCCCAGGCCTCACAGCTCCAAGGACTTTGGTTTGATTCCTGGCTTGGATCACTATCTGTGCAGAGTCTGCCTGTTCTCCCTGTGTCTGCACAGTTTTCCTCCAGGCGCTCTGGTTTCCTCTACAGTCTGAAAGATATGCTGGTTAGGTGCATTGACCCAACAAGCACTGGAACATGGCGACTAGGGGAATTTCACAGTAACTTCATTGCAATGTTAATGTAAGCCTTATTTATGACTAATAAATAAATAATATTATGATCTATGACACTACAGTTTGAATTCCTTTTGGTTTTTTCTATAGTCCCTACGTCAAATTAGGGCCAATTTATGCCAGTTCATTATGTTGCTCCCAACTTATGCCCTTGGCCCCTTATAGCCCCTAGTACAACTTGTTGTAATCTCATACCAAGTCATGAGAAGGACACAGATGAATGGAGAACTGGATAATATTTTAAGTCTATGTATGATGTTATTCTGAATGATATTGCATGAGGTGATTAGCAGTGGGGAGTGTCAGAAATAGTCATCTATTGATATGCTTTCCAATGGTCCCCTTTTGTGTGACCAAAGTACATTAAATCAAGTAAACTCAAGTGTCCCATAGTCCTCCCTGACTGGCCTGTGAACGTGTCAGGAATGTATGGGACCAACTGTCTCATTAATACTTGTTTCTATTGCTTCCTGTTAAGGTAAAAGATTTCGCCCCTGCTCATTTGTTAATATCATCTCTCCATGATTGTTGTCTTGAGTACTTCATCTCAAAACCTTATTTAATTGATACTAAATCAGTCCCCTCAGCCTCCCTGCCCATTCTCAGGCAAGACCTCAGGACTCCACAAACTTGCACTGCCCAATATCTAACTGCATGATTTATAAACATTCAGCCATTCAGTGACAAGTTGCATATTCTACAAGATTTAACTTCCTCTTTTCTAACCACAACGTTTACAAACACTCAAGCTGCATTCAAAGATGAAGGGAAAGAAAAGCAAACAAGGCTCTTTTCTAGAGAGTAATATTCCATATCTGTCAATTAAGCTACTTCAAAGGATGCAGACACCAGACGCTAACCTTCCACTTTAAAAGGGAACTGACAGTGAAAGTGATCATCAGAGCGCATCAAAGGGGTTTCATAACAGCTGTGGGATGTAAAAAAAAAACAAGGAATTCCCCTGGAAAATCCTGACAGGTCATTTCTATTAGAGCATTTTAAAGATGGCTATTAACATCTGAGCCAATTCCTATGGTGGAATGGAGAGTTGCAGTAATTTTGAAGGCTTTCAGATGCCCATCGGGCACAGATGCCAAAGCGACCAGGGCACTTCAAAGGTTTGAGAGGACAGGAAATAATAAGCATCTTACCCCAGATTGGTGTCAGAATTCACCATCCTAAAACTGAACACCACATCCTCAGAGCAATTTGGACAAGTGCAGTCACTTGATCTCCATTCTGAAGGAGAGTCTCGAGAACATGTCTTTTCCTCTACCCTGAGTCCACCCAACATGAAGATCCCTGGGGGTGCTCTATAGCTTGGCAGCAGCAAAGATGGCCACATAGATGCAGCACTTAACTCCTTGCCTCCCCTCAGAATACAAGACACCAAGTCAATGTTTATCAGGACCTGCACCAAAGCCTGGTGGGCTGCTGATTTGGGATTCCAGCTTACTAATTCAATATCTATGAGGGGTTTTGAATATTTATTGAGTCCCCACCTGCACTGAGTGGGAAAAAGATTGAGGTCGGTGGGCTGGGTTTGCTGGCTACCGGGAATTCTGTTTCATACCCAACACTCTTTTCAATGGGCCACCAGGAATCCTGCAAGGGGTAGTGATGTGTTTTCAGTGGATATAGCTTGGAAGCAAGGCATTGGAGGACATTGATTCCACTCCCAATACAGCTCCCAATACAGCTGGACCAGTATTAACTTAGCACAACACCATACCATAAAAGACAAATTTGTATATCAGTACATTACTGAACTTACTTGTTTTCAAATTAGTACGTTGTAACTCGCCAGGTCAGAATGCTTGGGACCAAGTTATTTCTGGAGTTTGGAATTTTCAGGATTATAAAATGTTATTAGGATGTCTGACCACAGTGTGTGAACTAGAAAATACTAGATATAAATAATATATCTGTATTTAGGTATCAATATTTAAGCATGAAACTTGAAATATGAAACTATGATAAGGCATTATAAACCAGTAATAAAACACATTTTATTCAAGCAAATATTGTGTCTTCCATGAGCTAAAGTGATGCCATAACTTTGAGGGAACTGCTGATTCTATACAGTACTTTATTTCACCAAAACTTGGAAGAAACACAGAAGAACGTGGGCTGAACACTAAGCACAAGAGTGACTAATTCTGGTTCCTGTGTTTCATTGACCGAGCTGGATGATAGGATTGAACTTAATGCCGTGAATAGAAATGTAAGAATTAGGAGCTGAAGGAGGAAAATTCACCCCTTCAAGCCTGCTCCACCATTTAATCAGATCCTGGCTGATCTCTTCCTGGTCTCAAAATCACTTCCCTACCTGTTCCCCATATCCTCTTAATCTTCTTTTAATAGAAATATTTCTATCTGCTTCTTGAAACCACTCAAAGATTCAGACTCCCCCGTGAAATGGGGCAATGGATTCCACAAATAGGTCAACAGAAAAAGTAGCAGCAGGAGTAGGCCCTTCAAGTCAGCTCCACCATTCATTAAGATCATGGCTGATCATCCAACTCAGTAGCCTGTTCCTGCTTTCTCCCCATATGCTTTGACCCCCTTTAGCCCCAAGAGCTATATCTAATTCCTTCTTAAGAACATACAATATTTTGGCCTCAATAGCTTTCTATGGTGCAGAATTCTATTGGGCTCATTCTTCCCTGGATGAAGAAATTTCTTCGCATCTCAATTCAGAATTAAATGGTTTACTCGGCACTCAAATTTTCACTTCTGAATTTGGACTTTCCTGCCTTCAGGAATATCCTTTCTGCTTCTGTCCTGTCTAGCCCTGTTAGAATTTTATAGTTTTATATGAGATCCCCCCTCCTTATTCTTCTGACCTCCAGTGCATATAATCATGACCAACTTAAACTCTGCATACATCAGTCCTACCATCCCAGGAATCAATTTGGTAAATCTTTGATGCACTCCCTCTACAGCAAGAACTTCCTTCTTTGGATAATGACACCAAAACAGGTGTGGTCTCACCAAAACACCATGACTGCAGTGGATATCTCTGCTCCTCTCACTATGAAGGTCAAAATATCATTTGCCTTCTTCGTCTTCTCCCGCATGACATGGATGATACTATCCAGTATTCTAACAATGAGTATCAAATCTAATTGTCCTGCAGAGGGGTAAGGTGAACAATTGTCCAAAAGAAGCATACTTCTGCAGTTTGCAGCAAACCCAATCCTACAGTAATGTGCACAAGCCTCAGGGACAAAATGATTATGGAACCAGTTACTCATGATGACCTGGGTGACACATACACATTTGGTGGCCTCATGAAGACATTGAACCATAACTTTCATCCATTATGGAAAATCATATTCCACTGGAATTACAAGCATTTGAAGCATAAATACCCACCCTGGAAAACTTTGTTCCAATTTCTGCTGGCTTGAGCTGCTTGATGCCTCAGTGAAAGAGCTTCTGAAGGCTACAGCACAGTGCAACTCCAGCAAATGACGTGCGACCATGTCCCCTTTCCTACTGCTAGAGTGTGAGGAGTGTCCTGTCCTGGGCTCAGTCTGGGAGATTATAATAGTTGCAATGCAGTTAGAAGTGATTTTATTCTTTCTAACTCTTTCAGAGTAAGAATTGGTGTAAAACTGGCAAGACCATTCAAAATTAACAACTTAAATCATATGGGTGGGGTTTTACAACCTTGCTCATTCTGAAATTGTGAAATCCTACCCAAGGTCAATGGATCTTTCCATGGTCCGTTCCTCGCCTGCTCTCATCCCTGTGGTGGGCGAGCCGGTAAAATTCCAGTCGATGTGTCAAATGGCTCCCAGCACAATGCAATTGTCCAGCGAAAGTTTACGTTTCTGGACAATAGGCATGTAAAAGCTTAGCTGGGAACTTCCAAGAGGAATTCCCCAGGCATCTTTGGGGAATTCCCAAATCCGACTCTGGGGAGCCAGGAAGTTACAGTTTCATCTCTTTAAAAGTACATGGCTGAGCATATCAACTAATAACCAAGAATTTGCATTTAGGTGTTCCAGCAGCATTTGTCTGTGTGAGCACAGAGGGGGCCTTTCTTCTGACTCACCAACATCTCCTCTGTAGCAGCAAACTCGTCAGAATCCACCTGTCTCATCGACACGGCACATTGGTTGAAAGTTGATTTCCTCATCCTTCATGAACTTCACAAATCCAGTTACATGACATTCATCAGTCTCTCTCTCTCTGCAAAAAATTGTTCAGTAGTAGCCATGACACGGTGAATCCCATGCCTATGTTTTACAGCCAGCCTTGAGAGCTCACACGCAAAGAGCTAATTCTCAAATCAGCGTGAAATTGTTTGGCCTTTTCATAAGCATTGTCCCTGAGATTGGAACCTTCTCGCCACAACATTGTTGGAACCGTTCATGCAAGACATTATCATGATCAGCAGACTGAGCACTATGCAGCATTTAACACTCACTAATTCCTTTAATGGTGTCACTTTCTGAATAGAATCTAAACAATTTTTCACTTTGCTCCTTTCACGTTATAAATTGTAGAGACAGCCACACTAAATGCCTCACACAATTTTTTCGCTGAAGCACCTACCTTTACGACTTTCACCTTTTCCGATAATGTGATTTTTGCTTTGCTGCTTTATTCCCAGATGCCAAATGTGAGGGTTTTGAAAAAAAAACAAAATTTGACTCTGGGAATGCTTGCATCTATTAAAACTGCAAGTGCACTGAGAATAGCAATGGCAGATGATGTGAGGACACTGTTACTGGGCAGCACTGAAAAAAACAGCGCATAGTGACAAAGCCACTTAGTTCTGGGGTTCCAGGTGAGCCCAAACCTTCTTTTGAACAGCCAGGTCTGTGAATTGTTTGTGTCTGTTTGAAAGATTTCCAGACAGTTGGTGTTTTCCGACCAAAGATTTCCATGCTGGAGAGGTTACAGTGTACGAGGGCTTTTTAAAATTCATTCTGTTATAAAACTGGTAATTTGTTGCCAGTCATATGTGAAATTAGTACAAGTGATTTCTGAGAATTCCTAAACAGATTTTCAGCGGTGAGACACACTTGGGTGATTTCTTCCCCTTCTCTTTTTGAAGTGAATCTTCCAGTATCCTTAACTTGCTGCAGGTTCCTTCTCTTCGACAAGCTTTCTCCAGCATTTTGCCTGGAATTTATCAGAGGAAACAATCATTTTCCTCTGTAGATCGCAGTAACTGCTATTCTCTCTCTCTTTCTCTCTCGCCAGAGCTTTTGCAAACAAACTGCCTGAGAGTTTAGGGGTGTATGTAGTAGCAGGAGAATCATATGTGAGCTGATTCACAGGATTCGTGCATGCGTTCCCACCTTGTATGCATTTCTGGGCGTTAGATATCCGGACCATACTGGAAAATGGTAGGAACAGCAGATAAGTGACTTAAATCTATTTTTAATCTTATTTTGATGTGATTAGCCAGCCTGGGACTGAAGCAGCTCCCATCCTATCCATACAATTTCAAACCAATGGGGTTCAGATTAGCACTCCACTTTCTGGGAAGTAGCAGGAGACCCTGCTTGAGCGAAAGGGAGCAATCGGAACTCCCCAGAGGATTGGGCAATGGAGCTTGGTGCCTCCTGGACACTCTGACAGTGCCAGCCTGTGCTCCTGTCACTGCCCAAGGGGCAAGATGCCCATGCCCAGAGGGCGACATGGTACTGCCCATTGAGCATCAGGCAATGCCAAGGGGGTGGGGGTTACAAAGCCACTCTGCATGAGGATCAGTCAGAGGCTAGCGATCGGGACGGACCTGAGCATATGGTCTACCAGAGGTTCTGCCTCCCATGAGGAGGGCAGGGGAGTCTAATAGTGTATTAGGGGGATTGTCACTGCTGGGGGAGAGCTGGAGATAGGGGTACGCCAGAATGGGGGTGGTGAGGACTGGTCCAGGAATGCCTGCGGGAGAGGGCAGTGATCATGCCGTGAACGGGTTGAGGGGCAGCACTGCGAGGATCTTAGGCTGGCCAGCCATCAAGCTGGCCAACAAATGGTAGGATGACAGATAGGGGCCCCTGGAACTGTCAGACTGTGCCTGAATAGGCCCCGCTGCCCCAAGCTTTCACTGATATTCACAATTGTGGCCTCTGCATTGCACAGAATATGGGGGATTCGAGTGTGAACTCCCACTGAAAATACAATCATGATTTATATCAGATTTCCCCCAAATTCAGCACTTAGAACTTTTTTTGGAACATCACCTCCTGGAAGTCCACTCGAGGCAAAAACATCTTCTCTCTTTTATTCGTAAGTGAAGATGGCATCTATTTTTAAAAATTTATTTATCATTGTCAGAAATAGACTTACATTAACACTGCAATGAAGTTACTGTGAAAATCACCCAGTAATCACACCTAGGCACTCAGAGGGAGAATTTAGTATGGCCAATGCATGTTACCAGCATGTCTTTCAGACTATGAGAGGAAACACACGCAGACATGGGGAGGACATGCAGACTCTGGACAGACAGTGAACCAAGCCAGGAATCAAATCCAGGTCCCTGATGCTGTGAGGCAGCACTGCTAACCACTGTGCCACTATCATGCGTGCTTCACACTATTTAAGTAAACCTTAACTTACTCTGATCTGCAGAACTGAGCTGATGTCTCTACAAGTGGAGATTGCTCTTGTAACCTGACCACTTCAGCCTCATATTTGCCATTTCTATCTGACGCTGGTTCAGCCCCCACCCTCCCCAGCTGAAAAGCCCACTGGGATGGAGCAGGATTATGACATCGGGAAAATTCAAATCTTCTGAACTCAACCCTCATGATGAAAATCTGACCTTTTGGATCATTATGGCAGGAAATGGATGCTCTCCTCCTCAAAAAAATATGTTCCTCTTAAACCTTGACCCACACTGACTCTTTATACAATCAAAAAAGTTGCAGGGCCAGAGTCAAACATTATGGGTAAGACTAATAATGGATAGACAGCCAGAGATAGTGAAATGTGTTGCAAATTCCAACTGAACAATTAGTTACAAGTCTATTATTGCTAAAGACTAAAAACTCGACATCATTCTTCCTGAATGGAGTTTTAGAATAGGTGAAATATTTTTTAAAAACTCATCCACCAAGATAGAGAAAGACTTGTGGACAGATGGGCATAATTATTGAAGGTGATAAAGATAATTGAGAAATGTCTTTCTGAGACACATCCACCTGATGGACAAGCACAGCTCCATCAAACTCAAGAATCCTGAGATCAAGGAAGACAAAGCAGCAGCTTGATTCACAGCTTATGCACCACAATAAACATTTACTCTCTCCATTGCTGATACATGATGGCAGCAGTTTCTATCATTTACAAGATTCAGTGCAGCAACTCACCAAGGCTCCTTTGACAGCACCTTCCAAATGCGTGACTTCATTCACCTAGAAGGGCAAAGGCAAGAGATGCACAGGGACACCATCATCTGGAAGTTCCCCTCCAAGTCACACACCATCCCTGACTTGGAAGTATCCTGCTGTTTCTTCACTATCACTGGGTCAAAATCCTGGAACTCCTTTTCTAACAGAACTCTAGGTGTTCCTACAATATAAAGACTACAGTGGTTCAAGAAGGCACCATACCACCACCTTCTCAAGGGCGATTAGGGATGGGTAATAAATGCTGGCCTACATAGCAACATTACCACAAACGAATATCCTAGACTTTATAAGTACAGCCACAACTAGTGTACAAAAATAGAGAAATTAGGGTGAACATTTGTATAATAGTCTTTCAGCTTCAACTGGAATTTTGCATCTAATTCTGAGAATCGCACTTTTGGTAGGAATGTGAAGTCTTTAAGGAGTGTGCAGCAAAGATTTAGAGGAATGATCCCAGGGAGTAAAGACTTACAGAAGTTGGGTTGTCTTCCTTTGAGAAGAGAAAGCTGAGAGGAGATTTGTTAGTTGTTTAAAATCATGAGAGATGTAGTTAGGGTTGATAAAGAGTTAGAGTTCCCATTGTTGGAAGGACAAAGATATTGGACACAGGTGAATGGGGAAAGAATGAATGGTAACATGAGGGAAAGTTTTTTTAGGGCAGCACAGTAGCACAGTGGTTAGCACTGCTGCTTCGCAGCTCCAGGGATCTGGGTTTGATTCCCAGCTTTGGTCACTGTCTGTGTGGAGTTTGCACATTCTCCTCATGTCTGTGTGTGCTTCTTCTGGGTGCTCTGGTTTCCTCCCACAGTCCAAAGATGTGCGATTTAGGTTGATTGGCCATGCTAAAATTGCCTCTTGGTGTACTAGGATGCATAAGTTAGAGGGATTAGTGGGTAAAATATGTAAGGTTATGGGGGTAGGGCCTGGGTGGGATTGTGGTTGGTACAGACTCGATGGGCCGAAGGGCTTCTTCCTGCCCTGTAGGTTTCAATGTTTTTTTTGTGTAGTTAGCAGTTGGAATCTGGAATTCACTGTCTGAGAGTGCTGCAGAGGTGGATTCTATCATGGCTTTGAAAGGGAATTAGATAATCATGTGAAGTAAAAATATCGCAGGGCTACAGAGGAAGTGAAGTTGGCTGAGTTACTATTGCAGAGAGTCAGGGTGCACAGAATGGTCTGCGATCTCATGTTTCATACATAGAAACCCTACAGTGCAGAAAGAGGCCATTTGGTCCATTAAGTCTGCACCGACTACAATCCCACCCAGTCCCTACTTCCATATCCCTACATATTAACCCACTAATCTCTCTAACCTATCCATCTCAGGACACTAAGGAGCAATTTTACCTTGGCCAGTCAGTGTAACGTGCACATCTTTGGACGGTGGGAGGAAACCGGAACACCCAGAGAAAACCCATGCAGACATGGGGAGAATGTGCAAACTCCATACAGACAGTGACCCAAGCCAGGAATCAAACCCAAGTGCCTGGAGCTGTGAAGCAGCAGTGCTAACCACCGTGCTATTAACACAATAGCACAGTGCTCTGCTAAGGTGCCGCCCGTACATGTAAATGGTGGCTTTGCATATAGCAGTGTCTGAACTCTGGGCCCAGGATTTACTTACCACTTCTACATTACTGTGGAAGTCAAGTGCTGGTCTTAATTAGGGACTGTGTATTGGTTTTAAAGTACTCATTTCTGTTTGTAATGCTTAGGTTTTATGTTTTATTACTTGATTGCACAATTGCCATCTTAGTGATTTAACAGCCTGAGAATACATTTTAGCAATTGCCTTCAGGATTCCATAATGACTCTTCTTCTGAAACTTTCTTCATTGCATGCAATCACTCCTCTCACCTTCATTTTTTTCTTTTTTTAAGCATCTGCTTAATATTACCTCAACTCCATGGCTATTCCCCATTTTACTCCCTGCACAACCAGCGCGTACCAATAAATTAAACCACCCATAGTAATTTGAAAAAAAGGAAATTAGGCATCTAATTGAAGCAAGTTTTTTTATATTTTCAACATCCAGGAAGTTTCATTTTGAAAACCGATCTGCTATCTCTCCGTAAATTATCAGCTGAATGCATTACAAGCACTGCATTGAAATTCACAGTTTCACCCCAAAATGAAGAGATTGTGTCTTGTGTACTGATTATGAATTGAGCAATCTTAAAACACAAAATCATTGAAGTGAATATACTCAATAGTCATTCTTACTGGAATCAACAGTGGGCAGCAAAACATCAATTTCCTTCCAGTAACAATTGATTCACCTTCTGAGATATTAAAGTACAACATGTCTTGAAGTTAATTTAAAGTGATCGCTTTCCTTTACACTCTGTCCATCAACTAGTTGCCATTGTTGATATTTTAAACTTGAGTTTTCGACATAAAAATACAAAGTCAAATGTGTTGTTGAAGATAGTTTGAACCAATAAACAGGCAATGACCTTATTTCATTTAGAGCAGCCAAATAACTATAGCTAGCAGCATGGTAGCACATGAATTAGCACTGCTACCTCACAGTGTCAGGGTTCCTGGTTGGATCACTGTTTGTGCAGAGTCTGCATGCTCTCCTTGTGTCTGCTTAGGTTATCTCTGCATGCTTCAGTTTTCTTGTATTGTCCAAAAGTTGTGCTAGTTAGGTGTATTGGCCATGCTAAATTTTCCCTCAGTACATGAACAGACACCAGAGTGTGGTAACCAGGGGATTTTCACAATAACTTCATTGCAGTGATAAAGCCTATGTGTGACACTAATAAATAAACTTAAACTTATATGATACAGTGAGGCTGGAGAGTGAATAACATATTTATTTTTCCTGTTGCATATTAAAACCTTGAATTAATATCATCAGGACCCAAACTCATAGATTTTCAGGTTGCAAATGATGCATATACTAAATTTATTCAAACA
This sequence comes from Sphyrna mokarran, assembly GCA_024679065.1. Taxonomy (NCBI): domain Eukaryota; kingdom Metazoa; phylum Chordata; class Chondrichthyes; order Carcharhiniformes; family Carcharhinidae; genus Sphyrna; species Sphyrna mokarran. Next base: position 66,763,045 of record JAGIQG010000011.1, on the reverse strand, counting down.
ATTTTTGAAGACCTTTCCAAGAAGGAAGGCTGAGCAGGATGATGCTAAAGATGCATTTGCAGATTTAAACCCTGGTGTAGGGTAAGCACTGTCTACACCAGATCTGCTTCATTTGCTGATGAATACTGGCTAACACACAGCACAACACATGACTGTCTTCTCATGACTGATTCATAGAGCAGCATCATGATTGAAGACCATAGCAGAGCTCATAGGCTGGTTATCTGTCCTGACAGCTGGGTGCAGGAGTGAATGTTGATTGAAAGCAAAAATGGCAAAGGTGTACGTGAAAGATTAATTCCACGCATCAGACGTTTCCACATGGAAGTTTTATGCAATTATTTTTGGAAAGTTGCTGTCCTTGATCAAGACAGCTAAGATTTTAAGAAACCATTTACAGGTACTGGTCATAGAATCCCTACAGTACAGAAAGAGGCCAATTAGCCCATCAAGTCTGCACTGACCTCAAATCCACCCAGGCCCTACCTCCACATCGCTACATATTTACCCAGTAACCCCTCTAACCTGGACACCTCAGGACTATAAGGGCCAATTTTAGTATGGCCAATTAACCTAAGCTGCACATCTTTGGACTGTGGGTGAAAACCGGAGCAGCCAGAGGAAACCCCTGCAGACATGAGGAGAATGTGCAAACTTCACACTGACAGTGACCCAAGCCAGGAATTGAACACAGGGCTTTGGAGTTGTGAAGCAGCAGTGCTAACCACTGTGCTACTGTGCCACTCGAAGAGGGGCATGATCATTCTGCTGGCCAAATCGGCAACTCCAATTTCACTCATGGCTGCAAAACTGGGTGAAATAAATGGATCAAACCACTGAATCCCTGCTTTATTGTGTGCAAAGTTTTGTAAATTTAGAACAGATTGATAATGCTTGATAAATGTCAATCATAATCTTTTCATACAGCACTTCAGATATGCAAAAGATTAAAAAGAGCAATAAAATGATGTTCAAAATTGAAGGAGATTGCAAACTGTTGTCCTGGTACAAAATGATTCCCTGCACTAGAAGCTAAATATTAAACCAAATCTACATGTGAAATATTTAACAATTATCATTGCTAAAGGTTATGACATTGATTTCCTTTCTGTTAGCAGCTTAATAGTGAATCAGGAACGCTGCTATCAATGTAATCCACTGTTAACATTTCTCTGCAGGGTGGGTTTAACACTGATGGGACGGAAGAATGTAGGTTGATTAGGAAGAGCTAGCTTGGATTTCTAAAGGGCAAATTATGTTTAACTAACTCATTGGAGTTTTTTGAAACAGAAATAGAAAGGTGTGATGAAGGTAATTCTTTTGGACTTACAAACAACATCTATTGCAGTGCCACTCAGCACACTTGTAAGAAAAGTTATAATTCATGGAATAAAAGGAATATTAGTGACACGGGTACAAAATCAGCCAAATAACAGCAAGCAGGGAGTAATGGTCAATGGATATTTTTCAGGTTGGAAGAAAGTTTCTGGTGAAGTTTACCAGGGATCTTTATTGGGACCCTAACTTTTTCTGATATATATTAATGATCTAGATCTTGGTAATGCAGAGGACAATTTCAAAGATTGCAGATGACACAAAATTTGGAAGCATTATGAACTGTGAGGAGGACTTTCTAGAACTTCAAAAGAACATAGGCACATTGGTGGAATGGGGCAGACAGGTGACAGATGAAGTTGAATGTGGAGAATTGTGAGGTGATGCATTTTAGTTGGAAGAACATGGATAAACAACATAAAATAAGGCATACAATACTTAAAGGGTAATCATTGAAAGTGACAGGACAGGTGGAAAGAGCAGTTAATAAAGCATGTAGTATTCTGGGTTTTACCAATAGGGGCATAAAGTGCACAAGCAAGGAGTTTATACTGAACTTATATAAGACACCAGTTAGACCTCAGCTGGAATATTGTGTGCAGTTGTGGGTGCCACATTATGGGAAAGGTCTGAATACATTGGAGAAAGTCTGATGCCTGATTTATCACACTAAGTTCACCACAGAAGGTCCAAATTAACTCAAAGGACAACCCAAGCCAGTGTGTTAGTTTAATATGGTATTCTCAGTCCAAGCACTATCTAAACAAATACGTATTGGGGAAGATTTACTCAGAATATAATGCTGTTGTAAATATTTTCCTAAAGATTTCTTTGCACTGATATCTCTATTAAAATCATTAAAGATTCCAAAATAACTCTTTTATTAAAGATATTTATCAGAAAAAATCTTCATGGACTCAGTCATATTGTCACCATCAATAACAACTGAAGTTCTGAAGAAGACTCATACTGGACTCAAGGGGTGAATTTTACTGTGCCACCTGCCAGGGGAAATCAGAGTGGGCGAAGGGTGGACAATGGAAAAGTCCATTTACTTCGGATGGGATTTTCCAGTTTAGCCAGTGAGCGCAACTGGAAATTCCTTCCCAAGTTCTTGATTCTGCTTTTCTCTCCATGGTGGGATTTTTGCTATTTTTACCACCCAGCAAGATAAATGTGTTCAGTTGAACTTATTACGATTTTAAATTCTCAACTAAAATAGGTTGTAAGGCCTTAAGTCAGTTGTGCTAATTATGGATGTGATCATAAAGCTAAATTTCCTCTCTCCCAGGAGTATTTAGAGTAAACAAAGATATCTCAGAATAAAACATTTAGGTCAGAATTCTGTGGCCATTCATACCGGCTGGATTTTCTGGCCTTGCTGGCAGTGCACACCACCCATCGATTTCCCACTGGTGTAGGGTGATACCAGTGGGAATTCCCACTGGATAACACATGGTTGGAAGAATGCTGAATTTCGTCAACATTTTACAGGTATTTGAGTGCAAAAATCTCTCTCGAAGTGTTTCCCAAAGCATAGAATTTACTATTCGAGAATCCTAGAAGGGTTAGAGTTCTTGAAGTTTACAACATGAGTCTATAACTTGTTATAACTTAATGGTTTCTTAATTATATTTCATTATAAGCTTAAATCTTAGATTACATTCTAATACTGTTTTGAACATTCCAGAATATAAATACAAGATAAACACAAAGTAGAAATTTACTTAAAAATAAATGAATGGCTCAAATCCACTTAGAAAATAAAAGTAGAGTATTCAAATAAAAACAAATAGTTTTTTATACCCACAATCGAAATTATAGCTTTCAACCATTTTTGTCTCAGCTTAAAGGGAAATCATATTAAGTATCAATTTTTTGGTGATCATGATAGGTTGACTGTTGTTTACATAAGTGTCTAATTTCAAGAAGATCTGTTGCCTTCAGAATAAACTAACATTGCCTGTCACAGTGTTAAATCCATTTGTTTTACTTTTTCTTAAAGAGCAAATTAAAAACAGGTTTTTTCTGAAATACAACTGAAATGTTATTGCTTGTTTGCCTCCGTAGAAAATGCTTGTTCAAGTTGTTTGTGGATGCATATGTATGTGCAATTAATGTTATTTCTCTCTGCTTTTTTGCAAAGACTTTTTAAATTGTTTTTTTTAGCTGAGCTGATGTTTTATTTATTTCACTGAGTTAAATGGGTTAAGTCTTTAACATCCACAGATGCTGCCACAACTGTTGAGATTTTCCAGCAATTTCAGTTTTATTATAGCTTGCCCTTATTTTAATATTTTACCAGAATACTGGGATGAGTTTAAAAAAAAGAAATATTCTTTGTCTAAAACAATGAGGAATACAATCTAAGTTGCAAACAATTTACAAGATTTTGCATTTTCTGTCTACATTTGGATCAACCTGATTACTTTGTCCAGCCTATCAATTAATCTGATCTGTTATGGAAAACGAGTAAGGAAAAATAATGGATGAGGAGAGGAAAGAGCAGAAAGGCGAATGGAAAAGACTGGATTGGATGAAAGAGGAGTACTGAGAAGGAAATGAAAAAAAGTTTCATATTTGTAAGAACATAAAGGATATTTAGTCCAATAAGCATTTTCTGGATAGTCCAGCAAGGAATAATGTTTCTTTGCATTCTTGTCTTCCCTTTAGTATCCTAACTATTGAATTTGTAACTTTCCTTAAAGAAATTCCTGTTGAACCATCATTTTTTTAGGGCTATATCAGCAAGAACTTGCATCCTTATGTGAGAGACTATGAAGTAGAAAGAAATTGAAAAGGAAAGTCATATCCTGTTGCGCTCACTTATCAAGAGGACAAATGTAATTCAGTGCCTGATTATTGGATAGAGCAAGAAACCATGCTTTTTCCATTGACTTGGGCCTAATTTGCCCTAAGTTCGATACAAAACAAATGGTAACTTCAACAATATTTTCCAAATAGCTGCCAGAAATCAATGATCATGCCAGTCCAGATATTGTAGCATTGCAACAATTATGCATAACTGCACAGCACATTGACATCTCGCCACGAAAAATATGAACCTTATTTTTTTTCAGCTGAAATACACCATCATTGATACCCCAGATATCATCTTGGATTGATGGAAAGAGGTAGCAAATTGAATTTCATATATCATTGATAATGGAAGGGAATCTTTACTAACATTTCCATAGCTAGTTTACATTGTAAATCAATCAACAATAAAACTTAATGCTGATTGATCGCAAAGTTCATACAAACATGAACAGGATCAAAGGATTAAAAAGAAACTGCTGTTATTTTATTGATTGATGTGGAGATGCCAGTGTTGGACTGGGCTGGGCACAGTAAGAAATCTCACAACACCAGGTTAAAGTCCAACAGATTTATTTGGTATCACCAGCTTTTGGAGTGCTGGTCCGTCATCAAATAAGTAACTCACCTGATGAAGGAGCAGCGCTCCGAAAGCTCGTGATACCACATAAACCTGTTAGACTTTAACATGGTGTTGTGACATTTTATTGTTTGGCACAGTATTTTATATGAACTTGCATGATAACTCCAGAAATAAAGCAGCAAACTGCCAATGGCACTAAATCTTCATGAATTTTAGTAAATTCTGACAAAAGATCATTGATCTGAAACAGAGAATTTTACCCCAGGAATCGTACTTTGTATGATCTAGTCAATTGCTCTTTCATGTACTCTGCACTTTCTGAGTGGCAGTTAAGCATTTATTACCAGCAGAGACCTTTTAATGTGGCTGTGGTTCCTTCAGTTCAAATAAACTGCCTTTTGTTGGCATTATGAGATGCTCAGTTTGTTTCTGCCAGGATAACTAACATGTATTTCATTATAGCCCTTTTATTTCCACAATATTTTGTATGCCGAGCATTCTTGATATCACAACAGATTTAGGTGCACAGTATGACAGAGTAAGAGAGCCACCCAGTGGAAATAAATAAATGTTCAGTTCACGGCACTCCTAGTTTTGGCATTTTAGTACCAAAATGATATCAGTGTTGCGTGCACACACTTACGATAGAGTTTGCACTGGACACAATTCTGGTGAGAACATTAGCTAGAAGTATACACTGAATATGTGTAAAATGGGTAGTTAGAATCATCAGTCAACGTGTAAGTCTGATCTGATGTCACTGCTGTTCCAATTAATATCCTCCCTTAAAGATATAATATACAAATCTGGATACACACTCAGCAGCAAGAAGGATGCCACGCCAATGCTATTTAAAGGATTCATCAATGACTTTAACATTAGTTTCTGATTTATGTCTCCTGGTTCTGATTGAAATTGTTGAAGGGGTGTGAGTTTACTTGTGCTGTTTAAAGTTGGTGAGTTGATAGGCTGTGATGTCACATGTGGTGAAGATCTTGGCGTTGGCTTTTCACTTAGTTTCTCCCAGTCATGGGTGCTGCAGTTATCATTCTCCTTGGTTCTGAAGCAGGACAGGAAGAATGAGCAGCAGTATTGCAGAGCATAGAATCATAGGGTGCACGAGAGGCTCTTCAGCCCATTGAATCTGCACATGCAAGAAACATCTGAACTTCCACTCAATCCCACTTACCAGCACTTGGTCCATAGCCCTTAATGTTATGACATGCCTAGTGTTCATCCAGACAGTTTTTAAAGCATGTGAAGCAACCCAAATCCACCACTCTCCCAAGCAGCACATTCCAGACCGTCATCACCCTCTGGGTAAAAACTTTTTTCCTCACATCCCCCATAAACCTCCTGCCCCTCACCTTGAACTATGTCCCCTCATATCTGACCTCTCGGCCTTTTGGCTAAGATCAAATGTAGCATGCACTTGGTTGAAGGGATTAGGTTACATTTCAGCTTCATTTGAAGCAATTTTTTAAAGCGGCATCTCGGCCTTTTGGCTAAGATGCAAGTAAGACCAAGCCTTGGAGGAGGAGCTACACCTATTGTAATCAACTTGGATCATGTAGATCAAGCCCAAGACAGGAGATGAGAGCCCTGTCTTGTTAGCTTGGATCCGGAATGTCCCAATTTGTTGGGATTTTGAATTGGCTTTAATTTGACTTGAGTGGATTGAAATAAAGTTGCAAAAAAAACAGCTGTGCTGTATCCACTCTGTCCATGCCCCTCATAATTTTGTACACCTCAATCAGGTCACCCCTCAGTCTTCTCTGTGCCAATAAAACAACCCAAGTCTATCCAAACAGGACAAGTTGTTTTCAAGAGGAGGAGAAGAATGGGGAGAAGAACATTTAACAAAAGGTCTTAGCCATTCTGAGTCTTTCAATTTTTTGACTTTACGTTAGCCAGGAACAGAGTGTGACATTTTGTTTATTTCATTCATGAGACATGGGCGTCGCTAGCTAGCTAGTAATTATTGCCCATCTCTAGCTGTCCTTAGAGGACAGTTGAGAATGAACCACATTGTTGTGGATCTGGAGTCACATGTAGGCTAGATCAGGTAAGGATAGCAGATTTCCTTCCTTAAAGGGCATTAATGAACCAGATGAATTTTTCTGACAATCGACACTGACTTCATGGTCATTAGCAGATTCTAAATTCCAGATATTTTTTATTGAATTTAAATTCTGCCATCTGCTGTAGTGGGATTTGAACTCGGGTCCCCAGAATATTAGCTGAGTTTCCGGATTAATAGTCATCTAGTGATAATAGTACTAGCAATTGTCTCCCCACAGATTTCTGGTTTATGAGGAAGGTGTTCACTGAGATCTGCCCTCTTTCAGGGAAACTGACAGCACAACAACAGGACAAACACGGTGCTGCCAGAGACTGTAAAGGTGATTATTTCTTTGAATTCCAGAATGTCAGAATGGTTTCACATTAGAGCAGGCAACATCTGTAAAACCTCCGTCTGCTGTCCACTAATGTTCTTTGTGTGCCAGCAGAAGGGAAACATTACAGTTTCCCTGTTCAGAAAAGCAGTCAGGTCAGACTGCTTCCCCCTGGTGGAGAGTGCCTTTAACTGTACATGTGGCTTTGTTTCTGTATGTGCAGATGTACCGTAACTGCAAAGAGTTCTAAAGGATGCACCAGGAATGACACGGTGGCACAGTGATTAACACTCTACCTTCATAGCACCAGAAACCCTGGCTTGGGTTACTGCCTGTGCAGAGTCTGCATATTCTCTCCTTGTCTGCATGGGTTTTCTCCGGGGACCCCTGTTTCCTCCCACAGTCCGAAAGATGTGCTGGTTAGATATACTGGTCATACTAAATTCATAATGTACCTAAAACTGGTGCCAGAATGTGGAGGTTTTCACAGTAACTTCATTGCAGTGTTAATGTAAAGACTCCTTGGGATACTAATAATGAATATACAACTGAATGTGAAGTTGGTACAGCCATGCTCCATACCCCATGCAGTAAACTCCCAATATGCTGGCAATCATGATGTCTTTATTCTGCAATATTTCTGCTGCACCATCAGTATTTAATGCACCATATCAAATCACAGCTGGACAACTAAATCAATCTGCTAACCACCTGGTTCTTCATACCAGTGAACAGTCCAATGAAATGTATGCAGTACTCATATGGTGAGGGCCATGTTGCCAAATGAATCATCACTGAGTAGAACATTGAGATGCTGAAGCAGTATTCCTACTGATTATGTTGCTCTGACTGAGGGAGACGAGCAGTAATCATCAAAACATGTGGTTCAGTTTGCTGTACCCATCAAACATAGAAACATCGAAAATAGAAGTAGGAGTAGCCCATTCGGCCCTTTCAGCCAGCTCAGCCATTCATTTTGGTCATGACTGATCATCAAAAATCAATATTCTGACTCTGCCTTTTCCCGACATCTGTACTGTTTGGCTGACAAATTGTGCTTCATGGTATCACTACCAGGGCCAAGTCTTTATTGTAGGACAGATTTCTGGGTGGCCATGATACCGTGCATTCCCCTTTTGAAGATTAATACCCTCAACCATTATGGCATAAACTAGAGCCTGCTCAAAGGTTAACTTAATTGAATGGCAACAAGCCGAGATTGCATCGTCACAGTCTGAGCTTCCACTGCAGTGATCAGTTATTAGGCAACTTCCGCTTATTCTGCAATGAAAGTTGAGACATCAACCATCAGACTCAGCATCATGTTTGTATCTGGGTGTTCTCCTGGAATTGGCCATCACTTCAGGCTACGAAAAGAATCACTTCAGGCTGCAAAAAGAATACAGTCTAAGATTTGGGCAAAGCTCGGTGCTAAGTTAGTGCTAGACTCAGCCATGTTCCTTAACAGTGATAGTCTTTCAGGCACCCCTGCACCAGTCGATGGACTGGTGTGCAGCTTTCCTCTGGACACCAGCCTGTCAACTTCCTTGTTTGATTCCTCTGAACAGAATTCTATTGTGTCCCCATACTCTGGTGAACTGTTACCTACACAACCATTTCCCCCAGCTGACTGCAGGATATCATGATCAGTGACTCATCACATGTGATTCCAAGCTTCTCTCCGGATAATATTAAATCTGAACAGATGGCTGCAAATGTTAGATTGAATGATAGTGTTTCATCATTATTACCATCTAGTTCCTCTTACACTTTACCTCTTGGATTGGTGTATAACTAGGTAGCAGTTCTTGGCTGTCTGATAGTAGGAGAAATTCACAAAGATAGGGTTATGGTGAGGAAATGTGGGGGGCGGGGTGTGGGGTAGAGGTGCATGCCGAGAACATCTGCAACATTTTAATCAAAAATGATAATTGGATGAGGGAAGAGTGGCTTACCTGGACCGTGAGCCCCCCGGGGTTGCAGGGGTGGGGAGCTGCTTCAGGCTGCCTGCATGAGCAGGGGCCTGACAGCTCTCTCTTTTCTGTCAGACTCCTGCCACTGCTAATGCGCTTCAGAGGCCTGCACATGTGCATTACCTCTCTCTGCAGGTACGTTAAGCCCCACCCACAGCGTTCTGCAGCGACCAACAGGCTCACTCAAATTTTTGCAGGCAGACCGCATATGGGGGGGATCTGAAAACACGCCCAAAAGATGGATCTGAAACTCTCCCAGTTTCAAGTCCAATCAGCACTTAGATTAAAAGTGGTAAAATCGCCCCTAGAGACTAATATATAAGAGAGGTGACAGTGAGGAGAGTATTAACTGCAGCTTGGGGGAGGAGTCTGTAAGGCAGGGCATGTGGAAGTGTGCTAAGCCAGCCATTTTTGTAGGGATGTCCAATGTTTTTTCCTATTCCAGCCTAATTAAAGCAGGAGAAGTGAAAATTTAGGGTTGGACTGCCCTGAAAACTCTGTTCACATCTTGCCCAGAATAGCTGTGTTATTTTCTATCTTTGAAGCTAAAAGCAAGTATTACTAAAGATTAATTGTCATACTCGGTTATACCTAATGCACAGTGACACAGTACTGCTGCCTCACAGCGCTAGGGACCTCTGTTCAATTCTGGCCTCCACACTGCCTGTGTAGAATTTGCACATTCTCCCCATGTCTGCGTGGGTTTCTTCCGAGTGTTCCAGTTTCCTTCCATAATCCAAAGATGTGTGAGTTGGGTTGATTGCTCATGGTAAGTTGCCCCTTAGGGGAACTAACAGTGTGAATACGTAGGGTCAAGGGGATAGGGCATGGGTGAGATTGTAGTCAGTGCAGACTTGATGGGCCAAATTTTCTCTGTACTGTAGGGATTCTATGATTGTAGGGAGTGTGAGTAAAGAACCAGTTTCTGTTCTTAAGATATAGCAGAAATGTGGAACTCTCCCACCCATATTCTGAGGTCCATTTAAAACCTTAATACTGAGATGAATAGAATATTGTTAGGCAACGATAAGGGTTGTGGAAACAAGGTGGGTAAATGTAGCCAAGTCACAGACTTGATCCAATTGAATGTGGAACAGCCACAAGGGCCTGATTGGTCTACTTCTGTTCCCAAAATTATGTTAATAACTGTTGTAAAAAATCCAATCTGCAAACCAACTGAACTATCTAAACCATTGTAAACAATAGCAATCAAATAGTTTAAAATTGCAATCTCAGTTTTAAACAATGTGACACAAATATTCCGTATCATAAAATTACAATATTTCAAAGTTTATAGACCTGCAGGTCTAAATTTGAAAATAAATAATCATACTTTGAACTTGTAGATTTACCATCCAATCTAACCTTAACACTTTATTTCCTATGATTTATGAGAATCATGAAATAAAATCCATTGACAAATGAGATTTACATTGCAAAGCCATTATTAAATTCCCCTTTCATGCTGACTGAGCCATTTCATTTTCATTTACACAAACTGGTAAATGAAAAATAGATGCTCTGGTAATTTGGAGAAATGCGACAGCAAATAAATAGTAGCTCTCTGAATCAAAATGCTTGTGCAATCAGCTGGAAACAATTGTCTTTGTGAAGATGACACTTCAATTTTGTGCATAATACAAGTATCTTGAAGTGGAATTATGAGTTTTTCTATTTGCTGTCCCCTGCAGTTAGAGCTAAAATTAGGGTTAAAACTCGGAAATAAAACCTACCCTGATTTGAATTTTCCTTCTTTTTTGCCAACATATCCCTGTAGCAATTCCTCTTCCATCTAATGTTATATTCACTGATTCCTGGGTGACCAGAAGGGCCATGTGACCTGATCATTCAATGTGGAATGAGCATCTTGGGACGAAGCATGGGTTTTTGCAACCTCGAGCAGATCCTGAAACTGCAAGTAAGAAAATTGTGAAAGGGCACTGCTTATATATATATGTGTGCGTAAATTAACAGCTATAGTTCATGCAATTACGGCACTGGCGATGTGAAAAATCACAATGATTCCGTTTGCGGCGAGAAATTCAAAGAGAACATTGCTGCAGAAGTGCAGAATGAATCAGACCGATCCTAGCCTGAAAAAGAGGGAAAATAGGCATGCCTCTCTTTGGGAAATTAGAAACCTTCAACGATGTCACAGATAACTGAGTACATATGTGGAACATCTGAAATATTTTTTCTGGGCAAATGGAACAGATTTCCAGAAGCTCATCACATTTAATGGTGTTAAAAATATCTGAACTATATCATATCAGCTCTCCTCAAAAGGATTGGCTGAATGCACAATTCAGATTTGCAAGACTGGTATGAAGAAGCAATGACCTGCATCACTTGAAACTAAGATCCCTTGGGCTAAAGCTTTTACCCTGTAAAACCATCCAACATACCACAACTGGAATAGCTCCAGTTGAGCTGCTGATGGGTGAATGCTTGTGAACCAGATTAAGCTTTGAGGTGCAGATGCCAATGTTGGAATGGAGTAGGCACACTAAGAAGTCTCATAACACTAGGTTAAAGCCCAACAGATTTATTTGGAATTACAAGCTTTCAGAGCACTGCTTCTCCATCAGGTGAAGCCCGACAATTCCAAATTTGGCAGGGAGACTAGAGACAAGGCAGAATTGCCAGAAAAGGATCCATGAAAAGCTTTTGAAATCGACAATTCAGTCTTTGTGAAGAACTTAGGAAGTGGACCAAATTGGGTTGGAGGAGTTGTTGTGGCCAGGACGGGGCCATTGTCTTATGAAGTGAAAATGCAGGACAAGTTCGTGAAGAAACACATGGATCATTCAAACAGATGTGGAGCATCCCAACAGCCTGTGCTATTACCTGATCTAATTGTGACAGCAAGTAATGTTGTTCTTTGTCCAAGTTTGAAGTGGCTGCTCAGCCAGTGGTAGGCCAAAGTGAAATTTAGGGAATAGTGGACGTGAAGCATTGATTCCAGAAAACAGACCTACTGAAGCAAGTACAACTGAAACATCTTCTACAGTTAAACCACAACGAGCTGACTTAAATCACTCCAGAGAAAGAGGAAGTCCCCTGACAGACTAAGTTTCTGACAAACTGTCTTAAAACTGTTCATTATTGCTAATGTTTTGTAATTTGTTATTTATGTATTATATAATAAGAACTTAAAGGGGGAGGGATGTAACAGTTGGCCCATTTAAGGAATCTACATCAGAAGGGTCATTTGCCCCAAAGAGGAAACAGCATGAGGATTTTGGGATAGAGTGCAAGCTCCTGCAGCTAAAGTGGATCTTAGAGCTGGAAGTGAGAAGATTGTGCAAGTACTCTATGTGTAGGTATGTGTCTGTAAATAAACCATTATAATTTGTTATACCAATGCTTACAATTACCATAGCAACCAGTTTTTTCCAGCAAGAAAATGGTAGCTAATTCATTAGCATACTTCTGGATTCCATGATCATGTTACATCTAATGTCTCTGCTTCCACTGCAGCACACACCTCTTCACCAGAATGCTCAGTGTTCGAGTGTAAACTCAACCTGAAGTCATGCAAGATCAGCTTGCTCCCAATTTCATGGCTGTGGATTACAGTGTCCTCCAACACATCACTAGGATTGCTGCAGCACAATGTTGGAAGATTGGCAACAGAGGCACAAACTGCCTTCCTTCTCGGGAAGAGTGCATTGTCCCTTTCGCCCTGCCTCTCTGCCAGTTTCCTTGCTGCTGCCTGTCGACCAGCCGACCAGCCAGCCAGCCCACACTGGTCATGCAGAGGTGCTGCAATCCAAAGCCAGGCCTTCTAGGCCCATAGCTGCTGGAGTTTTACCCTCAAACAGCCAGGCTGGCAGCCATTAGATTAGTACCACAAAGAAGCATTAGCACATGGAAGATGCACAGCAAGAGAATGTACAAAGGTTGAGTATTTGACTTTTTGATATTGGATGATTTGATTTATGAATTTGGTTTGGAATTAATATTTTGTGAAGTCTTTTATTTTCTCATTATGGTGAAGTGGACATTATGACAGTCAATTACAGATGTGGAAAGGTTGATGATTGAGTAATTTAGTTTGCATTTACTGACGTTACATTCAGTTGAGTTCTTCACAGACAGCCTTGGACAGAGAGGGGCTGTCTAGATTACCTCCTCTCTTCCTCTTGCTTCACTTTATACTCCTGCTACATGTCCCTGCTCCTGAGTTGCTTGCTGTACAGCTGGTGATGAGGGCTATTCCTTCATTGACAACACATGCTGGAGAGGGAATACAGCAGGCAGCGGACACTAGTGAAACCTGACACTAGTGCTCCAGGCAGTGAACACATTGGACAGAATTCTACCTGTTTGCCCACCCATTGATGGACAGAGCAAGTGGGTAAAATCCCACAAGAGCCCAGGAATCAGGATTATGCCCAATTTCTTGGTCCTTATAATTTTATAAGAGCCAGATTTCCGGTGACAGGCTGATCTGGCCAGAAATGGGCAAGAAGATGATTAAATTATTCAAACTCATTAAAATCTTAATTTACATGTGCTTAGTGAGCCTGGTGCTCAATCCTCTGGGCTCATCTGCCTTTGTGGTGTCAATGGAAGAGGTCCTCTCTGGCAAGAAAACATCTGCTTCCCAGTGGAGCCAGGGGCCATTAAAGCTCCCTGGGCAAGGGGGGGGGTGCACTTGGCACTGCCAGCCTGGCACTTGGCAGTGCCCACTTAGCACCTTGGGCAATGCCAGGGTGGGGCCTAAGGGACAAGGGCCTGACGGGGCAGGGCCTGAAGGTGGAATGGGATAGCCCATTGCCATCCTACAGGCAATTGGATCAGGAAGAGGGGAACCTGCTGCCACTGTGCAATGCAATTGAATTGGGGAGTTGACAAGGGCAGTGTGGAAATACCTTGGGTGGTGTGGGGCTTACAATCGGTCTGGGCCCCCGTGATTGTGCGGGGTGGGGGGTTGGTTGCTGTGTTGAGGCTGCCTGCAGCAACAGGGGCCTGACAACTCTCTGTCTGCCTGTTAGAATATGCATGTGCAGGAGCAGTGGTTTGCACATGCGCATTAGGTTCCTCTATGTTTGCTATTGCATATGTGTAGACACTGAGATCTCCAAATGCGTAATAGCTCCCTCTGCAGGCTGCTTGGCAAATTAAGCCCACTCCACTGCCTACAGCAGCTAGAAACAGTTCAGGCCATATTTCCAATGACTAAGTGCATAAGATTGGATGTGAAATCTCGCCCAAAAAGCAGATCAGGAACTCTCCCATTTTTACACTAGCTGGACATTCAGAATCAATCTTGTAAAATTTTACCCATTATTTCAGCATGCTAGTGGTTTGTTCATGTTTCTGAATGGTGGCATTGCTATGTATAACTTGCACACTGGAGTTCTGAATCATGTGTCAGAGCCCTTGGTGCTCTTTGCTTTGGCATAGTCGCAATGCAGCTAATGCAGCAGGCTACTATAGAACTGATGCATGCTGATTGCTGCCTAGATACTGGACATTGACCTGCATGACTCTCTGCCTATGATCACATACCAGCTGGACTTTGAATAAGTGGAATCCATTCTGGTTTCAGTATAGGATAGAATTGACATTTGGTGTCCTGCGTGCAATCAATGCACCTTGCAATGCATCTTCAGTTCCAGTGAAGTGAGGTTCCTAAATCGCTTACTTCTCTCTGGCAAAAGAGAATAGAATGGAATTCACTCCATCCTTTATGTGACAGCAAATGATGGCAAATACCTCCACCTCCAGCCTGGAAGGAGTCAGGTGCAGAGAAGTTCATAGTCACAGTCACCCTTACAACCACCAACAATGCGGTCCTTGCTCCCAAGTTGTAGTGTGACAGATTTAAGTGTCTTGCTGCTCCTCCAGGCTCATCACACTAAAAGCTAACTTACTTTTTGTACCTGATCCACACCAGAAAAGTCTTACACAGCCTAGTTCCTCAGAGGGATCTAAAGTCAATGCACTGACCCCTCATTAACATCCAGTGGTTTGGACAACACTTGGACCATCTGAACATCACCCCAGGTCAATGTAAATTGGATTTATTTTTAAATGTCCTTTGGGCAGATGGTGAAATTGATCAGTTTGACGCTGTCTTCCATTTGGAAATGGGCACGATAAAGACTAATTTCTTTTGAAGCTGGAAAATGAGATGCCATGATTTAATTTGTGCTTTTGACATGCCCAATTTTCTCACTCCATTGCCTCACTAAAGATAAATGGTAATTCTATTGCATCTAAAGGGATGAATTTAAACTGTTCTGCATTCAAACTGACCTCCAGGTTTAGTTTGTAGATTTTAAGATGTCCAGCTTTGGCTGATATATTATAAAGCATCACTTTCAGACCAACTCACTTAAGCATACTAAAACCACTGATCACCGTCAGAATAAATAATTAATCATTATCCAATATCTGCACTATATAGAAACAATTTCAAATTATGTCAAATCTTTAAAAGCTTCTCAAGTTTATCTCAGAAAGACAGAAAGCTAAACTTAGCTGAGTGTCTTATCAAATGACCAAATGACATACAGAATTTATGTTCTTATGAGGTTGACCTATCTGATTTGCCACATTGCTCTACCGTTGACAGATAACCATCTTTTATCACAAGCGTTCCTGACTTTTAAACTTTAATAACATTTGGTAAGTTAACCCTCTCACTGATGAATTTATACTTTCTCAAAAATCTTTTCCATAGAAACATAGAAAATAGGAGCAGGAGTAGACCATTCGACCCATTGTGCCTGCTTCACCACTCATTATGATCATGGCTAATCTTTCAATTCAGTAATCTGTTCCCACTTTCCCCCACTATCCCTTGACCTCTTTAGCCCCAAGAGTTATATTTAACCCCTTCTTGAAAACGTACAATGCTTTGGCTCACTTGCTTTCTCTGTTCATGAATTCCACATGTTCACCGCTCTATGGGAGAAAAAATTTCTCCTCATCTTAATCCTGAATGGTTTACCCTGTATCCTCAGACTATGACTCCTGGTTCTGGATTCCTCCAGCATCTGGAGCATCCTTCCTGTATCTATTCTGTCTAGTCATGTTAGAATTTTATAGGTTTCTGTAAGGTTCCTCTCATTCTTCTAAACTCTAGTGAATATAATCCCAAGTGATTCAATTCCTCCTCATAAGTCAGCCCTGCCATCCCAGGAATCAGTCTGGTAAACATTTGCTGCATTCCCTCAAGAGCAAGAATTCCTCAGATAGGGAGACCAAAATTGTGTACAATATTCCAGTTGTGGTCTCCTCAAGGCCTGATATAATTGCAGCAAAACATCCCTGCTACTGAACTCGAATCTTCTTACTATGAAGGGCAACGTACCATTTGCCTTGTCTACCATTTGCTGCACCTGCATGCTTAATTTCAGTTTTGATGGATTTGTCATTGCATAATTCTCTAAATGTCCCAAAGAATCCACTCATCATCTATCAAATGTTGAAGTGAATTTTCCAGACCCTTAGAGATGGGCTGAGAGGTGATTGGGGTCAGAATATTGAGATGGAATCCCAGCAGTGTCACACTACTGTTGGATGGCTCCAGTGAAGGTCAGCATAGTGCTGGAACACAGCAGGAAGGTCATTAATCAAATTCAACTGAGAGCAATTTTACAGAGGTATTTGAATTATTAACGGCATTTGACAGCCATGGTGTTTCAGAGCCTTGCTTGCTGTGCAACAAACAAGTAGGAGGTCAATGGTGGCTCAAATGATATATTTGCAAGAATACCAAGAACAGTTTCAATTTAAACTGGATGAAAATTGTTCCTTGGGAACGGCTGGTGTGAGAAGAGCTGGTGAGCAAATTTCTGTGTCTTTTTTTTCCAAAATCGTGTCTGTTTTTTTTTTAACTCTTCAAACCAGAAACAGGAAGTAGTCACAAGGAGGCCTGTGCAGGAGTTTTTTTTTTCTTTCACCTGGACCTCCATAAATTGGGAAGGTGAAGAATCCCGATACTCTACACGTGTAGAGTATCCCAACCCTTCCCCTTTCTTTAACCTAATAAAAAAAGGAGACTCGGAGTGTGAGTAGCTAAGTTTAAGTTTATATTTGTTTCTGGGTAAAGGAAGTAATAGTGATGGCAGTGCAGGCAGTGCGATGTACCTCCTGTGGGATGTTTGAGGTGAGGGACACTGGTAATGTCCCAGCTGATTACACCTGCCAGAGGTGCATCCAGTTCCACCTCCTTGAGGACCGTGTTAGGGACCTGGAGCTGGAAGTGGAGGAACTAAGAATTATTAGGGAAGCAGAGATGCTGTTGATAAAAGCTACAGGGAGATAGTTACTCCTAAATGTGATACATGGGTGACTGTTAGAAGGGGTAAGAAGCAGTCAGTGCAGAGTTCCCCTGAGGCTGTTCCTCTATGCAATAAGTACTCTGCTTTGGATGCTGTTGGGGATGTAGATACAACCGGGGTAAGCCATGGAGTACAGGTCTCGGGAATTGAGCCTGTCCTTGATGCTCAGGTGGGAAGGGGGAAGAAAAGATCTGGATTAGTGATTGGGGACTCCCTAGTTAAGGGGATAGAAAGGAGGGTCTGTGGGAAGGAGCGGGACTCGCGGTTGGTATGTTGCATCCCGGGCGCTGGGGTCAGTGATATCTCTGACTGAGTGTTCGGGATCCTTAAGGGGGAGGGGAATCAGCCCCAAGTTGTGGTGGGGGGGGGGATGGGAACCTGAATTGTTGTGCCAGTATACAGGAGGATGTGAATAGGGAGGTCATGGATAAGGTTTCTAGTTTGCAGCAGTATAGTGGCAAACGGGAGGGTGGTTTGAAGTGTGTATACTTTAATGCGAGGAGCATACGCAATAAGGTGGATGAACTTGCAGCCTGGATTGGTGCTTGGGACTTCGATGTTGTGGCCATTTCAGAGATGTGGATAGAGCAGGGGCAGGACTGGTTGTTGCAGGTTCCGGGGTTCAGATGTTTCAGTCAGAGCAGAGGTGGTGGTAGAAGAGGGGGAGGAGTGGCATTGTTAGTTAAGGACAGCATTACGGTGGCAGAAAAGACATTTGATGTGGACTTGTCTGCTGAGGTAGTGTGGGCTGAGATTAGAAACAAGAAAACTCACACTGTTGGGAGTTTTTTATAGGCCTCCAAAAAGTTCCAGAGAAGTAGAGGAAGGGATTGCAAGGTTGATCCTGGATAGGTGTGAAAGTAACAGGGTAGTTGTAATGGGGGACTTTAACTTTTCTAATATCAATTGGAAAAGCTATAGTTCAAGTACGTTAGAGGGGTCAGTTTTTGTTTAATGTGTGCAGGAAGGTTTCATGACTCAGTATGTAGATAGGCCAACAAGAGGTGAGGCTATATTGGATTTGGTATTGGGTAATGAACCAGACCAGGTGTTAGACTTGGAGGTTGGTGATAGTGACCACAATTCGGTTACGTTTACCTTAGTGATGGAAAGGGATGGGCACGTACCGAATAACAGTAGTTATAGCTGGGGGAAAGGTAATTATGAGGCTATTAGGAGAGATTTAGAATGCATAGGGTGGAGCAGGAAATTGCAAGGGCTGGGGACATCTGAAATGTGGAGCATATTTAAGGAACAACTTCTGCATGTCCTTAATGAATATGTACCTGCCAGGCAGGGAGGAAGTGGTCGAGTGAGGGAACCATGGTGTGCTAGGGAAGTTGTATCTCTGGTGAAGAGGAAGAAGGAGGCTTATATAATGATGAGACGTGAAGGCTCAGTTAGGGCAATAGAGAGCTATAAATCAGCCAGGGAGGAGCTAAAGAGGGAGTTGAGAAGAGCTAGAAGAGGACACGAAAAGACTTTGGCGGATAGGATTAAGGAGAATCCTAAAGCTTTTTACAGGTATATAAATAATAAAAGATTGGTTAGGGCAAGATTAGGGCCAGTCAGAGATAGCAGTGGGAAGTTGTGCATGGAGCCTGAGGAGATAGGAGAGACACTGAATGAGTATTTTTCGTCATTATTCACGCAGGAGAAAGACAATGTTGTCGGGGAGAATACTGCGATACTAGGTTGTAGACTGGGCAGGATTGAGGTTCATAAGGAGGAGGTGTTAGCGAATCTTGAGGGTATGAAAATTGATAAGTCCCTTGGGCCAGATGGGATTTACTCTAGGATTCTCTGGGAGGCTAGAGAGGAGATTGCAGAGCCTTTGGCTTTGATCTTCATGTCGTCGTTAGCTACAGGTA